>OY728130.1:228864868-231364868 GCA_963277665.1 Viscum album
ACATATCCCAATATGAGGTGAATGAAACTATGTTTTCCCTTGACATATGTTATGACTTAGATGATTATGTTTGTGCCACACTCTTATGTTATTCCACATACCAATGTTGTTATCTTGTGAATAAGGTTTTTTAAATCATGTTCCCACCATCATATAAATCATGTCTTATGTTATGCTAAAATTGTTATACTTGGACTCAGGTTTTATGATCTATGATTATATAGAACTGTTTCACTTATCTTTTTGATCATGTGCTTTGTGTATGCTCTTATACCCCCATGGATATCTTTTTATGAGATTAGATATTATATTTATATATATCATGTTTACCCATAATGAATATCATAAATCAAAACTTTTATTATTTTCATTCCCTAAGTTATAAAAATAAGTATTATGTAGGATGATTAAAAAATTTAATCTGTGAGATGAGTTGATTTATGTGTGAAACCCAGGCCAAACACATATGTATTTTTTTATTGGTATTACATATATATAGTTCGAAATATACTTTTTTTTACATTACCATGATATTAACATTAGTTTTTCTAAAGAAATATTAATGTCCTTAGATTATATATCGGATCAAAAGGATATAGTAATTCTAATATATAATCAGAATGATCAGATAATATGACAATATTATTAAACATATAACAAATGGTCTATATTCATATTTTTAACATGACACTTACGATGTATAGCTATTTGGTGTTGGGTACTTATGAAAACTACTACTACTTTCAAGATTTTTTTTATATTTTAAATTGTTTTACATTCAAATTATGATTTTTTTCATATAAAGATGTTTTGTCTTATCTTAAAAATATATATTTTTTGTTGATATTTGTTATAGGTAATAATGAGTCGAAGTTGGATTACGGCACATCGAATGAGCAATGAATTTGAGGAAGGTGTTGATGCCTTTTTGGAATTTGCAAAATGAAATGTTCCAAGTAGTGACATTTTTTCTATCCATGCCTGAAATGTTTGAATATGAAGAAGTTGAAAAGTAGAGAGATAAAATATCATCTGATATATCATGGTTTTAATCCGAGTTACAACCCTTGGATTTGGCATGGTGAAACTGGACGGAATGTCACTGATGATGATGATTCGCAAGATGGTAACTCCGATGGAATTGAATAAATGATTCGCGATATTGTAGCAGAACAAATTGAGATAGAACCGATAGTTGCACGTCTATATGGTGATGCTGAAAAACCATTATATCCCGGTTGTACAGATTTTACGGTTCTGTCGGTGGTGTTAAGATTGATTAACCTAAAGGTGAAGCATGGATGGAGTGACATAAGTTTTACAGAGCTGCTACAATTGATGAAAGACATTCTTCCAAAAGATAACGATCTTCCAGATTCACATTACAATTCCAAGAAAATATTATGCCCGATGGGATTGGGATACAAGAAAATACATGCCTGTCCGAATGACTGCATTATATATAGGAAGGAATATGAATTTCTGTCAGAGTGTCCAAAATGTGGGACATCACGGTATAAGGTGAAAGAAAAATCACAGGGTGATGTAGAGATTACAAAGCTCCCTTCAAAGGTATTTTGGTATCTTCCTATAATTAATCGTTTCAAACATTTATTTGCTAATTCACATGATGCAAAAAGGTTAAGATGGCATGCTGAAGAGTGGGTATGTGATGGAAAAATACGTCATCCAGCTGATTGTCCACAATGGAAGAAAATTGATGCGCAGTATTCTATATTTGGAAATGAAATAAGAAATCTCAGACTAGGGTTGTGCACAGATGGAATGAATCCATACCGAACACTCAGTAGCACACATAGTTCATGGCCTGTTTTATTGGTAATTTACAACCTCTCTCCTGAAGTTTGTATGAAGCACAAATATGTCATGTTGAGTACAATGATCTCTGGTCCAAAGCAACCCGGTAATGATATTGATGTTTACTTGTCATCGTTGATTGATGATTTGAAACTGTTATGGGCTGATGGTATTAGGGTGTATGATTCTTATAAAATGGAATATTTTCAACTGCATGCAGTGCTTCTGTTCACTATAAATGACTTCCCAGCGTATGGAAATTTTTCTGGATACAGTGTTAAAGGGCATAAGGCATGTCCAATTTGCGAACAACAGACGTCCTATTGTCAACTGCATCATGGGAGGAAAACAGTGTACATGGGTCATCGAAAGTTTTTGCCTATGGAACACCCTTATAGAAGACTAAAAAATGAATTTAATGGCTCACAAGAATTTGATACTGCTCCAAAACCTTTATCCCATGATCTGTATTTTGAGAGGGTGAAAAACCTTGACGTGACATTGGGAAAGACACAGAAATCTGGTAATGATAGACATATTTGGAAGAAAAGGTCAATATTTTTGGAGCTACCATATTGGAGGTATCATGAAGTTAAATATAATATTGATGTAATGCACGTGGAGAAGAATATCTGTGATTATTTGATTGGAACATTGTTAGACATTAAAGGAAAGACTAAAGATGGGTTGAATGCAAGATTAGACTTAATATCAATGGGAATACGTTTGGAGTTAGCTCCCACTCCTAAAGGAAGACGAACATTTCTTCCCCCGGCTTGTCATACATTATAGAAGAGGGAGAAAATTAGCTTCTGTCAGTGTCTTCATGATACCAAAGTGCCTCAAGGTTATTCTTCTAATGTAAACAATTTTGTCTCAATGAAGGACTTGAAGTTGATAGGTATGAAATCACATGATTGTCACGTCATGATGCAACAAATTCTACCAGTTGCATTGCGTGGAATATTGCCCATTCGTGTCAGAAAGACTATAATGAAGTTGTGTTATTTTTTCAATTCAATTTGTAACAAGGTGATTGATGTGAATGATTTGAACATTTTGGAAAAGTATGCAATTTTAATACTTTGTCAATTGGAAATGTATTTTCCTCCAACTTTTTTTGATATAATGGTGCATTTAATGATTCATCTGGTTCGAGAAATAAAGCTTTGTGGACCTGTATATCTTCGTTGGATGTATCCTTTTGAAAGGTATATGAAAATATTAAAGGGGTATGTTAAAAATCTATATCGACCTGAAGCCTCCATTATTGAAAATTATATTTCTGAGGAGGTAGAAGAGTTTTGTACGAGCTACTTGGCTGCGGCGCAACACATAGGTTTGCCTCCATCTCGCCATGAACGAGTTCATAATGAGGGAAAGGGGATTCGCGGCTTGAAAGTCAAATCATTGTCAGCTGAACAGATGAAGAAGTTAGAATCATACATCTTGAAGAACATAGCTAATTCTCAACCATATATCACATTGCAAATTAATGAGTTGAAACAATGTCATCCAAAGAAGAAAGAAATGTGGATTTTGAATGAGCACAACAAAACTTTTTTGTCATGGATTAAAAAGACTTTGCTTGGTAGATCAGATGTATCAGAGACATTAAAGTGGATAGTGGGTGGTCCATGTTTAAATGTGATAACATGGTCTGGTTATGAAATTAATGGTTATACATTTCTTACAAAAGCTCAGGACAAAAGAAGTGCAGTTCAGAATAGTGGTGTATTGGTGTTTGCAGAAGTAATGCATTTTTCGAGTGCTAAGGACAAAAATCCAATTTCTACATCAAATGCATATTATGGAGTGATTGAAGACATATGGGAGGTTGATTACTTTAAAATTAAAGTTCCCGTTTTTAATTGTAAATGGTTTAACGGTAACAACAGTGTCAGACACGATGAATTTGGAATGACACTTGTTAATCTGAATAGATTTGAAGACATAGTTTGTTCCACAAGGAACGATCACGACGAAGGAATTTGGGAAAACAATCCATCTGTACATTCCTAAAATTACAGGTAACATATGTTTATTTCTTGTTTACATTTATTTTTTCCATAAATGTCAGATATTTTAAGTTTTTTATTTATTAAAACATGTTTTAAATAAAAATAAGTATATTTCTGAGTCTACCGGCCAACCGGTGGATTCCCTCCGGCCAGCCGGTGGTCTCTGGCAGAAGCATTGCTTTCTGCCAGAGCCACCGGTCAGCCGGTGTTAGTGCACCGGCCAGCCGGTATGGGCACCGGCCAACCGGTTCTTGCCCACCGGCCAGCCGGAGGCCCCAGGCAGTAGGCTTGCCCACAGCCTGCTGACACCGGCCAACCGGTGGTCTCTGACAGAAGCATTGCTTTCTGCCAGAGCCACCGGCCAGCCGGTGTTAGCGCATCGGCCAGCCGGTATGGGCACCGGCCAACCGGTTCTTGCCCACCGGCCAGCCAGAGGCCCCAGGCAGTAGGCTTGCCCACTGCCTGGTGACACAGGCCAACCGGTGGATGACCACCGGCCAGCCGGTGGTCTCTGGCAGAAGCATTGCTTTCTGCCAGAGTCACCGGCCAGCCGGTGTTAGCGCACCGGCCAGCCGGTATGGGCACCGGCCAACCGGTTCTTGCCCACCGGCCAGCCGGAGGACCCAGATTTAGCATTTTTTCCATTTTTTACCATCTTGACCATCTTTACCATCTTGACCATCTTTTCCATCTTTACCATTGTTTAACATGCTTACCATATTACCAATGTTTACTATTATGTATCCTAGTACACTTTTCTATTTTCTGATTATAGTAGTATTAAAATATTTGAATTTGTATATTTGTGAACTGACGTTTTTTTTGATTTGAAGGATAATGACAGATCGTTCAGATGATCAACCACATGATTCTGGGGAGGATCATTTTGCTGGTCATACCTCTGGGGATGAACATTCACATGCTCCTATTACGACAAAGAGTTCAAAGGTTGGTAAACGTGGTTGCACACGTTTACCAAAATTATCACATGCCCGTATGCAGGATCAGAGGATAGTAGTTGAGTTTGATGATGATGATATTCCTAGGGGTCCGAATGCCAAAGATTTTATGGGTTTTGTTGCAACTCAGGCTAAGACCAAAGTAAGCATTCTGTATGATGATTGGAGAGGTGTGGATAAAGCGATTATCTCTCAGTTGTGGGAGACGATTTTTGTAAGATCTTTTGTCATTGTTTGAGAATTATTTTAATGTTTCTGGTATATATAATATGTTTAACCTCTTTATCAGATGACATTTGATATTCCTGACACTGGAGGAGTTAGGAAGAAATTCTTATCGTTGGATTCCAGGAGATGGAGGGATTTCAAATCAACCCTCACATCTAATTTCATTTATGGTCATAGGAGTCATGACAATCCATGTCGTATATATCCTTTTATAGATGAAGACACATGGAGACAGTTTTTTGAAAGTAGAAAAAAAGAGTCATTTCTGGTAAGGCAATGTAAAATTTTATATACTTTCTTATATAAATGATTTTATTAATGTTTTGTTAATGATTTCTTATTCTTAAATTAAAGCAAACAAGGAAAGCTCATCAGGGGATCCAATCTAAAAATGTATACCCTCATAGTTTATCTCGGGGAGGGTATACATTATTGGAAGAAAAAATGATAGCGGAAAAATTTCAACAACTAAGAGCTGAGTCTTCAAGCTCTGGAGAGGTGGCCCCTCCATCCCCTCCATCTAGACATGAAAAATGGAAGAGAGCTCGGAAGGAAAAAAAGGGCAATATCTTTCGGAAGAATCGAGAATCGTAGCTGAGAGGATTGTAAGATATCTATTTAATTTATTTAAGTTAAATTTTTTCTTCATATAAGTTTCAATCATTACAGAAATGTTCAATTAATTAATACAGGACTCTCTTGAGGAGCAAAGTACATAGGGGACATTTAGAGCTACTGGGAGGCAAGATATTTTATTTGCAGCATTGGGAAGGCCCGAACATCCTGGTCGTGTAAGAGGATATCCGACAGGTGTATCGGTAAGAAAAGTGTTTCCACGTTCTTCAACTTCTAACATTGAGGGGGTTTATAAAAAAAATAGAATCCTTGGAGGCTGAAGTTCAAAATATTAATGCGACAATGGAAGACAAGATTAGAGATTCAGTGCAGTCTATGTTTGCAGAAATGCAAAGACAATTTCAGACTGCAGCTCCCACTCCTCCACCTCCCCCTGCAGACCCCATTATTTATCCTCCACCTCCGCCAGTAGCTCCCACTCCCCCACCTCAGCCTGCGGACCCCATTCTTTATCCTATGCCTCCGCCGCAGCTTCCTACATAATGCGAGTTGTATGTTGATGATTCTCAACATCATATAGTAGCATACGGGTTGGTATATTGTATAGGAGATACAGTTCATCATCAAAAATTAGAGGTAGAGAATCAGAGGGTCACTGTACAGGATATTATAGATAGATCAGCTATGGTACCAATACCTACAGATGAGGTGGCGACAGTTGGACAGAGTATCGGCCATTTTTTAGTTTGGCCATCCAGACTTCTTCGACTCATTACCATAGAGGTATGAATCTTATATCTTTTATTTTATTTTTTTTATTAAAGTTGTTTTATCATTTGAAAACTACTATAATTCTAAATTTTTTTTTCACAGGAATACTTCAAATGTAAAGAAATATTGTATAGACAACAACAAAGACAACATGCTATGAGATCAGATACAGATTCCAGTGGTCTTAGTAGATTGTCAAGATATTCACATTTGTTGTTGGGTTTTTATGAGTTTCCAATGGAATCTCATGTTTGTGGACGTGAAATAAGTGTGGGGATTACAAAATCTGATATCATGGAGCTTGTTACTGGAGATAAGTTGGGCATCAACGTGGTGCAAATTTTTTCCATGTAAGTCTTAACACCTTTTCCCTGCGTTATATTTATTAAAAATATATACTTACATATGTTTTGTATTAGGTATCTTTATAAAATTTGTGAGAGGAATGAACTGACAGATGTATATGGATTCATGGACCCGCAATTGATTTCCCCTGAAGCATGTGCATTGACTAAGGAACAAAGAATGGTTTATATTGCTGAAAGATTTGAAAAGAATATAATCCAACAATATTGGATGATGCCTTTTTGTGAGAGGTATGAAACACATTTCTCTCAAAGAGTTAATTATCTTTTAACATAAAAAACCAATAACATTAAATTTCCTTTTATCAGTAATCATTGGATGTTAGGGATTTTTTGCCCAAGGGAGAAAGCTCTTTATTGGATATGCTCTGTTCATGGTGATGTGCGGGCAAGTTTTAAGAATATATTGGAAAAGTAAGTTTAAATTTCTCAATAGTTTTATATATTATAATGAATTTTAAATTTACCTCATTCGTATTATTTTCTAACAGTGGGTGGGTCTACTTTCGAAAAAACACAAAGAAAAGAAATGCAAAGATCAAATATGTAAATGCGAAGGTAAATTTCCATTTAAAATTTGTACTTTTTGATTTATTACATAAAAATAATATATTGAATTTACACTCATTCAAAACAGAATTGTCATGAACAACAAGGCCTCATCGAATGCGGATATTATATGTTAAGATTTATGTATGAAATAATAACAACTGGGACAGTTGTGAATTTTGACCTCGTACGATTTCCTCTTAAACTTTGCCATAATATTTCAATTTGATTTATTCATTATACATGTTAACTATATTATTTTTAATTTGTAGCTTTTTGATGACCCTCAACCCTATACTGCTGAAGACATCAAACACGTAGAAGTGGAGTGGTCAAATTATTTTACAGGTTTGATTGAATTTTAGTTGTTTGTAATGTAAAATGTAATTTTGAATATTGTCGTTTTAATTGTGTATTTGGTAGTTGTTTAGGTTTGATTTAGTTTTTTTTGAAGTTGACAGTGTATGTTTTGAATGTTATATAAGTGAATGTTTAATTTTTCTCTACTTCTTGTTTTGGTCTACTTTTGATGGTTCTTCTGGTATGGATTTGGGTCTGTGGGGGAGGGGTTCCAAGGGTGTGGGGGTGTGTTCAGTGGGGTTGGGGGTGTCCAGCGGTCTGGGAGGGCTGTCCGGTGGGGTGGGGGGACAGTCCTGGGGGTGGCAGGGATGTCCAGGGGTGTGGGAAGTCGGTCCAGGGTTGTGGGAGTGCTGTCCAGTGGTGGGGGTTGTCCATGGGTGTGGTGGGGGCTGTCAAGTGGGGTGAGGGGATGAGGAGGTGTTGTTCAGGCGGGTGGGGGGTTGTCGAGGGGTGTTTGGGGGTGTCCGGGGGTCGGGGGGGGAGTCCAGGAGTGTGGTGGGGGCTCCAATGGGGTGGGGGAGGGTTGTCCAAGGGGTATAAATGAGGGTGGGCGCTCCAATTGGGTGGGGGAGGGCTGTCCAGGGGGTATACATGAGGGTGAGGGCTCCAACGGGGTGGGGGAGGGCTGTCCATGGGGTATAAATGAGGGTGGATGCTGTCTAGTGGGTAAGTTTTATATGTTATCTATGTACATGCTTAATTTCGATGTACTTATGTTTTTGTGGTACGATTTCTTGATTTGTTTTCTGGTTGATTCTGGTGGAGAGAAGATCACTGCATTCTGTTTAAAAGAAAATTGGGTTTATCACGTCGGTTATTTAATAACCGACGTGTTAAAATTCCTGGAAAATAGTTTATCACGTCAGTTATTTAATAACCGACGTGATAAAAGGCCTGCAGAATGGTTTATCACGTCGGTTATTTAATAATCGACGTGATAAAAGGCCTGCAGAATGGTTTATCACGTCGGTTATTTAATAACCGATGTGATAAAGTTCAGGGAGAATGGTTTAGCACGTCGGTTATTGAATAACCGACGTGATAAACCGCCTCCCTCCGGTTTATCACGGCGGTTATACAATAACCGACGTGATAAACCCCCCTCCCTTGGTTTTTCACATCGGTTTTATATGAACCGACGTGATAAACCACGCTCAGCCCGGTTTATCACCTCCGTTCTTATCGAACGGACGTGATAAACCGCCCTCACCCCCTGTTTATCACGTCGGTTCTAAAATAACTGACGTGATAAACATCGTGATTTTATGTTTTTGACGTCGGTTTTTAAATAACCGACGTCAAAAACCTTATTTATAACGTCTCACGTATTAACGTCGGATAGAAACCGACGTAAAAAATTAAAAATAACCGACGTAAAAAACGTTTTCTGCACTAGTGGGGCTTCGAATCGCAAGCCGTCTGATGGTGCTACTCTGGAATAACATCAAGATTATTCCAAATCATTCTGCAGTAACAACCAAGTTCTTACATCATTCCCTCCTTCAATATTTTCTCCCTCGAAAAGCAAAACTAGGGAACAACTCAGGGTACTAAGCCCACACCTGGCTCTCCCGTACCCAGAAGAACTCTTACACATCTATGCGCCCCCGCACACAGACTGAAGGATTGATCCGTTCACATGAGGTCTTCCCTCACTGATGTCATGCATAGGATCACACACACCTCTTCTTGGGTGAGCCACGTGGGAGACGTCGTGCACCCACTCCAGACTTTGGGGTTAGGACAAGGTGGTAGGGAACCTCGCCATCCCTTTGCACGGTCTCAAATGACCCGAAGGCTCTCGGGGGTAGCTTACCTCCCTGACTGAACCCTTATGTCGCACGCTGCTACTGGAATCACCGCCCTCACTTCGAACAAGGCCTAGTGATTCCCTCCTTCAGAATATACATATAGTGGAACACCAAAGGATATCTGGTCGCGCAAGGTTTCACAGTCGATGTATTGCAACCAAGAATCTCTTTACACGCTCTAAGAGCGAAGGAGTCAACACCATCGACTAAAGAAAAGGTCTCATGCCTTTTACCTTACCAACACAGGGTTACATAGATGTCCCACGCCACCCTGGTAACAACCCGAACAAGGAGCAGGGAGAAAAGGCATTCCACACACAGAGGCTAACAATTCTACTGCAAAAAGTAGAAGAGCTGTAAAGAGTACCTCTTACCACCTCATCCTCCGCAGGATCGTAGACATCCAAAGCTCGCGGCTATTCGTGATCCCAACTATCATCTCCCAGAGCCTGACGTGGACCACCTAGCGGTGATGGGAAGACCTCGTAAAGTCTTCCCCCACTACCAGCTCCTCCCGCTCCTCTTCTAGAACCACCTCTCTGGGTACTAATCCGATCACGGCGCTGCCTCTGTTGTGGTGGCACACCTACTGCCTACCCTAATATCTCTGCATGCCTGGTCAGGAAGTCTCGTGCCAGGTGACCTTGCTCATCGCAAGCATAACACCGACTCTATCTAGGCTGCCCTGGTGCCCTCTAGTGCCACTCTGGTGTACGACCACGCCCCTGAGTCCGGTTGTCAGAATGCCACCTGCGTCGAGGTTCTGCTTGCCGATGCCTGCTAAATGTGGTTGACATCTCGGCCCTAATGTGTTTGCTTCCACCACCAACTCTAAAACATGACAGGAATCCCTCTATCACCAGCACCTGCTCTAGCACCCCGACATATGTGGAAAGTCCCAATGATACTATGACAACATGAATCTCTCGGCGGAGACCCTGCTCAAACATCCAAGCTTGGATGTTGTCATCATGGACCATGTCCAGGTAAAAGCGTGCATGGTCTACAAAACTATCCGCATATTCGTCCACTGTCATCCCTCCCTGCTAAAACTGCAGGAGCTCCTAAAGTCGAACGGAGCACAAGAAGGAGGGGAAAAACTTCTCAGGGAACAATAACTGAAAGTCTCCCCATGAAAGCGACGAATCTTCAAGAAACTGAGTCACCAGACTCCACCAATGCCAAGCTACTCCACGAAAAATGTCGGCTGCCCAAGCCACTCTCTGATCTATCGGCATCCACACAAGCCTGAAAAAGAGAACCACCATCTCCATCCAAACCTCTACAGCATGAGGGTATGGCTCACCACTGAGCCTCAGTGGTCCCTTCTACTGGAACTTATGGAGCGCACTCAACCTACACTCAAACTCATCCTGCTCCGCTGAAGATGTCTTCTGCTCAACAGGTGGGGGTGCTACTACCTTCCCACTCGGAGAAAGGGGCTCACATGATGGGTCATGGACTATGGCCTCGTAGCTCAGAGAGTTTTCTTCACGAACCAAAGCAGGTATCCTGGCTGGCTGCCTTCGCAGAGACATCCTGAATATTATCAAGGAGTGTCGTGATCAGATGAGCATATATTTATATACCAATAACAACAACGATGGGGAGCTGACTCAAGAAGGACAGTCAAAGACTCAATCCTATCTGATGGACAAACCAATTTCCCTACAACAAGTGACTCATCATGCAGAGTTGACAAGCGGGTTATCCGGGTCCTCGTGAATGGATACGTCAACCGCTGAACCATCACTATACTCCCTGGCCTGAGAGCCGCTCTCGAGACACATTAACACTGTTGCCCTAAATCCCAACCAATTTATTTTATTTTAGGGACGTCTAAACCGCATCCCAAGGAAAGAACCACCTCTAATACCACTTTGTCACGACCCGACCCTACCCGGGCTCAAGCCCAACTACCCCAAACCCACCTCCATAGGCCAGGGGCTGGCGACTAGTGCCGAAGGCACAATATCTAGGGGAGGCCTCTGCCTAAGTACCTGTACACACACACACGCAGCACACTCAATGCAAAAGTGAAGAGTAAATGAAAAGACAAGTAAAGCAAAAGGGAAAATGCTATATATAAACCACAATAGTGCATCGACCTCTAAACAGTACAAGTAGAAGCTGAAGGTAAAATAAAAAGAAAAGGGGAAAAAATGTGCCCAACTCGAAAAGTGCCACAACCCGACAACATGTGAACAAAAAGTAAATAGCTGGACGGGTTCCCCACCTGGAAGCCGACTCCAACCACCGCACGTGGTCCAAGCTCCCAAGATCCTAAGATCGTCTGAAGTCATGCTCCACCTGTCTGTCATCTGCAAGGGCACACCACGTGCTGGAAAATCCCAAGCCGGGGTGAGTATAAAAATACTCAATAGGATACCCTGAAGGCTCGAGGAAGCAACGAAGGAGGTACCGAAGGGTGAGCAGTAGAGAGAACGGGAAAAGTAAAGGAGTACAGATGTGAGTGCAGTAAAGAGTACAGGAAAGTGTCCAGCTCAACCCAACAAGAGGAAAGAAGGTAGACTTGTCCATACACAAGGAGATGGAGACGGTGAAAAGATGATCTTCCCATCGAGTCTTCGCTACCTATAGTAGGAGAGTAGACTCGTCCAACCACAAGAAGCTAAACACGGAAAGCACGTGGCATACCCCGTGCATCTTCGCCTCACCTAGAAGGAGAGTAACCAACCCAATAAGTGGGTACCGGAACAAGGTATATCCATAAATATATGCTCAATCAAGAAGCCCGAACAAGATCGTAAGGGGATCTCTATCCCGTAGCTCAGCCCAAGAAAGTGAGTCGCTAACAGTCCCAGAAGTAACACCATCGATGCCTAGCATCCCGCATGTCTGCCCCGGACTACAAGTCAAGGTCTCAATCACTGCACCTCAACACTATCCGCTTTGGGCGGCACTGACTCTCCCGCATGGTTTTAGGTCACCTCACAAGGACGTGTCTCGGTGGGGAAAGCACAAATCGTACTTGAGAGTTCTGGGGGTACGTCAAACCACACCTCGTCATTGCCCCGTGGTCGAGAGGTCTGCTCAAAGTCGACAGGCGACCCCCTGCCCAGCCCCTCTGGAGGGTCCCTGGACGTCAACAGGTTCCCACTAGAGGGAGACCCGAAAAGAGTCTACGGGTTCCACATTGACCAGTCCCATAACAGGGTAATCCACTGGAGGGAGACCAGGCTAATGTTGGCGACGGGACCACTGCCCAGCCCAGCTGGAGGTAACACGACATCGGGGACCACTGCCCATCCCAGCTAGAGGTAAGCCTGGCATCGGGGACCACTGCCCAGCCCCGCTGGAGGTAAGTCCGGCATCGGGGACCACTGCCCAGCCAAGCTGAAGATAGGCCCGGCATCGGGGACCACTTCCCAGCCCCGCTGGAGGTAAGCCCGGCATCAGGGACCACTGACCAGCCAAGCTGGATGTAAGCCCGGCATCGGGGACCACTGCCCAGCCGAGCTAGAGGTAAGCCCGGCATCGGGGACCACTGCCCAGCCCTACTGGAGGTAAACACGGAACTGCTCTGGCCATCCCTGCTGGATGGTACTTCTCGGTGAACACCGCTACACTGGCCATCTCTGCTGGATGGTATAACTAGCGGGCCCTGCTCGAAACAACCTCAGCCCTACTAGAAACAAACTCAGCCCTGCTAGAAACAACCTCAGGCCTGCTGGAAACAACCTCATCCCTGCTGGAAACAACCTCAGCCCTGCTGGAAACAACCTCCTGGGTAGAGGTTCGGTGCCCGCGTAAAGTGTTGGCCACACCTAATCCACAAGAACTCTATCAGGGAACATGAAGGAATGGTTGAAACTCTTCTGGCCTCTCAGGGTGATCATGCTCCAATCTGCTGAGTCACTGTCGAAGCGGACTGAGACAACTCATCCCATAATGTGGGAAAACACCCACGCAGTACGAGCACATGTAGTCGCAAACGGTTTCGCAGTCCGATGAAAGGGCACAATACTGAAACCCCTCAAAGCTGAAGAAACAGAGGAACAAACCATCTCTGTCGGCCAAACGAGAACAGGACCAGGGGAAAACTCAACCCTTCTGGTCTACAAATGAGAATAAAGGGACCCTCTACGTCATGAGAGGTCAAAGTACGTAAAGAAAAACACGACACGCACGTGGGGCCCACAAAAATTGTGGCCCAATCTCAACCCCAACCAAGCGCACAAACATTATCAGGTACAAACCACACGTACCTCCAAGTGCTCTTGTATACTCCCAGAGTATACCACGTCTCCAGCACTAAGGCTATCATGCACACGGCACCCAACGTCAACGCGAAGGCATGAACATAACAACTCCACCTAAAAGGCCCAGGCATAGCTAACCACATCTTATGAATCATTTACATCACTCTCCCAAGAGTGCGCGATCACATGCCAAGGGTCCACCACAAACACGGTAGAATAACCGCCACCAGCGCACCTTCACATTCCACATTTAATAAGATTGCTTAAGAGGCTCCACCTGCCTGAACAGATTAAACTATTGTAATCCTCATGAAAAAACACGTGAGATTGACTACATACTCGCCTCCAACGGATATCCAACATAAAAGTCAACATCACCGCCTCACGCCCGAACGATGTCCCGTGATCCCGAGCCTCGGCCCCGAAAACAGTCGAGTGCATCGCACCATTGCGATCCCCTCAGGAAAACACGTCAAAAAGACTGCTCTCCTGAAGAAACAGATATCTGAAGAAACATATGCATTTCGGCATACCGCACATGAGCGGTACTACGTGGGACCCACATCCCAGTCCTGAAACACAACAAACTGATCGTACCATTGCGATTATCTCGAAAAAGAACACAAGGTTGACTATTCACTTGTCCAAAATGGACACCCGGTGATAAAGCCAGAAATCACCGTAAACTCCCGATACAGCCCTCATGGGGCCCACACCAGCATGTAGAATTAAAGCATGCAGACCGTTCCAACATGATTCTCTCGAAAAAACACCAAAAAACGACTACTCGCACGCCCCGAACGGACGTCCGATGAAAAAGTATTGAAACGCTGCACGCAGCTCAAAAGACAGGTCGTGGGGCCCATGCATCAACATCATCCTCAATGCCTGAAACCACCTTGGAAAGCTCTGCCTCAGTGCCAGGGTTCGAACTCCACTGACGGTGCTCAAAACGGATGTCGGACGCATCCACACCGTCCCAAACAAGATCCCCTAAAGAAAATGTCAATTCACTTAAAGACGTGTCGTGCCTCCGAGACCCCTCATTTTGGGAATTAAAAATTCCCAAAACCATCTCAAAAGGTCCACCTCTGCGCGAGGCCCGTGTTGTCGTTGATGGAACTCAAAACGGACGCCCGTAGCAAAAGCTACGGGCGTCGGAAAACAGAGGGGAAAAGCCCCTTGGGCTGGACCGGCCTGGCCCGCGGTTTGGACAAGTGGGCCGGTGGTGGACTCGTTCCAAGGCGTGGTCGACCGGCTGAGGTCGGTCGCCGTGCAACAATCTGTGCGACGTGGGTCGTTGTCTCCGCACGGGGGTCACGCGTCGCGACCCCGCGGTCGCCGCGCCCCGGCGCTCCCCCGTGCCCCGGTGGGCGTCGCCTGCCGCATGAAGCACGGCCGCCGTGCCACCTGATGTCTGGGCTGCCACGCTTCTTGCACCCTGGAACCGAGCCGCCGCCCAAAGATGCCACACCACCGCCTTAGCTCGCCGGACCGCGGTAACCCACTAGGAAACACCTCCAAAACTCGCAACATTCGCCAGAGGATTGCTGACACCACAGAGCTCAGATTTTGAATCTGAAACAGGCGTCGGAAAGAGAAAAATGTATACTACACGACCATGGGATTTGATTGAAAATTTTACATCATTTAAGCACCATAAATTGGGATCAAAGTTGGTGCGTGATTTAGAAACTCAAAACGAAGACTCATACCACTTGGGCGCTGACCGGAGTTTCACAGGGAGTCTGCCGCCACACCGCTGCCTTGCCAGAGTTGCCTCGCCGGAGGTACCTCGCCGGAGTGCTTCACTAGAGCCGGAGGAGAGGTGAGGGATTGAGTCAGAAGAAGAATAAGAGGGGAGGGGATGCGTTTAAGTAGAAAACACTTAAACCCCCGCCCGATAGCCCTGAACCCGAAATTTCGGCAGGGTCTAGATTAAGGATCCCCTAGGCTAAAAACCATGCTCCGAGCGCAATGTAAGTCTCAGAATTTTAATCTGAGGCATCTTTCAAAATTTTCAACAACCGCGCCTAGGGCCGCCAAATTACGAAAACGCCCCTTGGGCTATTTTTCACAGATAGGTCGCGCCCGCAAAACTGCCACCCCTCCTAGGGTAAACGGAACGTTCTAAACTCAATGGTTCCCTCAGTAATTCATGAGAGATAAAAAATTATTAGCCACATTACGATATTCATAATGTCTCAGAATGTTCTACAACTATTAAGAAACATATAAGAAACATTATAAACATGATTTATTATAAAATTTCTTCTTTAGCAGTTATAAAGGATTTATCTCTTGATGAATTACTTCAACTTTTTATTCTATATAAGAAAATGAAATAACTAACATTTAAAAACAATACTAAGGATATAATGGATTCCAAATCTATAAGAAATATGAAACTATGTGACGCTGATTATAAGGTTTTTTTCCTTGGTGATTCAAAAGATAATGAAGATGATGAAATGAATAAATATATCATCTCTCTTAACTGTATAAATTACCATAAAAGTAGATGAAATTATGGGTGACAAATCCCATTAAAATATACCAAGTGTGTAAAAATTTGTGATTTTTATATTAATTTTCCAAAGAAAAAATTGGATAATATGGATATTATTATAAATAAAAAAATAGTGGATTATTTGGAACAAAATTTAAAAGGAATAAATTAAATTTATGTGATGTAAGAAAATGTTCACTTCAAAGAATAGAATATGTCTGTTGGTTTAGATGGTTAAATACACCCATACCAAATAATATTATTCATGAGATCAAAATACATAAATGTTCAGATAATTCTTTATAAATGGTTAAAGGAAGGATGATTCCACAAATATTAAAAAATTCATAGAAGAATAAACCTATAGATAATATCAATTGAGGGGATATTATTATCCTCAAAATCAAAATTTAAAAAAAATAAATTATGGTGGATGATTTTAGTATGAAAAATTATTCTAAGGAAATTGTGCTATGTAAAAATTAATTGAATATTTTTACATTGAATGTGCCTTCATGGATATGAGTGGAAATATCAATAAGGGTTCTGAGGTGAAGGATGATACAACACATGTTAGTCAAATAATTAATCCTAGTAAATAGGTGATAAATATAACTTAAAAATATAAAATAGTATCTTATATTTATAATCACAAAATTGTTAGAAACAATGTATGGGAAATAATTAATAGACAGGGATTTGTAAAACACATATCACAAAAATATTTAAAATAACTATTATAATAAATATAACTTATTCTAGGGGATATAAATCAAGAAAAATGTAATGAAACTCTATATAATTTCTATATTGAAGGATCCTAATTCTAAAAAATATCATTGTTTAGTAGATATTGTTTTTTCTTAGGTATATATGAAAAAATGGCATAATATTTCTAAAAAAACATTTCACTAACTAAATAAATGAATGAAAAATATCATAAGAGTAATATAAGAAAAGGGAGTAAAATTACTATATTTATGGATAAAATAAAGGATAAATCATTAAATACTAGAAAGTATCTAAATCAAAATTGATTTTATTTCATAGATGAATTTCATAAAAGATGAGACAAACTAGGTATATTTGTTATAGAATGTAGGAAAACTCTTTAATGAAATTATTCATTTTATAGAAAATAAAATGTCATTATAAATAATACAATTGGGGTAAGAGATATTGATTTTTAAATGATCTAAAATATAAAAAATGGAAAAAACATGGATTATTAATAGTGGTTTTTCCTTGCATATGACATGTGACAAAAAGATATTAAAATAAATTTAATAACATAAAAGATTGTTACTCAATTTCAAAAATGATAGTTCCACAAAAATCATAAGAAGATAAACTACTTGATTAATGATCAAAATATAAAATATAAGAATGATCTATATGTTGATGGAAACAAAAATATCCTATGTATTTTTATCCAATGTTTTTATAATGGTATGGAAGTTATCTTTAGAAAATATTCATTTATCAACAAATGTTTGAAAGCTCTAAGATACTTTTCAATGGAAGAAATAACTAGTGTAAAAATTTTCTATATTATAGATATTATTGAATCATATTACTTATGTTATGAAGTTTAAAATAAATTATGGCATCAAAGACTCCAGTATCATGGAATGAAATATGAGAAATCATTCCAAAAAAGTTGAAAACAAATCATGGGATCAAAACTCCAGCATCATGGAAAAAATATGTGAAATCATTCAAAATTATATGTTGTATGAGTCTTACCACCACAAAAGTGTAATTAAAACGGATTTATTACAATATATCAGAAAAGTAGGATTATTTGTGAATGAAATGAAAATGTTGAAATTCAATCATTCGGGCCACTTAATCTCATCAATTTAAACATTTCTAGTGGGTGGGATATTAATAAACTGAATGGGATTTTAACAGTATCACTTTCATTAATGGTTTCACTCAAATTCAAAATATAATATTCATGAAACAATTTTCAGAGGTTTTTGAACTGTTAATGTATATTAAAATATAATTTATAAGGTAGATGGGTGTTTATATATTGAAATTATGAACTAAAAATATAAAGGTATACAAAATTAATTCTTTTTGAATCCTATTTGAATAATTCTGGAATTAAAAAACAACACAGTAATCCATATATTCTGTATAAAAATAAATTTTCAGAAATAAAAAGAATTATAATATAAATTGGATGAATAAAGATCAAATAATAAAAACATAATAAATTTATTTGGAATTAAGATATAAGTGAAACTATACAAGTTTCGACATAAATTTTTATTATAGGATAAATTTAAAATTTTCTCCTATGAGATGTGGTATAAGAAAATTGATTCAGTGTAATACATCATGGTTTTCAGGATTCCATACATAATAATGATAAAAAAATATAGATGTTGTAATGTCAAATTGAAAATGTTAGGAATGAATTTTCTTACGTATTCATCAAATGGATGAAGTTAAAAATGTTGGAATAAGTTTTTGGAAATATTGGGGGATTATTATGATGTTACTTATATTGAATAAAAATATACCATAAAAAAAGTTATTGAATCTGATAATGAATAATTTGTGAATAGTAACCTTTTTACATCTATAGAAGATAATAGGGAAGATGATTACTGGGATATTATTGTATAAAGAGGAATATATTCATCTTATGTTGAGGAATGTAAGTATGAAAGAAAATATATAATGTTCATAACATTAAAATAATATATTGAAACTTATGATATCATTAACAATCATATAGATCTTATTCGAATCAAAAGGATGTTTATATTGAGAATCATAAATCTCATTTATCACCGATGGATCCACAAGTTAATGGTTGTTAAACATAATTATTGGATAAATGTATTGAATGAAGAGTTAGATATGATTTTGAAAAATAATACCAAGGATCATGTTCTACAATTAGTAGGAAATAATGTTATAGCAACAAAGTGGATATTAAGTAATAATATCAATTAATGGAGATAAATCTCATGAAAAAACACATGACTTGTTTAAAAATGTTACTCATAGGTGGAAGGTGATGATTCTAAGAAAACATTTTCTAATTTTGTAATAATTGAAACTATAATAATGTTCTTAGAATTTTATACTAACCTTTGTAAAAAAAATTATCAGTTTTTTGTTAAGTAATATTTCATAAATATGGAAATTAAATAATAATATTATATTTAAAAACCATATAGTTTTTTATTTATAATTATTTAACCATGGTGTGTAAGCTAAATAAATAATTTTATGGGTTGAAACACACAAATTTTAATGGTAATCTAAAATTGATAGTTTTCTAAATAATCCAGACATTTATAATATAAATTTCTTAGCATTAATAAGATTAAAAAAATGAGAGTAGGTATCATTATTATCATATATTATGTTGATGAAAAAACAATTCCAAGTGATAAGAATAAAATATGTGAATAATTTTATGAAAAAGAATAAATCAAGCATTTAAAATTAAATACTCCCAGTGTATTAATTTTTTATAATTATAGAAGTTTAATAACTAGAATGATTTATTATTTTTATCATAATAAAATTATTAAAAAGTTTTCTTACCCAATATTTATATTGATTAATAAAAATAATTTTCTACACATATTTCCTTGAATGTGAAATTGAGTAAAAATGATGCGTGGAAAAGTGTGAATCAGAAAGTATACCGAATGTTTATAGGAATATTTATCTATATTTTTTCTCTAATACAAACATTTTTATATATTGTTACATTATTCTAATGATATCAGAGTGATCCAAATGAATCATAGATGATGTAGGTCAAAAATAGTACTCAGGTATATTAATGTAATATCACGATATGTCCATTTTTATAAAATAAGTTACAAATAAAATTATTCAATACACTATTATTAATTGGGCTTGAGATTGTAATGATAGAAAGATAATTCCATAGGGAAGCTTATTCAAGTTATAATTTTTTTATATATAATAAAATGAAAAACAATTGTTACTTTTATTATAGTTGTAGAAGAATGTATGTTTTTTACTTATCCTTATATAAAAATTATATGGATAAATGTTCAAATAGAATATTTGAGACTGAATATTAAAAACCAGTAATGTTTTTTTATGATAATAAATGTACCATTGATCATCCCAGCTATGAGGTTCAAAAGTCGAGATAGAACCAAATTTATATTATATACCATTTCATAAAATTGAATTTATTTGGTGTATATTTTATTTTTGAGTAAATTTCGTCAAAATATCATAAAAAACATCTAATATAAGCTAAGGTAATCCCATTATGAATTAATTCTACACATACATGTTCACCCTGTACCAAAAACATGTTATTATTCATATGAAGGACCCCCCCCAAACACTATGGGGTGGATTATATTTTACAATGGGGGAGTAAATGGATAATTTTAAGAAATTTTAATACCATTTATGTTTTTAATATTAAGATATAATTTTCCTCAAAATGGTTATAATATAATATTCTGAAGTATTTTTTCTTGTCCTAGATAAAAAATTTATTATTATAGAGGGATATGATTATTTTAAAAAATATTTATTTATATATAATTTTGGTTTCAGGGGATTATATATGAGAAAAGTTGTGATTTAATGAAAATATGATAAAAGTGTTTTTTTAAATGTTAAAAGTGGATGTGAATGTATCCAATAGATATAAAAGGGGATATTTTATATCATTCTGTATCCTTGATAACATTTTTTTCAACATATCTACTTTTGGATTTTTTTGTTAAAATATTCAGAAATAGTAGGTGATATTGGTAAGAATGTTTTTCTTATTAAGTGTTACAGTATGACATAGAAGTTTCCTTAACCATGTTAAGATGATTTTCTTAGTTTATAAGATGTAATTTTATTCATCAAGTTAATTACATCATGAATATTCACATCATCCAATATGATTATTGTACACTTAAATTTAAACTGAGATAAGTATAATAGTTACCCTAGATAGACCTGGGGTGAAGTTACCAGATAGGGATTTGTGACAGGTATATGTTCGAGATACAAAGTTAAAGTTTCACTATTTTACCATATGGAAAATCTATAATGTCACCTGATAGAAATTACACATTATTACCACATGGATAACAACAATATATATGAGGTATATTGTTTGAATTCTTTCAAAAACATTTATATAAGTACAAAGTGGGATTGGTATAATGATTGAATTTGATGTTCGAGTGGCAGTAAAATTTCCAATCTGATGTTTGTGGATAAGGAAGGTAATAAAATTTGATGATATTGTATGAATGCATATAATCTATTCTATCTGATGAATATTCAAAAGTTCAATATCATCATCCAAATTTCTATCATAAGGATTTTTAGAAAATTTAAAAAAATTAGATCTAATAAAATGAGTTTGGAAGGATATATTGAGTAGTAAATGTTCCATTTGACTATGCTATTTAGAGGACATGTCTATTCAAATCATTAATAATATCATCAAATAGATTAAAATCAAACCAACATTCATTATATAATTAGATAACTGATTATATGAAGATATACCAAAATAATATTCATAATATAGTCTCTATATAATGTTTGATCCTAGGGATAATGACCCGATAGAGTCAGGTTACCTCATTCAAAAAATAAAATCAGATGAACATATATAAATTATAATTATCAAATATAGTACCTCAAGAGGACTAATCAAATAAAATTAGATTTCATCAGACTTATTAAATCAATCAATGATAATAAGATATATAAGATTAGAATAGGGTCGATTATTGGATAGAGAAATAACTAATGTTTACTAGTTTGGGAAATACTGTACTTGAAAAAAAATTATTATAAATTTATTGAACAGACCTATACCAAATAGAGTTTCCCAAATAATTAGCTAACATGGTAAATCCCATGGAAATAAAAATTATAATATTGTAATTCAATGTCTATTATCGAAAAAGTATAAATAAATTTTGAAGTTGTTCCTTAATGTTAATGTTATGTATGTTCAAATAAGGCTACTTATATAATAATAATTAATTATTATTAAAGAATATTATAGAAGGATTGAGAATCTCTCAAATAAATTCTATTAAGAGGGTGATTTTTGTGTATGAGTTTTCAATGAAGTGGAAAATTCATTTTACTACTTGAATTTTCTCCTATGATCTCGCCTATATAAAGGGGGTACATGTACAAGTCATATTATTATAGTGTAGCCCTATGAAAGATCTAATATGATAAATAACTTCAAGGGTATCAGTTTCCATTAATATTTGTTGAATAAGGGATAATATATAACAAAATCATTAGACCGAAACATCGATCTATGAACTGGATAGGGTTACAGACCAAAGACATCAGATAGAGGTATTGATCAGAGATACTATATAGAGATTTTTTTATACATAGTTTAGAAATATATTGTTTATAATTACTATTTAGGTTCATATAATATAGCACATATAATAGATATAGTTATATGATTATCACCAAAAGACATATACTAGATGGAGATAAATGATTAAATGAATGGAGTATATTGAACGATGTTAGAAGGTGAACTAGATGGTGATACTGAAGGGAGTTATTCGATGGATATTACAAGAGATTAACATTCACTGTGTTGTGTAGAAAATTTTCTTCTCTTGTTGTGGACATCTTTTATTAGAAAACTTTTTAACTGCCAGGAGTTAGTATAATCATATATATTAGGAGATAAAAGGAGTCTAATTGAATTTGGATCATTGTGTTCAATTTTCTATTTTATTTAATTTACATGGACCAATTTGAGTTTCCATTATAAGGATAGAGTCACCCAAACTATAGTATAACCCTATAAATAACATGTTCCTTAATTTACTTTCATAGAATTTCATTCATGAAATGTTGTTTTATATAGAGAAAAAGGTTATAAAATATAATAGGTTATAGGGGTTTATTTCAATAAAATTGACATTTTAAAATATCAACACTAATTCAACCCCCTCCCCCATAGTGGTTCACACGGCCGTAACAAATTAAACATTTTAGACTATAGAAATAAAAACATAAGAAAAAAGTGACCCTAGATTCAAAATAAAGGTAAACATTTGAATTAATAAAAAAATATCATGTCTAAGAATAAGAATATAATATTGGTATAATTAAGAAACCTAATAATATTAAACCCAATAAAGTATGGAACATAAATAATGGATTAAGTATTTTACTAACATAATACTTTCCTCAAAAGTGTGTGGATTCATATGTCAAAAAATTAGATCCATGATATCATTAAATTTTCATGATAATAAGAATTAAATTGTTGACCATATTTCAAATGGTACAAAAATTATTATACCTAACATTACATTAATTATCCACACCATTGATACACAACATTATAAGATACTAGTAAGGTAATCATGAATACTTCTTCTCAGGAGATATAAATTTTTTTACCAATTCATTGATGGTATATATGGGACCTCACCTATAATTTATCCATATTATGTGTTACTCCATTAAAATCATTCTCTGATCACAAAATAATGAACCAAATTAAATAAATTTGGTTTAAGAAAATGTTCAAAATAATTTCATTTAATATTTATGAACTAAAGAACATATGGGAAGAAATAAAGTTTCATTCAAAACATTATAAAAATCACATTGAATGAAAATAACTTTTACATACTTTTAAAATGGATCAAAATAAGGAAATACCAAATAATTTCAACAACAATAATGAAATGATAAACCCATTTAAATTTAATGGGTATCTAATTATATTAGTAAAATTCAAGATAAACCCATTTAATCAGGATAATAAACCATAAGGTATTTCGAGTACATAAATAACACAATAATTAACTAAATAAATATATTTATGGATCCTAGTTTAACATATTCCAGTTAGAGGAATGAAATATAGTGATTCTATAGAGGAAAAAATATTATAACATAGATCTTATTTATACATAGTGGATGATTGGTAAAGAAAAATATAGTGATATATCATTCATAAAATGTGATGGAAATTACATATTCAATATAGAGAAATTAGGTGAATGATTTCTATTGAATAATTTCATTGATCAAGTTTAAGATATGTCAAAGAATAATGACTTAGATAAAAATAACTCTCTTGATTTTTTAGAAAAAATAACATTGGAAATAATAAATACTCTTAATCCTTATAAATCATTTTAAAAGATTTTTTTTAAAAACTAATAGAATTTTTTTTTCTTTTATAATCCATAAAAAATATTTTGAAATATTTATCTAAAATGACCATTTTAGGGAATGATATGGTCAAACATAAATTTTAAAAATAGAATAATTTCATATCTTTATGAAAGCATCCCACCTAGAATTTTCCAAATATTTCATTAACTTTTAAAAAAAATAACATATAATATAGAATTTAATTTAAAAAATATTAAAACATATATAATGAATATTTAAAAATAATAAAATGTATAAAAATATAGAATATGCATGTTCCTAGTAAGGAAGAAGATATGAGGTCTATTTCACTTACAATAAATACTTCTAGTAAAATTTTATTCAAGGGAAAATTTAATTTTATTGTGGAATGTAAAACCCAATGAATACAAAAAAAAACATAATGATATGTTTTATAAATAAAATCCTATTTATTATGTTTTAAAAATATTCTTAACTTGAAAATAATATTGCTGAAGAACCCCTTATGGTATGTGAAAATTTTAATCAACTCCACCTTTACGACATTAACATCTTTTGAACTAAATGGTATTAAAAATAGACCCTTATATTTATCTAAAAATGAATTAAATAATTATGTAAAAATAACTGCATTGGTTAGTAGATACACCATTGTAAGAAAAATAAATATATTATGAAATTTATCTCAATAGGTGAAAATATGAGACAAAAAAACACTTACCAAAATTCCTATACAATCAAAATGCATTTTAACCTCCTTTATAAAAACATTAATTATACTATTCACCCATTAAGAATATTTTAATTTATATAAAATTTTATAAGCATCATTTATAATTATTATCATTATGTATATTTTTTAGTTATCTTGTATTTTTGATATCACATGTGAGTAATCAAGATCATCTTGAACTAGTTTTAAAATAGGGGTATTGTTATTCATTATTCAAAAAAAATTCCTCTTAAACATTTCCTAAATGTGTCTAGAATTATTTTTTATATTTATTTATATTCATATAATTTAATTCTATAGGGGTTTTGATTATGTGTTTAAAATGTAAATTTAGTGACCAGCATGTTTCGATGATTCTTAATAAATGAAGGGTGATGAGTTAAATGCTTATATTAACATTTCAGAACCAAAAAACTCATTAATTACTTAATTTTATTACATTTTACAAGGAAATTAATTCTTATATTCATCCATTATATGAATTCATATAATTGTTCAAGGAGTAGGTTAAAATAACCCAAAACAGAACACACCATAATTAATAGATGATTACGAGCTGATTTTGTTTTAAAATAACTAAAAAAGAAGTATAATTATCATTATTACTATTTATTATTTTTATATATTATAATTTTAAATAATTTAAATAGTACTATATTCTATTGGATGTGGTTTCATAGTAAAAATAAATCCATTTCCCCTAAGTACGCTAAATTGTAAGATTGACTTTACAACAGTTGTTTATTGCACATTTTATTAAAAAAATTTCCAATGGGAAATCCCAAAACCATACTAATGTAAGAAAATTAATATTCATGGAATATAACTATTATAATGACCATTTATGTAAGGCCATTGTGAAAATAAAAAACAAAATCAATCATCTGAGGGAGGTACTAGTCCACACATATGTATGCACAATTATTCCTTTTCCATAAAATAGAAAAATGGTGTAATATGGTTTTTTATATCAAAAGATAATTTATTTCATAAATATAATACTTATATCTTAAATTTCTTATTACTTAAACCCATGAATGATGATGAAGGAAAAATAACACATTACTTTATGGAGCCTGTTGTCCATACCTTACCCAACTGATAGTTTTTTATCATAAATGAAAAGGGAAATATTGTTAATCTTGGTACCATAATTATAATAACATAATATAAAATTGATGATATTTATATTATTATATAAATATATAGTTATATAATTTTATATAGATTACATGCACATAAACATATATAAAATAAAAAGGATTGTTGGGAATCACATACCTCACTCAGTGGATTATCTCATATCTGATGGGGGATAAACCTCTGAGGGATGGCATTTTGAGTGTCCCAGAACAACATTAATGTTTTTATGAGTTTTTAGAGAGGTTTTAGTAGAGATAATTCCAATATTAAAGGTTTTTAGTGTGATGGTAAGTGAGGATTAGAGTTTCCCAATTATATGTGAAAAGGGATGAAAATTTTTTAATTACACAAAATGTTTCAATATTGTTAAGTCTATCTCAAGGAATGTAGCGCCAAAATAGAGAAATTATTGAGAGGGGTAGAGATAAGGTCATTATATTCCTCAACCACTGATTCCCGCACTTGTTATAAACATTTTTCAAACTTGTTAACATTAAGTTTATTAACTTTTACCATTTTAGTTTTTACCAGGATAACTAGTTTGTTTTCTATAGTAACTTATCAATTATACCAAAAACAATTCCACTTATTACATAATTTGGACATATTGATTCAAAAATTGAAATCCATTTTTTTTCTAAATGTCAAAAATTGATAAAAAATAATTTTAAAACACAAAATGTATAATGTATTATACTAATTTCTTATAAAAATATAACTCATGTTCAAAAATATTATTTAAAGTTTCATAATTTATTTTTAATATTTTTTAATTTATAATAACACCTATAAAATTATTATTTTTTCATGAAATTGGTTTTTATAAATTCCAAAATCATACTAAAAAACTAATAAAGCCATAAAATTCATGGTATTTTTGAAATTTGTATATTTCATTATTCAATGTAAAATAAATTGTTCTAGAAAAATAAAAAATAATTATCTTTTAATATTATTCTTATGATGAATCAAAAAATTAGTTTTACCTTTAGAAATTTAAAATAATAATATATATATATTATAATTTTAAATAAAATTATAAATCATTTAAAAAATCTATTTTTATAGGATAATAACATATTAAAATATTGTTTATTCATATTCTAAATTTTTTTAAAACATTATTAATGTTATCATTGATAAATAAATATTATAATTTTTATACATTATCATTGAATAATAATAAATTTAGTTTTCTTGTATAAAAAGAACATTATTTAAGAAGATATGTTCTTAAACTCAATAGTGAATTCTGAAAATTTTATAAATTAACCATTACATATAAATATATATTAATATTTTTCATAATTTTTTACACTTATTCACATCTTCAAATTAAATTGATTGTTTTAGTGAAATTATTGAATATTTATAATATATATTATATATATCGTGGAATATTTTATGTTTTGTGTTGTGTATGAAAAATGCTATCATACATATTTCACTTAATTAAATGAAAAAAATATTAAAATCTTCTATCATTGAACAATTCCAAAACAAAACAACTTTTAATACCAACACTATATCCCAATGGACTCCTTGTGCTCCAATATCACATCAAAACTCACCACTAATATCAATGCGGGTTCTTCATCACATGTGAGACATACAACTATCACTCTCATCGTCATTAATCCCCCAAACTCTCAGGCCTACACACATACCCTAGGAACCCAACCAAGGATATATTGCATCTCACATCATATCCAGTAACCTCTTTAATGCCTTTTGTTAACGCAACCTATACCCTCACCCTATGCTGATGTAGTAATTGGTCGATCACAACACCCCCAGTGTGTTAAAGAGAACATTGTCTCATATGAGTAGGACAAAAACAACCCACATCATCTCATCATGGGATATTACTGGTCCTTATAACCCATTCTCCAAACAATGATGTAATTTTGGAATGCACCCTCATAAATAGACATGCACTTGAAATCGTATCATAGTTTCCACCAACACTGATCAAAGAGGTAACTCATCATTGAGATTCTCTAAGAAATATTGAATCCCATTAATCGTTATCCATGATATTATAAAACCTATATCATTCCATGAGAAAACCACATTTAATTTTAAAAGATTTTTATTTAATTATTCAAAAACATCCAAATAGGAATAATCTTATAATTTTTCACCAAGTATCACCAACTCACTAAAAATTAAATCAATGGCATATAATCTACCCCAAAATGCACCCAATCCAATTACATGAAAAATATTCAATTAATATTGTAGATTTAAAGACCATTTTAAACCATTTATTTAAAAACCTATATAAATTAGTTGCGTGACATACCGTCATTGATATAGAATACAACATTGTAAAAACACAATGCCATGTCAACCTTTTTACATTCTATGAAAATTCCTCATCCATCGTGATCTATTCCACCATGATATAGTGGATTATCACCAAAACCATAAATGAAATCACATGAAATTAGGTTTTTTGATGAAAAAAGGAATAGGGGGATGATTTTACCCATATTCGCCAAACAAACAACATAAAGTACAACATTAAATCTAGGAGAAAGAATAGAGGGAATGGTAGAAGTCAAACAACCCTCCATGAATGCATGGTAAAAAAAATGAGGGTGGGGGAGTGATCCCCCAATTTATTTATAAAAAAATAATTAATTTATCATTCATATTGTGAACCACATGAGTAAAGATACCCCCAACCCCTGAACCTTGGTCTAAAAAATTCGCATTGTGAAACATTTTGAGATGGAATTTATGTCATGGGGTTTATAATTTACAATAACCTAGCCACTCGTCCTTATTTTGAATCCCAAATGAATTATTTAGACATATACTAAACCTAAAACACCTCCAATTATACAAGTTTCAAAAATTTTAAACCCCAATAGTCCCATTCTTTATTCCATTTGTCAAAACAAAATACCACCAATTGAAGTATTCAAATCTCATTTCAAAACCACAGCCTAAAAATATTTGGGTCATTGAAAATTCACAACCAGAAAGGTTCTCATCCCCAAGAATTTTTGTTTTTCCTTAATCCACACCTCTAAATCCATTATGTTAATTGATTCACTATTAAACAATCATTTTCCTTCTTTTAACATTGAATATGCTTCTTTTATGTAACTATAGACAAAAATAACAGTCTTTTCTAGAATTTATACACCCATGTATTATCAACGAATATGCCTATATGGTGCTCACCAACACCCATCTCTCCCAACACACCAAAATTCCATCAAACTATTTAAAAATGTCTTATAATTTTCCCCATAATAAATATCCACTCACATAGTGTAACATCCATAGTAATTATAGAATAATAATTTTTCATATCTATTAATATTTAGGATTTAGATATTAATTTTAGTTTAAAGGGGACATTATGTGTGATATAGTACCAGACGTTCAATAATAGGTTTCTCTGAAATCTTACGTTGTACACAAGACTGAGTTGTATTGAAAAATGATAGAAAATTATTATTATTATTTTAAATGGTAGTTAACGCGTAGCCATTTTATTGGTGGGAATGAAAAAAACTAAAACAATTATGTCTACACATGTCTGTTAATTGTTTTACATTCATAAAATAAATATTAGAGGTTTAAATGAGAATAAATCCATTTTTATGCATAAAATATTGTAATATTTTTAAAAGTTAGTTTTACCACCTTTTAATGGAGAACCATTTTTAAATATAATTTTTGTCAGTTTTATGTGATTTATTCGAAAAAATAAACTTTTTATTTTGAATCAATAAATAAAAATATAATTTCATATATTTTTTTTGTATTTTTCTGATAAAAATTATATTTTAATTAATAGTGAAGAAATATGGCATTTCAATACAAAATTTGCTTTTTGTCTAATTTATTTTTATTGTTAGACAATAATTTGAATTGTTTTTAAAGTATATTTATATAATTTATTATAATTTAATCCTATTTTCGTCATTGGATGTAATTTCACATTGATATTTTTTATAAACACATGTCAATATTTTGACGGTTTTATTTAAAAAAACTATTTTCTCATTTTGAAAACAGAAATTAATTTTAAATTAATTAATAAACCTTATGTGTTATGAATTTGTAGAAATTTAATCTATATTTGGAATGAGAAGGTCCATATTATGTAAATATTTCCCTTTAATTTTTGGACATGAGGAATAGTACCTTGAGTGATTATTTTTATTTACCACGGTTAGGGGGTAAATCATGTAAATACGGGTAAAAATAATATTATAATAACATAAAACAACCGTAAAACTTGTAATAATCCTATTTTATGAGATATATCTGACCAAGAAAATCGTTGGGACAAAAACGTGGCCTTGGGAAGCAACTTCGGTGTGATTATGACACTTGTAACTTTTAATTTAAGAAAAGTAAATATGTTATAAACATATATCCCCTTACTACAAAATTTTAATATTTGTTTATATAAGTGATTTATTAGACTACAAATAGTTACTATAAATATAAAAAATCTTACTACAACATGATATTTTACTTATAATTTTTATACATTATATTATTAAATCTAATTATGACTGAGGGAATAATAGACTTATTAATGATGGAATCAAATAAATGATATTATAAATACTAAAATAAATATAATATGAAATAATTTATGTCATAAATGATTTTTATAGGTAACTATGAACTTTTATAATAATATTAAATTCTTTGTATTAAGGTTATCTCTCTTTTTACATTTTTTTATTTAATAAAATTAATAGTGTAAAAATTTACATAATTGATGGTTTATAGAAATAGTAATTTATGAAATTTCTTAATAATACTAAATATATTTTAAAATAAAAAATTTATTTTGATAAGGTCTAAAATTTTCTTTGGTTTCCAATAATTTAAAATTTTCCCCATATAAGTAATATTAATAGCCTCTTAATAATTAAAATGTTGTTACCACAATTAAAATTAAAATAAAATAAAAAAAGATAAACCGAAAAGATAAGGATTAAAATAAACTCAATACATGTCTAAAATTTATTGGCTGATATGATTTATAAGTATAATAATCTTATCTTCAACATAACTCATGTTGGGTCTATTATAATTAAAAAATAAATTTATATTAATTTAATAATTTAAGAGTCTCCAAGGGTGTATCTTCCTTATACTATAAAAAGTTACCCTCTCTTCATTAATACTCACACTTATATAACACTTTGGTTAGGTGAATCCCTTCCCAAAACTCTTTATATAATCCTTAACCTCATTAAATAAACCTCCATTATGGAATAAATCCTTCCAAGGAAGCCTTTTGTTATAAACTCGAAGAAGTTACCCGATTAAGAGGAAACATCATCTCTCAAGATTTTTAGTTTCATTTCCAATTTCCACTCCCTAAACACTTAATAGTATATGATAATATAACAAAAAAGTATCCTAAATATAATAGTATGTTTTTATTCTATTTTTTCAATCTAAACTTACACACAACTCTATTAAATAGGTAACGAACATATTGTTTCTAAGTTTGGTGATCTATTGGCTCTCAAAATGATGATTGTTCAATTTTCCCCTACCACCTCTCATGGTGGACATTATAATGGACACTATTTTTTACATGTTATATATATTATATTATATATTGTCTCTATATTTTTGTAATTTTAATTTATAACAAAACATTATGATTTCGATGTTGTGTAAATATGATAATTTCATTTGAGTTAGTGTTGACTACAACCCGCAAAAAGAGATATGACTCATTCCTTCTATACATGGTACGTATAAAATATGGTTTTATTAAACCTATGAGTAATATATGAAATTAACATAATAATGGTATTATAATATACATTTATATCATTTAATTATTATTCTTTTGGTATGAAAATGAAATTAATGTAACGTTCATGTGTATGTACGACCTACCGTCTCTATGAACGATGCCTTTAATTTCTTATTTCCAAATATTATGGATTAATATAAATACATTTATAATCAATATAAATTATATTTAAATAATGAATACTATTTCGGTGATGATGAAATTTTGACCATATGGACAATTTACATCGAAACAAGTCCATTTTTTACTCAAGTACCGAATATCGACAAAACGTCTAATATGAACATAAATAGTTATGTAATTTTTATAACATGGTAATAAGTGGTATAAAAGTAAAATTAATCTTGAAAAACGATCTTAGTAATGTATAAATTCACCTATGTTTATTATTCAGGAAAATAAATAACATATAAGACAAGTCAAACTCAAAGTAAGGGAAATCTTAACTCAGTTTTCATTCATTGAGTTAAATATCTGTGTCATTGGTTTTTTTTCCAAAAATATGTGTGAATCACATTTTATTTTATTACACTTAATATCCACATATATTGAGTGTATTTATATTTTTCATAAATAATTATGTCATTTATTTATCATTAATCTAATGATATGATATTTGTAAAGGACTTTGTCTCAATCTCATTTCATTGAGGCATGTTTTGATAATACACACCACCTTATTTTATATGGTATATAATTATCCCCTTTGACATTTAATTTAATTCAACGGTTTTATAATATAATCTTTTTCTATGAATAATTTTACTAAAGAACAAAAGAAATATTTTTTTACATATGCTATGACAATGAATTCTCTGTTTCCATATTAGTTATTTAATATTTGGATGCATTTATATGCCTTAATGTTTTCAAAGGGAAAACTTATTACCTTTTTGGGTGTTTTGGTATTAAAAATGGTATTGAAAGTGGATTTACTATTTCAATATATTTAAATGATTTCTTTTGATTTAAAAAAAATGTTAAGAGTTAAATTTTTATAATGTCAATATTTATGTGTTATTATTATATAATGATACTTAAACATTTAACAGGTGGTTAGGTGATAAAAAAAGATGGGTAGTTATGTGATAAACCAAATATGGGTGATTCCATGAGAAACCATGGTTTGTCAGTTATGTTATATCTTCTAATTCATTGGGTATGGAAGATAGTCGTATTGATATTTCATTTGTAAGAGGGATATGTGTGGAGGTAAACCATATGGTTATTCCATTTAAGTATGATTATGTCCCAAGTTGCGATTATATGTAATATATGAATTACATGAGTTTTATGGCTATATTTTAATTTAAAAAAAAGGTAAAAAAATGATCTTATGTTTAGTGAAGCATACTTACTACTTTATAAAGGTGAAAAGTATTACTTTATGATAACGTATTCATGGTTTACATGTTTTAACAAGACTAATATTTTTCCTTATTTGTACATCTCTTACTGAGAATTATATACTTATCCCATTTCTTGAAATTTTTTTCACAACATTTAAAGAAGAATAAATTCACAGACGAGATCATGGAAATGTTATGATGTTTAAAAATGAAATGAGACCATGATTCTTTTTAAATGTTTTTTATGAAAAAATGGATTGTGAGTAGAAGGGTATACTTTGTAATATTTAAATTTTTATGTAATATTTATGGCCTAATTCTCTAAATCTCCAAACCATAAAAGAAAATTGAAGTGAATTAATGTAAAATTGTTGACTTAACTCAAGTTTTAAGTAATTTTTAAGGCTAGAGCCTTATAGTTGATATCATAGTATGGTTTAGACAACTTTAGAGGTTAGGGTGATATTTAAGCATAAGTTATATGTTATATATAACCATAATGGGTAGAAAAATAGAAAGATTCATAGTTGTTTTAGATTAATTGAATGAGTTTCAGATAGCATGAATAAGTATATCTTAGAATTTAACTTCCTCATAAGACACTATATGATGATTTTATTGATATAATCATATTAACCTTTTGGGTTTTAGTAAAGGGTTGGATACAACATGCACCAAAGTAACAATGGATTTGAAGGAAATTGTGGTGGTTCAATGAATAAGTAACTAAATGAAATGAGATCTGTAATTAGAACTATCTTGATTACTCTAAAAAAAACTATCAAAAGTGATGATTAACCGCAATAATTTTAAGGATTTTTCTAATTCATCATATACGAGATAAATGAATCCCTATGAATGTTCATGTAATGACCATAAAGGTAATCATATTCATCAATATATGTGTCAAGGATTTAGAAACAAACACCTAATAAAATGATTCAAAGGGATTTAAAGGTGTTATATATATGGTAATGAAAGTTATAAAGCTATATCCTTCCATGAAAAAAATGAAGACTTCAATTATCTCTATAAAACTTAAAGAAATTATTTTTGAGTTATTAATTGAATGTTTCAAAAGTGGGGATTATGGTCATTATAAAAATAGGTGTCCTATAAAGGTGGTTCGAGAATGTGATCAGCATGACCTTACAAATATATGTTTTTCATTACCAAATTCCATTCAAATTAAATATATGGAAAATAAAAATTACATATGAAAGGTATGGATTATTTTTTCTCATGATTTGAAATTTCTTAATCCTATGACATGACTCTTGTTTTTGTTTATTAGAAAGAAGTATTAAGGAATAGTATGTAAAAATATGGTTAAAGGATCATGAAGAATTATAAATAGTTATAAAGTATACATATAAAGGATTCAAGAGTTATGTTATACATTAGGATGATGAAATATTTAAAGTTATTCATACTCTTTTGATGATCGTATTACATTGGAATAATTTTTTCTCATATGTATAACCTTGATGTTTTAGTGTGAAAATTGTATTTGGAAAATAATTATCTCTTATTATGTGGATATAATTACAAACATATAGATAACCATTAGGGTTTATATGATCTTTGATTTTGAGATAATTATAATATGGGTTTCAAAATGAATGATTTGAGATAAAAAATAAGGTTAAAACATGTTATGGTTATTTTTAAGTATTTTATCTATTTTTGGGAATGTTATAATAATTATATTGTTTTAGAAAAAAGGAAAACCCATAGGAAGGGTGAAAATCCATCACATTGGAAAAGGTCGCAAGAATCTAACCCACAATCAAACTGTGTTATGGATTTATCAAATACCACTAGCCTAAATGATGTCCCTGGTAAGTAATACAATTTTATTTTTACTTAATTGAATTTATGGATTATGAATAACATGATTTGGAAGACAAATATTTTATAGAATAGATAACCTTGGAACCAAAAAATGATTTAGAGATTAAGTAATTAATGTTATTTTAGAAGATGTTCACCATTTTGGGAAACATATATGATCAATTTAAATATAATATTATGGGATTTTAAGGGAGGAGTAATGGTGGAATTATATTTTGGAGGAATCTATGATTTTATTGTGGACTTATAACGATTTGGGTTATTTATGGAAATGAATAACCTATCAGTGAGAATATGTTATCAGGAAATTACTTTTCGGTATGAGGCATTGAGGGGTTTTTATGGAGATATATTTTAAAACTTATCCTAGAATACTATGTTATTAAATCCTTTTGAACTATGTGTTTTAATCTTAGTTTGGATTATTTTGAGGAATTTTAAAGAAATTGGTTTATTGAATGTTCATTGTAGAACATGATTATTACTATTGAATTTTGGATATTAAATGTTGTCATTATCATTGAAAAGTATTATTTTTTGCGGGGGAATTACATGATCTTGTACTAACCCTTTTGGTTTGGGTTAATTTATAAAGAAAGGAAAAGTTTTTAGATCATCTTTTATGGATTATATGATTCCCTAGAAGTAGATTATAGTTCTTCATGCATGAAAATTTTCCTTAAATACTCATAATTTATAGAAAAATATGAGTTTGTATAAGAAATTGATTAGGGGATGAAACTATACATGTCAAGTAAGTATATTTCATAATGTTTTTATTCTATGTAAATAAATAATTCCTCAAAATCATTAAAATGATATTAAAATAAAAACTTTTTTTTTACTTTTCTTACTATGAAATCAATGAAAATTTGACCAATGACAATTTTATGTTTTTTTATTGTTCACTTTATCCTGATCATGTTTTCTACCACTCTCTATTAGAACTTCATAGTTAGTTTTTCTTCCATATCCATGTTTTCCTGCATGGAATCCTAGTACGTGTTTTCTTTGGTGACCTTCGTAATGTTTTTCTTTCATTCAAAGTGGATTTTTTAATCCTTTTTATGATATGGGATTTCAATAAAGGTATTTTGAACATTCATACATTATTTACCAACCCCAATTAAAATTGTGAAGAAGCAATATCTAAAATGGGGTAGAATGTAATATCCAAATTAATTATAGAATAATAATTTTTTATATGAATTAATATTTATGAATTAGATATTAATTTATGTTTAAAGGGGATACTATTTGTGATGGCATACCCGATGTGCAATAATGAGACTCTCTGAAATCTTATATTACACAAAATACTGAGTTATATCGAAAAATAATACAATAATAATACTATTATTTTAAATGGTAGTTCACACCTATTCGTTTTATTAATGGGAATGAAAAGAACTAACTATTTTATTTTTAAACATGTTTAATTAATATTTTTACTACATCCAATAAATTTTAGAGGCGTAAAATGAGAATAAAACAAATTTTAAGCATAAAATATCAAATACATTTAAAAGGTTATGTTACCACCTTTTGATGGAGAACCCTTTTTAAATATAATTTTTCTCACTTTTATATAATATATTTGAAAAAAATAACTTCTTATTTGGAATTATGGCATCAAAATTTACTTTGGATTAAATTTGTGTGCTTTTCTGATAAAATTCATTTTTTAATGAATAGGGAAAAAATACTACATTTTAATTCCAAATTATCTTTTCATATAATTTATTCGTATTGTTACGTTATCATTTTAAATTGTTTTAAAGAAGATTCAGTTTTTTATTAATAATTTAATCAAATGTTGTATGTCGGAGGTAATTTCACATTGAATTTTAATCTAAACACATGTTTATATTTTGATAGTTTTTACTTTTAAAATTCCTATTTTGAAATTTTAAAAAAGAAAATTAATTTTAAATTAATTACAGAAAATGATGTGTATTTAATTTAGAAAAATAGATTCTATATTTGGAGTGAAAATTCCCAAATTATGAAAACGTTCCCCTTTTATTTTTTAACATGATGAATATTAACATTAGTAATTATTTTTATTTTCCTTAGTTAAATGGTAATTCAAGTAAATAAGGTTAAAAATAATATTATAAAAATATAAATCTACTGTAACACATGTCTTAATACTATTTTATGAGATATGTCTGACCCATAAAACCCTTTGGATATAAAGGTTTCTTTTCGAAGCCACTTCGATGTGATTAGGACACTTATGACTTTTAATTAAAAGTAAAATAAATTAGGTTATAAACATATATCTTTATACTAAAAAAATTTTAATATTGGTTTATATAAGTGATATCTTCTACTCTAAATAGTAATTAGAAATGTAAAAAAAATCATGCATCTTGGCATTTTATTTTAAAATTTCAGATATTAAAAAATTAATTTTAATTATGAAGCAATGATGATGGAATAATATACTTATAAATGAAGGAATAAAATAAATGATATTAAAATATTAAAATAAAAATTATTTGAAATAATTTATGTCATCCAAGATTTTTCTAGGTAAATGTGACATTTTATATGACTATTACATCATTTGGTTCGATGTTATCATCATGTTTACATATTTTTTAAATTAAATAAAATGAATATTGTTAACTTTAACATAATTTATGTTTTATAAAAAAAGGTAAATTATTAAATTATTTTAAAATATTATAAAAATTAAAACCATAATGTGAATATTATAAGGTCTAAAAGTTCATTGAGTGTCAATTTATGGGAAGTTTACTTTATATAAGTAAAATTAGTAACCTCTTAATAATTAAATGGTTGTTACCAAAATTAAGCACAAGAGCCTCAGCCAGATTTTTGAGGACTCTTAAGTGCATCCATGTGACCCGGGATCAAATCCAGGTGAAGGCACAATTTCTAGGTACTGTAAAAGTACTATAGCGATATTATAGCAGTATTGTAGTAGGAACTGTTTGGCACTGTAGCAGTTGAGAATATTCCTCTGTTTGGGCCTTCGGGCCACCGATTTGGTCCCCTTGTCCTTTAAGGCCTTCAGGCCACCCAATCCATTAGGCCAGTAATTCCTTCGGGCCACCATAAGTGCAGATAAAAACTAGACAACCTATAATTTACAAGATCTATATAGAGGATGAGCAATGAGATTTCACCACAGTAGAAGATACACAGATATAAATAATGATAGGGTATGTCACCTTCCATTGGGAAAATAATGTGCATGCATGGGATAACCTATCCTAACTTCCATGCGTAGGTGGAGAGTTTCGTTCACGATGAAGATTTTGGAGAGGAGCCGTTCCAAGTAGTTAGTCTGGGTTTTATGTAATGTTTGAAGCCTTTGGGAAATGAACTCCTCTAAGGCATATGGTCTATTTAATACTTATGCCTACTATCCTTATAAGGGTTCCACATCAACCCTTGAAAGTTTGATTATCAAAAATCAATAAAAAATAAAGGCCTTCGGGCTATTGGATTATTACCACAATTAAAATTAAAATAAAATAATTAAGGGTAAATTGAAAAGTTCGGGTTCAAAATGAAATCAATACATGTCTAAAAATTATTGGATGAGAGTATTTAAAACTATACTCATCTTATCTTATACATATATAAAGTTAGAACAATTTAAAATAAAAAAATTAATTTATATTAATTTAATAATTTAAGAGTTTCCAAGGGTTACTCTTCCCTCTCCTGTAAAAAGTTACTCTCTCTTATCTAATAATCAAACATCAAGAACCTTTTGGTTTATCCAATACCTACCCAAAACTCTTCTTGGAATCCCTAAACTCCTCCTAGAAGCCTTCTTTAGGGTATAAATACTCACAAGAAAGCCTCTTGGAATAAAACAAAAGAAGTTACTTGATTTAGAGGTAATGCATTCTCTCATGCTTTTTAGATTTATTTCCATTCTACACTCCATAAACTCTTATTATTCTATGATTACATAACAAAAAATAAAGAATACTAAATATACTAGGGTGTTTTTATGATACTTTTTTTATCTAAACTTACACATACCTAAATTTAATGTGTAGTGAACATATTATTTCTATGTACAGAGAATTATTGCCTCACAAAATGATAATTTTTCAATTTTCCCCTACCACCTCTCATGGTGGATATTATAATGGAAAATATTTTAACATGTGACATATGTTAAATTTATATTGTCTTTATTATCTTGTAATTTTTATTTATAGCCCATCTTTTTTCATTCCATGTCTTTTAAATATGATAATTTTGTTTGAGGAAGTGTGTATTACCGCCCCTCAAAGAGATATAAATCATTCCCGCTATACATGGAATGTATAAAAGATATATTTGTTAAACCAATGAGACATATATGACATTAATATAATATTTTTGTTATAATATAAATTTATATCATATAATTATTATTCTTTTAATATGAAAATGGTGTTCATGCGTACATATAACCTACCATCTCCATGAATAGTGTTTTTCATTTCATATCTCCAAATATTATGGATTGTTTTAAATATATATATAATGTAAATATTTGATATTTAAATCATTAATACTATTTTTGAGATTATTTGCTTTTGATCTAATGGATAGTTCACATCAAAAAAGTTTATTTTTGACTCAAGTACCCAATATCGACAAAATATCTGATATGAACTTAAATAGTTATGTAATTTTTATGACATAGTAATAAGTGATATAAAAAGAATAACGAACCTGAAAATGTTTAACATGTAATTATAAAACAACCTAAGTTTATTATTCATGAAAATAAGTAATTTATGAGACAAGACGGACTCACGGTAAGGTAAATCGTAACTCATTTTTCATTCATTGAGATAAATATCAATGTCAATGGTTTTTTTCCAAGAATATGTGTGAATGACCAATTACTTTTTTACATTAAATATCCACCTATATTCATTGTAATTATATATTTCACACATAATTATTTTTACTGATTTATCTTTAATCAAATGATAAAATCTTTGTAAGGGACTTTATCTCAATCTCTTTTCATTGAGGCATATTCCAATAATATACACCACCTTCTTTTATATGGTATATAATTATACCCTTTTAATGATAATTTAATTCAATGGTTTTTGAAATGAATATTTTTATAAAAAAAATTTACAATATGGAATAATTAATATTTTTTACGTATCCATTGATAATGTCTTCTCTGGAGCCGTAACAGTTATTTATTTGACTTCCTCTATAAGACTTAACGTATTTAAAAAGAAAACATTATTTCATTTTTGGGTGTTTTAGTATTGAAAATGGATTATAAAGTATATTTAATATTTCAATATCGTTAAAATATTTCTTGTGATTGAAAATGAAATGTTAAGATTAAAATGTTGATAATTACAATCTTTATGTGTTATGATTATATATTGTTACTTAGACATTTTATGGTTGGTTACATGATAAACCAAATATAGGTGGTTATGTGATAAACCAAATATGGGTGGTTCCATGATAAACCAAGGATGGGTGGTTACATTATAACATCCAATGCATTGGGTATGGAAGTTATCTATATGGTTATTCCATTTGTAAGAGTTATATGTGTGGAAGTCGGTTGTATAGTTATTACATTTAGGTATGATTATGTCCCAAGTTACCTTTATATGTTATTTGTGATTTATATAAGTTCTATGGTAATATTTTGATTAATAAAGGTAAGAAATGATCTTATATTCAGTTAAGAGTATTTACTACTTCATAAAGTTGAGAAGTATTAATTTATGATAAAGTATTCATGGTTTACATGTTTTCATAGGAATAATAGTTTTCCTTCATTATGTATCCCTTACTGAGATTTTTATAATCATCCCATATTTAGAAATTATTTTCACAAGATTTAAAGAAAAAAAGATACACGGAGGGGGTCAATGAAAATTTATGATGTTTAAACATGAAACAAGACCATGTTACTTTTAAAAAAGGTTTATTTACCAAAAAATAAATAGTGAGTAGAAGGGACTACTTTGTAATATTTAATATGTTATTTAATAGTTATGGACAAGTTATCTAAATCAATTAACATGAAAAGATAATCTATGTGAATGACAGTAAAACTAATAACGTAACTTATATTTCAAATAATATTTATGGTTGGGGTTTTATATAGAGGATGATTCTAATCCATGGTGCTACACACCATAGGAATTTACTAATGAAACTTTTCTTTAAGAGGACCCAAACCTGCCAAATATGATTTAAATAATTCTCCTTAGGTTGTTTCTTCCTTACCATGTTAGATATTAAAATACATAATTTGTTTGAAAGCTGCGAAAATATTTTTGAATGTTCTCTTTTACACCCATCGATGAATCCTCAAAAAACACTCACCTCCAACACAACATTTTCAATAATGAATCCAACATTAGGGTCCCCTCATTCCCATATGTCTTGATCCAAACAGTAATTTCTTTGAATAATTTTCATCCCAAATTATACCTACACTACATTTTCTTCTCATTATTCACCCCCAAGATCACACGATAACATTCATTTAAACCTTTAATCGTGGTGCAAAATAGGATTGACCATGATTCACATCATGAACTAGGGTTCAATCCCTATAATATGTGATGAATTGTGACTTAAAAAAATTAAATTATGAATCACAATATGCCACCATAATCAAAATAAAAACACATTTAATCTATAATGCACCTAATATAAAAATAAAATATTATATTACTTATGGACCAGATGTCAGCTGATCTTATCTCACACTACTACCCTAATGTCCCCCTGACTATCAACTGAAAAGTCTCACCACACTGATGTCCCATCTAATAGATGTTTTATTCACAAACCAATGATATGATTCCCCTAACCATAGGATTAAAATAATAATTTATATAAACAATATAAACACCCCTCATCTATGGATTATGCTTCATCCATCACCCAACATATAGACTAGACATGGAAGTCCAACTCTGACCTAAGAGTCGACATTAAACAACAACTACTTCTAATTCCTAGATCACTGGTAATGATATTATCTAATATATAATGGTTTTTTCACAGTATATTTTACTATTTACATTGATCCTCTCAAAAACTGAATCAAGCAGGTCCCGACACCTCTTGTGCATCACTCCTCCCAATCCACACTTACCTCTCATAATTATCTGACACTACACCTCAATGATAGTCTATGTTAGTGAATCCACATTTGTAATCTGAGACATGATACCTCTACCAACTCTGATATCACCTCTCAATAATGAGAGATATCTCCTAGCCCACCCAACCTTGAGTCTTCAAACTTGTGAGTGTATCAATGAATTCAATGATTACCTCGCACGAAGATTGATCCAGAAGAGAACCCACCATAGTGATACCACATCAACACCTATTAGGATATTTCGAAACCTAAAACATTTACAAATAATCTCTGCATGACTCATTCACTAATCCAAAATCCAACAAAGTAATAGACATACCTAATTCTCGCCAACAGTTGTACACTGAGACATTTTGCAAAATTTCAGCACAAGTCTCATTATCCACCCCATGAAGAGTGATCCAATGAGACCCTTATCAAGTGTTATTTTCAATTTTACTATGTTTATCTACCAATACTAATAACTATACACTCTTATGATACTCTTTCTCATAAATTTTATCATGCTCTCATCAGTCATTCCCTTTATAACATACCAACATGTATATAACGAGCTAATCATTTCCCTATGCATATCAGGCACTCCCAATTTCCCTAATCATCTCAAAATTAAAACTAAAATTTTAAGAACACCCAAAATATGAGCATAATTCAATAATACATGAACATATAACTATGCTCTCATCATCATACTAAAAGCACATCCAATACCCTCTAGGGTAGACACCCATTTTGTCTTGCCCTATCATCCTATACTAATACTACAAACTATCCAACTGGTTAAAATATAAAAATTCCAAAGAATGCAAATTCTATTACTAAAAAATTTTAGGTTTCTCACACAACCATATGGTTTTTAGGTACAGTTCTATTATGATGAAATATGGTTAAATGTAAAACCCCATAATTCTGAAAGAATAACATTTTATTTAATAGCTTGCATGACCTGTAGAACTAAACCTAGAATAGAATATAATATATCAAGAAATTAAAAAAAAAATTATTATTGTAGATAAATTTAATCTATCGTATATATTTAAATTCATGCAATACTGAGTTATATTTTGTTACATGCAAAAATGACCTTCATTAATAGCTTATGTTACCTACAAGACTGAGTTTTACCGAATACAATTAAAATTATTATTTTAAATGAGAATTATCTCATATCCATTAAATTGGTTATTATAAATATTATGAAATAAATATTGAAAATATATGGTTGAATTCCTTGGTTACCAATTAATTAAATATTAATATAACAAAATCAATTGAATATAAAATAATTTTTTACAAAAAACTATTATTATATGCCAGAGTTTTTTCAAAATAAATAAATAAATTATTATTATTGAATGATATTGTTGAAATTTATATATTATAAATACAATAATATTTTTAATCTCAAAAAATATATTTTATTGGAATTAAATAAAAATAAATCAAATTTTAACCAAAAATAGTATTTTTCTAAAGGTAGTTTTGTCCCCTTTTAAGGGTGCAATTGTTTTAAAACTAAAATTTGACACTTTTAAAACAATTATTTGAAAAATAAAGTTCAAATTTTATATGGTAATTTACAAATTATCATAGTGTTAATTTTTGAAAATTTTCAAGGAATATTTATTTTTTTATGAATAATGAAAATAATGAAGTTTAATTAACATATGGCCATTTATCTCAAAAATTTATAATGTCAAATAATATTTTGAATTTTTTTAAAAGTAAAAATAAATATATTATTCATATATTAATCCCATTTAAATAATTTTAAAAAAATTAAATTAAATACATATATATATACCTAGAAAACGTTTGTATATTTTCCATTTAAAAACCAACAATATCATCTCATCAATGGGATAAATTTTTAATTAATTTTTTCCACAAATCTGGTTTGAATTTGTAAAATTATATTCCATATTTGTAATCTTTAAAAAATTTAATTTATACTAATTTCAACTTAATTTTATACCAAAATTGTTTGTTAAAGAAGTTAAATTTGATTGTGGTGATTAAGAGAAATATGAGTTCACCAAGGGGCTAAACATTAATCTTAAGGGGTAAAATGATATAAAAACATTTCAAAAACAATTTTTATGTTAACATATAGACCATATATCTTATGGGATAAAAGTTTATGCATTATAGGATCCACATGACATGGAAACAATGTGGTTGAAATTCCCTCTTTCAAAAATTTATATGTTTTCAACTCACCCCGCTTATAAATGACATCCACCTAGCTCCTTTCTTCACACCTCTAAAACCACTTTGGTTCAGAGAATTACTAACCAAGTAACTCCCCAAATTACTTACTATAAAAATATAATCCTTATATTTGGATTAAATCTAAATTAGGAAGGAATTATTACAAAACCAATGAGGGTACCCAAAGAAATGGTAATTTGTTCTAAAAGAGTTTTTATTTTATTTTACTCTCCAAATCATTAAATTATGATTATATAATTATTATATAATAAAATTAGTATCTAAATATACATATATATTGTTATGTTAATTTTAATACCTAAAAATTCACACACTTCCATTAAATGGGTCACGAAATCAAAGTTCGTGTGTACGGTGGACTACCACATTGCGAACCAATGTAGTTCATTTTCAATTACCACCATTCATGTTGGAAATATTGATGGAAATTATTCTAATATATGATATTTATTATATTTATTATATCTTTAATATTATTTAATAATTTTTTTACAAATAACTTCAGGATTTATATATTATGGGAATATTATACCATCGTGTGTGTGTGAGTGTGTATGGCGGACTACCACCTTATAAAGCGATGTGATTCATTAAAACTATACATGGAATATATTAAGGATAGTTCTAATAAAGATATGTGATATTTATAACATAATAATGATACATTAAGGATAATATATATATATATATATATATCATTTATTATTCTTTTCATTCAATGTAATAAGAAAATGGAAACAACATTCACACATATGTACAACCTACCATGTATTTCATTTCATATCACCAAATTAAATGAATAACTATAAATACATATATATTGAATATATATGATATTTAAATAATGTTTTAAATTATATATATATAATGAAATTATTATCAACTTAATATGAATATAAAAAATAAAAAGTCAAAACATACTAAAAAAATGAGGTAATTGAAAACCAGAATAATGAAAATAATAAAATGATATTAAAAATAGTGGATAATATGTTATAAAAGGATCATATATAAAATTATAAATATTAATATGTTTCAAGTATTTGTTAATAAAATTAATAAACCAATATAAATGATAAAAAAGAGAGTTAAACTAAAAGGAAGTGTAAGGTAATGGAATCTGTCTCATTTTACAATCCATTGAGACTTTTTTTATGACAAATTAAAATTTATGTGGTGCTTATATTTACAATTTAATAAGTAATATAATGAATAATTCATTCTTTATGGTATTGTAATTTTCAATTTTAATTATTTTATCCAAGCAGATTTGATTTGAAAATTACCCATGGATAACTTTGTTGTGAAATCATTTGCGAATGTTAAATTTTTATTGAAACAATCACATTATTATAATCATTTATAATTATTCATAAAATTTATATTAAATATTTATATTCTTATGTGATGGAAATTATTATTTCCTAAACTATATACTATTTTTATATACGGTGCTTACATTGAATGATATTTTATTAACTAGGGAAATACTAATAAATTTATATCCTTTACTCAATACAGATATTTGATATGGAACATTATTCATGATTTTAAATATATTATTAAATATATGGGGAATGATTTGTAAATAAAATACATGGTATGGTACCGGTTAATAAAACACCTTGATGGATCAATTTATCTCATGTGATGAATTAGTTGGATAGCCTCAGCTAATGGGTTTTCACCCTGTATTCTTTAAACTTTCTAGAGGATAGATAGTGATGGTAATGATATTATTTGATAGGGAAACATGAAATCTGATAATTAAGAATTACCTTTATTTGGAGTCTATTATTATCCATGATATTTTCACTATGAAAAAATCTATGGATGAATTTCATTCTAAATTTATTGATTAAATGGTATGGGATTTCAGTTATTTACCGTGACATCATTTTTACACACTTCTTTCTCATTTTTTGATTACATTTCATGTATAATAAGTTATTTACCTTTCCATAATGATTTTACACAATGATTCATTATTTATTATTCTGTACTTAACTCTTAATGATCATTTGATCTCACCTTTTTTTTTATTTACCCATGATTCTAAGAAGGATACTATGATAATTATCATGGGATACTCTAGATAGAATATAGTTGTTATAAAGAGAAAAATTTGTTCTATTTTTTATATTCAATTATAATACAACACTCATGTATGAATCTACTTTTCCAAGACTAGTGAACTATTAGATCCTTTGGGACAAAATTTTCTTTTATCTTTTTCAATTGTAATTATAGAACGAACGGATTCTAGGATTTTTTTTATTGGGGTCAGTACAGTTGGTATCAGAGCACGTATATTAGAAACCATTGGAACAAGATATTGAAAAATATTGATTATGTAACATTACCATAAGACATAATTTTAGGATAAGTATAAAATAACATCATAATGTTTTCTTAAGATAGAGATGATGTGGGTATTTCTAACAATACATCTAATTATGGATAATAAAAGTGGGTGTAGTTTTGTAACATATATTCCAAGTTGTAATAACTAAAAAAATGGTGTATCGGTCTTGACACAAGTGTAACCTGGTACATGAAAAAAAGGCTTTTTTGCACACTCATTTCGACACTCATAGTGAATATTCTTAGGATAAATCTAATTTTATTTACAAAAAATTGTTATGTATTTGAATATATGATGAAAATGAATAAATATGGTTAAACGAAAGTTTTTTTATATTGAAAATAAGGTGTCATTTTTTATATATCCTATAAAAGATTATATGGATTTATCACTCTAATTATTATCCCTTACACTATAATTTCTAGTTTATGTCAATGGATAGAACACAAAGAAATCATGTTAACATTAAACATGAAGGACAAGGGGGTTACCTGGAGAAACCAAATGATATATTTTTAGGATTTAATGATATCCTATTTATTCCTAATCAGGTTTCCAGAAATACGATTAACAATATATACCATAATCCACTCTAAGGCTCTTCAAAGAATAGATGGATGCATTTTTCTAAGAGATTGGGAGGTGGAGGTGATGGATTAAATAATGGTTTATTTTAATCATTCATGAAATGTGGAAGAATACAACCATGAAAGTGTCTAATGGAATGAGTAAATTCTTTATATGTGGAAAATAAGATCATAATGAAAATAATTTTTGATATAAAATTAAGAGGAGAATGGATAAAAATAAATATCATCCCATGGATCCATTTAAACATTGTTACCTTAAATATAGAGAACATGGGAATTAACCAATTTAATACCATCTTCTAAAGTGTAACTCTTATACTATAGAAGAAACTAAGTGGAAATAAAATGGATGAAGTATTTATGTATTGTGTTTCCAAAAATAAATTCTTGTAGTGTTCTATGAATGGTATTTTAGTCAAAAGAGTCATGAAACACCATTGGATTATGTTAAATTGGTGAAAAAATTGTTAATTCATTAACATAAGATTTATGGTTACCATAATAGTAAATATGTTTAAAAATGATCATATATTCAAAGATATGAAAACCTATACTTAGTAATCTACAAAAATCTAATGACATTTTGACGATATTTTTGTTAAGAATGTGTTTTAGTGGAATGTTAATTCTGGAATAATTCCTTTATATTTTATAGAAATATGTGTAAATATATTGATTAATTTTTGGGTTATTATGACCATTATTGTCAAATGTGATTTACTAGTCTTTACAAAAATAAAATAAGTTCTATTGAAAACCATAGTAAAAATGTTTTTTAATTATTACTTTTATTTCAAGTATGTACATCATATTTTTATTTTGAATCATTTAATATGGTATAAAAGAAGGAAAACATGTATGTTGGGTGATAACCCATTTTACTTAGTAAGGTCGTAGGGCTTGAAATCGTAACTAAAGGATGATAAGGTTTTGATTTCGTGCATTGACCTATGAAATGTCTTGGTTAATATTTCATTATCATTATTTAAAATGTTTTAAGAATAAATATTAATGATGAACTATTAGTATTAAATTTTCAATTGAGAGACTAATGTATTTACCATATTGATTTTTAAAAATATTTAGAGACAGCTGAAAATTTGTTTTACTATTTAATGAATCTTGTGATCTTTTAAAATTGATTTTTAGTGCTTTAGCCACAAAAAAATCATTTTTTGGTATACATTTTATGAAGCCTCGTACTTTATATACATAGATATTACATATAAAGAGAATAATATTGATTAAATTACATAACAACCCTACCCCAGAACCATATAGGATTACTTTCTTGAGAAACTAGGAAATATAGAAAACTTATTCATAAACATTTATACCATATCACAACTATTCTTTTAAAACTGGATCCCTTTTGACACATCTTACATAATACCTTTATTCATATAATGGGTAAATGATACATAATAAAGGTTGATCTTTGTAGCCTAGTAAGGGAAATCATGGAGGATAACATAAGAATAAGGTTATAAGAACATTAAAATAACCTTTTAAAACTATATCCTTCTTATCAATGATCATGATATTGATTCATGGAATAAATCATATATGTTAATAAGACATCAGTTATAAAATAATCCAAGAACATATTTTGTGGGAGTATAACATAAGACATAAAATTATATCATATACATTAGCATGGAAAGTCCTTTTCATATATATTAAGTATCACTTCCAAAACCAGCATAGTGGGAAAAGTACCTTACTAAACTGAGTCCACTCCCCATTCCATCAATGTATTGTTGAACTGAGTGTACCCATGTTATTTCCATATATTACAGAAATGGTTTGACATCTCATTTTAGTATTGTTTATCGCATTAGATATAAATATTTACCCGATTTATTGGAGGGATATATAGGTCCCAACAATGAAATAATGAAAACTATGTGTATATGTTCCATAATAACACAATTCATTTATCATATCACAACCCATTAAAAGAAATGGATTTCATAAACATTTTATCATAGAATAACCCATGAAAAAAATTGATTTTATAAATATCATCTGTCTTGTACATAAACCAACTACAAAAAGAACAAGGATAATATTATTGAAATATATCCCAAATGAATTATTAATATAATCAAATAATGGGATCTTCAATGAAAAATAATTTTGATAAATCACTTTAAATAATTCTTGTAGAAAATATCCCTTCTATTTTGAAATCATTTTTTAATTAACTATCATAAAATTTTAAAAGAAAAAATTTTCTTTGAAGATAATCATATAATATTTTAATTGATTCTTAAATTCATTATGGAATTATCAATACAGAAAAATCCATTAATTATTTTTAAGTTAAAAAACATTTCCTTCATACTATTTCTCGAATAGTCATAATAAACCTGATTTGAAAAGTAATAAAAGTTTTCTTTTCAAATGGTTTAGTAAAAACTGACACATGTGTAAAAATAACATTAAAAAATTTAATAAGAATAGTAAAAAAAATTGAAATTATTTTTTGAAAATATGGACATGGAATCCAAATATTTTATAGTATATACATATATAAAAACAATCCCGAATAAAAATGAGATTGTGGAAATTAACCCTTACCTTATGTCTGATTTCCATCATACGTATTTGAAACTAATTTATAGTTTAATTAATGTTTTTAATTTATACCAAAACCATATTTTTATTTATTATTTCATAAAATATCCTTTTATATCATCTTATCAACCATTTTTTAATAATATTTTATTATTACCCTTCTTTTGGGTGTTGTGTCATCTACAGAATGATATTATAGCACTATATATCATATTTATTCATTATATAATTTTTTTAATCGTTATTTAATGGTTAACATGTAAAATTAATCGTATCACATCATGGATATTTTAGGTCAGACGTATCCAGGAGTGACGACATCATTTCTATAATGGTGAAAGGGAAAAGAATTAGATGTTATATTTTTCTAAAATCAATATATTGTAATAATTATCATATATATGTATATATTATTTCCATAATTAAACCCATCAAAATAATTTGTTGATGAAAAACATATTACACCAATACGTGGAGATGGTAATTCATACATACACATCCGTGATGATTTTTTTTCATGGGTTGGATAAAACGGGTAACATTGTTTTTCCATAATAAAAATGGCATATCATTATATTTTTTATACATGATTTTTTACTTTATAATGGAAAAAAACATGAAGATAAGGTATAATAAATAATAATCATGAAAAGAGTCTATAAACATGATTAACTATTCTTCAGTGAACCTCCTTTAGTTCTCTTCTTAGGGACACTAAGGAGGGTCATTTGAAAATACCACAACCTATAGAATATGGCTAGGTAATTATATAAGATGAATTGGTAGAGGATGTTATATCATTAAAGATTAATGTGATGTGAATAAGTGAGGGAGGAGGTTCCCTTTTATAATTGAGGTGAGAAGAAATTTTGGAATTTCAAAATATATTAATTTAAATGAAATTCAATATCAATAAAAATTCATCCAAAATTCCATTAATTCAAATATAAGATAAGATTAAGTTTTCATTTCATCAAAAATATATTTTATAAATGTTATGGTATTATTTTAAACATTTTCATTTTTATTAACCCTTAGTCAACCCATTTCAATTTTAACTAACCTAAAAAAATTTCAATATTAAACGGTTATAAGTTTAACTTATTTTATATAAATTAGATAATAAATGAAACATTTATAACCTTTTAGACCATAATATAAATATTTTATATTTTTAAATATGTTTTATAATTTTTTAACAATTTAATAATATATAATTTTGATAATATATCTTTACTATCAATTTTTAATCTTTTCATTACTTGACTTTTAAAAATATTTAGATAACATGTTAACATTTAAAAAATATATTTTATTATATTATTAATATGTCAAGATCATCTATAAAATTCTTTTCTCACATTAATTATCTCATATTAAATTTATTTTAATATTTTCAATAACATTTATTTGATATTCCCATTAATAAAATAATTAATACATTAGCATTGTGTAATTATATAATATACTAAATTTTCCACTAAAAAGTAAAAATAAATAACCTGATAAATATAAAATCTTTTATATTTAATAATAATATTTATAGTGTAATGAATTTTTGTTAAATCTATAGTAAAAAATGATATAGTATTTAAAACATGAGTGTGACATCTTTTAATTTTTATTAAATAAAATATTATAAATATCATAATTTCAACTATGTAGCCCAAAAAAAGGTAAATTTATATCATAAAATTATATTTACTAAGTTACAATTTTACATTTATATTCATTCATAACATACGTTTTATCCCATGTGGACATAAAATGGATATTTAAGGAAAATAAAGTGACATTTTGTGAATTTTGTTGATTTAAATATTATATAAGTCATTTTCTTGAAACTTTGTCTATTAAAATACTTAATTTAGATCCTCATGTATTAATTTTCAAATTACCTTAATCTATTACGTTTTTTTTCATTTTTTAGTGTTATTTTATTGTATTTATCATTTTATTTTAACTTTAATTATTCAATTTACCCTTTACCATGGTAATAAAATTTACAAAGGATACTATTAATATTAGCCAAACAATAAAAGGAACCTATTCATCAAATTTTAATCATATGAATATATATTTTTCATCAATTTATAAAAAATAAAAACCCTTAATTTCAACATTTATTCATTAAAAACAATTACTGTTCTAAATTTAATTAAAAATAAAACTAGAAAAATGCCATGAAAAATAGTTTTCCAGAAAAATTGTTTTTGAAAAAATAAAATGTTTTTATAATAAATTATTAAATAAATTCCTTTTAAAAAATAATAATTAGATTGTTTGAAATTAAAATTACCAAATTAAAATTTTAAACTAATCCAAAAAATAATTTAAACTTATAAATACATTAAAATAAAATATTATTTTTAATAAAAATTAGTATTTTTATTATTCTTTAAATAATTTTTTTAGAAAATTATAAAATTTTTTTTTATAATTTTAAAATTATGTAATAAAAAATAAAATTAATTTTTTTAAATCCATTTTCTATAAATTCTAAAAATTAATACTCATTCATAAAAAGAAGAAAAACCTATTTTTTGACATATTTTTTAGAAGAATATTGTGATATTACAAAAATTATGTGATTGTTTTCTAAAAACATACCAATACATTAATATTGAGTTGGAGCATTAAAATTATTTCATAGATTATTTGCTCAAATTCAATAAAATAAAATTAATAGATATGATATAATGATAATTTTATAGTGATATTATCTCTCTGTACATTTAAAACCGGTGTTGTATGTAACACAAGATATCAAAGATATTAAATTATTTAAAGAGAAATATATTATAAAAATATTTTGGTGTTACACATTTCATGGATTAAAGGGAAAGGGTGGAAATTATTGACATAAAACCAATGTATGAAATTTTATTTATGAAATAAAAAAAATCATGTAAGTATATTTCCCTATATTCATATGTTGTAAAACATTACTCAACATTTGAAAAATGATCTTTGAAAAAAAATGTTATTCCAATACATTCATATTTGATGAATCAAAAGGACCTTTATATTCTAAAAAAAAATTGGAATTGAGTCCCTAATAATACCTTTGTCTATTCACCCCTTTATGCTCAATGATATCAATCACTCTCTAAAATTATTTACTCTTTTCCTCCAAGTTTATATTTTCAATTTACCCTAATGTTCTCTTATATGGAAACCTTGTTATATGTTATTCCATAAGATTGTTTTACTTCCATTTATATCATATTGCAAAGTTATTTTATTAACCCAATTATGATGTGGGTTTTACATAATGTAATTTCAAATACAAGCCCATAGATTACCAAGATCAAGTTTAAATAGCAAGGATGCAATTTATTTAATGAATGGAGAATGTAACACCCTAATATTATAAAATAATACCATTTTATTCAATAACATGTATGAAAAGAAATGAAAAGAATTGAGGGAATATAACATTTCAATTATTTTAAAAATATTTAATATTTTAAATACATTTAATCTATGATATAGCTTGAAATGTATGCAACACCGAGTTATCTTGCGTAATAAATAATATCAACTTTCTTTGATAGCTTGCGTTATATGTTGGAGTGCGCTTTTTTGAATACTATTAATATTATTATTTAAAATAAAACATATCACATAACCTTTAAATAGTAAATTATAAATATGATTTACTAACATATGTTAATATATAGTTGAATCCAACAGTTAGCAATTAACTGTAAATGAATATAAATAAATAAATTGAAAATAAAGGAATTTTTTAAAAAAACTATTATTATTCCATAGAATTGTTTAACCTAATAAATTAAATTAATCACAATTAGTGAATGATGATAATGGAGTAATATATTATATTTTATATAAAAACTTTTGGGATTCAACCATTATATTTGATAGGCATAAGATGAGAACAAATCAAAATTTTTCAATAAAAAGATGTATTTTTCTAAAGACATTTTTTCTGTCTTTTAATGGTGTACTTATTTTACCACTAATTTTAGAAAATATTATAATCTTTATTTTAGATAAAAAAACTATATTTTTTAAATAGTTTTATAAAAATTATATTGTGGTGATTTTCTTATTTTTCTGAGACGTTTAATTTTTTGATAAATTGTAAAAAAATACTGAATTTTAATTAAATACTATCATTTCATATAAATAATTTAAATTTTTATTTATATTTTTAATTTATATTAAATTAAAAATAGATAAATAATATATATATTAATTCCATTTAGTTTATTGGAATTATTTTTATATTGAATATAGATATAAAAAATTGGAAATCTTTTGAACAGTTTCACTTTAATAATTCTCTTTCTCATCACATTTAGAGGATTAATTTTAAATTAATTTTTTATAATTTTGTGGTTTAAATTAGGAAAGTTATTTTATATTTTTAAACATAAAAATTTCTAATTTCTAATTTTATCAACATATTTTTTGACTAAAAATATTTGTGAAAGAAGCAAAAATTAATTACAGTTATTAGAGAAAAACCAGTTTACAAATGGATTAAACATTAAACATAAGGGATCCGAATGACCTAGAAAATTTTCAAAAATCCATTATCTATATTTTTTTAGAACTTAGACCTTATATTATATACATTTATTCATTATTTTATCCAATAAAAATTGAAAAAACCTGGGTCTAATTCCCTCTTTCAGATATTTAAAAGTTTTACAATCACCCCACTTTTAAAAGGCCTCCTCATCTTCTCTTTTCCACCACTCAGAACACATGGTTTTGGCCAATTCCTACCTATATAACTCCATAACTTCCCAGCCATCACCCTAGAATCAATATCTTGGTTATAAATCCAACTTATGAAATAATTAGTTCAAACTTAAGGAGGATAGCCAAAATAATATGTAATGTTTTTCAAAAAGAGTTTTGATATTATTTTCTTCTCCCACTCATTTATTTATTTTTATATAATTATTATATAATGAAATAAATATATTAAATATAATAATAATGTTTTATTTTAATGGTATTACCTAAAACATCAAACAGGTTAATCAAATGGGTTACAAAATCATCGTTTATGTATACAGCGGACTACCATCTCAAAAACTGATGCGTTTCATTTTTCAATTACAACCTTTAATGTTCATGAATAATGATAAAAAAACTATTTATATATATGATATTTACATAATTTATGATTTATTTATTCTTTTTTAATTATTTTATAATGTATACCTTCATAATTTCAATTTTGTGGGAATATGATAGCATCATTCGTGTGTACATCTAACTACATCCTCGCCAAGTGATTTGAATTGCCACACTATTCATGCAATGTATTAATAATGGTTTTAATAAATATATTTTATATTTATAACTTAATAATTATAATTTAATGATAATATATATATGTATATATATGTATATAGCGTAATTTTCTTTATTTTTTTACAATAAGATAATTGAAACAGTATTCATGTGTACGTAGAGCCTATCGTGTATTTTATTTACTATCCCAAAAATTTATGGATAAATATAAATAAATATATAATGAATATATATAATATTTAAATCATGGATTAAATTATGTAGATAATGAAAAAATGATATAATTAAGAGGAACAAAAAATAACAAGTCAAAAAATACTCAAAAAAGAAGGCAATTAACAGTAAAAATTATGAAAATATGAAAATAGTATTATCAAACAAGTGATTAGATGTTATAAAAGGATTATATATGATATATGATATATTAATATAGTTCTAGTATAATTTAATAACATGATAAAACCATTATACTTGAGGTTAAATGGAGTTCAACTAAAAGGTAGCAAAAGGTAATGGATTTCATCTCAATTTACATTCTATTGATGCTTATATATTATTATACACAAATGCACACATATGGGGTGTATATACTACCCCTTTGACATGTAATATCTTAAATAAATCATTATTCATGGTATTTTATTTTTCAATTTTAATCATTTCTTTTATGTGATTTTATTTTAATATTACCATGTAATAATATTATTTTGAAATCTTTTGTGATTTTTCACTTTCTGTTGAAACAATCACTTTATTGTAATAATTTTTCAAAGTTCATTAAATTTCTCTTAAATATTTATATTTTTGTGTGATTTTTATAATAATATCTTAAACTATATGAAATTTTTATTAATGGTATTTAATTTGAATGTTATTTGATTAAATAGGGAAATATTAACAAATCTATATCCTTTACTCAATATAGATATTTGATAAGGCGCATTGTTCATTAATTTAAATATAAATTTATAAATATGAAGAATTATTTTGAAATTAAAGAAATATGGTTGGTACAAGTTAATATATTCTATTCTATGCATTGATATTTTCATGGGATGAATCAGTGTTCTATCCACATCTAATAGTTTTTCACCTTGTATTTTTAAAACCATATAAAGGATAGTTCATGACGGTAAAGCTATCAAGTATTAGGGAAACATGATGTCTAATAATTAAGTACTTCCTTCATTTAGATTTATTTTTTATTATCCATGATATATTCACTATTAATAAAATCTATGGATTCATTTCAATCTTAGTTTATTGATTAAATAGAATGTGTTTTCAGTTATTTACCTTGAAATACAAATTCTTCATTATCATATCATGATTGTCATGTTATATAAATTGTATGTGTTTTTAGTTATATATTTTATTCACTTCATTCTTTTATTATTAATTACATGGAATGTTTGATTAATTATTTAACTTTCAATATTGATTGTTCTCATTGATTCATTATTTCTTCCACTGTGTTTAACCCTTCTGAGAATTTGTGATAAATTTTATTTTGTTTCATTACCCAAGGATTCTATGAAATTTACAATAACTGACATGCATGGATATACTACAGGTAAGATAGTTATTTTATAAAAATATATTTTTTAACTTTTGTATTAAATTGTAATATGAGACTCTTAATGTATCTAGTTTACCAAAACAACTAAACTATTTGGTCCTTTTCTACATCAGTTCCTTGTAATGGTAATGGTATCAGGCACCATTTACAAGATTTTGGGATCGAGGATAATATATAAAACTATATGTGTTAGTCTTGACACATTATATAAGTATACTAAAAGCAAAAATTACCCATAATGGTCCATCATACATAAGGAAACCTATTTACATCCTCTAATAACCTCTCAGTAATATGATTTCATCTTCAAGTAATCACAAGTTCATCAAATTCACATTTCTATCCATGATCGGTATTCATGTATCACTTCATAAAATGAATTTATTTCCATATTCAAATAACCTGCTACCATATGTTCTATATTACATTTCATAAAAAACAATATTTAAGATGATAAAAATTTCACTAAAAATAAAGTAGTGAAAATAATGTAAATCTAATTTTTTATACTGTAAAAAATGATAATATCATTAAAAAAATCTATTTTCAATCACCCACATGTCATATAAATATAAAATACATTAAATTATGTATGTAAATGAACTATTTTAAATGTTCAAAGATCCTAATATTTCCCTCTTTTGAGAAATTCAAAATTTAAAAACTAAATAAAATATGAACTCCAAAAACAAACAACCTCACATGAGTAGAAATTATAAAAATATAACATTAAAACCCATGAAAAATGACCCCATCACACTAGTAAACAAAAATTTTAAATTGAATAGGTGTTGTTGATGTAAAAATATAATTTACATTCTAATATATGAAAAAATTGTATGATACCTATCTATCATCTCCAAAAATCAAAATTCCAAAAAATTGATACCATTTTGTAATGAACCTACCTCGAGCCATACATCATTTCCCATACCACTAACCCAACAATACCATATATATGACATGCAATATGCCATTGGATTTAAACTAGTACTGAGTTCATAGCACATGAATTGAGGAGATAATGCCTCCAATATCATAGAATGAAATAACACTAAGTAACTAAAAACATCTATATCAATGTACAAATAATAAATAAACATACACTCATATATATCGTGTTTTCATAGAAACATGAAACTTTTTGAACACAAGGATGAAACAAAATATAAAAGTATGTAAAAAAATACCCTCAACCCTCATGCAATCCGCAAGTCTCACGCACCCTGTCTATAAAATTTTCAAGTTGCACCAACCCGATCCACCACATGTCCTATTATCTTCCCTGAAATGTGAATGTCAAGTTTGAAAATGTATTGAAATTCTTGTACATAGTGAGTGCATATAACCCAGTGTTCTCTAACCACAAAATCTTAATTTACTTCTTCATATTTGGGTGTATTCATAAGTATTATAAGTACCTTAGTAAACATGATATATTAGTTTTAGTGTGATAATCGGGATTCCACGACACTCGATGATGTACACACTCTAGTCATTCCACTAATTTGTAATTAGGACACCCCAATATCGGACCATAGCTAAGTTAAATACATTCTCAAATCAACTCACAATCACATTTTTTTCACAATTTTCATTGATGACCGACCCATGAAAGAATAATAATTTTATAGTAATGTCTAACACAACCATCAAATACTCATAGAAAATGGGAATGGTCATAGACCCAAAACATATTTACCCATCCATTCTCAATCGAGGATGGTCCATGAGCCTTCTCTAGCATCACCTAGGAACTAACAACCCTGGTGGTCCTAGATTATAACATGTACATAGAAAATTCATGTTTATTCACTATGAAAAAAGATATATCTATAATGTTCTTTGAACTACTACCATATTTGGGAAAGGGACATCATGTTGACCCAAGCCGTGAATGGGAAGTTCCTTGACTTGATTCCCAAAGAATATGGCACTACCATCACACTAACCTATCCCCACAAACTATGGGGAATCCATAAGAACACTGAACAATTCCCACATACCCATGTGGGATCTAATCATATCGACCCACTCCCATAGAATATAGGGTGTTCTAACGACCACATGTAATTCATGTAGGGACCATGATATGTCATATAGCACACCAATTGATCCTTGGTCACTAGTCAAATCCATACTAATCCCTTTATAACAATATTTCTGTACTCACATATCAAGGAACTAACTGGTTCCTCCAAACCCATCATGGAATCTTTTAATGGATACCACCACATTTCCATCACTTGATGATGAATCTATATCTCGAAGGCTCGTCTAAAAAACATAAATAGACCATATATGATAATAGATAAAACATAATTACCTATATTACTACCTAATAAATATCTTAATCCATCACATTCCATATGAACCTAACCCCTATAGGTATGATCCAATTATAAAAAAACACATTTAGCATCCCAACACCATGCCCCAATGGTCTCCTCACAAACCACATGTACCTGAAGACATGACTCCAAGATTAAGAGGGAGTTCATCATCACTCAGGGGACATATGTGTGCCTCACCCATCGTTACTTAGACCACAACCACTCATACTTACCCACTATCCCTAGGATCCCATCCTAAGACATCTCAAATCTATTCTTCCTACTCATGTCATCTCATAGGTCTCTTAGAAATCCAATATAAACTCTTTCCTCATGAAGAAATATTCTTAAAATTGTTTCAACACCCAATGGTCATAAAAAGAACTTAGTCTTATATCAGGATTATCAAATACACCCCCATTCTTGATCTCATTTAGTAATATAGGAACACACTCTCATATATAGACATGAATATGAAAATTCAGAATAAGGGCCAGAAAACTAAAACATCAATTTAACCCTATCATTGAGATTCATAGAGGCTACACCAAGCCAGCATAACTCATCCATAATCTTGAGAACTTGTCTCACCCCAAGAGAAACCATAAATTAATTATAAAAAATTTATTATTTTATTATTTAAAATTAACCAAATATGGATAATCACCTAAAGGCTCATCGTGAATCATCCTCTTTCAACAACCTAGTTAAATGGGATGAATTCCACTCATAACATGCACCCATACTCCATGTAAAATAACCATATCATACATCCAATTCAACGACTAATTTCACCAAATGTAGGAAGAAAAATATATAAATTATCCTAAAAAAATACAATCACTAAAATAATTTTCACCACATATATAGAAAATTTTGGTACCACTTATATGAAAGTTGAAAATAATTCCCATCTATAGTGGACTATTATAATAGTTTCTTATGTAATTTAAAAAAACTAAAAAAACGTTCATGAAATTTGGGGTTTTGAAGGAACCCATTAATGGAGGGAGAATGTCACCCAAATTTATCATAAAACACCACAAATATCCATACCATAATAAGGTGAATAATATAGGTTGAGGTTCAAATGAATGAAATATCATGTACACACGTCCATTATAAAATAAGGGTGACCAAGCCCCTTATTTATTTTAAAATTCACGACCTCCTATTTTACAACATGAATTAGTGGTTCGTGATATAAACAACCCATGCATGGGACCCCCTACTATGGCCCTCTCTTTAGAAAATTCACATCATGAAGCCCTCCTTCATGGTGTGAATGGCTTGCATTTACTACTATTTAGTATCATAACCACCCATACTTTTAAAAATTCTATAAAAAACCATAAGTCATCCCATTAACCTAAATCCATAACAAATAATGCCCATTTTAGACATTAAATCCCTCAGAATTTTAGTCAAAATTTTGTTTCTCAAAACTACCCACAATTTGAAAAATTATTGTTCTATCTCAAAATAATGAATTTAAAATCCATGGGTCAGTTCATGGTAGGAAAAAAATATTTCATTACGTTTTACCACAAATAGAAGACAATCCATTATTGTAATAGGGGAAGTTAGTTGCATCCTATAAAGTTTATTTGATGTAATTGAGAAATATATAGATGTACCTCTAGAGTTAAATCCATCTCAATAGTTTAGATATATTTATGGTGGATTTTATTTTTTTACCAAATTATGTATGAACCCAATCCATCATATATAAAATATTTCTATGATATTGAATTTTATTTGAAGTATTTTTTTTTTGAACAGAAAATAAAAATAATTAATCATTATGAAAATATTTTTGGGGAAATATGAAAAATATAATGCTGGTATTATGGAAACATGAGTGATTTATGGAGGAAAATATTTATAAGGAGTTTTGAATGAGCGAATAATGGTTGAAGGTTTTAACTAAGGATATTATGTGATTTGTTTTGATGATCAATACCACAATGGTGTGTGGGTCATAGTATACATCACATTTTGTGATGTATATTAATTATTAAATGGGTTTTCATGTTTAATAAGTTATAAAATAGATATAAATATTTAATAGAGTAGATGAGAAAGGGGTTTTTGGAAAACATGGTGAAAATTTTGAAAATAACGAGTAGTAGTAGACAATACTAGAGTTCTTTTGGTAGTCGACCGGAATTTCTGTAATATACTAGAGTTCCATTTAAGAGATATAATAAAAAACATAGAGTGATCAAGGATTATTGTAAAAGATAGTTAATTCTTTCCATTTGAAATTTTATTGAAAAAACACATTCCACTATTCTATAAAATAATGTATGAATCCAAAACACTTATTACACTCATTACTCTCATTTTATTTTCTATATTTACTCGTATTTTCTCATATATCTTTCAACTTATTTAGAATAAAGTGATTAAATTATTTCCATGTGAGTTAATCTAAATTAATCCTTAGAACTATTTTGAACTACCTTCTCATTAAATAATGAAGTCTGCAAAACCACTAGGGAGACCATATTTTTTATTTTTTGTAGATTTCCCTTCAATCAACTTAGGTGAATATATATAATTCCATGAATATATTTATATTATAATTATAGTATATTACATAAACCATAGTAATGGGTTCTCTTGTAACTTTTTATGTGTATGTGATAGGGTATGGGAATACGATAAATTGTCTCAACAAGAAAGGCTCGATTCCCATAATGAAATGAAAATATTAAAATAGAGAAATTTAGTTTCAATTGCTATTTATTATATGATAATATGACTTTATAGAATAATTTAAATTTTACAACATAGTATTTAAATTAATTAATAAAAAAAACTAGATTCTAAGAATGAATATTAAATAAATTGAAAAGGGGTTTTATTAACCATTAAATAAATAATAGTTATACACAAAGGGTAATGTCACTAGTTAATTATATATGAATTGTGTGTGGGTTAATTATATAAAATGGATGGTAAATGAAATTACGGAAGTTAATATTGAATCTTAGTAAAATATTATGGGACATATTTTTATTTTATATTCATTAATTCTATATGATTTAAATAGATTTTTGAAAATGGACATGAATTATAATGTTATGATGGAAGAGTGTTAATTCCATAATGTGATGACGTTGATGGGATATTTCACAAGTTGAGTACACATTACCTAAAATGGAAGGAAATTACATTAATAATTTGATTATTAGTTTCCCTCTAGGGGGATATGGTTTCCATTATATGATAAGGAACATTTTTTCATTAGAGGGAGGATGTTACCATGAAAAGATGTGGGAAAAACTTCCCTTCATTTAAAGGAGGTCACCTTGACATTAAATGATAATATTATCCCTTTTAAGGGCATATTTTTCCTTAATAAGATGTGAGTATATTTTGTCTCCCTAAATGATCATGTAATTTGGTTACCTTAGGAAAAAAATAAATGATTTATATGATAATCCTATGAAAGACATGAAGTATGTAAGGCCAAGAACCATAATTTCCTAATAAGGGAAAGGAAACATGTAATTGATAATATGTATTTATAAATTGTAATGATTTTAGTTAATTAACATTATTGGTATCTTTTTTTTTTGAAAACTTTTGTTCTATAGAATAGATACATACTAACACCATGTCATGCGAAAATGGATAAAAGGTTACACCACAGAGGGGTTCAAGTTAATTTACTGAAAACCTATAAATAGTTTCATATTGACACAATATATGTACAACATTTTCTTTACATTTATAATTCATATTTAATGATATAAAAAATGAGTAATGGGTCCATAACTATTGGTAGAGGCCCTTAGACACCCAATATAGAGGAAAAAGTAAAATATCAATGGTACATGTGAGTTATAAGTTTTATGGCATGAATTTCCATTAAATTTTGTATCCTTTTTGGAATTCTATTGTGTTTATAATTTCTTAATGGGAAATAAATTTTATTTTTTATTAGTCAATTTACTTAAATTTTACATATAAATATATTTAGGATGTTTTTATCATATTTTATAAGGGTTTTAATCTATTTTTCATTATGTTTAGTGCTTGATACTTTAATTATTTATTCATTTATTGTATAATTATTTATTTAATTGGTATAATTTATTTCATAGTGATTAATTGTTACACTTGATATTAATATCTTTTTTAGTGATTAGGGAATGCATATGTGGCCTTTTAAAATCCTTAGTCAATAATCGTGTTGTATTCATAAGATGGTACATTAAATTTTATGTCTAATGATAAAGATAAATAAAATATTTTATAGTATATTATCTTTTAAAATAATAAATAAAAAAATTATGTTAAATTTTTTTTATGATTCCATCCACTCTAATGTTATGGGTTTTCTCTTTTAATAATATTTTAATCAATTAACTACTAGGAAATAACATAAAGAAATGATAATAAATAGGATAATGTTAATAAAATTTTACCTAAAAGGGATTATTTATATGAATATAAATAGTTTAAAAAGCATTTAATCATAATCATTTCACCAATTAAGAGAATATCCACTCATAATAAATATATCATTAATCATAAGTGGGGAATAGTTCATGGAATTTACAAAGTAATAAAAACCATTAAAAGACATTTTTGATTGAATAAATCAATGAAAAAAAGTTAATTATTTCTATTGATTTAAAAATATAAAAATTTAAATCAGAACTATTAAATTGATGTAAAAATATATAAAACAATCTATCAGTTTGCCAATAATTAGGACTAATGTTAATCTAAAAAATAATAAAATAGATATGATCAGTAAAATATGTTCTATTCATCCGAACGCAATGTAGGTATTTTCTTCATCTATTAAAAATTCATTGATATATAGAAAACAAATGGTAAAAATTAATAGATCATGAATTTTGAATTATATATCACAAAACATTATCAACCATGGAATTTTGAAAGATACCTAGTGGTGATAATGTAAAATTTTAAAATAGAATATATAGAATTTACAATATTTAAAATTTTCATTTTTTATATATAATTAAAAAATTTCAAACAATTACTTTCATGTTCATAAGATAAATTAATTTATAAAAACCATATCATGATCTATAAATATGTTAAATTAATTAATTTGGAAATTTTTTGTGACTATGGTATACCTGAAAGTTATTTCATCTTTTTTTATAAATATATTTACTTAAATCACAAATAGTGTGGTAAACCATTATATTTTTGTTTAATATGGATAACAATGTAATATATATACATGGAAATGAACTATATTTTTTACATGATTAAGATATTATAGCTTTGGCCAGTGATCATTTTTTTAAAATAAAACACTAAGGTTATGTGAGGACCGTACAACCCAAATAATTCTTGAAGGAAAATGGAGATCCAGCAAATAAATTTAGGACCAAAAACCATAAGTAATATGAGGATGAAATCATAAATAATATACCTTGGCCCATTAAAAACCTATTTGGAAAAATCAATCCAAACAATATACCTACAATATGATCCTACAGTTCACCACAAACCCTAAAAAAACATTGAGAAGTGACCCTGAAGCATAAAACCCAAGATGCCACTGCCAAGGCTACTCAGAACAATAGCTCCGGCCACACCAAGGCCACTTAGAATGCTTCCATAGAGTGAAAGAACCCATAGTGGTAAAGAACCACCAAGTACAACATGTCTTTGTCACCACACGGCCCACTGAAGACTCGATGAACACATATTGTGGATCGGAAACCATAGCATCAACCCACCGTGTGGGAAGATGAGAAGAAACAACACCACAATCCAAGAGAGTATTATGACAAATCTACCACCATTGAAGCAATTTGTACTGTAAAAAATATCATGGAATCCATAAAACCCATAAAAAATGTAGTCATATGTGAAGAAACATGATGAAATGGTAGAGGAAACCAATGAGAAGTAGATCCATATGGGCACAACATCATACTTTAATGGGGAAAATCCGAAATTGATACCAGTATGGAACCTTCAGAGTAGATTGAAATTTTTTGAAGTATATATTGATAGAGCTACAAAATAAGCAACCATATGACCGATATTGTGGGGATTCACGCACAGTACATCCACCAACATAACATAGGTAGGAACCATTGGATTGGGACCAAAATCGGTGAGGCCATCATGGGGGAAAGGCCAACGGCTAGAAATTTGGTTTCATCAGAGGAGGTTGCAAGAAAATGGATCATTGAAAGAGATCTATAGGTTATGCCAGTCTGTCAAATTGTGGGATAGCTGACACCACACTGTAGCATCACATCAAAACCCGAACCTCAAAGGCACCATAACCAGGAGAGAAGATAAGAAGGGAGGAGGTGAGAAATGAGGAAGATAGGAAGAAGAGTAGTGGAAGGTAAACCCAAAATTTCCAAGTAGTTTCATGCAGTGATACCCCTTAGGTAACAATTCAATAAGATAATCAAAATGGAATATATTTTTCATTACTTCATTTTTTATCTAATAATATTACCCAAATTCAATGCATGACCTCAAAATATGTTGAAATATTAAAAACTTATATAAAAAAATTATGAATTTAAATTATTAATGAAATATAAGTAAAACTATGTGTAACTCCCCGACCCCAGTTACCCAGAGTTGGTGCATTATTGCATAACATTTGCATGATCAAAAAGGATCAAGTCTCGAAAGACTGATTAGTTTAGTAGCTGTGGAAACACTTGATACATTCATAAATGTAACATTACAACATAATGTGAAAATCAAAATAACATAGTCTCCATATTCCACACTTCTATCCCCTTCAGACTATCCCTATAGGTCTGTCAAAAAATATTTCTTTACATCCTGGGAAAAATAAAACATTGAAATGGGTGAGCTCAGATTCTCAATAAGGATAAAAATATAGAGGAAGCTTTCATAAATAAACATAAACATTTAACACAATATATAACTAAAAAAAGACTTTTAAACTTGAACTTCAATATAATATGGAAAAAGTAAAATGAGATAATCCCATTTACTTATTCACATGGATATTCTACTGGTCGAATAATCAATGCAATATCAATAACCACTTTAATAATGATGGAACGCATAATGCCAGACTATCATAACCACGTAGCCAATGCCTCGTTCCAAGACTACAAATAAGATTTTTTCAAGGACTTGTGCCAAGACACTAGTTTGTCTCATGAGACCTGCCGATGCATCGAGGAGCTATAGCGAGCTCCACCCGTCACTTATTAAGTCCAATGCAATCTTCATATGAACAGGTTTAAACATATCATAAATCATAACATAATCATATCACATAAAACATGCATAACAGAAACATAACATTTCCACATTTCAATCACAAGATATCAATACAACACATTGATATAAAAAAACACTTTCAAAACAATTTTCAATACCAAAATAAAATAAAATTAAAAAATTGTATTTATTTTTCATTTAAAAAAATTTATGGCTTGTAGAGGAAGCCGAAACTCAAATAACGGTCACAGCGGCGGAGAATTCGTTGTCACCGCATACGTACGACAAAAAAACATTTATTTTTTTCATTTATTAAAACGATTCGTATAAAAATATTCCTTTTGAATAAACGTAAAATTCAAAGGGGTTTATACACCGTATAAAAGAAATTTGTGTATAATACAAAATATTCATCAATGATGGAGATTGAGACAAAGTCCCTTACAAAGATCACTTTTTAAATAAAATATATATATTATGTGTATTCACTATAATTACACATAAATAAAGTAAGAATACAAGATAGGAAATAATAATATCATGGCATAATTTGAAAGTAGTAGATTAACCCAAAGAATAGAAATTGGGTTAAGAAGTTCCCTTACCTCGTGTCCGACTTGACTTGATCGTTCTTTAATCTCCTGAATAATAAACTAGAGTTAATTTATATTTTCTTAAGAACCTTTTTCATGTTCATTATTCCTTTTATATCACTTATTACCATGTTATGAACATTATGTAATTATTTAAGTTAATAACGGTCATTTTGCCGATTTTTGGTACTTGAGTCAAAAATAAACTTCATATAATTACAAGTTGTTAATGTGGTGAAATATCCATTATATCTAGAATTATATTCATGATGTAGATATCATATATATCATATATATCCAGTATATACATGAATTTATAATATTACATAACATTTAGAGGTAATAAATGAAATGCACTGTTTATGGAGACGGTAAGCTGTACGTACGCATGAACGCTACTTTCGTTTCTATTTCGTATTTAATGGAATGAAATTATAATTATATAAAGTTATATTATAATTACAGTATAATATAATATATAATATCATTTACTCCATCCTTTATACATCCCACGTATGTAATTAATGATTCAAATCACTTTGAGGGGGCGGTAGTCCGCACTTCCTAAAATGAAATTATCGCATTTACCCATAATGGAAATCATAAAGGTATACCATAAATGAAAAATACAGAATAATAAGGAAAACAAAAACATAATATATATCATATATAAAAATAGTGTCATCATAATGGCCACCATGAGAGGTGTTAAAATAAGACTGAACAATCATCGTTTCGTGAGGTAGTAATTCGCCACCCACAGAAATAGTATGTTCTTTAACCATTAGACGAAGGTGTGTGTAATTGTAAATAAAATCCTTCTCATAAAAACATCCTAGTATATTTAATATACTGGTTTTTTTACAAAAGAAAGGAATAAAAATATTTTAAGTGGTTGGAGAGGCAAAATAAAACAAAATAACATAAGAGAAGACATTACCTTAAAATCGGGTAACTCTTTTTGATTTGAGCCAAAGGCCTCCTTGGGAAGACTTATTTAACACCCTAGGTAAATAAAGAATATGAATTTTTTATATTTATACATATTTGTGAATAAAATAATAATATTACTTTAAAGGGGATGCTATGCATGATGGCTTACCCAATACGCAACAACGAGTTCCTTTGAAATCTTACGTTGCACTCTAATAATGATATAATTTTATTTTAAATGGTAGTTAACACCTAGCCGTTGTAATGATGGGAATTAAAATAACTTACTAAAAAATTATTATTTATGTTTTTCAAATATTTTTAATTTTTACAATAAATTTTAGAGGATTAAAAATGCAAATGAATCCAATTTTAAGCATAAATATTCTAATATTCTTTAAAAGGTCGATTAACCGCCTTTTGATGGAGAAGCCTTTTTAAATATAATTTTGACAATTTTATATGTTTTATTTGACAAAAAAAATCTTCTTTATACTCAGGAAATCAAAATTTACTTTGTGTAATTTTTTGGAATTTTTCCGATAAAGTTCATTTTTTAATGAATAGTGAAAAATGTTGTATTTTAATTCAAAACGTCTTTTTAATTTAATTTATTTATATGATTATATTATATTTTTAATTGGTTTTAAAGTGAAATTAGAATATAATTTTTCCATTTAATCCAATAGTTGTCATTGTAATTAATTTCACTTTGAAATTTGACTTAAACTAGTGTCAATCTTTTGATATATATTGTTTCATAAAAACACGCTATTTGTTCTGACAGCGGGAATTAATTATTAAATTAATTAATATAACTTATATGTTTTTAATTCTGTAAAATAGACATAATTTTTGAATTCAGAATATTAGATATAGCTTAGGGTGAATTTTTGGTATTTTTCTGAAAAACTTCAATTTTTTATAAATAGTGAAACCACTAAGTGGTACTTTAAAAAAATGATTTTTCGTTTAAATGAAAATTTACCACATCTGTGTTTTGAATTTAAAAAATCCGATATACATGGTTTTCATTAGGAAGTAAAATGTGGTTCAATGGGATTAAAATAATTTTTTGGTGAATAGTAACTTTTAAGTTTTTAATCGCGATTAGAGGTAATTAATGTAATTTAAGGTAAAAATAATGTTTTAATAATATGAATTGTCCTTGACACAAGTCTTACCCTTATTTTATGTGTCCTGGCCAACCAAGACAATCCATGGGTCAACTTGGAGACCCCATGGAGCCACTTTGGTAGGAAAATGACATTAAAAACTTTTTATTTAATGTTAAAATAAAAATGTCACAAACATGTGTGGTTTTACTAAAACAATTTTTATATGGGGCTATATAAGTCATATGGTTTACTATAAATATTCATTATAAAGCTCAAAATATTTCCTAAGTCATGATAATTTTTTATAATTTTTAGATATTAAATAATTAATTTATTTATGACACTGTGATGATGCAGTGATTACCTCATAAATGAACGATTTAAATAAAATGAGAAGATAGGGTGAAATCTAAGTCTTACACTTTTTACAAACCTATTGTATGGATTTATTTCGAAACCTTATCACGTTATCCTCGAAATATATCCTTTTGGGACCCTTAAAATCCTAAAATCATTGAATAAAAAAGTAATATTTTATAACATTCCAAGAGTGCCCCTCCTCTCCTCTTATAAAAGGCCCCCAACTCTACCACCTTACACACACCTATCAAGCCTTTGGCTCGGCCAACCCCTACCCATTTCATCTCTCAACATCCCTCTATTCATCATTGAAGCCTCACTTTGGGAAAAATCCTTTCCAAGGAATCCTTTGAGATCAAATCAAAGAGAGTTACCTGATTTAAAGGTAATGTCTTCCCTTGTGTTCTTTTGTATTATTTTGCTTCTCCAAACCCCTAAAATATTTTTATTAATTTTTTTGTAACAAAAACAGTATCTTAAATATACTAGTATGTTGTTATAAGAAGTATTTGAGCTACACTTTCACACACCTCCGTCTAATGGTTAAAGAACACACTGTTTCTATAGATGGCGAATTACTGCCTCACGAAACAATGATTGTTCAATATTATTTTAACACCTTCAGAGGTGGTCATTAATATGTCACTATATTTATATGTGATATATAATATGTTTATTTTTTCCCTATGATTCTGTATTTTTCATTTATGGAATACCTTTATGGTTTCCATTATGGGTAAACACAATATCTTCATTTTAGGAAGTGTGGACTACTGCCCCCTCAAAGTGATTTGATTCGTTAATGCCATATGTGGGACGTATAAAGGATGGAATTAATGGTATTAGATATGATATCCTACTGGAATTATAATAAACCTTTATATAATTATTATTTAATTTCATTTAATACAAAAAAAATAAATGAAATTAGCGTCCCTGCGTACGTACGGCTTACCGTCTCCATGAACGGTACATTTCATTTCTTATCTCCAAATGTTATGTACTATTATAAGTACAAATATACAATGTATATAAATGTAATATATTACATATAAATTATGAAAATCATTCTGTAATTATAATATATATATCTCTCAGTTTTTTTAATTCCATTAATATGACAAAAAATGAACGTAGCATTCATGCGTACTTACAGCCTACCGTCTCCAGGAACGGTGCTTTTAAATTTTTATCTCCAAATGATATGGAATAGTATAAAATGAATATATACGGGATATATATGATATTTAAAACATCAATACTATTCTGGATATGATGTACCTATAACTATATTGAAAATTATTTTTCAACAAGTTCAATTTTTACTCATGTACCGAACATCGACAAAAACGTCTGATATGAACTCTCTTTATTAACCAATTCTTATAACATTATAATATGTGATATGAACTGAATAATAATTTTTAAATGAGGTCCTTAAGAAATTATAAATTGACCAAATTTTATTATTCTGGAGATTAAATAACGATCGAGTCATGTCGGACACGAGGTAAGGGATCCTACCCCTCTCTTTCTTTTTAAGTACACTCTTTTATGTCATTCATTATAAACTCATATTTCTTAAGATTGGGATGTTATTTTATATTACTATTACTGTACTTTTTATGTTAATATTATGAGAGACCCCAATTTCTCTCATCAATCAATTTTGGAAGTTTTGAGTGGCGCCGTTAGGCTGCCAAATTTTCATAAGAGATCCAACCTCTCTCTTTCTTTTTAAGTACACTATTTTATGTCACTTCTTTTAAGATCCTATTTATTATGTTGGGGGATGTTATTTTATATTCCTATTTATGTAAATTTTATGTTAGTATGATGAGAGACCCTATTTTATCTCATCAATCCTTTTTTGGAAGTTTTAAGTGGCGCTGTTAGGCTGCCGAGTTTTTGTAAGGGATTTTTCACATCACTTTTATTCCTGTGAGATTTATGTTAAATTTGCCACCATTTCCATTGATTGGTATATATACTGGCCATTATTATAAACTTTGTGTAATATACTTTCTTTTATGAGTATTTACATCAATTTTTTATTGTCCTTCTTTCATGGGGTGTATGTTTTGAAAGATACCCGAGTCGGTAAGAGAACCTTTCACCCTCCACTTTTTAAAAGACTTCTTTTGTTGGGTCTTTTAATTTACATGTTATTATGTTGGGATATGTTCTTCTATATCATTATTGATGTAAATTTTATGTCCAAGTGATGGGATACCCTGTTTATCTCTCATAAACTCAATTTCTGAATTTTGTAGTGACGTCGTTAGGCTGTTGAATTTTTGCAAGGGAACTTCTTAACCCAATTTTGATTCTTTGGGATAAACTTGCACTCCTTGAATATGTCGTTCTATGAATATGTGTGAATAACCTCTTATTTTTTACACTTAATATCCACTTATATTTGGTGTAATTGTTTGTCACACATAATTATGTAATTGATTTATCCTTAATCCAAGGATACCATCGTTGTATGGGACTTCGTCTCAATATCCTTTCATTGAGGCATAATTTTTTTTATACACAAACTTCTTTTATACGGTGTATAAACCCATTTGACTTTTATGTTTATCCAAAAGTAATATTTTTATACGAAGCGTTTTACTAAATGACAAAAGGGAATGTGTTTGTTGTACATGTGCGGCGACAACAACTTCTCTTCCCCCATGACTATTTTTTGAGTTTTGGCTTCGTCAACAAGCCATACCTTTTTTTAAATGAAAAATAAATACCATGTTTTACTTTTATTTTATTTTGGTATTGAAAATGGTTTTCATAATTTTTTTATATCAATGTGTTGTATTGATATCTTGTGATTGAAAAGTGGAAATATTATTTTTTCTTTATGCATGTTTTATGTGATACGATTATGTTATGGTTATTGGGAATTATTATGAAGACGGGTGGTTCTGTGATAAAGTAAGGGCGGGTGAGCCCGATATAGCTCTCCAATGCATTGGGTAATGTGAAGGGGTTAAATTTTAAGGTTTATCCAAAGAGATTTTGGGAATATACTGTGATGGGTATTCCGAACGTAACCAATAGGGTTACTCCCTACGTAAGAATGTTATGAATGCCTCAAGTTACCTTTATGCCTTATGATTTCTATGATTTATTCATGATTTGATGAGTTATGTTAAAATTCTTATGTTTTATGAGTAAATTATGATTTCATACATGGACTAATGTTTTATTTTCTTACTTTTATATCCCTTACTGAGCTTTCTATGCTCATCCCAAGTTTTTGAAATGTTTTTCACAGGTCAAGGGAAAGGTGCATGATATGATGATTGTGTAAAGGAAGTGTCAAGAAATAATCCATGTTTTATTTTAAATATGTTTCCATTGAGGGGAAAAAATGAATACTATCTTTTATGTAACCACTTTGTTTAAATGTGGAATGTAATTCATGATTTATGATCTAATTATCTAAAACACTAAACCTGAAAAGATCCTCAATGTGAATTTTTCATTTAATTCAATATTAATTAATGTTTAAGGTCAGGGCCTTATAGTTGGTATCAAAGGCCGGTTTAGATAACTTTAGAGGTTAGGGTATTCTCTAAGCATAAGTGACATTACCATAATGGTTAGTATTTCAGAAAGAGTCCTAGTTTTGGATAAAGTGAATGAGTAAGTATATCGTAGTGTTTATCTTCCTCATTAGTACATGATGGTTTTTTTGATATACTCACACTGACATTTCTGTTTTTAGTAAATGGATGGATCTAGTAGGAACCAAAGTGACAACAGGTTTGAAGGAAACTGTGGTGGTTCTCTGATTAAGAGACTGGATGAAATAGGGGATTCAATGAGGAAACTCGGGGTTGTTCTAAACCAACTATGAAGGAGTTATGATCAACCACTTGAACCTTGGTATGTTCTATAATGCATCTTGTAAGAGATGACCAATCAATGTGGAAGTTCAGGTAATAATAATAAAGGTAACCATTAGAGTTTATATAATCGTTACTTTTGAGGTAATTATGGGTAATTATATGTTATAATGGAAAATTAAAGACATGAGATAAACTTGAGGTTAAAATATGTTATGATTATTTTTGACGATTTTATCTCATTTTGGGGGAATGTTTTAGGAATTATATAGTTTTGGAAGAAGGACAACACACAGACCGTGTGACAACCTGTCACGTCGGACAAAGCTGCGGGAATTGAACCCATAACCAAAGTGCGACTTGTATTTTTCACCTACCACTAGACTACGTGAATCCCTGGTTAGTTTAACAAATTATTTTTAGTTAGATGCTTTTAGGAATCAAGTGAAATTTTATTTTGTGTTATCTATGGAAATGATTAACCTATCATGGAGGATATGTGATTAGGTTAATTAATTTTCAATATGAGAATTTAAGAGCAACTGATGTTATTAGGAGATACAAGTTAATTTGTACCTTGGAAGACTATGTGATTGAATCCTTCAAATATTTGAGTTTCAATCTTATTTTGGTTTACTTTGAAGAATTTTATGGACAATTATTTATCGAATGGTCTTCGTTGAACTTTGGGTTTTTTTCTAGATAATTTTGGAGATTAAGAATAGATTTTCTTTTTATAAAGGATTATACTTTTGTGGATTATCTGATCTCATATTTACAGTTTTGGTTTTGCTTTTTGTCTAAAGATATGGAAAATATATATTTCTCTTTTGTGGATTAGGTTATTCTTAAGAAGTTGATTATAGTACTCTTAATGCGAACAAGTCTTCCAAAATACTCATCTTTTGGAGAAAATATGAGTTTGATTAAGGAATCTAGTAAAAGTTGAAAGTCAACATGACAAGTAAGTATGTTTCCTTATGTTTTAGATAAGATCAAAAATAAATTACTCAAAGAAAATTAATTAAAAAAATTATGTCCATTAACTTTTATTACTGGTGAATCCAATACCGTTTAACCCATCACAAGTTTGTGATTTTCTGGTGGTTAACTTTCTCCTAAACATGTTTTCTATCACACTCCCTCAGAACATGACCCTTTTTTTTCATCCATATCCATTTTTTCATACATGGATTCCTAGTATGGGTTAACTCAGGTAACCTTTTTACTTCCCTTTATTTCTTTTAAAGTGATAGTTTAATATACTCCTTTTCCGATGTGGGGCTTTCAATGAAGTTTCCAAGCCCAATTTTAAAATTGCGAGGACGAAATTCTCAAAAGGGGGGAAGGATGTAACACCCCAGGTAAATAAATAATATGAAATTTTTATATTTATCCATATTTGTGAATAAAATATTAATATCAATTTAAAGGGAACACTATGCTTGATGTCTTACCCAATATGCAACAACGAGTTCTTTTGAAATCTAACGTTGCACTCTAATAATAAAATAATTTTATTTTAAATGGTAGTTAACACCTAGCCATTGTAATGATGGGAATGAACTGAACTAACTAAAAAATGATTATATATGTTTTTCAAATATTTTTAGTTTTTACAATTAATTATAGAGGATTAAAAATGCAAATGAATCCAATTTTAAGCATAAATCTTCTAATATTCTTTAAAAGGTCAATTAACCGCCTTTTGATGGTGAACCCTTTTTAAATATACTTTTGACAATTTTATATGTTGTATTTGACAAAATAAAATTCTTCTTTAGAATCGGGACATCAAAATTTTCTTTGTGTAATTGTTTGGTATTTTTCCGATAAAGTTCATTTTTTAATGAATAGTGAAAAATGTTGTATTTTAATTCAAAACGTCTATTTAATCAAATTTATTTATATGATTAGATTATATTTAAAATTGGTTTTAAAGTGAAATTATAATATTTTTTTACCATTTAATCCAATAGTGGTCATTGGAATTAATTTTACTTTGAAATTGGACTTAAACTAGTGGCAATCTTTTGATATATATTGTTTCATAAAAACACGCTATTTGTTCTGACAACAGGAATTAATTATTAAATTAATTAATGTAACTTATATGTTTTTAATTTTTTAAAATAGTCATAATTTTTAATTTCGGAATATCAAATATATCTTTGAGTGAATTTTTTGTATTTTTTTGAAAAACATCAATTTTTGTTGAATAGTGAAACCACTAAGTGTTACTTTAAAAAACTGGTTTTTCATTTAAATGAAATTTTACCACCTCTATGTTTTAAATTTCAAAAATCAGACATAGATTTTTTTCATTAGGATGTAAAATGTGGTTCAATGGGATTAAAATAATTTTTTGGTGAATAATAACTTTTAAGTTTTTAATCTCGATTAGAGGTAATTAGTGTAATTTAAGGTAAAAATAATGTATTAATAATATGAAATGACCTTTACATATGTACTACCCTTATTTAATGTGTCATGGATGACCAATACAATCCATGGGTCAACTTGGGGACCCCATGGAGCCACTTTGGTAGGAAAATGACATTAAAAACTTTTTATTTAATGTTAAAATAAAAATGTCACAAACATGTGTTGTTTTACTAAAAAAAAATTACATGGGGTTATATAAGTCATATTTTTTACTATAAATATTAATTAAAAATATAAAAATATTTCCTACATCATGATATTTTTTTCTATAATTTTAATACATTAAATAAATAAATTTATTTATGACACTGTGATGATGCAGTGATTACCTCATAAATGAACGATTTAAATAAAATGAGAAGATAGGGTGAAATCTAAGTCTTAACAATTTCAAAAACCTATTGGATTGGTGGATTTATAAACCTTATCACCTTATCCTAGACATATATCCTTTTGGGACCATTAAAATATGAAAATCATTTTATAATAAAGTAATATTTTATAACTTTACAAAAGTGCCCCTCCTCTCCTCTTATAAAAGGCCCCCACCTCTACCACCTTACACAAACCTCTCAAGCCTTTGTCTCGGCCAACCCCTTCTCATTTCATCTCTCCACATCCCTCTCTTCATCATTGAAGCCTCACTTTGGGCATAATCCTTTCCAAGTAAGCCTTTGAGCTCAAATCAAAGAGAGTTACCCGATTTAAAGGTAATGTCTTCCCTTGTGTTATTTTGTATTATTTTGCTTCTCCAAACCCCTAAACTATTTTTATTACTTTTTATTATTACAAAACCAGTATATTAAATATAATAGGATGTTTTATAATAAGGATTAGAGATACACTTTCACACACCCCTGTATAATGGTTAAAGAACATACTGTTTCTGTGGATGGCGAATTACTGCCTCACGAAACTATGATAGTTCAATATTCTTTTAACACCTTCAAAGGTGGTCATTAAGATGTCACTATATTTATATATGATATATAATATGTTTCTGTTTTCCTTATGCTTTTGTATTTTTCATTTATGGCATACCTTTATGGTTTCCATTATGGGTAAACGCAATATCTTCATTTTAGGAAGTGTGGACCACCGCCCCCTCAAAGTGATTTAATTCATTAATGCCATATATGGGATGTATAAAGGATGGAATTATTGGTATTACATATGATATCCTACTGTATTTTTATAATATACCTTTATATCATTATTATTTCATTTCATTGAATAAAAAAAAAGAAATGAAAGTAGCGTTCATGCGTACGTACGGCTTACCGTCTCCATGAACGGTACATTTCATTTCTAATCTCCAAATGTTATGTACTATTATAAGTACAAATATATAATGGATATAAATGTAATATATTATATCTAAATTATTTATATCATTCTGGAATTATAATATATATATCTCTCATTTTGTTTTAATTCCATTAATATGACAAAAAATGAAAGTAGTGTTCATGCTTACGTACGGCCTACCGTCTCCATGAACGGTGCTTTTAATTTTTTATCTAAAAATGCTATGTAATATTATAAAATGAATATATAATAGATATATATGATATTTAAAAAATAAATACTATTCTGTATATGATTTACCTATAACTACATTGAAAATGCTTTTCCAACAAGTTCAATTTTTACTCATGTACCGAACATCGACAAAAACGTCTGATATGAACTCACTTTATTAACCAATTATTATAACATTAAAATATGTGATATGAACTGAATAAATTTTTTTAAAGGAGGTACTTATGAAATTATTAATGACCAAATTTTATTATTCAGGAGATTAAGGAACGATCGAGTCGTGTCGGACACGATGTAAGGGATCCTACCCCTCTCTTTCTTTTTAAGTACACACTTTTATATCATTCCTTTTAAGCTCATATTTCCTACGATTGGGATGTTCTTTTATATTAATCTTACTATAATTTTTATGTTCATATTATGAGAGACCCTACATTCTCTCATCAATCAATTTTGGAAGTTTTGAGTGGCACCGTTAGGTTACCGAATTTTCGTAAGAGATCCAACCTCTCTGTTTCTTTTTAAGTACTCTCCTTTAGGTCACTTCTTTTAAGCTCCTATTTGTTATGTTGGGGGATGTTATTTTATATTCCTATTGATTTAAATTTTATTTTAATATGATGAGAGACCCTATTTGATCTCATAAATCCATTTTTGGAAGTTTTATGTAGCGTCGTTAGGCTGTCGAGTTTTCGTAAGGGATTTTTCATCTCACTTTTATTCCCGTGAGATTTATGCTAAATTTGCCACCATTTCCATTGAGTGGTATATATACTGCCCATTATTCTACTCTTTGTGTAATATACTTTCGTTTATGAGTATTTACATCAATGTTGTATGGTTCTTATTTTATGGGGTGTATGTTTCGAAAGATACCCAAGTCGGTAAGGGAACCTTTAACCCTCCTCTTTTTAAAAGACTTCTTTTGTTGGGTCTTTTAAGTTACATATTGTTACGTTGGGATAGGTTCTTATATATCATTATTGATGTAAATTTTATGTCCAAGTGATGAGATACCCTTTTTATCTCTCATCAACTCATTTTCTAAATTTTTAAGTGACATCGTTAGGCTGTTGAATTTTTGCAAGGGAACTTCTTAACCCAATTTTGATTCTTTGGGATAAACTTGCACTCCTTGAATATGTCATTCTATGAATATGTGTGAATAACCTCTAATTGTTTTACACTTAATATCCACTTATATTCGGTGTATTTGTTTGTCACACATAATTATGTAATTGATTTATCCTTAATCCAAGGATACCATCTTTGTATGGGACTTCGTCTCAATCTCCTTTCATTGAGGCATATTTTGTTTTATACACAAAATTATTTTATAGGGTGTATAAACCCCTTTTACATTTACGTTTATCCAAAAGGAATATTTTTATACGAAGTGTTTTACTAAATGACAAAAGGTAATGTTTTTTTCGTACATATGCGGCGACAACAACTTCTCCACCGCCATGACCATTATTTGAGTTTTGGCTTTTTCTACAAGCCATAACTTTTTTTAAATGAAAAATAAATACCATGTTTTACTTTTCTTTTATTTTGGTATTGAAAATGGTTTTCATAATGTTTTTATATCAATGTGTTGTATTGATATCTTGTGATTGAAAAGTGGAAATGTTTTGTTTCCTTTATGCGTGTTTTATGTGATATGATTATGTTATGTTTCTTGGTCATTATTATGAAGATGGGTGGTTTCGTGATAAACTAAGGGTGGGTGAGCCCGATATAGCTTTCCAATGAATTGGGTAACTCGAAGGGGTTAAACATTAAAGTTTCTCCGAATAGATTTAGAAAATATACTGTAATGTGTATTCCAAACATAACCAAGAGGGTTACACCCTACGTAAGAATGTTATGAATGCCTCAAGTTACCTTTATGCCTTATGATTTCTATGATTTATTCATGATTTGATGAGTTATGTTAAAATGCTTATGTTTCATGAATAAATTATGATTTCATACCCGTACTAATGTTTTCTTTTTGTACTTTTATATCCCTTACTGAGATTTTTATGCTCATCCCATGTTTTTGAAATGTTTTTCACAGGTCAAGGGAAAGGTGCATGATATGATGATAGTGTCAAGGAAGTGTCAAGAAAGAATCCATGTTTTATTTTAAATATGTTTCCGTTGATCTGAAAAAATTAATACTATATTTATGTAACCACTTTGTTTAAATGTGGAATGTAATTCATGATTTATGATCTAATTCTCTAAAACTCTAATCCTGAAAGGATCCTCAATGTGAATTATTCATTTAATTCAATATTAAGTAAGGATTAAGGCTGGGGCCTTATAACTTCTGCCCAAAGTGAGGCTTCTAGATGTAATAGAGTGAGGTTGGGAGAGTATTTGAGCAGAGATTGGCTGAGCCAAATGGCTTTTATGGTGTGAATAAGGTGGTAGATGTGGGGGCCTTTTATAAGAGGAGAGGAGGGGCACTCTTGGAAAGTAATGAAATGTTACATTATTATGAAGTAATTTTAGGATTTCAAAGGTCCCACAATTATATATTTCTAGGATAATGTTATAAGGGATCGAAATCTACTCATATAATAGGCTTTGGACAAGTGTATGTCTTAGAGGTTACGTTATCCTTCTATTTTATTAAATTCGTTAATTAATGAGGTAATTACTGCATCATCATGGTGTCATAAAAAATTTAATTTATTTAATGTCTAAAAATTATAAAAAAAATATCATGATGTCGGAAATTTTATTATATTTCCAATGAGTATTTATAGTCTAAAAGTTAACTTATATAACCCCATGTAATAATTGTTTTAGTAAAACAACACATGTTTGTGCCAATTTTATTTTTACTTTAAATAAAAAGTTATTAATGTCATTTTCTTACCCAAGTGGCTCCATCGGGTCCCCAAGTTGACCCATGGATTTTCTTGGTCATCCATGACTCATCAAATACGGTTAGAACAAGTTTAAAGGTATTTTCGTATTTTTATAATATCATTTTTACCTTAAATTTCACTAATTCCCTTTAATCGCGATTAATTAAATTTAAAAGTTACTATTCACCAAAAATTATTTTAATCCCATTGAACCAAATTTTACATCCTAATGACAACCATGTATGTCAGATTTTTGAAATTCAAATCACAAAGGTGGTAAAATTTCATTGAAACGAAAAATCAGTTTTTTAACTACCACTTAGTAGTTTCACTATTCATCAAAAATTGAAGTTTTTCAGAACAATGCCAAAATTTCACCCTAAGATATAATTGATATTACGAATTCAAAAATGATGTCTATTTTACAAAATTACAAACATATAAGTTTCATAAATTAATTTTATAATTAATTCCCACTATCACAACAAATAGCCTGTTTTTAAGAAATAATATATATCAAATGATTGACAATTGTTTATGTCCAATTTCAAAGTGAAATTAATTATAATAACAACCATTGGATAAAATGGTAAAAATATATTCTAATTATACTTTAAAACCACTCAATATTATAATTTTCACTATAAATTATATTGATTAAAAAAGTTTTTTTAAGTATTTTTCACAATTCATAAATAAATTTGAAGTTCTCAGAAAAATACCAAAAATTCAGCATAGGCTAATTTCGATATTCTGAATCCAAAAATGAAGTCCATTTTGATAGATAAAATTTAAAAAATTTCAAAAAGTAGGTATTAATTTTCATGATGGATACTTTGATTGGTTGTGGTGTGTGTTAGAACTCGAACTTGCGTATAATGCAAGCTATTGCATTATTGAAAGAGAAGCGTATTGTGGAAGCTCGGGGTGTTACATTCTCTCCTCCTTTAATAAATTTCGTCCTCGCAATTTGAAAATATAAGGTTGAAAATATAAAATACCTTTGTGGAAAACCCACATTAGAAATAAGGTTAATGAAATTTAGCCTTAATAAGAGGGAAAGGGAAATGAAAAAGTCACCACTAAATTATGATCTCGATAAGGAGAAAATTGGTTGCAATTAGAGACATATAATTGGAGGAAAAATGTAAATATTTGTAGGGAGTGATTGAGGTCATTAATCACAGACAAGTGTAAAATTGAGGGCCTCAAAGCCTTCAATCTATGTTGATTTAAAATATTATCAGTTCAACAAGACATAAGGTATTAGGGTATCACATTTTTTGTTTTAATATCCCTTTACTAAAGTTTAAGAATTAATGTATTCATAGAATAAGATATAGGTATATATATATTTATGCTTGACAAGTAGAGTTTCAACCTTCAACTAATTTCTACCACAAACTCATCTTTCACTCAAAAAGATAATAGAACTCAAAAATATTATATTTATCCTTGTCGTTCAAGGTTCAAAATATTAAAACATACCATTTATATTAGGAAAACTATTTTGTAATAACTAGGGACTTCCTGTAGGCTATTAGTAGGTAATAAAGGCCTATCACACTATGGTTGTGGGTTCGATTCCTACAGCTCTGTACGACGCGACGGGTTATCCCCCGACCTTCAGGTTGTCCTTTTCCTAAAACTATAGTATTATAATATTCCAAAAATAATCTTCAGAAATGTTTTAACCTTAAAAAATACTATCAAAGGTTATACATAATCCATTCCAACCTTTATAGTTACCCAAAATACCTATGTCCAGACTTTCTCTAAAAGGTCTCCAAATTCTAAAATCTTTTGTAACATCAGATTCCCCAAATAAGGTAAAGTTTCTCTTATTGTCACATACTAAAAATATGATTACCTTCATCATATTAAAACCTTAATGAAAACAACAAGTACTGCAATACAATCCTTATATATCACATTATTCTTATAACCATGTTATAATCCTTGATTCCAAAAACACAAATATATTAATTATTCAACTTCATCTGTAGCAACAACATAATATTGTCCTTGATCCATTGGCCTTTTCTGAGGTAAGTTTCCTTTGCACTTAGGAAATTCATTTGCATAATGCCCCATTTCTCTACAATTGTAGCATTCAACATTGATAGCCACTTTCTTTCCCTTGAAATCATTAGCCTGGTGACCTTTTTCTCCACATTTATAACAAACTCCCATTCCTTTTAGGCAAGTACCAGGGTGATTCTTCCCATAATTATCACATAATGGAAAATCCTTCATTCCCTTTTTCCTTTTATCTGTCTCTTGTTCCACCGTTCTCTTCTTCTCTTACTTTACTTTATTGTTATAAGATTTATAGAATTACTTTTCTATCTTGATAGCACATGAGACAATATCTTCGTACGATGAGAAGGTTTGTGAGACTAATGCTCGACGGAAAAATGGTTTTAACCCATAAAAGAAAAGATCAATCTTACTTCTTAGGTTATGTATATAATCTGATGCATGCCTTGATAACCTTGTAAAGTTGGTCTCATACATTGTGACATTATCATCCTCCTTCTATCTCAGACACAGAAATTGCCTTTCCATATCTGCTCGATGGTCACGAGGAAAGTATTTTTCTAAGAAAATTTCCTTAAAATACCTCCATTCCATATTGGATACTTCATCATCTTCCTTTGTGTTTTGAATCAATGACCACCATTGATCAGCATCTCCAGTGAGGCAGTAAATTTCCATGATAACCTTTTCCCTTTCACTACTCTCCAAGGCATGGAATATTTTCTCTAAGGAGTTTATCCATTGCTCAGCTACTAATGGATTTTTACCCCCATTAAATGTTGGCAGTTGTTGCCTCATGAAGCGGTCTAACATTGATCCTCCATGTTGCGGATCATGGTGCTCCATACGAGTAAGGTTATTATTCATAACCTGAGTGAGTTGTCTCAGTATGGTGATAAGTTGATCATCACCAGTTGTATCTCCAGCTCCAGAATTATTATCTTGAGCAGGAGGGCAATCGCTACATGGAGTGCGTGCATTTATACGGTTTCCATTACTCCCACTAGGCGCCATTTATAAACAATGGCATAAACTAGATTAGTTTATAAATCAAAATACATAATTCCATACTTGTAAAACACTTAACATAAATTGAACTATTTATGTATATAATCCACAATCATAAAAAGAAATGTTTTCTTTGAGGATTTATACACTCATAAACCCTTCATAATGGTTTGTAAAGAAAATGAGAATTATCCTAAGCATATCCCCCGGGAGTGTCGTAACCAAGAGTGCAGCAAGGCCCGTTGTCATGCACCAGTTCCCATTCGAGTCTAGCCCAAAGTGGTGTTTTTGAGTTTTTCCCCTAGGTACATCTGTGCCAGAGCCGCCTCTACCTGCTCCTATCCAGATAGGGATGTATTGCTCAGAAAACTCAAAAAATATTTATAATACCAAAATTCTAGGAAGTTATTCTATACTAATCCTCAAAGTCTATCTTAGGGCTATGTGATCTAATAGGATTTTATCTAAATCTAGCTTCCAAGGTTAGTACTAAACTGCCTCTGATACCAACTATAACGCCCCGACCCCAGCTACCCAGAGTCGGTGCATTATTGCGTAACATTGGCATGTTCACAAAGGATCTAGTCTCGAAAGACCGATTAGTTTAGTAGCCTTGGGAACACCAGATACATTCATTAATGTTACATTACATCATAAAGTAAAAAAATCATAATAACATAGTCTCCATAGTCAACACTTTTATCCCCTTCAGACTATCCCTGTAGGTCAGTCAAAAAATATTTCTTCACATCCTGGGAAAAATAAAATATTGAAATGGGTGAGCTCAGGTGCTCAGTAAGGATAACAATATAGCAGAAGCTTTCATAAATATAAATAAACATTTAAGTCAATATATAACTAAAACAAAATCCATTGAAACTTAAACTTCAACATAATATGTAAACAGTAAAATGAGATAATTCCATTTACTTATTCACATGGATATTCTACTAGTCGAATAATCACATGCAATATCAATAACCACTTTTATAATGATGGAATGCATAATGCCAGACTATAATAACCACGTAGCCAAGGCCTCGTGCCAAGACTACAAATAAGATTTTGTCAAAGCCTCGTTCCAAGACACTAGTTTGTCTCATGAGACCTGCCGATGCATTGAGTAGCTATAGTGGGCTCCACCCGTCACTTATTAAGTCCAATGCATTCCTCATATGAACAGGTTTAAACATATCATAAATCATAACATAATCATATCACATAAAACATTCATAAAAGAAACATAACATTTCCACATTTCAGTCACAATATATCAATACAACACATTGATATAAAAAACACTTTCAAAACCATTTTCAATACCAAAATAAAATAAAATTAAAACATTGTATTTATTTTTCATTTAAAAAATGTTATGGCTTGTAGAGGAAGCCGAAACACAAATAACGGTCACTGCGGTAGAGAAGTCGTTGTCGCCGCATAAATATGACAAAAAACATTCCTTTTTGTCATTTAGTAAAACGCTTCATATAAAAAGATTCCTTTTGAATAAATTTAAAAGTCAAAGGGGTTTATACACCGTATAAAATAAATTTGTGTATAAAACAAAATATGCCTCAATTAATGAAGATTGAGACGAAGTCCCTTAAAAAGATCAGTTTTCAAATAAAATAGATCTATTATGTGTATTCACTATAAGTAGACAAAAAGAAAGTAAGAATACAAGATAGGACATAAAAATATCATGGCATAATTTGAATGTAGGAGATTAACCCAAAGAATAGAAATTGGGTTAAGAAGTTCCTTTACCTCGTGTCCGACTTGACTCGATCGTTCTTTAATCTCCTAAATAATAAACTAGAGTTAATTTAGATTTTCTTAAGAACCTTTTTCATGTTCATTATTCCTTTTATATCACTTATTACCATGTTATGAACATTATGTAATTATTTAAGTTAATAACGGTCATTTTGTCGACCTTTGGTACTTGAGTCAAAAATAAACTTCTTATAATTACAAGTTGTTCATGTGGTGAAATATCCATTATATACAGAATTATATTCATGATATAGATATAATATATATCATATATATCCAGTATATACATGAATTATAATATTACATAACATTTACAGGTAAGAAATGAATTGCTGCGTTCATGGAGACGGTAAGCCGTACGTACGCATGAACGCTACTTTCATTTCTATTTTGTATTTAATGGAATGAAATTATAATTATATAAAGTTATATTATAATTCCAGTATAATATAATATATAATATCATTTACTCTATCCTTTATAAAATCCCCATATGACATTAATGATTCAAATAACTTTGAGGGGGCGGTAGTCCGCACTTCCAAAAATGAAATTATCACCTTTACCCAAAATGGAAATCATAAAGTTATGTCATAAATGAAAAATACAGAATCATAAGGAAAACAAAAACATAATATATATCATATATTAAAATAGTTTCATCATAATGGCCACCATGAGCGGTGTTAAAAAAATATTGAACAATCATCGTTTTGTGAGGCAGTAATTCACCACCTACAGAAACAGTATGTTCTTTAACCATTAGACGAAGGTGTGTGTAAGTTTAAATAAAATCCTTCTCATAACAACATAATAATATATTTAAGATAATGGTTTTGTTATAAAAGAAATTAATAAAAATTGATTAAGGGGTTGGAGAGGCAAAATAAAACCAAATAACATAAGAGAAGACATTGACTTAAAATCGGGTAACTCTTTTCGATTTGAGCCAAAGGATTCCTTGGGAAGACATCTACCGAAAGTGAGGCTTATAGAAGTTAGAGAGGGAAGTTTGAAGAGTATTTGGGTAGAGTTTTGACGAGCCAAATGGATTTGATAGTGTGAATAAGGTGGTAGAGGTGGGGGCCTTTTATAAGAGGAGATGAGGGGCACTCTTGGAAGGTAATGAAATGTTACATTATTATGAAGTACTTTTCGAATTTCAAAGGTCCCACAATTATATATTTCAAGGATAAGGTGATAAGGGATCGAAATATACTCATACAATAGGCTTTGGTTAAGTGTAAGTCTTAGATTTTACATTATCCTTCACTTTTATTAAAATTGTTAATTAATGAGGTAATTGCTGCATCATCATGGTGTCATAAAATATTTGATTTATTTAATGTCTAAAAATTATAAAAAAATATAATGATGTATGAAATCTTTTTATATTTCCAATGAGTATTTATAGTCGAAAGGTTAACTTATATAACCACATTTAATAATTGTTTTAGTAAAACAACACATGTTTGTGCGAATTTTATTTTTAATTTAAATAAAAAGTTATTCATGTCATTTTCTTACCCAAGTGGCTCCATGGGGTCCCCAAGTTGACCCATGGATTTTCTTGGTCGTCCATGAATCATCCAATAAGGGTAGGACAAGTGTAAAGGTATTTTCATATTTTTATAATATCATTTTTACCTTAAATTTCACTAATTACCTTTAATCGCGATTAATTAAACTTAAAAGTTACTATTCACCAAATATTATTTTAATACCATTGAACCACATTTTACATCCTAATGACAACCATGTATGTCTAATTTTTTCATTTCAAAACACAGAGGTGGTAAAATTTCATTTAAACGAAAAATTAGTTTTTTAACTACCACTTAGTGGTTTCACTATTCATCAAAAATTGATGTTTTTAAGAACAATGCCAAAATTTCACCCTAAACTATAATTGATATTCCAAATTCAAAAATTATGTCTATTTGACAAAATTTCAAACATATAAGTTTCATTAATTAATTTTATAATTAATTCCCACTGTCACAACAAATAGCATGTTTTTAAGAAACAATATATATCAAAAGATTGACAATTGTTTATGTCCAATTTCAATGTGAAATTAATTCTAATGACCACCACTGGATAAAATGGTAAAAATATATTCTAATTATAATTTTAAACCACTCAATAAAATAATTTATCACAATAAATTGTTTTTATTAAAAAAGTATTTTTCACTATTCATAAAAAGATTGGATGTTCTCAGAAAAATACCAAAAATTCAACGTAGGATAATTTCGATATTCTGAATCCAAAAATGAAGTCCATTTTGAAGGATAAAATTTATAAAATTTCAAAAAGTAGGTATTACAATTCATGACGGCTACTTTGATTGGTTGTGGTGTGTGTTTGAACTCAAACTAGCGTATAATGCAAGCTATTGCATTATTGAAAGAGAAGCGTATCGTGGAAGCTCGGGGTGTTACACTATGAGTATCAACAAGTTAATCCATTAAAATAATAAAAGATATATATCCCATGCTTCACATGATATAAGAATAACCTCATCATTCCACAAGTGGTCATATGTAAGTTTTTATTAAGAATTAATTTCATACAACACATAAATTAAATAACAATAACTAAAAATAGACAACATTAATAAAATATCGCCCAAGGATATAGACATGGGAATAATAAATCCATCTAAATTACATAAATCATTTTCCATAACCATATTAATTGAAACAAAAATTTCCCTAGGCTATATGAATAATAATTTTATACCATTGGAGGTACCATAAATTCTTTATAAACATATTTTATGAATAATCATTGGAATTGGATAACATTATACAAAAGTTTAGTATTAATATATTTCTATAGTTTGTTTCTATAAAAAACCCTCACTGGAAATACCATATCCAAGTCTAAAAACCGAATCTTTACATTCTGGATTTGATACCAATAAATATGAAACAAATTTAATCATCCATATTTATAATATCATAAAGTAATATTGGATCACATACATATCCAAATACGTTTTAGGATAACATTTTTAGAGAATGAATAAAAACTATTATATAACAAATAGATTTCCTTAAGTGAAATCTTTATCAACTACACCTTTCTTTTCTTATTCATCATTAAGTTATTATCATCTCCCAATTGAAAACCTTCTAGGTATATCTTACTTAAAATTTTTCTTTACAACCTAGGTAAAATGAGCCCAAAAAGGATGATATCAAATGGTTAGTAACAGTAAACATGTACGTTGAAAATTGAATTTTATTAAAGATCATAAGATGTGTATAAGGTAATTAGATAGTATGAAAATTTATTTAGCATAAGAATTATAAATTCATAAAAATAAAATCCTAGAACCTAAAAAATGATAAATGACATAATAATTTAGGAAAATATAATATATATATATATATATTTATAGTTAGCAATAATGAGAAATGTGAAACATATCATTGATCAATGGAAACATGATAATATATCAAAATCATAAATAAACTATATTGGTAACATATAATATCAAACATTTATCATTGAATCGCTAAATTAGGATAATTAAAGAATTCTAAAAAAAGTACTATAAAACATTTAACTCCATAATATCTTTGGATCAACCAATATTTAGTACCTGTATTATCTACTATCAGTAAATTTCAGTACATAATTTTAATATCTTTTAGTTGTGACATAAAATAGTTACGTCTTCCATTTTCCCTAATGCATCAGAGATATTTGAAGAGCCCACACATCCTAGGTTTTTAAAATAATAAATAATCCATGGATTATAATTTAATGAAATTTAAATAATCCATACATATCTCCAAATACCACAAAATGATAAAATTATTTTAGATCTTTGACCTTTCAACATAACACCATTAATGAAAAATATATTTTTTATTTTAAACATCATTTACACATGGAAAATAATCAGTGTTCCATAAAATTCAGTTAAAAACCAAATCATTAACAATCTATATAATGTAAATTAAAATTATCATTAGATCATGTCCCTGGTAAATCATTTTAATCACTAATATAGGTTGACATATATGGAAATACCCTTAAAATAACAAAAAACATTTCTTGGAAAATAGGGGAAACTATAATTTTCTTTTGGTAAAATTGTAATGTGAAAATTACCAAAACATTAATAATTGAGTATTCATAGAAAATAATCATAGAAATATGTAAATTATTCTTCAAAATAAATAATTTTTTATGCAGGGGAAGTATATTCATGTCATAAATATGAAAATAAATATTTTTTTAAAAATGTTGTGAAGAGAGACAAATGTGTAATGTGTGGAAAATGTTATGAAATATTCATTCATAAAATATTAAAACAAGTTCAATGATATTCAAAAATAAATTCTCAAAATGATTTATAATTATAGAATAATATTATTAAAATAATATTAAAATAGAGATGAATAGTTTCAATAAATGTATTTAAAATATATAAATAATTTTTTTAATGAAAACCCATTTAGGTTTTTTTAAACGTAAACCCATTTGAAAGAATAAACATGATAAATGAACAAATAATACCATGGGTATAATATGATTTATGATATTATATTTCAAAAATATCATTATATATTATATAAATGAATATGGGTGTCTCGATCAAAACATGTCTAAAAATGATGTTTGAGACAAGAAACCCCTAAGACGTGGGGAATGCTTTAATAAAAAATCCATTGAAATAAGGGACAAAACATGATTCCTTAGTTCATATAATTTTAATTAATGATTATGTGAAAAAAATCAACATTTAGTAAGTACGCCACCTAATATTAAACATGAAACATATTATGAATTATGTATAAAAAATTAAATTATGGACATAAAAACCCTTACAGCTTTTAAAAATTTGAATGAATATCTCATGAAAGATATAACAAAAAAGTTACATTGAAAATCATTATAAAATATTGATTCATGATATAATATCTCAATAGGTAGTGTTTACACCTTATTGAAGGATATTAGTTTATATTATGAGATATGTCTCAAAAAAAATATTGATTCAAATAATTAACAAATGGATCATATCATTAACTTTAGAATTAATAAAATATATGACTATGTATAAAAATTAAAAATAAATATATATAAAAATTTATATAATCATATTTCATTACACATATAATCTATTTAGAACATATTCAATGAAGTATAAGAATAAACCAGCAAATGGAAATTGATTTAGGGAACCTATGACCTCGAGTTCATACATTATATATATTTAATTTAACTCAATTATAATATAACTATATTAATTATTTATATTTTATATAATTATTTATAGGTTTATTAATTTATCATTAAACAATTTATTTAATTTATTTCAATGTAAAATTTAATTACATAATTAGATACATCCATGTTGGGTGTTTTAAAAAGGTTTGATTAATAATTGAAAAGGACTACGAAAGGTTGATTGTGGTATAAAGGGTAAATGATAAATTATATAAATAATAATAATAATAATAATTATTATTAAATAATTATCGTTTATATATAGTAAATAAAATTTTATATTGAACCATGAAAAGAGTTTTTGAAAACAAAAATATATCATCTCATATTGCGGTGGTATACACATCCACACAAGCGATGTTTTTAATCATAGTTTGAAGGAAAATAATGAAATAAAATTAAATATTATATTTTTAGAAATGTTATAATTTTATAGACATAGAATAACTTCATTATATCGATACCCATAAAAACAATAATAGGCCTAAAAAACTAGGAAAATCACTACATGATGACAGTAGTCTGTATGTAACCACGTGCGATGATTTTATTTTTAATGATAGGAATTCTATGAAGATGTTATATGTATTTTCTTTCCATATTCATAATTAGTTAATTAGTATAATATATATAAATTAAATTCAATATAATAACCTTTATGTAAGATGATTATGAAAAAAATATCTAATTGGTTCGTGAGGTCGTAGTCCATATTTATGCAAAAATAATGGATTTATTTCTCATTTAATAGAAAAAAGAGTAAAATAATGTTATAAAATTAATACATTGATATAAAAATATATTTTTGAAAATTAATTTATTATATTTTAATGGTCAAGATATAATTTAATAAGTTATAAGTAAACATAAAATGAAAATTCATGTTTGAGATGATTACCTTCTCTTTGAATAATCTTCCTGGTATCTTTTCTTAAAAACCAATGGGATAAAATTGTTATAATATCAACAAATCTATAATATTTATAAGTAATTTTATAAGAGTTTTTAGTGTTTTTTGGTTGAGATACATATCTCCTCATGTGTAAGGAATGTGGCATGGATGGAGTCTGCATATAAGACAGAAGGGAAATCCTTGGAAATATTTAATGTATTAAATTAATATAAAATTTAATTCATGTTCAAGTGAGATGAAAATTATATATTTATAATATATGGTTTCGAAATGATAAAATATTATCATATAATAAAATATATATGTGCTTAAGTGATGTTATAAACTTTATGCCTTCTTTTTATCCTCTCATTATCCATTTTAATAATTATTTTCATATATGCTTTTTTTCTCTATATCAGACAAGAATGTTACTTTAAAAATAAAATTAACCCATAAATGTGAAATGGATTACATTAAAGACCATATATAATTCAGGTGGCCAGTGAAATTATTTTTAATAATTTTAAATATTTTGATAAACATTTATCAAACATAAAACTTATTTACAGAAATTTTCAAAAGTATTCACATAATAATTTATATAAAAATGTTATTGAAGTTGGATATTTCAAATATAAAAAATTAAAACCTAAAAAAATTATATTTATCGAAAAAATTCACGTTACACCAAAACATACTAAAAAATTATTACCTTTACAGTTCCCAAGGTGTTGCCTAAGAATTTAATGTAATTATTTAATCATTAAAAATTAAAAATAAAATAAAGTCATAAAATAATTTAATTAATATTTTAAATATAATTTTATAACCAGTAATTCATTATTTTACCCCTTTCATAAAATACTATAGATAATAAAATAATAAAAGATAAATTTTCTAATTTTCCTTCACATAAAATCATATAATGGTTTTATCAATTAAAATGGCACTAGAATTATAAATTTTAAACTATAATAAGGGTTTGGTTAAGGAAAACTCATCCAATAAATTATAGGTAAGGTTATTAATGATTTAAATGACTTATTAATTATTTCTATCTTTATTTGATCCCTTTAAAAATTATAATATTGAAAAAAAATATCAATGATACTACAAATTATGAAAAAAATAAAGTTAATATATTTATCAAATATATACATGAATATTCCAGATATGGAATCAATTTTAACTAATTCTATCTTTATAATAGTAAAAATTTACATTTTAAATATATATGAAATACATGTCGAAAAAATCTATAAAAATGATTTTTTTAATATTAAAAAAAATTTCAAAAGTTTTGCATAATTTGGATTCGGATGAAATTAATTTGGTTATGTTACAAAAAAGGAAACTAATTTATTTATAAAATAAATTCGATAAAATTTTATTTTTTAAATAAATTAATGTAAAATGAATTTTTTCTATGAAATCCATTTTTTTCAATATTTACTAAAAAAATTCTAAAAAAAATCAAAAAATTTTAACTTATGCTAATTTTGATATGATAATTTCAAAAATGGAATCATTTTTATAAAATGAAATTTCAAAAAGTGGTAGAAATTGATTATAATATCTTTCCAAAAAAATTACTAACTACAATTTTTAAAAGAAAAACTATTTTTGAATCATAAAATTACTTCACTACAAATATTGTTCTTACATATAAATAATTAATCAATAAATATTTATTCAGTGGAACAATTATAAATATATTTCATAATTTTGTTACTTAAATTCATACTATCCGTTATAGTGGTTATATTTAAAATAATATTATGTCATGGATCATTTAAGGTTAGTTCATACCATTTATTCCATTTGGAATTGTATTCTTTTATAGTCATTGGGTTTTCATTCTACATACATAAACTAATTTTTTCCCACAAAATTTTATCGTGATGTTGATAATTCAAGGGCTCAATATATGAAATCCATTTGTTAGAAAGGTAAATCATATAAATTATTAATTAAAAATCCTTTTAAAAATAATTAAAATAAAACATGAAAGAGGCTAAGAATATCAAATAATTAGGTTCTTGAATTGGATAAAATTAATGGGAAGTGAAAATATATACATTCAAGATAATGGTGATGTAAAAATAATGTTTTAGAGTAATATTGAACATAAATAAAAAAACTTAATGATCATGATAAAGTAAATTACCATAAAAATAGAAACTAATGAGGTGTAAAAAAGAATCATAAATCATCACAAATGATTGTTAGAAAGGAAAAAAATATCATTTTCATGATAATTTATCCATGGTTGAGAGAACCTTTTAAATTTAAGACAGAGAACATGAAAAAATATACTAAGTTCATTTCATTAGTTTCTTGAGGTTAATTTTAACCCATGGTTTCTTGTTTTAACCTATTTCTACCTCTATCAAAAACCAAATTCCATGTTATGAGTATGCATGGTGAATAATTACAATGAATAATTATAAATTGTTAATAATTCATAGAATATTATCCATGGATAAAGGGATAATCCTCCAAAATTTACTAAATAAGTTTTTTGGCACAATCTAAGATAATACCCTAAATGAATAAACCATGTTAGGATGAAATTATACAATTAACACAAAAAAAATCAATAATAATACAAAAGGATAAACTTATATTATTTAATAATTAACAACCCTGTATATAATTTCACTAATATGGCCAAAAACATTCATAATGTTTTAACTAGAAATTTTATCTCATACCTTTCATCTTACATCTCCAAAAATGTAATAGTTTTATTCTAAAATAATCATCCATATTAAACCAATGGGTTAAATATACCTTATCCCAATAAAGTGTCTCCAAGAATTTCATTAATCACTTTATAATTACATCACTCCAAACCTAAAAATAAGTATATATTCATTTTAATTTATAATAATACATTAATATATACACATATGATGGTGTAAATGTTATCCTCTCATAAATACACCCTAATCTCCAAAGGTCTCTAAACCATACTATGATACCAACTATAATAACCCCAAATTGGCACTCCTGAATCAAGTATTTAAAGCACAATAATTACATTCTAGATTTAACACCAATAAACATAACCCGATTTAACCATCCATAACTAAATAATAAAAATTATGTATTTTAGAACTTATATACCAAAATACCTTTTCATTTTTTTGTGTTTGGGAATTATTAAAAACTCTTACATAAAAATACCTATGTTTTAAGAGGGAACTATTTTCACTACACTGAGGTTTTATTATTCCATATTAAGTATTCATAATATCTCATATAAAACCTTCCTAAAGAAATATATCTTATCTTATTTCATTATAACCTATGAAAAATAAAAATAAGAAGGGTGGGAATAAGTGAACCATAAGTTTATTAATTTTAAATAATATTTAATAACATGAATGAGAAAAGGATGTGCATATGGTTATGACAACTTACAAAAAGTACTTGATCATAAATGTAATATAATTCAAACCCATAAAATCCTAGAACATAAATATTTAGACATGAAATATATCATTATCAAAGGATGAGTGGTATAAGAGTAAAAAACCATGATCCATGGAAAAATATTCACCAACAATTAGAAACATTAAAACTTATCACAAGAATAAAGAAACTATGTTACTAACATGGATCATCAGGAATTCATTATATAATAACCTAAATTGGAAAATTACAAAATTATCATAGTTTTAAATAATACATTACTCTATCCTCTCTTCAGATCTAATCATATTCCATAACTCTACTATCTCTTAGGAGTAAAATTGTTAAAACAAAATATTTTACTATATATAATCAAAGAATATATATTTTAAAGCATATTTCAAATAAAAAACAAATATAAAATGAAAAACCATGATATATTTGGAATATTAAATACAAATGTTAAAAAATAATATTTTATGTTATCCTATATAAATTTATGTGACTACATCAAAAAACATATTAAAATTTAGAAGAAATGGCATTGTAAAGAAGAATTATTCCTTATGATGCTCATTTATCTGAACATTAACAGGAGATATCATTAAAGTGGTATTTGCTTAACTAACATCAAGTAGAAATTAATCAATTTTTATTTGAGTAAAATCTTATACAAGATAAATTCAAGATAACTGAAATATCCATGTGATATATGATGTTAGAATCACTACCCTTTACTACAACTATATCTTATCTGATGGTGAAATATTATATAGAGGTTGGATTGGGTGGTGTATGTAGAAATTAGTATTATATTGAAATATAATAAATTATTTATATTTATAGATATATTATAAATTTAAATACTTTCCATGATTCATGTAATTTAAAATTCACTTATGCTTGACAATATGTTTTGAAAAATTATTTTATTTCAATAGACATTTTGTAATTTTATTGAATAATAAAAATATATATTAACACCAGATTAATTATAAATTTGTTAAAAATATAGCTAATATACTAAAAGTCTAGTTTAAAAATAATTTTTTTAGAATTTACCATGATAACTAAAAAAATATTGATATATTTTAGAATTTTAATTTGATTAAATTAACACTTTTGTTGGATTTATCAAAACTGAATTATCTTAAGATGATTTTTTTTATCATTTTATAAAAAAATTATTTTTGTTGAATAATGTTGGATTTAAAATAATATAATTTCATTCATTTTGAAAATAACTCAATGAAACCTACAATATTTTAAAAAATTACAGAATAAAAATATTTATTTTTCAATATTATTTTGACATAGAAAACTTATGCCAAACATTTTTTTGAATAAAAATAAGTTGTTACATTAATATAAAAACTGGTTTTTATCATCTATTTTAAATAAATTATTTTAAAGATAAGATTTAGTTTTTCATTGACATGGAAGACTCATAAATATTATTCAATCCAAAATAAACCAATTTATGGATTTAAAAAAACTGCTATAAATATACCTTAGATAAAATTTAAATATTAATAATGTTATTTTATTAAAGGAAATTGTTTTATTCGGTTAAGTGTTTTTATTTTAAAAATAACTTTTCACACAATTAGAAATTTTATATGATAAAATGGATTGAAAATTTAAAATAATAATTCCCAAATTAGATAACCAAGTTAACTTTAATTTTTTTCATTAATATTAATTTCTATGAATAAAAATTAGTTTTTCATTAAAATGAAAGAATGATAAATAAATATTTTACTAAGTGGTAATGGAAAAAACAAGTTAAAATATTATTTCCAAATGGATGGTTAATGTGTGTATCTATAAAAACATAGAAATATTCCTTGTTTTCCACTTTATAAAATTATGTCCCTTTAATATTGAAATAAAAATATTGAAATTTAATGTGTATTTCTTAAACTACTGTTATCATCACTTATAAAAGTGAAAACATCCACCACTTCAAGAATCACCTATCCTGAGAATTAGAATTTGAAAATATTCTATTTAAATCTACCTAGAAATATATCCCATCAACATAATCCCATGGAAGAAAATTTTTATCCTAAGACCTTAAATTTCTAGGGGACATCCAAGGAATGATCAAGTATGCAATTTAAGTATTATCTCCGTCTTAGGTTTTCCTTATTAATCATACTCTTACAAACATAATAACACTAAAATAATATGAGGAGTTATTTATAATTCGTATAATTATTTTTGTTACATTAATTTTACAACTATTAGTTCTTCATTTCCATTCATATAGAAAAACAAAAGAACATAAATTTTTTTTTTCATGGATATCTAACTCTATAAAGATTCATTTTTTCATAAAAATTTAAATCATTTATATATAAATCATAAAATATGGTTATCAATTATAAAAAAATCATTATGATACTTTTATAATGGTATTATGTAAGAAAAAACTTAATTAACTATAATCACCAATCTAGTTAAATCATGTTCATGTTTGGATCGGTTTTAGAACATATACGAATGATCCATTAAAATACAATCATTGAAAACTATGGGAAACTAAATAATGATATTATTTTTTGTTAATAATAAAAATTGAATAATTAATTGATTTTCAAATTCTATATATATAATATAATTTATTGTTAACAAATAATAATTTATAAAAAAAATTAATGAAATAAGTCATTATTAATTAAAATTTCACAAAACGTACCCAAAACACATGTAGAATGAAATATTTTTTTTTAAATATATATAAGTTATATATAAATCAATTTTAAATGATATGTTAATAATTAAAATTTTATCAAATGATGGATAATGATATTAAAATTATTTTTACCAAGAATGTTGGGTTTGGAACCCCTAATATCTATGAAAATAAAAAATAAAACAAGAGAAAGAAAGAGAAAAGAGGTGGTTAGACAAAGAAAATATTCCCTTGACCATAATCATAAGTCCAAAAAAAATTAATGAAAAAAGATTAAAAATTATATTTTCTGTGATATGTGTCACAATCTTCAACCCAATCAAATTCCTCACATAATTATCTAAACATATTAGAATGCTCTAATGTGCCAATAACCAAGGGTGTTGAATTGATATTAATATTGGTCCTATGGTGGGAGTATTCATTTATTGGATTACATTTCCTCATAGTATTATATGATATTACCCCATCATATAACTTATTATTGTGGATCAATTTATCCCTATAATAAGGTTTAACCTCCTACCCCATCTCATCCTCATCCGGCTCTTAGACAACCCCCCATTTATCATTATTTACTGAGGAGTTTTTCACCTCTATTATTTAATGATGATAATTAGTATTTTTAGCATAATGGCACACCCTAATTAGATACACATTCCATAATTACTCATAAAATGAAAAATAAAAATGACCATCATCAATTTAAGCCATAGTTTACATGATAAATAATAATAACCATCATTTAGATCTGTTGGCCTCTTGTCTGTATAAAACTGAAGAATACTAGCATCTTTATGTGTATCCATACCTTTTTTTTGGAAAACCAAAGCTCATCGTTTTTACCAAAATCTATAGTAAAATCATGTTGTATAAAAAATCATACTTAATTCACATTGCTTTTAGTCATATTATTCATGTCAATTCAATTATGGGAGTGGTTAGAAACCATAGTGGGATCACTCTTCCCCAAAATAACGCCTTACTTAGAGGCCTTTGATTGATTTGTGATAACAGCATCCTATTCAATAACCACTTATTCCCATAATCATTAAAAACATTATTACTATATCAAGACTCATATTTCTATTGTAAATAACCAATTTCATTCAACATCGTGTGACCAAAATACCCCTACTAAACATAAACATAAGGTCTTATCTCATATACTTTCTCCATATTCCAGTAATCTGGACATTTCACATTTCCACCATAGTCTTTCTTTGAGAATTTATCTTATATGTAGTGGGATAATTCCCACTAAAGGAACATACTGAACAATTTATTGACTTCCTACAAGATGTTATCAGATGAAAAAAGACCTTATATATAGAAAATAAAGAAGGTATATTCTCATAATCAATAAAATATATTTTAATCCTCAAATTATTTAGATAAAACTACTTTCCTATTTAAATCATAATTCTTGTCTACCTCAATTAGAACTCTATAAATGTGAAAAAAACTAACCTATTATATGTTTCTAATTATTTACATTGGAATTATAGTTTCTGAATCAGTGTCGAATAAGATCATGGATTTTGAAAACAAATTGTGGATGCCAAAAAATATTACAAGGATTTGAAAAGATGTGTTTCTAAATTTAATGAGATTAAAATTGGTATTTCAATCAATGATTCAGATGGTACCTAGTTTTAAAGATATTGTAAATAATCCCAATCTTCCCTTATTTAGTTGTGAATCAGGAAACATATATATAATAAACATCCTATTGGAATGGATTTTGAGTTTGAGAATCCTCAAATTGAGGACTATTTAACTAAAAAATAATCACATTTCTTAGGCTTTTGACCGTTCAGTACCATGAATCATCAAATTATAGAGTGAGGGAAATGTTCCAATCTCTCAAAGTCTTCATCCTACCCTTACATAACTTGAGTGGTTTATCAATTTTTAAATATCCAACCTAGATCAGCATCATCAAGGTAAGAGAATAGTATTATCTTATGATTAATGAAAAAACCCTCATACCAATAATTGGATTCCATATCTCTCTAGATCATTCCAGAATTGATAAATAGATCATCATTATTCTTGTTGACATCCATTCCTGATGAGATCATGACCCCTTATATACTGCTAATATCTTTGTTTTCTTTTAAGGAATCCTTTGTCCAATACACCAATGGAGGGAATAGATTAGAGATCAACTCCCATACATGGAATTATGGTAGAACAATATAAAAAACACTATTCAACGTATTTATAGGATATAAGTAATCTCACAAAAACCCTAGACTGTATCCACTTTCCCAATGAGATAAAAATTATTAAACAAACATGGAATAATTAAATTTATCAATAATAAATGTTCAAAATATGCTAAAACTAATTGATGTACTCATGATAAATAAATTTGTATTAAGGGATATAAAATTGTAAAATAAATATTATGGTTTTTTAATAGGATATTAAGTTATTTATGTTATTTACAATAGGTATTAATGTGATCAACTATTCAAGGAAACAAGGTAAGGGTTTTCATGTCAAATTCTATATACTGAGATTTGTTAAAATGTTATGGACTAATTATTTATTTATACGGTTTATATACTACCCATGACTTTTTTGAAATAATACATAATTTAACTCATGATATTTGTTGAAACATTTGAACTTTCGGCTTATAATTGTTTTTTATTCAAGAAATTATTAAGTATTAAGGGGTTTTCATGACTCAAATATTTTTTATGGGTAATTTTCACTATTAATTGAATATTATTCTTTAATATTGATGTATTCTAAAAATGATTATATTATAGTGTATTTACGCTCCATTTTTGTATAAAATCATGTTTCACACCATATTATTAATTTTCAATGATTCAATTATTTCATTAAAATTCATTTTTGAAAAGAATATTTCAAAATTGTTTAACATATTTTTTTACATATACATGTTATTCTTCTAACAAATTCTCATCTCTATTTTTGGGAAAGATGTTATGGATTATTTTCCAGGACACATATAATTCTTTTTACCCATTTTTAAAAGAAATAACTCATACTCTTTTTAATAATTTTAGATTTCTACAAGGATATTTAAAAAATGTACAAATGGTTTTTCAATCCATTAAAAAAACATTTTATCATACAATAAAAATTTTTGAAATGTTTTTTATCTTTTTCTAGGTTCCATTATTTTAGTTTTTTATAAATGTAAACATTTTCAATTTATTTAGACTTTAATCTTCTAAAAATTATATATATATTTCAAATATCCATTATTTAACATTGTTTTAAAACTAAATTTCATAAAACTATTTTAACATATAATTATTCAAACATTTATGTCATTTCAAGAACATTTTTATGATAACCCTAATATTTTATTACATAAATAATATATATTATTCACAAAATATTAATTACTTATCAATATGATCCACACCAGAACCTTAAAGGTTAAGTTACATCGAAAAATTAGATACCAAAACAACTTTACATCAAAGGACTTCATAATTTCCCCCATTATGTTCTACACAACTGGTACCCTTGTTAGAAATATCCTACATATATTCATTCTTCATAGCCTGGGGAAGGGAAATATAAAAAAGTGTGATCTCATTACCTCAAAAAGTGTAAACATAAGATATGTCAATCGATGATAATAAAAGATCATAGGACAAGAGATAGTTTATGATAACATGACCAAAATATTGAAATTTCATACCCATGTAGTTAGGGATATTCAATCATGATTCATGGAATATGTGATTTTATAAAAAAATATGTAAGTCGTAGTTGTGTTGAATTAGTAATATGCAATCATGTTTATGAGTAAAAAATGTACGAGTATAGCATATATTTGTGGAAATTATATAATCATAGAAAATCAATTCATTAATCCATGTTCAATCAAAATTATATTGTCATGGAACAATACCCATAGTATATATTCCTACAAAATCTTTTCCTATATTCACATAGAAGTAAAATCTATTTATTTAACACTTCCATCTTATAAGAGTTTGGTAAACGTATCCGCTATTATGAGTTTCGCATCTCCGTTATCATTACACAATGAATTGGAGGGATATAACAGATCCACCACCAATTATTTATAATAGAACCACTATTAAAAAAATCATAATCCATTAATATATATTCTAAAAGATAATGAATTAATTAATCAGTAGATTATTTCAAAATCCCTGGAAAGAGAATGAGTTTTATTAAATGTTTATCAATATAAACATAAAATATCTAGATAAAGAATAATGATGATAACATTGGAACATATATACAGTTATGTACCAAAAAAATGTATTTTTCTATTGAAAAAAATACCTTTAAAATATCTCTATAATATTTAATGAGGAAAATATTATTCTATATTTAAATCACTTTTTTAAAATATAGAAATTTTAAAAACTTGTAATGAAACATTTTCAATGAAAGTAAATAATGAAATTAAAGGATACATTAATTCATGTAATATATAGTAATGACTAGTGGAGAGGATAATAAATAATTTTTCAGTGAGATAGTTCATTCAGTCTCATCATTAGAATTTAAGCATAAATAGTCTAGATAAAAATGAGACTATAACATAAAACCATTACCACAAGTATGTCTCACATAAAAGGAACTCTAAAACCCAATATAATAAATATAAATTTATTACAAATATATTTGAAAATAATATTAATTCCTATAACACCATATATTTTTTATTTATAAAATCATATTTCCCATTTTTTATCAATCATTCAATATCATTATAATTTCAGGTGTTAACTACTTCAATTGTTCAATTATAATTTGGTTCGATAGTTAGTGTCCATGAATTTGAATAATGTTTTATTAATTTAAATAAAAAATTTAATTATATAAATATCATATATATTAATTATATAAATATTTATAACCATTCATATAAATTGATGATAAAAAATTAATTGCATCACCCCACAAAGATAGAAGTCTGTATGTGAAATCGAGTAATGTTACTATTTTTGGATGGGTGGAATGGATGTATTGTAAATGTTAATTAACTATTAAATAGTCTTTATTATTACATAAATATAATATAAAAATATTATATCTATCTTAATAACCTACTATTAAAAATGGTGGTCGAAAATGAGTAATATCTCCACGTGGAGGATGATATCCACACCTACACAGAAGTGATACTTTCATCTCCCATTTGATTTATAAGTGGTCATAACTAGTTTTTTCATCATCATAATAACAAATCATTTTTTTATATTATATTCATAATTTTATTGTATACAACATGTTTATAGTATGTATATGATGAAATAAAGTTGAAATACCATGGTTAATATAAATACATATCCTAAGAGGGACCTCCTTTAGCTTACACACTAATACATAAAGGATTGGTATTTAAAGAAATAAATAACATATATTAAATTATTATAAGATGTTTTTAAATTATTTATGTTTAGATATATGAAATTTAAATTTTGTGAAAAATTTAGGATAAAAGGTGGTCTTTTATTGATTCGGGGAGGGACACGAATTAGATCTTTTAAATGTTTTCAGTGATATAATGTCACATTTATGGGAAAGTATATAAAAATACCTAGGAATTAAATTTTAGGATATTTTAAGGTCTAATTATCTTAAAAATAATAATTATATTTGTTTGGGTGGAAATAATACAGTTATATCTTGGTTTAACCCCTGGTAAACCCATATTAATCATAAATATGGTAACAAAATTTTACTATATTTACTATTAATAATGAAAAAAGAATAATTTTACCCTTAATACTATATTAATTATTATTATTAAAAATATTTAATCCAATTTACTAGTATCAAATTTTATAAGTACAATATTTTAATTTTATATAAAGAACCACCTGTAATTAAAACATGTTCTAGAAATAACATCTCACGAAAAAGTATACTTATAATTGTTCCCTTGACTCTGAGCTCCATTGATGTTTTGATAAATGGATATAACATTCTCTTTCAATTACTCTATTGGATCAAGTCTCAGTATATTTATTTATCAATATTTATTTCATCACATTATATTTCTAAATAATAGTCAACATATGGATTCAGGATCATCGATCTGAATTCTCACATGAAAGTTGTTATCATAAAAACATTCGACTATATAAATGTATTAATTCCAACCAACATTCAAATATATAGAATAAGATGATAATTTATAATATAGTTTTTTAATATTCCTATTATATTTTCAATCTTTCTATGAATGATAATTAGTACTGAAACAAAATATTATATCTAGAACTTTCTTAAAACTTCTCAAAACATCTCAGAAAAAAATCAGATCCCAAAAAGAAACAATTGAATATTAGACTCCTTGAGACCATGAGACATATTTAATTTATATCATGGAAATATAATAAATTAATAAATCTACTATAATATAAATTAATTGTTCTTACATTCCCATGGTGATTGATTAAAATTGAAATAACATTATGGCCTTTAGATTATTTGGGGAGTCCAACAACAAAATCAATGGTGGTGTCTTCCAATTTACATTCTTATATTTGTAATGGTTATGACATATCGTTAGACATATATATCGTATACTTAACTTTATTACATACCAATCATCGATATGTATACTCCAAAATACCTCTATTTAATTTTTTCCACCTGAAGTACTATTTCAAATCACTAAACTTCATCATATATCTAGGATGAATAAAGAATGATTAGATTTGAGCTTCATTAAATATTTCCTTCTTCAATTCAGGTTTTATTTGAATATATATTAGGTTATAAAAACTTATCATTCCTTAAAAATAAATATTTAAATTTTTTAATATTTTTCACCTTCTATTTTATCTCTACAACCTCCTTCTACACCTCTTTATTATATGTATTGGTAGATAGTTAAGCACTCAATTAAGAAAGATATATTTCTCCCCTTCCTTAAAAATTTCCATGTCCATCCTTTGAAAATAAAATATTATTAGGTTTTTTGTGATCTTTATCATAGATATCCTAACATGAACCATTTGACATACAACATTAGTCGCATTTTCTTCTTTCCCTGGGTGGTAATGTATTGTGTGGTCAAAATCGTTAATGAACTCTAACTTTCCTCTTTGTAATATATTCGACTCTTTCATGGTGAATATATAAGTCACTCATTTATGATCAGTTAATATGTTATGTATTTCTGTTTAATGATAATTCCTCCATGTAATTAATTTAATTATAATTTCTACTAACTTTGAATTGTGATTCATGTAATTTTATTTATAAATCTGTTTTTGGCATGATGAATATGAAATCACTACATTATTATGCTAGAGAACACATCCCATCCCTTTCATGGATTTATCTCTATAAATTAAAAATATTACCTATTATAGGGTACTCTTATCATTTCTATTAATGGTGAGATATAATGATATATTGTTTTAAAATAAATGTAATTTCTTGGATAACATGAATTATACACATTATTTAGTTTTAACAAACCACGACATACCATTAAAAATTAATATTTAATATGGCAATTATGACTGAGTTGTTGGAATGTATGGTATAAATATGATTAAAAAACCATGAAAATATCTATTTTACAAATGTATTTTATTTTAATTCTTAGGAGTCCAATTAATTATAAATTAAAACAAAAACAATTTTTAAACAAACGAATTGTTTTTCTAAAAAAAACTATTTTTCACAGAAACATGTTTTATCACAATAAATTAAACAAATAAATCATGGTGAATTATTTTACTTAAATTTATATAATGATTATTGAAAAAAAAATTTAACATTCATATTATTTATTTTATATCTATTTGATAAGAATAAATCAAATTTTACACTTAAAAACTACACATCTTCTAAAACGTGGTTTTTTATCCTTCACCATAATTATTTTAATCAAATTTTTTTCAAAATTTGGAAGATATATTTGAAAAAAAACTATCTAATTAAAAATTTAAAAATTATCATGGATTTATGATTTTATAACTTTTAAAAAAGATAAAATTTTCAAGGAATAGTAAAAAATACTGGGTTTTAATAAAAATTACCTCTTCATTCAAAGAATTTTAAAGATATATGTTATTTTAATATGGTATTAAAATAAATATTGGTTTATATATATATATATATTAATCCAATTTATATCAATTAACCCATTTCATATTAAATTTTTTAAAAAAACATTTTTAATCTTTGAACATTTTCTCTTTGAAACCCACTTTTTCGACGAGTCTGTCGGTTTAATTTTAAACTCAATTTGTTCACTTATATGAATTTAATTTATAAAATTTGAATCAATATTATTAATAATCACAATTTATAATATATAATAATTTTAAATTAGATTTTTTCAATATAAATTGTGAAAACATTAAAAATTAATTACCTAGGTTAAGTTTAAAACATTTTTACGAGGATTAAACTAAACTGATGAGGGGTAAAATGATCTATAAATTTCCAAGACTGGTTTTCATTCCATGTTTTGTCCTTGTAACCTCTATGTTTTTATAATGACCCAGGTTTTGTCCTTTTTTGAGGTGAAAAACATGGGTACACTTTATTCTTTTCCGAATTTCTATGTTTGTCCTCCCCCTAATTATAAAAGGTTAACCCATATCCTCTCATCTTCACACATACAAACCATTTTAGTCATCCAATACCTATACAGATATATTACTTAAATCCATCATCAAATCCTATATAACGTTTTTATATCATTTATCTTATCTATTAAGGAATTAGTTTAAACCTAATGAGGTTTTCCAAAGAACAAGTAAAGTTCTAACTATTCATTTTTGTTTTACATATTCTTCTAACATATTTTAATATAATTAAATTATTTTAATATAATAACACCAGCATATAATTAAATTTTATTATTTTATTTTCAAGACTTATGTCCATATCCTCTTCCATATAATGTGAAATGAAAACATCAATTGTACACAAAATGGACCACATGTTTTCAAACTAATGTTATTCGTTACCCATCACCACCAATCATGGTTGGATATAATGATGTATTTTATATTTATAAATATTATAAATTAAATTATTATAACATTTTAATTATAATAACACATATACCTTATTACCTCTCAACCTATTAGAAAACAATTGTGTCGCTTGTGTGTACAGCGGATGATGGCCTCTCGAACTAATGTAAGGTGTTTTCATTTTTGTTATACTTGGATGGTAATTAGGATAGATTAAATGAATATGTATGATATTTTTATAATCATAAAACATATATAATGAATATGTCACATATACCTTTATAATTTCTATTCTATGGTGGATACGATAACATCGTTCGTATATACAGCAGACTACCACCTCCTAAGGCAATGTGATTCATTTTTCAAAAATAAATTGAATGGATGTTATAAGATTAAATTCATTGATATTGTGGTATAAATATGAAATAAAAATTATTCTATAAAAGTAATATATTATTTTACTTTCTTTTGTTTCATTCATTGAGAAAAAGGAAATGATGTTCATGTGTATGTACAACCTACCATCTCCATTAATATTGTATTTCATTTTCAATACCTAAATTTTATGGATTACTATAAATAAATATAAACATAATATATATGATTTTTATATAAATTTTAAAAATCTGGAGATTATTTAACCATGATTTAAGTGATTGGACTAAAAAGAAAAAATCAAAAAATGCATGATAAATAGTGCAGTTATTGCCATAAAATGTGATTTTAAAATTGAATTGCTAATAAATGGGTAATAAAATATCGTAAATAAATAATAAATAGTAATATTTATATGAATGGTTATCTAATATATGAATAATTAAATTATATTTTTTATAAAGGTGTTTTAAATGTGTATAAAGTATGTCGAGACTTAAGGATATAGATGTTTTCCTCAATTTGTCTTCTTTGGAACATATGTAATGTTATGCACGTAAATTATTTTATGAGGAGTTTATATAGCCTATTTGAAATTTAATTTCAATATATCCTTATATTTCAGTTATTTAATGTTTCTTTTGATTTTAATGTTTAATGGACATTATGATTCAAAAGTTTCCAATTAGGAAAGGGTTTGATGTCACCATCTCATTATTTATCAGGATTGTATACGATTATGCTTTCAGTGATGATATATTAGTATCCATATATCAAAAAACTCATTAAATTTATTATCCTCTATGTATGTTATGATAATAAATTTTTCACTTTATTTTACTCCCTTTTTGTACTTATCATTCCAAAAGAATATTTTTATAAGAAATTGACATTATTACACTTTTTGGTCAATCCCATTTTGTCATATATCGAGGTTTTATAAATTCTTATCAAAATATTTTAAGGATCCTTTTGGATTTTTTTTAATTTCATTTTTACCCTTGTTTGAATTTTTACAAAAAAAATTAAAAATATTTAGGTCGCTTCCAAAACAAGACTAGATTAGTTTTTACTAATAATGTAAAAGTAATATTTAATTTAATGTGTGCACCATTGTTTCATTATGAAATCTCAATTTTTGAAATATTTATTTAAAATTTTCAATTTTTATTCTCAAAGGAAATAATTTTAAAAAAAATTATATTTTAAACAAGCTTTTTCAATGTGGGAAGGATATTTTCCTTAAGATATTTTTTAAATGATTTATAAAGATTCCTTTATAAGTTTCAAAGAATATTTAAAAAAAATCTAAAAATATGTTATATTTTAAAATTTTTTTCCAAATATAATGGTATATTTTACACAATAAATTTATAAATTGAACTTTAAAGTATCCCTTATTTGTTTCTATGGTTATTTTTAAACTAGGGGATTTTAAAAATGTTGTATGTTTGAAAAAAAACTTATTCACAGTGATATGTTTATTTTCATCAAGAAAAATTTTAATTTATAATTAAAGATTCTATTAGGTTTTTATTAGTTTATTTTTTACTCAAATGATTTTTAAAATGATTTATTATTTAAAAACATTTCTTCAAATTTCAAAGCATATTTTATTCAATAAATGTTACATGCGATCCTTAAAAATAATTTTCCATATAAAATTAAATCCTTCCATGTTACATGGGATTTTTTGGGAAAATGATCTAGTTTTTTAATATTTATTATTTATTTGGATATTTTATATTTATGTTGACAAGTTGTTTAAGAGACATGTTCCTTTTTCATGGGTTATCATATGGTGAAATGTTGAAATATTTATGAAACTCGTTTATTTTCTACTGGTTGTGTTATGATGCAGTGTTTATGAAACCCATTTTTTCATTAGTTATAATATGATTAATGATTTATTATAATGTGTTATAAAATATTTTTTTATGTGATGAGTGGGAGCCATATCTCTATCAAATACAATGGTAAATGATTATGTTCTATGATCTCAGATGGTACAAGGGAGTTTATCACAATCCTAGAAAGAGTGTATATAGGAGGTTATCCAAATCCCTAAGAAGGTGTATGGGTGGTTGGTCCAATCCTATTATTTTATGAATTTATTATTTAGTATCCTTGAAATAATTTTTTCTATTCTTATGTTATTCCATAACTCTGTGTCTTATGAAAATGTTATTCACTCATGGAATATGATCTTTGATTCCTTTATGATTTATATATTATGAACTACCATGTTTTATTCCATGAATGAAGTTTATATTCTATGATATATAGGATGTAGTAATTAAAATTTATTTTCATTAAATCATATCATTATTCTCTTTTTATTCCTATGTGATCATTAATATATACCATGTTTTACCTTACTGAGCATATTATTACACCATTTATTGTGTTTACTTTCCCCATTCTATGATGAAAGGATTTAATTTGGGTAATTTTATAAATAATATTATTTGGGAATATATTTATGGGATATGTGGATGATCATTCAAGAAAAAATAAGATTGTATATCTAGTCTAAAAATACACTAAACCTTTATAATCATTCAGAATTTTTTGTGATAAGTATTTAATATTCTTCTAAAATTATTTGATATTAATGTATGAAAATAATGAGTAATTATAGTTAGTATTAAAGGAAAGTTTAAGATATATTATATAAACTAGGATTAGAAAACATTAGTAAGATATGTTGGGATATTCTTAAGGATATGACTTGGGATAAATCAAGGAATATATCTATGGATAATTATAAGTTTAGGAAAATATCATACAATTTTGGTAAGGGTGAGAGCTAGTAGATTCCATGAAATTTCATCTAAGTTTGTATACTATAAGTGCATATGGATCTACCATAGAGGTACTTAGGGGTAATAACTCTATAAATGAAGTATTATGTTGGACTCGATCATTACCCGATGCATGACAATAGGCCTTACTGCATATCTGGTTTGCCACTACTAGGGGATATTCCCTATAAATTTATATAATCATTATAAACCATCATAAAGGATTTTAATAATGATCATGAATACCCTACTTTAAGCCTATGGTATCATAAATTGAAAATAAGGTGTCAATATTCAGACATCCTATAAGTGGTTTTTATAAATATTTCTTTTTTACTATGAATTTTGTTTCTCATATTATGATTTTTTAGTCAATTTTGGGGAACAAAAGTAATTAGTATAACATTGAATATGTTAGAAAATGTTTTGATAAGAACCCGAATTAGACGTTTAATGGAGTGATGAATATTGTAATTAGGTCCAAATAGGAATAATAATATATAATTAACATAGTTGACTCAAACCGTCTCTCAGACTTCGTAAATAAGATAAGTAAATATTTTATTGTGTGATTTGGTAGTAGAGGCCACAGATGAAAGGAAATTTATTTTCCTATATGTCCTGACTGTCAGAAGAAGAGATCAAGGGAATTCCTCAGAGGAAAAAGTAAATGTTTTCTAGGAGGATATTAAAGGCATTGATCACGTAATTTCAGAGGGAAAATATAATGTTCAATAAATTAAATGGGTCAAATTGTTGGTCTCCCTGAGGTATCATCAAGAGATAAATGTTTTAAATGTATAAATTATGTGCATTATGAAAATCAGTGTCCTATGGGGAATTATTTTTAATAGAATACACAATTTGGTGTGAGTAATTATTGTACTGAAATTATAAAGATACCATAAATGAAATATGAATTCTACGAGCAATTAAAAAATTATTACATATGTTAAATGTGTGAATAATGATTAAATTGAGGTTGATTTACATTTCACATTTTTGGAAAGATGTATTAATGAACAAGATAATGAGCCACAGTTAATGGTTTAATAATGAATTGTAATGATTAAAGTGTTTGTGTATTGGAATTCAAGAATTATGTCATATGAACTCATAAATATATAATGTTTTTTTTTGTTGAGATGTTTTATTAAGGAATTTCAAGAATATTCTTAATGGTACTGATGACCTAGAAAAGTGGTTTAGTATCACATAGATATTTGAATAAAGAGATAATGGGTATGAATAATGTAAATTTTAATAAATATATTATGATTTTGATATTGAGATAATGATGTTGAGATAATAATTATGGGATAAATAGACGATGGATATGAATAAAGTAAATTTGATATTATTGATCACCATGGAACTAGGTAATGGTTTATTTAAAAAGTTTTTTATGTTATCATTGATGAATTTTATAACATTATTTTATATTTGGAATATATATAATATTATATTTAGGGTTTTATTTAAGTAATTAATAATCATGTATGTTTTCATTAAAGTATTGTTATAAATATGGTTATTACCATGTTTTAATAGAATATATGAATAGGGTATTAACATATTTGGTATGTGACAATTAAAGGATATTTTATGATATTTTGGGAATTTATTTCAATTTTATTTTCATAATTGTAGTCAAATTATTTATAAATATTGAATTTTGGAATGGTTATAGGGTTACCCATTTAGGGAATGGTTTATGTATAACTTCAGATGAGGTTTTAGTGATTGTAGTATTGTTTCACCATATAAATATTTAGGAATATTGGATAGCCTATGTTGACCATTTTGTTTTTGTTATATACAATTGATATAAGGAATGATATTCCATTATTTTATAGATCATATTGCCCATTAGTGATTATGGTATGAAAAATTCATCTCAATGTGTAAGAAATTAAGTGAAAAATTGATCAAATCACAACCAAATGATGATATTGTGCTTATTAAATGGAATGAAACATTTAATTATATCTTATCTGGAAAATTAATAATCATTGTGGACGATGATGTTGAAGAAAATGTCTCCATTCTACCTTAATTTCTTTTAAACCAATGGTCTTTTCACTAATTATAGAATTATGGATTTGTAGTTGTTAAATTTTTTGACCATTCACTTTCTTATGATCGATTATATATATCAATATCCTTAACTATTTACATGTTTTTCCTTGTCTATATCATCACCTCCCCCACTGTTCCCCATTTTGGAAACCTAGTTATTTGTTATCGATGATGAAATTAAAAAAAACCCTTTTATCATGAAGTAGTTTTATTGTCTCTTTTAAAGATGTGTTTTTTCCATGAAGTAATATTCTAAAATCAAACCACCCGAGCATAAATTAAAATTATGAGGATAAAATTTTTTAAATGGGGTAGAATGATACACCTTAAGATTTAATGAAATAATTTTTTCAAATAAATTTAATTTATTTAATATCTTGTTTCACACGCAACATAGACTTTTAATGAAATGCTATATACTATCAAAAATATTAAAATTTAATAAATTGTTTTAATCCCATATGTGGAATTGTGGGTATGAATATGATTAAACAATTATGGAGATATATTTTTAAAATATTTAAATAAAAATAATTCTTTGGTGGCTAGTTAATTAAAAAAGAATATAAAAAATAATTTAAAATAAAGGAACTCATTTTATGAAAAAACTATTTTAATATGCACAAACATGTTTTATATCAAAAAATTAAATTAAAAACTCCAATTTAATTATTATTATGAAATTTATATTTTTTATATTAAGTTAAATTTTTACATTCGTGTTATATTCTTTCCATCAATGATATAAGAGTAAATATGAATTTAGGCAGTAAAACTGCAATTTTCCTAAAAATTTGTTTTATCACATTTTGCGTACTTATATTAAAATTAATTTTTACCACTATTAGAGTATATATTTAAAACAATGAACATGTTTTTTAAATCATAATTGCATATATATATTGGATTTAATTTTTGATAATTTTTTGTCACGACTCGTCCCCTGGGTGACAAGCCATGATTGCACCAAGCCCGCCTTCCATAGGACAGGGGCATGCGACGAGAATTGGAAAGAAATTTACCTATAATGAGGAAATAATTTCCTTTAATCCTGTATAAACACACAATCCAAGAATACAACAAGAAGCGACTATAAAGTAAACTATTATAGTAAAAAGTGTACTTAAAGTAAAGGGGCTGGAATCCAAGCCCAACAGGAAAGTAAAAGTACAATTGGAAATGGAAAATAGCTCCTGGAACGTCCACTGAGGATCCTACATGAAGGGTAGGTACAGCTCACGATCAGTAGTCACTGGTGAACATCGCGTCAAATGATCCACCTCTGAGCACTATTCAGTCTTGGCTTCCTCAGCTTCGATCAACATTGTTTGTCATCTGCACAAGACACAGAAAGGTGCTGGCATAGCTTGTGTAGGGTTGAGTATAAAAATACTCAGTAGGGACCCTAAGACCTCCGAAGGTCTCTCATATTTTGATAAAGTAAAAACCCAAAAGTAAGACCTCATCTACAGAGCATTAAGTAGTCAACAACTCTAGTTAGGTATATGCCCAAACATATACCTAGGTTATGAAGATATACTCATATCATACATGAGGGAACATTAGGCTCAAAATTATAAGACATTAGATCAATTGATCCACAAGGGAATAATACCAAAAAGGTAACACCACGAAGGTAATACCACAACAGGTGAAAGTACCAAAAACGTAACACCATGATGGTAACACCATGAAGGTAAAAGTACCACAAAGGTAACACCATGAAAGTAACACCATGAAGGTACAAGTACCAAATAGTTAAAACCACGAACGAAAAAGACTCATATCACACAAGAATATAACGTAATAAAATAATTACAAATGATTAGACGTATCGCTGGATCATCTTACTCTATCGAGAGTCTCTACTGCTGACCCACACAGGATCGACATGCACTGACCCACAAAAGATCACTGAGTGATAACCCACAGAGGATCATACCCACATAAGATCAGTAAGCACTAACCCACACATGATCTCTGAACGCTGACCCACAAAGTATCGATGGGTACTGACCCACATAGGATCATTATTTATTCTTCATGTCACAACCAATATCATCTGCCTCACTGCCAGCCATTGGATTCCCAATCATTGTACACTTGATTATTAGAGAACCGCTACACAAGCCATCAGTAATATTTCAACTAGAAATATGTTCCAAGAATAATTATTGCAATGGACCTCCATATCATAAGGGTTCCAATGCGACAGACGGCGCGTCAATCGGACGCCCGGTCTGTGACTTAGAAGTGTTTTAGTAACAAGAGTCCAGTTGGATTTGTGGTCGATCCAACCTGGACATACTCCAAATTTCTCCAAAACTAAATTGGAGTATAAAAAATGGTCTTTCCCTCCATGGATCCTAGCACCGCAGACGGTTCGTCAAATAGACACCCAGTTCACAAGTTATGGATCTTTGAGAGAAATTGGGCCTAGAAGGGTCTGGGTTCGGTCAGACCCAGACCGACCGAGTCTGGGCTGACCTGACCCAGTCTGGGTCTAACTCAGCACAACCCAAACTGGACTAGGCTAGGCCGTGGAGTGGCCCAGCCCACCTGGGCGGTGCAGCCCGCTGGGCTCGCACGGTCCGGCCCAAAGAGGGGCACAACCAGCTGGGCTCTTGCAGCCCGTCCTGTGAAGGGTGTAGCCTAGCCCACGAAGGGGTGTGGCCTACTAAAGCAGGGGTCACCCTAGATAGCACAAGGGTAGATGTATCACCCATTTGAAAGGTGGAACGGCGGCACCTCTTGGTGCTTCCGGGTCACCCGCGGGACCCACTGTGGGTCCCGGTCCATAGTCGCGGCTTCTGATCCACAGCCGTCTTCAGCAGCGTGTGATGGCACATTGCCCACATCCATCCACGAATGGTCGGTGCCATCTACCACTGTCTACCACGATGATATTCCACGACCCCCTTCTCCGGCAGAACGCGACGGCGTTCCACCACTTCCTTCGCTGTCGGTTATTGCCAGCCTCCACCATCACCCTCTTTAGCTACAATAATGGCCTTCTTCACTGACGGTGCATGATGGCGCACCACCATCTCCTCTATGGCCAACCGTTTTTATCCCCCATCATCACCTGGTATTCTGGGTTTCATCCAACCCGAATTTAATGCTCACGAAGAGCGCATTAAATTCCAACAAAAGGAGGAGGATCTAGTCCTTGTTTGTTCGGCCTACACCCTTCGTGTTATCTTGATATCATGAGGGAAGAATAGGATTCAACAATATCTTGAAATTAAAAAAATATAAATCCCTAATTCAAGATTGTTGGGGAACACCCGTGTTTGAGAATGATTTGTTGATCGTTGTTCTCGCAACAAGCCTCCAACGACGTCGCTCAATCATCGTTCCTTGGTTCGTGATTCGGTTGCGCTCGTCACTGCTCACCGAAACTGGTTCCATCCTCTAAGTGGTTGGTGTCATGAAACTTTATCAGAACATCATCGCTTGGTGAAGTCATGCCAATACTCCTCCCTAAGATCTATATAAATAAGAGATAGGGACGGTCACTAACACACGTGGAATTAATGAGATTCAATTAATAAAACAACCTTCCTAATTCCAACGACGTTGTTACAAATAATTGAGGATTGAAACCAATTAATGGCTTGACACTTCGTTGGTCCTTCTATCACTGCTTGTCTGTTGGAGGAGAAGAAAAAGAGAGGAATAAAATAACTCTCTTATTTTATTAATTCTTTAAAAGTACAAAAATATATCTTTTTCTCCCGACCAATTGTGGTTGAAGTGAATCCTTCCTTAAGAGAATCTTGGTGCTGCAGATTCAACAGTTCCCTCAGATTTTTAATCCAACCACCGATTCGAAAGTTGGAAAATGTATTTCATACGTTAACTAAATGTACCTTAAAAAAGTTCAAATATTCTTTCTCGGAACACTGGGCCTCGAAATAACATGTTTTCAATTTTCACAGACTCGTAAAAATTTTATAAAATTTAAAAAAAATTACATTGAATTTTTGGTCTTTACATTCTCCCCACCTTAGGGATTTTTATCCCCAAAAGCCATAACATTTACTAAGGAAACAAATGGGGGTACTAAGCATGAATCTGAGTCTTTCTCTCCCATGTGCTCTCCCAGAGGTTCCTGTGCTGCCACCGAATTCCCACCAGAGGTCTCGATCACCGACGCAGGACCTACTCTTTTCAATCTTCAATCTCCACTAGAACCTCCATAAATATCACCCCATCATTGATGTATAACTCTCCCTAGTTGATGAAGTGCAATGGATCATGGAAATACACCCTCAGCTGTGACACATGGAAAATGTCATGCACCTGGTGCATCGGTGGGGGAAGATCTATGAAATACGCCACCTCACCACCTCTACTGAGATCTTGGAAAGGTCCGATGAACCACAGAGATAGCTTGCCTCCTTGGAGAAATCTTCGCAAACCATTTCATGTTGAGACCCACAAGAAGACATGGTCTCCCTCCTAAAACTCCAAAGTTCTCCATCTCCTATCAGCATAAGACATCTACCTGCTCTATGTAGTCTTCATCTGCACCTAGATGATTTACACCATCTAAGTGGTAGCTCGTACCATTTTTGGACCCATAAGTGTTGACTCCCCTGGTTCTGTATGGTATAGAGGTGATCTACAAGGTTGACCGTATAAGGACTCAAATGGTGCCATACCAATGGTGGAGTGATACGTTTTGTTGTACAAGAACTCCATCAAGGTCAAGTGATCCTCCCAAATGAGGCCAAAATATAGGATGCAAGCACGAAGCATATCCTCGAGTGTTTGTATGGTCTTCTCTATCTGACCATCCATCTAAGGATGAAAGGTGGTGTTCAAATGTAGCTATGTCCTAAATACATCTTGTAATCTCTTCCCCAAACAGAAAGTAAAACATTTGTCATAATTAGGGATGATTGTCGATGGCACTACAGAAAGTCGTACAATCTTTTGCACATAGAGTCATCCCAAGACCTCTACTGATCCCTGCTCTCGGATGGGTGGGAAGTAGGCCGACTTGGTGAGTCGGTCAACGATCACCAAGATGTAATCATATCCCTTGGATGTATATGGAATGCCTATCACAAAGTCCATAGAGATACCATCCCACTTCCACTATGACACCTCTAGTGGCTGCAATAAGCCTACTAGAACCTGATGCTCGACCTTCACTTGCTGAAAAGTGATGCATCGTAAAACAAACTTTGTCACTTCTTTCTTCATCTTTGGCCACCAGTGCTGATGCTGAGGGTCTTGGTAAATGTTTTCCGCATTAGGATGTACTACCAGAGGGGACATATGGAACTCCCTCAATGCCTCCTCTCATAGCACCACTGGTACCATGATGCTTCCTCTAAAGAGGATGATGTTCTCCCCACCTTCATAAAATCCATCATGTGCATGTCTTGAGGGATTCTGGGAATGTCGAGGCTCACAATCAATGTACCCAAGCTATGCCTCCTGAACTAGCTGAAAAAGTGGGGGAGTGATAGTCATATACTGGAGGTAAGCTACTCCATCTCTATCCATAAAGGATATCTGCAACGTGGCTAGCTGCTTTGTCGCCTCACTCAGTAGCTGTGAACCAAATCTCCTACTGAGTGCATCTACAACTATGTTCCCCTTCCTATGAGTGTAGAATATCTCTATGTCACAGTCCTAGAGTAACTCTATCAATTGTCATTGTGTCAGGTTTAATTAAGTTTGATTGAAGATATACCTGAGACTCTTGTGATCAGAGTAGACTATAAAAATTTCACCCATAAAGTAATATCGCCACATTTTCAAGTCGAAGACCACTACTAATAACTCCATGTCATGGTTATTAAAGTTCTACTCATATTGTCTTAGTTTTTGTGAACCATAAGTGATCACTTCTCACTCCTTCACTAGGACACTTCCATGTCTGGTCCATGATGAGTTGCAGTAGACTACATACCCAACGCCTTCTTCTGGTAGCCTCAAGATAGGGGCACTCCTCAGTCTCTGCCTCAGCTCCGGAAAACTCTACTGGATTCTCTCCATCCATACGAAGGGCTTTCCATTCTTCATCAACACTATCAATGGTGCCAAAAATCTTGAACGGTCAGGTACGAATCTCCTGTAGTACCCAGCCAACCCCAAGAAACATTGTACCTCGGTCACACTCCAGGGTGGATTCCAAGAAAGAACAACCTCTATCTTCTCTGGATCCACTGCAACTCTAGCCTCTGAGATATTGTTTCCCAAAACGTGGACCTCCTATATCCAAAACCGGAACTTTGAGAGATTATCATAAAAATGGTGCTCTCTAAGTGTATCCAAAACTATCTGTTGATGATAGGAATGCCCCTCCTCCACCGCTGAGTACACAAAGATATCATCGATGAAGACCACAACGAAGAATTCTAGGTATGGCTAGAAGATCTAGTTCATATGTCCCATGAACACTACTGGGGTGTTTGTCACGCCAAATGGTATAACCAAGAACCAGTAGTTGATATACTGACATCTGAAGGTCATCTTTTACACATCATCATCTCATACCCTGATCCAATGATAGCATGATCTGAGGTATATCTTTGAAAACCAATGAGATCTCTTAAGCTGATCGAAGAGATAATCAATCCTCAGAAGTGGATACTAGTTCTCCACGATCATCTGGTTGAGGCACCGATTGACTACACAGAGTCTCAAACTCTCATTCGACTTCATGGCGAACAAAATCAGGGTTTCCCATGGAGACGCATTGGGCCTTATGAACCCTTTCCTCTGCAAGTCCTACAGTTGTGCTCATAACTCACGAAGCTTTGTAGGAGCCATTAAAAATGCTGGTGTAGATATTTGTGTCACCCTGGGGTATAGGTCAATGTAAAATTCTACCTCTCTACATAGAGGTAGTCCAAAAACATCATCAGTAAAGACATCAACATACTGGTCTACAACTATAGGATTGCTCAGACTCTCAACATCAACTGTTCTAAGGGTAAAGATAGCCAATTGATATGTGATTGGCTGCACCCTCTTCTTAGAAATTCCATCCTATTATTGAAAGGTTCCCTTCTCACCGGTGAAGGAAAAATGGGTCCCATCCTTGGGGACACACCACAATTTGTGCCTAATACAGTCAATATGTGCATTGACTATGAATAAATAGTCCATACCCAAGATGATGTCATAAGGCCTCATCGTCACTACTAGAAGATCACAATAGAATATCTCGCCTCCTAGAGTAATCTCACACTTCCTTCACTAATGTTTAATCATCGAATCTTCTGCAGTAGGAGTTCTTAATTGCAAAGATTGATTCAACGGCTCCGTCAGAATCTCCAAGCTCTGAACGAGGGTCGTGGAAATAATGGAGTGACAGTCACTTGTGTCCATAAGTACTACAGCTAAGGTGTAAAAGATAAAAATCCTACCTCTAATCATCTTTTGAGCGTCTTGAACATAGGACTCAACTGCCTAGAGCTGAGCTCATCCCTGTCCACCAGCTCCTTGTAATTGGGGTGGACAACTTGGAGGTGGTGGCTGGAGAACCTCAAATCTCCACCAACTAACATCTGCGCGACTAGCTCCTATAAAACATTTTACGCCCTACAAACCTCCTCACTCAAACCTCTGACTCTACCTCAATAGACCCTTGACCATCAGTTGGTCATCCATACAGCGGTTCGTGCAGTCGCGAGCCACGTGGCCCTACCCGTCGCACTAATAGCACTGCCTTCTCATCATTTGTCCTTCTCTGTCCCATGAGACCCTCACCACCAACTATGCATCCTGAGGTCATACACCAGAAGGTTGGCCTACTTGGCCCCCTACATCATCCTTCTACTACCTTCTACGGATGACTCTGCTACCTGACATCTGGTGGTAGCTCTCGCTATCGGTGCCAGCTCAGTTAAGAAGCTCTCTAGAAAAAGAACTCACTCTAGAACTCCAACCTGATTCAGAATGATTTGTGATATCATTGATTCTCTGATCTGCCATCGAAGACCCTCCTCAAAGGTCTGGGCCCGAAAGAAAGGGTCACGTACCATGCTAGTGGAGTAGCGGGAGAGATTAGTGAACCTCGTCGAGTACTGGGATATAGCGACTGAAGCCTTTTACATATAACATTACATGATTTTAAGCATAATTATACATCAATTTAAAATCCAAGGATCATTATTTCTCGTTTCTTATAATTCTAGGAACATAGAAAATAAATCATAAGGCTAAGAAACACTTCTTTATTTAATATTCTTAAAGCGATCCAAACATTCTTTGAGACCATACATCTACATAGGGTACCCTAAGATACACATGAGAAAATGGATGAGCTTAAAATCCCAGTAAGGGAATGAACATATGGATATGTCTTAAGCATATGATTTATGAGTCATGAAATAATGATATCCAAATCATGGAACATATAAAATCATATCATATAAGCATTGAATCATATAAACAAGGAATCATATAAATGTGGAAGAATCATAAAACATGACTTTAGTACGGGTCAAGTATAACTGTCAATCTCATTTCCCATTTTAATATGGTTCTAGGCTAACCACCAATCCTATTTCCCATCTCAGTATGGGTCAAGGCTAACTGTCAATCCCATTTCCCATTTTAGTAAGGGTCAATGATAACCGCCAATCCCGTTTGACAACACATATCAGGAGACTTAACTTTACCCAATGTATTAGAGCACTATTTGGGCGCACCGATATCAACATTTTCAAGAATATTTTTTCCTTATAAATAATCATACATAATCAACTATACATGAACATAAAGGTACCCCTAGAAAAAATTAGGTACCACATTCATGACATAAATCATAACCAACGACCGTATCAGGAAAGTGTCTATGAAATAAAGGGATTAGAAAAACATGGACGTTCATACGTTAAAATAATATTATAACATGGTATTTTATATCAATAAAAAGTGACAACAGACAAGGAACGTATTTGATAAATATTTGCATTAAAAGATTTCTTTCCAGTTTTATAAAAAATACTATAGAGCTTTTAGAATAGAAAAGAGGCCAATATTTTATATAAAACTAGAATTTAATAAATAATGTTTTCATAATAGAAATACTTATTTAATAAATAAAGTGGTTTATTAAAACATAAGATATAGTGTACTTGATATTGGGTAAAAATTAGGGATGTTTCCATAAAATAGGTTTTCTTATCGGAAAGTTCAAAGGAGGGATTGTTTTAAAAACATGTATATCCATAAAAGTGAGTGATGAAAAGGTCCTCATAAAACAATATTGCAAAACATCACATAATTTATAATATATACATAAATAGATAAGGTAACTTCATTTTTAAATAAATAATGATATGGTAACCTGAACAAAAAAAAGAACTTTTGGGTAGAATTTGTTAAGGTTTATCGGCATGGTGTCGGGTGTAACAAAGAGGGTTGGATGAGAGAGAAAAGGGGTTTATCATCACTTAGACATCATGTGGGAAGTATAAAGGAGGTGATAACTCATACCAAATAATTTGGGATTACACATAGAAAGGCCTAGCGTAGGGAAAATTCTTGATTTAAGAGTGAAAATAAGAGGATCCCTTACCTTAAATCTGTTGGTGTTCTCCACTTATTATTAAATTCCTAAAAAAAATATTATTAATTAAAAATTAAATAAAATATTATATATTTAATTTATTTAGTATAATTATTTTAAGTTCATTTATAACCATTTTGATAGTTTAGGAGGTTCAATTTCATTGTTTGAGATCATTTGTTTACTTGGTTTTAATCACTGATTCACTTATATTCTTGTTTGGATAAACATGTAAGATGAAAGTGGTTTTGCAGAATTGTAGTTATATTGTATTATTTCACATCCATAAAATTACATGGTTTTAAATTTAATTTGGTTACTTAGAGTGAAGTCGAATTATTATATAAAACCATAGTGATAACCGTTCTTCTTAATCGGTGGGTTTGATTACAAAGAACACGTTTTTCTTTATAACTTAATTCCATTTGTACAAAAAGATTAAAAAACTAAAAATAGAATATATTACCTATATATTAACCTATTTCAACCATAACACAAATGATTTCTGTACCAGAATTAATTTTAATAATAGAAATTGATAAATTGTTGTCCTTGAGCGTGTTAAATTAACACCTCTCAAACGATGCTTTCATTTATTTCAAATAAAAGGTGGGGAAATGAGGGAAGTTAATGTAATATCCCATAATAATAAAAACATTACAGTACCTGTATGTTACTGTACTTATCATGCTATTTGGGTTAAGGAAGTTGAGGAATGAAACAAAAAGAAATGAACTTAAAAGAAATGAAGGAATTGGAAAGAGGAATTTACCTTTTGAGACTCACTCCTTTGAAAACATCTTAAGTGGTGAGGTTTTTGTATTTTGAAGAGTCTAGGAGATTTTGGATGTGGGGGAGGATCGTTGGGAAAGATTTGGGCAGAATATTGGCAAGGCAGAAGGCTTGAGAGGACTGAAGAGAAGAGGGGGTGTGGGGGGTTATAGTGTAGGAGAGGAGGGTTTTTCATAATTCTTTAATCATTTGTTTATTATTTCTTCGTAAGACAAAGAATAGTAAGTATTACATGACCATGAATAGTAATAAATGCATGTGACATTGTACTAATTATTCTTACATAATCAGATCATCGTCAATGACTCAATAAATCCTTTATTTAGCATATATCATAACTTATTGCATTTTACTATTCATAAAAAATCCAGTATTTCAGAAAAATACCGAAAATTAAGCCTAAATTTTTTCGATGTGTAGAATCCAAAATTGAAGTCCTTTTTTCAAAAATAATTTTCTAAAAATAATTATTTTAATATTTAATTAAAATCGTAATTTATTATCAAAAACTTGTTTTAAATCATTAATTTACTTATTCTTAAATATAGGTATATCTTACTTTTAACATACATATTATTTTTATACTATCATAGGTAAGGTTACTATTCATTATAGAATATCACTATTCATAATGTTATGTTACTATACATAAGCGTAGGTTACTATTCCCCAAAAATTATTATTTTTTATCAGACTCTAAATAACTTACAGATTGCAACAATGTATATCAGATTTTTGAAATATCAAACACAAGAGGGAAAATCTTATGTTTAAATGTCACTTATCACATAGTAGTTCATTATGATGTGTTTTCATGTGATTTGATGACATATTTATAATAATGGAATTTCCATTAAAAAACATTGGTTCGTTATATTCTCCCCCTTATGAAATCTCACCCTCAAAATATTTTTTTACATTCTATGAAACAAAATGTGTGTTTAGTTTTCCTTCCTTTTTCCTCCAGTTCCAATGTTGCCTCTTTGTGCTTATGGTTTCACCATAGTAGCTTGACTAGATGAGTAGTCTTGTTGCATAGAACTTTGTCTCTATGATCCAAGGTCTTCACTTGCTACTCCTTATAGGAAATATCCTCCTCCAATTGCACCACATATGAGGAGAGTACATGCGAAGGGTTTGGTGTGTACTTCCTTAAGAGAGATACATGAAAGGCATCATGTACTTTCGACGTGGTCAGTGGAAGTTCCAGTCGATAGGCCACAGCTCCTACGCGATCAAGGATCTCAAAAGGGTCGATGTACTAGGGACATAACTTCCCTTTCTTCCCAAACCTCATGAACTTCTTCCATGGAGATATGTCTAGAAATACCATGTATCCATCTTTGAACACAAGGTCTCATCAACGGTTATCTGCATAACTCTTCTGTCAACATTGGGATGCCTTGATATGTTGCTGAATAGTTTTCACCTTCTCCACCATTTATTTGACCATTTTAAGTCCTAGTATCCTTTCCTCACCGAATTCATCCCAACACATTGGTATTCTGCACCTTTTCCCATAAAGGTCTTCATATGTCGCCATTCGGTTACTCGAGTATAAACTATTATAGTAGGAGAATTAAACGAGTGGAAGATGTTGGTATCATCCTCCTTGGAATTCCATAGAACAAGCTCTCAACATGTATTCTAGTGTCTGAATAGTGCGCTTATATTGGCCATCATATTGAAGATGATAGGTCGTACTGAAGTTCAGTTCAGTGCATAGAGCATGTTAGAGACTCTTCCAGAACATCAAGGTGAATCTCAGATCATGATCAGATATAATTGATAGTGGTACTCCATGCAGCCTTAACACTTCTTTGATGTAAATCCATGCAAGTTTATCTAATGATAAGTCCTCTCGAATCATGATAAAGTGATCTGTCTCTATAAGACGATCCACAATGACCTATGTAGAATTATCTCCTCTGAATCTCCTTATAAGTCTAGGGAAAAATTCCATGGTAATGTTCTACCACTTCCATGATGTTAGGGATAGTGATTGCAGCATCCCCTTAGACTTTTTCCTCACATCCTTCACTTCCTCACATACCAATCCCTTTGATGTATATTCAAAAATCTCTTATTTCATATTGTCCCACCAAGAGTTTTCTCAGAGATCTCGATACATCTTTGTGCTCCCATGGTGGATAGAGAAGGTTGAGCTATGTGCATCATTCCATGGATCCTTCTTTATCTTTGGATCGGATGGTACACATAATCATGTCCTAATTATTACAACTACTTCCTCATAAATTTTGAAATCAGGGGATTTCCCATTTTTAACAGCTTCCACCCTTTTCAAAAGTTCTACATCCTTTCTTTGAGAATCCTTTATTTTTTCAAAGATGTATGGTTGAGAAATCATTTGAGAAAGAATTGATGATGTTCCTCCTTTAATTATTCCCATGTTCATCCTTTTCCAATATAATAAGATGGTATTTTTTTCAATTATCATCATTGATAATGATGCAAGATCCTTTCTACTTAGAACAGCTGCCACCTTATTTGTCTTACCGGGATGGTAGTAGATTGAGCATTCATAATCCTTGATGATCTCTATCTATCTTTTCCAGTGTATATTATGCTCTTTCTATGTGAATATATATTTGATACTCTTGGGGTCAGTATATATCTCCGAAAACTCCGCATATAGATAATGCCGCTAGATATTCAATGCAGAAATAATAGCCACCAACTCCAAATCATGCATAGGATAGTTTTTATCATTTATTTTTCTGCTGCCTTGAAGCATAGGCTATCACATTATCATTTTTCATTATCACACAGCCTATGTCCTTCTTAGAAGCATCTCTATACACCACAAATAGTTCTGCACTTGTTGGGAGTGTGAGTAATGGCGTAATGATAAGCCTCTTCTTCAACTCTTTGAAACAATTTTCATATTCCTGAGTGTAGACAAACTATACTCCCTTCCGTGTCATCTTGGTCAATGGGTTTGAAAATTAAGAAAGGTTCTTCACAGATCATCGATAACACCCATCTAGACCCAAAAAGTTGTGGATCACCGTTACAAAAGTTGACATGGGTCACTCTTCAATTTCCTTCATCTTGGAAGGGTTCACAGATATCCCTTTACTGGTGATAACATGACCCAAGAATGATACTTCCTCTATCCAGAACTCACATTTAGATTACATTTCATAAAAATTATCCCTTATCAAATACTTTAACATAGTTTTCAAATGCTCCTAATGTTTCTCCTTGCTCTTGGAATATATCAGAATATCATCAATAAATACTATCACAAATTTGACTAGGTAATCCCTAGAGACTCTATTCATCAGATCCATGAAAATTTCTAGAGCATTAGTGAATATGAAGGGAATCACTATGAACTCATAGTGTCCATACATTATTTGAAAGGCAGTCTTGGGAATATCTTCCTTCCTCTCCTTTAATGGGTGATATCTTGACCGAAGGTCCACTTTAGAGAAATAACTAGCCCCATAAAGCTGATCAAACAAGTCAACTATCTGTGGAAGGGGATACATGTTCCTTATTGTTATTTTATTGATATCAGGATAATAAATGAAGAGGAACATTGATCAATCCTTCTTCTTGATCAAGAGGACTGGTGCACCCCATGGTGAAACACCCGGGCGTATAAAACCCTTCTCTATATTCTCTTGTTACTGCTTCATCATCTCTTCTAACTCAATGGTTGTAAGACCCCATGATTTTATAAGATATATTATTTTTAATTTATTTAATATCTTCTGTTGTACGCTACACCAAGATTATCTTGCACTATACGCAACACCGTATTAGCTTGCAGTATACGCAACACTAATCTTGGATCATGTTACACAAAATTTCAAGTTTGTTTGATAGTATTTATTCTTCGCAACATTGAGTGTGTATATATATATATATATATATATTCAATGTATAAATGAAATATTATTGGATTTTGTAATACGAAACAACAAAGGAGTCATGCACTACACGTAACCCTGACTTGGCTTGCATTACACGCAATCACGACTTTCCTCGATAGCGTGTGTTGTACGCAATACCGGGTTTTACTAAACAATGATATATTATTAAAATATTATTAGAACAAGCCGTTATGTATAGTAATACCCACTTTTTGAAATTTTATAAATTTTATCTTTCAAAATGGACATCATTTTTGGATTCGTAATATCAAAATTAGCCTAGGGTGAAATTTTGGTATTTTTCTGAAAACTTTCGATTTTTGATGAATAGTGAAAACACTGGGATACTATTTAAAAACTGACATTTTATTTAAATAATTATTTATTTTATTTTATTTCATTTTAGGTCAAAATTGATACATAATACCTATATAAGTTCAAATTAATTCATTGGAATCATTTTATAATAATATTAGATATATAAAAATTTTATTGAACTTTTCACCGTCTTTTACCTACCTCCTAGGAGAATTTGCAAATTTATATAAAACATAATTTTACCGCTTCTGTGAATGTAATTTCAATAATCTGAGAGACACGGTTGATGTTAGTAAGTAAAATGTGGTTCAATGAGATGGAAATAATTTTTGGTGAATAGTAACTTTTTCCTTTTTTTACCACGGTTAAAAGTAAATAGGGTAATTAAGGGTAAAAATGATATTATTATTACACTAACACATGTCCTAATTCTATTGTATAAGTTTAATTCGACCAAAAACAACCTTAGTAATAAAATATGACCATTTAGGCCCACTTGGATTAGATTAGGACATTTAATATTAATTTATTTAAAGAAGGGTTAAAATACTTAAAATCAATGTTTAATAAGTAAATCATTTTTAATATAGGGTTATACATAAGATAAATTCGACTATAAATATTAATTATAAAGATAAAAGGATTTAATACATAATTATAATTTATTTGTAATTTTTAGACATTAAATAATTTAATTTATTTATGACATAATGATGATGCAGTAATTATCTTATTAATGAAATATTGACATAATTGATGTTATAAATACCCAAATAGATGTAATTTTAGACTTTTTATGAATTATAATAATTTGATATGTTAATATGACATGTTAGTATTGATTTAATTAACTTTTTTTGAACTAATCTTTCTGTTATGATTTTCAAAAAAATCAATTACCAAATAGTGTCAAAAATGACATAAAATATTTTTTAAAACAAATATTATATTATTAATTGTTATTTTAATACTAAAAATCTAAGGTTCGGAAAAATGACTTAGATAAGGTTATATATATTAATAATAAACAACGTGGGGTTATTTTGGCTTGTTATTGTATGTTTATTAACATTATAGTGTAAGAAAACAAGAAGACACGGTAAAACAAAAATTATTTAACTTAAAGTAAAATCTAAATGATAAGGTTAAAATAGAAACCTAAACATGTCTAAATTCTATTGGATGAGAGTATTTAGACCCATACCCACCTTATCTTTTAAATAACTCAATTTGGAGCTATTAAAAAAAGAATATGACTTTATAATAAAATAACATTTTTTGTTATTCCAAAGGTGCCCCTCTCCTCCCTTATAAAAGGGCACCTCCTCCCTCTCTTCCTCACACCACATTGAGCCTTCAAGCTCGGAAAAAACCTGACAATTTATCTTCTAAACTTCCCTAGAAACATCCTAGAGGTTCTGGTCTTCTTAAAAGACCAATCTTAGTTCCCTAAGATGAGGTTTCAAAAGGCGTGTCGAAAGAAGAGGTAATATCTGCTACTGATTCTTTCAACATTATTTCTTCTTCTACTTCTTCTTCTTTAGTTGTTTCATTATGAAGTAATAACATCTGTATCACTCATATACTGATATGTTATTATAAGTATTAAACAACCCTATTTCTCCATCTATCCATCCTACAGAAAACAAAATCACTGCGCGTGCATACGTACGGAATACCGTCTCCACGCCGTGGTGTAATCTGTTTTTCCAACACCACCTTACTTGGATGGGTATAATGGTTTAAAGAATAACTATACATAGTTATTATAACATCATACTGATTATGAAATATTTTATCATCCACTCCAATTCAATTCAATAAATATGGAAATGATGTCATCGCTCGTGCGTACATACGGACTACCGTCTCCACGACGCGCTGAGATTCATTCTCCATGTTAACCATTAAAGAATGGTTATAAAGTATATATAAGCAATAATAATGAAATATATGACATTATAAAGCTAATGTATTTATGTATATATATATATATATGTATTTCATCTACTTAATTCTATTCAACTCAATAAGGAAACAAAAATAGTGTTCATGCGTACGTACGACCTACCGTCTCCATGAACAATGTATTTCTTTCCATTTATCGATCTATTATATATATGTATATTCTAAAAATATATTATATATAAATAATGTTTTACATTATGGATGTAAGTAACCATGATCTAAGTAATCATATGAATAATTACAAGTTAAAACACGAATGACAAATGAAACGATTTTACCAAAAACGCTACTTTAACATTAATTTACAAATGAATGGGTAATATAAAGTCATAAGTGAACCATATATGATATCATAACAATGAATATGATTCTATAATAAGTAAATGACATTATTTAAATCATTTTACAGGAGGTTCAGATACTTACAAAGCATATCGGACGTAAGGTAAGGGATAATTATTCCAATCTCATTCTTATCCGAGATTGTTTACACGTAAGTATTTACTGGGGGTTATGTTTATTATCCATGTCCATATGCTCTCAAAATGTCTTCATAAAATGTTTACTTTCCTTCCATGTATATTTAAGACATTTTTACCATTTTTTTACTTTTACCACATCGTATGGAAGGAATCTTTCTTTTTTTTACCATATGAGGTACTTTTTGACTTTTATGACAAAAGTACGAGGAGATTGTTATTTTTAACTTATACGGTTTGAACGGATTTTTATGTTTTTATGAAGCCTTATTTTCATGAATCTTCCTTGAAAATATTTCATGACTATTTTCAACAAAATCCTTTTCTTTTAAAATTTCATGACATTTTGTGAAAATAAAATGATTTTGAAGAAGAAAGGATATTTTCCTCAAGAATTCATTTCAAGTGTTTTATCAAAACCCCTTTCCATCTAAGATGACATTATTTCATATGTGTATATTTCAAGTATAATGTATCTATGATTTAAATGGTTTCACTTTTCTTATTATGAAATGATATCCATTTCTTTTATATGGATTATGTGATGATGGGATGATGTTTATGAAACCCATTTTATTTATTGGGTTCTTATAAATGATGTATGTTTATTTTGGTGGCACAAGTAAGAATGATTTCATTATGAGATGGGTGTGACATATATCTCCCTCCAATGCATTGGGTAAAGATTTATATCTCATGATATAGACATGGATGGAATGGTAAGTTAATCTGGTTCAGTGTTATAGGACTGAAATGAGGAGTGAACTCGATTCAGAAAGGAACTTTGTCCACTAAGATGGTCTTGGCAGTAATGTCTTGGCTACTATGGAAATCATTACATGTGCTTAATAGATGCCACAATTAAATTCTTTATTCCTATGCTATTTTATCACGATTGATGATCCATTATGATCTATGCCTTATGTACTGCCATGTTTTATGTCATTGCTCAAGATTTTGATGTTTAAATATTCTGTTAATGTTTTTAAGTTCAAATGTATATGGATTGTTTTATTTTCTCCATGCTTACCCTTACTGAGCATTTGATCTCAACCTTTTTTTGTTTTCTTTTCCCCCAGGATTAAAAGAAAGGTTTTAGGTAAGGAAACAAAAAGGGGAAGATCTTTATGGGAGATGTTGAAGATCTTTCAACATGATTAGAAGTTTATACTCCGAGTTTCCAGAGACACTAAACTATTACGGTCCTTGTGTTTCTGTTTTTGTTATGTATTAATTATTCCACAAAATTATATTTAATGTCCATGTAAATCAAGCTTTGGGTCGTTATAGTTGGTATCAGAGGAAAGGTTTAGTCAACCTTTGGAAACTAGGATGCGAAAACATTAGTGAGATCCCTAAAGATATTTCTAAGGTATGTTTAGGGATGTACCTAAGGATAAGTATACGTATAGGTTATAGTTCTAGAATTGCAATAATGATCTCAGAATTAAACCTAAGATGTTAGATATTAAAGGTACACCCCCTTTATTATGTTGTTTTCCCTAGCATGGTATTTGCTTCTCACACTATTATTTTTGGGTTTTAGACGATGGCTGGAACCCGAAGGAACTGTGTTGATCAATGTAATGTAAAATGCAATGATTGTCCTCCTGACCAAACCAATGTCATGGGATATGGAGTGCACAATCTTATTTCTATACTTACACAAGCAATGAATCGTTCTGGACTTCAAAATGAGAAGATAAAGGAGCAACATTCTGTTGAATCCTTCATGAGGCACCGTCCACCTTCATTCAGTGGGTCTTTTGATCCCTTAGTGGCTGAACAATAGATCAGTACTACTAAAAAGGTATTTTCAGTTCTACAATGTTCTGAGCATGATAAAGTCATCTTAGCAGTATATCGTTTGGAAGGTGATGGTGATCAATGGTGGAATCTTGTCAAGAAAACGAGGCAAAGAGTTGAAATTGAGTCCATGGAATGGGACGAGTTCAAGAACTTGTTTTTTAGTAAGTACTTCCCTCGTATTCTTTGAACAAAGATGGAAAAGGATTTTCTTGAGCTTAATCAGAAGGATGATGAATCTGTTGGTATATACGAAGCGAATTTTACAAGACTTTCATGGTATGCATCCGACATTATCATCCTACCTGAAAGTAAAGTTGATCGATTTTTCAGTGGCTTAAAACCAAGTCTTCAAAGGGAATTAGCTATAAGAGACTTCAGTAGCTATGAAGAAATTGTGCGTTGTGCTATCAAGGTAGAACTTGATGTTGGTGTAACATATCCATCTCATGATTTTGACAAGAAACGAAAGATGGAGTTCAAGGATAAATCTCAGAATAATGCTGAAAAGAAGATGAATGTTTAATTATGCTCAAAGTGTGGAAATAAGCATGGTGGCGATAGTCTTAAAGGGAGTAGAAAATGTTTTAAGTGTAGAAAAGAAGGGCATCGAGCAGCTGAGTGTCGAAGTAATAGAAAAAGGGTTTCTAATGATGTGAATAAAGAAAAGACTGCAGATAACACACCACCAACACTTCAATGCTTCAAGTGCAAGGAAATGGGGCATTATGCTAAAAAATGACCTAATCCACGTGTTAATGATGATAAATGTAAGCAACCTCTTAAGGAAAAGGTTAAAGGGAAGTCTCATGCGATCACTATTTGTGATGTTGAGTATGAAAATGAAGTGGTGTAATGATTAAGTGTTTATGTAATGGGATTCAAAAATAATGTTGTATATAGTATCATGGAATATTGGAATATTTATGTATTGGTCTAATGTGGTTTTCAAAACTTTTATGGTACTGGTAACCATGAAAAGTGATTCAAATATTTTGGAAAGCAGATGATATGCACATAATGAAGGGATAAGAAGATAATGAGATGTTTGATTTTATTCATGAGATCATGAGTGATATAAGGACTATGTGATATCATGGTTTGAGTATATAGAATTTTGAAGATTTTGGTATGTGGAAAGTGTTAACTTTTAACTACATTCATGTTTTCACTAAGGTTCAATGGGTATTCATTCTTCAAGAGAATACATGATTAAGGTATTCACATGTTTGTAATATGACCAACAAGATATATCTTATGATATATGGGGGATAAATGATGCCATTCACGTGATTGTTATGTTCCATTTCAAGTCATAATTTTCTTTATACTATGGGCATGGACCGAAATATTTTAGATAAGCCTAAAGATTGGAATGGATTATGTTGGACATAAGTTAGTATTGTTTAATGATATAACTTTTTTTGATATTATTGATGGGATGTTATAGAAATATAGTTTTAAAAAAAGGACAACCTGCAGGACGGACGATAGCCCATCGCATCGGACAAGGTTGTGGGAATCGAACCCACAACCGAAGTGCGACTGGCCTTTATCGCCTACCACTGGCCTACAGGAAGTCCCTGGTTAGTATAAACTAGTTTTATTTTATTAAGTGGTTTGATAGATGAAGTATAAGTCCATTTTTGGAATGATATACAATACATGGACTTATGTATATAACTATTGCTAACCTTTTGTTTGAAACAGATGGAATGACCCATCATTCTTTCACATGATCTGTTAACACTTCATGAATAACAAATTCAACTTCATTTCATTAAGAGATGAAGTGGAAATTGTTCAATGCAAGAACAATAGTGATATTGTACCAAAATAAAGTAAGTATTTATTCTAATTCAAATTCTTCAACTTTAGGGAAATGATCTTGAAAACCAAAAATGTTGTCCTAGTGCCCTTATATCCGATGAATCTGATGGTACCTTAAATCATCACAAATTTATGGCTTTTTGATTAATGGATTTTTCATAGCCATGTTCTCTACCACTCTCCATCAGAACATGATGGTTAGATTTCTCCTCCATATCCATATTTTCACCTATGATCTCCTGTGTGGAAAACTAGTGATGAGTTAATTTGGGTAACCGTTATGTTTCATACTTCACATTTTAAAATTAAGTTTTAGCATTACTTTTTACGATGTGGGTTTCTATGAAAGAAATTCTCAAGTAACAAACCATTTATAACCCCGACGAATTTCGAGGGCGAAATTCATTTTAAGGGGGTTAGAATGTAACACCCAGAGAATTTATAAGATATATTCTTTTTAATTTATTTCATATCTTCTGTTTTATGCTACACCAAGATTATCTTGCGCTATATGCAATGCCATATTAGCTTGCAGTATACACAACACTAATCTTGGATCGTGTTAAACAAAATTGCAAGTTTGTTTGATAGTAGTTATTCTACGCAGCATTGAGTGTGTGTATATATATATATTCAATGTATAAATGAAATATGATTGGATTTTGTTATACAAAACAACAAAAGAGTCATTCACTACACACAACACTAACTTGGCTTGCATTACATGCAATCACGACCTTCCTCAATAGCGTGTGTTGTACGCAATACCAGGTTTTACTAAACAATGATATATTATTAAAATATTATTCGAACTAGCCGTTATGAATATTAATACCCACTTTTTGAAATTTTATAAATTTTATCTTTCAAAATGGAAATCATTTTTGGATTCGGAATACAGAAATTAGCCTACGGTGAAATTTTGGTATTTTTCTGAAAACTTTCGATTTTTGATGAATAGTGAAAACACTGGGTTACTATTTAAAAATCGAGCTTTTATTTAAATAATTATTTATTTTATTTTATTTTGTTTTAGGTCAAAATTGATACATAATACCTATATAAGTTCAAATTAATTCATTGGAGTCATTTTATAAAAATTTTAGATATATAAAAATTTTATTGAACTTTTCACCGTCTTTTACCTACCTCCTAGGAGAATTTTCAAATTTACATAAAACTTAATTTTACCGCTTCTATGAATGAAATTTAAAAAATCAGAGAGACACGGTTGATTTTAGTAAGTAAAATGTGGTTCAATGAGTTGAAAATAATTTTTGGTGAATAGTATCTTTTTACTTTTTTTTCCACGGTTAAAAGTAAATAGGGTAATTAAGAGTAAAAATGATATTATTATTACCCTAAGACATGTCTTAATTCTATTGGATAAGTGTAATTCGAAAAAAAAAACAACCTTAGGAATAAAATATGAAAATTTAGGCCCACTTGGATTAGATTAGGACATTTAATATTAATTTATTTAAAGAATGGTTAAGATAGTTAAAATCAAAGTTTAATAAGTAAATCATTTTTAATATATGGTTATAGATAAGATAAATTAGACTATAATAATTCATTAGAATGATAAAAAGATTTAATACATAATTATATTTTATTTTTAATTTATATACATTACGTAATTTAATTTATTTATGACATAATGATAATGTAGTAATTATCTTATTAATGAAATATTGACATAATTCATGTTAGAAATACCCAAATAAATGTAATTTGAGACTTTTTATGAATAATAATAATTTTATATGTTAATATGACATGTTATTATTTATTTAATTAACTTTTTGCGAACTAATATTTCGGTTATTATTTTCACAAAAATCAATTACCAAATAGTGTAAAAAATGACCTAAAATAGTTTTTAAAAAAAATATTATATTATTAATTGTTATTTTATTCCTAAAAAACTATAGTTCAGCAAAACGACTTATATAAGGTTATATATATTAATAATAAAAAACTTGGGGTTTGTTTGGCTTGTTATAGTAAGTTTATTAACATTATAGTGTTAGAAATCAAGAAGACACGGTAAAAGAAAAATTATTTAACTTAAAGTAAAATCTAAATGATAATGTGAAAATAGAAACCTAAACTTGTCTAAACTCTATTGGATGATAAAATTTCGACCCATCCCCACCTTAGCTTCTAATTAACTCAATTTCGAGCAATTAAAAACCGAATATGACTTTATAATAAAATAACATTTTTAGTTATTCCAAAGGTGCCCCTCTCCTCCCTTATAAAAGGGCACCTCGTCCCTCTCTTCCTCACACCACTTTGAGCCTCCAAGATCAGGCCAACCCTGCCAATTTCTCTTCTCCACTTCCCTATAAACATTTTAGAGGTTCTTTTCTTCTTCAAATACCAATCTTAGTGCCCTAAGAGGAGGTTTCAAAAGGCATGTCAAAATAAGAGGTAATATCCGTTACTAATTCTTTCAACTTTATTTCTTCTTCTACTTCTTCTTCATTAGATGTTTAATTATGAAGTAATAACATCAGTATCACTTATATACTGATATGTTATTATATGTATGAAAGAACCCTATTTCACCATCTATCCATCCTATAGAAAATGAAATCACTGCACGTGCGTACGTACGGAATACCGTCTCCACGTCGTGGTGTAATCTGTTTTTCCAACACCACCTTAATTGGATGGGTATAATGGTGTAAAGAATAACTATAAATAGTTATTATAACATCATAATTATTATGATATATTTTATCATCCACTCCAATTCAATTCAATAAATATGGAAATGATATCATCGCTTGTACGTACGTACAGACTACCGTCTCCATGACGCGATGAGATTCATTTTTCATGTTAACATTAAAGAATGATTATAAAGTATATATAAGAAATAATAATAAAATATATGACATTATAAATCTACTTTATTTATGTATATATATATATTTATGTAATCTACTTAATTCCATTCAACTCAATAAGGAAATGAAAATAGCGTTCATGCGTACGTACGACCTACCGTCTCCATGAACAATGTATTTATTTCCATTTATCGATTAATTATATATATGTATATTCTGAATATTTATTATATATAAATAATGTTTTACATTATTGATGTAATTAACCATGATCTATTTAATCATATGAATAATTACAAGTTAAAACATGAAAGACAAATGAAACGATTTTACCCAAAACGCTACTTTAACATTAATTTACAAAAGAATGGGTAATATAAAGTCATAAGTGAACCATATATGATATCATAAAAATGAATACGATTCTGTAATAAGTCAATGACATTATTTAAATCATTATACAGGAGGTTCAGATACATATGAAGAATATCGGATGTAAGGTAAGGGATAATTATTCCAATCTCATTCTTATCCAAGATTGTTTACTCGTAAGTATTTACAGGGGGTTATGTTTATTATCGATGTCCATATGCTCTCAAAATGTTTTCATAAAATGTTTACTTTCATTACATGTATTTTTATGACATTTTTACCATTTTTTTACTTTTACCACATCGTATGGAAGGAATCTTTCTTTTTTTTACCATACGAGGTACTTTTTGACTTTTCCAACAAAAGTACGAGGAGATTGTTATTTTTAACTTATACGACATGAACAGATTTTTACGTTTAATAAAGCCTTATTTTCATGAAGATTCCTCCAAAATATTTAATGACTATTTTCAACAAAATCCCTTTCTTTTAAAATTTCATGACATTTTGTGAAAATAAAATGATTATGAATAAAAAGGATATTTTCAACAAGAATTCATTTCAAGTGTTTTATCAAAACCCTTTTCCATCTAAGATAACATTATTTCATATGTGTATGTTTCAAGTATAATGTCTCTATGATTTACATGGTTTCACTTTTATTAATATTAAATGATATCCATTTCTTTTATATGGATTATGTGATGATGAGATGATGTTTATGAAACTCGTTTTATTTATTGGGTTCTTATGAATGATGTATGTTTATTTTGGTGGCACAAGTAAGAATGATTTCATTATGAGATGCGTGGGACCTATATCTCCCAACAATACATTAGGTAAATATTTATATCTCATTATATAGACATGGCTGGAATGGTATGTTAATTTGGTTCAGTGTTACAGAACTAAAACAAGGAGTGAACTCGATTCAGAAAGGGACTTTGTCCACTAAGATGGTCTTAGCAGTAATGCCTTGGCTACTATGGAAATCATTACATGTGCTTAATGGATGCCACAATTACATGCTTTATTTCTATGCTATTTTATAATGATTGATGATCCATTATGATCTATGCCTTACGTACTGCAATGTTTTATGTCATTGCTCAATATTTTGATGTTGAAATATTATGTTCATGTTTTTAAGTTCAAATATATATGGTTTGTTTTATTTTCTCCATGCTTACCCTTACTGAGAATTTGATCTCACCCTTTTTATGTTTTCTTTTCCCCCAGGATTAAAAGAAAGGTTTTAGGTAAGGAAACAAAAAGGGGAAGACCTTTATGGGAGATGTTGAAGATCTTTCAACATGATTAGAAGTTTATACTACGAGTTTCCAAAGACACTAAACTATTACGGTCCTTGTATGTCTGTTTTTGTTATGTATTAAGTATTCCACAAAAGTAATGTAATTTCCATGTACATCAAGCTTCGGGTCATTATAATGGTGGCCATTCTATAAGATTTATTTGAGATAGGAAGAGATCTAGGGATATGTTCAATTGACAACTCAACCTATTAGTCAGGAGGAAGACCATGAAACTCTTTAGGGAATACATCAGTGTAATCCCTCACAATGTGCATGTCTTCAAGAATGATTCTTTACTTTGTCCCAATCATTTGAGTTAGATATTCCAGTATACAAGGCATCAATATCCACACTTGGGATGAAAATTCTAAAGTAGATTCATCTTCCTCCTTACACTTATAATGAATTGGAGGATTCTTTGAGATGTGAAGAGTGATCTTCCTTTCTCGAGAGTTGATATAGGATTTGTATAAATATAGCCAATCAAAGCCCAAGATAGTGTCCAACTCCACTAAAGGATGTATGAAGAAGTTTTCTAGGAGGTTCAGTCCACAAACATTAACCGGGGAGGAGTTATAAACCATGGATTTAATAATTTCCTCATTTTCTGTCCTTAAAGATTAATTTTTCTCCATATTTTGAGGTGGTGTTTGAATTGTTCTACTAAACATGAAAGATATGAAATAATGCATAGAACTATAATAACATAGTGTGTTCTCTATTCCTGAATGAATAACTAGCATACCTATCACCACAACTTTTTCTTTCTCAACCTTATCAGTAGTGATAGCACAATCCCTTCCGTGTGGCCATGGAGGTTGTTGCTGATTGCCTCTGACAACCCTCATCTTAATTAAATTGTTCGCATACTGCCCATGCTTCTTGCAATTGTAACACTACACTGCAGGCTAAGTGTTGATCAAAACCTTTCTCTATTCTTTTGCATTGGTGAGATTCTTCATATCCTGGCGGCAGTTTTTCACTAGATGACCAAACATTCCACATTTGAAGCAAGTCATGGTTCCCTTTAGACAGTTACCAGGATGCTACTTCCCACATCTTTTTTATAGGGGAATGCCAGGCTTCTTTCCATCATGGGATTTTTTGATGAACCACCCATGTTGTTCTCTATTTTCCTCTTCTTCTCATTGGGCCCACGAGACTACTGAGAGTCTCTAATCTCGATTTCAACCTTGAGGGAAAAATAGACAATAACCATACAACTATCGAACTCTCAAATCTCCAATGCTTTCCATAGACATGGCATTAGTTATCTAAATAATTGATTTACCTTTCTTTCGATGTTAATGACAAATCTAGAGGCATAACTTGAAAAACTTGTAAATTATGCTTCATACGCCCTGATGGACTCATCTTCCTTCTTCTTGAGTCCAAGGAACTCTCTTTCCATCTTGTGTCAGAGGGTTCGAAAAAATATTTGTAGAAACACATCCTCTTGATTTCCTACCAGTCCATGGAATCAATTTCCTCTTGATACTTTGTATTCTTGACTAGTGTCTACCACTGATCATCTTCCCCATCAATATGATACACTGCTGGTACAACTTTTTCTTCCTCCGAGCCCAAGAGGATGAAGAATGTCTTTTCAATCGAGTTAATCCATTTTTCTGTGAGGATAGGATCAAAAGATCCTCTAAATATGGGAGACCTTTGCAGTATGAAGGATTCTACGAAAACATTCTCTTTCATTAGTGTAGGACGGCATTCTGCATGATCCAATTTATTATTCATAACTCGAACCTACTGAGAAAGTACCGCCATGATTCTTTGAGCACCGAATCCCATCACATCAGGCATATCATTAGGTAAATATTCACATTGCCTATCAAAATGGTTGTTGGAACATGTTCTTCTATTTCCCGCTATTAACTAATAAAAAGAACTTATAATTGGAGATCTTGAATACTTATCCATTGATCATAAAAAGGAAACTTTTACCATAAAAGGATAAACATATAATTAAGAAGTATATCATAAATTGTGATTCTTTAGGTTTATATCTAGGTTATGCTCGATCTATTTCTTAACTTATATTCCTATGGGATTTTTGTCCCTTAATAATGTTTTTTACTAAGATCGTGATTCTACCAAATCATATCCCTTGGGAGTGTCGTAACCAAGAGTGCAGTAGGGCATGTTGTTGTGTACAAGGATACCCCAAGTCAAGCCCAAAACTCCTTGTCAGAGTTTTTACCCACAGGTATATTTGTGTCGGATCCTCCTCTACCTAATCATGTCCTTATAGGGATGTATTTTCTTAATAAATCACTTACTCGATACTAACCAAAATTTAAGAATTTTTTCTTATACTTAGTCTCTTCCTTAAGGTTATCACTAATGTTCTCTATTCTTAATCTCCAAAAATAACTAGACCTTCCTCTGATACCAACTATAGAGACCCAAGCCTTCTATATATAACATAACATGATTTTAAGCATCAATATACATCATAGTAAAAGACAATGATCGTTATGTCTAGTGTCATAGAATACTAGGTACATAAAACCTAAAACATGGGGCTCAAAACACTTCTTTATTTAATCTCATTAAAGATATCCTAACATCCTTTGAGCCCTTACATCTGTATAGGGTACCCTAGGGAACACATGAACAAAGGGATGAGATGAAAATCCTAGTAAGGCAATAAACATAAAGATACATCTTAAGAACATGAGTTAGGAGGCATGACATAATGATATCCAAAGCATGTTACATATAAAATCATATCATATAATCATGGAATAATATAAATATGGAATCATATAAATGTCGAAGAATCATAAAACATGTCTTTAGTGTGGGTCAATGGTAACTAAAAATCCCGTTTCCCATTTTAGTACGGTTCAAGGCTTACCGCCAATCCTGTTTCTCATCTTAGTACAGGTTGAGGATAACCTCCAATCATGATTCCCATCTTAGTACGAGTCAAGGCTAACTGAGAATCCCATTTCACATCGCATCTCATGAGACTTAACATTACCCAATGCATTAGAGAGCTATCTAGGTGCACCCATATCAACATTTTCATGAATATTATTGCCACATAAATAATCATACATAATCAACAATATATAAACATAAGGGTACCCATCGAAATAATTAGGTACCACATTCATGACATAAATCTTAACCAGTGAGCGTATCGTGAAATTATCCATGAAAGAAATGGATTATAACATACATGGACATTTATAGGGTAAAATAGGATTATAACATGGTATTTGATTCTAAACAGAAGTCAAATAATATAATAATGTATTTGAAAAACATTAGCATTAAAACATTTTTGTGTGGTTTTAAGGAAAATACTATAGTGCTTTTAAAATAGAAAAGAGGAAAATATTTTATATAAAACCATAATTGAATCCAGACGGTTTTAATAATAAGAATACTGATTTTATAAAGGCAATTGTGTCTTAAAATAGATTATATAGTGCACTTGAGATTGGGTAAAAATTTGGGAAGTTTTCTTAAAACAGGTTTGCTTATCAGAAAGTTCTAAAAATGAAATTTTTTAAAACATGTATATCTCTGAAAGAGAGTGAAGAAAGGGTCTTCATAAAATAATTTTGTAAAATTAAAAATAATTTAGAATTTGTACAAAAAGAGATAATATAACTTCGTTTTTATATATATAAAGATAATTCAATCCAAAAGAACAAATAACGTTCGTGTAGTATTTGTTATATTTTATCAGCATGGTGTTGGGTGTACCTAAGAGGGATGGATGAGAGAGAAAAGGGGTATCACATCACTCGGACATCATGATTTTAGTATATAGGTGGAAAGAAATCATACCCCATCATTTGATATTACACATAAAAATTCCTAGCATAGAGAATAATCATGATTTAAGAGTGAAAATGAGAGGATTCCTTACCTTAAATCCATTGGTGTTCTCCACTTGTTATTAAAGACCTGAATAAAAAAATTAGGTTTATTAATTAAAAATTCCATAACCTATTATATATGAAATTGGTTTAGTATAATCATTTTGAGTTTATTTATAATCATTTTGATTGGTTATGAGGTTCAATTTCATTGTTCAAGCTCATTTGTTTACATGATTTTAATGACTAGTTCGCTTATATTCATCTTTGGATAAACATGTAAGATGAAAGTAGTTGTCCAGAATTGAAGTTATATTATATTAGTTCACATACTAGAGATTATATGGTTTTAAATGTAATTTGGTTACTTTTAGTTTAGTCAAATTATTATATAAAACCATAGTGATAATTGTTCTTGTTAATTGGTGGGTTTGATTACAAAGAACATGTTTTGATTTATAACATAATACCATTTTTACAAAAGGAATATATAACCAAAAATAGAATATATTAGATATATAATAATCTGGTTCATTCATAACACAAATGGTTTCAAGAACAAAATTAAATATAACAATAGAAATTGAAAAACTGTTGTCCTTGAATGTTCTAAATTAGCACATCTCAAATGGTGCTTTCATTTTTTTCGAATAAAAGGTGGGGAATGGAGAGAAGATAATGAAATATCTCATTAGCATAAAAACATTCTAGTACATTTATGATACAGTATTTATCATACTATTTTTGTATAGGGAGGTGATAAAAGAAACAAAAACAAAATAACTTAAAATAAATGAAGGAATTGGAAAGTGGATTTTACCTCTTGAGACTTCCTCCTTTGAGAACCTCTTAAGGGGAAAGGTTTTAGTATTTTGAAGAGGCTAGGAGATTTTATATTGGGGGGTCATGGGGAGAGATTTAGGAAGAATATTGGAAAGGAAGAAGGCTTGAGAAGAGTGAAAAAAGACGGGGGTGAGGGGGGTATATTAGAGGGGGGTAGGGTTTTTCATAATTTTTTAATCATTAGTTTATTTATTCATCCCAAGACAAAGATTAATAAGTATTCCATGACCAATAATAGTAATAAATTGATGTGTCTTCAAACCCATTGGTATTATATCATCAGATCATCATCAATGACTCAATAAATCCCTTATTTAGCATTTATCGTAAATTATCGAATTTTACTATTCATCAAAAATTCAAGTATTTCAGAAAAATCCAAAAAATTCACCCTAACAATTTTTCGACATGTATAATCCAAAAATGAAATAAATTTTTCAAAAATAGTTTTATAAATATGATTAATTTAATATTTAATTAAAATCATAATTTATTATTAAAAACTAGTTTTAAAACATTTATTTACTTATTCTAAAATATAGGTATATCATAATTTCAACTTGAATATTATTTTTATACTATAATAGATAGGTTAATATTACTTAGGGTATATCACTATTCATTAGGGTATGTTACTATTCATAAAGGTAGGTTACTATTCACCAAAAGTTATGTTTTTCTTATTGGACCCAAATAACTTGCTGATTGCAACTGTGTATGTCAGACTTTCAGAATTCCAAACACAAAAGTGACAAACTTGTGTACAAATTTTACTTATCACTTAGTAGATCATTATGTTGTGTTTTTATGTGATTTTATGACATATTTATAAGAAGCGAATCTCCATAGAAAAACATTGGGTCGTTAAATGGGCCACGGTCATGCTTCCATACAGTATGTGTAACAGCTCCTGTATACGCACTGAGCATAGAGTCACTGGGAAGAACTCTACCCAAAAAAAGCCTTCGAAGTTCGCTCAGGTGACGTCACCTCGTCGTGTAACTGGAGTGTTAAACTCAACCATCTCCCACTACTTCCTCGAAAATACTGGCAGCTAATATCACCATCAGATCCGATGGTGTCCCTACTAAGTGAAAAACTCTGACCATAGACTCTATCCAGTCCTCATCCACCTTCAGATCTGTCTCACCTCGGAACTTCAGAGGCTTTTCCGCTGAAACTCATGCAACACACTCAGTCGGCGTGCACCCTCTACTAGTGGGGCTGGTGTAAATGTCTGCCCAAATGGGTAGTGGTGCTGTTGGTACACCACCTGAAGGTGCTGACACTGTAAGAGGGACCTGCAATGAGGTCTCATCGCTCAGTGAGCCGTCATCGTGTACTCTCTCAGAAGTCCTCGCTGGCTATCTACGTGGTGGCATCCTAAAAGGAAACAGGTGTGCCATGGTCAATAAGTCATACCTGCTGAGATGACTCAAGATATCAAAATTAAAACACTTCTAAAACACACGCAATTTGTGTTTTTGTGCACTGTGTCAGAAATCAGAATTCAGGGTCCTGGTTTATGGATACGTCTGCCGCTGCACCAACACTGGATTCCCCAAACTGATCACCACACCCATAACACTCAACACTATTTCCACATCAAAAATATTAGAGTTCTAGTTCTTCGGTAGAATCGAATCCTCTGATAACACATTCTCACGACCCATCCCCTAGGGCCCATGTTGTGACTACCCCAAGCTCAACTTCCATAGGACAAGGTTTAGAAACTAGAACCGGAAGGCATTTCCATATAATGGGAAGACATCGCCTTTAAAACTGTACAAACACACAATCCAAGAACACAACATGAAGCAACCAAGATGTAAATTATTGTATTAAAAAGTGTATTGAATGTAAAGGGGTCAGAATACAAGCCTAACTAGAAAGTATAAGTACAACTGGAAAAGTAAAACACATCCTAGAACATCCACTGAGGATCCTACCTGAAGGGTAGTTATAGCTCACAGTCATTAGTCACTATGTCTTGTCATGTTAAATGGTCCACCTTTGGGCACCGTCTAGTTTTGGCTCCCTCAACCTCAATCAATGATTTCCATCATCTGCAAAAGACACAGCAAGGTGTGGGCATACCCCATGCAGGGGTGAGTATAAAAAAACTGAGTAGGCACCCCGAGACCCCCAAAGGTCTCTCAAAGTTCCAAAAAGTAAAACCTACAATACGATACCTCATCCACAGAGCATGAAGAAACTAACAACTCTACTTAGGTATATTCCCATACATATAACAATGTTATCATGATATACTCATCTCTTACAAGAGGTAACATAAGGCTCCAACTTCTATTTCATTAGCTCAACTGATCCATTAAGGAAGAATACCACAAAGGTGACACCACTAGGGTAACACCATGAAGGTGAAATTACAAAAAAGGTAACACCGCGAAAGTAACAACATGATGGTAAAAGTACAAAAAATGTAATACCATGAAAAAATGACATGAAGGTAAAAGTACCACACGGGTAACACCATGAAGGTAACACTATGAAAGTAAAATACTCAACTCACACATGTATATAACATAAGCACAGAATTACAGATGATTAGATGTATTGCTGGATCATCTCACTTTGTCGAGAGTCTTTACTGTTAACCCACACAGGATCAGTATGTGTTGTCCCACACAGGATCACTCAGCCATGACCCACACAGGATTTGACCCACATAGGATTGGTATGCACTGTCCCACACAGGATCATTGAGCACTGACCCATGTAGGATCTATAGGTACTGACACACACAGAATCTCTATTCATTCTTCACATCACTTCCAATCTCCTCCACCTCACTGCCAACCACTGGATTCCCGCTTATAGTATGCTTGATTATGGAAGAACCACTCCTCAACACATTGGTTATATTTCATATAGAACTATGTTCTATGAAGAAGTATCCCCATGGACCGCCATGTCATAAGGGTTCTAATATGACAGACGGCGTGTCAATCTGACACCCGGTTTGTGGCTTATAAGTGTTTTAGTACCGAGGGCGTGGTTGGATTCAGGTTCGACCGAACCCAAAAATACTCCAACATTCATCAAAATACATGTGTATTATACGAAAATGTCTGTCTCTCTCCAAGGATCCCAATGTCGTAGATGGTTCATCAAACGGGCACTCAGATCAAAAGTTATGGCTATTTTAGCGAAACTCGGCCTCAAAGGGTTTGGGTCCGATCCAACCCATTCGAGCTAACCTGGTCTGAGCCGACCCGACCCAGTTCAGGTCGACCCAGCCCAATTGGGATGGGTGGTAGTGGGATCAGCCCACTATGTTGTGGACTAGCCTGGCCCACCTAGGCGGTGCTGCTCGCTGGGCCGGCGCTGCCCGACCCATAGAGGGGTGATGCCCGCTGGGCTCGCACAGCCTGACCCGCGAAGGGCGTTGTCCACTGGGATAACGTGGCATGGCCTGTAGAGGGGCACGACCCACTTTATGTTCAACCTATTGGGACTCACACGTCCTGGCCCTTGGAGGGGCGTGACCTGCTGGAGTGGGTCCCGCCCTAGCTGTCACAGGGGGAGCGGTCTCCCCCGTTCGGACGGCAAAGCGACAACACCTATTGGAGCTTCCAGGTCGACCGCCAAAACTACTGTGTGTCCTGGTCCACCGCTGGGGCATCCGAGCCACAACCATATTTGGGGGCACGTGATGGCGCACCGCCCACCTCTATCTGCGGTCATCCGATGCTGGACGCCGCTGTCTGCCACTGCGATATGTCGTAGGCCTCTTCATTGGCGGCGTGCGCCGCTTCCTTCGCATCCGACCATTACTGGCCACCACCATCACCCGCCCCGGCTACAGCCGCTGCCTTCTTCATCGACAGCGCGTGAAGGTGTGCCTCCGTCTCCACCATGACAGACCATTTCTAATCATCGTCGTCACCCAACATTCTTATTTTCATCCAACCTGAATTAAATGCTTGCGAAAAATGCACCAAATTCCCACAAAATCTGGAGGGTATGTGCCTAGTTCGTTTAGCCCGTGCCCTCTGCATTAGCTTTATATCAATAGGAAAGAACACGATTCAATAATATTTTGAAATTAAAACAATATAAATCCCTACCTCAAGATCGTTGGAGAATGCCCGCGTTTGAGGAAGATTCGGTCTTCGTTGTTCCCCCAAAAGGCCTCTAACGACGCTGCTCAATCATCATTCCTCGGTTCGTGATTCATTGGCACTCGTCACCACTCTCCAGACTCAATTCTGTCCTCTAATTGGTTGGCGTCATGACACATTATTAAAATTTCGTCACTTGGTGAAGCCATGTGAATACTCCTCCCCAATCTTCATATAAATAGGATCGAGGGAGGGTGAGTAACGCATGTGGAATTAATGGGGTTAAATTAATTAAGGATCCATCTTAATTCCAATGGCGCTATAACAAATAATTGAAGAGTCAAGACAATTAATGTCTTTACAAATTATTGGTCCCTCCATCACTACTTGTCCGTTGGAGGAAAAAAAAGTGAGGAATAAAATAACTTTTCTATTTTATTAATTCTTTAAAAGTCAAAAAATATATCTTTTTCTCCTTAACTACTGTAGTTGAAGTAAAGCTTTCATTAAGATAATAATGGAACTGCGGATTCAACAGTTCCCTCGTATTTTTAATTTGAGCACTTTTTCAAAAGTTAGAAAATGCCACTCACACGTTTACTAAACGTGCCTTAAAAAATTCAAAAATTCATTCCAGGCACACCGGGCCATGAAATCCTATGCCATCAATTTTCGAAGACTTGTAAAAATTTCATACAATAAAAAAAATACATTGAAATTATGGGTCTTTAAATTTTTTAATCAAAAGATAAAATTTTCATGCAATTAAAAGATAAAATTTTAATCAAGAGTGAAAAATAATGGTTTTTATTAAAAAATTGTCATTTCATTCGAAAAAAATTGAAAGATATTTTTTTTAATATGGGTTTAAAATAATATTTAGTAATATATATATATATATATATATTAATCTATATTTTTTCATTGGAATTTATTTTATATTGAACTTTGGTATAAATTTTTTAAAATATTTAAATGATTCTCTCTTTGGAAAACTACTTTTTATTCTCTTCTATGGGTTTAATTTTATATTATATTATGCAACTTATATTATCTTAACTTGGAAAAATATATTAAATATTTGTAATCATAATAATTTATATTATATAATAATTTCTACTTAATTTTTTGTAAAACATAATAGTAAAAATAGTTAGAATTAATTATCATTGTTAAGGTTAAAACTGGTTTAACAAGGTTAAACTAAAATTATAGGTGGTAAAATGACATATTAATGTATCCAAGACAAATTTTATGGCCATATTTCGATCTTATCACCTCTAAGGTTTGCTAATAACCCATTTTAAGCATTAAGGCATGTAAAAATATGGTTATAATTAATTATTTTCAAAGATTCTATGTTTTTCCTCTCCCTAAATTATAAAATTCCACCCCTATGTACTTACCTTACACTTTAAAAACAATTAAATTAATAAAATATCTTCCCAAATATCTAACATAAATCCATTAAAACATTCTAGAAGCCTTTGTGATATCATAATGTTAATCTAGTATGTACAACCATTCATTGTTTCTTGTTGGTGAAAACTCTTTGCACCTTGTGTATTCACTGTAAACTTTCATTTCATAATAAATTTATGAGTTATATGATTTTGGTGACCTATTTTTATCTCCATTTTTCTAAAAAAAGTTAATCTAGGAAGGTATTTTGTTAAACCTAAAGATTGTTTTTGAAGAAGACGTATTTTTTAAAACTATGAATTTTTGTTTTACTTCTTCTTCTAAATAATTAAAATATTGTTTAATTGCGATGATAAAAAAATAATTATATACCACATTATTTTATTTTATTATATTAATGGAAAAAATATCAATCTTATATTCCATAAAATTGGAAACAAAACTTTCAATCGTGCGTCTGGAAGACTGTTGCCTGAAAAACTAATGTTATTCATTTTCTATCACCACCTCTCATAGCTGGATATAATGATGGAATTAATGTTTAAATATAATATTTAATATATTATAATAAATCTATAATTATAATACCACATCAACTTTCTTATATCCAAACGTGTTGGAAAACTATAATATCGCTCGTTTGTATGGAGGACCACAACCTCACAAAGCGGTGTGAGGTGCTTTTTGTTTCCAATTTACTTGAATGAAAATAAGGTTATATTAAATGAATATGTATTATATTTATTACATAATTATACCTCTACTATAAAAAGATCACATATACCTTCTTATATTCTATTCTATGGGTGATATTATGACATCATTCATGTGTAAGTCATATTACTACCTCAGAGAGAGTTGTGATTAGCTTTTCACTAACGGTTTGCATGGATTGTAATTTGGGTTTATTTAATTAATATATATGATATATATGACATAAAAATGAATTTATAATAACAATTTATTTTTTACCTTAATTTTTTTTATTCGTCGAGATAATGGATACAATGTTCATCCATACAGACAGTATATCGTCTCAATGAATGGTGTATTTCATTTTTTTCTATAACTTAAATAAATTAAAATAAATTCATATATAATGAATATATATGATATTTAGATAATTTTTAAAAATATATATAATATTTTACAAAGATCATGTTATGTGTAAAAAAAATTAAATCATACACACAAAAGGATGTTTTTTCCTAAAAATTGATTTTAACATTGATTTATTAATAAGAGTCTGTTTGTAAATCACATATATTATGATATATGTATATATTTAAAGGATGGGGCCAAAGCCTCAATTTATTATATAATACAATGACCTCTTTATACTGGGTAGGGGTGAACCATTACATAGCCCAAAGGCCCAAGACCAAGTGGCCTAAATACAAGGCTTGAAAGCCCATTTTTTGGCCCAAAGGCCCCCTCGATGAACAGTATTTGCTACAGTACCTATGCTACTACAGTACCTTCTACAATATCGCTGCCACTATAGTGCCTTCTATAGTAATCTTCCACTATAGTTTCACTGCTTCTATTGTTCCACTGCCGCTACAGTACTACCACAAATGCCCTGCTACAATACCTAAAAATTCACCCCCTGCCCGAATTTGATCCTAGGTCGTTTGGATGCCAACCAGGATCTTGTACCACTATGGTACAAGCTAGTTGGCTAAAATGTGTTGTTAGGTAATGAGGTATTGGGGTGGTCTCCACACCTTTGTGCTTCATGTCCCCAGTAATGAGGTTTTATCATGTTTTATGGAAGTTGACACTTCAGGTAAGTGATGAATGTCTTCATTTTTCTTCTTTGGGACATACATTATGTTACAAATCTAACTTATTTTATGTGGTGTATATACATCCCCTTTGACATGCTATATCATGAATCTCATTAAATTTATTTTATTTAATTTTTCTTTTTATGTTATTATTTAATGGGGCATATGATTCAAAAGTTACCAATGCGGTAAGGGTTTGATGTTACAACCTCAATGTAGGTTGGAATTATTTAGGACTATGATTTATATGATGAAATATTATGATCCATCTCTTAATAAACTCATGAATTTTTATCTAATATTAATATTTTATGATAATATCATTTTTTTATTTATTTACTCACTTTATGTACTCATAATTCAAAAATATTGTTTATAATTAAAACTGAATTTTTTTCTCTCATTAGTTGAAAACGCATTTGTATTCAATATCTAGGTTTTCTAAAATGGTTGTTAAATTTTTTTTATTATTCCTATTACACTATTAAATTTAATTTTTACCATTTTTTACTTTTAAAAATATAAAAAATAATCCTAATTCCTTTTTCTAAAGAAGGTCCATTTGGATTGGAAAAAAATCAAATGAATCATTGTTTTAACATGTATGAAATTTTTCATCATCATGACTAATCAATTTTTTAAATCTTACTTTGTGAGTTTTAAATTTTAATGTCAATGAAATGGATTTTGAAAATGATTTATTTTTTGAAATTTTTTTTCAGTGGAAATTATATTTTCCTCATGGAATTTTCGAAATTATTTCTAATTATTCTTTTCTGTGTTGTGGCGGTTTTTTTAAAATAAAATCATTATAATTAAATTTATGATTTCAATTTTTTTTAAAAGTGAAAGGTTTTTTCCCAAAAAATATTTAAATTAATCTTTAAATATTAATTTTTTTGTATCCAATTTCATTTTCAAATAGATGTATTTTTAAAATTTGTTATTTAAAAAAATGTTTTTTTCACAGAAAAATTGTTATTTTATTCCGAAAAAATAACTGATATTTAAATTCCCTTTAATATCATTCCATTGTTTTTTTCAATGAAATTATTTTAAAAAAAATTATTTTATAAATTGTTTTTAAATATTTAAAGGATATTTTCCTAAATTAATGTTATACTTCATATTTGAAAATCATTTTACATATAAGACAACATTATTTGATGTTAAATAAGATTAATTGGGAATATGATCCAATTATTACATTGTTATTCATTCTCTGGATGGTTTATGTAAATGATGACATTATTGTTTTTGTAAAAAATTCCATTTCCATGGAAATTACTATGATGAAATGTTGAAATATTTATGAAACTAATTTCTTTTCCCTGGGATATGATTTTATGAAATGTTTATAAAACCTGTTTATTTTCAAGGGTAATGATATAATGAATTATTTTTTATCTTACAAAATAATTTTTTTGATGGTTAAGACCTATATCTCCCTATAATTAATTAGGTAATAATTAATGTTCCTTTATATAATAGGGTACATGAGAGTTTATCCCATGTTAGAAAGGAGGGTCCACCATAGGTTATCCCAATCCCAAAGTAGGTACATTGGTGGTTTTCCCAAGACTAATACTTTATGAATGCCTTGGTGGGTATCCTGGATATAAGTTCTAATAAGAATATGCATTTTACACAACTCTATGTCTTATTTAAATGTTATTCTATCATGTCCACTTTTATTTTATTCCATTATGATTCATGTATTAGGAATTGTCAATATGTATTCCATGAATCAATTTTATGATATATGATATGAAGGGTATAGATTTTTAAATTTTATTATCAAGTTATCATTCCTTTATGGTCATGAAATTCTTATATGATCATTAATATCTCCATATTTATCCTAACCAAGAATCTAAGATCACCCTTTCTCATGTTTCCATTCCCTAGGTTATGAAGAGTTGTTTTAAGGGATGTTTTTATAAGAAGAATAATATGTAGGAAGATAATTATATGAGATGTTGAATATATTTCAAGAAATAAGAATATTATTTATCTACTATCTAAATATACAGAACCTTTTTGATCCTTAGGTATTTTTTGTGTGATATGTATTGATTATTCATTTAAATAGACTTAATATTTATGTATCTAACACAGAAGATTTTATAATCAACGCACTTTCCAAACAACTCTTTAGTTCCTTGAAATTTTCATCACATTCATCCCTGTAATAGAAATTAACCCCCATTAATGTAAACATACATATTGGATTAGATAAAAATGAATAATCAATCATAAAGTTTCCATAATATCCCTTTAATTTAAGAAAACTATAGATTTCATTCATAGTAGTTGGTTCTAGAAAATGTTCAATAATTTTTATTTTTGGGAGTGCTACAGATATGACATTGATTGATATTATATGACCAAAAAAACATATGTATCAAAAATTCAGAAATTATAAATTTTTCATATAGTGTATCCTTCTTTAGGATCTTCAATAAATTACTCACTTGATCTTCATGCACTTCATTCCCATTAGTATATATATAAATATCATCTTTATATACTACCAAAAACTGATCAATGTAATCACCAATGTATCTATTAATTAAAACCATGAATATAGCAGAAGATTAATAAGAACAAATGAAATCCATATAAATCCATAGATCTCATACATCGATCAAAATTTTTTATTGGTTATGTATTCACTTTTAACCCTCAATTAATTGTATGAAGATGAAACATCAACATTGGGAAAATATTTACATCATCATAAATGATTGAGAATATCTCCAATATGGGGTATAAGATATTAATTAATGTTCATTATATTGTTAATTTCTTGTAAACAAATATAGAGTCTCATTGAAATATATTGTTTCTTAAGAAAAAGACTGGGTTCGCCACAAGGTGATGAACATGAACAAATGAATTAATTATCAATAATCTTGTGAAGTTTCTTCTTCAATTTTTCTAACATAACTACGCCCAATATGTATGAAGCCTTAATATAGGTGTATCATTGGGTATGAGTTCTATACTAAACTCAACATCATGATTTTTGATAAATACTAGGAAATACTTCTAAAAATACTTCAAAAAACACCCATTAAATATGAATATGTTCTATACTGAGCTTCTACCAAACCATCTGAGATAAGTACCACATTTGAATAGTGATCGGTATCAATGAAGTGAATATAATTTCTGTTAGATGTTCATATTTATCGTAAAAACATTTATGATTATATGATTGTCTGAAATATCAAATGTTACTATCCTTCATACAAAACAAAAATGGTCTTTATATGGAGATATTCAATCCATACACAAAATCACATTAAATTCTTCTACAGGAAGAATTAAAATGTTTAAAGGAATCACATTCCCCTAAAATTTAATTAGGTAATAATCTGATACATGAGATTAAATAATCATACAAATGTGAGTTTAAATAACAATTTAATCATCTAATAATTGAGGAGGAAATGTGATTCCATTTTAAAATTATTCTGATATATATTAATGGGTAGAACCAGAATAAAAGAAGACATTTACAACTCTAGAGTTTTTGTTATGGGTAACCAATTCCACTTAATTTTTGCACACCATATTGGTAATAATGAATCCATGAGATTTTCCTTTTTTTCCTTGGGATTTTAAGGATACTGACATTGATTATATTTAATAACACTTAGATTCTAAAACTGGATTATATAGTTCTTGTGATCCTTTATTTTTAATAAGTGGAGTGTGTTTGGTGTATTCTCTTGATATTTTCCATCATTAATTCCCTTAACTATCCTCTTCAGATCACTTCATCAATGTTTTCTTGAATACCATTCTTTATACACTTAAATCATTTACTAGTCCACTAAAGAAAATTTTTTCCAAATTGCATTACACACTACATTCATAAAGTAAGGAACATCATATTACATCCATGGTTTTTTGTTATTAGAATTTTTATTTAATTATATATTTATTTTCTTATAAAAACTATTATATTTATGGTTTTATCCAATATACATATCTACCATGTTAAAACATAAAATTATTTATTCATTAATACTAATGATTCATTTGGATAACACCCTTAAAATACTTTTTTTAAACCACTGATAAAAAGATCAATGTTATCTTTAGGATTAATGATTATACTAAAATCATACCTCAAAGGTCTTGAAAACTTTTTCGTCATAAGTGAAAATATATTAATCATCCTTATTAATAATTTCATGTAATTTTTTATCCATATTAAAATGAAGAATATGAGGAAATTAATTATTGAAAAATAAACTATTAAACTAATACCACTCTCTAGAAAACATTTCATCACATTTCCCCATATTCTTGATAATATACAACAATTGATCCACTCCACATTCTGAATGATAAACAACTAATCTAACTTTTTCATCTTCATAGTACTGTATAATAGAAAATATTGTTTCAATGAATCTGGTTCATTACTCAAAAATTATTGGATTAACAGTCCCACTAAAATATGGATGATGTTTACTTCTGAATGACTGAATAGTATGGTGTTCCCTAATTTTCTAATTCATAAGTTAAACATGATTTATTTCTTTAGGACGTTTTGCAATCATAGAAAGTACTTTTTTTCATTCCAAACTTGATAAAATTAAATTACTCAAGAAGAAAAAATTTCATTGTCTATCACATAAATGTTAATATGGTTCTTTATGGTCTTATTGATTTAATTTAACAAAAAATTATTTTATGAGTAATAATAATCATACAGGTACATCATATGATCATGGAAAACCCATTCATTGTATACCATAATCCTGACACGTTCTTTTCAATCTATGACACCTTAGATTTGACCTATGTCATCCCTGGTCCTTATCTACCCAAATTATTCATAATAGACCGTAACAAAAATGTGAGTTAACCTAATCATATTACCTGGTAGTGACAAAATATAAATATATTAAATTATCATTTAACATATAACAGAATTACGGCCAACATATACTCAATAATCTCTTTTGGGGCCAAGACCACATCCACTAATACAATCTAGAGAGGTGTGTATTTATTTAGAATACCATACTCCTTTATTTACCCTAATAGACAATATTATCCAATACATAGGATTATCATATGGGTTCATAGTAAATTTTGATCATCTTAATTTTGAAAATTAAGGAAACAATAATCTAATAAAAACTATGAAAACCCATAACATTTCATGGAAAAATACTACATCTTATTAAGAGAATATTCATTTTATATTAATATAATCCATTCCCTAACTTTGAATGTTCAGTGACTTTGGAAACATGGATACATAAAAACTCTAACATAAAATATCTATATTGTTTCCCCATTATTTTCTTCCCAACTATCACCCCTCTTAGATATATCATATTTAAAACCATTATTCATAATCTCTTTAAGGTAAATATAAAAAACGGTGATATAATTTTATTAATAAGAGTAAAAATATGATATATCATTTAAAGATCACGAATGGGAATAAGATAATAAAAAGCGTAAGATATCATGATAATTATATAAAAAATTCATATACAAATAGTCAAGGATCATTAATCTTGAATCATTACATATGTATTTTTTATAATAAAGGATGTATATCTTAAGATTAAGGAATCAACAAAAATAAATCATGTGATATAATAATATAACATAATAATAATGTATATTTATGTTTCATTCACATAACCAAATAAAATAACATCTTTAGACAATGTTTACTCCATAGACTATAATTATGGACAATCTCTTATAATGGAAATTAATACAATTTCATTTAAAACATTATTCTTAGAGTAACATCCATAAATTTAAATCCATAATCTCTTAGGTTGGTATTAACTTTGTTATATCTTATGTGTTTCTAAACTCTTTCAACATTACCCAGTGTATTAGAGGGATATAATAGACCCACTAATCCTTATTTTATAATGGAATAACAACAGATATAATCAAAATCAATTCATACTTATTCAACTGTATTATGAAACAATTTATCAATTAATCAAATATTAATCCATGAAATGATTACTAGATTTATAAAAAATTCATTATCAACAATATAGATCATAAATAGAAATACTAAACGTGTTATCACTAGATTATATGCATATTAAAACATAAGAAACATAAAAGGATTTAGTTATAATGGAAAATGCATTTAAAATATCACCAAAATATTTCATAAGTAAAATAACCTACCATTATGAAATAACATAAAGAAATTAAAATAAAATACATAATATTAAATAAACACATGGTCACTGAAAAATAATAAGTAAAAAATATAAAGGAAACATCAACGAAATTAGTATTACTGGTATAAGGGAAATTTTTTCATGAGGTGTTTATAAAAAAATCTTATATCATTTTCAGTAAAAAGTAAAAAGTACCTCATTTAAAAAATGATCTGAAGATTCAATTAAAAAATTTATAAAAAACTAAAACATGGGTAAAAGTTTCACTAAACAATATTTGGATAATATTAAAAAAATTAAAACATTTTAAAGAATATATGGACATCGAATAAATGATTTCCAACCAAAGAGATAAACTAATCTTATTTCCTTAAAATTATTATTTAAGTCTCATAGGTAATTAAAGAGACTAAATGATTGTAAAACATGTAATAATCTTTTATTATCAAAGTAGAAGAAAATAAATAATATTTTTTGGAGATATATCATATCATTTCATCATCTGAATTTAAACACAAATAATACCTATAAAAAATGAAATTTTAACAAAAAATCATTTCCATATGTTTGTATCGCATCAAGAACATAATAAACATATTTTAATTCTATAATAGAAAAATGTTAATACCTATAAACCCCTAAAATGATTACTTATAACCTCATATGACATCTCCATTAACAACGATTCACTATTATTATCTTTTTAGATTTTAATAGCTTAAATTTTTCTTGTATGATTCGTTTTGGTAGTTATGTTCCATACACATAAATAATTATATATTCATCTCAAAAATATAAATAATGATATAATTATAATATATAATTATTATATATACTATTTTAACCTTTCATGTAAACTAGATACGGAAAATGATTTACATCAGTATGTAGAGGTGACAGTCTATACATTCCCATGACTGATGTTTCCAATTTTCAATGGTTGGAATGAAAGAAAGAAAAATATTAAATCTCCATTATAGAATAATTGTTATAAAATAAATATCATATATAAACATTAAATATATAATAATAACTGTCTATGAATGATGGTGTTGGGAGATTTATTGTATTGACATGTGGAGGCAGTAGTCTACATATATGCACGAGTGATACATTCAACTCCAATTTTATTATTTAGAGTTTTAAAATAGGAAATATATCATAACATTAAAATCATAATATATTTATTATTTAAGATTTATTATTTTTATATTGATTCAACATGTTTGGATAAATTAGAAGAATATAAAAAAATTAAAGAGCTAGTTCAAGATATATACCTCTTCTAAGAGAGGCCTTATTTTGCATACACCTTAATACCTAAAGGATTTGTATTAGTAGAAGAAAAAATCTAGGATGAAGGGAATTATTCTCATGTAGATTTTGGGATGCTATTTTCAGGTATATATGACACAAATTATGCGAGTAAGGGATGACAAGAGGTTCTATTTTCATGTGAGGGGAGGGACACATGTAATTTATTTAAAAAGTGATATGTTATATGGTCACATTCTTGTGTCAATGGATACAAATGTCCAGGTATCCATAGGTTTGAGAATATAATGTTGAAATATCTCCAACCAATAATAATTATATATTTATGGGTCGAAATATTTCTATTATTATTTTGGTTAACCAACCCCTCATAAACCTGTTTTAACCATAACCATGGTAATAAAATTTTATGGCTTTTACTATTCATAATGACCAAAAATTAAGTTGAAACTTGGATATTATATAAATTATTAAGATGAAAAATATTTAATCCATTTTAACAGATTCAATTTCTATAAATAAAATAATTTTATTTTAAGGAAGCATGAAACTTGCAATGAATACCTATTTTATAAAACTAAATCTTTAATCATAAACTATAATCTACATATATTTCTTTCCTTATCAAAAATAAAATTAAAGATAAAATATTTTATTTAATATATAATATATAAATTTCATTAATACTATTAATAAATGGATATTGATTTAATATATTATGATAAATTCACATTGTAAGCAAAACAACATAATTTTAGAAAATTGTGTTCTTATGCCAAAAAATAAACTTATAACAAAATAAATTATAACGATTATTTTCCTGAAATTAATTATAAAGTATAAAATTAAATGATTAATAAGTTAATTTCATATTAAAATAACTAAAAAAATAAAAAATAGTTAAAAAATTACAAAAAAGTAAAAAAAGGTATATATATATATATTCAAAAAAATGAAAAGAAAAATTATGTGTATTATAATGTGTATTAAACTTGAAAATAAATTCCAGTCTTTATAAAAATTTGTATTCTCACTATTCACTGGAAATATATATCTTTTTTGAAAAATAATAATAATTCACCTAATGATTATAATGACATTTTTTTTAGAAGAGATAATATTTTACAAAAAAATTAAAAAATAGTATAAATTAATGATATTTTTCATATGCATAAATGTGACAAATACAAATTTTTATGTTTTTTTTCAAAGAATAAACTTATATTACATAAAATTTTCCACTTAATTGTTACGTATTGATCAATAAATTTTCACTATTTAAAACAACTTTAAATATTTATTATAATGGGGTAATTATAATTAATTGTGATAATTTAAATGCTAGGTTATAAAGGATATTATATCAGCATTCATATAGACTTGGGGTTTTTTATAAGGCAAGTTATCAAATTCTTCAGGTTTATTTCAAAATAAAAAAATATTCAATATTGGAGTGCAACACTTTTCTTAAGAACCCTTAATAATAACTTTCTAAATTTGAACTCTTTCCCTCCAAATAAATATTTTTAATGTAATTTTCCCTTAATATCTGAAAAACATATTAAAACATTTCCTGAAAACATATGTATCTTCACTATTATTTGTCCTCTAAGGATAATCTCTCATGAGGTGATGTTTTGATAATCATTTATATGTTATTTCTATATAATTTTTTTATCTATTATTGTTTTGGTATTTTGAGATTTATTTAATTTATGTCATTTGATGCATTTACAAGTTTTATGAAACTCCTTCTTTTTCCATGAATTCTTTAAGAAATGGTGAATGTTTTAATTTATAGTGGAACAAAAATGTGTGGATAATAAAATTTATGTAGCATCTATTAACATATTATGATTTGGGTGAAGGATTATATATCATGATATTAAAATTTTATGAAAATAGGATAGTTAATTTCTTAGTTCATAAAGGGCAGGATTGATAGTTCTTAGCACTACTAAAAATTTTATGTCTGAACATGAAATTGAGTAGCTAGGTTAAAAAATTATGAGTGTGATGGGGTGTATGATGACCTCATTTTCCTGAAACGTCAAATTTGTTAGTATTTTAATATAAATTTATATTCTATGGAAGACCGTATGTCATCTCTCAAGGATCATTATTAGTTTTAAAGAATGTATTTTTTTATAAAAAGTACTAAAAGAGGGGGATGGTTTTTAAAATATATTTAACTAAATTGCTTAATTTCATATAGTTGATAAATTAAGGTGTTGTGTTAATAATTATGAAATATTAATATCATTTCATTTTCACTACACAACTTGTATAGTTCATTGTTTTGAAAATTTAACATGGTTTTGTTTACTTCTTTGGTTGAACGTTTTCAAGATCTTGACTCGCCTCTTGCCTCTTAAAATGATGCTTAAAGAACCACCAATTGACACAAAAACTGTGTTATAATGATTTGGTTATCAAAAATATAACAAAATTCCTACAAAAGAATACTTAAATCATATGTATGTGTGAGATAAATAGGATTCTTATGTTGTCCAATCTGAACAACCCAAGATTCCCACTTGAAATCTCAACCAAATCGGTGTTGAAATAAAAATTGTTTCACTTAATTATATCAAAAGAAATATAATCAGAGGAGAATCATGTAAAGATAAAAAAAATAATGGAAATATTAAACACATAAATTATACAAAACCAGTAGAATAACATGTTTTGGAACTCCCTCCCAAGTGTGTGTAGCTCCCTCAAAATGATCATCACGGTTTAGCTCGACATTGGGAGGTGGAGGAGGCTTGTGTGGAACATCACCTTCATCATTGGTCCCCCTATAAGGATATGGGCCTTCATAACTTCTAGAATGAGGAGGAAACTCCTATTGAACTCCAAAATGTCATATTTTGGCATCTTGTTTGAACTCCCTAAATGAGGTACCAATGTTGCTCTTTTATAGAAAAAATTGGAAGTGGTTTTGGGAAAACAGATTGTGAAAAACAACTTGGACCATAGTTTTAGGCCTCCATACTATCTTAAATCACTTTTGAAAAAACTATAAATTTTTTCCCACATATTTAATATCTCCACTAAAAGTTTGAATTCATTTGGACACCTACAGCTTGAGATATGGACAGGACACCACACACACCTTTTGACTCTATGCAGATTCAGTGTCCTGGGCATATCACTTCAGTTGGGCCCCTTAATGGAATAATGGGGCTTGTGTGTATTCATAAGAGTTGTAGAAAATTAAATTTTGGACCTGAATCCAAAAATCTAATCCCATTTGGTAGTAGTACATTTTCATACTCTATCCAACATTGGACATGTGTTCGTGGAACCCATGCAGTTTTGGCCCATTTTCCTTCTAGATCATCTCTGGGGCCTCTAAATGACCTCCTCCTAGAATAGAATAATCAAAACAAGTAACATTTCCCTTTTTAACAGGGATAAACAAAAAATAAATGATTCAAACATATAATTAAATTAGTTGTTTTTTTAATTTTCAATATAAAACTAGTTTAGCACAGTGGTGTAAGGGTGAAAATGAAACAGTGAATCATGGTACATCACACCCCCCCACCTAAACATTTTCAATCATTGGAAAAGTCATATTTACAAAAATTATGCATGGAGATATTCTCAAAATCATGAATATTTAAAATTCACTAAAAATTTAAAATGTGAATGGAATGTGATCGAAGAAGAAATCACACCATGGAGTTATCCTCATTGATCATGCAAAAATGTGTAACATAAATTGTATTAGCATGAAATTTAGGGAGATTTATGATAAAACGTTGAGTAAAGTAAGTAGTGTCACTAAATCTCCACGTGTGTCTGTGGATACCATGTCATGCTATTCGTTCCACCTTTCTATCGCATAAATATTGGTTATTCTAAAACGTTTCTGCTTAAATGATTATGTCCAACAAACCTGTCCTACATCCTTTGCAATTAAATATCAAGACCCACTCATTTAATAATTCCCAGAAGTCAAACTTTAAACTCCCAACCTAGATATCCCCATATTATGTACATTTCATCACTCTCCTCGTTTATTATTATTATTATTATTATTGGAATTTGTGCTTGGAATAAATCTCAACACCTCAATATTTTTCTGTTAGGTTGAAAAAATTTTCAATAATTTTTTTACCTCTCTATTTAAAATCTCAACTTGACCATTGGTATATGGGTGATATGTAGTAGAAACTTGATGAACGACCAAATATCAAGGCAAAAGTGATTGCATTTTTCGGTTGCAAAAATGAGAACCCTGGTCACTAATGATGAAGCTAGGTAATCCAATCCTATAAAATATATGAGTTCTCAAAAATTTCACAAAATATTTTTGAATAATTTGTCCTTGTGTCTTGTACCTCTACCCTTTTTGACACATAATCTACCTCAAGAATAATGTAAAAGTTTCCAAATGAATTAGGAAAAGGACCATAAATTCAATTCCCCAAACATAAAAAAATGTCATGAAAGAGCAGTAGTTGTTGTGGCATTTCATTTCTTTTAGAGACATTTCCCATTCTTTGAAAATGATGAGATAATTTGAAAAATTATATGTATTTGAAAAGGTGTTACTTAAAAGAGGCTAGAATCAAGGATCTTGGGAGCAGTCTGTTGGAGACCAAAGTGGCCCCCACAAGCAAGAGTGTGGAAGAATCTAAGGGCAGACTGAAACTCTATATCGGTAACACAACACCTAAGGACCTTATCTATACATATAAGCCAGAGGTATAGGTCATCCCAAATATACCAACATGAATAATGTTTTAGATGACTAGATTGTTTTTCTAATCAGTAGAATGAAAGATTCTACCAAATAATTTATAATTTCGGAAAAACAAGGAATAAAATCTTGTACTCAGTACAATTTCTCATTAAGAAACATGTCATTATATGAATACCGGGGTATGAGTCAATATATGAGGATGGGAGATTGTACTTATATGGTCCTCCACCACATTATCTTCCCTTTTATTATATATAATTTCTAGATTGAATTATAGAAGGAGGATTATCAAGTAAATGAGATGTGGTTTGGCTTCCAGTTTCTTAATGAGAAATGGGAGGGCTGCATGGTCAGAGATACAATGAATTTGGACACTAAATAATATGACCTAAATTTATCCAATGAAAATAATATGGAAAGGAATTATATTTTAGTTGTGGTGTAGTTTTTATTGGGTGGGGGTCCAATTTTTGAGAGGAATAAGGCTTTTAAATGTGGAGATGGTAGACCCTTTGTGACAACACTGTCCCAACTACATAGTTAGAGGCTCCACACATGAGCTCAAAATGGTAAATCCCACTGAGGAGGTTGGATTAACAAGGGTGATGTGGAGACTCTAATTTAATTTATTAAAAGCTTATTTACATTCTATATTAAAAACAAAATCTTTTTTTTGGAGTAAGAAATAGATGTGGACTGAAATTTACAAAAGTCACGAATGAAATTATGGTAAAATCCCTACAAGACCTAGGAAAACACCAAAAATACCATACATTTTTAGGGAATGGTAAGGAAGAAGTGATATTCACTATTTATTTATCAATATAGATACCATCCCCAAAAATTACATGTCCCAAAAATATACCTTGTCACACCATGAAATGGAATTTTTCATAATTTAATAAAATAATATTTTCAATGCAGTGACGTAGGACTAAACCAATATGACATAAAAATTCATCAAAGTAGCATCCATAAATAGTGAAATCATCCCTAAAAACACCAATTAAATTATCCAAGTAATCCAAAAAAACACTAAACATACATCATTAGAATATACATGTTCCATTGCACACAACAAATGGCATCCTTCTATTGGAAATTGTTCCAAATGGGAAATTTAAGGTTGTATTTTCGTAATCTTTGGGGGCAATATGGATCTGAAATTATCCATAATACCCATCAAGAAAACATGAATGGGACTTCCCATCTAGACTTTCTAGAATTTGGTCAATGAATCACAATGGGAAATGGTCTTTCCAAGTATGTTAGTTTAATCGGCAATAATCTATAAAGACATGCCAACTATTCTGTATACAAGTTGGAACAAATTCATTATTTTCATTTTTGTTTACTGTAAGACTGTAGATTCCAAAAAAGTCCATAACTCCTAGAGGAAGATTTGAAATGACGAATCGAAGCCATTTTCGGACTTAGACGCCCGGTCTGGAGGGCCCGGTAGTGGTGCTCGAAATTAAAGGGTACTCGCACAAAACAAAATTTACGCATGAAGGACTCTCGGGATTTGAGAAAATGAACCAGTGCAGAGCGCAATTTTGCGCGCCCGGTTCTGGGCGAGGAGGCCTTGCGCGCCGACGGGTCTCGGTGTGAAAGATTTCACGCGCCGCCCGGATTCCACAATGGCGAATGCCTATAAATAGAAGGGGACCCCAACCGTTTTGGGGTTGAAGAATTCGGACCGGCTATCGTATGTGAAAATCAGACTCCCACGCACGCAATATGTCTTCCAGGTAATAACCCTTTTCGTGAAACCTTGCCCTAGGTTTTTCCTTTGCGCACAATCCCACTGGCTTAAGTGAATTTTCCCAACTCCCCATGGTTCCTTATTTGTGCGCAATCCCTTCCCATTGCTCACAATTCCTTCGTTAGGTTTTTCCATCCCTTAGGGGTCGTCCGTTGCCCCCGTGCACAATCCAAGCCTGGTGTGTGCAATCCCCCTAGCCGTGAGCAATCCTTCTGCCCCAATCGCGCGCCAACCCGGTGTTTTGCGCGCAAACCCCAGGGTCCCTCACCTTTACACCACTTGGGTGCCTCCCTGCTTAGGTGCCTGATGTCCTCCATACCGTGAATGCATTGTTTTCTCGTACGGCCTTCCAGGCTTGTACGAAGTAACCTCAAGGTCCCTTGGGCGAGGTTTCCCATTGCGTTGCTCTGCCTCATGCTCCTTCGCATAGGCACTCTAACAGCTATTGCTTCTTCACATAGCCATGCTAACGTGGAACCCTCGGTGGTTCACCCTGTAGCTTCCCTTCACCACAGCCTTGCCGATGCCTTCTATCCCACAAGGGGTAGAGGGTGTTGGGTATGTAAGCCTTAGGGGTGTGGAGTAAACCCACCTCATCCGAGCTGCAGGACGTTAAACTGCCAAGCACCTCGTCCTCAACACATGACGTTAAAATATGATCTGACCCTGTGCCTTAAAGGCAGGGTCCCCCCGACTCGGACATTCATTACACCTCTCGTCTCCATGGGAATGGAATCTTCCTCACATGGAATGATATCCTCTTTTCGGAGTGGCGTTTGTCCACAGGGGAAGGGCTGCCTCAGAGCGTAAGCCCCTAGCCTCTCTTGTGGAAGGTTTCACCCATGCAACTCCGTACTTCCCCACTACCATGGCCAATGGAGGGTGTGATAGGGAACGAGAAATCTCCTTTGTTCGGTCCCAAATCCCTCTCCCTCTGTGCTTTGTTGTACCAAAAGACTCCATCCTAGAGTAAGTCCCGACACTAAGGGATGCAAACCACGCATAAGCCCCTATTTCCTCTTTGGGCCGCTCAACGCGTAAGCCCCTCTCCACTTCTCACAGACGCACCCTTCATGACGTGATTGTCTAGTCCTTGCTGCCTCTTTTTTCTCACACTGAGCATGACTCACGAGGGCATAAAAAGAGCATCGACCATGACATCCTTCATGGTCTGCCTCAGAGCGTAATCCCCATCCCAGCGAACTACAGGGACTTTGACCCGTGCTAAAGCATGGTACGTAGGTAGCCTCCACGAGGTTCAAGACCACCACCCGGTCATTCCGACTTCTTCACGTCGGTTCTCCAACACTATGGGTTGCCTCAGAGCGTAAGCCCCAAATTGCCCATCCTGCATGACGTTAAACTGTATTCCCATCCCGCATGACATTAAACTATATGCCCTGAACTACGTGGACTTTGATTCTCTTCCATGGTGATACGTAGGAAGCCTCCATGAAGTTCAAGCCCATCACTCAGTTGTTCCGAACCCTCCGTGTCGGTTCACAACCACCGTTATGGGCCGCCTCAGAGCGTAAGCCCCATATCCACCATCATAGGCTGCCTCAGAGTGTAAGCCCCATATCCAACACCCACTTCTCGTCCTGACCTCTCCCTTGAGCCCACATGCCTCGGGAAGCTCAGTCCCTAGCCTGGGGGTCATACCTCATCCAGGCTCCAATCTATGCATTCATTCTCAAGGGTCACCTCTTCAGGTGTCCCATCGTATCACCGAACTACGCGGACTTTGATTCCATGTCATGAGGATACGTAGGAAGCCTCCATGAGGTTCAAGACCCTCTTTACTCCATCACTCATCCTGATCCTTACCTGGGCCTCCACATCTCGGCGGGATCATGCCACCTCATTCCACTCCATAGTATCCGGGAAGCCACCCACGTGTTGTCCCCAATAGAATTGTTCCCCATAGGGGGTCCTTCAATCTGATCCACTCTCATTGTTCCGATCAGTCTAATTCGTCTCTTCAAGATGTTAAACACGTTGCATACCCCGTGTTATACATGGGAAGCTGAGGAAAACCCCAGATGGCACACAATTCCCCGTGTTCGATGTGGGATGCTGCAGACTTCCCCGCCCTCGAGAATCCCTATAATAAGGGACAGAAGACAGACACGCCAATCCCCCAGCGTCAAGGCATGCCAACGACAACCCAGCATGACTATTCTCCTCACCGAAGGTTACTGCCCCGACCAGACCCCTTGGAGCATCCCAACGGAAGCAGCGTAATTAACTGGTGTCCATGAAGATATGGTGCTGGGAACAAGATTCACGTACCCATCTTAAATCTATGAGGGAGACCCAGAATAGGTGACGAGCTCCGAGGAGGAATCCATGGAAGGAAGAACTGACATCCCATCATCCTGGTTTTGATCAAGGAGCAGACATCTCTAAACAAGGAACATATTTCACCCGCCTTTTTAAAGCAGGAATGCGGGGCCACAAGCCGCGCGTCCCCCCCTGCATGACGGATACGCGCGCGCCCCGACATAAAGCGTCGGAAACAGAAAATGGAGAACCCGACCTGAATCTCTTATCCTCAATACAGAGACTGGTAGGGTTCATGGTGTCGGAAGATTAGCATGTCATCAGGTCCAGGCACCTAGCACCAGGACGTGAAACCCACTAGGGGTTGAGGCAGTTAGAACATTGAGCACTCCGTTCTATGATGTTGTCAGTGTGGATCCCTCTTACCGACCATGGAAGATGGAATGGTACTGGGCTATTGGTTGTCGGTTTCTTTTCCTATTAGTGCTAATGGGTTCATCTCCATACTTCCAGGAATCAGGTCGCTGCATCCGGAGCTCGATCGTCACCTGCCCACCGGCGCAGGGGCAAAGGTAGTACCGACGCGGCCACCCCACGTGGTCCCGCCTTTTCCACAGTTGATTCAACTACCGCGACTACCGGGCACTCATGCCTCCTCTCCCCGTTAGAGATTATCCAACGATGGGTCATCAAAAACCTTGTTCGTAGGTACGAGGAGGAAGGGGTCATCCTGACCAGGGACATGGCCCATTTGGATCTAGAAGCAGTTGTGCCTCACCACCATCACCTCCCCCGAGGGCCACGCATGGAGTCGTCGCTCCCCACTCTGACATTCAACAGTTTTGGGAGTTTATCCCCAGAACGCCACGATAACTCCCTACCCTACGCTAATGAGGTAGGGGATGACCGGGTTCGCCCGATCGAGGACCCGCTCCAGGGGTTCATGGAAAGGGCCTCCGCCAAGTTTCATTGACGCCACCGCCTGACTCCCTGAGCCGAGGAGCAGGCAATCTATGTGCCCGCACTACCGGCTCCAACCCACCTGACCCGACGCCAGTGTCGGGCATGAGCGGAAGAGAATTCCCTCCCTGGGGCACCAATGTTAGCCACCACGGTGGCCCGAGCCACTGATGACTCTTGTCATCAAACCCCCACACACGTTGAGCAGGGTTAGTTAGATGCCCAACCTGGATCGAGGCCCCGACCGCCCCACATGCATGTTGGGTCGACTCTCCTGGTCGCTTGCATAGGCAATGGCCACCGCGGACCAATTCGTTTTAGTGCCATACAACATGAAGGCCTACTCCATTCCACCGTTCTGGAAAGTAGAAGGCTTCCCCGTGACAGCTACGCCCCAGGTGTGTCTCTTTCCAGTGCTCACTGCACTAGGTATGGGGTCACTTCCCCTACCGTTGGCCGCGAGTATGGAGTCGTTGCATATCCGGTCACTCTCCCACATGGAGGTCCTCCCAATGTCCCTTTCGACATTTGTCCCGGTGCTCCTCACACCCCGGCCTCCAGTCCTCTTGGCCCCAACACCATTGCGGCCAGAGGACTGCATAGCGGAAATCAGCCTTTCCCTAAGGAGACACCCAGGGGATGGAAGGCGAGACATCGTCGCCGTAAGAGAAATGCTAGGGAAGTCCAGATGGAAATCAGTCCAGTCCATTTCTCAGACTTTGAGGCGGAATACGACTCGACGATGGAGCCTTCCCCCCAACCCTTTGAGTCAAGGACAAGGATGGGGACGTGACACGTCAGTCTCGTACTCACTGCATGTGAGATCTGCAAGATCCCCACCTCCCTCTGAAGGTATATCCAGGAGGACGATAACCTGGCATACCCCCTGGGATCAAACCTACAGTTACTTTCATTGTATATGGAAGCACCTTCCACCTCAGCCAAAGAGGGTGGAGAACTTTTCTATGGACCAACAGAAGAGTCGCGATATGACAAAACCTTGGAAAGCACCGACACTATGACAGGAGGATTGTTTGCCAGCCCATCCTATCGTGATTTGGAAGCCAGGACACTGCAACCCTCAAAAAGAGATTTAGGATTCGGTGGACAATAGGAATGCTCGCCGTATTCTCCACTGGCCAGCCCAACGGCCCAGTGGCCAACCTCGACACCGCTGCCAGTTCCCTGGCCATTCTCGGTTGATGAGCAGGGGTAGCAAGGGCCGGATCTTGAACCAGAGTCATGGAGCTTCTGGACCATCCTCGCAGTAGGCCACTTCCATAAGAATTTTTGGCCGGTTGTAGGATCAGATTTTGATATAGCAGAATCGCTCGCCCCAGGAGAGTCTGAATATTTCCGCCATACTTTCTAGGTGACTCACTACCGTATTTACCATCAGCGAGCGCCTTATCCCAGGAGTCAAGCACATCTCGAGGATATAGGTGAGCAAGGTCTTCGGGTTGACCAGGCCGCTATCCCCGCTGTTCGGCACCCCAAGTCACTTGGCCACCATAGGGCACTCCAACAACAATGCGTTCAGAGTTTTCAGGTACTCCGAAAAGTTATCAAGGAGGACACCCCCCATGTGCACGTCCGCGGATGGGGGCACTACGCTGCCCTTCTTTTCAATGAAATTCGCCGACAGCCCGGCTCACTGGGCGACTCTGAGGGAATGCCGCCTAGGGTAGTGGTGGTCAACATGGCCGACCATTCAGGAGAGGGAAACAGTGTGGAACTCCTCTATGGGGACCCACCCCCCCCCCCCCCCCCGAGTACAAGCCGCTACTGGATAATTCAGGGAGAATTACTCGCCAGTAGAAGAACCTCTTGGGCCTCCCCATGCCAGCTGAAGCATTAACACTGAGCCAAAACATTGGCAAGGGTAAAGAGCATGTCAGGGATGCCAAGATCATCGACCTGTCTGCCGTAGTGCAGAAGGCCGAGGAAGATCCCGAGAAGGCCAAGTTGTGCCAACAACTTGTTGAGAAGAAGAGGCTGGTTGATGAGCTTCTGGCCGAACGTATTGCAGGGCAGCGGCCTGACTATGGTGATCCTAGGTCGGGATTGTAGGGGAAGGAGCAACTACCCCTTGATGAGATTCTCTTGGACAACCGTGATCATGCTGTGCTCACCGACAGAGGAGAGGTCGGGGCTCATGCCAAGATGGCGCGATACGTTTCGCCGAACCCTCCTGAGCGACGTGATCACCCAAGGGACCCCTCTCGGTTTCCTCCTGCTGCCCCAAGAGTCCCTCCGCCAGCCGCCCCACGAGCTGCTGAGCTTGGCTACCTGATTGCAGAGCCCGAAAATGCGCTTTTGGTTAGAAATCCTCGTTATTACAGGAACCCACATCCATACAATCCGATGGAGGCGCTCATATCTCGCTTAGAGGCTCTGGAAACTCGACAGGTGGCAATCCCACCAGACGGCAAGCAATATCTAGGATGGGTAGATGACATGTCGGCCCCTTCAGGATTTGGGAACCCCACTTTCACCCCCTTTAATGGGACTGGAGACCCTCCACAACACTTGGACCACTTAAACTCAAGTTTTGGGCCTATGTTAGGGACTCCGGTGTAGCAGGAGGCCACCAAGCTTCGTTGCTTCATTCCGACACTAGAAGGACCAACATTCGTCTGGTACAGCCAGCTCCCTGTCGGATCTGTGACTAGCTTGGAGGACCATCGCAGGAAATTCCTCTACCGATTCAGTTCTAAAACCCGGAAGACGAATATCTCAGACCTCTTCAGGTGCAAACAAAGGCCCGATTACTGAGTCGCAGACTTTGTTACCCGGTGGAAGGGGCTCACATACTCCCTTTACATGCCACTAACTTAGGAGTAATTACTGATAGTGTGCATAGGGAATTTCAAGGCAGAGCTGGTTCCTTCTCTGATCACTCAGAATTACCCCAGAGGGTTTCGGGACTTCTCAGACAAGGCTCAGCGCCTCAAAGAAGCCCTACAAAAGGCTAGTCAGGCACGCCTGCTGCCTGCTGTAATCCCTACAAGGAGAGCCTCCAGAGCCGAGACCACTGCTGTGGCCCAGATAGAGGCCCCCAGGCAGCTAAGGTTGCTACCAGTGAGGCCATCTCCATAGCCCCACAGGGGTCCGCCTCGACAGGCACAGCTCCCAGCCCAGCAACGAATGCCTCAAAATCGGCAGGGGCCTCTGTGTAACGCACCGCCACCACCTAGGTGATAAAATCAGGCTCTGCCTCCTCGGTATGCTCCTCTGGCCCCGTGTTAGGGCCAACCTCCAAGATCCCCCTTTCCAGACAGAAGGAATCGGTCATACTCGTTTGACGAGGCTCAGGTCCCTGGTTATTTCCGTAGTGTTCTGGAGCAGAGAATAGTGCGGTTTCCTAAGTGCTGGAAGTTGGAAGAGCCACATCTCACTGATCACCCCATCTACTACCCTTATCACTAGACCCTGGGGTACAACATCCTGCAATGCTACGTGTTCAAGGACTGGTTCCAAGACCATATTAACAACAATATAGTCAGGTTGGGCCCATCCCCGGCACAAGTAGCACGTGCCTTTGTGAGAACATAGGGCGGTAATGGCAACGCGGATGAGTGGCAGCAGGTTTCCAACCGTGGGTCCCAGATGTATAACAACTGGATGGGCCACAAGACGGTCTCCCATGCCCATGGCATCATCCGTGCCCACCTGAATCAGTATGATCCCTTATAATCTATGAGTGCTACCTCGACATTGTCGTCCTAGCCTACCTCTTCCCAGAAGAGCAAGCAGCCATGGTGTAAGAAGAAAGTGTGCGCCCTTCAAACGCCGTCATCATCCTGCACTCTTGGTGACTTCATGGCCCCAGAGATGGGGATCCCTCTGAGAATCCACTCAGTAATGGATGACGCCTCGAGTGACAGTCAGGGGTACACTTCAGTTAACACCGTAGAGTTGGTAAATCCATTTTGACTCCTGATGATGAGGAACACCAGGTGGACCTTCCCAATGTTCCCAGTCGTCGCTAACGTCAGCGGAGCCGCGACTACGTGAATTGTCAAGGCACGGCAGTTGGAACCTCCGGCCAGGCCGTGCATGCCACTGAGACCAGGCAGCAAGCCCAATACAGAGCTCAACACATGTGGCCCCTTCATCCGGTGTCGACAGGTTCACCTCTACCACCGTTTGTGTTGCTGGATCAGGCAGAACCACCTCGGCCGTGCCACAACCAGCTCTGCCCTGCTACCAGCTAACCCCAACTTTTCGGTCCTAATCCGGTAGCCACTCTCCGGGCTTCGAGTAGTGAACAACGAGACATGGCTAGTACTAGTCAGCCACTGGTCCCGCCAGTAGGGCCTATCATGCCTCCAATCACATAGCGGCCTTTTGTGAGCAGAAGCTCGCGTTTGGCCCAAAAGTATGATTTCCTGAAGAACCTGGCTGACATTCCAGCAGGGCTTTCTATCCTTGAGGCTCTTCGCCTGTCGTTCGAAATGTGTGAGGTGCTCGCCGAGGCCCTAAGGAGCCCCCTCAAGTTTGAGATGGAGGTAGCGGCTGCAGACGCCTTCCACGATGAAGCAATTGAGAACGTCGAATGCCAGGCAGTTATCTCATTCTCCACTGAAGATTAAGACCCTCCCATACAGGGGCACATTCGCCCACTATACATCACCGGCCAGTTCAATGGCGTGGAAGTCCGACGCTGTCTTGTCAACATGGGTTCTATGATTAACCTAATCCCAACATGGACACTATAGAAGCTGGGGTTGTCTGGGGATGATTTAACTCCCTCCGAACATAGGATCCAAGGGTGTGATAGGACAGAGAAAACTCCACTCGAGATGATTTTCTTGAATACCTAGTTTGGTGGCCTAATTTCCAACACCAAATTCATCGTTGTCTCTCAGGACACTGCCTAGAATGCGTTGATGGGAAGGTCATGGCTCCACCTTCACGCAGCGGTCCCCTCATCGTATCACCAGTGCCTCGAATACTCCATTAATGGTCGAGTAGGCATGCTCCAAGGAGATGTGTCTCCTTTTTTATCTTGTGAAGCCTGTTATCTAGAAGCCAACTATTAAAAGAGCGGGGAAAAGCAGGTTCTGGTAGGTGAGGTCGAGCCCGCCACTGTCATAAGTGATCCCTAGGTGGGTTTGGATGATGCTTATGTTTTCCCAATCCATCGTTTGGAGGCCACAACCCCCGACATGGGGCAGTTATTTGTTGTTTTGGGTAATAGAGGAAGGCATATTTCCCGGTCCATGCGGTGGCGGGATATCACCTCGTACTCCTACACCAACCAGGCTCAGGTGATCCCCGATCCTCCTACACCTATACGGTATCGGGACGTCAGGCTCATGGCAATGACGGTACATCATACCTGTCTCTTCCACCAGGCTGACATCGACCGGCTTAAGCCGATGCTCCACTACTGCTTTGATGTCATAAAGTGTAGCCCCTTGGGCTGAAGGCCAGATGGGATTGGATTAACCGCCTTTGTCACCATGGTCTCCATAGTGTATGAGTCTCCTGATATGATGACCATTGTCATCCAAGAAAGCACCAGCATCCCATCAGGGTCTGGTAGCCCCGAAGCAGCTCCCACCAAGGATGATCCCTCCACAAGTGTAGAGGAGGATAGGGAAGATGCACCCCCTGCCTTTGATGAGGGCGTCTCTACCACAGTTGACAAGTTAGTGAAGGTGGACCTTGGTTGCGAGGCGGACCCAAAACTCACATTGGTCAGCGCCGCTATGCACCCTGAGGAGCGGCAATAGTACGTAGACTTTCTTAGACAACACCGTGATGTGTTTTCTTGGAGTTACGACGAGATGCTGGGACTGGATCCTCAGGTAGCCATCCACCGCCTTGGCCTTCCGGCAAACCATCGAGGGTTCAAGAAGCCTCCCAGAAAGATTCACCCCTCCCATGGTGCCATGGTTGAGGCCGAAGTTGATAAGCTCATCAAATACAACTTCTTCAAAGAAGTTTAGTACCCCCAGTGGCTAGCCAACATTGTGCCAGTCAGGAAGAAGAATAGACAGATCATGGTCTGTATCGACTTATGTGATCTCAATCACCATTGTCCAAAGGATGATTTTCCCCTTCCAGTGACAGAATTGTTGATCGATTCCACGGCTGGGTTCCAAGCCATCTCCTTCATTGATTGGTATTCTGAGTACAACCAGATCCGGATGGCTTCAGAGGATGAAGAGTTCACTTCCTTTAGGCCCCCTCAAGGTACCTTTTGTTACCAAGTTATGCCCTTCGGCCTGAAGAATGTGGGTGCCACCTATCAAAGGGCCTTGCATCGCATATTCAAGCCAATTCTGGGCACACTGGTGGAATGCTACATGGACGATCTGGTGGTTAAATCTCACCAGCGCCACGACCATATCAAAGACCTTGAGAAAGTTATCGGCTTCCTCTGTTCTCGCCACCTGAAGATGAACCCATTGAAATTTGCCTTCGGGGTCACCTCTAGAATGTTTCTTGGATTCGTTGTCAGGTACCAAGGCATTGAGATCGACCCGGAGAAGATCAAGACCATCAGCCAGATTCCTGCCCCCGAGTAATATTCGGGAGATCAGAGGTATTCAAGGACACTTAGACTACATACGCTGATTCATTGAGAATCTAGCAGGCAAGTGTAAGACCTTTTCCCCACTCATGAATAAAGGAGCCACCTATGAATGGGATGGAGAGTGTCAGATCGCCTTTGAGGAGATCACGTAGTATCTGCTCCAACCTCCGGTCTTGATGCCACCCGTTTCCGGAAAGCCGCTGGTCTATTATGTGACCGCCCTGGAATGATCCCTCGGCGCACTTCTTGACCAGAAGAACAACGAGGGAACAGAGAACATCCTCTACCATCTCAGCCACATGCTCCTCAATACAGAAGTTATATATTCTCCAATCGAGAAGAGATGCATGGCACTCGTATTTTCCATGCAGAAATTGCGGCACTACTTGTAGCACCACGAGGTACAGCTGGTCTCTCAGGTAGACCTGTTGAAATACATCCTGAACCGACCAATGTGGACTGGCCGACTGCCGTGTTGGGCAGTGATCCTCCAGTAGTTTGACATCAGTTTCATACCTCAAAATCCTATCAAAGGACAGACGTTGGAAGACTTCATAGCTTCCCATCTAACCTCCGCAGATTAGCCACTGGATCTAGGATTTCATGATGAGGTAATCCTCTTAGTTGATCATGACATCCCATGCTGGAAGATCCACTTTGACGGTGCCACCCGGAGCCCCACCGGTAGAAGGCTCAATGATCCTAGCTCAACAGAGTGGGCCTGGGTGTCATCCTCATCACCCTAGAGAAAGTTGTTCTGTCGTATTCGTTCCTATTGTCAGAAGGCTTCAACAACAATGTGGAAGAATATCATGCCCTCATCACTGGCCTCGGGTTAGCTCTCGAGATTGGCGTGCCCCATCTATATGTGAAATGGGACTCTGAGCTAGTCATCAAGAATGTCAATGGTGACTATTTTGTTAGAAATCCAGAACTCGTGCCATTGCTAGAGTTCACCCTCCATCTAATGGCTAAGTTCCCTTCTCGGCCAGAGGTGGTTCATATTCCTCAGTCGCAGAACAGTCGAGAAGATGCTTTGGCCAGCCTGGCCGTATCGCTTGCGGATCCCGAACAGGGAAACCGGATTATACATGTGGCACATCGAAGATTCATTGCTCCCGTTATCCCAGAGGATGATCATGGCCCGTGGGTGAACCATCTCACCGTTGGTGCTCCTACGTCAGGATCCCTGGGGACTTCAGATGCGGTAATCAATATAATTTTTTACTGGAGGACGCCCTTGGTTGAATATCTCCAACACGGCAATCTTATATTGGACCGAGCCGAGCGCGAGTGAATCCGACGTCGTGCACTGCAGTTTACCCTTCAGAGCGGTCCCAACCTTGAGCAGCTCCTTTATAGATGCGGATTTGATGGTGTTCTCCTCCGTTGCCTTCAAGGATTCAAGATCCCTCAGGTCATGTATGAAGTGCATGCTGGTTCCTGTGCCGACCATCAGGCCGGTTCGATGTTGTCTCACCAAATTCAGAGGTTGGGGTACTTTTGGCCCTCCATGATTCATGACTGCATCAAGTTCACCAAGAGGTGTCACATGTGCCATGTTCATGAAAACTTTGTGCATCGGCCACTGGAGCCCCTCCACACTACCAAGTATTCTTGTCCCTTTTCAGTCTAGGGGTTGGATGTCATAGGACCTTACCCACCGGCGACGGCTCTCCAATGCTGATTCATCCTGACCGCTAGGGATTTCTTTTCCAAGTGGATAGAGGCAACTCCGCTCAAGAAAGTCAAATCATGTTTTATTACTGACTTCATGAGCTCTAACATCATCTATCAAATTGGAGTACCTCACGCTATCCTCACGGTAAACGGAACCAACTTTCGAGCACCCAAGCTGAAGAAACTATATGCCAAGTACAACATTCTCTCTAACCATACCTCCCTCTATCATGCATAGGCAAATGGACATATCGAGGCGTTTAACAAAACCCTCTCTAACATTCTGCAAAAATGGTTGGTTAGAATAAGAAAAGTTGTCCGGACATGCTCCCCAACGCCCTTTGGGCTTATTGGACAACAACTCACAATTCCACCCAGGTGACCCCCTATTCCCTGTTGTAAGGTGCTAAGGCCGTCCTTCCCATAGAGATTCAGTTGCCCACATTGCACACGGCAGACTATGACCAGCAAGCGCCGGATAGAGTTGTTGAAATCCGTTTAGCTGAATTGGAAGCGTTGGACGAGAATAGGCTGCGCGCTTTGCAAAACTGGGAAAGGAATCAAAGTAGGATGGCTTGAGATTTCAACAAGAAGGTTCACCTCCTCTCTTTCCTGCAAGGAGATCTGGTACTGGCCCTCAGGGCGCTAATGATTCCCTGTAGGAAACCACCCAAGTTGGAGCCCAAATGGGAGGGGCCTTTCACCATCCATAAGATCTATCCTAATGGTGTGTATTCCCTGGTGACTATGGATGGTGAGCATGTAACTCCTCCCACTAACGCCAAGTTCCTCAAGCAGTACATTGCTTGAGGTCGGTGGGTCCTACATGACCCTAAACTGCATTTGGTCCTATATTTGAACCCCTAGGGTCCCCCATGACCTTAAACTGGATAAGGTTCCCCCATGACCTTAAACTAGATAAGGGCCCCCCATGACCTTATACTAGATAACAGTCCCGCATGACCTTAAACTACATTTGTCCCTACATCTAGGCCCCTTTGTTCTGAGTTCTAAGACCTAAAACTAAGATCCTTTCAGGGTCCCCCATGACCTTAAACTGGATAACGCTCCTGCATGACCCTAAACTGCACCCGGTCCTACACGACCTCAAACTGCATTTTTTCCAACATCTGGGCCCCTTGGGTCCGAGTTCTAAGACATTAAACTAAGACCCTTATGGTCTAGCATGACCTTAAACAGCATGTTCTTCCTCACTGCAAGACGTTAAACTGTAAGCTGGTCAGGTCTCCCGGATCGAGACCCACCTTCATGTTGTACCTCTCGAACCCCTCAAGGTTTTATTTTCATGATCACAATCACCCTCATATTTATCTAATCCTTTTTCAAGTGTTTTTGGATGATAGGAATCAATTCAGGTGGCCAAGGAATTAGGCCAAGAAAGCAAGAACACAAATGGACTGAAATTCGGTCCACCGGCCAACCGGTGGCTTCACCACCGGCCAGCCGGTGGACTCTGGGCAGAAGAGCCACTCACTGCCATCTCACCGGCCAACTGGTGGCCTCAGCACCGGCCAGCCGGTGGCACCCAGCCCAAATAGTGTTTGCTACTGTCTTTCCACCGGCCAGCCGGTGGCTCCTCCACCGGTCGACCGGTAGAGCCTGGACCAAATCTCCTCTTCTCTGCCAAGGCACCGGCCAGCCGGTGGCCCTGTACCGGCCAACCGGTAGCCCAGTCAAACTAGCCGTTGGGTTTGACCAGTCAACCATCTTTTGGTCTCCAACGGCTCCGAGGACTTCTCCAACGGCTCCGAAGGCCCCCAATGGGTTCCATGCCTATAAATAAAGGCCAAGGAAGCCCCGGACACCTACCGGATCATATAAAAAGCCATCGTACACATTTTCCATCTTTGGCGTACCTCCGGCGGACTTCCTCAAAGGAACCCTCTTTGCTCCAAAAACTTCCACATCCAATGAGCTCCTTCAAAGAAGCTTGGAAGCGTCCTTCAACATCTCCAATCAATCAAAGGCGCCCAAGGCTTCTCCCAATTACGGTTTTTAGTGTTTTATTTATTTTGAGCTTAAAATTGGGTTTGTGCCTACAAACCCCAAACTATTTCTCATCCCCTCTTTCTTTTGGGTTTCACATCACCATTAAGGTGTGAAGAGGTTTCTTCAAGCCTTTCCTTTTAAAAGGCTTGTGTCACCGGTGAGCTAGCCTTCACCCGTTAAAAAGGCTAGTGGGTTCTTACTTAACCATTAAAACTAAGTGGGTTCTTGCTTAACCACCAAAAGCAAGCTGTAATAGGTCCTAGTGCTACCTCAAAGCCTAGTGGGTTTCTTGCTAAAACCATTGAAAAGCAAGCGGTAGAATCTCTCAACGGTTGAGTTGGGAGCGGAGACGTAGGCCGGGTTTTTGGCCGAACTCCGTTATCAATTTTGTGTGTCTTGCCTCTTTATTTCCGCTGCACTTTACTTTGATTTTTTATTTGTTAATCAATTTTTTAAAAGGCAATTCACCCCCCCTCTTGCCATCTTTCCTCGTTTCTTCCGCCCAACAATTGGTATCAGAGGGAAATTTGAGTAATACCCTAACCCGGTTTCAAATTTAAGATCCATTAAGATGGCATCAACCTCTTTCGCCCCCGAGGGCTACTCATTGGGTCGGGCTCCATTTTTTGATGGGACCGACTACAATTATTGGAAAACCCGCATGACTACTTTCCTTAGAAGCATAGGTTATCCCATATATAAAATTGTCATGCATGGTTACACTCTTTCTACTCCTGACGAATCCAAATGGACCCCCGCCGATATAAAGAATTTTGAGCTTGATGTCAAAGCCATGAACGCTCTTCATTGCGGGTTAGATAGAAATGAATTCAATCGAGTGTCTACTTGCACCTCCTCACATGAAATTTGGAAACTTTTAGAAGTAACTCATGAGGGCACTAACAAAGTCAAAGACACTAGATTGGATATGTATAGGCAAGATTTTGAGTCATTTTCAATGCACCCAAATGAATCTATTTCTGAAATGTTCACTAGATTTACTGACGTGTGCAATGGTAGAAAGTCCCTTGGTGATGATGTTTCCGCAGAAACGATGGTTAAAAAGATCCTATGGGTCCTTCCGAGCTCATGGGCACCAAAGGTGACGGCGATCCAAGAAGCTAAGGACGTCAAAAATATGCCGGTAGAGGAGCTCATCGGATCCCTAATGACGTACGAGATCATGATGAGGAGGCAAGCTCAAAAGGAGGGCACACCAATCAAGACACCAAAGAACATTGCCCTCAAGGTTCAAAAAGAAGTAAGCTCCTCCTCATCCTCATCTTCCTCATCTTCATCATCTTCAAGCAGCGACTCGGAAATGGAGAATCTCGTCCGCCAAATGCACAAATTTATGAAGAAGCACAAGACGAAGAAGAAATCTCGCAAGGCGCGAAAGCAAGAACCCACCGCAAGATCCGAGCCCAAGGTAAAATGCTACGGGTGCGGTGAAAAGGGCCATTACAAGCCCGATTGCCCACTCAACAAGAAACGGGCCAAGAAAAAGGTCCTCAGGGCGACATGGAGTGACACCTCCTCATCATCCTCCTCCTCCTCCTCGAGCGACCAAGGTACAAAATGCCTAATGGCATTTCATGAGGTAACATCTTCCGACTCCTCATCCTCTTTTTCTTCAAATTCAAATTCTTTAAATCATTTATCCTATGAGGATCTCCAACATGCGCGAGATCAATTGGAGGAAGGCTTTCACGAGCTCTCTTCCAAATTTGTTGCTTTAAAAAAGAATTTCAAAAAACTTTCCTCCGAAAAAGACCAACTTCTCAAAGAGAAGGAGGAACTCACCCTTAAAATCCAAAATTTTCCAAATGTTGATTCCATGGAATCAACCATCAAAGACCTAAGGGAGACCCTAGCCAAGTTCACCCAAGGTGAACAAAATTTGAACAATCTCCTAGGTTCTCAACGAGTATCTAGAACCACCAATGGACTTGGCTACACCAATACAGCTTCCTCCTCCCATGCACCCACTGTTTTTGTAAGGGGGAGCTCTAGTTATAAATTTTGTAATTATTGTAAGAAGCCCGGGCACATGCTATATGAATGTAATTGCAAAAACGCCCGGTATGGTATGCTCAAATCGATTTTTTATTCGGATGAATTCTATATGAGAAGACCCGCTACAAGGCAAGTGTGGATTGAAAAATCCCTCTTAGCGAGTCTCTCCGGGCCTAAAATTGTCTCTTTTCAAAATCCCTCTCCCCGGTGATTTATTGTTTTTATTTAGGGGGAGTTAGGATCGTTTAAGCCCTTTTGATTTCAATTTCAAAATTTTCAATTCAAACCTTCAATTTCAACTCTTGGTATCAAATTTTCAATTCTCAATTCAAAATTTTCATTTCAAATTTTGATTCAAAACTTTCAATTCAAACTGTTATTCATTTTCTGATTCAAATCTTTCAATTTCCAAAATTTCAATTGATTTTCCAATCCCATCTCTTGTTTTTCAAAATTTCCCTCAATCAAGTTTTATGCCCCATTCTATTTTGATAATCACAAAGGGGGAGAAATTTCTTGATCGATTGGGGGAGAATCCTTTTCATCATGCTTAGCATTTCCTTTCAATTTCAGTATTTTACTTTGATTGTTTTGGTGATTGTGATCATCAAAATAGGGGGAGATTGTTGTACCTCTAGAACCCCTCAAGGTTTTATTTTCATGATCACAATCACCCTCATATTTATCTAATCCTTTTTCAAGTGTTTTTGGATGATAGGAATCAATTCAGGTGGCCAAGGAATTAGGCCAAGAAAGCAAGAAGCACAAATGGACTGAAATTCAGTCCACCGGCCAACCGGTGGCTTCACCACCGGCCAGCCGGTGGACTCTGGGCAGAAGAGCCACTCACTGCCATCTCACCGGCCAACCGGTGGCCTCAGCACCGGCCAGCCGGTGGCACCCAGCCCAAATAGTGTTTGCTACTGTCTTGCCACTGGCCAGCCGGTGGCTCCTCCACCGGTCGACCGGTCGAGCCTGGACCAAATCTCCTCTTCTCTGCCAAGGCACCGGCCAGCCGGTGGCCCTGTACCGGCCAGCCGGTAGCCTAGTCAAACTAGCCGTTGGGTTTGACCAGTCAACCATCTTTTGGCCTCCAACGGCTCCGAGGACTTCTCCAACGGCTCCGAAGGCCCCCAATGGGTTCCATGCCTATAAATAAAGGCCAAGGAAGCCCCGGACACCTACCGGATCATATACAAAGCCATCGTACACATTTTCCATCTTTGGCGTACCTCCGGCGGACTTCCTCAAAGGAACCCTCTTTGCTCAAACAACTTCCACATCCAAGGAGCTCCTTCAAAGAAGCTTGGAAGCGGCCTTCAACATCTCCAATCAATCAAAGGCGCCCAAGGCTTCTCCCAATTACGGTTTTTAGTGTTTTATTTATTTTGAGCTTAAAATTGGGTTTGTGCCTACAAACCCCAAATTATTTCTCATCCCCTCTTTCTTTTGGGTTTCACATCACCATTAAGGTGTGAAGAGGTTTCTTCAAGCCTTTCCTTTTAAAAGGCTTGTGTCACCAGTGAGCTAGCCTTCACCCGTTAAAAAGGCTAGTGGGTTCTTACTTAACCATTAAAAGTAAGTGGGTTCTTGCTTAACCACCAAAAGCAAGCTGTAATAGGTCCTAGTGCTACCTCAAAGCCTAGTGGGTTTCTTGCTAAAACCATTGAAAAGCAAGCGGTAGAATCTCTCAACGGTTGAGTTGGGAGCGGAGACGTAGGCCGGGTTTTTGGCCGAACTCCGTTATCAATTTTGTGTGTCTTGCCTCTTTATTTCCGCTGCACTTTACTTTGATTTTTTATTTGTTAATCAATTTTTTAAAAGGCAATTCTCCCCCCCTCTTGCCATCTTTCCTCGTTTCTTCCGCCCAACACTTCAGGCCCCTTGGCCTTCTCGGGCCCCTTAGCCCTGTCCTTACCCGGAGTGTGCGGTGTAGTGTAGGACTATGTCCTCATCCCCCATGGGTTACCCACCGCGCCATACACATTCTTGAAAGATTTTCCCCTTATCATCCTACATGACGTTAAACTATGCTTCTAGAACTACGTGCGTCTTGATTCCCATCCTTAGGGGATACGTAGGACCGCCTGAACACCTAGGTTTCAGGTCCATCCCCGTCTCTTAAGAGATCCCACGATCTCCCAGTCACCTTGGCCTCTTGGCCTATCCCTCCCCGCGGGGGGATATATAGGTGAGGTACAAGGTTTTTGGAACCATGCCCCCCTCCTCCCGGGAATCCGCCATCTTTTGGCCGCACTCAAACTGAGCCCTTCGACCCCTTCTAGTGGTCCACTAATGTGCTCAAAGTACTCTGGTCTAGGACCTGGAGTGTCAGATTTGACATAGCCAAGTTTTCGTCCGCTTACCAAGCTTTATGCTCCCTTTCATCCAGGCCCTCGTTATCTTCACACCTGGAGGGACCCCCAAGAACTGCTTGGATACAACACCTAAGGGCTCTCCTATTGTCATGGGCCAATAACCATGAGGGTATCAGACAAAAAATTGATACAAATCCCACGTTGCGAACATGGTTAGCGGTCGATGCTCATTTGTTTGTCCCCATTTTAGGCTAACATGACAGGATGCTATGTTGCGAACAAGGTCAGCAGTAGTCCTCAGTCGTCACGCCGGCTCCTCCGGGCCCTGAATGTTGGTTGCATGATTCACATTATGTTCCACCCCATCATTTCAAGGTGGAATTTTGACACTCCTTGGATTATCCCTTAGTGCATCGCCACACGTTAGATGAAAAAAGCTACATAACGACGTCTTTGAGGGATCTCGTGATCTGAGTGCTAAAGAGTATATGCTTGGGTTTTTTCTAGGGACCATGCACATCTTGACCCTCATCCCTATGGGAAACGAGGGGTCTCCCAGACATTGCGTTTCGGGCGCAGTTTAGCTGGAAGCTAGCCTCTTCTGCCCCCTGATTGTTGGACCCTTCTCAGATCCTTAGCCCAAGGCTCCTTTCTCAGAACCACTTGTGGTGACGGTATGGGGATATGCCCTCATCCAACCCAGGTTCACCTTATCGCATCATGCATGTTTCCCTAGGTCCAAGCCATATGACCTTAAACTGTATTGTCTGGTCCAACCACATGACCATAAATTGTGGTGATATCGTCCTGGCCGCACGATGAAAAACAGCACAGCATTGTGGTGACCTCCCCATAGGGGACATCACGTTGGGTATTGGTTGACTGCCATACCATTTGTCAATGCCTATTACGGCTTGATTATTGTGGTGATGCCAGGAATTTCTAACATAGGCCGGTCTCTCCACAAAATTAAAACCATTCACCTTCAAGGACAAACAAGATATATCAAATGCCGCTTCTTTTGTTGCTAGGTCTAGACCCGAACGCCTCTCTCATCCTTCGCACAGGCACCATGTCATGTCGTGCCCTCAAGAACTATGTATGGCTTGATTCGCATCCTTATGAGATACGTAAGAGCGCTTGGGTACTTCCCTGTAGGCCCAGCCTAACTTTCGTGTTCGGTCCCTCGGCCTAAACACGTCCCCAAGGAGCACATGGTAAACAGGACCCCATCCTCATTCATGATGGGTTTCTTCAGTCACTTTACTATGCATCTCCTACCCTTCTTACTGATCCCTAGTCCGAGCTCTAAGACCATAAACTAAGATCCTTGAAGAACTACGTCTGGCTTGATTCCCATCTTAATGGGATACGTAGGAACGCCCAGACCTCCTGTATTTGGGTCCAGCTCGAGTTTAGATAGTTCGTCTCTCCAGTCCCGCCTTCGGGACCCCAACCACGGGACTGTGTGGCATAGTGTGGGATTATGTCCTCATTCATGTCGGGCTTGCAATAGCTGCACCACGTGCACCCCATTCTAAGGATTATCCCTCCTATTTCATGTCCCTCATGACATTAAAAGGCACACTCAAGAGCTACGTGTGGCTTGATTCTCATCATTATGAGATATGTAGGAATGCCTAGACATTTCGTCTTGGGTCCAGCCCCAAGGATTACCAAATCTCGTCCCTCCTTACTGTAGGCCCCTCGGCCTGACTTCGTAGGGAGTGGTGTAATTGCGACGTCTACCCCAGATAAGTTTCGGATGCCACATAGTGATGGTGGGAAGTGACAGTTCTCTCACCAGAGAGGTCCTATCTGAAAATTGGGATGAGTTGTGACCAGATTGATGCATATGCCTAATGCACCTCCACCACGGTGGTGCAATTTTGTGATTGTTGGACTCTGTTTGAACAAACCACCACTCCACATTCCTCGCTTTTCATGCCCATTTATTTCAGATCCTAATCCTCTTTTATGTTTGATGGGACCCCCTAACAGTATGGATGATAGACCTTGGACCGCCTACTGCAACAATATGGATGATAGACCTTTGGTCCGCCTATTATTGAAATATGGATGATTGACCTATGGTCCTCCTGCTGTCCTAGACCAATGTTCGAGAAGAATGGTCATGTTTGATGGGACCCCCTAATAGTATGGATGATAGACCTTGGTCCACCTGCTGTAACAGTATGGATGATAGACCTTGGTCTGCCAGCTTTCTTGGGCCAACTTTCCGGAAGACTGATCGACGATATTTGAGTTAGGCCCCATGTTGCGAACATGGTCAGCGGCCTGCCCTCATTTGTTGTCCCCATTTCAGGCCAATGCGATATGGATGTTGCATTTCCACCACGGTTAATAGTTATCCTCCATCGTTTCGCTCCTATAGTGTTTCGAATTCGGGGAATGTGATTCACCTTTTTCATCTCCCTATGATCGGATGGATTTCAATGCCCCTGGAGTTTCCCCACTCGTGTGTCAGAACAAATTGGGAAGATGGAATATCAATCGGTCTGAGGCCCTCTCCTTAGAAATCCAGGCCTGAGTTTGGATGTCTGATGCTTGGTTAATTCCCCACAGTTGGATGAAATGATAACACGAGTATCCTTTATTCCTCACGTTGGGTGTGACCCACAGGAGCATAGGGGTGAGTTGTTATTCATTTCAAAATTATGGTGAGAATATTAAACCAATGGTACAGATAAATATATTGGTCCATACCTTGGATCAAAATATTGAGCAGTGGAAGAAAAAAGTTCTTGAGATGGACAAAACAAAGCCCTTAGGGATTAGCATGTTGGATTGATCATTCCAACACTACTAACCATTGGCTGGTAGCCTCTAGGATTGCTTGTAGCTCCTTGAAGACTCTCTCTTCATCAATAGCCACAGAGCGCAGCTCGCCAATCCTAGCTTGTGCCTATTGAATTACAGTCATCTGGTGATTTGCCCCCTTCAATTGCTCTTGGGAGTCAGCCAACTGGGCTATCAGTTTCTCACAAGCTCAGAGCATGTTGCAATGAAGACCTCCTTCTCTAACACCTGCCCTTTGAGGCGTCATACATCCTGTTCCTCCCTCGGAAATGCTTGGGTTCTCATCGATCTTTCCCAACACCGAGAAACGTCGGTGCGCCGGCTGCTCTCGCGTATCTTCTCGGCCATGTAATCATGGACCGTCAGACGAAGATGTTGAGCATCATCCCCTCCGACGCACAGGAAGCGTAGCCAGGTCTAGAGTGATCCCATCGGCCTCAGCCAATCCGACTGGGGCGGCCTAAGAAAGCGCTAGATACACTTCAACCCTTTGCGTCTTGTCATCCCGCTCTCCTCGGCCGCTTCCAAGTCTGAATCGTCTATCTCCTCAGGATCAGCAGGCCGATATACAGGAGAGGTATCCAGAAGGTCGATAGAAGGATTTTTTTTCAGGGATGTCTTCATTAGGAGTAGGTTCTTCGACGTCCGGGCGACCTTCCTCTCTCACCCCGATAGCGACGGTGCCTCTGTCAGCTTCCAGCCTCGCCCCAATGAAAGCGCCTCTGATGTTCGCTGCCCCCTAATCACCAATTTTCATGGCTGACTCAGTGTGGGATGAATGTTCTAGATGAGGTGGTATGCCCGCCGCTGGTTTGCTCACAGACGGCACGGGCTCAGTAGCCCGACGAGCCTCCAATATTGAGATCATTGCACAAGGCGCACCCTGATTAGTTGGGATATTTAATAGAAAGCACCAGTAGTGAAGCATGGGACTTATAGGAACCCAGAGCGTCGGCCTCCAGTGTTACGGCTACTACAGGAGCTGTCGTAAATGGAGACCTTGCAGCGCTTGTTAGTTCAATTATGGGTGTCAGAGCCCCATCCTATCCCACCGGCGCCTCTCCTCCCTCCTCTATTGGGGATGCCTGATCAGCACCTAGGTTCTTTTGAGTGAGATAGAGAGATGGGTTAGAAATTGCAGAAGAGAATGGACGAAGAAGGAAGATGAATAAGGGTAGAGACAGACCTCGAGTATCTTGGTTATGTCAATATCAGAGCTGACGATCTCGCCGCTCTCCCGGATACTCCCTTGGTAGGTTTCCCCCTACGACCCCTCGCCTTCGGGTTCTCCTTCTTCTTCTCCTTCATCTTCTCCTTCACCTTTATCTTCTCATGTTTTCTCCTCTCACTCCGACTCCTCTTCACTGTCACCTTCTCCCAGTGGAATCATTTCCAGATCGAGTTCTTGGCCGATCATCACTTTCACATGTAAAGGTGGATCTGCACACCGACCCCTTTGGCGTGCGTATGTGTCCGTGGCCGTCAGATAGGCATGATGTCAATGGAAGTTTACTCTGTCGGTAACTCGAATGAGCCTGAAATCTGGCAGCTGCATCCCGTCCTTTATTATATTCTGCCAGATGGCTTCAATGCTCATTGACTGCCACAGGGTCATCTAGGCTGACCACAGTGCTGGGAAATTTTCATCTTGGGAAGGTTCGAGAAAGTATCTTATCTGCTTTCCAGGAAGTTCCATGGCTACCTCGTGTGACCCCCCTCTTGGAAACGAGGTCATGGCGGCACCGTGTGATGTCCTCGCCGCTGAGGTCCCGGCATGCGCATGCCTCGCTGCCTAATGCGCCCCTGGTTCCCCCTTCTAGCAACACCTCGCCTGCTCCCCCGTTGCCCAATTTCCACATGGGTAGTCTCGAGTTGCCGGACTCGCTTGCGTAAAATTCCCTCAGGGTACACAATGGTCATGTGCTCGGCATACTAGGTTTCTAGGCCAGAGTCGACCCCGGTGGGAGGAAGAGTGATGATGTCGCCAGAGCCAAAAGTGGTGAACATCAACCACATCTGGCACAGGACACAAGGATTCTTCTCCTCCCAAATAGCTATGAATACCTTCTTAGACATTCGTTGGAGGCACCCGAATTGCTTGTAGAATCACGATGGAACGTAAGGCTGGAAGATCACCTTCCCGTCGATCCGAGGCATGAGCACCCCACCCTGGATGCTATGAAAATACTCATGCTGCTCCAGTGAGCCTCTCCCATTGTCCACTATCTGACCGACCGGGGTAGGGAATGGGCTAAAGTTGAAATTGGTGTTGTTACCGATTCGGATCCTTACGCCCTCCTCATTGAGCGTCATCGGCACCACCCCTATGATATTCAGCAGAGATGGTCGCTGGCTGCTTCCCGGAGGACGGATGGCATTCAGAAAGGTATACCAGTCGAGATGAGCCGCCACCCAGCCTTGAATGATTAGGAAGGGGCCAAATACCATTCAAGGTGACCCCCCTCTGGAGATGCGTCCTAGAATGTCATACAACCTAGCCAGTACGGGGACCCCTAGATTGAACCTTTTTTGGTGGCCATGGTGCCCCTTCCATCACCAGTGTTGCTGGACGGACGCCCATCCTCGCATCCTGCACCGGCAGGAGCCACCCACTTAGGAAGGCGGCGAGGAACCCGACATACCGGACGGTCGGGTCCTAGGACTCAATGATGTGGTAGCCCCACGATTGTTATTGCCCCGCCTCCAGGGTCCTCCAATATGACTCATCTTTTCTCCACTGATTCGTGGTTGGGCACCGTTTATTGTGCCCCAACATCTTGATTGTCGGGTCCTTCTCTAGGAAATGGCTGAACCAGCCCTTGTAGAAAATGACCTTCAGAAAGTCCTTGACCCCCAGCCTCCCTCTGGCCAGCTCTAACAGGTGCTACGTCAACATGGGGGTTCGTGACCTGTCTTCCCAGGTGTTTTTTGGAGGAACGAATTCGTCGTATTGGTAGCCCTCTAGTGCGATAACTCTGATGCAGTGAACATCCCAGAGTCTGATGCCAACTTCCCCATGGTGAACGTGGAATGTGTTGGTATCAGGGGACCACCGGTTGAATAGATCCAGCCCAAGTTCAGGTTGACGGTGGATGTGGAACTGCAACATCCATACTACCTCGAATAGGCCAATATGTCGTAGCTTGGCCCCAAACTAGTCGCATGTATGGCCAACCCAGAACGCCCATGCCCAATCACTGGTAAAGTTTCCCCCAGACCGTAGGTCCCAATCATTTATCCCTCCCTTAGTGTCATTCGTGATGCTCTAACGGAACATACTTGCGTAGAGTTCTGTATAATTCTCTACGGCAGGCTCATCCCCGTTAATGGTCATGGTCCTCTGGTTTAGGACATATACGTCCATGTACTTGGTTTCTTTGTCCGGATGGCCATTGTTGGTAATGTTGTAGCGGGGAAGCTCATCCTCCCGGGTCACCCATGACCGCGGTGTTTCCACCTCGAATCCCGGCAGGGGAACCTCCTCCAGGATGCCGAAGTTCCAGAGTAGGAGGTTGTCAAACAGAGGATACTCTTTTTGGGCGAGGGTCAGCATGTTGAACAAGGTGAGGTTGTTGGAAACGACCACCTTGGCGCCATAAACCTCCTCATTCACCTCCATTTTAGATCTACGAGCAGCAGCTTCCCCCTCATCAACTTGGTTTGCAGCCACACCGAGTTTTCATGAGAGTTGCATGAAATCAGGAAGAGGTGCGCGGAATCAAAAAGGGTTGTGCGCAAACTGAGCTTGTGGTGCACAATTCAGGAGTTAGGCGCGCAATCAGAACTATTGGCACACAATACCCAGAGTTTACGCAGAAATGCACCTGAAATTCAGAAGTAATCACGTGCTGCCAAAGCGTTTTCTGCACGCAGCCACAGAAGCAATTTTGTGCACGAGAGCGTTGAGCCTATCACGCAGAAAAGAATGTGTCCGGAATGGGGGACCCAATGCCCCATTTTTTTGGAGAGGCTCGGGTTCCACTCTGCATGGAAAGTGAATTCCACACCGATCTGGAGTTTTACGCGCCCATTGGAGTTTTGTGTGCAAAGCACCTAGGAGATCCACCACTTCGGCGTTTTGGCATTTCCCTCGGAATCCAATCATTGTGACCTCTCATCGATCCAATTCTGAGGGGGGGGGGGTGCATTTTTAGATGTCGAAAAAGTCTGTAACTCCTAGAGGAAGTTTCAAAATGATGAAGCAAAGTCATATTCGGACTCAGAGGCCCGGTCTGGAGAGTCTGGAAGTGGTACGCGAAATTAAAGGGTACTCATGTGGAAAAATGTTGTGCATGCGAAGGACTCCCTGGATTCACAAAAACGAACCGGTGTGGCGTGTAATTTTGCATGCCCAGTTCCACGCGAGGAGGCCTTGCACACCGACGGGTCCCGGTGCGAAAGATTTTGCGCGACGCCCGGATTTCACGACAACGAATGCCTATAAATACAGGGCGACCCCAATCGTTTCAGGGTTGAGGAATTTGGACCGGCTCCCGTGCGCGAAAATTGGACTCCCGCACACGCAATATGACTTCCAACTAATAACCCTTTTCGTGCAACCTTGCCCTGGGGTTTTCCTTTGCACACAATCCCACTGGCTTAAGTGAATTTGCCCAAATCCCAAGGATTCCTTCTTTGCATGCAATCCCTTCCCATTGTGAGCAATCCCCTCCAATTGCATGCAATCCCTTCCAAATTTGAGTGTAATACCATCATTAGGTTTTGCCATACCTTAGGGGTTGGTCATTTCCCCCGCGCGCAATTCAAGCTTAGTGCGCGAAATCCCCCTAGCTGTGTGCAATCCCTCTGCCCCAATTGCTTGCCAACCATGTGTTTTCCATGAAAACCTTCTCTTTTCATGCAAAACCTAGGGCCCCTCAACTTTACACCCCCCAGGTGCCTCCCTTCTTAGGCGCTTGATGTCCTCCATACCGGGCATGTGTTGTTTTCCCGTACGGCCTTCCAGGCTCGTACGAAGTAACCTCAAGGTCCCTTGGGCAGTGTTTCCTATTTCATTGCTTTCCCTCATGCTCCTTCGCATAGGCACGCTAAAGGATATTGCTTCTTCGCATAGCCACACTAACATGGACCCCTCAGTGGTTCGCCCTGTGGCCCCCTTTCACCACAGCCTTGTCGATGCCTTCCCTCTTACAAGGGGTAGTGGGTGTTGGGCATGTAATCCCTAGGGGTGTGGAGTGAACCCACCTTGTCCGAGCTGCATGAAGTTAAACTGCCAATCATCTTGTCCTCAACACATGACATTAAACTGTGATCTGACCCCGTTCCTCGCACGCGGGGTCCCCCCGGCTCGGATATTCTTTACACCTCTCGTCTCCACGGGAATGGAATCTTCCCTACATGGAATGATATCCTCTTTTTGGAGTGGAATTTGTCCATGGGGGAAGGGCTGCCTCAGAGCGTAAGTCCCTAGCCTCTCTTGCCGAATGTTGCACCCATGCACCTCTGTACTTACCCCCTGCCAAGGCCAGTGGAGGGTGTGATAGGGAACGAGACATCTCTTTTGTTCGGTTCCAAATCCCTCTCCCTCTGTTCTTTGTCGCACCACGGGCCTAAATCCTGGAGTAAGTCCCGACACTAAGGGCTTCTAACCATGCGTAAGCCCCTGTTTCCTCTTTGGGCCGCTCAACGCATAAGACCCTCTCCGCTTCTCATGGACGCACCCTTCGCGACATGATCGACTGGTCCCTCCTGCCTCTTGTTTCTCACAACGAGCATGAATCATGTGGGCTTAGAGCGAGCATCGGCCATGACATCCTTCATGGGCTGCCTCAGAGCGTAAGCCCCATCCCAGCGAACTACGAGGACTTTGATCCATGCTAAAGCATGTTACGTAGGTAGCTTCCATGAGGTTCAATCCCACCACCTAGTCGTTCTGACTTCTTCACGTCGGTTTTCCAACACTATGGGCCGCCTCAAAGTGTAAGGCCCAAATTGCCCGTCCCTCGTGACGTTAAATTGTATTCCCATCCCGCATGATATTAAACTGTATGCCCCGAACAACGTGGACTTTGATTCCCTGCCATGGGGATACGTAGGAAGCCTCCATGAGGTTCAAGCCCATCACTCAGTTGTTATGACTCCTCCGCGTCAGTTCACAACCACCGTTATGGGCTGCCTCGGAGCGTAAGCCCCGTTTCCACCATCATGGGATGCCTCAGAGCGTAAGCCCCATATCCAACACCCACATTTCAACCTGACCTCTCCCTCGAGCCCACATGCCTTGGGAAGCTCATGCCCTAGGCCGGGGGTCTTACCTCCTCCAGGCTCCAATCCATGCATTCATTCTCACAGGTCGCCTCTTTAGGTGTCCCACTATATCACCGAACTACACAGACTTTTATTCCCTACCAATGGGGATACGTAGGAAGCCTCCATGAGGTTCAATTACTTCTTCACTCCATCACCCATCCTGATCCTTACCTGAGCTACCCCATCCCGGTGGGATCATGCCACCTCATTCCACTCCATAGTATCTGGGAAGCCACCCACGTGATGTCCCAATATTGGTGTCCCCCCTAGGGGGTCCTTTAATCTGATCGATTCTCAGTGTTCCGATCAGTCTGATCCATCTCTCTAAGACGTTAAACTCGCGGCATACCCCGTGTTAAACATGGGAAGATGAGGAAAACCTCAGATGGCATACAATTCACCACGTTCGATGTGGGATGCCCCGGGCTTCCACTCCCTCGAGAAGCCCTATAATAAGGGACAGAAGATAGACATGCCAATCCCCCAGCGTCAAGGTGCACCAACGACACCCCAGCGTGACCATTCTCATCACCGAAGGTTGCTTCCCCGACTAGACCCCTTGGAGAATCCTGATGGAAGTAGCGTAATTAACTACTGTCCATGAAGATATGGCGCCAGGAATGAGATTCACGAACCCATCTTAAATCTATGAGGGAGTCCCATACTTAGTGACGAGCTCCGAGGAGGAATCCATGGACGGAAGAACCAACATCCCATCATCCTAGTTTCGATCAAGGAGCAGACATCCCTAAACAAGGAACGGATGCCGCCCGCCTTTGGAAAGCAGCAATGCGGGGCCACAAGCCGCGCGGCCTCCCCCTGCATGACGGATGTGCGCATGCCCCGACGGAAAGCGTCGGAAACAAAGACGTATTTTTTTATGAACTAATTGAATGATATTGACTCATTGGCTATCATATATGGGTTAAATGATTCCAGCAAAAAATAATTTTGTTGCTTTTTTTAACTACATCTGAGAGGTTCAGGTTCAATCGACATTTTGCCTTTCTCACTGGTTCATCCTAACCATTTAACAAAATATGATGCATAAAAATTGATGGGATAATACCAAGAATGTCCGAAAGTGGTAGGCGATTAAGGCCTGTGGCACTTCAATTGTGGGATCGATTCCACTTAATAAATTAAAACTAATTTATATTAATCTGTGACTTCTTGTAGGATATTGGTAGGCAATAAAGGCCTGTCGCACTTTGGTTGTGGGTCTGATTCCCACATCCATGTCCGACACGATGGGTGGTCGCCCATCCTACGAGTTTTCATTTTTCTAAAACTATACTATTGTAACATTTCAGAAATAAAATAAAAAAGTTATAGCCTTAAGCAATACTATCTGATGTCTAAATTAATACATTCCAACATTTATTTTTATCCAAAATACTTCCATCCAATCTCATAGTATAAATAAAATGATTACCAAAAAGGTCATCTACCAAGCATTGAATACAATCATTTATTGCTCGTAAATCATAAGATATATATCTTATTGGTCACATTAAAAACATGTGATTTCCTTAAACATGTATTCTCTTGAAATATGAGTTACCATAGAACCTAAGTGAAGACATGAATTCTGTCAAAAGTTAACTCTTTCCACTTACCATAATCCCAAAAATTAAATATACTCAATCCATGATATCACTTTGTCCTTATATTAGTCATGAGCTTCTGAATACTATCAAAAATATTATTTTCTTTTTATCCATTCTTTATGCGCATATCATCTGTTTTCCAAAAATATTTCAATAACTTTTTATGGTTACCGGTACCATAAAATTATTAAAAACCATAATAGACCGATATATAAATATTCCAATATTCCACGATACTACAACATTATTTTGGAATCCCATCACATAAACACTTTATCATTCCACCACATCGTTCATATTCAACATCACTAATAGTGATCGCATGTGACTTCCCTTTGTCCTTTTCCTTAAGAGGTTGTTGATGTCGATCATCATTAACCCTTGGATTAGAGAATTGATTAGCATAATGCTACATTTCCTTGAACTTGTAGCATTGAAGTGTTGGTGGTGCGTTCTATATATCCTTTTCTCTATTCGCATCATTAACTACCTTTTTCCCATTACTTTGACACTCAGCTGCTCGATGACCTTCTTTTCCACACTTAAAACAGTTTCTAGTCCCTTTAAGACAATCTCCACCATGATTCTTTCCACACTTTGAGAATAAATATACATTCGTCTTCCTTTCACCATTATTTTAGATTTTACCTTGAACTCCATCTTTAATTTCTTGAAAAAACAATGAGATGGATATGTAACACCAACTTCTAGTTCTACCTTGATAGCACAACACACAATTTCTTCATAGCAACTGAAGTATCTTATAGCTAATGCCCTTAGAAGACTTGGTTTTAAGCCACAAAAGAATCAATCAAATTTACTTTCACGTTGGATGATAAATCCAGATGCATACCTTGAAATCCATGTAAAATTTTCCTCGTATATACCAACAGATTCATCATCATTTTTATTAATCTCAAGGAACTCCTTTTCCAACTTTGTTCAAAGAATACGAGGGAAGTACTTATTAAAAAACAAATTCATGAACTCATCCCATTCCATGGATGCAATTTCTTCTTGGGGCCTTGTATTCTTAATTAGAGTCCACCACTGGTCTGCTTCACCTTCTAAATAGTAAACGGCTAAAATGAATTTTTCATGTTCTAAACAGCTAACTATGGAAAATATCTTTTCAAGTGTACTGATCCATTGTTCAGCAACAAGTTGATCAGAAGACCCATTGAAAGAATGTGGATGTTGCCTCATGAAGGACTCAATAGAATATTGTTCCCTTCTCTGCTCATTTGGAATTCCAGAATGATTCATAGCTTCTGTAAGTATAACAATAATATTTGTCACTCCATCTCCCATAACATTGGTTTGTTCAGGAGGAAAATCATTGCATTTTCCATTACATTGATCAACATGGTTTCTTTTGGGTTCCAGCCATCATCTAAAACCCAAAAAGAATAGTGTGAAAGGAAAAAATCATGCTAGGAAAACAACATAATAAAGGGGGATTACCTTCAATATCCAACATCTTAGGTTTAATTATAATATCATTACCATAATTCTAGGACTATAACCTATACTTATACTTAACCTTAGGGACATCCCTAGAACTACCTTATAAATATCTATAGGGATCTCACTAATGTTTTCTCATCCTAGTTTCCAAAGGTTAACAAAACCATTTCTCTGATACCAACTTTAGAGAACCAAATCTTGATGTATATGGACATTATATTACTTTTGTGGAATACTTAATACATAACAAAAACAATCACCCAAGGAATGTAATAGTTTATTGTCTTTGGAAACTTGGAACATAATCTTATAATCATGGTGAAAGATCTTCAACATCTCCCATAAATATCTTCCCTTTTTGTTTTCTTACCTAAAACCATTCTTTATATCTTGGGGAAAAGAAAACATAAAAATGGTGAGCACAATTGCTCTGTAAGGGTAAATGTGGAGAATATAAAACAACCCATAAACATTTGAATGTAAAAACATGAACATGACATACATCTTAGCAGTACATAAGGCATATATCATAAATGAACATAAATCATGATAAAATAGCATGGGAATAAAACATGTAATTTGTGGAAAACCATTAAGCATATGATATGATTTCCATAGTAGCCAAGACATTGTTTCCAAGACCATCGTAGTGGATAAAGTCCCTTACTGAATCGAGTTCACTCCTCGTTCGAGTCCAGTATCACTAAACCAGATTAACTTACCATTCCAGACATGTCTATCTCGTGAGATATAAATCTTTACCCAATTCATTAGAGGGATATATAGGTCCCACCCATCTCATAATGAAATAATTACTTCGTGTGCCACAAAATCCTAAATCATACATCATAGCATAACCCATGTAATAGAATGGGATTCTTAAACATCATGCCATCATAACATAATCCATATAAAAATGGATATCATTTTATCATAAGAAATAAAAATAAAACCAAGTAAATAATGGAGACATTGTACTTGAAACATAATATATTAAATAATTCCATTTTAGATGGAAAATAGTTTTGATAAATAAATTGAAATGAATTCCCGAGGAAAATATCCTTTCTTCTTCAAAATAATTTTCTTTTCACAAAATTCCATGCAATTTTAAAAGAAAAGGATTTTTTTGAAAATAATCATTAAATATTGTAGAGGAATCTTCATGAAAATGAGGCATTATAAAATCGTAAAAATCCGTTCATGTCTTATAAGTTAAAAATAACATTCTTCTCATACTTTTGCCGGAAAAGTCAAAAAAATACCTCGTACGGTAATCAAAAGAAAGATTCCTTACATACCTTGTGGTAAAATTCATAAAAGGGTAAAAATTAATTTAAAAATAAATGAAACCATTTTTAGAAAATGTGTACATGTATGATAAATATAACCCCAATAAATACTTACTAATAAACAATCTCAGATAAAAACAAGATTGGAATAATTATCCCTTACCATAGGTCCAATTTCTTCTATATGTGTCTGAAACTCCTGTATAGTGGGTTTAAACATATTATTAACTTTTAAAAGAACCATAATAAAATTTTTGATATCATATATGATTCAATTATGACTTTATATTCCCGTTCTTTTGTCAATTCCACGTTAAAGTAGTGTTTTGTGTAAAATCGTTTCATTTATCGTACGTTTTTGGGCTTGTTGTTCTTTATATTATTACTTAGATTATGATTTAAATACTTCCAGATTGTATACATGATTTATATATCATATATATTCATTATATATATATAATAGATAGATACATGAAATAGAATACACCGTTTATGGAGAAAGTAGGCCGTACGTACGCATGAACATTGTTTTCATTTCAATATTGAATTTAATGGAATTAAGTAAATGAAATTTATATATATATACATAAATACAGTAGCATTATTATGTCATATATTTCATGATTATTCATTATATATACTTTATAATCATTCTTGCATTGTTAACATGAAGAATGAATCTCATCGTGTCGTGGAGACGGTAATTCGTACGTACGAACGAGCGATGATATCATCTCCATAATTATTTAATGGAATTGGAGTGGATGAAATAATATATCCTAATTATAATCATATAATAATAATCATATATAGTTATTCTTTACACCATTATACCCATCAAAGTATGGTGGTGGTGAAAAACAGATTACAACACAGCGTGGAGACAGTATTCTGTATGTACGCACACGCGGTGATTTTTTTTCATAGGATGGATATATGGTGAAATAGGTTTGTTTCATATTTATAATAACATATTCTTATATGAGTGATACTTATGTTATTACTTTATTATGAAACAACAAGAGAAGAAGAATTAGAAGAAGAAATGAATTTGAAAGAATCGTTAAAGGATATTACCTATTCTTTGATGCGCCTCTTCTAAACCTCCGCTTATGGAACTATAGTTGGTCTTTGAAGAAGAAAAGGACGTCTATTATGTTTATAGGGAAGTTGAGAATGTAAATGGGCTAGGTTTGGCCGATATTAAAGGCTCAAAATTGTGTAAAGAGGAGAGGGAGGAGGTTCCCTTTTATAAGGGAGGAGAGGGGCACCTTAGGAAAAACTTAAATTAATATTTTATAATAAAGTATTATTCGGTTTATAATGGACCCAAAGTGACTTATTTAGAAGATAAAGTAGGGATGGGTATAAATCCTCTAATCCAATAGGTTTTAGACTAGTTTAGGTTACTATTTTGAGCTTATCATTTAGATTTAACTCTAAGTTAAATAACTTAACTTTTACCATGTCTTCTTGTTTTCTAACAATATATAGTTAATAAACTTACCATAAACTTCCAAAAGAACACTAAGTGGTTATTTATTAATATATATAAACTTATCTAAGTCATTTGGTTGAACCTTAGATTTTTAGGAATAGAATATCAATTAATAATATAATATTTTTTTAAAAACTATTTTATGTCAATTTTGACACTATTTTGTAATTAATTTTTGTGAAACTTATAATAGCTTGATTAGTTAGAAAAAAGTTACTTAAATCAATAATAACATGTAATATTAACCTAGAAAATTATTTTAATTCATAAAAAGTATCAAATTACATTTATTTTGGTATTTAAAACATCAATTATGTTAATAATTCATTAATAAGGTAATTACTGAATCATCATTATGTCATAAATAAATTAACTTATTTAATGTCTAAAAATTATAAATAAAATACCATTATGTATAAAATCATTGTATATTTATAATGAGTATTTATAGTCGAATTTATCTTATGTATAACCCTATATTAAAAATGTTTTAGTTATTAAATGTTGATTTTAACTCTTTTAACTCTTAAATAATAATAAATGTCCTAATCTAATCCAAGTGAACCTAAAGGGTCATATTTTATTCCTAAGGTTGTTTTTGGTCTAATTAAACTTATCCAATAGAATTAGGACATGTGTTACAGTAATAATAAAATCATTTTTACCCTTCATTACCCTATTTACTTTTATTCGTGGTAAATAATAGTTAAAAGTTACTATTTAAAAAAAATTATTTTCATCTCATTGAACCACATTTTACTTAATAATATTAACTGTGTCTCTCGGATATTTTAAATTCAACTCACAGAAGTGGTAAAATTAAGTTTTATGTAAATTTTCTAATGCTCCTAGGAGGTGGGTAAAGGCATTAAAAAGTTCAATAAAATTTTTATATATCTGAAATTATTATAAAATTACTCCATTGAATTACATTGAACATATATAGGTATTATGTATCTATTTTTACCTAAAATAAATTTAACTAAATTAACTAATTATTTAGATAAAAATTCGGTTTTAAACTATAACCTAGTGTTTGTCACTATTCATCAAAAATTGAATGTTTTTAGAAAAATACAAAAAATTCACCCTAAGCTAATTTCGATATTCTGAATCCAAAAATGAAGTCCATTTTGAAAGATAAAATTTAAAAAAGTGGGTATTACTATTCATAACGGCTAGTTCATAATAATATTATAATAATATCTTGTTTAGTGAAACTCGGTTTTGCATACAACACACACTATCGAGGAAGGTTGCTCTGGCATGCAACACAAGCCTAGAATAGTGTTTGCGTATAATTCAAGCTAATACGGTGTTTCGTATAACACAACCTAATCTTGGTGTAGCATACAACACAAGACATTAATGAAATTAAAAAGAAAATTTCTCATAAAATCTCGGTGTGTTACATAAAAAACATGCCTATAACAGCACTCGCATTTATCAGTGCTAGAAAATATCACTGTTAAAGTTCTTCTTTATCAGTGCTAAAAAATGGTGATAAAGGCAGACCTTTATCATTGTATTTTTTAGCACTAGTAAAAGGTAACCTTTTGAGTTCTTTATTTTAGCATTGATAAAGGAAACCATTATCAATGCTTTATTTTGAATGATGACAAAAGTTTCCATTTATCAGTGTTTTTTTATCTTTGAAAAAGGTCCAGAACAAAACGAAAAATTATACAAATAAAAATAAAATGAGTAAATTAAGAAAAATATGAATCAGATTATTAATTAAATAATTATTGATAAAAATCAATAAATTTAATATACATATATAAATTATAAATATTAATAAATAGTATATGTTAAATATAGATATATAAAATGAATAAGTATAAGACATATAAATGTTAATTAAAAACATATTAATGTCTTATTCATTTTTAATGTTGTTTGATTTTTCAATTTAACCTATATCAAATATCATGTGTTGTATTTATTTCAAGTACATATATATATATATATATATGAGTGTGTGTGTGTGTGTTTGTGTGTGTGTGTGTTAATGCATTTGTATACACAAATGCACACAACAATATATTTATGCAATATATAGAAACACATACTACTCATATTTATGTAATTATTTAAACTTTTGGTATATTTTAGAATTTCATTTTAACATGATACATTTAATATATGTTATGTTTTAGTTGTTAAATTTTTTTACTACAATTATGGTATTAATTTTTAATGTTCTTTATTTTTTATTTTATTTTGAATTTGGTCATTTTCAATTTTTTATTCATATTTATTTATTTACTATGTATTAGTATTTTCAATATATATAGATCCTCTTAAATATATATATATATATATATATATACCCATATTTTTAATAACATATATTTCATTAATAAAACTTATACATTTTTTCAATAATTTTATTGTGGACTTATTTTTAATTGTTCAATTTCACTCATTTTTAAAATAACGGAATTTAATATTATATATCTATGAATAATTTTAAGAATATATTTTTAAATAAATATTTATAAATAAATGTTTATAAATAAATATATCTAAAAATTTATATTTACTATATTTATAATTTTTGTTTTTTAAATAATTATTTATATAATTATATCTAAATAATTATATATATTTAAATAATTATAAAATGGTACTAAATTTTTTTAAGTAATTATAAAATTCTAATAATGTTATTTAAATAAATATAAAATATAATAAATTTATTTTAAAAATTATAAAATTAAAATAAAGTTATTTAAATAATTATAACCAAAATTATTTTATCAATGATTTTTTAGCGCTGATAAAGATCTATTTTTATTAGCACTTAAAAACTATTGTTAAAAAGATATATTTATCAGCACTAAAGTGTTATCACTCAGAAATATGTCTTTTATCAGAGCATTTTTAATGCTAATAAAGCTCGAGATTTATCGGTGCTTATAAATTTATCATTGATATAATGGATATTTTTTAGTGCTTTTCTAAAAGCATTGTTAAAAGTGTACCCGGTCTATTTAAAACCCCTAACCACGACTCACTCACTGACAATTCTCAAGTCTCACAGAACTCCTCTTTTGCTAGCATAATTCTCTATGTTCCATCAGATTAATAAAGGATAAAATCTAATGTATTTTATTTTATTCTATTCTTCTATCATTTTTTAGTGTTTTGGGTTCTGCGTTTTTAATTTTTACATTGTTCTTAAACATGACGAACCATAAATATCATCTTATCGCTACTATAATACATTTATTGTGGTTTTATTTCACCATTTTCTCCTTTCATATGTATTTAATTTTCTATCCTCTTTTTCCCTTGAGACACACTTAGATGTTTTACTCTCCGCTGATGATTAATAAGGAGAACTCTCATCCCCCCTTGGTTTTCTCTTCATTTGAATATTATAGGGTTCCAATATCTAGGTAGTGTATCAAATTTAATTCATTTTATATTCTGGATCATAGATTATAAAGGCTTAATTACAAGGTTTTTTAAGGATTAGGGGGTACCATGTTGTGAACCTAATTGATGGGTGTTGAACATATTAGGACCAAGGTAAGTGTAAAAATAATTAAAACATGTTTTATGGATTTTTTTATTCGTGTAAATTATTAAACCATGAAATGGGTTATTTAGATTTATGATTTTGATGAATAATTTTTATGATATTCAAGAAAATATTTAATTAATTAGTCATATTCCAAAAATTATTTTAGTGTGGAATGATGTGAGAATTGTTTTTAATAATTTAATTTTTTTATTGAACTTTTACCATGGGTTAGAAAGTGTTATGGGGAATTTCTATGGTGAGATAATTATGACCAACAAATTTTTTACAAATTTTCTAGATATGATATATTTGAGAAATCATTAGGTAAAAAGATTAAGAAATACACAATAACATATAAAGAGTTTATTTCCCAAAAGTAATTGAGTTATCAATGGTTGGATAGTTGATCAATAAAACTATATGATGTGATTTATTAATAGATTTACTAACCAAAATAGAGATATAATTAATTCATAGGGTAAAAAAATAATTTGAAATGTAATATAACATGGTGAATAACTACAAAGAGAACACAAATTGATTAATGTTTACTTCTTATTTATTGGATCTTTATGTGATATAAGTCATGTAATTTTTTATCCATTTTCAAAATGAAAAAATTAAGATATTATATTTTCTAATATCCTTGATTCATAAATGTAAATTTAATATTATATATACTTTTATCAGAGGCTATGACATTTGACCAATGTATATTTTGGTGGGTAATTAAATATATGATATTTTATGAATTAATTTGGAAACGTCACCCAAATGGTTTCTAAGAAATTATAAACCAAAAGTATCATAATAGATAGTTTGAAACATGTATTGAAACACCCAGTTAAAGAAGTACTTTGGCATGATGAACCCATCAGTTTCCATTAGATGGTAGTCAATGATCAAGTCACTCTTTATTAAATGTATAGTCCCTATAAAGGGGTACGATCCCCCTATTGTAATTAACCCTTTATTATTTTCCATATCCAAACCTCTCTTCTTCCTTGATGACTATTTGTCAGTAGGTTAAGTTGTTATCACTCCTTTGGTTATCGAGGGTCCTCAAGAATATTTCTGTGATTGAAGGCTATTGTAATCTCCTCAAAGATGAGAATACTTTATTGTGGGGATACCTCTCTCCAATATTATATTTTACAACCAAAATATCATTATCAATCATAAAGTATGACATTCCTAGATGTAATTGTATATATACTTCAAGCTATGTGGTATAATTTTCAATTATGGGATGTATTTATGGTTCCCCTATGATTGTATGGTAATGTATCATAATAATAAATTAAGGATAACATTGAATATATTCATTTTATTTATATGAGTAAATAAATTCCAGATCAATACTGATCATAAGTTAAAAAATTAATCCTTTAAAGGGATGTATGTTATTGGAGGGATCTTATGGTGGATTAAAAAATATCTAAAATTGAAAGGTGAATAACACTTGAGTAGACAGAAATAATGTCCAATGTAGGTAGGGTGATATTTTTTTCTTCAAGACCATTATAGTGATCGTATTATAATTCCTCTTTAATTGAGGATACTTTCTAAGTGATTCTATTAGTTAAGGATCCTAGGACACATTACCCCTTAGAATCCTGATTGTCTTTAATCTCTTGATGATGGATTGGACTTCCTCTTTTAAACTAGCCTTTCTCCCATCGTTGTGGTTCCAAAGTTCAGTGATGAAATACCTCCCGAATAGTGATGGGAGGAATCCTTGTTTGAAAGAGGGAATGAGTAGCCTCATATCCATCATCAAGTTATGAAAAGAAATCAAGTGTCTAAGGATGTATTAAAAAATGTCATCACAGGTTAGTTGTACTATAGTATTTAATTATTATATCTTTATTCATGTAAGTAATAATTTTTCTGAAAGATGTATGAAATTGTGGGTTTTTATTTATGACGTGTACTACATTATAGGTATTCAAGAACAATTAAATTTTTGACTTGTCAAGTAGAACATGTCATCTAAAAATGATGATGTTTCCAATCAAAAGCAGGAATAGATAGTTGATGATGAAACTATAAAATTATTATGGAATCAACAACATGTTGATGAAAATAATGAAAAAAACACGAATAACATAGAATCATGGTTTTAAATAAAATTATCAAGGCAAGAATTCAGGGTATAAAATTTCACGTTGGTTGGAATCAAGAGGATCAAACCATTGACCCCAATAATTAAACGTTTTTTAGTCATCTTGGGGTCACAATGAGGATGAATGTATCGATTGATATTGACTCATAGTGCCACATCCAACCTATAATGAAGAAAATCCTTTGTAATAATATAATGGTAATGTTACAATATAATTTCTCTATTTTAATAAAAAATTATATAATTAAACATTCATTTAGTTTTCCTTATTCCTTACATACTTCATTTATTTTAGAATATTTCTATAAGAAATGTTTCTTAATGGATGCTACAAAATCCCATAGAGGCTTCCAGACACTTCTAACGAAGTTGCATCTTATGGATGTTGAAGTTAAAATTAAGCCACGTGCACAACTTAGTTTTGTACACAATATAAAGAAAGAAACATGGACTTATTTTAGTAATAATTTCAATGAGGAATCATTTCATGTGAATTTTTGTCAATAATATATTATTTGAAATTATTTATTTTATCCAACTTTATTCAAAATTGTTAATTTATGAAAAAACAAAAGAGTGCTGAAAATAAAGAATGTGCATCAAAACCAATGTACCCCTATCGCAATGGAAGTATGGGGTATGCTTCATTAGAGAAGAAATTTTTATGTATTTTAAATCAAAAATAAAATTTTAATTATTTATATAAAACAAAATATATTCCTTTTTTATATGTAGATTGATGAATCAAAATATGAAGCCACTTCCATCCCACGTCATGTATTATGGAAGGAGGGTCGTGAAAATAAGGATGGAATATTAGTTGATGAAAACAAAAAAAGTAGTATGGGAAGTATGTGTAAGTATTAAACAATTTTAATTCATTATAATTTATAACAATATTACATAAAAATAAATATGTAAATATTTTACAAATGGTTTAGGAAAAATAATCAATAATGGTCGTACAAGAAGAAAAGTAACTTTCAGTAACTTTGAAGTGGCCTGAACAATATAGTTGCATTGGAAGATTAGGTTTTGGAGTCTCTCCTCGAACATATTATGAGAATATAAAATCACATAAAGATATATATAATATAATGAGATGAATGAATACAAAAATAGACTCATATGAAATATATTATTTTTTGGACTAGTTTGGTAGACCAATGTATAAGAAAGGATCACAGCAAATTAAGAATGGTGCAAAGATTCACACATGAACCAAATGATCGCACTAGATTTGATTCTAGTCATTCCCCCAAAAGAAAACCTTACCTGATTATAAATAATATCATTACACGTTTTCCTAAATGTTTATCAAACAACTTCTGATAACTTTATATTACTAAAATTCTACAGAGTACAGTTTTATGTGGTTTTTATTTGTCAACTCCCAAGTATCACCATGTTGGGATGAGTACAAAATATAATATCCTGGGAGAATAGGTACATAATCAACCCCTCCAAAAAAACACACGAGAGTGGGGACTGAGGTATCTTATGAGTCGAATGCTGAGTTTCATGTGCCACTTGATGGACTAAATATCACAACGGTCAAAGATGCTATTGGATATTTTATATAATGGTATTATAATCATATAAATATACATGAGGTATGTCTTTAACAAATTATTTCATGTAAATATAATTTAATAGTTGATGATAAATGTTCTAAATTGAGGTATTATTTTATATATTGATAAAGCGATGGAGAAGTGAAAGGTCGAAACAAAAAAATCTACCTAATTTACCAAGAAAACAAAATGACCTTATGAGAGTAACTTCTCCTCGCTAATTCTAGAGAAATATTTATTATCATTTGAACTTCATTTATAAACCACATTTAAAGATAAATATATATCATACATTAAATATGAAGAAGAAATATATAGATATTCCATGATAGATGTAATTTTTCTTGAGACACAAAATGAGATTTCAAAACATGAATGGATGGGCATAATAGTTGTGAAAACATACATAAGGTACATTTTCATAATACACCATTCCAAAGAGTGAGATAAATATGTTTATTAAAGTTAATAACTATAAATATATTGTATATGTGTTTATATTTCAACTATATAAAAGGGAGATCATGTAATTCCTGATTTGGATTCATTAATCCTTGTATCATTTCTATGCCAAAAATTAATTTTATTGAGGAAGAAATTAATAATTAAAAAAATGAGTTACTCAAAGTGTTTGATAAAAAACATCGTACAATAGAATATTATTGATCCCTACAATGAAAGGGTAAAACTCTATGACCTAATAATATAAATATATTTTAAATATTTTCATTACTTAATTGTTTTTTTAAGAAGCATTGGATGCTGATAGCAGTCAACATAGACACCCTGAATATTTATTTTTTGGATTCAATGGATGGATTTCTAACTAACTAACCACACATGATATGTATTGTGAATTTTTAACACAATGAAATCAAAATTTTATAGATCAAATTTGAATTTTATATTCGATATTTGTTTTAATTGGTATTTTGTTCTGATAGAGGGGTCGCTAAATATAGGCTAGATCATGGCATAAAGTCAGTAAAGTCAGTGGATGAAAAGATAAATCCAATGGATTACTATAAATGGAAAAACAATTAAGGTATATATAAAATTATTTGACTACCAAAACATTTTAAAACAATTTTATTATTTTGATTAATGTTTCTGCAATTTCAAAAACAAGGTAATGCAATCGATTTTCAATATTATGTTTAAATATTTATGATAGAAATCATAAAGTAAAAAAAGACCAACATCCCATAATATTTAATTTCAAAAGTTAATTTAAATTTCATTAAATAAATTTCATAATCATTTATTTGTTTATTTTTTCTAAGTACTATCAATATTTCCAAAAAAAGAGTTTCTCAAAAGAATAAATCATTTTTTTATAGAAAAGTGGGAAGCATACTTTTTTTATGAATGTATGTCGGCAACAAATTTAGGTGATTACCTACTATGTTGGAGATCTAGTATGGCGATGAACATTGAAAGATATCTGGGCTGTGAATTAATAGTTTCATAATGCTTATATATTATTGTTGATATCTTTCTCAAGGATAAGAGTAATGGAGGAAATCAATTTGTTCAGAAGCACTGACCTACAAAAAATAAAATTGTTAAGAGATCACGGAGGTAGAGGTGGAGGCGAAGGCAGAGGTGGAGGCAAAAGCGATGGCAGAGGCAGATTCTGACTTGGAGACCAGCATGGAGGAAGTGGTAGATGTGAGGACCAAGGTGGATACTGAGGTAGAGGAGGATAATAAGCACTGGTGTAACACCACAATATTTCATAGTATGTTATTCCTTCAAAGTAATTCAATAACTTGCACTACATGCAACACTGAGTTCAAGCGCACCACGACTTACCAAACTAGACGTTAAAAAGTAGTTATGAATTGTGTTAACTGAAATTTGAACTTTATATAATCCTTTTAATTTTAGAATCCATATTCTGAGTTTCTTAGACATAATGTAAGAACAAATACATTTTTTTCAAATAAAAGAAGTATTTTTCAAAAAATGAAATTTTACCGCCTTTTAATGGAGAACCCTTTCTAAATCCAATATTTGAAACTTTTATATATTAAATATAACAAAATAAACTTCTTCTATAAAATTGGGACATAAGAATTTAGTTTTAATAAATATTTGGGTTTTTCTGATAACTTTCATATTTGGGTGAATAGTGAAAAATACTATATTTTAATTGAAAACAACTTTTTTAATCAAAATAATTTATAGTGTTAAATTATACATTTTAATGGTTTGGAAGTATATATAGATTATATTTTTATCATTTAATGCAATGCTTGACATTTTAAGTCATTTTACTTTGAAATTGGACATAAACAAGTGTCAATCTTTTGATAGTTATTATTTCATTAAATTACGTCTTTTGGTTTTGACAGCGGGGATTAATTTTAAATTAATAAATGCAACTTCTATGTTTTCAATTTGGTAAAATATACTTCATTATTGAATTTGGAATATCAAAATTATCTTAGGGTGAATATTTTGTATTTTTCTGAAAACTTTTAATTTTTGATAAATAATGAAAAACACTGAGTTATAGTTTAAAACCGAATTTTTATTTAAATAATTATTTATTTTATTTAAATTTATTTTAAATAAAAATAGATACATAATACCTATATAATTTCAATTTAATTAATTGGAGTCAGTTTATACTAATTTTAGATATATAAAAATTTTATTGAACTTTTCACCGTCTTTTACCCACCTCCATGGAGAATTTTTAAATTCACATAAAACATAATTTTACCACTTTTTTGAGTTGAATTTCGAAAATTCGATAGACACAGTTATTATCAAGGAGTAAAATGTGGTTCAATAAGATAAAAATAATTTTTGGTGAATAGTAATGTTTTACTTTTATTTACCACGGTTAAAAGTAAATAGGGTAATTAAGGGTAAAATGATATTATTATTACCCTAAAAAATGTCCCAATTCTATTTGATAAGTGTAATTCGACCAAAAACAACCTTAGGAATAAAATACGACCATTTAGGTCCAATTGGATTAGATGAAGACATTTATTATTATTTTATTTAAGGAATAGTTAAAAGAGTTAAAATCAAAGTTTAATAACTAAACCATTTTTAATATAGGGTTATACATAAGATAAATTCGACTATAAATATTCATTATAATGATAAAATTATTTTATACATAATGGTATATTATTTATAATTTTTATAGATAAAATAAGTAAATTTATTTATGACATAATGATGATGCAGTAATCACCTTATTAATGAAAGAATCAGATAAATGGTATTATAAATATTAAAATAAATATAATTTCAATGTTTTTATGCCATAAAATAATTTTATAGCTGACTATGACATGTTAGGGATGATTCAATGTATCGTTTTCGAAGAAATAAAGTTTTGATGACTTTCACAAAAACAAAATACCAAATAGTGTCAAAATTGATATAAATTAATATTTAAAACAAATAATATATTATTGGTTGATATAATATTCTTAAAAATGTAAGGTTCAAAAAAGGGGATTAAATAATATTATATATGTCATTAGGGATCAACGTAATGTTCTCTTGGAAGTTTAGAGTAATTTTATTAACCATATTTAGTAAGAATACAAGAAGACACTGTAATAGTTAAACTATTTTACTAAGAGTTAAATCTAAATGATAAGGTTAAAATGGTAAACTAAACTCATCTAAAACCTATTTGTTGAGAGTATTTCGACCCATAACCACCTAAGTCTCGATATAAATTCACTTGGAACCATTATAAACTATATATGATTGTATAATAAATTAATACTTTAATCTTTTCCTAAAGTAACCTTCACCCCTCTTATAAAAGGGAACTTCCCCTTCTCTTAAAATAACACCTCCAAAGCCATTTGGCTCGGCCAAAACCTTCCCAAATATCCTCCCAACTTCCCTCAATTTAACCTAGAGGCATTATTTTTATTATAAATCCAACCTAAGTAGCCCTTTTTATCAAATCAAAAGGAAGAACCTGAAGAAGAGGTAATGATTTCACCACCCTCTTTCAAGTTCCTTTCTTCTTCCACTTCTTATTTATTTTTTATTTCCATTCTAAAATAATAACTCTAGTATCTTCTATATAATATGATGTTATTATAAATATTTCACACCTATATTCATTATTCTATCCATCTTATGAATGATAATGTCACCATGTGTGCGTACGTACGGCTTACCGTCTCCACGTTGTGGTGTAATTTTTTATTTAAACTATGTTATTTGGATGGATATAATGATGAGTAATATGTATATAAATAATTAAAATAACATGATAATGTCTCTGTAAAATTAATATACCTTCCAATTTCACACCTTTAAGGAAATTATATTGTCTCTCGTGCATATGTACGAATTACCGTCTCCACGACGCAATGAGATTCATTTCCACATTCACAATTCCTCGACGATTATAAAAATATATATTACTAATATGTTTGTAATATATGAAATAATAATTCTACTGGAGATATATATATATATATATATATATATATGTACTTATATATATATTATTCACTTAGTTCCGTTCAATACGTTATGAAAATGGAAACATCGTTTAAGCGTACGTACGGACTACCGTCTCCATAAACGGTGTTTTCTATTTCATATATATATATATATTATACGTATTTATATTATAAATATATATGATATATGAATCATGTTTTATATTCTGGATGTATTTAAATCATGATCTATGTGATACAATCAATATTAACAAGTTAAAACACGTACGATAAAGAAAGCGATTATTACACGAAATGTTAATTTAACATGGAAATAAATATTAAATGGGTAGTATAAAGTCATAAATGAATAATGTATGATATCATAAATATTAATATGGTTCTGGTATAATTTAATAACATACTATGGTCTTCATACAGAAGGTTAAAAATACCCTCGACTAATGGAAAGTGCAAGGTAAGGGGTTTTCATCTCACTCCTTATTCCCGTGAGATTCATGCCATATTGCCACTATTACCTTTTGTGTGGTGTATGTACTTACCATAAATGCATTACTTGTGTAATACACTTTAATTTATGTGTATTTACATATTCATTGTATGATACCTCTTTCATGGGGTGTATGTTTCATAATTTATCAAATTGGTAAGGGTTAATTTCACAACCTCTTTATTATATGAGGTTGTTTTTATGTAAGTATCATGTGTGACATACTTATTATCCATGTCCATGTTTCATGAAAGAGTTTTCAAAGGGATTATTTTAAGGCACTGTTTTACAAAAAACTCATTTCAAATGTTTTAAATATTTATTCATCTAAATCTTTCTCATTAATGTCCATGTCTTCAAAATGGTTTTTAAGGTTTTATTTATATCGACATGAATGTTTTTAAAATGATAATTACTTTCAAAAGTTTCAAACTGGTATGGGACACTTTGATTCAAAAATTTCTTTAAATGTCTTCCTTTCTAAATTGTGTGACATTTAAATTTTTTCATGAAAAAAGTATATTTCTCTCAAAGAGTTTTAAAAATCATTTTCACCTATGTCAACATCCTTTGGTGGATTTTAAACTTATTTGAAGATGATTTATTATGACACAAATATTCCATATATTATTGAAGGTTTTGTGATATGTTTGACTATGGATGTGTTATTTTTATACCATTCATTGTTTAGGGATAATGTATTGACATTTCGTATGCTAGTTTTAATACGAATGTTTATGTTATGTTTAAACCTTTTAATATGAGTAATGAATTGGACTTAGTAAGTGACAGGTGGATCCTGTTATAGATTCTCAATGCATCGGTAGGTCTCATGAGACAAACTAGTGTCTTGGAACAAGGGCTTGACAAAACATTATTTGTAGTCTTGTAACAAGGCCTTGACTATGTGGTTATGATAGTCTGGCATTATGCATTCCATCATTATGAAAGTGGTTAGTGATATTGCATGTGATTATTCGACTAGAAGAATATCCATGTGAATAAGTAAATGTAATTACTTAATTTTATTTTTTCAATATTATTCTTATGTTCAAGTTTAAAAGGTTTTTGTTTTATTTATACATTGCCTTAATTGTTTATACTTATTTATGAAAGTTCCTGATGTATTGTTATCCTTACTGAGCATCTGAGCTCACCCCTTTCTATGTTTTATTTTTCCCAGGATTCCAAGGAATGTATTGTAATTGATATGCAGGGATAAGACAAGGGAATAAAGGCATTCATAAAGGATTATTTATATTGTTTTGTATGTTATATAGTGTAATGTAACATTCACGTATGTAATCTATTTTTCAAGACTCCTAAACTGATCAGTCGTTCAGGACTTGATTCCTTGTAATCATGCCAATGTATTAAAATAATGCACTGGCTTTCGGTAGCTGGGGTCAGGGTGTTACAGTTGGTATCAGAGGAAGTTTAGAAATAACTTTGGAAAATAGATTTAGATAAACTCTAATTATATCAAATAGACCTAAGATAGACTTTGAGGATTAGTGTAGAAGAAATTCCTAGAATTCTGGTAATGTAATGATTTTGTGAGTTTTCTAAGAAAATACATCCCTGTCTGGATACAAGCAGGTAGAGGCGGCTCTGGCACAGATGTACCTAGGGGTAAAACCCAAGAACACATCTTTGAACTATAATTGAATGGGAAATGGTGCACGACAATGGGCTTTGCTTCACTCTTGGTTACGACACTCCTAGGGGTTATGCTTAGGATATTTCTCATTTTCTTCACAAATCATTATGAAGGATTTATGAGTATAGAATTTCTCAATGAAAACATCTTTATGATTGTGGATTATATAAATAAACCGTTCAATTTATGTTAGGTATTTTACAAGTTTAGAATTATTCATTGCAATTCATAAACGGACCTAGTTTATGCTATTATATAGAAATTGTGCCCAGTAGAAGGAATGCGAACTCCAGCAGTACGTATGATCCAAAGAGTAAGAAGGATCATTTATTTCACGGTATTAATAAAAAATTTAGAAGGTAAATAGTCTCCCATTTATTCTCCACATATGAAGAAATAGTATCATGTGTTAATAATATAAGTAAACAATTCTCTGGGTCATATGGCTTTGAAGGTAAGTAAGAGAAGAAAATTATGGAAGAGGGAAAGATGGATAAAGGGAAGAGGGAAAAGAAGAATTTTCCCATATGTGATAACTGTGGGAAGAAACAACTGGGAACATTCCTGAAGGGAATGGTAGATTGTTATAAGTGCGGAGAAAAAGGACACCATGTACGTGACTACAAGGGTAAGAAAAAGGTTTCAAATGTACAATGCTTCATCTACAAGGAGTTGGGACACTGCATGAACCAATGTCAAAATCATCATAGTATGTCCCAAATGATTCTATTAGATAATAATCAAGTTATGATACTACCACAGATAAGGAGGAATGATTAGAGTTCTTACGTTGTTATTAGAGAAATATGTAATTTGAGTGTTGTATCAACAATGTACAGGTTATAATAATTATGGATTATATAAGGATTGTATTGTAGTACTATTAAATTAAGGACTTGAGATTGTGTGGAACCAAGAAAAGTGTCTCAATTGTAGGTTAAAGTTTTGGAAAATATATGGTTGAGGGAATGATAAACCATAATATGGTTCTGATACTGAGGTACTGATTTTTGGAATAATACATGATTGATTTGGATAAATTATATTGGATATTATTGACTACCTTGAAACTGATTAATGATTTGAATATTCCATCATTGATGAAGTTTACAAAAAAAAATTATAGAAGGAGTATATCTAGTATTTTATAAGGAATACAGGATCATGAATGTAATCAATAAGGTTTTATTGTAATTCAATATGTTGTAGTGTTTTAAAATAATACATGATAAAGGTGTTCACATGTTATTACGTGGAAAAAAGGATTTTCATTTTGATTAAATTTCATATTAATTTTTGACTGTGAGTTTGGATAGAAGTATTTTGGATAATTCTAGTTTGAGATTATTTTCTGATTCCCATTAAAGGACAACCTAGAGGTCAGGTGGAAACCTATCATGTCCGGCAAGGCCACAAGACCTGAACCTAAAAATGAAGGGATACAAGGGTGTATCACCTACCACTGGCCCACATGATGTCCTGGATTGAATAATGTTGTCTTTTTAAAAAAATCAGGTAGATTAATTATAAATTCATTTTTTTGGACCCTATACGAATAGGATAAAAAGAATATTATTTTTAAGTTCTATTATTTTTCAGAGTGAAAGATGAGTTTGTGGTAGAAATTAGTTAAAATATGGGACTCTACATATAAAGTATATATTTTTCTTCTTCTCTTATTCTATGAAGAAATTAATTCATATACTTTAGTAAAGGGATTTTAAACCAAAAATGTGTTATCCTAATACCATACATTTTGTTGAACCGATGGTATTTTAAATCATCATAGATTAATGAATTTAAGGCCCTCAATTTTACACTTGTTTGTGATTGATGACCTCAATCACTACCTATAAATAATTACATTTCTTCTCCAATTATATGTCTCTAATTTACACCAATATTCTTCTAATCAAGATCATAATTTGGTGGTGATCCTTTCATTTCCCTTTTCCCCTTATTAAGACTAAATTTTATTAACCTAATTTCTGATGTGAGTTTTCCCAAAGGTATTTTTTATCTTGAACTTTCTATTTTCAAAGAAAATTTTCAATTTGCAAGGATTCAATTTATTGAAGGAGGGAATAATTCAACACCCCAAAATTTCATAGTACGTTATTTCTTCAAAGTAATTCAATAACTTGCACTACATGCAACACTGAGTTCAAGCGCACCATGACTTACAAAACTAGCCATTCAAAAGCAGTTATGAATAGTATTAACTGAATTTTGAATATTATATAATCCTTATAATTTTAGAATACATATTGTGAGTATCTTAGACATAATGTAAGAACAAATACATTTTTTTTCGGATAAAAGAAGTATTTTTAAAAAAAATGAAATTTTACCGCATTTTAATGGCAAACCCTTTCTAAATCAAATATTTGAAACATTTATATATTAAATTTGACAAAATAAAAATCTTCTCTAGAAATGGGACATAAGAATTAATCTCAATAAATTTTTGGTGTTTTTCTGATAACTTTCATATTTGGGTGAATAATAAAAAATACTATATTTTAACTGAAAACAACTTTTTTAATCAAAATAATTTATAGTGTTAAGATATACATTTTAATAGTTTGGATGTATAAATAGATTATATTTGTACCATTTAATGTAATTCTGGCCAGTGTAAGTAATTTCACTTTGAAATTGTATGTAAACAAGTGTCAATCTTTTGAAAGTTAATATTTCTTAAAATTACGCCTTTTGGTTTTGATAGTGGGGATTAATTTAAAATTAATAAATGAAACTTATATGTTTTTAATTTGGTAAAATAGAATTCATTATTTAATTTGGAATATCAAAAATATCTTAGGGTGAATTTTTGGTATTTTTCTGAAAACTTTTAATTTTTGATGAATAGTGAAAAACACTGAGTTATATTTTAAAACAGAATTTTTATTTAAATAATTATTTATTTTGTTTAAATTTATTTTAGGTCAATATAGATACATGATACCTATATAATTTCAATATAATTCATTGGAGTTACTTTATAATAATTTTAGATATATAAAAAGTTTATCGAACTTTTCACCATCTTTTACCCACCTTCTAGGAGAATTTGTAAATTCACATAAAACATAATATTACCGGTTATGTGAGTTGAATTTAAAAAATCCAAGAGACATGATTAATATCAATGAGTAAAATTTGGTTCAATAAGATAAAAATAATTTTTGGTTAATAGTAACTTTTTACTTTTATTTACCACAGTTAAAAGTAAATAGGGTAATTAAGGGTAAAAAAGATATTATTATTACCCTAACACATGTACTATTCTATTTGATAAGTTTAATTTGATAAAAAACCTTAGGAACAAAATTTTACCCTTTAGTTCCACTTGGATTAGATTAAGACATTTATTATTATTTTATTTAAAGAAGAGTTAAAAGAGTTAAAATCAAAGTTTGATAACTAAAACATTTCTAATATAGAATTATACATAAGATAAATTTGACTATAAATATTTATCAGAAAGATAAAATTATTTCCATCATAATGGTATTTTATTTATATTTTTTATAAGTTAAATAATTAAATTTATTTATGACACAAAAATGATGCAGTAATTACCTTATTAATGAAAGAATCAAATAAATGGTATTCTAAATATTAAAATAAATATAATTTCAAAGTTTTTATGACATAAAAGAATTTAATAGGTGACTATGAAATTTTAGGACAGATTCAATGTATCTTGTTCGAAGTAATCATGTTTTCATGATTTTCACAAAAAAAATACCAAATAGTGTCAAAACTGATATAAATTAATATTTAAAACAAATACTATATTATTTCTTGATGTAATATTTCTAAAAATGTAAGGTTCAGAAAAAGGGATTAAATAATATTATATATGTCATTAATGTTCCACTTTTGGTTCTCTTGGAAGTTTAGAGTATGTTTATTAACCATATATAGTAAGAATACAAGAAAACACGGTAAAATTTAAACTATTTAACTTAGAGTTAAATCTAAATGATAAGGTTAAAATGGTTACCTCAACTTGTCTTAAACCTATTGGTTGAGATTATTCCGACCCATAACCAACTAAGGCTCGAAATAAATTCATTTGGGACCATTATAAACCGAATATGATTGTATAATAAATCAATGCTTTAATCTTTTCCTAAAGTAACCCTCACCCCTCTTATAAAAGGGATCTTACCCTTCTCTCAAAATCACACCTCCAAAGCCATGTTTCTCGGCCAAACCCTACCCAAATATCCTCCAAACTTCATTAACTTCAGTATAGAGGCCTTAGTTTGATCAGAAAGCCAACCTAAGAGCCCTTTTGATCAAATAAAAAGGAAGAATCTAAAGAAGATGTAATGATTTCACCACCCTCTTTCAAGTTCCTTTCTTCTTCTACTTCATCTTTCTTTGTTATATACATTCTAAAATAATAACTCAAGTATATTCTATATAATTTTATGTTATTATAAATATTACACAACTATATTCATTATTCGATCCATCTTATGAATGATAATATCACCATGCGTGCGTACATACGGCTTACCGTCTCCACGCCATGGTGTAATTTGTTATTCAACACTACGTTATTTGGATGGATATAATGATGAGTAATATGTATATAAATAATGAAAATAACATGATAATGTCTCTATAAAATTAATATACCATCCAATTACACACCTTTAAGTAAATGATATTGTCACTCGTGCGTACGTACGAATTACCGTCTCCACGACGCGATGAGATTCATTTCCACATTCACCATTCATCGACGATTATAAAAATATATATTAATAATATGTTTTTAATATATAACATAATAATTCTACTGTATATATATATATATTTACTTACATATATTTTATTCACCTAGTCCCGTTCAATACGTTATAAAAATGGAAACAACGTTTATGCGTATGTACGGACTACCGTCTCCATAAATGGTGTTTTCCATTTCATATATATGTCTATTATACATATTTATATTATAAATATACATGATATAAGAATCATTTTTTATATTCTGTAATTATTTAAATCATGATTTAAGTGATACAATCAAGAGTAACAAGTTAAAACACGTACGATAAAGAAAGCGATTATTACCCGAAATCTTAATTTAACATAGAAATTATTATGAAATGGGTAGTATAAAGTAATAAATGAATAATTTATGATATCATAAATATTAATATGGTTCTGGTATAATTTAATAACATACTACGGTATTCATACAGGAGGTTAGACATACCCTCGACTAAAGGAAAGTGCAAGGTTAGGGGTTTTACTCTCACTCCTTATTCCTGTGAGATTCGTGCCATATTTCCACTATTACCATTTGTGTGGTGTATGTACTGCCCATAATTGTACTATTTGTGTAATACACATTAATTTATCTATATTTACATATTAATTGTATGATACCCCTTTCATGGGGTGTATGTTTCGTAAGTTATCAAATTGGTAAGGGTTAATTTCACAACGTCTTTATTATCTGAGGTTGTTTTTACGTAAGTATATAATGGGAAATATTTATTATCCATGTTCATGTTTCATGAAAAAGTTTTCAAAGGGATTCTTTTAAGGCACTTTTTAAAAAAAATATCATTTAAAATATTTTAAATATTTATTCTTCTAAACCTTTCTCATTAATGTCCATGTCTTCAAAATGGTTTTTAAGGATTTATTTATATGGACATGAATGTTTTTAAAATGTTAATTCCATTAAACTGTTTCAAAGTGGTACGGGAAACTTTGATTCAAAAATTTATTTAAATGTCTTCCTTTCTGAATTGTGTGACTTTTAAATGTTTTCATGAAAAAGGGATATTTCTCTCAAAAAGTTTTACAAATCATTTTCATCTATGTCAACATATTTTGATGGATTTTAAATTTGTTTGAATATGATTTATTATGATAAAAATCTTCCATATTGTATTGAAGGTTTTTTGATATGTTTGACTATGGATGTGTTATTTTTATATCATTCATGGTTTAGGGATAAAGTATTGACATTTCATATTCTAGTTTTAATACGAATATTTATGTTATGTTTAACCCTTTTCATATGAGGAATGCATTGGACATAATAAGTGACAGGTGGAGCCCGCTATAGCTCCTCGATGCATCAATAGGTCTGATGAGACAAATAGGTGTCTTGCCATAAGGCCTTGACAAAATCTTATTTGTAGTCTTGGAACAAGGCCTAGACTTTGTGGTTATGATAGTCTGGAATTATGCATTACATCATTATGAAAGTGGTTAGTGATATTTCATGTGATTATTCGACTAGTAGAATATCCATGTGAATAAGTAAATGGAATTACTTCAATTTATTTTTTCCATATTATGCTGAAGTTCAATTTTAAAAGGATTTTGTTTTAGTTATACATTGCCTAAAATGTTTATGCTTCATTATGAAAGTTTCTGTTGTATTGTTATCCTTACTGAGAATCTGACCTCACCCCTTTCTATGTTTTATTTTTCCTAGGATTCCAAGAAATGTATTGTGATTGACATGGTGGGTTATGCCAAGGGAATAAAGGAATTCATAAAGGATTATTTATGTTGTTTTGTATGTTATAAATTGTAATGTAACATTCATGTATGTAATCTATTTTCCAAGACTGCTAAACTAACCAGTCTTTAAGGACTTGATTCCTTGTAATCATGAAAATATATTAAAATAATGCACCAGCTCTGGGTAACTGGGGTCGGGGCATTACAGCTGGCATGAAAATAATAAAATTGTTCACCAATGAATTAGAATAAGGATCATACCATGATTTTGTTTGAGAAAAATTGTATAAAACTTAACACAACACTGGTCACATAAGATAAGATCTATTTTGTTTCATTCAAATTTAAAATGACATTTAAAAAAAACACATGCATACTCAAACCTGAGAAAACACATTCATATTTTTTGGTAATTTATAATGAAAATCTACATGTCATTTGTGAAGTGTATAGATCACACTCACCTCAATCTGATGAACAGTGTGACCAGAATGAATTAAAATTCCCTTTATCAGTTTAAAATTGACATTTTAATAAAAAAAGGTTTCACTCACTGAAAACAAAGAAAACATGCTCATATTGTGTTCATAATTTGGGGAAAATATTCATGATACATTTTTGATGTGTATGAATCAGTCTCACATAAAACCAATACATGATGCTACCTATATGGCTCAAAGTGCATGTTTCCAGTTTAAAATGACATTTTAGTATATAAACAAATGTTGCATACTGAAAATTGAGTAAACACATTCTTATTGTTTTGATTCATTATGAAAATTATTCATGATTAATTTGGGATGTGTATCATTCAACTACACCTCAATCTGAAGTATGGTGTGACCGATATGACATCAAGTACGTGATTTCTATTCAAAATTAATATTAATTTTAGTGAAAAAACAACTAACATACTCAAAACTAATAAAATTCATTCAAATTGTTTTTTTTAATTTATGAAAATGATATATGAATCATTTGTGAGGTAAAGGTATTAGTACCACCTCAACTTGACATACGATGTGGCCGATATGACTCAAAGTTTCCATTATCAGTTTAAAATTGACATTTTAATATAAAAAAATTACAAGTCAATAAGAAATGAGAAAACACACATGGAGTTTCTTGATAATTTGGTAAAATGTTTCATAATTGAATTTCAATGTGTATGAATCTATCCCATGTCAAACCCACAAACGATGCCACATGTATGGCTCAAAGTGCGTGTTTCTAGTTTAAAATGACATGTTAGTAAAAAAAACGCATGGTATACTCAAAACTAATAAAACATATTATTATTGTTTATATACTTTAGTAAAATGATCCATGATTCATTTTTGATTTTTATCAATCATCTGGGCCACAATTTGATACATAGTGTGATCTTTATGACTCCATGTGCATATTTTTTATTTAAAATTAACATTAACTTCAGTGAAAAAAACAACTAACATACTCAAAACTTATGAAATCAATTCATATTATTTTGTTACATTATGAAAATTATCTATATGTCATTTGTGATATGTATTGATTATCCAAACCTCAATCAGATTCACAGTGTGACCGGTATGTGACCAAGTGCATCTTTTATTCAAAACTGACCTTAGTTTTAATAAAAAAACAACTTTCATGCTCAAAACTAATAAAATACATTCCGAATATTTTTTTACTTTGTTAAAACATTAAATATGTAATTTGTGACATTTATAAATTATTAAAACTTCAATTAGTCTCACGGTGTGACTGATATGACTCTAAGTGTTCCTTTTTATTCAAATTTAACACTAATTTTAGTAGAAAAACGACTCGCATAATCTATAATAGTGTATTCTTTTAATTTCATTTGACTTATAAATTTTATTTCATTTAAAATCTTTATTTTTTATCTTATTTTGGTATTTTTTTGTTTCTACTGATTATGTGTGTTATTTCAGCACACTACACATGTTTTTTTGTGATGTAGTGTGTCGCAACGTTATGCTACAGTTTTCAATTTTATCAACACTACTAAATGAACTAATAAAAGACACCTTCATCAGAAATTAAACCATTTATAATAAATTATAATTTTATCAATTCAAATAAAAGAAAAAATAAATATTACATTTATCAGTACTTTTTAAAAGCATTGATAAATGGTCTATTTATTAGTGCTTTCATTTACGCTGAAAAATATACCCTTTATGATCACTTTTTTAGCGCTGATAAAATCCATGGACTTTTAACTATTCTGAGGTAGTCAACACTTTTCTAGAACTGATAAAGGATAATAATAGTTCAATTAAAGGCGTGTTTGACTTTCTACTTAAATACACCATGTGATTGTAGTCTTCATTTTTGTTGGTTAGTATCAGTAGTTGATGATTTTCTCGTAGACCCTTGATGGGTATATCCTTTCATTTATTGTGGTATAGTTGGGCCGATGTTTATGATGTAAATAGATACCTATATGTTTCTAGTAAATAGGATCCTTGATGGGGAATTACCATATACGGATGCCCAGTGAGTGTAAGCTCATCACTCTTTTCTACATATAATCATGATACTCAAGTATCAATCCCTTAGGGGTATTATTATTAAGGCCTAGGTAGGGATATTATTAATAGTTATGGACCTTACATGTAAATGTTTTGTTTACCTCTATCATAGATGGTTGATAGGTGTGATAGATTCCTTGAGTTGATATGCATGTGTGGGTGATGCCCCATAGAATATGATTTTATAGAGGTTTTAATTTTTTGTAGGTGGTCAGAGATAGGTTCCCATTTATGATACTAGAATACTAGGGATTAATGGTAGACCTATATTCAAAGAGATTTCACTCCAACCCTTGTAGGTCGACCTTATATTTGGTAAAGGGAAACAAGTAATAGAGATTCTAGACTGTCATTTGTTCATTTATTTTTAGATAGTGAGAATGGTTACATTCTCATTGAGAGACTAATGCGTGGTTAGTTCCTGGATTTTATACTATAGTAATATTGATACCTTTGACTTTTGATGAAGCAACTAGGGTTATTTTTTATAAATATTGGTTTCTATAAGAAATAATGTTCAGGTGTCTGACCTTATTGACCAGAGTTTCTTCTATTAGAAAATAGTCAGAGTGCATGCAGATGGTCATGAATATAACAATGCATGGTGATATGAATTCATGTAATAAATTTTGGATTATGTGAGGTAATCAATTTTAAAAATGATTTCTAATGGAGCTTCTAGATTTTTTTGACTGACTTGTTGTGTAACATATTCATATTGGATTTAATAGAAAATGACCGATGGGTGGGTGATTTGGGAGATAATGTTACACCCCGGTTGTGTTCGGTAATTTTTTAAAACATAAATCATTGGATGGGCATGTGTAATCCTAGGACTAATAGTTTAATTAAATAAAATAGGAATGTTTTTGTGGTAGTTTTTGTTAAAATGGAGAATATCGCTCCATGGTATAAATGATATTAGAAATTAATCAAGTTTCATCATGTGGTTAACCTGTAGTTGGACATGTACCCTCATTGCTGGGATATATAGTGTCAATAGTTGGATAAAGTCATGTATATACTATTTTAATTTGAGTGTGTATTGAAGAGACCGATGCATTCATTTTCATATAATCCTAGTGTACACTTAATTATAGTTTATCATGCTATATATCTTGACATATATCTAAGTACATTGAGAGATAATTAGATATACACTGAGATTCTTCCCTTTCAAATGTCTCTCCTATTTTGGTAAGAATCTTGTAGGGGTTGTTCTCGAGGAGAGGTATAAGGAAATTATTATGGTGGGGAGCCCACCATTGGCCATTTGGGGTTGATTACCCTCATGATGAGTTTAAATTTTTTAGTTTCCATTGAAATCATTATCAAGAAGTTGGAACATGTGATTCTTGGATAATGGGTGAGTTTCTAGCCCTAATTGTTGTTTTTTTAGATGTGGATAGAGCATGGGTTGGGGTTATTGATCTTTCATTTCAATGACAGATGCCACTAATTCATTTTAGGTGGGTATCAATATGTCAATCACATGAATGAAAACCGTATGTGGAAAGGGTCATGGGACCATGATACAAATCATATGATGGGTTTTTTTCAATCATATTCTATTTTATTGATGAAACATGTCTAGAATGAATTCTTGATAAATTTCTTATATAGGTTTGATTTTTAATTTGGGTGAATTCCAAATGTGGGTGTTAATATTGGTGCAGCTATTGACATTCCATGGATGATAGATCATGTTTCCATCAATGATACTTAAATAGCAGGAAAAATATTTTATCTAAGAGATGGATCTATTAGTAAACATTATCATATTATCGATATCGTATTTGGTGAACATGCTCAAAACAAACTAAGTACACCTTGCGATAATGTTACATTAATCCATTTTTAAATATGTGTTCTTTGTGGGAGCTAATTGTTCTTGGTAGTAGATGAATAAGGCTGATATGACCAGAATTCCCTAAAATGGTTTGATGTGATTGGATTTTATTCATGTTTAGTTATCCATCTGGATAAGAAGGGTGTAGTTTTAGGTTTGGATAGATATATTTATATAAACTTTTGTGTGATTTGGATGAGCTTTGTCAATGGATTTTTTACCATTATGAACAAATTAAAGACCAAAGGTAGTTCCATGGTGTTTGTTTTTTTATTAACATGTCGTAACTGTCACTAAGACACTCTGAACATATTCTAGTAATTGAATATGCATGTGGGGATATCATGGATTGGTTTGGCGATAGTAGTTCAATACCCATTGAGGGGGGCACCGTAGGATAACTTATGAGAGAGGTGATGACATGATTATTTCTGGAACTGATGTTCATGTTTTCAATATAACTAGGAAGAGGATAACCTAAGATTTTTCCTATACTTAATCACGGGGAAATTAGTCAAGGATTGTCTCCACGATGAATTTTTAAAGATTAAATGTTTTTAATTAAATTTTTAAATTGTTTTTTATTTCATTTCTTGTGTAATTAACCCAATTCAAGGGTTTTTGTATATTTCTTACTATTGGTGAGTGTTGGGTCATCATTCCAACATAAAAATATCAACCGGTGATCTTTTGATCTTTATTCTCTTTTAGAATAAAGTGGTTTTTATAGTTTATTAAATTTTATTAATTAATTATAATTATTCTATAATTAATTAATTATGATGGAAGATTTTTTAGATAGGTCCAGTATGACTCGGTTGACCATAGACAGGCCATGGCAGTTGTAAACAGACATTGGAAATCAAATGGAAAGCTGACTAATGGTCGACGGTCCATTATACTTTTCCTAGTGTACATATTCATCATTGTGGCCGTATGTTCATTCTTGGGCTTTCCCCATGAGGTTGATTCTACCTATATAAGTTACTCTAATGAAATATTTAATTAAATTATTCTATGTTATTCAATGGATGAATGCCATGGATCACTAATAACCCATGTGCGCTAGCTTCCTGCCTCAACTTAAGAATAATGGGTGGTTGAGGTTCCCAAGGGGGATTTCTTTGCTTCTGATCTTATATATATAATCCAGTGTAGTATGATTCCAATCAGTATTACTTCTTAGAATCCTAAGAGTGATGCCTCTACTAGTGTTTTCCCTCAAGTATCTTGAGTAGGATTTCTCTCTTTAGTACTGATATGGGAGACTCAATGGGGAACATCTTATTTGACTAACCCTGAGAAAGTGTATTGGTTTTAGGTAGAAATGGTATTTGAGGTAACCTTCTAAGCCTTACCAAATTTTTTGTCCCAATGTGATGTACTAGTAGTTGTAGGTTTAGATTGTCATCCACCGCTTACTTTTTTTGTATACATTCACATGGTAATTTGTGATGCAATAAAATATTCCAGAGGTGATTTTTAGATTTTGGCTGAAGATCCTAACACAATAGAATACATGATTGGGATGACCAAAGGTATTTCATAGGATCTAGATTCTGAGCTTTATTGATGGATGTTAGACATACCACTGTGGCACTGACTTCTTATTAATGTATGGAACCTGTTGTGTAACAGTATTCCAGAAACTAAGAGATCAATGTATGACACCTATGACCTCTACATATGATTATTTATGGTATTTCACTAACTAGTGGATCTATGTGTTGAACTTACACCACAAGGTATGATTATTTATGGCATGACTATCACAAAACATGCTAGGATGTTATCTTATGCAATACTTGACCCAATTTGAGGCATGGGCTGAAGGGTGTTCCAAATCCCAAAGGTTATAAACTAATATAGGGAATCAATGTAATCACTCAGGGTCATGGTTTTTTTTCCAATAAACCAGAATAAAATAAAATAACTAAACAAAAAAAATCCTACAACAATAACAACAAACTGATCATAAATAAATCTAAAAACTAATCCTGATACAAATAAAATTGAACAACACTGAAACTCAAGCAAAACAAAAATAAAACCTCTACAATGAAATCTCCATGTGAATTCAATGTCACTATCATCCACAAGACCGAACTATTCCAAGATCCAACTCTAACTAGAACAACCTGAAAAATAAAATGAACCTACAAAACAGCTCGAGTCTACCGACACTGAATGGTATAAATATGGTGCGAGCTTCACAACTCAATAGGGAACCACCAAAGAATACACATGTTTCCCTTCCTAAAACAGCCCATTAACAGTTGTTTGGAACACTTATATGAAAATAGTTTTTTCTAATTTTAGAATACGACACTACTATTTCCTTTTGAGACACGACACACCACATCACTAGTTTTCAAAGAAGATTTTCATTTTAAAGACTCAAGGACAAGCTAAAATCTAGATAAAAAATATCATGATATGCTGAAAAATGAAAAAATATAATAAATATGGAAATAAATGAAGTATAAATTAAAAAAAAGAGATAAAAAACCATGGGTATTTACAACAAATACCCAAAGAGATCTCTAGATGTAATCCATTTGGAACCACCTTTAGGTGTATGGTGAAACTCTATATTAAATAACTAACAAGCTACTCTAAATAAGTCCAACCAGTGGTATAAGGACCCAGCCTTAAACATTACTTAATCCTGAGTTATTACAAGATTACACATTGATGATCTTTTCAAGTTTAGAGTTTTAGAGAATTAGATCATAAATCATGCATTACATTCCACATTTAAACAAAGTGGTTACATAAAAGATAGTATTCATTTTTTTCCCTTCAACGGAAACATATTTTTAAAAAACATGGATTCTTTCATGACACTTCCTTGACCCTATTATCTCATCATGTACCTTTCCCTTGACCTGTGAAAAACATTTCAAAAACTTGGGATGAGCATAAAAATCTCAGTAAGGGATATAAAACCACGAAATCAAAACATTAGTCCATTTATGAAATCATACATTACTCATAAAACATAATCATTTTGACATACCTCATGAAATCATGAATAAATCATAGAAATCATAAGACATAAAGGTAACTTGAGGCATTCATAACATTATTACGTAGGGAGTAACCCTCATGGTTACGTTTGGAATACCCATCACAGTATATTACCTAAATCTCTTCAGATAAACCTTATCTTTTAACCCCTTCACATTACCCAAAGCATTGGAGAGCTATATCGGGCTCACCCTCCCTTAGTTTATCACAGAACCACCTATCTTCATAACAATTCCCAAGAACCATAACATAATCGAATCACATAAAACATGCATAAAGGAAACATAACATTTCCCCTTTTTAATCACAAGATATCAATACAACACATTAATATAAAAACATTATGAAAACCAATTTCAATACCAAAATAAAATAAAAGTAAAACAAGGTTTTTATTTTTCATTTTAAAAAAAATTATGGCTTGTAGAGGAAGCCGAAACTCAAATAATGGTCACGGCGGTGGAGAAGTCGTTCTGGCGGAATACATACGACATAAAAACATTCCCTTTTGTCGTTTAGTAAATGATTTTTATGAAAAGATTCCTTTTTAATAAACTTAAAAGTCAAAGGGGTTTATAAACCGTATAAAAGAAAGTTGTGTATAAAACAAAATATGCCTCAATGAAAGAAGATTGAGATGAAGTCCCTTACCTCGTATCCGACTTGACTCAATCGTTCTTTAATCTCTTGAATAATAAACTTGAGTTAATTTATACTTTCTTAAGAATATTTTTCATGTTCATTATTTTTTTATATCACTTATTACCATGTCATGAACACTATTTAATTATTTAAGTTAATAATGATCATTTTAACGATCATTCATACTTGAGTAAAAAATAAACTCTTTATAATTACAAGTTATTCATGTATATATTATATACAGAGTTATATTCATGATTTAGATATCATACATATCATATATATCCAGTATATACATGCATTTATAATATTACATATCATTTAGAGGTAAGAAATGAAATTTACCGTTCATGGAGACGGTAAGCCGTACGTACGCATGAAGTCTACTTTCATTTCTATTTTGTATTTTATGGAATGGAATCATAATTATGTAAAGGTATATTATAATTCCAGTATAATATCATATATAATATCATTAACTCCATCCTTTATACGTCCCACATATGGAATTAACGAATCAAATCACTTTGAGGGGGCGGTAGTCCGCACTTCCTAAAATGAAGATATCATGTTTACCCATAATGGAAACCATAAAGGTATGTCAAAAATGAAAAATACAGAAGCTTACAGAAACCATAAACATATTATATATCATATATAAATATATTGTCATCTTAATGGCCACCTTTTAAGGTGTTAGAAGAATTTTGAACAATCATCGCTTCGTGAGGCAGAAATTCGCCATCCACGGAAACAGTATGCTCTTTAACCATTAGATGAAGGTGTGTGTGAGTGTAGCTCAAATACATCTTCTAAAAAAATCCTAGTATATTTAAGATACTGTTTTTGTTACAAAATAAATGAATAAAAAGATTTTAGGGGGTTGGAGAAGAAAAATAAAAAAAAGAACATTAGATAAGACTTTACCTTTAAATCGGGTAACTCTTCTTGGTTTGAACCAAAATGGTTTCTTGAAGAGCTTTCTGCCTAAGGTAAGGCGTATAGGGTGAAGAGAGGGATGTGGAGAGATGAAATGAGTAGGTATTGGAAGAGAAAAAGGATTGAGAAGTGTTGTTAAGGATGCAGAGGTGGGGGCCTTTTATAAGAGGAGAGGAGGGGCACTCTTGGAAAGGTATAAAATGTTACTTTATTTTCAAATGCGTTTTGAATTTTAAAGGCCCCACATTGTTGTATTTCTAGGATAAGGTGATAAGGGTTCTAAATATACTCATCCAATAGGTCTTTTACAAGTGTAAGTCTTAGATTTTACATTATCTCTTCATTTTATTTAAATCATTCATTAATGAGGTAATCGCTGCATCATCATGATGTCATAAATAATTTAATTTATTTAATGTATAAAAATTATAAAAAAAATACTATGATGTGGGAAATATTTATAGATTTCTAATGAATATTTATATTCAAATAGATCATTTATTTATACAAAATTAAAAATGTTTTACTCAGGTGACACATTCTTTGTTATATTTAACTTTCTTTAAAAATAAAAAGATAAAAAGTAATTATCACACAAAAGTGATTCCATGGGTTCCCCAAGTTTGGAACAAGAAATCACATGGTCGTCCATGACACAAAAAATAGAATTAGTACACATTTTGGGGTCATTTGTTATTATTATGATATTATTTTATTATCCTTAACTATCTGATTACTAATTAATCAAGAAAATTAAAGATAATTACTGTCATTACTTTTCATAATGTCCAAGAACAAAAGAGTCTTGATTAAATAATTTGTACCTTATTATTCCAAATATGTAATCCATTTTACCAAATTCCAAACATATAAATTGCAATAATTAATTTAAAAATAATTCCCATTGTCAAAACAAATAGCGGGTTTTTTAGAAACAATATCTATAAAAAGTTTGGCACTTGTTTATGCCCAATTCCAAAGTGAAATTAATCCCAATGACCACCATTGGATTTCGTGGTAAAAATATTTTCTCTTTAAACTTTAAAACCAATTAAAAAGATAATCTAACCATATAATTATATTAGATGAAAAAGCAGTTTTGATGTAAAATGAAGTATTTTTCACTACTCATTAAAAAATGAACATTGTCAGAAAAATACCAAAAATTAACCCAATGTAAATTTAAATGTCCCAATAATAAAGAATATGTTTATTTTGACAGATATAGCTTATAAATTTGTCAAAAGTTTGATTTAAAAATTGTTTTCCATCAAAAGGCAGTAAAACAATCTTTTAAAAATATTAGTGTATTCCATGCTTAAGATTGGATTTATTCTCATTTTAACCCTTTAAAACACTATCTAATTTATAAATAGACATAGATAAAAATATCTATTTTTCATTACTTAATTGGGATGTTACATCCTTCCCCCTTTAGAAAATTGCATCCCCGCAATTTATTTATTTAACGAATAAGTGGGGGTATTTATCCCTCGTTGCATTTTCAGATTCTCATGTTGCCTCTTCAATCATGTGGTTTTTCCACAAAACCTTTACTTGATGAATCACCTTATTTCACAACACTTTCTCCCTGTGGTCAAGAATATAGACTGGTTGTTCCTCATAAGATATATTCTCTTCCAGCTGAACTACCTCTGGACTCAAAACATGAGATGGATTTGGAATGTACTTCCTTAACATTGAAACATGAAAAACATTGTGTACCTGAGATAAACTAGGAGGTGAAGCCACTCAGTATGAAACTGATCCAACTCTATCTATAATTTCATATGGTATAATGAACCTTGGACTCAAATTTCCTTTCTTACCAAATCGCATCACACTTTTCCGTGGTGATACTTTGAGAAAAACATGATCACCTACCTCAAAAGAGAGACCCTTCCTCCTGTTGTCCGCATAACTCTTCTGCCTACTCTGAGCTGTTCTCATGGGTTTCTGTATCAGCTGAACTTTTTCTGCTAACTCTTCTACCAATTTTGGTCCCATCAACTTCCTTTCCTCCACTTCATCCCAAAAAGATGGAGTTCGACACCACTTCCCATATAATTCCTCAAATGGTGTCATCTTTATACTGGAATAAAAACTGTTATTATAAGAAAACTCAACCAATGAAAGATGTTGGTCCCAAATTCCCTGATAATCAATCGAAAAAGCATGTATCATATCCTCCAAATTCTGAATTGTTCGTTCTAACTGCCCATCTGATTGTGGATAAAAAGCTGTACTAAAATTTAATTCAGTACCCAATGACTTCTGAAGGCCTTTCCAAAAGTTAGAAGTGAACTTGGTATCACGATCAGATACAATGGAGAGAGGAACTCCTTGTAATGTGACTATCTATTTAAGATAAAAATGGGAAACTTGATCTAGGAAAAATTATCTCGTATAGCAAGGAAATGAGCAGATTTAGTCAAGCGATCAACTATAACCCAGATTACATTATTACCTCGAGGTGTCTTCGGTAATCCCACAATGAAGTCCATGGATATATTCTCCCATTTCCACTCTGGTACTGGTAAAGGCTGAAGCATCCCTTTTGGTAACTTCCACTCTGCTTTAACCTGTTTACAAGTCAAACACTTCACAGCAAAATCAGCAATATCTCTTTTCATTCTGTCCCACCAGTAATACTCCCGAAGATCTCTATACATCATAGTACTTCCCGAATGAACTGAAAACGGAGAACTATGAACTTCACATAATAACTCTCTCTTGAACTTTGAATCACACGGAACACACAATCTCTTCCCAAATCTCAAAAAAAATCATTATCAATTCTGAATTTAGGAAACTTACCCTTCTGTACCAGCTCTACCTTTTTCTACAACTCACTTTCTTGCTTCTGTTCTTTCTTAATTCTATCTGATATAGAAGATTTCACTGATGCCTGAAACAAAACATAAGGACATCCTGCACCAACAACTTCTATGCCAATGTTCATCAAATACTTAACCAAAGGATCACGCTCCAAACGCATCATTTTTAATGAAGCATTACTTTTTCGACTCAAAGCATCAGCCACTTTATTTGTTTTTCCCGGATGGTAATGAATTGTACAATCATAATCCTTGATTAATTCTAGCCATCTCCTCTATGTCATGTTCAATTATTTTTGAGTGAATATATACTTTAAACTTTTGTGATCGGTATATATTTCACACTTTACTCCATACAAATGATGCCTCCGGTTCTTTAAAGCGAAAACAACAGCAGCTAATTCCAAATCATGTGTAGTGTAATTTACCTCATGAGTTTTCAACTGACGTGAAGCATAATCAATTACCTGATCATTCTGCATTAGGACACAACCAAGTCCTTTCAATGAAGCATCACTGTAGATAATAAACTCCCCATTCCTGGAAGGTAGTGCCAAAACTAGATCATTCACCAATCTTCATTTCAATTCCTGAAAACAATCATCACATTCTTTTGTCCAGATAAACTTAACACCCTTCTGAGTTAACTTAGTCATTGGACTAGATAACCGTGAAAAATTTTTAACAGACCATTGGTAATAGCCTACCAATCCAAGAAAAATATGAATCTCGGTAACATTTGTGGGTCTTGGCCATTCTTCCACAACCTTTGTTTTTGCAGGATCAACAGTTATCCCATCTTTAAAAACAATGTGACTAAGGAAAGAAATTTGTTGTAACCAAAACTCACACTTGCTGAATTTCCCATACAATTTATTTTCTTTTAAGGTTTGAAAAATAACCCTTAAATGTCTTTCAAGCCCCTCTTTACTTTTAGAAAACACCAAAATATCATCAATGAAAACAACCACTAACATATCCAAGAACTCATGGAAAATTCTATTCATAAGTTCCATTAATACAGTAGGTGCATTGGATAGCCCAAAAGTCATAACTACAAATTCATAATGGCTATATCTTGTATGAAATGTGGTCTTTGGAATATCTGCTTCCTTTACCTTCAACTGATGGTACCCCGATCTCAGGTCAATCTTTGAAAAATACTGAGCTCCCTGGAGCTGATAAAAAAAATCATCGATATGAGGCAAAGGATATTTGTTCTTAACAGTGATGTTATTCAAGGCTCTATAATCAATGCAAAGTATCATTGAACCGTATTTCTTTTTAACAAATAAAACACGAGCACCCCATGGTGATGTGCTAGGTCAAATGAAACCTTTCTCTAATAAATCTTGAAATTGCACCTTCAACTCTAAAAGTTCAATTTGAGCCATTTGATAAGGGGGTTTTGAAATTGGCTTAGCATCAGGAACTAAGTCAACAGTAAATTCAACATCCTGATCTGGTATTATTCTAGGCAACTCATCAGGAAAAACATCAGGATACTCATTTACCACTAGCACATCATTAATCTGAACAGTTCCCTTATTTTCAACGATATGTGCAAGGTAACATTCCATTCCATATTTTACAAGTTTCTAGGCCTCTTGATATGTTATCAATAGTAAGGGTTCATTCTTGTACACAAAATGAAAGTCTTTCTGAAAAGAAACTTCTTTAGCTCTACAGTCAATCTTAGCATGGAAAATAGAGAGCCAATCCATACCCAGGATAACATCAAACTCTACTATAGGTAAAACAATAAGTTTTGCAAGTAGGTTCTTTCCATGGATGAGGATAGGAAGATTCTTATAAATTATTTTTGCCTCAACATTCCCCCCAGGTGTTTTTACCACAAGTTCAGGAGTCATTTCTTGAGATGGTATTCTTATTTTACTAGAAACGTTTTCAGAGATGAAGGAATTTGTAGTCCCTGAATCAAAAAACACACTGGCATAATCTGAAAAAACAAAATAACTACCTGATACCACTTCATTTGATGTCCCGACATCTGTTGAGGTAGTTGAAAAGGATTTCACCACCCCTTTCTTCTTGTAGTCTAACTGCTTCCCATCACTTGAGCTATTTGTCAGATACTCGTTTACATAGTGACCCATCTCATTGCACTCAAAACATTTCACTAACTGTAAATAAAATTTTGTTTTACCATCACCCTCATATTTTTCAATGCAATAACGAGCCTTATGTCCCATCTTACCACATCGGTATCACTTTCCAAAATTCATAAGACATTACCCAACATGCCTTTTTCCACATTTATCACAAACTGGAAACTTAGTTTTCTTACCGTCAGACCTTTTTGAAGAATTCTTCTTTTTCTCTTTCCACCTCAGTATCTTCTTCTGTTGGTTGTTATAGAACACTTGATCATCAGAAAAATCTATTTCCACCTTCTCAGCACATCGAACAAGATTTTCATAACTTTTGAACTCACGAGAAGCAAAAGACCTGCAATATTTTGGCTTTAATCCTGAGTAAAAATGATTGATTTTACTGTCAAGGTCTCAAGTAAAATTTGGAGCATACCTTGCCAATCGAGTGAACCTCTCTTCATAAGCAGCCACTGAGTCATCCTCTTGCCTCAATTCTAAGAATTGTTTTTTTATCCTAAGTAAAACGGCCTTAGGAAAATACTTCTCAAGAAACATACTGTTGAATTCATCCCCGTCGAGAACATCAATCTCATCAGTGTCCTTGATATTTTTAACCATTGACCACCACTAATATGCTTCACCCTTCAAACGATAAATAGTAAGACTAACCTTTTGATTGTCTGAACACCACATGACATCAAAAATATTCTACAGTGCTTTAATCCACCCTTCAGCTAGCACAGGGTCAGATGATCCTCTGAATGATGCGAGATGTTGCCTTATGAAATGTTCCACCACTAACATGTTCCTCTGAGGTTGATCTGGCTGATCTCGTGCATGGATACCACTACCATTTATCGCTTGAGTCAACTGTTCCATTACTGCAACAAACTGTTCAGTTCCTATTCTGACTATCTCAAGATGCTGATTCGGAAGGTCATTTCCTTCTGTATGCCTTCCTAGCACTGCTTCCCTGTTTCCTCTGCAGAAAACCATTCTGAACAAACATGTCTTAGATGAAGAAACATGGTAATCTTAAAATTCTATATCATTTCAATGTAACCATAAAAAAATTTGGATAATCATTTAATAGAATTTTAACTCCTAAAGTTATCTAAACCGACCTCTGATACAAACTATAAGGCCCCAGCCTTAAACATTACTTAATCTTGAGTTATTACAAGATTACACATTGAGGATATTTTCAGGTTTAGAGTTTTAGTGAATTAGATCATAAATCATGCATTACATTCCACATTTAAACAAAGTGGTTACATAAAATATAGTATTCATTTTTTCCTCATAAACAGAATCATATTTAAAAAAACATGGATTATTTCATGACACTTCTTTGACCCTATCATCACATCATGTACCTTTCCCTTGACCTGTGAAAAACATTTCAAAAACATGGGATGAGCATAAAAATCTCAGTAAGGTATATAAAATCACAAAATGAAAACATTAATCCATGTATAAAATCATACTTTACTCATAAAACATAAGAATTTTAACATACCTCATCAAATCATGAATAAATCATAGAAATCATAATACATAAAGGTAACTGGAGGCATTCATAACATTCTTATGTAGGGAGTAACCCTCATGTTTATGTTTGGAATACCCATCACAATATATTCCCTAAATCTCTTTGGAGAAACCATGACGTTTAACCCCTTCACATTACCCAATGCATTGGAGATCTATATCGGGCTCACCCGCCCTTAGTTTATCATGGAACCACCTGTCTTCATAACAATGCCCAAGAACCATAACATAATCGAATCACATAAAACATGCATAAAGGAAACATAATATTTCCACTTTTCAATCACAATATATCAATACAACACATTGATATAAAAAAATTATGAAAACCATTTTCAATACTAAAATAAAAGAAAAGTAAAACATGTAATTTATTTTTCATTTAAAAAAAAGTTATGGCTTGTAGAGGAAGCAGAAACTCAAATAATGGTCACGACGGCGGAGAAGTCGTTGTTGCCGCATACGTATGACAAAAAAAATTCCCTTTCGTCGTGTAGTAAAGGATTCATATAAAAATATTCCTTTCGAATAAACATAAAAGTCAAAGGGGTTTATACACCGTATAAAACAAAGTTGTGTATAAAACAAAATATGCCTCAATGAAAGAAGACTGAGACGAAGTCCCTTACCTAGTATCCGACTTGACTCGATCGTTATTTAATCTCCTGAATAATAAACGTGAGTTAATTTCTAAATGCTTAAGAACTTTTTTGAATTTCATTATTCCTTTTATATCACTTATTACCATGTCATGAACACTGTGTAATTATTTAAGTTAATAACAGTCATTTAAACGATCATTGGTACTTGAGTCAAAAATAAACTCTTTATAATTACAATTTTTTCATGTATCCATTATATCCAGGGTTATATTCATGATGTAGATATCATATATTTCATATATATCCAGTATATACATGCATTTATAATATTACATAACATTTAGAGGTAAGAAATGAAATGCACAGTTCATGGAGACGGTAAGTCGTACGTACACATGAACGCTACTTTCATTTCTATTTCATATTTTATGGAAAGGAATCATAATGATATAAATGTATATTATAATTCCAGTATAATATAATAGATAATATTATCAATTCCATCCTTTATACGTCCCACATATGACATTAATGAATCAAACCACTTTGAGGGGGCGGTAGTCCGCACTTCCTAAAATGAAGATATCGCGTTTACCCATAATGGAAACCATATTGGTATGCCAAAAGTGAAAAATACATAAGATTAAGGAAAATATAAACATATTATATATCATATATAAATATAGTGTCATCTTAATGGCCACCTTTGAAGGTGTTATGAGAATAGTGAACAATCACCGTTTCGTGAGGCAGAAATTCTCCATCCTTGGAAACAGTATGCTCTTTAACCATTAGATGAAGGTGTGTGTAAGTGTAGCTAGAATACTTATAATAAGAAAATCCTATTATATTGAAGATAATGGTGTTGTTAAAAATGAAATGAATAAAAAGATTTTAGGGGGTTGGAGAAGAAAAATAAAACAAAAGAACATTAGAGAAGACTTTACCTTTAAATAGGGTAACTCTTCTTGGTTTGAACCAAAATGGTTTCTTGAAGAGTTTTTTGCCTATGGTAAGGCTTCTAGGGTGAATAGAGGGATGTTAAGAGATAAAATCAGCAGGTCTTTGATGAGCCAAATGCTTGAGATGTGTGGGTAAGGAGGTAGAGGTGGGGGCCTTTTATAAGAGGAGAGGAGGGGCACTCTTGGAAAGGTATAAAATGTTACTTTATTTTCAAATGAGTTTCGGATTTTAAAGGTCCCATATTGATGTATTTCTAGGATAAGGTGATAAAGGTTCTAAATATACTCATAAAATAGGCCTTCTATATGTTTAATTATTATATTTTACATTATCTTTTCATTTTATTTAAATCGTGCATTAATGAGGTAATCGTTGCATCATCATGATGTCATAAATAATTTAATTTATTTAATGTCTAAACATTATAAACAAAATACTATGATATAAGAAATCGTTTTATATTTCCAATTACTATTTATAGTCCAATAGATCATTTATTTAGACAAAATTTAAAATGTTTTACTCAAGAGATACATTCATTGTTATATTTAACATTCTTTAAAAATAAAAAGATAAAAAGTCATTACCACACAAAAGTGATTCCATGGGGTCCCCAAGTTTGGAAAAAGGCATCACATGGTCGGCCATGACACAAAAATTATAATTAGGACACTTTTTGGGGTCATTTGTTTTTATTATGATATTATTTTATTATCCTTAACTACTCGATTACTAATTAATCAAGATAATTAAAGATAATTACCGTCGTTATTATTCATAATATCTAAAAAACAAAAGAGTATTGATTACATAATTTGGACCTTCTGATTCCAAATATGTAATCCATTTTACCAAATTCCAAACACAGAAATTTCAATAATTAATTTAAAAATAATTCCCGTTGTCAAAACAAATAGTGGGGTTTTTAGAAACAATATCTATGAAAAGTTTGGCACTTTTTTATGCCCAATTCCAAATTGAAATTAATCCCAATGACCACAATTGGATTTAATGGTAAAAATATATTATATTTAAACTTTAAAACCAATTAAAAAGATAATCTATCCATATAATTTTATTATATGAAAAAGCAGTTTTGATGTAAAATGCAGTATTTTTCACTATTCATTAAAAAATGAACATAGTCAGAAAAATACCAAAAATTCACCCAAGGTAAATTTCAATGTCCCAATAATAAAGAATATGTTTATTTTGACAAATAGAGCTTATAAAATTGTCAAAAGTTTGATTTATAAATGGTTTTCCATCAAAAGGCAGTAAAATAATCTTTTAAAAATATTAGTGTATTCAATGTTTAAGATTGGATTTATTCTCATTTTAAGCCTCTAAAACACTATCTAATTCATAATAGACATAGATAAAAATATCTATTATTCATTAATTACTTGGGATGTTACATCCTTCCCCCCTTTATAAAATTGCGTCCCCGCAATTAATTTACTTAACGAATAAGTGGGGGTATTTATCCCTCATTGCATTTTCAGATTCCCATATTGCCTCTTCAATCATGTGGTTTTTTCAAAAAACCTTTACATGATGAATCATCTTATTTGACAACACTTTCTCCCTATGGTCAAGAATCTGGACTAGTTGTTCCTCATAAGATAGATTCTCTTCCAGCTGAACTACCTCTGCACTCAAAAAATGAGATGGATCTGGCATGTACTTCCTTAACATTAAAACATGAAAAACATTGTATACCTGAGATAAACTCGGAGGTAAATCCACTCGGTATGCAACTGATCCAACTCTCTCCAGAATTTCATATGGTCCAATAAACCTTGGACTTAGCTTTCCTTTCTTACTAAATCGCATCACACTATTCCATGGTGATACTTTGAGAAAAACATGATCACCTACCTCAAAAGAGAGATCCTTCCTCCTGTTGTCCATATAACTTTTATGCCTGCTCTGAGCTATTCTCATGTGTTTCTGTATCAGTTGAACTTTTTCTGCCAACTCTTCTACCAATTATGGTCCCATCAACTTTCTTTCACCCACTTCATCCCAAAAAGCTGGAGTTTGACACCACTTCCCATATAATGCCTCAAATAGTGCCATCTGTATACTGGAATGAAAAATGTTATTATAAGAAAACTCAACCAAAGAAAGATGTTGGTCCCAACTTCCCTGATAATACATCGAACAAGCACATAGAATATCCTCCAATGTCTGAGTTTTTCGTTCTGACTTCCCATCTGATTGTGAATTAAAAGCTGTACTAAAATTTAATTCAGTACCCAACGACTTCTGAATTCCTTTCCAAAAGTTAGAAGTGAACCTGTGATCACGATCAGATACATTGGAGAGAGGAACTCCTTGTAACCTGACTATCTCTTTACGATAAAAACAGGAAAGTTTATCTAAGGAAAAAGTATTTCGTATAGCATGGAAATGAGCAGATTTAGTCAAGCCATCAACTATAACCCAGATTACATTATTACCATGAGGTGTATTCGGCAATCCCACAATGAAGTCTATGGATATATTCTCCCATTTCCACTCGGGTACTGGTAAAGGCTGAAGAATACCTTTCGGTAACTGTTGCTCTTCTTTAACCTGTTGACAAGTTAAACACTTCATAGTAAAATCAGCAATATCTCTTTTCATTCTGTCCCACCAGTAATACTCCCAATGATCTCTATATATCTTAGTACTTCCCAGATGAACTAAAAATGGAGAACTATGAGCTTCACATAATAACTCTCTCTTCAACTGTGAATCACAAGGACCACACAATCTCTTCCCAAATCTCAAAAAAAAATCATTATCAATGTTGAATTTAGGCAACTTACCCTCCTAAACCAGCTCTAACTTTTTATACAACTTGCTATCTTGCTTTTATGCTTGCTTAATTCTGTCTGATATAGAAGATTTCACTGATACCTCAAACAAAACATAAGGACATCTTGCACAAACAACTTCTGTGCGAAAGTTCATCAAATCCTTAACCAAATGATCATGATCCAAACACAACATTGTTATCGAAGCATTACTTTTTCGACTCAAAGCATCAGCCACTTTATTTTCTTTTCCCGAATGGTAATGAATTGTACAATAATAATCCTTGATTAATTCTATCCATCTTCTCTATCTCATGTTCAATTCTTTCAGAGTAAATATATACTTTAAACTTTTGTGACCGGTATATATTTCACACTTTACTCCATACAAATGATGCCTCCATATTTTTAAAGCGAAAACAACAGCAGCTAATTCCAAATCATGTGTAGTGTAATTTACCTCATGAGTTTTAAACTGTTGTAAAGCATAAGAAATTACCTGGTCATTATGCATTAAGATGCAACCAAGTCCTTTCAATGAAGCATCATTGTAAATAACAAACTCCCCATTCCTGGAAGGTGGTGCCAAAACTGGAGCATTCACCAATCTTCTTTTCAATTCCTGAAAACAATAATCACATTCTTTGGTCCAGAAAAACTTAACACCCTTCCGAGTTAGATTAGTGATTGGACTATATAACCATGAAAAATTTCTAACAAACTTTCGGTAATATCCTGCCAAACCAAGAAAACTACGATTCTCAGTAACATTTGTGGGTCTTGGCCATTCTTCCAAAACCTTTGATTTTGTAGGATCAAAAGTTATCCAATCTTTAGTAACAATGTGAATAAGGAAAGAAATTTATTGCAACCATAACTCACACTTTCTGAATTTCCCATACAATTTCTTTTCTTTTACGGTTTGCAAAATAACCCTCAAATGTCTTTCATGCTCCTCTTTACTTTTAGAAAACACCAAAATATCAGCAATGAAAACAACCACAAACTAATCCAAGAACTCATGGAAAATTCTATTCATAAGGTCCATGAATACATCAGGTGCATTGGTTATCCCAAAAGGCATAACTACAAATTAATAATGGTCATATCTTGTATGAAACGCAGTCTTCAGAATATCTGCTTCCTTTACCTTCAAATGATGGTACCCCGTTATCTGGTCAATCTTTGAAAAATGATGATCTCCCTGGAACTGATCAAACAAATCATCGATATGAGACAAAAGATATTTGTTATTAACAGTTATGTTATTCAAGGATCTATAATCAATGCAAAGTCTCATTGAACCATCTTTCTTTTTAACAAATAAAACAGAAGCACCCCATGGTGATATGCTAGGTCGAATGAAACCTTTCTCTAAAAAATATTGCAATTGAACCTTTAACTCTAAAATTTCAATTTGAGACATTCGATAAGGGGGTTTTGAAATTGGCTTTGCATCGGGAACTAAGTCAACAGTAAATTCAACATCCCGATCTCGTATTATTCTAGGCAACTCATCAAGAAAAACATCAGGATACTCATTTACCACTGGCACATAATTAATCTGAACAGTTCCCTTGTTTTCAATGATATGTGCAAGGTAACATTCATTTCCATCTTTTACAAGTGTCCTGGCCTCTTGATATATTATCAACATTAAGGGTTCATTCTTGTACATAAACTGAAAGACTTTCTGAAAATAAACTTCTTTAGCTCTACAGTCAATCTTAGCATGGTAAATAGAGAGCCAATCCATACCCAGGATAATATCAAACTCTACTAGCGGTAAAACAATAAGGTTTGCAAGTAGGTTCTTTCCAAGGATAAGGATAGGAAGATTCTTATAAATTCTTTTGGCCTCAACATTTCCCCCAGGTGTTTTTACCACAAGTTCAAGAGTTATTTCTTGAGTTGGTATTCCCATTTTACTAGTAATATTTTCAGAGACGAAGGAATTTGTAGACCCTGAATCAAACAACACACTAGCATAATCTGAAAAAACAAACAAAGTACCTGATACCACTTCATTTGATGGCCTGAAATCTGCTGAAGTAGTTTCAAAGGATTTCACCACCCCTTTCTACTTGTAGTATAACTGCTTCCCATCACTCGAGCTCTTTTTCGAACACTCGTTTCCATAGTGAATCATCTCATTGCACTTAAAACATTTCACTAACTGTAAATCAAATTTAGTCTTACCATCAACCTATTCTTTTTCAGTGCAATCACGAGCCTTATGTCTCATATTATCACATCGGTAGCACTTTCCAGAATTCAGAAGACATTTCCCAGCATGCCTTTTACCACATTTATCACAAACTGGAAACTTAGTTTTCTTACCGTGAGACCTTTTTGAAGAATTCTTCCCTTTCTCCTGCCACCTCAGTCTCTTCTTCTGTTGGTTGTTATAGAACACTTCATCATTGGAAAACTCCATTTCCACCTTCTCTGTACATCGAACAATATTTTCATAACTTTTGAACTCATTAAAAGCAAAAGACCTTTGATATTTTGTCTTTAATCCTGAGTAATAATGATTGATTTTACTATCAAGGTCTCAGACAAAATTTAGAGCATACCTTGCAAATCGAGTGAACCTCTCTTCCTCAGCATTCATTGAGTCGTCCTCTTGCCTCAATTCCAAGAATTGTTTTTCCATCCTAAGTCGAACAGCATTAGGAAAATACTTCTCAAGAAACATACCTTTGAATTCATCCCAGTCGAGAGCATCAATCTCATCCACGCCCCTGATATTTTTAACCATCGACCACCACTGATCTGCTTCACCCTCCAAACGGTAAATAGCAAGACTAAAATTTTGATTGTATGAACACCCCATGACATCGAAAATATTCTCCAGTGCTTTAATCCACCCTTCAGCTAGCACAGGGTCAGATGATCCTCTGAATGATGGGGGATGTTGCCTCATGAAATGTTCCACCGCTGATAAGTTCCTCTACGGTTGATCTGGCTGATCTCGTGCATGGATACCACCACCATTTATCGCTTGAGTCAACTGCTCCATTACTGCAACAAAATGTTCAGTTCCAATTCCGACCATCTCAGGATGCTGATTAGGAAGGTCATTTCCTTCTGTATGCCTTCCTAGCACTGCTTCTTTGTTTCCTCTGCAGAAAACCATTCTGAACAAACATGTCTTAGATGAAGCAACATGGTAATCTTAAAATTCTATATCATTTCAATTTGACCATAAAAAAAATATTTTTAGATAAAGATTTAATATAATTCTAACTCATAAAGTTATCTAAACCGACCTATGATACCAACTATAAGGCCTCACCCATAAACATTACTTAATCTTGAGTAATTACAAGATTACACATTGAGTATCTTTTCAGGTTTATATTTTTAGAGAATTAGATCATAAATCATGCATTACATTCCACATTTAAACAAAGTGGTTACATAAAAGATTGTATTCATTTTTTCCCATCAACGGAAACATATTTAAAAAAACATGGATTCTTTCATGGAACTTTCTTGACCCTATCATCACATCATGTACCTTTCCCTTGACCTATGAAAAACATTTCAAAAACTTGGGATGAGCATAAAAAGCTCAGTAAGGGAAATAAAAGTACGAAATGAAAACATTAGTCCATGTATGAAATCATAATTTACTCATATAACATAAGAATTTTAACATACCTCATCAAATCATGAATAAATCATAGAAATCATAAGACATAAAGGTAACTTGAGGCATTCATAACATTCTTACGTAGGGAGTAACCCTCATGGTTACGTTTGGAATACCCATCACAGTATATTCCCTAAATCTCTTTAGAGAAACCTTAACATTTAACCCCTTCACATTACCAAATGCATTGCAGAGCTATATCGGGCTCACTCTCCCTTAGTTTATCATGGAAACACCCATCTTCATAACAATGCCCAAGAACTATAACATAATCGAATCACATAAAACATGCATAAAGGAAACATAACATTTCCACTTTACAATCACAGGATATCAATAAAACACATTGATATAAAATCATTATGAAAACCATTTTCAATACCAAAATAAATGAAAAGTAAAACATGGTATTTATTTTTCATTTTAAAAAATAGTTATGGCTTGTAGAGGAAGCTGGAACTCAAATAATGGGCACAGTGGCAGAGAAGTCGTTGTCGCCGCATACGTACAACAAAAAGAACATTCCCTTTTTTCATTTAGTAAATGCTTCATATAAAAATATTCCTTTTGAATAAATGTAAAATTCAAAGGGCTTTATACATCGTATAAAAGAAAGTTGTGTATGAAACAAAATATGCCTCAATGAAAGGAGATTGAGACGAAGTCCCTTACATCGTAGCTGACTTGACTCGATCATTCTTTAATCTCCTAAATAATAAATGTGATTTAATTTCTACTTCATTAAGAACCTTTTTCATGTTCATTATTCCTTTTATATCACTTATTACCATGTCATGAACAATATGTAATTATTTAAGTCAATAACGGTCGTTTTAACGATCGTTGGTACTTGAGTCAAAAATAAACTCTTTATAATTACAAGTTGTTCATGTATCCATTATATCCAGAGTTATATTCATTATTTAGATATCACATATATCATATATATCCAGTATATACATGCATTTATAATATTACATAACATTTAGAGGTATGAAATGAAATGCACCGTTCATGGAGACGGTAAGCCATACGTACGCATGAACGATACTTTCATTTCTATTTCGTATTTTATGGAATGGAATCATAATGATATAAAGGTATATTATAATTCCAATATAATATCATATATAATATCAATAACTCCATCCTTTATACGTCCCACATATGGAATTAACGAATCAAATCACTTTGAGGGGGCGGTAGTTCGCACTTCCTAAAATGAAGATATCGCATTTACCCATAATGGAAACAATAAAGGTATGCCAAAAATGAAAAATACAGAAGCTTAAGGAAAACATAAACATATTATATATCATATATAAATATAGTGTCATCTTAATGTCATCCTTTTAAGGTGTTAGAAGAATATTGAACAATTATCATTTCGTGAGGAACAAATTCTCCATCCACGGAAACAATATGCTCTTTAACCATTAGATGAAGGTGTGTGTAAGTGTAGCTCGAATAAGTCTTATAAAAACATCCTAGTATATTTATGATACTGGTGTTGTTACAAAAGAAATGAATAAAAATAGTTTAGGGGGTTGGAGAAGCAAAATTAAACAAAAGAACATTAGAGAAGACTTTACCTTTAAATCGGGTAACTCTTCTTGGTTTGAACCAAAATGGTTCCTTGAAGAGATTTATGCCTAAGGTAAGGCTTATAGGGTGTAAAAAGGGATGTGGAGAGATAAAATTATCAGGGATAGGCCATTCCAAAGGCTTGAGAAGTGTGGGTAAGGAGGTAGAGTTGGGGGCCTTTTATAAGAGGAGAGGAGGGGCACTCTTGGAAAGGTATAAAATGTTACTTTATTTTCTAATGAGTTTAGGATTTTAAAGGTCCCACATTGATGTATTTTTAGGATAATGTGATAAGGGTTATAAATATACTCATCCAATAGGTCTTTGAAAAGTGTAAGTCTTAGATTTTACATTATCTTTTCATTTTATTTAAATCGTTCATTAATGAGGTAATCGCTACATCATCATGATGTCAAAAATAATTTAATTTATTTAATGTCTAAAAATTATAAAAAATACTATGATGTAGGAAATATTTGTAGCATTCCAATTACTATTTATAGTCTAATATATCATTTATTTAGAAAAAATTAAAAACGTTTTACTCAGGTGATACATTCTTTGTTATATTTAACTTTCTTTAAAAATAAAAATATAAAAAGTCATTACCACCCAAAAGTGATTCCATGGGGTCCCCAAGTTTGGAACAAGGCCTCACATGGTCATCCATGACACAACCAGTAGAATTAGGACACATTTTGGGGTAATTTTTTATTGTTATAATATTAATTTATTATCCTTAACTACCTGATTACTAATTAATCAAGATAATTAAAGATAATTATCGTCATTACTTTTCATAATGTCCAAAAACAAAAGAGTATTGATTAGATAATTTGGAACTTTTGATTCCAAATATTTAATCAATTTTACCAAATTCCAAACACAAAAATTTCAATAAATAATTTAAAAATAATTCCCGTTGTCAAAACAAATAGCGGGTTTTTTAGAAACAATATCTATGAAAAGTTTGGCACTTGTTTATGCCAAATTCCAAAGTGAAATTAATCCCAATGACCACCATTGTATTTCATGGTAAATATATATTCTATTTAAACTTTAAAACCAATTAAAAATATAATCTAACCATATAGTTATATTAGTTGAAAAAGCAGTTTTGATGTAAAATGCAGTATTTTTAACTATTCATTAAAAAATGAACATTGTCAGAAAAATACCAAAAATTAACCCAAGGTAAATCTCAATGTACCAATCATTATGAATGTGTTTATCTTGAAAAAAAGAGCTTTTAAGTTGTGAAAATTTGATTTAAAAATGGTTTTCCCTCAAAAGGCAATAAAACAATCTTTTAAACATATTAGTGTATTCCATGCTTAAGGTTGGATTTATTCTCATTTTAAGCCTTTAAAACACCATCTAATTCATAAATAGACATAGAAAAAAATATCTATTATTCATTAATTACTTGGGATCTTAATAGTGTCACTACCCACCTAGTCTCTAAATCTATCCAAGGGATGCTAACCTATTTAATCTGGGTTGATAATCAACCATCACTAAAACCTCTAAAGATTCATTGGAAACCCATGGTAATAGAATACTACATAAGTAGGAGACTCTCAAAATCATGGCTCACCTTACCTACTACCACCCCACTTGCCTACCCGCAAACACTAACACCACCTATACGATAATCCAAGGAAAAATCCCTCTATAAAGTTTCCCATGATATATCAAATTTTTTAATGGTTCCAATCAGGCCATCACATCACAAGATCTTTCAAATCATTTTCTCAACATATCAAGGCTCCGATGAGGAAACATTATTTCCAAAACCACACTTATTTCACAAACATTATAAAGTTCCAATCGGGATTTACATCATTTCCATTTGAAATATACTTTCAAAATATTTCTCAATCATTTTCAATATTAATATAAGCAACCCATTTCAATAACTCAATTCCAAATAGGCCAAAATACCAAATCTAACTTTATTTATAACCTTATTTCAAGACCAATATAAAAACACACAACAAACAGAAATATTCTAAATGGGATTCCATATAATTTAAAAACCAATCAAACTTTATAAAATAAAAAATAGTCCATAATATTAGACAAAACATTTGAAAACACACATGAGTTATTTGGAAATAAATAGAGATTAGTTAAACACTATGAGATTTAATGATACACACAAGTGTATTGGATACTGGGTTTTCTGCTAAAAATACACATCATAACTTTTTTTTACATCCATTAGTATACTTTAAGAACACATGGATGTGCCCACATCTAATGGCATACCATAATTTGTTTTCCCAACACATTTCCAAAGAAGCATCACCTTTTTTCCAATTAACACAATGACTACAGTATAAAAATTCCCACGTTCCAAATATCAAACCCAAATCGCAATCCAATCAATTTAATAAAACTTATATAAGGTAAGATACCACTCAAACAAATACATTTTTCTCTAAAATCTCAATTGACATTTTATTAAACACATTGTGTGCACATATACTTAGGGATATATAAAGAATCACTTAAAAACCAATTTTTACCAGTTTCTACCATCAAGAAAACATCATAAAAACTAAAAAAAGGAAACATAATTATGTGAATTATGTTTATCGATTTATTGAATTAAATAAAGGATTAATAGAATGAATTAGAATGGAAAAGTATGGAGACACATGCCTCAATGATGTGTGAATACGATGAAACATATATGGAAGGAAGAATACATCCCAAGATTAAACCTCATACCCTAAACATCAAAAATATAGAACTACACATCAACCCTAACATCTAGGGTTTATACAAGAGTGAACCCTTCAATGGTAAACCAATAAATAGAGAGCAGAGAAGAGGAAAAGGGGAAAAGGAGGTCAAATACATAAAAACTCACCTTAGAGCTTTGGAGGAGAACGCGTGGAGTAGTATGATCCACGGGAAGAGGGGTTTGGGAACCCTCTTGTGCACCAAAAAGGTCCAAACAAGAGTAATCCCATATTAGGGATAAAAATAGGGGAGGGAAAAATAGTGTTTTTTATTTTATTAAATTTTTTGGTAACTCATACGGTTAGGTTGCATAGTTTACTAAACCATGTGCCTAATGTGCGGTATCTTCAACCCAAGAAGATATTGACTATTCGACCCACCCAAACAGTTTTAAATTCATTGATTAAATTGTGTCTTGTATTCTATCCAAATCTAGGAACTTCAATGTAGTTACCGGGGCAAGGCCACATTGTTTCCACTAACCATACACTGCCCATGCACACGTAAAAAATTTACCCAAAACTCAAAAACTAAAAATTTATGCTAGGAACTCAAACCTAACCTCAACACAAGGATCCAAGATCAATATAAAAATAAAAAAAATTATCCATGGTTGAGGTGTGATAATGAAACTAATAGGAAAGATTGAGGTATAACACCTATGACTTTTGTATGCATTCATAACTTCAAATATCAGTCAACCTGGTTATAACCTTGGAACATATAACTAGTAGGTCTATATTACATTTATTTCTCTATGGCTGAGATCCTTGGACTAAAATAGGATTCCTTGTTCAATGGAACAATGTCATGGCCCTTTTAGACGTGATTCTTGACACATCTGGTATAGGATGAAAAATATTCAATGCCATATTTATAGGATTGTCCATAAAAATAGAGTATCCTTAATTATAGTGATTGGATATGATTATAGGTTTTCATTGGGCTAATAAACGTATCCCCATGGTGACATATCATACTCATATACTTTTCTAGTTTTGGCCAAAACTTGTATTTGTCGATTGGGATTACAAACCCAATGATCCACTGTATGTAATTTTAATTCAAATTATTTGTTGTATTAATCATATATAAATATATGGGGATATATATACACTTATATATATATATGATGAATCCTTATTTAGATACATTCTAACATAGAATGAAGCAGGTATGGTCCGTTAGGATCATGGACCCATGGTTCGGTTGTGGTTTATTTTTCAACATCTTAATTCTTATTTATTACTGTAATACTCATGGGTATCTAACATTTACATATTTTTCATATTACATGATATTTATTGAATAACATTTTTGGTTCTTTAATAATTTTTGTACTCATTCCCTACTCATAAATCCATTGCACTAGGGTACCCAAACAGACATTAACTTGATTGTAGGTACAAGTTAGGCTGATGCCTGAGATCGATTAAGAAGGATAACTCCATATTGTTCGTGGAGAAATGGTATGTGATGTTGCTCATTGTTCATTGTAGGTCCTTTTTTTTATTTAAATATTGTTATGTACTCCTACTTGTATGGTCAGCTCGGTGGGTGACCAGTGTTGTATGTATGACATGGCTATTCATGCTTTTATTGAATTTCAGTTACAATTGCATCATCTTTTATTTCAATTTATTTACTTATTCTACACTAAATTTATTACTATTATTGATAATATATGGTTATTTCCTCAATTTTTGTACTATGATATAAGGGTATAGCCTCCAAACTATCACACACTAGGTCCTCACTGCAAGTTCGAAACCTTTAGTAAAAGGGGAGGTTCACTTGACCCCTTGTGGAAAACCTGATTGTGGTTCTAGATTAGTTGCATTCAGTCTAACAAATTACATTAAATATATTATTTCTAACAATTGTTTACATATGTTACTTTATGATCAAACGAAAAACAAATTGCAACATTTACATTAAATGAATTGAAATGTTTTACAAAATTTTTTATTTTTACTATTCAATGAACAAAAATATTTTTAGAAAAATCTTATAAAATCACCCTAAGATAATATTGAAATTATATATTAATAATAATATCATTTTAAAAACTTAAAATTTCTAAAAATAGTAGAAATTAATTATGATTTATGTGTGCAGTAATTGAATAAATTTTTTTTGGAGAAAACATATTCTCGATGCATAAAATGACTTTACATAAAATTGATTAATTATTTATTATGAAATAATAAATACATTTTCATTAATAAATAAAATATATATTTCTTTCAAAAGGTTTTTATTAATATTTATAAATTCAAATATACTATCTTGGTTTTAACGTTTTACTATATTTTGGTTCATATAAACTCGTGGTTTTGCTTAAGGAAATCTATCAAATACTTCATGTTTTATTTTAGTGGAAATACATGTAAAATCATAGGGTGTTTAATTCTAAACCATTAAAATTAATTTTCATCTAGAAATTTTATCACCTTAGTATATAGAAATTATGATATATATACTACACAACATCTTTAGGTTCCTACATATCTTCTTTAATGTTTTGATTCTTTCAAATAGTGTTTACCGATTGAGTAGTATTATATCATAGAACATAATCTCTCTGATCCATGATTTAAACCAGTTTTTATTCATAGGAATTATCATTATCTAGTGTTATAAACTCTATGATTTTTAAATGTGTAGTATTTGGTATATACATCCTTATGAGAGCTATATTTAACAAATCATGAACCTAATAGATGTTTTTTTGAGTTCCTAGTGATAATATATGGGTCCCACTTGATCATAAATATCGAAAGGGAAAATATAACAAGGGATAATCATTCCCTTATTTTTTAATCACATAACCATCTTTTATGGGGAAATTATCAGAAAAAACTTTTAATCAACATTTAATTCCATATCTCTCTGACAATTTTCACCATAACCCTTTTGCTGACTCTAAGAAACCTTAATGTGTTGTTGAGTGGCTCTAACCTTCTCTATCATTTCATCAGCTACCTGAGGTCCCAATATCATTATTCACTAAATTCATCATATGATGAGGAAAATATACACTTCTTTCCATATAGGTATTCATAAGGATACATTTTAATTCTCTAGTGAATGATATTGTTGTAAGAAAACATAAATAGAGGGACGTGTTAATCCCATCCACCTTTGTAATCTATAAAACAAGATCTCAATATAACTTGTTGGGTTTGAATGAACCTCTTATACAGAACATCTATAAATGGATGAAAAGAAATACTAAAAGAAACTCTACATCTTGAGCATAATGAAGACTTCTCAAAAATAATTGAGGTAAACTTTAGATCTCGATCAGATACTAGAAAATGTGCTACCCATGTCCCAATTGCACTTCCATACCAAATATCCATTAAATTAGATCATGAGATAAATGAAATTTGATAGAAATTAAGTGCCTAAACTTTTTAAAGTGATTTATTTCATCCAATAATATCATTATATCCTTTAGATGTTCTAGGTAGTCTGATAATAAAATCCATGGGGATGTTTTCCCATTTCTATTCTCATATGTGTAATGTTTGTAACATCCTCTAAAACTATTATATCTAAAATTTAACATAATAACATACATTTTAGAAAGATACATACGTTATAATATCTCTCATCATGTTTTCCTAGCATAAATACTCTTTCAAATCACTATATATCTCCATACATCTAGGATGAATAGAGAATGATGAGTTTTGAGCTTCTTCTAAAGGTTATTTATTTGTTTATTGTACTAATGGGACACCTAAATATTTTTCAAAACATACAATTAATTCATAATAAATTTTGAACTTGGGATCATTTTTTCACCTTCTTTTATATCTCCACATCCACATTTTTTACCCCTTTCATAATTACCAGGATATATGGATAAATAAATAATTGATAATGATAATATTTCTCCCATTCTTTCAATATTTAAAGTTATATACTATAAAATTACATCAATATTAGATACCTTATTCTCCACATCATAGATAAGCTAGAATGATCCTTTCAACTCATCTAATTATTGACCTTGTTCTCTTTCATAGATTAATAGTGTATTGAGATTTAATAATCATTAATAAACTCTAACCGTTTTCATTCGAACATATTCCAATATTTATTGTTGAATATATAATTTAAAATTTTATGATCAGAATATAAGTCACACAATTCATTGTAAATATAATTCCAATATATATTTAATAAGAATATTATTTCCACTAAATATAATTCATGAGTCAGGAAATTTTTATAATGAACCTTAATTGGTGTTAGGTATAAGTTTTCATCATGGGATTATGTATGAAAACACATCCCAAATATTTTATTGTTGTATCACTATAAATCACAAACCCTACACCACATCAGGGTAGTCTGAGAATTTATGCACTGAACACCCATATCTTCAGTTCCTTGAAATTTTATTCATAATAATTAGTTCAAATGAACTTAACTCCCTTCTAACTTAACATAGTGAGTGAATTACAAATCCATGATAAATCCATCAAAATGTTTCAATAAAATCAATCCTATCTAATAAAAATATGTATTTTATTCACAGTGCTTGGCCAGGTCCAATGTTCAATAACTTATATCCTTTATGGATTCAGTGATATAACCTTCCTTGTCATTATATAACAAAAAAGGAAACATTCTACAAGAAAAATTCAATGTTAGTCAATTTTTCATACATATTTTCCAACCTTAGGGTCTTATAAATAATCTACAAGTCATCATTATCATCTTTATTTATCTTAAAATATATAATAATTTCATCAATAAACACTACCAAAAATCAATCAAATTTATATCTAGAGACTCGATTCATTAAAAAAATTAAAATATTGGGGGAATTAGTAAGACCAAATGGAATCACTAAAAACTAACACTAAATATATCTTAAATGGACACATTTATTGAATCTTTACTCACTTTTTAACCTAAATTGATATTATCTAGATATAATTTAAATTTGAAAAAATTATTATCCTATATATAATTGTTTAACAAATCATCAATATAAAGATGATGAAACTTATTCAAGGCCATAATCTTGTTAAAATTATAATGATCACGTTATATTTCATTTATACATCCACTTTCTTAATAAGAAGTATAGGTGTGTCCATTAGTGATGTACATGGTTACATGAATCCCTTATCAAGTTTCTCCTAAAATTTATTCTGTAATTACTAAAAGTCAAATGGGTCCATTCTATATAGAGTCTTTGGAAGAGGGGTAGCATTGAGTATGAAATATACTTAAAATAATACTTCATTCTTTTGAGGAAGACCGTGAAAATATTCATTAAAGTCATTTAAAAACTCACCTATAAGAGGAATATCATCAATGTTGAGTTTCTCAATAGTCAAACTAGATAAATAACAATATTCCATTAGAATAATGATCTATTAAATGGATGTAATTTCCATTACATGTATTTATTCCCTCACTAATAAAAAATAAATGGTTAGTATAGCATATCAAATATAGTTTTCTTATTCAATAAATTTATAAGTGATTTTTGTAAAGAGAGATAATAATTCTCAAAATCATATCCAATTCTACTAAAGGAAAATAAAAATATTATTATAGGGTTCATTCTTACAAAATTTTACATGAAATACCTATATATGTAGTGAAGGATATGTGTTCCTACACCATTATGATACATATCATTTATTGACATAGCATAAACCCTTACTTTTTCCAGGGGTTCTCCATTGGAATAATGAATTGTCTTAGATAACTCCAATGTTCTCCATATATAAGTCATCAAATTTATTTGTAATTTATTTCTCTCTCCCTTTTATTTTTACATAGAAAATAACATCCCCATTATTTTGGATATTATCTTTGGTGATTATTATCGCTTTATCAACATGAATGAAAGTGAAAATTATTTAATCCATGATTATTTCAAACTAAACCTATATAAAATCCCATTATCCTATTATATAACATGTTAGGAAGCTCACATTTGTTAATATTATCACTCATATATCTTGATTCCAAATTTGAGAAAATAATAAGATTTATCTTTCCCTATACTATCTAAATTATTTTACTAAGAGGAAAATAATTATATTTTCTTTCACATTTATCATTGACATGGTTCCTTTAGATTACAATCATTAACTGAAAAAAATATAACTACCAATATTAATTTTAGAAAATCATATGATCATATAAAAATATTACATTGGATATATAATTCATAATACAATATTTTCAATATATGATACATTAAAAAACATAGCTTATCCATGGTCATTATGAATTTAAATACTTCAAAATGGTTCATAATTAAGATATTAATTCCCATAAGCTTATCACCCTAGAGTGTCAAACTAGGTTCATTACAGGGAATAATTCACAATGCAATATAATTAAGGAAATATATACTCAAATAGTTCTTTTTTATATTATAACCCCTTCATGAATATATTCAAATGCCATATCCACTTGTAATAAAGATACATATATACGTTTTATTATAGAAACACAATCCATTCATTAATATAAAATAGGAAGTTATACTATAATTAAATATATCGTAAGGGTTATTACAAATTTTTACTCATCGTAGTTTACAAATTTTACGAATCCTTTGTTCTGGTACTGAGTATTATAACTCATATATTTTATATATAAATAATACAACATTTGTTTTTGAATATATAACACATTTTATAACAATACATGCGTTAATTCCATAGATATTACTATATTTGAAATCTTGGATAAGTAAACAATTGGTACATAAATGATCAACATAATTTTACATTTAGTTCTTCATAATGAGCACCCTTCTTAGATATAAAATACATTTAAACTTTTTCTTTAACTTGGGAAATGAAAATAAAAAAAGGGTGATCTCTAATACTCAGTATGGGTAAACATTTTTTATTTCATAAAAATATAATAAGTGATAATAAGATAAGAATATGGCTATGATAACATAATAATAATTATAATAATAATTCTCAATTAGTAAAATATCTTTAATCATCAATCATGGATAAAATGACATAATATAAAATACATTGGAATCATAAATAATCAATCGTGATCCCTGAAGCATATCATATGAATAAAAAATATGTTTATGTCATGAATGTAAGGAAATATAATCATTTCTACAGTAAAATTTCACTAAAAATAGTACCACGTTATATTGGGTTCACTCCCCATTCTTTCATTTCCATAGTCAATTTTTTTCCCCAAGAAAAACTTATTATACAAAGTTACTTACTAATCTAGTTTCACAACCCATTCCTGTCCTAAATATCTCATGAAATATCCAATATTACTCAATGCATTGAGGGACTATAATGGACCCACCCTACCTTTAAATTTAATTTAACCTCCCTCCCTTTTTTTATAATTAATACACCCATCACATAATGAAAATCATATATATCTGTTCCACAATATCATAAAATATTCACAATATCTTAATATCATAGCCCTTGGAAAGTACCTGAGTTTCATAAACATTTCATAACATAAATAAGATATCATATAGAAGAGTAATAATGATTTTATCACTATATATGATCCCTAATAAATCATAAAAAAAATTTGAGGATGTTTTTATAGTAGAAAATGTCTTCAAACGGCTATAAGAAAATTTTAGGAGGAAAAAATATATTTATTTTAAAATAATTTTTTATAAATTAAATGATAAAAAATATAAGGAAATTTTGTTTTGAAAATTACAATGTAAATGGAAAATTAAATATTTATATAAAATATTATTCACAATAGTAGGGAATGTAGTTTATGTGGTATATGTTTAAACAAAAATTCCATTCATATTTTCTGTAAAAAGTCAAAAATAAAATGTTTTGAAAATGATAAAAATTATACATGAAACATTGGTAAGGAATGAATAATATAATAATAAAATACTATATAAAATCTTTGGATAACAAAAACACATTCTTGACATATTTTTAATGAAAATATGGACTTAGAATAAGAGATTCCTGATTGAAAGAAAAAGTGAAGTGGAATGTTCGTAAAAACCCTTTTGGTCATTTGAGTAGTTAAAGAGAGGAAAATGAAAGGAAACCATTAAATAATATTAAGTAACCAAATTAAAATAAATTATATCATAATTATGAGGCATATTTCGTACATTTTCATCATCATAAAATATGAGCATAAATAATCCTAGTAAAAATGAGATTGTAACATAAATCCATTGTAGAATTAGTAATATTTGAATCAAAAGTAATTGGTTTCTTAAAAAAATATGTATCTATAAATCCATTAAAATAAATCATATATTAATAAAAAAATAAATTCCTTTCACAATTATAAAACATAGAGATAATAAATTGGTTCATTACATTAAAACATGTCTCAATAAAGAGAATTGAACATGATAACCCCTTGCCTCAAGAATGTCATTGTTTATAATTAATTTAAACTCAAATATAACTAATGTAAAATTATTATAATTATATAATAGAAACATATTAATACATATAATTACATAAATGTTTTAGTTATATAGATATATTACTCTTTCATCAAAAATTAATCATTATTTTCATCATTTCGTATGTTAAAAATATCATTTTTCATATATTCTTTGATTCTGTGGTTATGGTCCTTGCAAGATTATAAATTATAATTCATATAAAAATGTTAATCATGATATACTTTTCTTTTTGATTCATTATATATACATATATATTTATTTATTTATTTTAATTCATATAATAAAGTGATGAAAAATGAATTATGTAAATTTGTGGAGACGGTATCCATACATACATACAGGTGATTTTTATTTTTAGATGGATAGAATGTAAGAAAATTAAATATTAATTAAAATTTAATTAATAATTATCATAAAATAAATATAATATATAAACATTAAATGTATCATAATTACTAAAGAACAACGATGGTGGTGGAAAATGAGTCGTATCATTACGTGGAAGTCGTAGTCCTCATGTCCACACAAACGATACATTCATCTCCCATTATATTGAAAATAGTTGGTAAATATTTGTTGAATAATGATAATAATTTGGTATTTTATTTATTATACTATATTAATCATGTTTTTATAGATATAAAATTATTATATTATGTAGAAGAAGAAATAAAATTAAAAAAGATTGGTTAAGATCTATACATTTTATTTGAGAGAGAAAGGAATTAGCATAGGAGAATAATAAAAGATCTAGAATGAAGGGAATTATTACAAGAATTATTTTATTGAGATATTTTTCAAATTTAAATGTATCAAATGTTATTAATTTTGGAGGATAAGAGTTGACCTTTTTTAAGTGATAGGAGGGACAGACATGAATTTTTTTTAAAAATTTCTTTGACTAAAGTTCCTTTTCAAGGGAATGGGGATCCAAATGGAAAGGGATTAAAAATTTTAATAAGTTAAAATTTATATTAATTTATATAATTATAATTATATATGTTTTGGTTGAAATAATACCCTTATCTCAAAGATTAACCCCCAGTAAACCTATTTTGAGATTAATCGTGCGAATAAACTTTTCCTATCTTTTACAAATCAGTATGTCCAAAATTTACATTTAACATATTATGATATATTATTTATAAAAATTAAAAAATTTCAATATATAATCATAGATTAAATTTCTATAAGAGGAAGAATTAAATTTTAATTAAAGGTGTGAATCACATTGAAAACTTCTTTTTGACAAATGATTTTTTAAGTATAAAAATTAATTTAATTCAATACTATCCATTATAAAAACAATAATATTAATGTTAAATTATTATATTGAATATATAGTATATAAATTTCACTAAATCCATTAATAATTAGAGATTAAATTATTATTTTTAAATAAAAAACATTGTTTACATAAAAAAATATTTTAAAAAAAATGCATTTTTGAGACCAAAATTTAACAGAAACCAAAATCCAGTATAGTAATTATTATGATTTAATATATTATATTATTTACAATTAATGTATTATTAGGTTAATTTATTTTCAAAACCAAATCATAATGGGATAATTAATTATAAGAAAATAATAATTTTTTAAGAAGTTGGTATTTTCACTATTCAATAAAAAATAAGTTTTTTTTGAAATTTATAACAAATCAACAAAATATAATATTGAAATGATAATTTTAAAAATGATATTCCTTCCAAAAACTATAATCTATAATAATTTAAAATTTTAATTATGTTTTTTAATTCAAAAATGAGCTAAAAACCATTTTTAAAGTAACCAATGTTTGAACTATAAATTGACATAACTTGAAATTGAGCTCTAATTTATTAATAATTAATAAATATAGTTAAATTAAACCAAAATAAATATTTTTTTGGTGTGGTTAATAATATTATTACCATCTAATTTAACAACGATTTTATAATTGTTTTCAATATCACAGTTCATATAGACTAAAGGTAGTGTGTGAAGAAAATTTTTGAATACATATTGTTTATATTAAAAGAAAATTCTTATAAAATCATGTGGTGTTACACAATGTGTGATAGATAAAATTTTTAGAATACCTCAATTAAAACCCATTGAAATGAGAAACCCAACAATTATGCTAAATAAACTATCATTAATTATGAGTAACTATTTAAAAAAAAGCTTATGTCAGAATTACACAAAAAAAGGGAAAGATATATTATCATTGAAGATCAAATGATGAAGGTGATGACTAAAAAATCAATTTACTTTATTTTAATATTGTTATATGGGAAATCATTTTAATTTCCTTAAGGGGACATGATGACACTTTTCTTATAGTAATAGAGTCCATCGAGCATCAAAATGTTGAGGGAAATTAAAGAGTTTGTTAGCATGAGGAAAGAATAAAAACTCAACCTAGATAACCACTAAAAATTAAATGAAATATGTTAAGATAACTCAATCATTATCCCAAACACTTCCCTCATCCAAGGATTGTTGATAATCGTAGGAATCCAAAACCTCAAAGACCATGAGAGTAAGGAATAATCTATATAATGGATATCTATAATGAGGATTTTTGTAGATAGACCTTACTTAATATCCACCCCAAATTAGAAGATGTATTTCAGATATATCATCCTTATTATATCTACATTGATTTCTAAGATCATTAAATCACCATCCTCTAAGATTGTTGCACCATGACCCTAGAATCCTAGAGTCAGTCCATTAATTTTTTACATTGGAATGGTTAAAAGGAATAAAATCTAAAATAAACAATTAGTTTAATAGTTTTTTAAATCCATATTACATATATTATACCCATAAAACATTGGTAAAAGAAAATAAACCATGAAAAATAATAAAATGAAATAAATTGCATCCTTGAAAACTTATTCAAAGATTTCTTCTTCATAACCTGGGGAAATGATTCTTATTATGGGTGAGCTCCAATGATCAAAAAGGGTATTTAAAGTTTAATAAATAATTAATTTATGATAATAATCAATAGGTAAAGGTAAATAACTAATAACACAATCTATTTAATTACTAGATAAGGAAATATTAATATGGAGAGGTATGAAACTGAAAACATGTGTAATTTAATCAATGAAATGAAGATGAAATTCATCCATATATAAATATCAACACAAAATATCATGGATAAATAATAAATGAAGATAATTGATGGAAATTCCTAATTACTGGATATCATGTAGCCTAATTACATAGTAAATTTACTATAAAGACCTTTCACAATGTAGTTTATAACATACTGGGTACAAACCAATTTAGTTTGTCCAATCATATCTCTATTGCCAAGACCATTCACAATATAGTTTATAATATACTAGTTACAAACACGAAGGGTTTTTACAACCCAATTTCATCCCATAAGACTAATGATGCATGAGGGGGTTCCTTTAAACAGTCCCCAACCCATTTCATACAAGTCTAAAGCATTCCTTTTATATCTAATAATTGATTTAATAAATAAATGATGTGACTTATCATCAAATTTCTTTATTTAATTAAAGTTATAGATTTTTCAATAATTACTTAATTGAGGATAAGTAACAACAAGGGTTTTTCACATTGATGAATGAAAATACCATTGAAATATCATTAAAACGTTCTTGAGAAAAATAGTCTTTAAATATTCTAAAGTTTCTCATACCACTTTGAAACAATTAAATCATAATCCATGTGATAGAATAACATTAAATAAAACATATAATATCATGATGGTAATGAGATTTATGATATAACATGTCAAATTATAGTATATATACCATATAAAACTGAATTCGTTCATAACAAAATAAACCTCAATATAATGTAAATAGAGACAAAATCTATTACCTTGACTCTGACTTGTCACATGTGTCTTTATATTCCTGAATAATAAAATTTTGTTAATTATTTACTTTCATAAAATCCTTTTTAAAGATTATCATTACTTATAATTCACTTATTTCAATGTTTTATATAAATACTAAAAACAATTAATTATACGAAGGGTTTTTTTGGCCAAATTTGATTTATGTGTTAAAAATGACTTTGGTAGGATAACTATTGTCAAAAGGGTCGTTATATAAACATATACAGAATAATAATCATGAAATAATAATCATATTAACATATAAATTGTAATTTTAAAACCATACATGAAATATGGTTATAAAAAATGAACAAATTTTATAATCATGGAGACGGTAGGTTGTACATATTTTTTAGTAACGTTCTCATTTTTCAATGATCATTTTGTTAAGAAGGTAAGTAATATTATTCATTACAGAGTGATCATCATATCATAACTTCAATTTATTATATAAATATGGTAATTAATATTATATATATATAATTATATATGTGATTTTGTGATGTAAAAGAAACAACATCATGTTGAGGAGGCGGTAGTCCACACGTTCACGAACGAAGTAATATCCTTTTTTGGATTGTGAAAAGGGTAATATAGAAGAAGATATATTATATTTTAAAAAAATTAATTATTTAATAAATATAATATATATTTAATTTATGTTACCTATTTTTAATTAAAACCATTTTTTATACATTCAAATTAGAGTGTGAAAAAATCACATCTCTTTGGGGAGGCAGTAGTCAACACTTTCACATACAATGTTATCGTATTTATACAAAATAAAAAATATAAAGGTATGTGTTATAAAATAATTACTGAAGAATAAATTAATATTATGTATCATATATATCATATATAAATAGTGTTTCAGTACTAATTCCCAACCATGAATGGTGGTAAAGAAAAAATTAATGACGTCATTTCGTGAGGCGCTAGTTTATTGTACACATAAATGATAACTTCATTACCCATTAAAAGTAAGTGTGTGTAACAATAGGTTTAAACCTTAATATAAAAACATATAATTATTTATAGGATACTGATATTATTATATAATCGTGGAATATTGGTAAATTAAAATGTTTATAAAGAAATAAAACTAAATAGATTGAGGAAGGATGTTACATCTTATTCAGATAACTCTTTTTGGTTTGCAAAAAGGTTCTTACTTGGATAGATTTATGTCTAATGAAAGGACACTAGGTTGTGGGTAGGGATTTTTGTTATATATTTTGATAGATATTTATAGATCCAAAGTTTTTAAAGAGGTTTGTTTATATGTAAGGAGATGAGGCCTTTTATAGAGAAGGGGGAGTGGTACTCGAGTAAATTTTTTAAAATGGAATACAACCCACATTGTTTCCATTGAAAGTGGATCCAATAATGGAAATTTTTTTATAAAATGTATTATATGGTCTAAATATGGCCATAAAAAATCTTCTGGACAAGTTTCTAGGTCATTTTGGATCTTAAGTGTCATTATACTCCCTTATATGCCTAATTTCACCTTAATCATTGTAATTAATTTTATTTACTTTCTCTAATATTTTTGGTAAAATACTAATTTGACCTTATTTTAAATTATAAAATGATTCTATTCCAAATATAGAATCCATTTTTGAAAAATTACAATCATATAAGTGATAGGAATTAATTTAAAATTAACCCTGTAGACAGGACGACAATATAGTTTTTTAGAGTAACAATGTTCAAAATCATGCTATGTTTTTATTCCTTATTTCAATTTGAAGTTGATTCTGATGACCTAAATTGGATTTATTTATAAATATTTAATATAATTTTACTTTAAAACAAATTAAAAATATAATTTTACACAAAATAAATTAGACTGAATTGTATTTTTGATTTAAAATTCACTATTTTTTCACTATTCATTAAAAATTGTAAATTCACAGAAAAATACCAAAAAACTCCCTAAAATAATTATTATATTTATATATCAAATATGAAATTTATATTTACATATAAAATCTAAAAACTGTTACAAAATTGGATTTAAAATAGTTTCTCTACTAAAATGTGGTAAAAGGGCCTTTATAAAAATATAGTATTTGATCTGAAATATTTGGTATGTTCTCATCTTATCCCTATAAAATAAATTAGATGAATATAAAAAAATATTTTATTGGTAACTAATGAATTTGAATATATACATTCACAATTTTTTTAATCCTATAAATTTAACATCTATTTTGTATCTTATTATGTTAAATAATATTATTTTTAATAATATATTATTTATCGGTAAAACTCGATCTTGCATGTAATGCAATCCATTAAAGAATCTCGTTGTTTCGTCCGATGTTTCCTAAATGAGTATCGCTTTCATTGAAATTTTAAATTATATTAAATATATTTCAAATAGTAAGTATATAATAATTTATTAAGATATTATATTTCCTTATTCTTTTTGTGTGGGTGGCATATAGGCCATCGAATACAATGTTATTACTTTAGAATTTTGGGGTGTTACCTTCTCTCTGCCTTAATTTAATTTCACCCCAACAATTTAAACATAATCTCAGTACTAGAGAGTTTGATATTTTAAAATAAACTATAGGTCAAAAACCCACATCATGAATAAGGTAAAGATTACATCTTCTTTGAAAGATAGAAAGGAAAGTGAAATGGTCATGTAACTAGGTTCCCTAGTATTAGGACAAAGATGGTAAATAGAAACATGGTTTTCAAAGAAAAATATAATAGTCACGTTATAATGGAGATTTCTAGATAACATGTTCATATGAATGTTGTTGAGCACAAAACTAAAAATTAGAGGTGACAAAAATGGCCATTGATATCATCAAAATTGATGATAATTGAACAAAATTCTTATTTCAAGACCATTTTTAGAGATGAGAAATTCCTTCACACACTAATAACATTTAAAAATATATGATTCTATAAACAAAATATATATTTTTTATTATTACCTGAACTATTCCTACTTTATTCTTAGCACAAGATTATTTATATATTCAAGTAATACAATAATCTCTAAAGCCTCATCCAAAGATCAACTTAAACCATTTCATAAATGGTTGACCTTACGAACCTTCAATGTATTATGTTTCTACGTATTAGAATAAGTTCCAAGGTAGTTAGTAGTATCAAATTAAATTTATTGATATCAATCATATCTTAATCCAAGAATAATTGTTTCAACATCGGAAACATATTAAGGGATATCTTTCCCTCAACCATGTGTCTTTTTCGAAAGTATAACTTTTTATAGAATTACATTTCATGGAACCATTCAATATATTATCTAAAATCCTTATTGAAGTAGTACATAAGATAATCCTTAAAAATTTCATAATTATTATAAAAAGTACATCACTAATAAAATAATTTTACAACATTACTCAAGGATCCAAATATAGAGGTACATTAATAATTCCACTTCATCAGTGTTAATAACATAAGAATGACCTTGATCTCTTGGATTCTTCTAAGGTATATTCCCATAAAGTTTGGGGCTATCATTTTCACAGTGCCTAATCTCCTTTCAGTGAAAGCATTTAATATTTGAATTTTCATTCTTTCCCTTGAAATCACAACCTTAGTGGCCTTTTATCCTCACTTATAAAAACTCTAATTCAATTAAATAAAGTTTTGAGGTACTTCTTTCCATTTTTATCACAAGCAAGAAAATCATTCAATATCTTCTTTCCTTTATCCATTTTCTAATATACCTTCCTATTATTATCTCTCTTGCCTTAAAATCTATAATACATAGATAATAATTTCTCTATCTTGAGGAAAAATAAAACTATTTCATTATTTGCTGCTAAATTTTGGGAGACCAGTTCCCTTGGATTACATTTGTTATGCCTTTTGAAAAAATGATTAATCTTGAACACCATGTTGAGTATATAATCTGTATCATACCTGGTTATCCTTTTAAGGGTATCATAATATTCTACAAAAATTTACTCATCCTTTTTATTTAACCTAAGTAACTTCCTTTTTAGTTGGTTGTTTTCTCATGGGGGAAATATTTATCAAAGAATGTATCCTTAAAATAATTCTATTCCATGAGTTTTATTTCTTCATATTCCCAATTATTATATAATAAAGACCACTAATGATCAAAATCATCTTTTAGAAAACACATCATAAGTGTTTTCATTTACTTTTCACTGTATCCCAAATCTATATATATCTTCTCCAAATACTTAATCCATTGCTTAACTTCTGTTGGATCAGTAGTCCCAGTAATTGATGGGTCAAACTATCACAAAATGAAATCCAACATCAGTGAGTCACATTTTGGAATAGGGTTATTAATCTGAGAAAGGTTATGTTTCATAACATGGTATATATTCCCTAATTTATCCATTACATTCTTAGATCTAATACTAGCTATACCAGCTTTCTTAATAGGGAAACCTCTACATTGGCCATGAGTATTGGTACACTTTTTACCTCCAGGTATCATTTCTAAGAAATGGAATTAACTTGATTAGCATATAAAATGATGAACTTTATATAACTCTAAAAATGTTTTAACAATTAAAAATAATTAAAAAATTTACGTATAACAAATCTCATAAACATAAATATGGTTTCTTTAGGGATATCTTTACTTTTTAATCCTTCATAATGGTTTGTAAGGAATATGTTCAAATATTTTATATCGGTTTTTAAGGAATACGTGAATTATCCTAATAATATCTCCCATGAGTTTCAAAATAGGTGTGCATTAAGGCCCATTATCATGTACCAGGTTACATTGAGTCAGGCCTGACACACCATGTCAGTGTTTTTAATCCTAGGTACATCTGTTCTAGAACCACGTATAATTTAATTGTCTAGATAGGGACTTATTTCTAGGAATACCTACATAATATCTACCTTACTAAAATTATAGGATGTTCTTCTATACTTATCCTAAAATTTTATCTTATGTTTATGTTCCCTAATAAATGTCTTCTAAATCTAGATTCATAGTTTTTTTTCTAAACATTCTCTAATACCAACTATAGCTCCCTGACCCCAAAAGCCCAGGGTTAGTGAATTATTTTATTACATTTGAATAATTCCATGGAAAAAAATTCTAAAGGTCTGATCAGTTTGGTGGTTTTTAAATTCTAGATTACATTCTTGATACCTATAATATATTGTGGAAAAAAATAAAACATGATACATATAAAAATGAAATAAAATGGATCCTCAAAATCTTTTTCAAAGATTTATTCTCCATAATCTGGTGAAAGGAAACAAAATAATGATAAGCTAAAATTATTAGTAAGGGTAATTAAATTTGATTAAATAATTAATCTATGATAATAATTTACATGTAAAGGTAAATAACTGATAACACAAGTCATTCAATAACTAGATATGGAAACATCAATATAGAAATGTGTGAAACCAAACACAGATTCCATTTAATTAATTAAATTAAAATTAAATGAATCCCTAGATATATAGATGAAAAATATCGTGGATAAATAATAAATAAAGATAACTAAGGGAAATGATTCACTATTGGACACAATTTTTCCTTTGTATATAGTACCTTTACCATCAAGACATTTCACAAGAAATCTTATAACATACAGGGTACAAACCGATTAATTTGGACAACCTTATATATACTTTCAAGACCTTCCAAAATATAGTTTATAACATGATGGTTACAAACATGAAGGGTTTTATAACCTAATTTCATCACATAAAACTATTGATGAATTAAGAGGATTTTTTTTAAATTGTCCCCAGCCTTTTTCAAACTAGTACAAAGCATTTCTCGTATATCAAATAATATATTTAATAAATAAAAAATTCTCCTTATCATACAATTTTAATATTGACTAAAAGATGTGAATTTAATAATAATTAATTAGTATAGGATATGTAACAACAAGGTTTATAACATTGATGAATAGAAATACAACTAAAAAATCATTAAAACATTCTTGAGGAAAATAATCTTTAAACATTCCAAAGTATCCCATACCACATTGAAACATTTGAATCATAATCTACATGATGGAATAACATAAAATAAAACTTATAATATCATGAGTAAAAGTATTCCTAATACAACCTATCAAAGTATAGTATATAAACCATATAAACGTTAATTAGTGTATAACAATAAATAAGCCTCCATAGATAGTAAATTTAGATGAAATCTCTTACCTTCAGTCTGACATGATTATGTGTCTTTATATTCTTGAATAATAAACTTATATAAATTATTTACATTATTTAGAACATTTTTAATGTCTATAACATCTTTTAAATAACTTATTACAATGTTTTATATAACTATTTAAACAATAAAATTCACATAGGTTATTTTAACCAAATCTGATCCATGTGTTAAAAATGAATTTGGTAGGTAAACTATGGTCAAAGGGGTAAATATATAAAAATATATTGAATAATAATAATTAAATATTTATAATATTTACATATAAATTATACTTTTTAAAATATCTTGAGATACAGTTATGAAAAATGAGCCAGTATTACAAACATGGAGATGGTAGGTAGTACGTAAGTATAAGTAACATTCCCATTTTTCAATGATCATTATGGAAAGAAAGTAAGTAATATTTATCATTCCATAATGATAATTATATCATAGATACCGTTTTTTCTAATATATACTGATATTTATAATTATTATTATGTAAAAGACATCACATCGTGTTTACGAGGCGGTAGTCTACATGCCCCCAAACGATGTTATCACATTTTTTGGTTTGTGAAAAGGGTAAAACAGAAAATAACATATTATATTTACAAAATATTAATTATGTTATTAATATAATATGGATTTATTTTATTTTAAATATTTTTAACTAAACCCAACCTTTATATGTTTCATTTATAATGTGAATGAATCTCATCTCTTTGGGGAGGTGGTAATCCATACTTCTCCAAATTATGTTATTGTATTTACACAAATGGAAAGTATAAATTTGTGTGTTACAATGGAGTTAACGAATACTAAAGACATAATAATAATCATATATATCATAAATAAACATAATTTCATTTACAATTCCTATTTATGAAAGGTGGTAAATGTAAAAATGAACAACAATTTTTCATTAGGCGGTTGTTCGTCGTACACGTAAATGGTAAGTTCACTACCAAATAGATGGATGTGAATGTAAGTGTAGGTATAAACCTTAATAATGAAACATATTAGTATATTGAGTATAGTATTTTTATTATATAATCTTGTAATAATAATTGTTTAAATAGTGCAGGAAGAAATAAAACTAAAGGCCTTGAGGATGGATGTTCCCACTTATTCAGGTAACTCCTTTTGATATTCACCAAATGTGTTACTTGGATGGATTTATGACCAAGGTGAGGATTATAGGTTAATGGGATAAATTATTAGGATATATTGGGTATATATTTATTGATCCAAGTTTCTTTATTTGTGTTTGGAAGTGGGAGGATATGAGACCTTTTTGTATTAGAGTAGGAGTGGTAATCTTGTAAATTTCGCAAAAGGGAATTCCACACATGTTTTTACCATTAAAATTGGATCCAATAATAGAAAAAAGTATATAATGTGGAGGATAATGTATAAATGTGTCCATAAAATGGATTTCATACAATTTTATTAGCCATATTTTCCCTTAAGATTAAGTTTTAGTGCCTCACTATGCTTAATTTTTCCTTAGTCGTTGTTAATAAATTTAATTACATTCATTAATCCTTTTGTAAAAAAAATAATTTTACCTTATTGGAAATTATAATAAATGATGATTAAAAATATTTAATCCATTTTATTAAATTTCAATCTCATAAGTTATATAAATTAATTTTAAATTAATCCCACTGATGGGATGATAATGCATGTTTTTAAAGTAAAACTGTTAAAAAGTTTGCTATGTTCTTATACCTGATTTCAAAGTGAAATTGATTACAATCACATAGATTAGATTAATTAAAAAATTAATTGATGTAGTTTTCATTTAAAAATAAATTAAAATATAATTTTACAATATAAATAAATTAGACAATAATTGATGTTTGGAATTAAAATTCATTATTTTTTACTATTCATTAAAAAATGAAACTTTATAGAAAAATACAAAAAATACACACTAACATAATTTTTATGTTTTAAATAAAATTTTAAGTTTATTAGGAAATATAAACTCAATAAAATTGATAAAATGGTATTTAAAATAGGTTCTCCAGTAAGAGGAAATAAAAGTGACTTTATAAAAATATAGTATTTTATGAGTAATATTGGGTCTATTCTCATCTGATGCTTATATAATAAATTAGATGAATATGAAAAATATTTTAATTAATATATAAACTATAAATTTAATTAATTTAATTAACTATAATTAATTAATTTAAACTATTAAGATAAATAACATTTTCACATAAAAATAGTCTTTTATAAAAATCATTCCCTTTATATTCATTTTATTTCTATGTTGACTTTTAATTAATAGGTAACCAATGAAATAAACTATAAATTTTCAAAATTTAGTTAATACTATCAATTTAACATATAGGTTGTATCTTATTATATTAAATAATAATATTTTTAATAACATATTTTTGTTCGGTAAAACTCGGTCTTACGTGTAACGCAGACCATTGAATTAACTCATTATTACATGCAACATACGCAAAATCAGTATCGTGTGTATTAAAATTTATAAATTTTATTGAATCTATTTAATATAGTAAATATAATATAAATTCTAGGGTTATTATATTTCCTTACCCTCTTGGGGTTTCTTGTCATATATGTCATTGAATGAAATACTCATACTTTAGAATTCTAAGGTGTTATTATATTTTCTATTTTTTAAGGAAAACATTTTATTATATGATTATAGTTTTTGTAAAATTCATAATATATTCATCTAAAAATTTTAATAAATTTTTAAAATATATTGGATATGTTCACTTTGAATCCAATGTATTTCTAGAATAGATTAAAAACATTCCAAATCATTTGTGACCATCTATTAGTGCAATGAAAAACAAAAAATATCTATGAAGAAAAGTAAATCCTTTACATAAGCCTTAATATATATTTATGAGAAAAATTTACTTTAAATAGTCAAGTAAAAAAAGTGTTTTATATTCTAAAAAATTATATTGAGGATTATATCTCATCTAAGATAATATCTTGAGGATTTTCAGTAATTTCACCATGCTTACTTACTCATGCATGTAAATGATAATTAAATTGTGACGACATAATTTATTTAATGTATTAGAATGTAAAGACCAAATTTTTAACTATATATTATTCTTCAATAAATATTTTTTAAATATTATTTTTCACATTAAAAAAAATAATGAGCCTTGAGAATTTTTTATTATTAAATATGACCATTAAAAACAGAGACGTCAAATTGGACAGTATAAATTAAAGTAATTCTACCACTCAACCAATAATTAAAGTAAGAAAAAATTTCATGAGGAAGCATTTGTATTCTTTTGTAATCCCATTTTTCTGAACTCGAATGGGAGTATATTTTCTTAGGGTTTTCCCTAGACCAAGATCAGGTTAAACATGAAAAATTACTGTTTGAGATAAATCATATGCAATAGAAATGCAAGGTTAGGAAATTTCCATCAGATATATAATAGTGACATAAAAAAATCAACTAAAACCACATGTTATCTTTTTTATTTAGTATTATTCATAGATCAAAAAGTGTTATGTGAAAAAACCCATGTTTTTAGAAACGGGTCAATACCCGACCCTGTTTAAGCTTTTGACTTGTTTTTGAGAAGTCTGGAAAATCTGGGCAATTTATGGAAATTTCCAGACTACACGTCGTGTACTTTAAGTACATGCCGTGTATGAGTTACCCAAGTTACCAGTCGTGTGCTTGCCGAGTACATGTCGTGTGAAGACCGTGTAGAACTTTCCTACTACACGATGTGTATTTATAGACACGTCGTGTATCCCTTACCCGTGCGAGGCTAGGTACTTGTCATGTGGTTCCCAGGTGTAAATTTCCATCTACACGGCATGTAGCCTTTTTTGACACATCGTGTACCCTTGACACGTGTAGCGGTCGAGACCCAAGCCATGTGCTGACCGTGTACCCAGTCCAAGCCATGTGCTGGACTCCGCTTAAGTTAGAGTACGGAAACACATCTACACAGCGTATACTTTGGAGATACAGACTGTGTACTTTTGTTTTTATTTTATCGTTCGGAGCATCTTCGCATCTTATTTCCATAAATTTCTTCTTCTTCCCTTTTGGATGGACAATTTGTCCGAGAACCTCCAAAAAACTCAAACCCTCTCAGAATCTCTATACAACCTCCATTCTTCAATCCGTCAGTGGCAGCGGGACCGCATCGGAAAGGCTAACCCCACGCACCCTTCTTCGTCCTTGATCCCTAACCCATTCCTCCACAGATTCCATCCAAACAGAATTTCTAGATTTGACAGAAACACAGATCTACCGCAATTCAGTCCGATTTAGAGGATAAAATCAAAGGAGTGTCATCGTACGAGTACGAGGTAGGTGGTGCATACCTTCTTTAATGTTTTTGTAGACTTTTGGGGGTTGAGACCTTTGGGAGCGGCGGCAGGTGTTGAGCGAGACCCTGTTAATTTGTATTTATTTAATTATCTGCATTATGGAATGCCTCTGGGTATTCCCTAACCCTTTTGTGATTGAGCGAGACTGGGTTAGAGGTCGTTGCTCGTTTGGGGAAATTCTTCCAGGGGTGCTGAAATGCGTGTGAATTGGACTATTGTTTAAACTACTGGGTTTATACTGCTTATTGAATGTCTCGAGTTAAACTGTTTAGTTTAATTGTTAAATCATGAATGAGTTAGGAGCTGGTATGGGATAGCACAGGTTAGTGCAATTTGACTGTTTAGTAATTTCCTGTTTAAAGTGATGTTTCCAAGTATGAACATGAAATGTGTGATATTGCCTATGTTGAACTGCTTGTTGTGTTGGGCGTGGCCCGGATATATTGTTGAGTGATGGGGATCACAGTTTGGGGCTTTGGCTTGGGATACTTTGGGTGGTTGCTACCAGGGGATTGGGCGTCATGGACGTCGGTTGAGGCAGTTGGACTATCAGGTTGGGCTTTGGCCCGGGTTAGTTGGATGGCGAGGCCATGTGACCTGAGCGACAGGTTCATAGGGACACCAGGTGTCAGAGGTGTTGTGGCTTGGAACATACTTAGGTGATTACCACTCACCGGGTACTCTTGAGTAGTGTACACACAGATAGACTCCGAGATGAGGTGGTACGGCCACTCGCTGGGTAGAGGCCCCCGGTAGATATGGTTAGGTATATTTGGTTTGGGGGTGCTTTCCATGGGAATCCACTTGGAAGGTGAGGAGCCTTCGGGAGACGGCTTTGAGGTGGTCATGTTGGGGGCAGAGGCTCACCGTGATTTGAGGGCAGACATCACTGTCCCTCCATTTATCTTTTGAGGACATGTATCATTGTTCCTCCAGATGTTGTGTCATAGGTAGGTTGAGCTTTCTAGCTAGGTTACGATGGTTGGTCATGCCTTCGGGACTTCGGTACTTGAGACACATTATGTCAGGTGGCATGAGGTGTCGGGCTGCAAATCAGACTTTCCGACGTTGGCCGAAGCAGGTGAAACTTCCTGGTGGCATCTGAGCACCAGTGAAGTCCTTGTTTACTTTTGGTCATTGCACTATTTACTGTTTTTCTTATATAAGCATGTCTACCTAAACACTTATATTAGGTACGCACCAATGGGGTGGTATCTTACTAAGACTTATCTTACACCCTACATGAGCCCTTCGGGACGCATGTAGACTTTATTAAATTGCATGCTGGTTGAGGGTCAGCCTCAGGAGCTGGACTTTAGTGCTGTTGACTTGGTGACCAGCACGGACCTTGAGGTTGTGTCATACTGAAGTTACTTGTTTAGTATTCTTTTCTTGCATCAGCATGTTTACTTTACATTGTAGCTACTACAGGTTATCCATTAGCACCATTATATGTGTATTGATTTGTATGTATTTTTTGGATGCATGCTTGGTTGTTTTAGCAGTTATTTTAGTTGATTGCTGGCATGAAGTTCTGTTTACTTTCCACTGCTTTTGTTTTTATATTTCTTCCGCTGTTTATTGTTATTGAATGTGCTTCCACTATGCGGGTCTGGTTCGAGTCTGCTGAGTCATTTATTTCCGCTGCATATTTAGTATTCTACTCATACCGGTACCATTTTATTCTTCCGGGAGGGTATAGCCTCCCCACTATACCTATCAGAACCTCATTTCTATTCGGTAGCCTTTGAAGTTCAGGGTAGGTGCGCCTAAGGTAGTGACACTCGACCCGTTCGGCACTGTTCGGGCGGCTGGCCGGGTCCGGGTTGTTGCAAAGTGGTATCAGAGGAGGTTCATGACAAGGATTTAGTAGCATTGCTTTACTGGATACTAATGAGTTTGAGACTTATCTTTTTATTTTTCTGCTGGTTTTACTATTTAGGATATGGTAGACTGGAGGTAGGTTGTTGTTGGAACTGGATTTTTGAACTTGTTCTTGGGTGCCTGTAGCCCCATGTACGAGGGATGGATTGAGTTACCGGGGGTGGGAATTGCTGTTTTCTTTTTGTTCAGATTATAGTTGATATGATTTCCACCTCGGTGGCTCACTTGTTGTGTGATGTTATTGATTATGATATGTAAACCTTGGCCGGTATGGCAAGGGTTGCTTGCTTGGATTTTTATATTCACATTTTAGGGTATTTCAATTTCATAGCTGCACGTATACCTTGTGAAGTGATAATTACATGAGAATAAAATAAATTGTCATGCTATATATGCTATAAAATGTGAATATGTACAAATCCTGATAAAATTGCGTGTTTTTTTCAATGTGTATCCCATGATTTGTATTTTTGTAAAATTGCATGTTGTAGGATATTTGGGTCTGGCTCTTATGAGAGCAGACAGGTACTATGGTTGAGGCAGTGTAACAGTCAGGATTAGGCGACTCGGTCGTCGGGATTGAGGCAATGTTGGTTGTCAGGATGGGCATGGCCCGAGGTACTAATGATACTTTTCTCTGTTGAGGGAAGGTAAGGAGGCCATGAGGTCGAGATGCCGTGGAGCATGGGTTGCGGTGAGGGGGAGTAAGGGTAGTTGTTATGCACTCCCTTTTACTGCATTCCTTATCTGAAAAGAATATATTTTTATATAGATTTATGTGGGCTGTGTGACCATTTATGGTATTCAGAGGGTTACTTCTTCATGAAATGATGGAGCGACAGGAAGGAGAGGATATGGTACTACAGGATCAGGTTCAGAATCCGGTGCAGGAAGAGCATGAGCTGCAGGTATAGGCTCTGGGACAGGATCAGGTTCACGATCCAGTGCAGGCATGGCAACAACCGGTTTTGGCAGCGTTCAGACCGTGTCTTGAAGAGCAGCTCCGACTTATCCTAGTACGCGTCTTGTAGGGGATTGACAGAGGCGTGTTGGGTACGGATCCTTCTATGGCATATCTAACATGGGAGTTCCAGTCGCAGCACCCCCCGCTTTTTCAGGGTGAGGGTGGTCCACAGGCGGCAGAGAACTGGATAGAGAGTATGCACATGATCTTCGAGCAGCTCGAGACACCTCCAAGGCGGAGGGTCAAACTGGTGATGTACATGCTGAGAGGACTGGCGAAACGTTGGTGGGATGTGAAGGTACAGGCTTGTAGGCACGAGGGACTGGCGTGGAAGGACTTCAAGGATAGGTTCTTCGAGCACTTTTATCCGGAGACACTGAGGGCAGAGAGAGCTCGGGAGTTCTTGAGTCTTCAGCAGAGAGATATGTCTGTCATGGACTACGTAGCTACTTTCACAGAGTTGTCTCGCTTTACACCCGGTATAGTGAGCGATGATGCAGATAGTGTGAGGCGCATCAAGGATGGATTACGACACGCCATTCGAGTCCAGGTGAACATCTTCGGGATGGGTTCTTTCTCCGAGGCGGTGAATTAGGCACTCATAGCTAAGGTAAACGAGAGAGAGAAATCTCGTTTTGGCAGGGTGAAAACCCTAGGTGACGGTTCTGACAGTAGGAAGCGAGGGAGAGACGAGTTCCAGTTGGGCGGGCAGGCCAAGGACTCAGCTAGACCACATCGTGGCAGTTCAGCGGTGGTTTGCTTTTAGTGCGGACAATCGGGACATGTTCGGCCTCAGTGCGATAGGCCCCCGAAGGAGTGTCGGGCCTGTGGACAGGTCGAGCATCTGGAAAGGTTTTGTAGGCATCCTTCTCAGACAGTCGGTCGGCAGGGACCAGGACAGACTATGGCATCAGGAGTTGGTTCAGCTTCAATACCAGGAGAGGGTGGCTGAGGTTCAGCTGCATGCGGAGGACGTGACAGGGACAACAGGACCCAGTTGAGGGGTCCGTGGCTGGAGACTGGGGCAGCACCGCGGGGAGGTCAGGCATCAGGCAGTCGGGCTTCAGTCCAGGTGCACGCTGTGGAGCTGCCAGGGACTGATCAAGATGGAGAGCCGACGATGGTGACAGGTACACCGCGGTTGTGGACGTGAGTTTCTTTACTTTCATTTGGCATGGCCTCTTGAGGCATGTCTGGTTGAGTTCACAGGCTGTACAGGATACTTGGGGACTGACTAGATGCTAGTTTGTGGAATTGACATCATATAAGATGTGTTTTATGTTTTATTTATATATTTGAGATGCGTGGCATCAGGAGGATCAAGGATTCAGGTTACATGAGGTGTCGTGGGCATCAGGGCATCGTGGATGCGGGTTACTTGAGGTGCATGGCACCAGGTTTGAATTGAGAATCTATTAGATATAGAACCTCAGGGAGGAAAACGTCGATGCGGTGAGAGATACGTTGGGTGTCGGAAGCGACACGTGAGCATCGAGGAGGTGCAGGGTTGTTGATGCGTGACGGGAGGACCATGGGTCAGGGAAATAGGTCATTGGACCTTTTTTTTATTTGTTTTCATTAAGCTTTCTTCAGGTCGAGACTGAGTAGGTGATTCCTAAGGTGGGGTGCCCTTTTAGGAATTTAGCCAAAACCTTGAGACCGGGGTAGTTTGGGTTGTTTAAATGGAATGGGCGTGTTCGGTGCCATCTCCTGGTTTCGTTTGGTAGCTTGGGGAAGAGCTACGTTAAGGTGGGGAGTTTGTATGAACTCGAGTTTTTAGAAACGGGTCAAAACTCAGCCATGTTTAATCTTTTGACTAGTTTTTGAGAATTTTGGAAAATCTGGGCAGTTTCTGGAAATTTCCAGACTACACGCCGTGTAATTTAAGTACACGCCGTGTATGAGTTACCCGAGTGATCGGCCATGTGCTCACCGAGTACATGCTGTGTGAAGACCGTGTAGAACATTCCTACTACAGGGCGTGTATTTATAGACACGCCATGTATCCCATACCCATGCGAGGCCAGGTACACGTCGTGTGGTGCCCAGGTGTAAATTTCCATCCACATGGCGTGTAGCCTTCCTTGACATGCCATATACCCTTCCCCTGTGTAGCGGCCGAGACCCTGGCCGTGTGCTGACCGTGTACCCAGTCCAAGCCGTGTGCTGGACTCCGCTTAAGTCGGAGTACAAAAACACATCTACAGGGCGTGTATTTTGGAAATACATGCCATGTAATTTTATTTTTATTTGATCGTTCACAGTTTCATCGCGTCTTATTTCCATAAATTTCTTCTTCTTCCCTTTTGGACGGACAGTTCGTCTGAGAACCTCCAAAAAACTCAAACCCTCCCAGAATCTCCGTACGACCTCCGTTCATCAATCCGTCAGTGGCAGTGGAACCGCATCGGAAAGGCTAACCCCACACACCCTTCTTCGTCCTTGATCCCTAACCTGTTCCTCCACAGATTCCATCCGAATGGAATTGCAAGATTTTATGGAATCACATATCTACCGCGATTCAGTCCGATTCAGAGGCTGAAATCATAGGAGTGTCATCGTACGAGTACGAGGTAGGTGGTGCATACCTTCTTTCATGTTTTCGTAGACTTTTGGGGGTTCTGACCTTTGGGCACGGCGTCGGGTGTTGATAGAGACCCTGTTCATTTGTTTTAATTTAATTATCTGCATTATGGAATGCCTATGGGTATTCCCTAACCCTGTTGCGATTGAGGGAGATCGTGTTAGAGGTCGTTGCTCGTTTGGGGAAATTCGGACGGGGGTGCCGAAATGCGTGTGAATTGGACCATTGTTTAAACTGTTGGGTTTATACTACTTATTGAATTTCTCGAGTTAAACTATTTAGTTTAATTGTTAAATCGCGAATGAGTTAGGTGCTGGTATGGGATAACACAGGTTAGTTCAATTTGACAATTTAGTATTTTCCTGTTTAAAGTGATGTTTCCATGTATGAATATGCAATGTGTGATGTTGCCTATGTTGAACTGCTTGTTGTGTTGGGCGTGGCCTGGATATATTGTTGAGTGATGGGGATCACAGGTTGGGGATTTGGCTCGGGATACATTGGGTTTTTGCTACGAAGGGATTGGGCATCATGGACGTCAGTTGAGGCAGTTGAACTGTTAGGTTGGGATTTGGCCCGGGTTACTTGGATGGCGAGGCCATCTTACTTGAGTGACAAGTTCGCAGGGACATGAGGTGTCATAGGGGTTGTGGCTTGGGACATACTAAGGTGATTACCGTTCACCAGGTACTTTTGAGTAGTGTGAATACAGAAAGACTCCGAGATGTGGTGGTATGGACACTCGCTGGGTAGAGGCCCCCAGTAGATGTGGTTAGGTATATTTTTTTTGGGGTGCTTCCCATGGGAAGCCACGTGTAAGGTGAGGAGCCTTCGGCAGATAGCTTTGAGGCAGTCATGTTGGGGGCAGAGGCTCGCCGTGATTTGAGGGCAGATATCGCTGTCCCTCCAGTTATCTTCTGAGTACATGTATCGTTGTTCCTCAAGATGTTGTGCCATAGGCAGGTTGAGCTTTCGAGCTGGGTTATGACGGTTGGGTGTGCCTTTGGGACATCGGTACTTAAGACACATGGTGTCAGGTGGCAAGAGGTGTCGGGCTGCAGATCGGACTTTCCAGCATTGGCCGAAGCAGGTGACACTTCCTGGTGGCTATTGAGCACCAGTGAAGTCCTTGTTTACTTTTGGGATTACACTTTTTTTTGTTTTTCTTATATAAGCATGTCTGCCTAAACAATTATATTCGGTATGCACCTCAGGGTGGTATCCTACTGAGATATGTCTCACACCCTACACGGTCCCTTCGGGACGCGTGTAGCCTTTATGAAATTGTGTGCGGGTGGAGGGTCAGCCTCATGAGCTAGACTTTAGTGATGTTCACTTGGTGACTAGCACGGACCATGAGGTCGTGCCATACTAGAGTTACTTTTTTAGTATTCTTTTCTTGCATCAGCATGTTTACTTTACATTGTAGCTAATACTGGTTAGAGATTGGCTCCATCATATATGTATTGATTTGTATGAATTGCTTGGATGCATCCTTGGTTGTTTTAGCAGTTATTATAGTTGATTGCTCGCATGACGTTCAGTTTACTTTCCGCTGTTGTTGTTTTTATATTGCTTCCACTGTTTATTGTTATTGAATGTGCTTCCGCTATGCGGGTCTTGTTTGAGTCTGCTGCGTCATTTATTTCCGCTGTATATTTAGTATTCTACTCAGACCGGTACCATTTTATTCTTCCAGGAGGGTATAGTCTCCCCACTATACCTAACAGACCCTCACTGCTAGTCTGCAGCCTTTGGCGTTCATGGGAGGTGCGCATAAGGTAGTGACACCCGACCCATTCGACACTGTTCGGACGGCTGGCTGGGTCTAGGTTGTTACATTATGTATGTATAATTTAATATTATATCAAAATGTAATAAAAATTTATATGTAACGATATATCATGAATTTATATAATTTTTTAATTTTTATTTTCATTTAATTCACTTTATGTTAATCAATTGTTTTTTAATTAAAATTTTATCGTAATAAATTATTTTTTTATTTTTTGAATAATAGAATGATAAATTAATAGTAGATTAATTTTTAATTTAATAAAAATATTGCTAATATAGATAAGTTTGTTTTCTATAAAAAAACATTTCCAGATATTTTATGTTTTTAATTATAAATAAAATTTTCAAATATTATGATGTAAATTTAAAATGGAATAATATAATTTTTAAATTTATAATGTTTATATTAGCTTAACATGAATTTTTTATCATTTTCTTTAAAAAATTACTATTAGGTGAAAATGTGGGATTTATGAAAATTATAATTTCCATGAGTTTATAACTTAGAGTAACAAAGAAGTTCTTAAAACCATAAAATAAAACAAAATATAAATGTAAGGAATAAAATTATTCATTTTTAAATACTATTTGTAAAAATAATACACATGATTAAAAATTAGAACAAATATAAATAAGTTATTTTAAAATTAAAAACTAGTTTTTTTATTCTCTATAAATCAAATATTTTCATGGAATGGTTTAGTTTTTGATTTCAATTAAAGTCTTGTACCATTTATTCAATTCATTATAAATGAATATATTGATCTAAAATGTGTATCGATAATAACATTAATGTATAAAAATTTAATATATTAATATAAGTATATTAAAAAATTAGTTTTACATGTTCATGTTTTTCTAGTTCAATAATATATTTTTATAACTATATAAATTTTAATTCATAGAATGATTTTTTAATATTAAATCAGAATATTACAATTAGGTAATATGGTCAATTTAAATTTTGGACATTAAAATTAATTACTAAGGGTAAAATTTATTTACTCGAAAAAATGTAAAAATAAAAAAAAACATTTAATATGGGGGGAATGTGTAATCATGTTATTAAAATGTCTCTAAATGGGTGTTTTAGGTGTGGATTTACCAAATCTTAGACCATTTCCAAATTTTTTTCTTTTTTACCCCTTCAACCCACAATAGTGAAATTAAATTATTAAAAGAAAATTTTTATTTTAAAAACTAACATTCTCTTCACTTATAAAAATAAAACACTTCCACCACTTCAAGATTAACCTCTTTTTTAAATCTCCCCCTGAAAATATTCAATTTTAAACTCCTTTAAACATAATCCCATAGTCAATCATAGTTATCCTAAACCCTTTATTTTTATGGTTACTTCCAAGGAACGATCAAGTATCCATCCTATATTTTAACTTCTTCTTTTTTCTTTATTCATCATATCATCCTTCCAAATATCTTATCCTGATGATGAAATGATAAATTCAGTACCATTATTATACATATATGTTGTTATATTAATTTTAAAACCCTTTATTTTACATTTCCAACCACATAGATAAACAAGGGAACATCAATCGTGTGTGTGTGTACGAACAATGACCACCATGAAGAATAATTTTCTCCTTTAATAATATTTAATTAATTGTTTTTCAAGAAAATATATCTAGGTAATCATCCTTAAAGAATCAAAATAATATCATTATTATTCATTTATAATGATATTATGTAAAAAAACACTTTATTAACAACCTACAAGAATGATTCCTTAAAATATATTTATGGAGGACTACAGTAAATTGAATAATGTAATTATTATTTATTAATAATAAAATAAATATTATATTCCGGTTTTGTGAAATTATATATAAGGTATTTAATTTATTACCTTTAAATCATCCTTGATCAACAAAATTATTGAAATAAGTTGTTTTTAATTCAGTTTTCACATAATGTAACTGTAAAAAATATGGCATGAAATAAGATCACATTAAATATACATAATCCATATATTATATAATATTAAATGATATATCGTTGATGAATTTTTTATTGAATTATGGGAAATGATATAAAAATTAGTAAACATTTTCAAAATAGTTCAAGTTATTAACACTAAACAGTTATAATATTCTATTACTAATTAATGCACACATGATTAAAAATTAGAAAAATTACTGTAAAAGGGTAATATTTATGAGTAAGGTTATAAAATAATATATTATGTCAGTAATGTTTTTTTACATGATGTTAGTGTTTTATCAACTAATAAATGAAACTTTTTAGGGGTTTTTCATCTCAACTTCTCCTCATTGAGGCATGTTTTAATGTAATGAAACAGTTTTTTATTTATAAGGTATATATGATAAAAAATAATTTATTTCTTTATAATAAATTATATAATTAATGGTATTTATGTATCCTTATTAATATAAATATTCCAATCACTTTTGATTCTAAATTTTCAAAAGTAGTCAAGGATTGTTTTTGACTCAAAATCATTTCCTTAGGTTATAATCTCTGTTCATCAACTATTATTTTCAATATTGATATATTCTAACTATTATGATGTTATTTTTTATTTCTATATTTTTATAGGGAAAAATGTTTCACTCTAAATTTTTTTACCTGGATGATTATATTGTTTCATTAAAATATATTTTTTGTTATCAATAATTCCAATTTATTTTAATGGATTTATCTTCCATATATATTTATTTCTATTCCTCAAATTTTTTCTACCCTATTTTAGATAGATTATATGAAATATATTTTATTATTATAATATTTATATTTTCAATTATTCAAATAGAAAATTTAATAATCATTTAAAGATGTTGTTTTTCAACAAGCATATTCAAAAATGTTCAAAATGTTTTCCATCCATTCTAAATAAAAGTTTTATCATAGGCTCAAAATTTTATTTTGATAAGTTTTATTTATTTTTTAATGTTCCATTATTAAATAAATTTTATAAAACATCCCTTTTTTAATATTTATATCTATTTAAATTCTATATTATTATTTATTAATTTACAAGTATATGCATTAAAAATATTTTCATATAGCATTTTGAAAATGATTATGTATTTTCAAGAAACTTTTATCAGTGAGTCATTTTAATATGTTTTTCAAAATTCATCTCATTCCATCTTTTAAAAAGTTTTCAATGTAATTTATACAACTCCTTTCATAAAAATGTTTACAAGTTTTTGTGAATTTTTTTTATCTTTACTTTTATATTTCCTCCAATGGTTATATATTAGGAAGTTATGTTTTTATCATTCTTTATATGTTATAATGATATCATTTCTTTCTAAAATTTATTCTTTTATATTATATTATTTTCTTAGATATTCTTTTGTGGTTTATTTAAAAAAAATTAAGAAATCCATTAATTATCCTAGGATTCTTTATAAGATGGTAAATATTTGACTTTCAAGTTCAACACAAATATTTAGATTATGATATGGTTATGAAGTATATCTAACCAAATTTAATTGGTTAAATTTATATAACTCATAATATAGATATGTTATATAGTGAGTATCTAGGTTCTCAATGGGTGAATGTGATTGAGTTTTTCACTACTCATAATTTTATTTATGAACAAGTCATAAAGTATCTATGTTAACAAAATGAGAGTGTGATAATGTATAGCTCTACACATAATTTAATGAATCCATGGGGTGGTGGGAATCCATTCTTATAATTATAATAAATATTATGTTTATTATCGGGAATTATTTTTAGTGTTTTTATCAATTTATTCCATGTTTTCAAGACTATAACATATTTTTAAAGTATTCAACATTTTTATGTCTTGCTCATATATTTTTGGTTATTAATATATATCTTAATCTATGTAATTTATTTAACGATTCCTTAATTATATTTTAATGATCTCATATACCTTTATCTTGTTTTATTATTATCATAAATGATTTTATGATCTCTTATTAATATATTTAAGTCTTACTTATGTTCTTCTTCATGTTTATTATCGTAAAAATTATGAGATATTTTCCTTACATAGTTTATTAGCTCACCAATTTCATATGTTATTATTCCAAAAGTTGTGAAAATTATTATATCATGTTATATATGTAATAAAGTTTCCATAAGATCTTGATTCTAGATAAATGTTCACAATTTTTTTAAATTAATATGTTGATGTAGCTAATCTTCAAGACACTAACCATTTGGTCGATAGGTTCAGTGATTTTTTATAATATTTACTATTTAAATTATGATATTAATGTATGTTTACTTCATTTTTATCTTATATGTCTTCAATAATTCAGTAGTTAACATATTTTTATCGTATGAGTAACTTTATATATTTATATATATCGCTTTGACAATTTCATTGGATAAATTTATCAGATTATCCCTTCCATGGTTTATAATGTTACCACCAATCCTTGGTTAGTAAGAAACCACCTTTCAACAATCCACACATATTTCCAAGTACAATATAATAAAAACAATATTTTAAAGCTTTCACTTTTCAATGTAATACCCTTTAAAACAACCATTAATTATTTGCAGCATGGTTTACTCATGGAAAAGAAATGTTATACATGAAAATATCTTTAAAAAATCAATAAAAAGCATTATGAAAAAATAAGTGAATTGTACTATAATATCATATCAATATTTAATAATTGAAATCATTAATTTATTTTTTCATGGATAAATATAAATTTAACATAATTTAAATCATTTCTTGGAAATATAAAAATAATAATAACATTTCCCTTTGGTTCCTTTAAAAACTAAAAATTCCAAAAAAATATAGACAAAATAATTTTCATTGAAAGTAATCATTGAAACATGAAATATATTCTTAAAAAAAATAATATTCACAATTCTTTTAAAATATCTTCATATCGTAAATGATAAAAAATAAATATTCTTTTCAAAAATATTAAAGAGATTCAAAAGATTATCTTAAGGAAAAATTTAGTTAATTTTACTTTAAAACTTTACTAAAAATTTACAATATCATGGAAAATAACAATATTAAATCATTTATGTTTAAAAAATATCATTCTTGAAATAAGTTAAATAGCATCGAGGAATATTTTGGATAAAAGTCTTTAAAAACAATAAAGAAATGTATATAAAGAATGAAAATTTATGTTCATTAAAACCAAAACCCAATTGAATATATGAACATGAAAAAGAAACCCAAAATATAATGACTATAAAAAGAGTCTAGATATTATATTTCAAGACTAAGTATATAAATCATATTAATAAATATAGGTGCATCTGTCAAAACATGTCTCAAATAATGATGTTTCAAATAATAGAACATTGTTACTTGGTAATGCTTGAATTAGAAATCCATTGAATGAATGAAAAAAACATGATATTTTAAAACACATAATTTCTCTAAAATAATACTTGAGAAAATATTTAGGGTGTAATAAGTACATCATATACAATAAAAGAAGGTGCATATTATGAATTATGTCTCAAATAATTAATATTTTAACCATGTAAACCCTGACAACATTTATTATATTTACATTGGCATATCATGAAATATGAAACATAAAATTAATATTAAATATCCATTTTAGATTTTTATTCATGATATAATATCTCAATATCAAAAATTTACACCGTATAAAAAAATTATGTTCATAATACAATAAATTTGTTAAAGAAACAATATCAAGATGAAAAATATTCACATATATATTTTTGTTGATGTGAGAATTAATAAAAGAAGATATTAAGTATAATTTTTTTTTAAACTACAAGAAAAGTGGGAATATAAAAAAATTAATCATTGTTCATTTCACACTGAATCATGTAATAACATATTCTAGGACGTTTAAGTATAAAATATGAATTGAAATTGATTTAAAACCCCCTTACCTAGAGTCCAAAAATTATGTGAATATCCATTAACTCTATTATAAAAACATTTAGTAAATATGTAATTAATTTTAAAATAATTACCAAAATTATTATGTTATAGTTAAAATATTTATTTCATTTATTTCAATGATATATTAAATTACTTAATTTGTTATGTCATTGTCAGTGGTTTTGAGGACATTCTATTCATAATTGCAAATTAACTATGGTATGTTGACGGTTGTAAATGGGGTAATTTTTCCATCATCATTGTAATAATAATCCAAGACATATATTAAATTTTATACATAAAAATAACTTTTATTGTCATGCATGAAATTATTTTATTTAAAATAAACTAAATCGACTCATGTGGAGGTAGTTAGCATATACCCATGAGCAATAATTTTTATTCTCTTTGGAAGAGAAATAAAAAAAATATTATCTCTCTTGGATCACTATAATGTCATAGAAATTAAATAAATTTATTAAATCATTCCCTAAAACCAACCAATCTAGGATTATTTTCAAAAATGATATATTTCTCTATGTGCATACAGTAATTTGTATGTATGCACGTGTGATGATTCCATTTTTAACAATTGAAATGGTATGTATATAGTTTATATATTATATTTAATGAATAATAATTATGTCAATTATATAATATATATATATATATATTAAATAAATTATAATGACCAATCATGTAAGGCGGTTATGAGAAATAGAATGCATAAGTTTACAAGGTGATAGTTTTTACGTACACAAGAACAGTAGTTCTATTTCCCATTTGATGGAGAAATGGGAAGAATATGGTTATGAATTTAAAATAATAACATATAACTTTATAATAGATAGTAATTTCATTATATTATAATTAATAGGACATATTTTATGTATTATAAAGAATAATTAAAAATAAACACATGGTTGAGATGATTACCTCCTCTTTGAAGAACATACTTTGGATCACACCTTGTTGAACATGAGAATAGTATTTTAAAAATAAAAGATCATATATAATGTTTATAATAACATTTATAAAAAAATAAAGGTTTTTTTTGCATTAATGGAGAATTATGTGTGAGGAAGGGTTGAAGGGTGGTGTACTTTTATAAGAAATGAGATTGGCACCATTCGAATGACTTAAATTATTAAATTAATATAAATTAATCTCCATTTCAAGTTGAAAAAATGACATATTTTTATAATATGGTGAACATAATTCTAAATTATCTTGTTTGTTGAAATTTACACATGTTCATGAGCTTTTAACCCTTATCTCTTAGTTTTAACATCATATTATCCCTTTTAACAATTACTATGATAATAATTTTTTTACTCTTTTGGGGTCAACAAAGATTCCAAAAAATACATGTTACCCATAAGTGTATAATGAATTATCTGATAAACTATATCCCATTCAATTGGACTAATATAATATATTTTTTAATTTTAAATCATTTAATAACATATTATTTTTCATAAAATATCATTAATGAAATTTTCTTGACAATTCATATATTTGACACTAAAAAATATAAATATCATAGTTTAGTTTGAATATAAAAAATAAAAACATATATAATACATTATCTATGTCTAAAAAAATTATTAAAACATCGTAACATATATAAAAAAATTATATTATTTTTCAACTAATTCAAATGATTTTTCTACAGCTTGCACAAACACTATATTACTATTGTATAAAAATTTGTGGTAATTATATTGTTACTAAAAAATAAAGATAAATTTATCTAATAAAAAAAATTAAAATTATTCATAGTTTTTTTATCCTGGTCACACACTATTATTTCCATTAATGAAAATAAAGAGGCATGTTGTAATTTTGTTTCACTTAAAAATAATATAAGGGACTTTATCAAAGAAAAATGGCACAAAAATTCTATTTTTAGAATATATGATGGTTTTGATCAAATTAAACTCATCCAATGAAATATAAGAATGTTTATTATAAGGCCCTCACCTTAAACATTACTTAAAACATGAGTTAATTAATTAATTTCACTTTTATTCACATCGAAGATATTATTAGGTTTAGAGATTTATAGAAGTAGGCTACAACTATTACATAACAAGTTAATTATTACAAATTATACCCTTCTACTCACTATCTAATGTTTTCCTAAAAACCTTTTAAGAAGAAACATATTCTAGTTTCATGTTTAAAAATCATAAATTTTCCTTGATCCTTTTTGTGAATCTATTAATCATTAAATGTTGTGGAAAATGTTTCAAAACATGGAATGAGTGTAAAAATATCAGTAAAGGATACACAAATAAGGAAAACTATGAGTCTTTTAAAAACATGTAAACTATGAATACATTATCAAAAAGAAATACTTTTCACCTTTATGAAGTAGCAAGTACTGTTCACTAAATATAAGCTCATTCCATACCTTTTTTGTAATCCAAATATTTTCATAATACTCATATAAATCACATATAACATATAATGGTAACTTTGGGTATTATCATACATAAATGGAATAACCATACGATCAACTACCACACTTATGACTATTATAGATGCAATATCCATAAGGATGACTTCCATACCCAATGCATTAGAGGTTTTAACATAACCACCCATCCTTAGTTTATCATGGAAAAACTAGTATTTGGTTTATCATGTAACCACTTGTCTTTGGTTTATCATGTATCCACCCTTAAAATGTCCAAGTACCATTGTATAACCATAACAAATAATGTTGGGAAAAAATCCCTCAAGGTATTATTGAAGCATTTTTGAGGTGATTGTTTTTGTTGACAAAGTCAGCCTCCATGTTGGGTTTGTTGACAAAGCAGACCATGATGTATGAATTTGTTGTCAAAGGGGGTTTACATGGTGATTCTTTGGGTTCAAGGGATGCTTTCAACAATCCATGATTGATTGAATAACCTAGATAAAGGAATGAATGATATGGAGGCGGTACAAAAATAAAAGATACATGGTGGTTCCATTTTCAAGTGTCTGCCAAATTTTTGGACCTGAAAATAAAAAAATGGAGAGATGTGTTTTTGGAAAAGGGAGGTGTACGCAAAATTGGTGTGGTGCGAAAAAAATAATGTGGGGTTCGAAAAATTATCAAGATGTGTGAAAAATAGTGGCGTAGGTAATATTTGCACGATGTGAGAAATACTAAAGGGGTGCGTCAAATATTTGTGGGATGTGAGAAATAGAGGGATAATGTTTTTTGCGCAAGAGGTGTTTCGAGATCAGAAGCTTGAAAATTTTCAAAGGGATGAGGTGCATGAAAAATTGGAGCATGCCGTGAAATACAGTGTGGCACGAAAGATGTGTTTTTCTCACTCGATTAGGATTATGCGTGGAAGAAGGGTTTTTGGAGAAGGGGTCACTTTTGCCTATAAATATGAAGTGACCCCCCTCGTTCGAAGAAGCTCAAGGCATAGAGAGTATCCGAGCTCTAGAGGGTGAAACTGGAGTGCCCAAGAGAGTTGCATGAAAACAAGACTGATGCGCGAAAAGTGGATTTCGTGCAAAAACAGAGGATTACGCGCAAGGTAGTGTAGAGGCTACGTTTAAAATTTTGAGGTTGTGCGTAAAATAGTTATTGTGCAAAAACTGGATTTTTCCCAAGGTAGGAAAATTATGTGCAAGTCATTGTAGAGGCTATGCGTAAATTTTTTTGGTTGTGTGTAAAAGAGCTGTTGTGCGAAAATTACATTTCGCGCAAGGCAAAGGAATTGCGTGCAAGTTGCAGTAAGGGATGCATGTAAAAATTGGGGTTTCCCGGTACACCTGGTGAAAAGTGAGATTCATATGTGGGTGAAATTGGTACATAAAAAGAGCATCTATCAATATTTTAGGATGCATGTATACATGAAAATGAAGAGACCTACGAGTCTATAAACTTTGAGTGGATCCTTTCCAAGTATAGTGAGCAAAGGAAGAGGAAGAAGGTTATTCTTTCTTCCGGCAGTGATCCAGAGAAAGAGAGAAATAGGTAGTGACCCTTGGGAAAGTAGTGAGATGACCCTAAACATTATAAATGGAGTGAGCCTAGGCATAGAAGTGATATAGCCTAAACATTGTAAATTGGCATGAGCTTTAGTGGATTTAGTACAGTAGCACATCGTTATTGTATGCTTCTTGGACATAGCCCAGTGAGGATGAACTAAGTAAAAAACTTTGTGTTTGCCTGGTTTCTCCCCTACATTTCATCTAAAGAATCATCATCAGATAAAGGAAAAAAAAGTGATCAACATAAACACACTTAATATCAAACAATGTGACCCTTATAATATAGAGGTCAAGATCTAGTGGGTCAAGAATATTTTTAAAATATAATAAACATACCATGATTCACCCCCCCCCCCCCTCTTATGGTATCAAGGTCCCTTTTGGTCTTAACAATTGGTATTAGAGGGAAGGTTTATTTTATTATTATTTTTTCTCTGACTTGGTTTAGTCAATTTCTCAAGATAAAGATCCAATCCACTCTTATCTTTGCGTGCCATGGAAAAGGGAAGAACTTCAAAGAATAAGCATAAGTCTTGTGAAATTACCTAGTGTGGAAGTATCAACGGAAAGAGTGTGATTCAGTTTAAAGAATAAAATAGTGAAGAGAAAACATATTTGGATAAATCATACTGTGAAAATACTTACTCATTCAATGATTTAGGAGGAATGAGTGAAGAACCTTACATTCCAAGTGATGCTGAAATTACTAATGATGAAGAAACTCTCATCTGCCGAAAAGTGGATGTTGTCCACAAAGAGAAGGAATTGGTTCTGAAATTCACTGATGAAATTATATATAAATATATTCAGATCCAAGCATTGGAAACTGAGATCAACAAGGTAACATGATTTAATCCAAGGATTATTAATGTAGCTAGTGATTTGAGGGAGAAGAATGATTCTCAAGAAGAATAACTACAAAAGATATCTGCAAAGATAGAAAAATAAAAAGTTGATGTCAATGGAAATAATCATAACTCAGATGAGATTCAAAATTTGAAATCCATAAATTTTTTTCTTCCTACACAACTATCTAAACTAGTTCTGAATAATCAAAGGCTACAACAATAGAAATCATTTTGTTCTGATTCTATTAAAGAAGAAAAATTGAATGTGAAGGAGAAAAGTGACATGGTACAAAAGATCACAAGAGAACTAAAAATTGAGATTAGTAGCTGGAAGAATCTCAGAAGAGAGCTCAATGATCAACTTGAATCAAGAGATAAAAAGATTCAACAATTGGAAGAAGAGATATAATCATCCAAGAAATAAAAAAGAGATATCAAAATACAAAGGAAAACCTATGTTTAAGGATACACTGCACTTATTATTCGATTATACTTTGGAAAGTGATGATCAAATGAAATCTAAATATGCTACTTTAGAGGAATCATGAAAAGATTATGTCATCCCAAAGGCCATCCATTTTGGTAAAATTTGGAATTGGATATGATAATCCCACACCTATGTGTGATAGGAAGGGAGTAGTGAAAAGCTCCAGAGATAAGAAAAACCTTTTAGGTACTAGAGATGGACCTAAAAAGGCTTTTACGAGAATCAATGATCGCACGTTAGATTTCTGGGTAATTCATGGACACACATTACGCTTCTATTCAGAGGCTCTAGAATACATCTCAGGTTGTGAAAATAAAAATTATACTAAATCTGAGAATAAGAAGAAACATTATGAAAAATTAGAGAGAAGAACCTCCTAGAAGAAAACATTCATCATATGTTATTACTGTGGAATAAAGGGACACACAATGAGTATTTTTTAGGAAGCTTAGAAGCTCAATATCAGAAGAGGAGATCAAGATGCATCAAAATCTTAGTTGAGAAATGATAAAATGAGGTATGCCTTTAATAGAATATGTTTTATATGTTCTGATCATGGGCAATTGTCAAGACATTGCAGCAAGAAGAATGTGATAAAGGAAAAGGAGTAAAAAATTATATTCTTCACTCTAGTGATGTATAATGAGAAATATTACATTAGAAAATAAAGTGGTAAGCTAAATAATAGGTTTACAGTCCTAGGGGAATCACAAGGTGCTCAATGGAATGTGTATCAATCACCCACTCTGTAACACCCACAAAAACACCCCTTGAACGGACGTGAGAAATCCTGGTTGAAAAAGGGAGGAGAATACACGAGTATGATTAAGAAGAATGTAATGTCAAAGTAAGACTCAACTGCAACAAGAAAAGGTGGTGTGACTCAAATATCAGATAAAAGAAAGATGAAAAACAAACGCATCGAAAAATTTGCGTGTTGTGTTCCACAGTTAGAAGTAGAGGAAAGAAGAAGATCCCTAAAATGTTGGAAGAAGAAAGGGAATATGCCAAATAGAGAGATTCATACCTAGAGACGAAATCAAGGGAAGTTCCATATTTGTGGTACATTAAAGGAAAATTTGTGTACAAGTTGGCTTAAACCCCAAATTGTGAAAATGCCAAACTTGAAGAATCTATATATCAGAAAAAGGCTCATCATGTGCGTAATGAATGCTTAGTCATATGGCTTGATAAGTTGAAGTTGGCTAGGTAGTTTGAAGAACAAAGGAAGGAGTGTGATGCTCTATAAGAAAGAATCAATTGGTTGACCTATCGGGATCAACTATAGTCCTCTTCTTGAGGATTCTGAAAGATAACCCACTCTCCATATATGTATACATTTTATTAACTGATGCTTCATGTGTTTCTAGTTTTAAGAAGATATTATCCATGGTTAAGTGGCATCTAAAGATTCAAAATGGATAAGTGATATGATTCAAAGATTTAATTGAATCAAATTAGGTACTAGAATTGATGAAGAAAGGGAGAAACAGAGCGCAATAGGAAGTGATTGTGTTATTAACTTTATCTCTTGTTTCCTACACCAAGTTCCTACTCAGTAGGTTTAGATATTTTTTTAATGGCTCAATGCCGAGTAAAATATGAGAATAAATTATGCAGTATAAGAATAATGTATATGGGTCGAAATAGTGGGCACAACCACAGGAAGTGTTGTATAACATAGGGGGGGCATTAAATAACAAGAGCAGATGCAAGATCCATTAAAGAAATAATTAGATGACCTAGCTCAACTATTGTCTACTAAGAGAGAAACATATATCAGGAGAAGCAGCAATATTCATGTATTTCATTATCAAATATTGTGTTCTAACACTATGATATAATGTGACTCTTTTCAGGATACCAAGAAGCTATGAGAGAATATCCACAATGTTTCAAAACAAAGATCAAAAAGTATTTGAAAATGATGATGCCACTGAATAATGAAACAATGACCAATTTCCTGATGAAATTAATGAGGAGGAAAAAAATGCAGGTGGAGCAGAAGTGGATAATGCTGATTCAGAAAAGAATCAGATATGGGAGTTTGTTTCGAGGCCAGCAAATAAAAAAAAGTCATCGGGACTAAATGGGTCCATTGCAACAAGATGAATGTATATGGAATAATTATTTGAAACAAAGCATGACTAGTGTGAAAATAATACTCCCAAGTAGAGGGAAAATAAGTTGACAAGATTTTTTCTCCGGTTGCAAGGCTGGAGACAATCAGATTATTCATAGCCATTGTAGTGAAGTAGATGTTCAAAGTGTTTCAGAAGGATGTAAAATCAAAATTCTTGTGTCGGGATCTAGAGGAAAAGTTTATATTGAAAATCCAGATTTTTTTCTCATTCATGAGGATGATAAAAAGGTTTGTCGGCTAAAGAATGTGTTATATGGACGGAAACAAGTAGTGAGAGCGTGGAACATTCATTTCTCAATCTAAATTTTCCAAGAAGGTTCTGAGAAGATTTGGAATGGAAAATTCCAAGCAGATGAAAACTCTAGTTGCAATCCAGATGATATTATCAAAATATGATAATGGCAACACAGTTAATATCATAGAATACAGACAGATTATTGGGAGTTTACTATACCTGACAGTGACAAGTCCTAACATTGTATTCTCCACATGTCAAGAAGAAAGATAAAAAAGTAATCCCAAGGAAAGCCACATTATAGTAGTGAAACGAATACTTCGGTATATCAAAAGAACTATGGATTTCAGTTTGAAGTATACAGAAAAATATGAATAGTAAATTTTGGGATATACAGATGAAAATTGGGCCGGTTTATAAGATGACAGGAAATCGACATTAGGAGGTGCGTTATATCTTGGTGGATTGTTTATTTCTTGGCTGAGAAAGAAGAAATATTTCATTTTATTGAGCACCACATAATTTGAGTATATTTCCCCCACTCAAGCCTGCACACAATTATTGTGGATGAAGAAGCAACTTGATGATATGGGCATTGAAGTGAAGTATCCGATCGTAATCCAGTGCGATAACTCATGTGCTATAAATCTTAGCAATAATCATGTAAATCATTCAAGGACAAAGCACATTGAGATAAATTATCATTTTATCAATGATAATGTTGATCAGGGAAACATGATGTTGGAGTATGTGCTTACAGAGTAATGGTTTGCATACATTCTGACAAAGGCCTTACCCAAGGAATCTTTTGAGAGGCATAGACTAGCTCTGGGAGTTCAGTCGAGTCCCCGCACATGAAAAAGTATGGTTGTGGGAACCACACTTCCTCCCCCCTCTCCCTGAGGTATGATGTGTTTTTCCCTAATATACTGATATGTGTTTTACCCTATTACAAGTGGAAAAGGAGTGACCTTTGGGTTCATTGACAAAGGGGGATAAAATTGTGATTGTTCAATGGGGAGATAGTGTGATAGTGTGGCTATTTGAGAAATCATTCATAATATAGGGAGAAGCTGACAGGTGGAGCAGCGAGAAAGGGGCGAAATGAGATAGGGGGAGAGTATTAAATCTGAAAATGCTAGAAGTGATCGATCAAAGAATAGATATCACGAGATGACAGCTACAGATCCTGATAAAAGCAGATGAGTGATAGTGAGAGAAGGTTTCTAGCGATCAACAATTGGTACCAGTTTAGCAATTGGTATCCATTTGATATCAATAGTTGGTGTCAGAAATTAAGTGTTTTGTAGATTAATTTTTCAATTACTTTTGTTTCTCATATCGAGCATTGCTCGTGTGGGCTTAGAGTACATGTTAAGTGAATCCTTTAACGCAATCAGAATCACAAGAGGCGAAGGGTGGTAGCAACAGGAAAAATATTTAATGAGTTATCAAAGTGCAGAGAGTTATTATGAGAAGAGTTGTCAACAAACCCAAAGGGTGAGATTGTTGGGAAAAAATCCCTCAAGGCATCAATAAATAATTTTTTAGGTGATTTTATTTGTTGAAAAAGTCGGCCTCCATGTTGTGTTTGTTGAAAAAGCAGACCATGATGTATAAATTTTTGACAAAGGGGGTTTACATGCTGTTTCTTTGGGTTCAATGGATGCTTTCAACAATCTAGGATGGATTGAAGAACCTCAAAAAAGGAATGAATGATCTATAGGTGGTACAAAAAGATAAGATACAAGGTGGTGGTGTTTTCCAGTATTTTCCAAATTTTTATGCCTTAAAATCAGAAAATGGAGAGTTGTATTTTTGGAAAAGGGAGGTGTGCGTAAAATTGGAGTGGTTCACAAAAATTAATATGGGGTGTGAAAAATTAGCGAGATGCGCCAAAAATATAGTGGCGCGCAAAATATTTGTGCGATGCGTGAAATACTAAAGATGTGCACGAAATATTTGCAGGATGTCTGAAATAGAGGGACGAAGTTTTTCGCGCAAGAGGTGTTTCGAGATCAGCAGCTCAAAAATTGGCAAAGGCATGATGTGTGTGAAAAATTGGAGTATGGCGTGAAATACGGTGTGGCATGGAAGATGTTTTTTTCATGCTCAATGAGGATTATGCGCGGAAGAAGGGTTTGTCGCGCAGGTGTCCATTTTTACGGTAAATATGAAGTGACCCCTCTCATTCAAAGAAGCTCAAGCCATAGAGAGTATCTGAGCTCTGGCGTGTGAAATCAGAGTGCCCAAGAGAGATGCGTGAAAAGAAGACTGATGGGCGAAAAGTGAATTTTGCGCAAAAGCAGAGGATTACGCGCAAGGCAGTGTAGAGGCTGCGTGTAAAATTTGGAGGTTTCATATAAAATAGTTATTGCGTGAAATGTGGGTTTCGCACAAGGCCTGAAAATTACACGCAAGGAATTGTAGAGGCTGCGTGAAAAATTTGGTGGTTGCGCGTAAAATAGGTGTTGCATGAAAATTTTATTTCGTGCAAGGAAAAATAATTACACACAAGGTGCAGTAAGGGTTGCGTGTAAAAATTGGGGTTTCCCAGTACACCCGGTACAAAGTGAGATTCATCTGTGGGTGAAAGTGGTATGTCAAAAGATCATCTATCAATAGTTTGGGATGCATGTATTCATGCAAATTAAGAGACCTACAGGTCTATAAACTATGAGTGGGTCCCTTCCAAGTGCAGTGAGCAAAGGAAGAGGACGAAGTTTATTCTTTCTTACAGCAATGAGCCAGAGAGAGGGAAATAGGGAGTGACCCCGGGGAAAGTAGTGAACTGACCCTAAACATTATAAAAGAAGTGATCCTGGGCATAGAAGTGATCTAGACAAAACATTGTAAATTGGCAGTGAACTTTAGTGGATTCGGTACAACAACACATCGCCATTGTATGCTCCTTGGACATATCCCAGTAAGGGTGAACCAAATAAAAATCTTTGTGTATGCCTGGTTGCTCCCCTACATTGCATCTAAAGCATCATCATCAGATAAAATCAAAAATAAGTGATCAACATAAACACACATAAGATCAATCAAATTTACCCTTATAATATAGAGGTCAACATTCAGTGGGGCAATAAAAAAATTAAAATTGAATATCCTTACCCTGATTCACTGCCCTATTAGGGTATCTAGGCCCCTTTTGGTCCTAACAAATAAAGATTGAAATTATCAACATTTCAATCTTAACATTTCATTTAAAATTACAAGAAATTATTTCAAGATATTAAAATAGAAAATCCACTTTCGAATCCATTTTCAATACCAAAACACCCCAAAAGGAAATATGGTTTTACTTTTCAAAACATTAAGGCTTATAGAAGAATCCAAATATCAATTGACAGTTACAGTAGTGGAGAGAAGTCATTCTCACCACATATGTAAAAAAATATTCCTTTTTCATTTAGTAAAATGATTTATAGAAAAAAGATTCATTTTTAAAACCATTTAATTAAATTAAAATTCAAAGGGTATAATTATACACCTCAGAGAAGAAGGTGGTGTATATTATTGAAATATTCCTCAATTAAAGAATATTATGGTGAAGTCCCTTAAAATGATCATATCATTAAATTATGTATAAATTAATGAAATAATTATGTGTGACTAATATTAATACACCCAATACAACTGGATATTAATTTTAAAACAATCATAGTTAATCACACATATTCTAGGAAAAACAAAACCAATGACATGGATATTTAACTCAATGACTGGAAATTGAGTTAAGATTTCCCTTACTTTGAGTCTGACTTGTATCGTACAATCTTTATTTTCCTGAATAGTAAAATTAGGTTAATTTATACTTTCATTAGAACCATTTTCATGTTTATTATTTCTTTTATATAACTTATTACAATGTTATAAAAATAACATAACTATTTAAATTCATATCAGATGTTTTGCCAATATTCGGTACTTGAATCAAAAATAAACTTCTTTCGATGTAAATTTTTCATGTCATCAAAAGTTCATCATATCAAGAATAGTTTTAATGATTTGAATATTATTTATATCTATTATATATATATATAATAATCTATAATATATTTATAAAAGAACTGAAATTCACCATTCTTGGAGACGATTGGTCGTACATACGCATGAACAATAATTTCATTTCTTTGTCATAAAAAGGAATAAAAATTAAATGATTTAAATTTATATTATAATACTAGTATTTTTCTAATTTCATAAATGTCTCATAGTTTTAATAAAACACGCTTTTATACATTCCATGTATATTTGGAACAATTCATATCGCCTTGAGGGGGGGGGGCGGTAGTTCACACTTCATCAAAAAAATTATTATATTTATAAAACATGGAAAGAATGTATGTATGTTGTCAATAAAATTTATAGAAGCATAGAAAAAATATAAATATAATATATATAACATTTTAAAATATTATTCACTATAATTTCCACCATGAGATATAGTAGATTAAAATTGAATAATCATCGTTTTGTGAGGCAGTAGTTCAAAATTCACAGAAATAGTATGTTCCTTACCAGTTAAATAGAGGTGTGTGTATGTGTTGATATAAAACATAGAATAAAAAATACTATTATATTTAGGATACTATTTTTTTATGAAATAAAATAATAAAAAGAGTTTAGGGAGTGGAGAATGGAAATGAAAATAAAAATCATGAGAGAAGGTGTTCCCTCTTAATTGGATAACTACTTTTGGTTTATACCAAAAGGCTTCCTTGGTAGAATTTATACCCTAAGGGAGGATTTGATGATGAGGGAGGGATTATAGAAAGTTTTTTGGCCTGATATTTTTCACACCAAAGGGTTCTTTAAGTGTGATTATTAGATAATACATGGTACCTTTTTATAGGAGAGGGAAGGGGCACCCTTGAAAACACTTAAATTATTAAATTAATATAAATTAATTTTTAATTAAAATGGATCCAATATGAGATATGTCTAAGATAATATGAGGATAAATAAGAATCATATCATCCAATAATTTTTACATATGTATTTGTTTTTTAAACTTTATCTTTTCGGTTTACCCTAAATTGTTCTCTTTTATTTTTAATTATGGTAACAACATTTTAATTATTATGACACTATAAGTATTACTTATATAGGATCAACATAAAATAGTTGGACTCTTAATGAACCTTCAGACTTTATCATATTAACTATTATTTAAAAAATATTTTTAGGGTTTTCAAATAATCTAATAAACTAATATTTTAATAAAACAACAATTATATTAATTTTTACTCTCTTTATTTTATTGAATTTTAAAAAATGTAAACGGAGAGATAACTTCAAAAAAATATTTTAATAGTACTATCGTATACCCAATTCACTTAGAAAAAAACAGATGACATAAATTATGTTAAATAATATTTATTTTAATATTTATAATAACACTTATTTTATTCCTTAATTAATAACTCTATTATTCAGTCATCATTATATCGTAATTAAATTTAATTATTTAATGTCTACAAATAATAAATAAAATACCACAATGTAAGAAATATTTTTATATTTATAATTACTATTTATATCCAATGATATCACTTATATAAACACATACTAAAATTGTTTTGGTAAGAATATATATGTTAATAATATATTTTCCTTTACTTTAAATTAAAAGTTTTAAGTGTCTCAATCACACACAAGTGGCTTCCAAAGGCTAGAGTTTCATCCAAAGGATTTTCATGGTTTTCCATATCTCATCTAATAGGATTAGGAAAAGATTTAGGACAATTTTATGTTATTAAAATTGTATTTTTACCCTTATTTTCCCGATTTACCCTATAACCATGGTAAATAAAAATAATTACTAAAGTTACTATTCATCATGTCCAAAAATAAAAGGAAAATATTTACATAACTTGAACATTATAATTCCAAATATGTAATACATTTTTAAAAATTCAAAACATAGAGGTTTCATTAATTAATTTGAAATTAATTCCCATTTTCATGATGAGAAAATGGGTTTTTTAAAAATAAAAACCATTAAAATATTGACATGTATTTATATAAAATTTCAATGTGAAATTACCTCCAATGAAAAAAATGGATTAAATTATAAAAACATAATCTAAATATACTTTAAAAACAATTAAAATGATAATCTAATAATACAAATAAATTAGACAAAAATGTAGTTTTGAATTAAAATGCAGTATTTTTTCACTATTTATTAAAATATGAATTTTATAAAAAAACAAAATTTCAACCAAAGAAAATTTTTATGTTATTATTCCAAATAAGAAGTTTATTTTGTAAAATATAACATACAAAAGGGGAAAAATTATATTTGAAAATGTTTCACCATTAAAAACAGATAAAACTATATTTTAAAAATATTAGTGTATTTTTTACTTAAAATTGGATTTATTCTCATTTTAAGCCATTAAATAATATTTGATGAAAGTTAAAAAATTTAATAAACATGTGTAAATCAAAAATAGTTAGTTCTATTAATTCCCATCAATACAATGGCTAGGCATAAACTATCATTTAAAATAATAATAATAATATTGTATTGTTTTTCAGTATAGCTCAGTCTTGTTTGCAAAGTAAGATTTTGGAGAAACCCATTATTGTGTGTCGGGTACGCTATCACACATAGTGTCCCCTTTAAACTAAAATTAATATCTAATTAATAAATATTTACATGATATGTTACATTCCCCCCCTTGGAAATTTCATCCTCACAGTTTTAATTTGTGGTCGGTAAATATGGTATGACTTTTCAAAATACCTTTATTGGAATCCCACATCAGAAAAATTATTAAAAAAATTCCACATTAAAAAAATAAAAGAAGGTATGAAGGTCACCTGAGATAACACATATTAGGATTCCATGTATGAAAACATGGATATTAAAGAAAAACTAATTGTCATGTTCTAAGATACAGTGATAGAAACTATGATTAAGAGAAAGTTAACAATTAAAAAACCATAAATTTTTATTGGTTAAAAGCTCATTGATTTAATATTGGGAAAAGTAAAAAAAAAATTTCTGTTTTAAGATCAAATTCATAAAGTTGAGGAATTAATTTACTACTTATAAAAATAACATAAGGAAATATACTTACATAACATGTAGAGTTTCATCACTTAATTAATTTCCACCACAAAGACATATTTTTATCCAAACAATGTGTATTTAAGATGAATTTTTCTCGTCTGAATAACTAAAATCAACTTCTATAGAATAAAATAACCCATAAAATATGGTCTATAAATTTCCCCTATATTTAAAAATTAACAAAAACAAAATGGTTAGTACAAGATTAGATAATTCTACCAAAAATAAAAATCCCTTATAAGAAGAAAGACTACTTTTAATTTCCAAAATTCAACAGTAATACCCAAGTTCTACATATACCATTCAATAAACTAATTCCATTAAAATTCCTCAAAATAATACAAAATAATATTGAAACCCAAATTTCAGAAGGATTTAGTCACATATTCTTCCAGGATAACTTTTATAATTTATCTCTATGAATCACTCTTATTGACTCGTGCCAAAAAGCAATTTCATAATCACATATTCTCACTAATAGGTTAATCATTTCAATAAATAACCCAAATCATTATAACTCCATAATAAAATCATAGATTCTTCCAAAATATAATTCAACCATTACTCCTCTATTAAAATCACCTAGTACTATATTTAACTTGATCATATAGGGTTCCCAAAATGGTGATCATATACAAAAATAACATTAATCACATAATCTATAAATAATTTTACAATCTATAGTTTTATATTGCATAAATTATATGTATCCCAAATAAACTTATTATTAATACATAGAATCATTTAACTAGAAACTAAAAAGTCTCACTAACCATGGACTTCATGAAGGATAGTGGTGTGTGATAAAGCAGTGTTGAACTTCGGTTTTGGATTCAATTCCCACAGTCGTATCTAACATGATAGGTTTTCACCCTTTTTATGGGTTATCATTTTTTATAAAACTATATAATTCTTACAAAATTCCGAAAATGAGGTAAAATATTCAAAAATAACCATAACATGTTTTAACCTCATACTTTATATCATGTCTTTCATTTTGAAACCCAAAATGTAATTGCCTCAAAATCAAATATCATATAAACCCTAATGGTTATCCATACCATTGTAATTATATCAACATAAGAAGAGATAATTCTTCATCAAATAACATTTTCACATAAAAATAATTAAGGTTATACATACTAGATAATAAATATTCTAAAGTAATATCATCGTTAAAATAGAAATAATATTTCTATAAATTTCATCCTCCTACAGTCTATCGTAACTCTTGAATCATTTATATATATAATTTTTAATCATTCTGAGTTCTTCATGATCCTTTAACCATTATTTTCCATATTATTCTTTTATACTTCTTTCTTATAAACAAAATCTTGAATCATATCTTAAGATTAGAAATATCAAAACATGAGAAAAGAAATAATCCATACCTTTCATATTTCAATTTCAGTTTCCCCATCTTCATTTTTAATGGAATTAGGTATTGCTAAAAATTTATTTTTATAGTCCAGTGGATCTCGTTTTCGAGCATTCCTTATAGGACACCTATTTTTATAATGGTCGTACACCCCACATTTAAAAAAATCCATTGATTAATCATAAAAGACATTTTCCATTTCCTAGAGTTAACTGAATGCTTTCATTTTCCATGGTAAGTTATTACTTTATGACCTTCATTACCACATCTATAACACATCTCCCCCTCTGAAACATTGTCCTGGGCATTTATTTCTACATACTTGATATATATGTTGATTAATATGCGTCCCTTTATGTTCATTACCGGAACTTCAATTTGGATACATTTCTCTCATATATGATGCATTAGAAAACTCACTAAGGTTCCAGTGGTTAATCATGAATCCTAATATTTGGTTTAGAGTAACAAAGAGAGTTCTCATTGCAGCTCCCATTTCATTTGGTTTCTTATTCATAGAACCACCACATTTTCCTTCACATCCTTTATTACTTTGATGCCTGCTAGATCCATCCATGTACTCAAACCAAAATATTTAGTGAGAGTATATCAATAAAATCATCATATAATATCTTATGCAGAATATAAACAGTAAGATATACTTGTTCATATTATCTCAAACTCATTAAAATATACTAAAATAACTATAACTCTTTCTATTATACTAACAATTGTGGTCATATATAACTTATAACTATTCTTAAAAATCACACTAACCTCTAAATTTGTCTAAATCATCCTGTGATGCTAACTATAAGGCCCCAACCTTAAAATTTACTTAAAACATGAGTTAATTCAATAATTTTACTTTCATTCACATCAAATATCTTTTCAGGTTTAGAGTTTTATAGAATTAGTTCATAACTAATTCATAAAAGATTAATTTTTACAAATTATACACTTCCACTCACTATCCAATGTTTTCATAAAACAAAAACTTTTGAAAAAAAACTTGGTCTAGTTTCATGTTTAAAAAACATTACCTTTCATTGATCTTGTACGTGACACAATTCTTATTTAAATATTGTGAAAAACATTTCAACAGATATGTTGAGCATAAAATGATTATAAAGGGACAGAAAAATAATGAAAACTATTAGTCTTGAGAAAACATTTAAACCATGAATAATTTATTATAATGTAATACTTTTGTCCCTTATGAAGTGGTAAATACCCTTCACTGAATACAAGTACATTCCATACATTTTTGTAATCAGACAATAAAAATAAATATCATAAAAATAATATATAACATATAAAGGAAACCTGGGACATAATAATACTTAAATTGAATAATAATATGGTCGACTTCCACACATATCACTCTTACAAATGAAATAGTCATATGGCCAACTTCCGTACACAATGAATTGGAGGTTATAATGTACACGTCATTATTTAATCATGGAACCACCCTTCTTTGATTTACCACTTAACCACCTGTCTTTGGATTATCACGTAACCATCCATCAAATTTCCAAGTTCCATTATATAGTCATAACAAAAAAGAATATAATTATCAACATTTCACTCTTAACATTTCATTTTAAATCACAATAAATAATTTCAAGATATTTAATTAGTAAATCCACTTTCTAAACCATTTTAAATTCCAAAACATCCAAAATGGATATAAGGTGTTCCTTTTAAAAAACATTAATGCTTATAGAGGAATTTAAATATCAAATAATAGTTATGGTGGTGGAGAAGTCATTGTTACCACATATGTAAAAAAACATTTCTTTAGTCATTTAGTAAAATGATTCATAGAATAATATTCCATTTAAACACATTAAATTAAATTAATAGTCAAATGGGATAATTATACACCATATAAAATATGTTGGTGTTTATTATTAAAATATTCCTCAACAAAATTTGATTGAGATGAGGTCCCTTAAAAAGGTCGTATCATTAGATTTAGGATAAATAAATGACATAATTATGAGTGAAAAATATAAGTACACCTAATATAAGTGGATATTCTGTGTAAAAAAATCATATTTCATTCACACATATTCTTTTAATAACAAAACCAATTACATGGATATTTAACTCAATGAATTGAAATTGAGTTATGATATCCCTTACCTTGAGTACGACGTGTCTCATATAATAATTATTTTCCGGAATAATAAAGTTAGATTAATTTATACTTTCTTGAGAAATTTTTTTAATTATATTACTCCTTTTATATCACTTATTACCATTTTATACAAATTACATTACTATTTAAATTCATATTGAAGGGTTTGTCGATATTTGGTACTTGAAGAAAAAAATGAACTTGTTTTGATGTAAATTGTCTATGTGGTCAAACTTTCATCTTCTATAGAATAGTATTTATGATTTAAATACCATATATATCTTGTATATATATTTTTTGAATAATCCATAATATTTGGTGATAATAAATGAAATGCACCATTTTTTGAAGACGATTGGTTGTACGTACGCATGAACGCTACTTTCATATCTTTATCATATTAAAATAATAATAATAAAATATATAGATGTATATTATAATAATAGTATTATATTAATGTTATATATTTATCATAGGTTTAATAAAACCAACCTTTATATGTTCTATGTATAGCAAGAATGAGTTATATCGTTTTGAGGGGACAATAGCCCACACCTCCTCAAACAAAATTATCGTATTTACAAAACATGGAAAGCATAAAGTTATTTTCTAAATAAAAATTTAAAAATTATAGAGAGAATATAAATATAATCTATATAATATTTAAAAATATTGTCTATTATAATGTCCACCATGAGATTTGTTATGGGAAAATTTAATAACCATCGTTTCGTGAGGCAGTAGTTCGCCGTACACAGAAACTGTATGTTTATTACCCATTAAATAGAGGTGTGTGTAAGTGTACATTAAAAACGTAGCATAAAAACATACTAGAATATTTAGGATACTATTTTTGATATTAAATAATAATATAATAAGAGTTTATGGAGTGGGAAATGGAAATCAATGTAAAAACATGAGAGAAGGTGTTCCCTCTTAATCGGGTAACTTATTTTGGTTTATAGAAATATGATTCATTAAAAAGATTTATACCCTAAGGGATGATTCTATGATTAGGGGAGTGATTCTAGGAAGTGTTTTGGGAAGGTATTTGTTGAACCAAAGGGTTCTTTAAGTGTGAGTATTAGATAATAGAGGGTATATTTTAGAGGAGAGGGAAGGGGAACCCTTATAAACTCTTAAATTATTAAATTGATTTAAATTAGTTTTTTAATTAAAATGTTTCCATAGTGATATATTTAAAAGATATTATTATTATAGTTATAAATAATCTCATACAATAATTTTTAGGCATGTATTTATTTTATTTAAACCTTATCTTTTCGATTACCCTTAATTATTCTTTTTTTATTTTTATTGTGGTAATAATGGTTTAATTATGAAGATGCTACTAATTTTACTTATATGGGGTCAATTTACAATAATTGAAAACTATATAAAACATTATACTATATAAAATTCACGTTTTCTTTTTAAAATATTTTTAGGATTTTTAAATAATTTAATAAGCTACTATTTTTATAAAACATCAGTTATGTTAATTTTTACACTATTCAATTTATTGGATTTAAAAAACATTAAACAGAGAGATAATATGAAAAAACATTTCATAATCTTATAAAAAGTTTTATTCCCCAATAAAAATCATTTATGAAAACAATTATGTCAAATAATATTTATTTTAATATTTATAGTATAATTTATTTTACTCTTTCATTAATAAGTCTATTATTCCATCATCGTTGTGTCGTTATTAAATTTAATTTTTCAATGTCTAAAAATAATAAATAAAATAAAAAGATTTAGGAAATATTATTATCTTTATAATTAATATTTATAGTCTAACATATCACTTATATAATCAAATATTACAATTTGTTTTGTAAGATGGTATCTGTTTATAACATATTTTCCTATACTTTAAATTAAAAGTTGTATGTGTCATAATCTCACCCAAGTGGAATCCAAAGGATAAATGTTTATCCCATGGGTTTTATTGTTATTCCATATCTCATAAAATATTATTATTAAATGTTTTAGGACATTTTAATATTATTTTAATATTATTTTTACCCTTATTTACCTGATTTACCCTCTAACCATGGTAAATAAAAATAATTACTAAAGTTACTATTCATTATGTCCAATAAAAGGTAACCTATTTACATAATTTGTAAGTTATGATTTGAAATGTGGAATTAATTTTACCTATTTCAAAACACATAATTTTAATTAATTAATTTAAAATTAAGTCCTATTGTCAAAATGAGAAAACAGGTTTTTTAAAAGATAAGAACATCAATAGATTAACATGTGTTGATATCAAAAGTCAAAGTAAAATTACCTCTAATGTCCAAAATTGGATTAAATTAGAAAAAATAATCTAAATATACACTATAACCAATTCAATTTATAATCTAACAATAAAAATAAATTAGACGAAAATGTGGTTTTGAATTAAAAGGCCGTATTTTTTCAATATTCAATAAAATATGAATTTCAACAGAAAAATACTAAAATTGCAAAAAAATTAAATTTTCATGTCCTAATTCCAAAGAATAGGTTTATTTGTTAAAATATAACATATTAAAGAGGAAAAAGTATATTTATAAAGGGTTCTCTATCAGAACCAGTAAAACAACCTTTTAAAAAATTTAGAGTATTTTAAGCTTAAAATTTTATTTATTCTCATTTTAAGACTCTAATTTTTTTTTGAATGAAAGTAAAAAACATTTAATAAACCTGTTTAAAAATAAAATAGTTATTTATTTTCATTTCCTCAAATACAATAGTTATGTGTTATGTAATGACCCACTAATTCTCATTGGCTTGAGAATACAACGAAGCATTACTAGGCCTTAAGCAACATCCCCATGATGCCAAAGGCTAACATAAAATGCTGAAGGGTTTCAATTGAAAGTGGGGGATGATTTTACCTTTATGAATAAAAACCTAAACTCAAAAACCCATAACCATATAGCTCACTATATTATTCATTAACAATGAAATAAAATTCAAAAACATCATATATCTCAAAACCACATAAAATTATGAAATAGTGGAAGACAAACAAACTATCAAAGTAAAAAGAAGACGAAAAACTAAAGAATTAAAGAAGACTATGTGACTCTATTTTCTCCAACCACCATGCTCCAAGGTCACCAAAAAACCCGAGTATCACAAAGTGGTTCTAAAAACATGTGAAATGTTAACTTTGCCCCTATCTCTGAAGATAGCATATGAAGAATCACAAAAGTTCGAAAGAAGGGGTGAGTATAAACCTGAGTAGGATTTCCCCCAATGACTTCCCTACTCACTCCACAAGGATAAAATAGTTGGAAATATTTATATAAAACAATTTATATAAAACAATTTCTAAAATAAATTATGACTAAATGTAAACAAGTTTACAAAACCATTTTTAACCAAAATAATACAAGTTAAATTGAAACTAATTTTCCAACGAGTTGTTTTTTAGAAAAAAATAACTAAACAATGAAATAAAACAATTTCTCAATATTATTTTGGCATACCCATTCTATTTCACACATACACAAAACCATCTATACATGTTACGCGATGACAATTCCATACTCATGAACGGTTTCTCATCGATCAACCAAGTCCTCTGAAGGTAATTATATCTCATGTTCCATTTGACCTTTGGCACTAACTACAACGTCATATATCAACCAAGCCTCATAAATTCAATATAAACTCACATATCATTATACCCAAGGATCATGCTACAACATCTTTTTAACAAAACCACCTTCTTATTGAAAACCATCTTTCCATCAAAACCATTTCAATGCAAACCCATTTTAATAAAACACTATTTTTATTAAAAATTCCTTTTCCATATAACCATTTATAAATTCCAGAAAATCCATTACTTAAAATGATCATTTTATATTCAAGAAACTAAATCCTTTTTTATAAAAATTTACTATGATCACTCTGAAACCATAAATCATCATTAAGAAAGATTTATTCCATGATTTTCATTTTCAATATAATTCCAATAAACCAATTTGTTACTAAGACAATAAATTATAGCAAGTGGGATTGTGAGATTATCCACCTACCTCAATGTTTTTTACAAAACTTGACAACAGACGAAGAACTCTCTAGCAATCAGGTTGAAACTCTCCAAAACATCCTTAGATATATCCTCATTAAGAATCTAGCTTTGAATAAAAAAGTAAAGTCTTCAAATTTCATCTGGATTTATGGGAGAACTCCCTTTGTCCTTATGAGAAGGAAAATCCAAAGCTAGAGCTGGTGTGAGGAAAACTGAGTTGGTTAAAGGCATGGCCAACCCAAATCCATTTAGGATCATATTTTAACCCTGTGCACAGTCAGATAAATAGTGAAATAACCATTCATTATATATTTCCTTAAAGAAAACCTATCATGACCTCCTGTCACTATCTCTCTAACCAAGATCAAACTGTGTCAAAGCTACTACTACAAAACTGAAACTGTGCACAGTTAATCCTAGGATATCTAGATAGTTTATAAAAATCATGCATAGTATGTGAACACCTACTTTATCCCCAAAAATATTATTTATAGTTCACCCAACTCTTCCCTCTTTCACCCTTATACATTCTAACCATTAAAATAATTAATTGAGGCTTACATACCAGAAACAGGTGTACTAAATTCTCCCCATCATTAGTCTTTCTATCCATGGAAAGTAAAAACCCAATGCTGCCCTAAAAGAGTTCTGGCCATTGATCTTTCATTTCATTTTCCTGTTCCCAAGTCTCTTCCTGAATCTTACATTATTTCCATAAATCCCAAACTAGACCGTTTCTTTTTCTACATAAGACTTTATCTTCCCTATCCAAAATCTACATCGGGATATATACTAATGAAGCATTTGGATCTAGGTCAATGTGATCTCATCTGATCATATGGTTAGGATCAGGCTAATAATTGTTCAACTGAGATACGTGGAACATATTATAAATCAAGATAAACCATGGTGGTAATGACTTTGAGCCATATTTATCCTCTATATGATTAAATTAATATTCTCTATTATTTAATGGACAAGGCTTGGCCCAACTAGTGAAGTTTCACATATTCCACATAACAGAGTGGATAATGATAAATATGCCCATATAATGCTTCAAACAGAGCCATACGTATCGAGGCATGATAGATTTTATTATATGATAACTCCACTAAGGGTATGTTATCTTCCCAGGAGCCACCAAAATCTATTACACAATATTGAAACATATCTTCTAACATCTGTATCATCCTTGCGTATTTCCCATCCGTTTGAGGATGATATGTCGTACTCCTAGTCAAATGAGTTACTAGGGCTTTCTATAAGGATTTACATAAATAATATTCCAACCTCATATCTCTTTCTGACACTATCAATGCTATTACACCATACCTCTTTATCACTTAATGGATATAGATATTGGACAGATCCTCCACTGTATGACTTTCACAAATCGAGATGAAATAGGCCTACTTGGTAAGACAATCCATTATCACCCATACAGTATTGTGTTTCTGAAATGTTACTGGGAGAACTGTAACAAAATATATCACTATCTGCTCCCATTTCCACCCTGATATAGGTAAAGATTTGAATATACCTATCGGTTTCTAATTCTCTTCTTTAACCTATTGACAAGTTAATCATCGTGAGATAAACTCAGCCACCTTTCTTTTGATGCCTCTCCACTAAAACTATGCATTTAATGACTTGTATGTATTATATGTTCTCAGGTGTACAACCCATATTTAATAGTGGTATGAATGAAGAATTTGTTCCTAAAAAGACATAGGTACAACCCTCTGATCTCTGAAACACAAAGCTAAACTCACATTAAGTTTATATCCCTTAATGGTCCCCCACCATTGATTTTTGAACTTATGACAAGGTATTCTTCATTAGATGTTTGTTCCTATTTGACCATATTTACCAAATTTGGATCAAGCATAGCTGAAATTAAAATTGAAACATCACCTTTGTCTTCACATTCAACATGAATGTCAGCTAGGACTGACATCAACCACCATTCATCTGAATCTTCTTCTACCAACTGATCATATGACTTTTAGCTCAATGCATCTGCCACTGAATTCCCTTTTCTCGGTGTATACATCACGTGAAAGTCAAAAATTTGTATATAATCCATACATCCCCATTTCCTCATATTTTAATCTCATTGGGATAAAATTTCTTTCTTAATTTTATAATCCATAAACATAGTGAATTTCTCACCAAAGAGATAATTACACCATTTCTTTAACACATGAATGACTGTAGCTTTCTCTAAATCATGTGTTGGGTGATTATTCTCATTCACTCTCAACTTCCATGAACCATAAGCCACAAAATGGTCTCCTTGAGAAAGAACACAGCATAACCTCGATCCCGAATAATTATAGTACTCCACGTATCCTCATCCTTATTCTTAAAAAATCAAGATATGTGTTAAAGTAAGATGGACTTTGAGCTCTTAGAATCATATATGGAATTCATTTTCTAATAAGAATGGAGCATTATTATTTGTAAAAGCTATCATTAGTGATGATATCCTTGATAATTCATGCTCCAAGAATTGGTAATAACTATACAGACTAAGAAAACGTCATATATCTAATAAATTCTTCACTCATTTCCACGAGATAACATCTTCTACCTCTTTATGATCCACTGAATCACCTTTTTTAGAAATTAAATGTCCAAGAAAGCATACCTCTTGTATCCAAAAACAACACTTAGATAATTTGGAATAAAAATGGTGATCTCTCATGATTCCCAACATTGTTTCTAGGTGTTACTCTTGTTCATCCTTTTTCCTTGAACACACCAAGATTTCGTTCAGAAATACCACAACAAAAGAATCCAGATATCACAGAAATATCTGATTAATAAAAGCCATAAAGACCACTGTTGTATTCATTAGATCAAAATACATGACCACATATTTTTGTGGCAATATCTGCTTCTAGATGTTGTCTTCATAATATCTTCTTTAAAAACTCTCAATTGATGATATCATGATCACATGTCAATTTTAGAGAACCACTAATCTCCCCTCAATTGACCAAACAGATCATCTGTGTTTGGAAGTGGAAACCAATTCTTTATCGTAACATGGTTAATCTTATGGAAATCTACACACAGTTTAAGGGTTCAATCTTATTTTTTCACAAATAAGACTGTTGCTTCCTCCAAATATGTACTTGGAAGAATGAAACCCTTTCTTTACAGATCCTCCAACTACACATTCAATTCCCTTTACTCTATTGGTTCCATACTATAAGACAGAATGGAAATATGTTTGGTCCCCTAAATGAGATCAATCTTAAACTCAACTTTCCTTAGATTTGGTAACCCTGAGAATTTATCAAGGATGATATCAAGAAATTAATCCCCCACTATTGGAAAACTGACACCCTAGATCTATTCCATAGATGAAAAATTCAACGCCACCAATTCATAAGATATCTTTCCCACCACTAGTTCCAACAATCTTATTGCACCTTTCTTCATAACATTATATCCTTTGAAAAGATGCTTGATGCCATCCTTATAAGTGAAACTAAATGTTTTTATATAACATTCGATGTGAACCATGAACATTGTTAACCAATTCAAACCTAGGATTACACCATATACATCCATATCCAACATTGAGAAGTCCCATTTTAGTTGATCTCCATCAACAGTTATAGCACATTCTCTACACACAAATACATGACATTCTCATTCACTTAGAAGAGTTTTCATATTTATCATAGAGAGAATAATTTCACATTTTAAACATATCATGTCAAAAACACAAGAAGAAATGAAGGAATATGATGCACTTGTATCAAATAGTACTTTCACAAAGGTAGAATTCAAAAGAATCATAACTCTCACTATAAATGGTCCAGTCTAATCATCCATAATCATCTACTCATCTCCATATAATTTCTTCATGGATGCACTCTTTTATTTGTATCCTTGCTGAGATTTCTTTTATAGAGGAGTAACTGTATTCCAAGAATTTCCATGGCTAGCTCTTCTCTTCCGACAATGGTGAGCCTAGTTCACTCATCTTATCGAATGATACAATGCCTGGACACCTAATAATTGTCTCGATCTCTAGACCTTAGATTACTATAAAAAAAAGAATTTAATATGTCCCATATTTTTGCAGTTATGGAATACATTTGGTGGTGTTGTGCAATCCTGCTTTATATGGTCAAAGGACACACATTGGTAGCATCACACTTGACTCTTTGGTCGTGGGGGAAGATTTATGGATCAAGCTGTCTGATTCTGTTTCACACTCCCACCATGGAAATAGGTGTCTCCCTTTCTCTTGTTCCCAACATTGTAATTTCCCCCATTTCAATTAGGTATCATCATGCTTCCTCCAACCATATCTCCTGAGTTGTCTCACTCAGCCACCGCTACGCTATTTGCCATCTCTATACAATCATTAATAAATTTCACCACAATATTCGATTGAATTTCCTTCCTTATCACTGATTCAAATATGTATGCCTCCATGGACACACTTTCTGCAAATTCGGTTGAAAATCGTACTAAATTCATGAATTTAGATTCATATTCTGAAATGGAATGATTCTCCTACTTTAGTCAATAGAAGTCTTTCATCCTCTAGATCATGAATGTGTGAGGATATAATCTTTTTATTAAAAAATTATTCATTATCCTCCTAATTAAGTCCTTGATCTGCTTTAGCATGCAGCACTAGTTCCCACCACTAGAATGTAAGATCGTCAAGAATATACATCACCAGATTGACCTTGAGCTCCACTGGTGTTTTGATAAACTCGAAAATACGATTCATCATATTCGGACACACCTATTTCTTTTATAGTTAATAATCACCTCAAAAGATGTGTGGATTCTACATCATGAACTAGATAGAATGATCCACATTCCTTAACTCATCCCTCTAGTTTCTTGTATCCATATCCTAAAATACTTGAATAATACTCTAAATCAGTTCTTTATTCACCTATGGCTTAGGTGAAACCACATTTTCCATAGCTTCTTCCGGTTGGTTTCTACGATACCTACTGGATTCTATTAATTAAACAAAAAACAAACTTAGTAAGTCTTAATCTCTTGAAACTTATGGGTTAAAAGTTTAAATTCTATCATATCAATTATAACAACATTATTTTCCAAAAATATTTTCTTTCATGTTCAACCATTTTTTGAAAAATCCATTCTTGCTTTTGAAAATCAAATCACTTTTAATATACACAAATTATCTTCTTTTCAAAATCTTTCATTTGAAAACGAATTCTGCATTTTTCAAAAATTTATGCCTTTTCACAATATCATAAATCATTACTCAAAATAAAATATCAAATCCTAGTGGAAATTAATTCCACTAATGCATGAAATTCTCTTCTCATTGGCTAAACCCATGAAAATGATATTCCAGTATCCTATAAGTGTCTCCAAAACAATTATATACCCATCACCCTAGTAACATGAAGTTCAACATAAATGGGTTAGATACATACTTTTATGTTATACATTTCAATTCCTGATAATACTACCACTTTCTAAGATCATAACCCAAGGAATATACAAGGCTGAATCAACTCCAATAACAAGAAGGTGAAAACTAACTATTAGTACATGACCGAACAGGATGATACCATTTATAATGAACCATTAATCCTCATTGGAATAAGAATACAACGAATCATTACTTGGCCTTTAGAGTCATTCCCAAGATACCAAAGGCAGGAAACAAATGAAAAATGGTTTCAAATGAAAGTGGGGGATGATTTAACATTTAAAAATAAATCCATGAACTTAACAACCCCTAAGAAAATAGCTCACTATATAATTCATGAACAATGAATAACAATTCAACAACTTCATATATCTCAAAACCACATCAAAAATTGCAACAACAGAATACTACTTAACTATCAAAGTAAATAGAAAAAGGAAAACTAAAGACTCTAAGAAGTCTACACGACTATGTTTTCCTTATGATCCATACTCCAAGATCACCAAATAGCCTGAGCATCATGAAGTGGTGCTAAAATTATGTGAAACATTACCTTTGAAATAGTCCTAGAAGATAACATCTTCAAAAGAACCAAAGTGCCGAAGCAGGGGTGAGTATAAAACTCAGTAGGATTTTCCCAATGACTTCCATACTCACACCACTAGGATAGAATAGTTAGTGATATTTATTTAAAATATATTATATAAAAAATTTTCTCAAAATAGTTTATAACTAAATATAAAAAAGTTTACAAAACCATTTATAGCCAAAATCATACAAGTGAAATTGAAACTAATTTCTAATAAGTTATTTTTCTAGAAAAATAACTGAAAAATTATTTAAAACCATTTCTTAATATTCGTTTGGAATACCCAATCTATTTGACACATCCACACAACCATACATGAATGCTACCTGATGAAAATTCCATACTCATGAGTAGTTTATTGTCGATCTACCAAGTCATCACAAGGTAAATATATCTTATGTTTCATTTGACCTTTGAAACTGACCACAAGGTCATATTTCAAACAAAAATCATAAATAAAATATGATCTCACACACTAATATTCCATAGTATCATTCCACAATATATTTTCAATAAAACCACCTTCTTATTTAAAACCATCTTTCCATCAAAACCATTTCAATGCTAAATGAATTCAAGAAAACAAATTTTTTAATGAAAAACCATTTTCCATCCAACTATTTAGAAATTCATGCAAATCTATAATTTAAAATTATTATTATACATTCAAGAAACTAAATACATTTTCACTACAATTCATAATGTTCAAACAATTTCACCGAAACCATAAATCATCACTAAAGAAGATTTATTCCTTGATTTTCACAATAAATTTCATTCAAATAAATTAAAATGAATTTAATCCAATCAATTCTACCCATAGGAGTCAAGAGATAATCCATCTACCTTGAATTGTTTGACAAAACATGACAACGAATGAAGAACGCTCTTGAAACTGGGTCGAAACTTTCCATAATCACCTTAGATATCTCCTCCTCAAAAATCCAGCTTCAAATCACCAAGGTAAGACTTTATATTTCCTCCAAATCAATGGGATAAACCTCTTTGAACTTATGAGAAGGAAAATCCCACACTAGATCCAGTTTAAGGAAAAATGATATGGTTAAAGACAAGGCCAACCCAGATCCATTTTTTAGGATCTTGTTTTAACCCCATGCTTGGTTAGGTAAACCATGTGTTAACCATGAATTAAATATTTCTTTAAGGAAACCCTTACCATCCTCCCCACATGGTCTCCCTAACAATGATCAAACTGTGTCAAAGATACTACATCAAAACTGCAACTACACATGGTTTATCATAGGATATCCCCACAGTTTATAAAAACTATGTGTAGCCCATGTGCCCCTACTTTAGCCCCCAAAAACCGTTTTTTGAGTTCACCAAACTCTCCCATCCTTCACCCTTACACATTATATCCATTAAAATCATCAATTAATAGTTACATACTAGAAACCATATGTACTACATTCTCCCAACCATTGGTCTTTCTGTCTATTGAAAGTAGAAAACTATCCCTGCCTTGAAAGATTTCTGTCCATTGCTCTTTTATTTCCTTCTTGTGTTCCCAAGTATCTTCATGAATATAACCACATTGCCATAATACCCAAAGTAGACCAATGCATTTTACACGAAATACTTAATCTTGCTTCTTCAGAATCCACACTGGGATATGTACTAATGAAGCATTCAAATCTAGGTCAATGTGATCTCATATGATCACAGGGTTAGGATCAGGCTGATACGTTTTCAACTGAGATATATGGAACACGTTATACATCAAACTGAACCATGGTGGCAATGCCAATTGATATTCCACCTCTCCAACCTATTCTAATATCTTGAAAGGGATAATTTATCAATATTATAACTTTCCCTGCTTCCCAAAATGACAATTTTCAAGTCTTAGAGGGATCTTCAAGAACACATGATCACTCATAGAAAATGAAAACGGCCATCGACAATGATCTGTATTATATTTTTGATGACTATGATTCATATCCATTCACATTATGATTAAATGAATATTTTTCATTATTTCTTAGACAAGGCTTGGATCAACTATTGATGTTTCACCTGTTCCACACAACATAGTGGATGATGGCAAGGACTTCCATATGATTCTTCAAATGGAGCTATATGTATCGATGTCTGGTAGCTATTATTATAAGAGAACTCAACTGAGGGTATATTCTCTTCACATGATCCACCAAAATCCATTACACAAGCCCGCAACATGTATCCCAACATCTGTATCATCCTTATAGATTTCACATCCGTCTGAGGATGATATGATGTACTCATAGTTAAATGGTCTCCTTGGGATTTCATTAAGGATTTCCAAAAATGAGATGTGAACCTCAGATCTTTGTCTGGAACTATCAACACTGGTATACCACACATGTTTATCCTTTAAAAATGATACCCTTTTATAAAGTAAAATATCTACAAGTTTTAGAAATTAATTTAGTATTCTTTTAGAAAAAGTAGTAAAAAATAATTTTGTTGAATAAGTATTTTTGAAGAATAAAATAAATTCATTAAAAAATTTGTGCTTATTTTCTAAGAATTATTCAATACATTTTATTGATTATGTATATTTTACTTGCATTTAAAAAAATTACTACAATTAATACTCATCAATTAAATGGAAATGTTATAATGGTTAAATTTAATCTAATATTATTTTTTTTCCTATAGGCTTGGTGTTGCATGTAATATAAAAAATAGAACATAGTAGTCTTTTATAATCTCATAATATTATTGATTTTTTAAACTAGTTTCCATTTTATTTTAAAATTGTTCCACTAACATAAATTCTCTAAAAAATCCTTATATGTGTCCATTTATATAAATAAATCTTCAAAAATGTCACTCTAATACCACTCTAACATGAACAAACCTCATCAAGACATTATCTTGGGAAATAAAAGGTATGGGTAGGTTATTCTATAAGTTTTTATCAAATATTTTATGAGTTTAAAATGAACACTATGTTTATAAACGTCACAAATATGAGGTATTTACCTCAAAGGAAACATGTAATATCTAGTAACCTCTATATGTATATCTGAAAAATCTGACCAGTGACCATATACCTATTAGAATAAGTAATTATATATAATGTATAATTTTGAGTCTCATATATGAAATGATAATTATATAATATTATAAAATTATGGTTATAAAAAAATAAATTGAAAACATCACTAAAATAAAAAAAGAGGATTTTGATTCTCATAAAACTAATGTCAACCACTTGTAATGATATATATTTAAAAGGATAAACGTGTAATTGTATGAGTAATAATAAACTAGCACCCCCACCAATAATCACATAAAAATAAAACATAAGATAATTGTAATAGGGATATTTATAAAAGATAATGAGTTTAATTAACAATTTCATCCCAAAATAATATTATACACCATAAAAATACGAATAAAACAAGCGATGATCTATAAATATTGAGTAAATCAAACAAAAAATGAGTCCACTAGTGTAAATCATCCATTTAATATTGATTTTTTTAATGTTGTTTATAAAGAGATGTAGAAATTAATTTTTTTATAAGAATATTTTTATCATTAAATATTTATAACTGATTTTTTAATGTACGTTCTATTTCATTTTTTATGTTAACCTAAATTACAATTCTAAAACATGATATTTTTTTAATATTTTTTGTCAGTTTCTAAAAAGAGGGAATTAAATGTCAGAAAAATATATATTAAAATGCACTTTCAAGATTGGTTTATTGAAAACTATATTATTAAAATAATCTTAAACATTTAATCTTATAAAAACTAGACATTGAACGATCCTTCAACATCATAATAAAAAACTGAGGTTAACCCTTAATTTTATTTTTATGATATTATAAAATACATCTATCCAGCACCTATAACATGGATTACAATATACAAAAAACAAAAAAAGAAGCTAACTGATGGAAATTTTGCGTTGACTAAAAAGGAACCTAATGAAAAATAGTCATACATCAAACATTGTACATTTTAAAATTAATCATACATACAAAATATTTTCCAATAAAATGTTGTAGTTTTTTTATATATTTATCTATATAGGTTGTATTATCATAAAACCATATAAAAAATTATTTTATCAAATTAATAACAAAATATATATGTATAACAAATAAGAGTTTTTATGAGACCAACCATGTGTAACTCTGTTATTACTTTATTATGATAATCTTCAAAAATATTCTTTAAACTTAAAAATCATATCCAATACTTCTTTTTGATGATGAAATTATAGTTATGAATCCACACATTTAAAAATATTAAAAAATTTATATGTATATAAATAAAAAATAAGTATTTTCTTAAATTAAATTTATCTTCTATAAATTTCACATAATTAGTTTTATTTGATTTATTTATCAACATGTGAATATAGTAAAATGTTTTCTATGACCTGTATTTTCATATATAAATTACCAACACCTATATAATAAGAAAAAATTTAGATTAAAGAACTTATAGAATATAATAAAACATAAGAAATAAATAATTTTTAAAAAAACATGTGCATCATACCCAGTAAAGTGTATGACCAATATATGAGCATTTTTTAGAAAAAATATAAATAATGCACAATTGCCCCTAAAATATAAAACATTTATTATTAATGATTTTTTAATGATTAATATTTCATAATTATATAGGTCTTATTACCATGGGTTAATGGTTGTGCTTTCTATGTTCCACTAATGAGTAATAGTGTATTTGGACCAGGTGGTAGACCACCTCATGTTAAAATGTAGTAAGGAATACAAGAACGGAATGAGGTAGGATTATATATTCATAGGAATTGGGGGTATCCCAAATTTTTTTAGAACTAATTGATTGAGAGTGTGGGTTTATCATTGTTTCCCCCTTAACAAGATTTAAAAGGATAATTATTAAAATCAATAAAAAATAACATGAGTTAACATAACTCTATCATATTGTTTTCTCTTATTCACTACATGAATTTTTATAAAATATTGTAGCCATTCACCCCCAATTAATTTCAATCATCAACCATATTATTAAAACCAAAATTCATTACTCCTATTTCATAAGATATTATGCTAATCAGTAAACTCAATAACTAATATATATATAATATTATTGATATTAATAATAAATATTTATTATTTAGGTTAAATTGGATTTAAATTATTCATAACAGTTCTGTTCAGGTGAAAATAACAAGTCTAGATTATTATTTTTAGTTTCAATCATATTGAGTCTGGTTGTGTTTGGTTGGTTTAGTTCTGTTATATTTCATTACTCAGTTGTATTCAATTCAATTCTACATGGTTTTATTTCAATATTTTATTTTATTTCAAATCATTTTTATCTAATTTAGTTTCTTTTGATTTTTTCAAATCATTTTAGCTGAATTTTAATCTTTTTCAAACAATCTGGTTCTCTTTAGGGAGGTATCATTTAGTTACATATACGTGATATTTTATTAATTTTTTTCTTTCATAGAATATATCTATATATAAATATATATATTATATTAGGGTACATTATTTATGGTCAAATTAATTAATTTATGTTATGAATGGTTTATTTCTCAATTCATTTCAACTCGATTCTAGTTATAATCGGTTGAATTAAATCATTTTTTTCATGTTAGTTTTATTTTATCTATTTTTTTAGTTTAGTTTAATGTGGTTTTGGTTGAGTTAGGTTTTGCATAGCTTTTATTTTTCATTTTTTTCAACTTGATTTATTTTTTATATATTTATATTAGGTTTTTTGGGTTTAATATAATTGGGATTGGTTATGTTTCAATTTTTCAGGTTCATTCTATAATATTTTGTTCAATTTGGTTATGTTTATACATTTATTTTCTAATAATTTTTTAATTCAAATTTGTTGTACTTGTTTTAAGTTAGTTTTCACTACCTTTTTTGTTTTAAAATGGAGCATTTAAATTTTATCTGAGTGTCTCAATATTATTATATTCACATACTTTTAGAAAGTTTTTAGTTAGAACATCTCGGGTTAGTTAGTTCTCATAAATATAGTTAGGTTGGGATGGGTTTGTTTATTGTATTTCTAATTATTTTAGTTTGGATAAATTCATATTATTATGTTAGACTTATATTTTTAAATTATGAGTTTATTATACCACCACTACTATAAATACGACTTTTATCAGTACTAAAAATGTCCTTTAATAGTGCTAGAAAAGAGCTATTAATGCCGACGAAGATAGGGGATCCCCTTTATCAACACTCCAAAAAGCGCTGATAAATGGGGTCTTTTATCAGCGCTAAAACAAAGCGCTGATAAAAGGGTCCTTTATCAGCGCTTTGTTTTAGCACTGATAAAAGGCAACTTTATTAGCGCTTCCTTTATCAGTACTTTCATTTTAGTGCTGATAAAGGACCCCCTTTATCATCACATTTTTAAAAGCGCTGATAAAAGGTAACAAAATTAAAAAATTAAAAAAATTAAAAAAATACTGCCAATCGGGGGGGCTTTTGTAGCACTTGATCCCCCCTTTTACATCACTTTTCTCCCCCCCCCCCCTACAGCACTCCACACACCCCCTCCACCCTTTAATAGGGCTTGCTCCCATATTCCCCCATGCGTGCGCGCCCCTGCCTCCACCAGGATTTGAACTTGAGACCTCCCCCCTGCGCGCCTAAGCCCTTACCACTCCTCTATTTTGATTTGTTTTCAAATTCATGATATCTCTCTATATATATATTTAGTTATTTAGTTTTATTTATTCGTATAGTAATATATATTTATATTAATATATATATATATATAGTTATATTATAATATATATATAGTTATATTAATATTTATATAGTTATATTAATATATATCTCTATTTATATATATATATATTTAGTTATATTTATTTGTATAGTAATATATATTTATATATATAGTTATATTAATATATATAGTCATATTAATATATATATATATATATATAGTTATATTAATATATATCTCTATTTATAAATATATATATATATATATATATTTAGTTATATTTATTCGGATAGTAATATATATTTATATTAATATATATATATATATAGTTATATTAATGTATATATTTATAGTGATATTAATATGTATATTTATAGTGATATTAATATATATATTTATACTAATATTAATATATATGTGTAGTTATATTAATATATATATATAATTAGATTAATATGTATATATATAGTTAGATTAATATATAGGTATATAAATATTCATATATTTGTATTTTAAATAAAATGGATATTATTTATTATTTAGATAAAGCTCATAAATTTTATATGTAAATATATTTTATTATTTATATTTATAATTAAATGTTTATGTGTGAATATATAAAAAATATGTATATATTGTTATATATTTGATTATAAATATAAGTGCATTATAAAAAACTATGAAATTTCAAAGTCATAATATCAATATGAATGTAATACCTTGGAATAAATTCATTCCCCACCAAAAAATCCAATAATACCCCCTTAAACGAGACTTAAAATCCACGAAATGTTAAAAAATTAGGCTACCCTCACTAAAAACTCAACTTTAGAGGCCTTCTAGGCCTCTTTTTTCCTCGAAAAAACCTTGATCGAGGTTCATCTATATGTCATAATAACTTAGATCTCATCGCAGGATTCGATTTGATATGTGGTATAGCTCAAATGGACACCCGAATCAAAAGTTATGGCCGTTTGAAGTTTGAGTTGCGTTTTCAACATATTTTGATTCTTTTTTTTACTATTCAAATTGTTATTAAATGACTATTACCCCATAATAATTAGAAAATTATGAATTTAAAATATTTTTTAATTTATTTTATAAGCCATTTTCACTAAATATATTATATATTAAGTATATTAAGTGTAAATGTATATTTATACTTATCTAAAATATATTTAAAAAATATATATTATATTTATATCAATATATATATATTTATATATTTATATCAATATAAACATATTTATATATTTATATATTAATATATTATTTTTAATTAATTTTTTTTAAGTCGACCCTTTATCTGCGCTTTTAAAAGCACTAATAAAGGCCCCCCTTTAACAGCGCTAACAAAAAAGCTCTGATAAAGGGGTCCCTTTATCAGCGCTTTTTCCTTAGCACTGATAAAGGTTGGCGCTTGGAAAAACTATTTTTGTGGTAGTGCACCTAGGTGTTAGGTTCCATTTTATTTGATTTTTAGCTTAGTTTTCTTTGATTTAGATCATGTTGGTTAACTTATATTACTTTTATTTTATATAGGAAAAATTGTATTCCATACATTTTAGATTGAATATGATATAATTTATATGTTTAAATTCAATTTGGGTAAATATGGCTTACTTAAAATTATTTTGGTTTTTTTAATCCAATTTTGATGTGGTGATTTTGAAATAAATGAAACTAAAACAAGACAAACTCTGTCAAACTGATATAAAGAAACAAAAAACCATAACAAATTTAAGAAAACCAATATGAAAAAAAATAAAATAAACTTAATCAATAAGATGAAATAAATTAAATTAATTCAATTTAAATGAAAATATTATATCTATATTGAATAGATTATATATAAAACAAATCAAATTCATGAAAAATAAACAAAAAAACCAAACTAACCAATCCAAATAGAAACCAGCAAAAAAATGTGAACCATACCATGATAAATAAAATGATCCTAAATTACATACAGTTTAATATCCCCAACCTGATAGAACCCATGTCATGGTAGAATTCATTAATTAAAAGTGACTAAGACAAAGTGTCGTTTTTTATTTAGATTATCTTCATGAATTGATTGATATATATAGTTACGTATTCTAGAATTTAGTTATTATTTTCATTTTTTAGATCTAGTTTAAATAGATATAAATCATTAAACTACATAAATTCATTATTTTACATTTTATAATTAAAAAAATTAACAATAACTCACATTAATTGCTGGGTAAAAATGTTACTGTTCTATTTTGGATAACATTACATTTGTATTCTATATGTAGTTATAGCTATGACCACTAAATCATTATCAATAACATGAAAATCCATTTTTTTGGATCCCTACTCAAACATAGTAACTAATTAACACCAATGGTTTTAGTTTAAGTGGAGGACCCCCTCTATTTATAACTAAACAAAGAGAACTGTCTCTAAATTTGGAAACATTACACAAGCACATGGAACATGGAAGGCCCACATAACATGGTCACGGTATGTCTAATAGTATTGGTTTATCTTGTATTACCTTTAAACATAATTTAAAACGGTTATGTCTTAAAAAATCAACAAATAAATTTATAATTTGATCAAATATAACTCTATCATTTGGTTTTTTCATATTCACTACTAAACTAATTATTTCAAATTTTTCTCCATTATTCACAAATAATATTTATTCAAGATACACATTATTAGAGCCAAATGCAAGTTATACTATTTCATTAGATAATATATCAATTGGTAAAATAATTACCTTACTTATATATATGAATATTAAAATTAAGAATAAATATTTATTGTTTATCTTATGAAATTAATGTTTACACCTTTTATTTCAACCCACAAGGAATCCCTTTATGATGCAATGTCTCTACCTTTCCCAATGGTAATGAATGATGAATTATATATTAATTTTATTTGTTTTGCCTAAAGAAAAATTAGGGTAAAATTTTAAGGTATATAAACAGTTATATATAATTTTATAGAATATATGTGTTCAAATTACTTACTTTATATATTCAATAAAAAATCATAGTTAAACAAGACCTTGTAATGTAAAATCTCTTACTCTTAAAAACATATTTTATTAAGTAATTCCCCCTATTTTGGGATGTTATGTAAAATTTGTATCAATTTTCTCATGCCTCTCATTATTATTTCTCTTCAATTGGTCACATATTATTCTCACATTAAACAAATACATCATACATAAATGTATAAATTCTTTACGTGAATGAAAATTCACATTAGAACATTTATTATGATTTATATTCCTAACATAAAAACTAACAGTGAAAATATTTCATTCAATTTTATTTATATAACCAAATCAAATGACTCCCCTAAGAAATATTTTACTTGGAAGATGTATTTTTAGATATATTAAGTAAATGAAAAGATGAAAGAAAAATATTCTCTTACTTCTAAAAATTTAATGGTGAATCTCACTATACTTTTTTCAAGAAAATTTTTTTCCAACAATAATAAAAGAAATATCCCCATAAAAATAGAATATATGATTTAACACCACCCATACACTATTATATATTAGATAAAATATTACTGTTAGAATAAATTCATGAAGAAGGGTATGATAGTCATCAGTTTTCTATGATTTTATTTTCAGAATTCCTTTTTGATCTATTTTAATATATTTACTAAAAATAGTTCGGAATGTAACACCCAAACATTTTAGGAAATACTTCGTTTCACATAAATTTTGTTTCTTCAATAAATTGTTTTCATAAAACATAATGTTTTAATAAAGAACGATATGTTATTAATATTAATATTTAAACATCAATGTCATAACATAGACATTAAACTAAGAAGTATGAATATTAATAACCAAATTCTATAAAGTAAGTAAATGTTTTTAAATAAATAAATAATATTTATAAAAATTACATAATTTTTATTAATTTCTTCTTAAATTCTAAAAATATATTTTTCTAAAAAACTTTAAATTGATTTTTGTGAGAAAATAGTAAAATAATTTTTTTAAATGTTTATAAAATAAATTTTATCAAATAAAATTAATTTTTTGAATATAAATATTAAAATTATCTTAGGGTTATCTTTTTATAAATGTCTGAAAGGGCTATTTTTTCAGTGACAAACAAAAAAAAATTTCTATTTAAAACTAACTTTTAATTTTTTGCATTTATAATGATTTAATTTATTCAAAAATGGAATAAAGTAAAATTAGTTCAATATTATTATTATTTAACAAATATTTATCTTTGTAATCATATTATTATTGAATTTTCACATTAAAACATTCGGTACTTATGAAAATGTTCTCTTTAGAAAACAACTTTTTCATCACATCTACAGAATTAATTTTAAATAAAGATTTTCCAATTATATAAATATAATTTTTAAAATTAGATTCCATATTTGGAATTGGACTAATTCATATTATATAATAATGAAAAAATTAATTTTTGGAGAAATTGAATAGTAAAAAATAAAAAATTACATTTCATTACTAGGGTTAAAACGGTTTTACCAGACTATTAAAAAATGATAAGTATTAAAACGGGCTAAAACATGTCTAATTATAATTTTATGGACATATTGTGACCATTCCACATCTATGTTTTGAGAGTAAACCATTTTGGAGCCCTGTGGAATGTTTAAAATGTTGGTACACCATTTTCTTTTAAATTTTTCCAATTGTCACCCCCCGATAATTAAATGGAACCCACTCTCTTCTCCTATCCACACTTCCAAAACCCTTTGTCTAATCTAATAAATTCCCCAACATATTCCTTAATCAAAACATCACTTTATATATTAAATATTTTAAATAATAAAACCTCCTATGACGAATTTTGGTATAAACCTAAAGATGTTCAATAAAGAAGAGTTATAATTCTTAACTATTATTTTTTTGTTTTATATCTTTTTACCCTTGCATAAACTCTTATTAAATAGTATTGATATAATAACAACATTATCTATCATATACAAAGATTTTATTATGTTTATGTAATAACCAATATCTTTCTCCTCTTCCATCAAATGGGAAACGAAACCTTTGATTATGTGTAAAGTGGAGTACTGCCTTACGTATTGACTCAAGACTAGAGTTGATGATATATTTAATGTTAATAAATGATATTGATAAAAATATTATACTTTAATAATTATAATATCGAATATACCTTATCACTTTCAATTAATTGGGGATATGATAATGCTTCTCATGTGTGTGGTAGACAACCGCAACGCAAAGAGACAAGATTCATTTTTCACTTTTGATTTACAAGGAAGGTCATAAAGAATTATTTAATGAAAATATGATATATATATATATATGTAATAATACTGAATTTCGAATTTATATATACTATTTACCTTCTATTTTTTCTTTATTTCAGGAAATTGGAAATAACATTCATGCATATGTATTGTCTACCATCTCCATGAATAGTGTATTTCATTAATATACTTAACTTTTAAGGATTAATTAAAATAAATATTTAAGGAATATATATTATATTTATATCATGTTAAAAATTTTCAAGATTATTAAATAATGATCTAATTAAATGTACCAAAAATACCAGATGATATCATACTTGACAAATAATACAATTATTACACAAAAAATGATTTTAATAAGGTAATGTTAATAAATAGTTTATAAAGGTAATTAGTACATGATATATGATAATATATATATATATATAGTTTTATAAGATATTTATGATAAAATTATATTTATTATATAAGTGGTTCTAATATTTATAATCGAAGTTAAGACTTTATGTAAGCGCTTTTTGTCTCACTTTTATTTCTACGGGACACATGACTCATACACCAATTTCTTATTTTTTGTCATTTATATACTACCTATTAATGTATATTATGATTCTTATTATCTAAATTATGTGATATACACATCCATAAAATATTCATTCATTCATTCATAGTGATTATGATTTAGAAGATACTAATGTTGTAAAAACTTTATGTTACAATCTCTTTGTTTATCAAGATAGTTTATAATTTTGATTATAGTGATGATAAATAATGTTAAAACACACAATAAATACTTGAATTTTATTCTTTTCTATTTATTTTATTAAAATAAATTATTCCCTTTTATTTTCCTCCTATTATGTACTCAAAACTTCAAAATATTTAAAAAATAACTTTATTTCTCTCTCTGGTTGAAAATCATTTTTGTTCCATGTCCATGTATTATAAAAATGATTCATGAAATTATTTTATAATACTACTATGATTATTTATAGAAATTTTTACACTTGATCTACTTTTTAAAAATGGTTTAAAATTAATATTGTTTTTGTATTCTGAAAAAGGATCTTTGGGGTTCATACCAAAAAAAATAAATCCATATTCATATTAATGTGTATGTAATGAATTATATTTTCCATTATTATAATAGATAAATGATTTGAATATTCTGTTATATGTTTCCAAGTTTATTTTGAAAGAAATTTTTTTTAAAAAATGTATGTTTTTAGATTTCAAATAAATTATTTCATGGTGAAAAGGTTATTTTTATTAATAAATGTTTCGAGTTATCCTTAAAAATAATTTTACATATGATATGAAATCATTTTAAATTAATTAAGTTTAATTGGTTATATGATCAGAAGATATAGTCCTTATTCATTCTTTATATGGTTTATGTTTATGATGACAATATGTTTATCAAACCTGCTTCTTTCTCATTGGTTATGCTATAATGAAACAATTATGAATCACATTTCCTATCATGGGTTTTAATATGAAAAATATTTTATGACCTTGTGGAAAAATTATGTACGGTTTTTATTATTTTATAGTGGTTACATTATAACCAATGATAGTAATTGTGTTATAACCAAGTATAGTGGTGACGTTATAACCATGGATGAGTGGTACATATATCTCCCTATAATACATTGGTTAAATATTAATATCCTATGAGATAAACCCGACTAGAATGAGAAGTGAACCCAATTTAGTAAGGGTATTTTTCCACTCTGATAGTCTTCAGAGTAAACTACGAAAACTGTGGTGGTTTTGGGAGTAAACCCATTCCATAATGATAGTTTTGATAAAGAAAATTGACCACTAAGGAAATTATTTTCTATTATAATATGTATACCAGAAACTATGTCTTATTCCAATTCTATGCACTTATAGATCATGTTATTTTATTCCATTATTTTTCATGTCTCATTAACATTTTTGATTTATTTCATATCTCATGTTTATGATATATTCTATGTAGGTAATAGTTTTAAAATGTTATTATCATTTTAACATTCTATTATACTTATGTTATGTTGATATCTCTTTTATTTACACTTACTAGGTATCTCCACTCATCCTTTCTTTTTCTTTTTCCTAGGTAATGAAAAAAGTAACTATGTATGATATTCCTAAGAAGGATGGGGGTTATGAATAACTCAATAGGGTATGATATAGATCACTTATAGACCAATTGATTATGTATCAAAATTTGCAAAGGAAATAGACCTATATGATTCCATCCTGAATCATTATGTTATGTATTTAATATTCATATATTGAGATCTGATATATATATATATATATATGAGAAGTTTGGGTATTTAAAGTTGATATAAAATAGGGGTTTTATTAGACATTGGAAACAAGGATGAAAAAAATTTATTATATTCCTAGGGATTTTTATATGTGTATTCTTAATGATAATTGAAAACGATAATCCAAATTATAGGTTATTATCCTAGAATTTTGTTAGATGATATAATGAGTGGTTTTCAAGAAATTACTCCAATTGTTGATATTACATGTGGATGTGTCTTTGGACCAGTTGTACCTAGGGGTAACAACTCTGAAAAGGGTGCATTGGAATTTGACTTGATCATTACTTGTTGTACAAATGTAAGCCTTGTTGCACAATAATTTTGGAACTATTGGAGGATTTTGTTTTGAAATTCATAAAATCATTATGAATCATCATAAAGGATTTGAATTGATGATGACCAAGAATGAACTAGGTTAAACCATAGATGTCATAGACTTAAATAAGGTTTCATAATTTAGGAATCCTATGAATGATTAATCACCCTGATCCAAGATGAATGATTTTTTTGTTAGATATATTTATTTTACTATGTCATTGGAGATAGAAAAATAAATATCGGGTGGTGACATGTACTCTAAAATATTGAATTACCTAATTAGATATTAGTTAATGAAAAGTATCTAGGAATGTTAATTCTAATATTTAATGATGAAATGTTCAATTAGACTATAAAATAGATAATGGAATGATTACTTCATCTCATGTCTATGATTATTCTCCAATTGATGTTTGTGGCAATGTGCTTCCTAAAAATCTTGTTATTCTCCCTCTAGCTGAATTTCTTGTTATCCATGGTATTGATTTCCTTTAGATAAATAAATCAAAAATAAATTTATGTGGAAGTGAAATCAGATTTGATATTACAAATCAACCAATGATCATCTATCAATGTGATGATATATATGAAATTCTTTCAGAGATCAAACTAATTTCTTGGTTATTGATTATTAATTAAAAAGAGTGTTTGTCTCAGATGGTTCTGAAGAAACTCAAAAATGATGATATTTTTTTGGGAGTTTTATGATGTCTTTATGGATTAGTTACATAATATTCTATCGAATCATGATTTTTAATTATTAATATAACTCATAACTGGTGATACACCTATTTCAAAGAATCCCTATAGAAAATCCATAATTGTGTTGTAAGAATTGAGGAATCAACACCACGATAATATTAAAAAGTGATTCATTCATCAAACTATGTCTCCATGGGGGAACATGATATATAAGAATAAATTTGGATTACTGAGACTCTAAATTGATTATTGTGAACTAAATATGATCATTAATAAGAACAAATATCATCTAACAGTTATTTGTCACTTTTTTTATAAAATGAGTAGATCTCAATACTTTTCCAAGAATTTCTTCCATTCTAGATATCACTGATTAAAGTTTTAGAAGAAGGATATACCATGAACTTCATTCCATATGAGTTATAGAAACTATTAGTATATAGTGATGGAATTTTTCGTACTAATTAACTCAGTATCATCACGGATTTAATGATTAGGTTATCAAGAAATTATCTAGATTAGTTTTTCATAGTCATTACAAAAGAAATTATTGTATATTTAAAGTTTAATGAAAAGAATAAATATCACTTGAGAAGTGAAATAAAGACAATATGTAAGGAGAATCTTTATTCATAATTTAAAAATTGTGATTTTTTTCTCTACAGGGTTTCATTTTTAGGTCATACTATCTTAGTAATGGTTGTATTGGTGGATCCATCATAGATGAAGACCATATAACATTGTCCTAGACCAACCATGAAAACTATGATCTAAATACTTTATAGTTCGGATGGATATTATCAATGGTTTATAGAGAATTTATCAAGACTATCTAATCTAATCACAGATTTTACTCAGAGGGAAGCCAAGTTTCTCTAAAAAGATGAATATAGGAAAAAACTCATGGAATTAAAGAGAATATTAGTCAGTATTGATGTGCTTTCATTATAATATAGTGTATAAGGGTTATTAATATATAATGATTCATCCGAGAATGTATTGGGTCGTTTTCTAATGTAAAATTACATGGTTATAGTTAATGTCTCAGAATAATTGAACGTTCATGGGAAAAATTAACCAACTAATGATTTAGAGTTACCTATGGTAATTTTTTCATTAAATATATGGAGGAATTATCATTATAGAAATTTTTTTAATATATATATGTATATAATTATCATATGTGTTTAAATTATATATTCAAATATATATAGTTGAACATACAGAAGAGAATACGGTTGGAGCTGATTAAAGATTTTGGTTTCTCATTACATTTAGAACGTGGGAAATCGAACAAGTCAGTCGATGCTTTCATATGAAAGGATTATACTATCCTATCTATGATAAAGATCACAAAATATAAAATTATTTATATTTTCAAATATAGAATTAGAAATCATAAAGGAATTGGGACAATCTTACATTTCTAAAATAGTTGTTTAACCATCTATCCATGTGAATATTAAAGTAGTGTAGAAGATTGATGTAGATATATATATCATAAGATTAGAAATATTAATTAGATTAACCAAGATTATGATGGAATAATAAGGTTATGGAAAAAGGTATGTGTCTTATCCATACTAGTTTTGATGAAATAGATTTTATAATTATCTCGTATTCCTTCATTCTCTATTCATCCTTGATATACAATGACGTGTAGAGATATAAAGTGTATTTCTGGTAGAAAAAACTAAATAGAGATATTATAGATTATTTACCATATATATTTGTATATAAAAAAGTTATGTATGAGATAAATAAGTGTAAGGGGATGTTACAATCTTTTCCCATGGAATAATGGAAATGAGAAAACATCACCATGGATTTTGTCATTGAACTCCCCAAAGCATCTAAAGGGAATAATTCTATATGGGTAATACTTGATCACCCTTCAATGTTAGTAATCTACATATATATCTGAGAAGATACCTATTTGTATTTGATTTATAGGATATAAATTAATAAATTTTTAAGTTTTCTTGTAGTACCATGTTCCATTGTATCTGATCAAAATCCAAGGTATACCTCAACATTCTAATAAATTAGTCAGAAAGATCTTGGTATCAATTTGAGTTTCAACACTGCATATCATCCTCAAATATGTGGTCAGTCTAATAGAACAATTTAACCCAAGAGGATATGTTGAAATCTTGGTTTATGTATATCAAAGTTCGATGGGGTAAAGACCTTCTTGTAGCTATTTTTTTGCAAAAATAGATTTCACTCATACATTCATATGGATCCTTATAAAACCCTCTAAATAAGGAAGTGTAAAAATTATATATGATGGGATGATGCGAGGTATGAAAAGATAATGGGACCTTAGATAGCTTATGAAATGGTGTATAAGGTTATATCTCTTCAAAAACACATAAGGGAAGTACAAATTTTGTGGAAAATGTATGGTCATAAATGTCAAGGTGATTTGGATTTTTGAGGTTGGTGATAAGGTGTTTTTGAAACGTTTCCCAGGGAATAAGGTTAAGAGATTCAAAAAGAAATAAAATTTGATCCCTTAGTAAATTAGTCCCTTTAAAATTATTGATCATAACAGGGAAGTATTTTATCAATTTTTTCTTTCACCGAACCTCTCTCAAATCCAAAATGTGTTCCACGTGTCTCTCCTAAGGAATTAAATACCTGATCTATCAAATAAAATGAACTCAAAGGTTATAAAACTAGATCATAATCATTAATATTAAGAAACAATGGGGTATATTCTCTTTTCTAGAGAGAAATTTCTATAGAACAAGACCACTCAGTTAGTCAAGGTTTTATGGAGAAACCACAAGTTTAAAAAAGCTACATGGGAACCTGTGGATATGATGAGGAAAAATTATACTCATTTATTTGAATTAGATTAATGAATTTAATGGGAGAAATACATTATAATGGAGGTTAAATGTAACACCCCTAGATTATATGAAATTATATTTCTCAAATAAATATAATTTCACTGATATCTTTCATTATAGCCAACACCAAATTTTAACAAAATGGGATATACTATTAATATTTTTTTTGAAACATTAATTTTATAACCAAGAAATCAAATATATTGTATTTTTTTCTTCTTGTAAATGGGGATGACCTCGTTTGTTTAAGGTTCAAACTTTTCCAATCGTATTCTAATGGGTTTATTCATAGAACCAGAAACATCTAATTATTCTATATCCATTTGGACCTATATTCCAAAGGTAGGTGCTCATTAGTTGTGGACAGATGAGTCTTAAGAATTTCATTGGTTGAGAGGATGGGAGGTCAGGCTCAACACACCTTTTTGTGGGGGAATTATCGCCTACTCTAGGAATCTCTCATAGATTTAAGTTATGTTCACAGATCCTTATTAATTTACCAAGCATGAAAATGAGTTTTTCCTTAAGAATTTGCAATCAAAGATTGATATGTAGGGGATTAGAGAATATTTAATATGTATTTGAGGTTCTTCATCGATAGATAATCATCTGTATGTATTAGATATATTTAGTCAATAGTACCCGTCAATACATTATATAGAAATCTCTTGGTCATTATGATGACCATACTAGTTTTAAAGCCACTCAGTGTGTCACATGAAGTTTATTTTCATTCAGAAGGACAGGGATTATTTCAAAGTTGGGATCATACCCACAGATGGGCTACCTACGTATCCTTGTTAAAGAGGAATCAGAACCCACGTAGTTTGGGAATTAAGATTATTTTAACTTTATATGGGACGGATAAGAATTAATGGGTGATGGGCTTGATCCTTAGAAATTCTTACTACGTATTCTACTTTTAAGGAAATGATCAATTTCCACGTAGTTAAAGTAAGAAGTGTGGGGATTGCGTATGATTAACAGTACAAAGAGATGTGTCATGGTTACTTTTACACTCTAAGCTCACATGATTCATGCTCGGTGTGAGAAACAAGAGGTATCAGTAAACCTGAAGATTTGTACCATGAAAGATTTGGTCACAAGAAATGATATGGGGCTTATGTATGTGTGACTGCCCAAGTAGATGGAGACTAGGATTTACATATGGAAAGAAACCTAGGAACAAGGTCCAAAAAGAAATTTGTGCTTTATGGAGATTTGGATACTGTAACTTGGGGCTTACGCTTGAGGAGGTGCCCAAATTAGTGGGGGGACTTATAACTGGGGCTTAATCCTGAGAAGAAGTCCCAATTTAAAGAGACTTGTAACTTGGGAAGGAGGCCAAAATGAATAGAAGGGACCTATAACTTGGGACTTAGTCCTGAGAAGGAGGCCCAAATTAATGATACTTGGGTCTTACTCTTAAGGAAGATTCCCATTAACATGGTCTATAAAGGTATTTGTGCTTTATAGAGATTTAAATTCATTACTTGGGGCTTTCTTCTAAGGAGGATGCCCAGATTAAAGGGGTAATTTAACTTATGATTGGGGATTACTCCTGAAGAGGATGCCCATATCAGAGTCTCTCTCATCTTAAAGGATGAGGTTCAATGAAGGGAATATCTAACCATAGTGATATAAAGCTATATAAATCACAATGTTTTGAGATATTTTCCACAAAAATCCATTAATATAAGGAATCCAACAAATAAATCACGTCATTAGTGGCTTTGAAGAAGGTTTTGAAGGCTAGATCATGAAAAGGAAAGTTGATTTTGAAGAAAGGAACTGAATAGGTAGGAGGGGCACCTAAAAAGAGTCAGGCGCACAGGCCCTGGTTGGGCGCGCAAGTCTTGGTCGCGCAAGTATACTTCCACGACATGGGTGTACTTGGATGATGGTTAACCAATAGGGTAATACTTGGGGTGATAATTGGCTCAATCCCTTAGTATTATCCCTCAAGATTTCTAAAAGGGTGGCGCACAAGTTCTGTTGAAGGGATATGGTGGCGTGTAAGTTTGGCCATTTCCCTTAAGTGTTAGACACTTAGAAGTGAAAGTGTTGATGAGTTTCAACAGTTAGGCCTTGTTTCCCCTCTTTAGATCTTCCATTCTAGGTAAGAAATTAACATAGAAGTGTTCGGAAGAATTCAAGCAGAAACTAGGGCCCCGAGAGCTTAAATCTGGATTTTGGTTTTTTCGTCCGTCAAATGGGGGGCCCACAAGGGGTATTTATAGGCCACCTGAGGTCTGGGCAAAAATTAAGGTTCGGCGTGCAAGTGACCTACGCGCCGAATATTAGGCGCGCAGGTGACTTGCGTGCCCTAGTCCAAAATGGCTATGGGACATGACTTTGTCAAATTTTTTACATTTCATCAAACGGTGACCCTTTTTCACTTAAGGTATTTCCCTTTGTAATTCTTTGAACTCTGTGATGGAGCAGAGTGTCAACAAAATTCCACCCTCAGAGTTGGATCCGGAATGAGGAAAGAGGGTTTGACTCTGAGGTAAAGAAGAAACAATAAATCTAGTAGTTTAAAGTCATGCTTGTCAGACATAAAAAGGATAATGTTTAAGGTTGAATAGATTTGAACAAGATGGTTTAAAATTGACTCAATTCCTTTATAATTTGCTCGAAAGTATATTAACACATTCAAGTATTGAGGGGAAAACATGTAAACTATGATTTAGGAAATATTGAATCTGATGAATGATATGAAAAAAGGGATAAAAGGAATTAGAAGAAGTATTTCCTATGAGTGAAGTTACCATTATTTAATAAACCCGTTAGGGGGTTGAATTATGTAGGGCCACTTAAGGGCATTGGCTGCATAGTCAAATAATAGCATATTTTGGCTGACAAGTCCATTATGTAGACTTGTTTATGCAAGGCTGCCTATGGGCACGTACTGCATACTCAGGAAAAAGAAATCTCATAAATTTTACTTTTATTTTGCTAAAATCCAGTGAAAGTTTATGGAGATTAAAATTCTCCAATGTATAGAGTTTTTTGTATGGAGATAGGAACTTGAATATGGAGAGAATATTCTTAATCAGGTTAATCAAAGAATTGGATGAATGTCACTCCTACAAAGGTCTAACCCAAATGCAGGGAAGGGAAAAATAAACCATAGACTTGAATACTATCAGATCATGAAAAAGAGTTTGGGACAAATATTTTAACGATGAATATTTTTACAGATCCCTACATATTGTCGTTAAGACAAATAAAGACAAAAGAGGTTCTCCTCCCAAGAATGAAATTACCACTATTTGACTAACTCGTTAGGGGGTTGAATTATGTAGGGCCACTTAAAGGCATTGGTTGAATAGTCAAATAATAGCATCTTTTGGCTGAAAGGTCCATTATGTAGACTTGTTTATGCAAGGCCGCCTAAGAGCACGTGCTACATAGTCAGGAAAAAGAATTCCCAGGTATCAGAAATTTTGTAACCAGAAGTCAAGAAGAGGGTTATTAACATCTAGAAGTATTTAAGGTTAAGAGTATGACACATGAAAATGGGTACTGTCCAATTCATGAAGGAGATACAAAGACCAATGTTGACCATAATCATATTGTGGTTGGGTCCTGAATTGAGGTGTTGGACTTCACTACATATCACATTTGAATGAGAATCAAGCCAAATGTAGTTCTTGAAATATAGTTTAACATCATGTGGGACGAGAATATAGGAGATATTAGTTTAGGGTCGTAGAATTTGGACTATAATGAGGAAGACAACATAGGTGTTTGTTAAAAACTCGATGTGAATAAAGACTAGGTTTTTCATACCACATTCATGTGTTCACATGGGGAATTTTCAGTCAAGGGACTGAAAGTGGAATTTGGGGTTAGGCCCAAGGACTTGGGGATGGATTTGAGGGACGCTCGAACATTCCTACATATCCCATAAGGATGGGAATCAAGCAATACACAGTTCTATAAATACCCTCTGTACATATTTGGTTCGTACAAGTGAAGGGTGAAAGGGGACTTTAGTGCAATGATGGTTTGAACCAAGATTAAAGATTCGAGCATTACCATGTAATCACATAGTCTTTCAAATATGACATGATTGGAGATCAACATAAATGATGATTCCCTCTTAGGTTAGAAAAAATGGGGGACTGTATAGTTTAACGTCTTATAACAAAGACGATGGAGCTACACAGGTTAGTGTCATGTAGCAGGGACAAAAAAAGGACGTACACAGTTCAATGTCATGTGGGACGAAGGTGAACCAACATGAAGAGATTGGTTTTGGGCTTGAACTTCAGGAGGTTGCCTATGTACCCATCCTAGAAGGCAAGGATCAAAGTCCGCGTAATTTAATTAAGAATGAATTGGTGATCAATTTTTATTTTAGGACAAAAACTTAAAAATGGTGTTGGGACTTACACATGGTTAGCAGACCAGAGAGGGTGTTATGGTTGAAGCTTACTCTAAGCTCATGTGAGTCATACTCGGTGTGAGAAACAAGAGGTAACAAAAACCCTAACGATTCACAGTTTAACATCATGTAGGACACATAAGGGACTGTTTCATAATTTAAATGACATGTGTTACAGACATGGTGTGCTTGGAAGTTTAACGTCTTGCAACTCGGATGAATAGTTTAATGTCATGTTGGACAAATGAAGGGACTATGCTGTTTAAAGTCTTGTAGTGGGGACTATTGGTGCTTCACAGTTTAGTGTCATGTAGTAGGGACAAAATACAGTTTAATGTCATGCAGGATGTAAAAGGGGGCATAGTTTAACATCATATTAGATGAATGGAGCTATGCAGTTTAATGACATATAGCAAGGACAATGGGGATCGTGCAGTTTAAAGTCTTGCAGTGAGGACTAAAATAGTTTAAGGTCATATTCATGGACCAGTGCTGCACATTTTAGTGTCATGTAGTAGGGAAAAAATACAGTTTAACGTTATGTAGGATTTATGCACAGTTTAATGTCACGCAAGATGAACATGGGGACAATTTAATGTCATGTAGGACAATAAATTTTTTCATCATGTAGGACTTTGGGTTGTACAATTTAACATCGTGTAGCTAAGACGATGGTTATGCAGTTTAATGTCTTGTTGAACATAATTACTGCATAGTTTAGTCTCATGTAGCTAAGACACCACATATTAACGTCATGTTGGATGAACATGTATTTGAGTTATAAAAAATACTTCTTCAAGAATCTGGCATTGGTTGGAGTTGTAATGAGTTCTCTATCCATTGAGATTAAAGAGTAAGATCCATTAGAGTAGACCTTATGTATTGAATAAGGTCCTTCCCACTTTGGTGCAAGATTTGGAGGCTTCATTCCTAGTGTCATTGGAGTTCTGAGAACCAATACCAAATCTCCTTGAATGAATGAATGAAGATGAACTTTTTTGTTGAAAGCTCATGCTATTCGATTCTGATAGACTTCCAAGTGGTGCAGGGTGCATAATATTTTTCATCTAATCATTCCATTTCATCCGATCTCTTTTGAGATTGTTCATATGTAGATGACTAATCACAAATGGCCACTCTGAGTGAAGGTAATTGAACTTCAGTGGGCAATACTGCTTCTGTTCCATTTACCAATGAATATGGAGTTGACCGCGTAGCAGTGCAGTGGTTGTTAGATAAGCCCATAAAGCATGAAACAGTTTATCATGCCATGATTTCTTATCTCTATCCACCATCTTTTGCAGTATATTTGAAAGAGTCTTATTGAAGGATTTTATTTGTCCATTGTCCGCTGCATGATACCGAGAGGAATGGTTGAATTTGATGGTGTATTCTTCATACAACTTCCTTACCTCAGATGAATAGAAGTTGGTGCCATTGTCTGTCAATATGGTATGAGGGACACAAAATCTGGTAATGATATTATACTTGATGAAGCTAAAAATGCTTTTAGAACTAATTTCGTTGAAAGGTATTGCCTCTGCCCATTTGGGAAAGAAGTCAGTAGCAGTAAAAATATACTTAAACTGCTTGGATGTAGCTGAAGAATAAGGTCCTACTACATCCATTCCCCATGTGGAAAATATCCATGAGTATTTAGCTGTATGAAGAAACTCTGGGGGTTTATGAATGAATTTAGCACATACTTGGAAAGAATCACACTTCTTAGTGAAATCAACACAATCTTGTATCATTGAGGGATAGAAGTATCCAAGCCTTCGGATTTAACCAGAAAGTCTATGTCCAGACTGGTGGGCACCGCAGACTCCTACATGTACTTCTTTCATGAAAGCAATTGTCTCTTCACCATCAATACATCTAAAGATAATTCCATCGAAACCATTCTTTTAGAGATTTTTTTTGTTGATATGGGCTATCATAAAGAGTAAAATTGATCACATGTCACCAGACTTGTTCTTTCCCAGCTTTATCAGGTGGGAGTGTACCATTTTGAAGGTATTCCCTGATAGGTGTTATCCATCATATAGTATGACCATATGGTTCATAGATGGGACTAATTTCATTGATTTCTACTGTTATGGTTTGAACATAAGGTGAAATTGTATGACGGTGGGAAATACTGATGACTGTTTCGTCCCGATTGGGATCTGCCAGAGCTGTGGCTATATTAGCCAATGAATTAGCTTGAGCATTTTGTGATCGCGAGACATAAGAAAATGGCAGTTCTGAAGTAAATTCCTCCCTTAAATCTCTGACATAATTATATAAAGGTATTAACTCTTCTTTTCTGATGGTATAATCCTCATTGACTTGTTTGATTACCATGTTTAAATCACCTTTTACCTTTAAGTGATTCTCTTGTGCTTGAAGCGCCATCTCTAATCATGCAATGAGAGCTTGATATTATATTTCATTATTTTTACCACCTCCTAACAATAAGAATGAATAGGTTACCACTGCCTTTTCTAGGGAAATAAGCACAATTCCTAACCCAACTTTGTTGATTTTAGGATCTTACAATTTCTTCCCTGTTGAACTTCTGGAAGCACAATCAAAGTTCATTTCCCATGTTTGAAGATTATATTGAATAGAGAAGTCTTACTCATCAAGTAGTTCAGTATATAAAGATCTATCTTCTACTGAAGGATGTTCAGCAAGGAAATCTGCTAGAGCTTGGCCCTTTATTTCCATTTGAGACACATACTGGATATCAAATTGCTGAAAAATAACTTTTCACCTTTCCAGATGTCCTATAAGCATTTGACAACTAAGGATAAATTTGAGTGGGTTATTGCGAGATACTGATTGGACCTCATGATGTTGCAGGTAGTGTCTCATTTTCTGAATTGTAATGATTAATGCCAGGCAGCACTTTTCAATACTTGAATATTGGGCATCTGCTTCAAGCATAGTCCGACTGAGATAGTAAAGGTTGTTTTCATTCCCAGTATCATTCTTTTGGGAAAGTAAGGCACCCAATGATCACTCTAAATCTATCACATAAAGAATAAGTGGTCTTCCTTGAACAGGTGGCATTAATACCGATGGACTCAAGATATATTTCTTGATAATATTGAATGCTTCTTGACATTCTTCAGTCCACTGGTAAGTGACTCCCTTCTTCATCAATTTGGTGAAGGGTAAAATTTTACCTGCCAGATTGGAGATGAAACACCGAATATAGGCCATGTTTCCTTGATTTCCTCTAAATACTTTAAAATTTTGAGGAGGTGAAAAACCAAGGATGGAATTCTTCTTCTCGGGACCAACTTCAATACCACGATGGCATACAACAAAGACGAGAAATTTTCCGGAGGTTACCCCAAAAGCACATTTTAAGGGTTTCATCTTCAAATTATGTTGTCAAAGTTTGTGTAATATGATTTCCAAGTCATCCAAGTGATTAGAACATTGTCTGTATTTAACCACTGAATCGTCCACATAACATTCAACAAATTTCCCTAAAAAAGGTTTGAATATACGGTGCATGGCACGTTGATATGTTGTGCCAACATTCTTCAGGCCAAAGGGCATTACCTGATAGAAAAAAACACCTTTTGGGGCTCTGAAGGCTATCGATTCTTCGTCTTCTAGAGCCATTCATATTTTATTATACCCAGAATATCCATCGATGAAGGAAATTGATTCATATCCAGCTGTTGCATCAATTAAGAGTTCTGTGATCCGAAATGTAAAATCAACCTTAGGGCAATGCCGATTAAGATCTCTGAAATCAATGAAAAGTCTAATTTTTCCCTTCTTCTTTTTCACATGGACAATATTAGCCAGCCATTTGGGATATTGAACTTCTCTGACGAAGTTAGATTTTATAATCTTATCCACTTCAGCTTCAATTTTGGAGGCATAAGTTTGGTGTGTTCGTCTTGCTATTTGCTTGAATCCTCGATGTTCTACTGGGAAACCCAAATGATGTGTGGAAACATTGAGATCAAGACCTAGAATTTCTGTATAGTTTCAAGAAAATATATCTCGATTTTGCTTTAAAAATGAAGTATACATTTCTTTCTCTTCAATAGTCATGGCCGCACTAATTAAAGTAGGGCGTGGATCTTCTTTTTTACCCAGATTTATTTCTCTGAGTTCATCCATAGTGGTAGAGATACCCTCTTCAAATGCTGGAGGAGCATCCTGAAGATCATCCTCCTCTTCTTCTATATGTGTTACTTCTTCTATTTCTACTTTCATAGTAGATGACGAAGTAGAATTTCCATGGTCAGGTGAGAAGTTAAAATTTGAACATATTTAAGAAGAGGATATCATTTCTTACCCTATTAATGATGAAGGGTCTTCCTTGGGTAATAAAGAGGATATTATGGATTTAGAATTGAAATCATCGTTCATCTCTGACATTGATATAACTTCTTATAGCCTGGTTGATGATGTATAAAATTTCAGGATTTTAACAGATGAAATGAAGACATCTCCATTTGAGCTTTCATCATTGCTTGGTGAATCACCAATTTCTCCCATGCTGTCTGGCTTGATTGTCGTAATTGACATTATGGATGTTTCCACAAGAGTATTTGGATTTGGGTCTATCCTATCAATTTGACTGATATGCAACACATAATCTGTACTCACATGTATGAATGGGTTTACTGGAATCTTTTCCAAACCATATGCAGCATTAATCTTCGTAACCTCCCTTGTTGTGGATTTCTCCTTCCCTTCCATGTGACAGAATTATGCCTCAATGTATTGAGATTCACATATTTTTAATGGGGATTTATCACCATACAATGTCCCAATTTGACCATTGAAACAATATTTGAGACACTGATGGTATGACGAAGGTACGACTGCATGTTGATGTAGCCAAGGTCTTCTAAGAAAAATGTTGAAGGTTGTGTCATGACAAACAACCATGAAATCTGAGTTGGATAGAAGGTCTCCAAACTAAGTTCTGATTGTGATCTCACCCAGAGGTTCTTGTTCATTTTTATCATATCCTTGCAACATCAAAGTAGAAAGAGATAAATCAAATTCAGTGAAGCCCAATTGATGAAGTGTACGAATAGGGATGAGGTTGACTCATGAACCATTATCAACGAAAGATCATCAGATATCTACATTATTGACCTTTCTAGATAAATACAGGGTTCAGATATGTCCATGTACAACATTATCTTAATCTTCATCTGTAAAAGATATCACTGCATGGAATTATGTAGGATCATTATCTATTTGGAAAACTTTAGCTACAACAATTTCAGTTTCAAATTCTTGAGGACTTGACAAAGCCTCAATGAGTGCCTCCCGAAGATCCTTTGATAGATTCAAGGCATCCAGAATTGATAACTTGGCCAGTAATTGGGCCAAATGTATCAAGACATCATACTTTTGGTCCAAAGGTCTGCGTTTCCCAACAGGAACATGTGGTTTCGCAGGTGCCTTAGAAGTTGATGCTATGGAATTAAATGCATCACGTATCGGAGTAGGAGTTGGAAATACTCCGGGATTTGGTATATTAGACCAAGTAGGTGTATCTATTTGCTGAGAGGAAGAAGGTGTAGCCTCTAACTGATCTTCCAAAATAACTGTGCCAGGACTGAATCTACCATGTGTGGAAGAACTTTCCTATTCTTGTTGAGCACGTTGGAGGGCCTTGCCATGAGTTTCGGCCGCATATACAGTTCTAGAATAGGTAAGACTGAAATAGTGGTTTCTGGAATATCCACGTCTTCCCCTGTATCCTAGAACTCTATAACTCCCTCTAATTACTCTTTTTGATATAGGGAACTCATGCTCATCAAGATCAAAATTGTGACCAGCATAAGGATCTGTTAAGTGAATCTTGTTAACAGAACCAAAGATCAACTCTTCATTTAATGATAACTCTTCTTGATTATCCAATTTATGTTGTGCCTTTTGGTGGGGTGGTGCCCGTGTCTTTGAAGTAGATGGCATGAAATCTGCCAGAGTCAAAGACAACTTAGGCTTTGACAGAAACTCATCTTTTTCTAACTGCTCTTCTTTCTTTGAATTATGCCGCTTATTTGAGGATTTTCCTTCTAATGAAGAGGGTTTGGTTGTGGGATTCATAGAAGAAGATAAAATTAGTTTCTTCAATTGCGTTTATTAAATGTCATGAGTTTGGTTGATTGTTTTCCTGACCATCCAATCATCATATTCTATGCATTTTTTCTTTTGACTTCTTGCCACTTGCCTTCTTCCTCTGGATCAGTAGCAGTAACAAATGCTTGCTAGGCTGAAGAGCCTTTCAGTTTTACCTATCCAGAGTTCACCATATTTTGCAAGAGGTCTTTGAAGACAAAAGTCTCATGAATGGGATTCCCCAACATCTGATGAAACGGTCAATATTTGGGAAGTTCACCATTTCATTTCTTGTTCAGCCTTTTGGGGCTTGGAAACTGAACCAAGTTGTTTTCCAGAGCCGAGATGAAGTTGCCTAGAACTTTCTCATTCTAGAAACAATAAACTTTGTTCTTCGAATCTTCAAACTATTTCTGCCTTTGATATTTTTGATCATCTTGATGAGGTGGACATTTATTACGCTCATGAGGTTGAGCCCTTCGATATTATAAAGGTTTTGAAGTGGAAGAAGGTATAGGTGCTTGTTTAAGTATAACTATAGCAGTCTCTGCTTTCCCTATTCTGCTTCCTGAGACTGGTGGAATTACATGAGTTTTAGCCTTAGTCTTCATAATATAATCTTCAATTTGCTGAGTGATTGAAGTAAGGTCTCGAAACCCCCCTATGTATTTCACAGGATCAATAGTGTGCGTAATTCATCATGCAAATTTTCCACAAATATTGGCAACAATTCTTCTTGAGGGAGTGCTAAACATAAGGAATATGTTAATCCCTTCCATCAAGCAATGAAATCTGAAACTCTTTCGTTTTCCCTTTTCTTACAATTTGTAAGATCAAAAATTGTCGTCGTTGGCAACATTGAGCTGAATTGAATAAGGAATATTTGACGGAGATTCTCCTACCTAGTAATTGATCAGGATTGCAATCATGTATACCAGAAAAAAGCAGGTCCTTATAATGACTGTACAAAACACCTGAGCTTAACTGCTTCTTGTTTTTGAGGCATTCCCATTATAGGATGACAACGAGAAACAAAATGTCTTAAGTGTTGTTTTGGATCTCCTGAACCATTAAAAATTGGGAATTTTGTACTTGAAAAATTTGATTGGAGAGGAATTACATCCACTCATTCAGGGTAGGATCTCTTCTCTAGTTGAACTGGTGCATGATTTCCTTCCATAGCTTCCGACTGAGATTTTAATGACTCAATGGTAGTCATTAATTTTTGAGAAACATCAGGTTGGTCTTGGACCTGTGCAGTTGCAAGAACTGGAGTTTGGACGGGTGTGACAACCGGTACTGCCACTGATGGCATCACTGCTAGTTTTTGTTGTGCATAACCCATAGGATTAGACCTGTGAGGATGTACTGGTAAATGAGGATATTCTTGATCTATCTCAGTAGCTGCAACACATTACCTTGACTGACTAACTCCAACAGGCTTTGGAGGAAGACTACCTTGAAGTAGTTCTACATTAAACCTCCTTAATTCCATCATTTCTTCTTCTTGATGTTCAAACCATTTCTGTAGTGAGAGTGATTGGCCTTCTCAATAGGTAGGGTGGAATGTAACCTGACTTTTCCCTTTCCCATTGTTAGACACCTTTTAGAGAGGAGGGAGTTGGTTATTTGAAGGAATACCTAGATTCTGGGTAGTCCTTTGATTCCAGGTACGCACACCATCCTCATTTTCCGATGTGTGTACAACCTCTTGAGCAGGAACTTCTTTATATGATTCCTCTGAGTGAGCCTCATATTCTGGAGGATCAGTAACAATATAATTGATGACATTGATCGATGCATGACACATTATATCCCTTCTATCGGAATTTCTGCGATATTGTATTCTTTCATTTCCTTGATGAGAAATTGACTTTTGGTGAGTTGATCCATCAAGAACTTCTTGAAAAAACGTTATTTGAAGGGATCCTCCTGATAATTCGGAGCTGCGTTCTTCTTGTGGCCTCTTCCCGAATCGAGAAAAGCCTGACTTTCACTGAGGAAGAGATTGAGGATTTGAAAAAGTCCCCAGTCCGGTGGACTGGGGCTGTTCCTACTGTTCTTGCACAACTCCTTGAATACTATTTATTGTTTCTGAGGGTTGAGCTAAAGGAGTCCTTAGTCTAGAAATATGAGGTGTCTCTTGAGCTGCTACATTTGATACTTTCTTAAAATCTCTCCTGATTTTGCGTACTTTAGTCTGAAAATTGGCTGGATGCATCAGCCTACATCCACTCAAATAACCTGGCTCAAATGACCGTTGGATGATTTCTGACACTTCTGTCACTTGATGATGTGCCTGATCTAAACGAGAAGCATGTTTGATATTCTAATTTTCTTGATGAAAGAGATATTTGGCAACTTGTTCTTTGTATCCATGACTTTGGGAAGAACTAGTTGAGGCTTGTTCCAAAGCAAGCCTTTGATTACACATAAAACCTATTGGTTGTGGCCGGCCGTGGGAAATAACATTGAATGAGACCACTTTTGGCCGGCTTTATTGACTAGAGAGTACAATGAAATTTAGTTCTCCAAGAACACCCCATCCCCTGATATGAATACTAGATGGGGCATTGGAAATTAACTAGCGCATCATTTTTAACGCGCCATGGCATGAACGCTGAAGGGTTCTCTGCTACTTTTCAACCATTGGATATCGAGAAAATGAGAGAGATGCCAACTCAATTAGGCGTTGTAACGCTTCTATTATCTTGACATCATTTTTATATTCATCATAAGATAATATTTTCTTTTTAAACTGACAAAGAGTTTTCCACATGTTGAGACGAATATCATTAATACAATATTCCGTCAACATTTTTAGAATATTATACTGAGAGGCAGCCAAAGGAGAAAACATGATTGGTACTTCACCTTTCGCCAATTGTTTTCTCATATTCATCACTTACTCCTTATCATTTGATGAAGATTATTCTACCTGATTAGACCAAAGCTGGTGCTTCTTTGTTGCATCATTAGATTCAAAAATATTGGTAGAGAATTCATTTATCAAACTAGATATGAATGACCCAGAGGTGGTTTGGAGAATGACCGACACCCTGGGATATCTTCTGATTGAGAAATTATTTCACCTGTTAGTGGAAAAGCATTAGACATGACTGGGTTCACATTTGCAAGTGCCTCAAGATAAGAGGGAGTTCTCATTACTTCATTGTACCTTGAAGAATTTTCTATGCAATGCAAATTACTACTATGGAGAGGAATTTCACAGCTAAATTCATCATCATGGGGAGGACCACCATGGTGGGTTACAACAAAAGATTAAACATCTTGCTCCATAGTATTCTAGCCACGCATAGAGTTATTGTGGCTCTCATCTGAAGATGATACTTAGAGATCGAATGAACTGTCAAGAAACAAACCTTCATGAGGAAGTGTCTGATGAAGACCTTCGGAATTATTGTTCCCACTATTGGGAAATGAGAGAGTAGAATCTTGAGTTGCAATAGATAATCGTCTGAGTGCATCAAGAACTCCAGCATTGAGAAAGGCCTTATTGAAGATTAGCTCTTGATTTCTCGATTGTGCTGAAAGGGTCTTTTTCTTAGAATCCTTCTTACTCACATTAGGAACCACTTGTTGACGAAAGTGGTTATTATGGGCAGGTGTATGTTCCTGCTCAGGAGAAATAATCAGGTTAGGCTGATCTTCCCCATTTAAATCGGGTGTATGTGTCCGACATGATTGTCTGCATGACATGGGGGAGTATGCCCCACGACCCTCTTGGACTGGAACAGAGGAGTGTATCTGTTTTGGAGTGACATGTTGATGAGTCACTACACTAATAGGGATAGATTCACATTTTTTTCCATGTGAAGCTGTTGAAGTTGTTATAATATTCTGACAAACATCCTGAATATGGGAAGGGATTTTCTTCTGCTCTTTCACCATTGTCAAAATGTGTTTGGTGACTTTAGCTACTAGAATGGGAATATACGTCCATTATGTGATTGTAGTAGGTGTGTATTCCTGTTCATTTCCTCCCTTTCCTGTCAGTGAATTCAAACAGTACTCATGTGTGGGGGCGGAGAGTTGAGCCTACTCCAAATTTGTCATTGGAGATTTCTGACTGACTTCTTTGGGTGCTACCAAACGAGACTATTGGAAAACTTAGTGAACATTAGTAGGTGTATGTGCCTACTGTGTACTCTGTCATGTATGGTTGACGATTTCCCTTCAATACTGGCAGATGAGACTGCTGATAGAATTGTTGAATGTAAACAGATGTATGTGCCTGCTTATCAGTTTCCATCATATTAGATTGGTGAGCATCTTTAGATGCAGTCAGACGAGCCTGCTGACTAGCTGATAAATTATAAACAGGTGTATATGCATTCCTATAATACTCCGCAGGAATTGCCTGACGGGATTGGTTGTTTGCTGCAAGATGAGTATGTTGGACAACAAAATTAGAACGGATGGGTGTATGTGCCCGCTCATTGCTTTCCATCATGTTGTACTGATGGACTTCTTCGGAGGGGGTAGAAGTAAGAACCTGCTCCCTTTTGAACGAATTTCACCTCTAACGGTTCATCTTTCATGCTCGGGTCTGAGGAACCTGAGCCGAACCCCTAAAGGCGATACCCTCATCATGTTGAGGGTGCACTACCGCACGATTCTGGCGGTGATCGTTGATGGGAGCCCTCAAGACGGACACATGTCTTCTTGAACTGAGGCCTTGAGTGACCTCTTTATTCACCTCCCTATAATATGGGAGGGACTAGTTGTTGCGTTCAGGGGATAACGACCCGAAATGATTGGAGACGGTGGTTAGCACCGCCTGCTTCTTGATCACTGGTCGTTGTTGTCTGGAAAACCAGGGTGAATTCTTAACTTGGAGGGCTTGTCGAGTGGCCTATTTAGTCAGAATGGTACCGTGTTGACAGTATTCTTTAACCAATGCATTTGATACCCAGCGTTCCAGACGCTGATTTGGTGATGTCGTCTATAGAACGGATGAGGATCCAGCAGGAGTAGTATCCTAAGCATTCACATGTGTGAATTTTAATGAATCCATTTCTATAATGCAGAGAGATTTTGGAAAAGAGTGCATGTTTGATAAGATAGACATAATCAAGATAAGTTTGCCCAGAAAACATCTTTTGGATGAGCACATATTTTATTGATTTCTTTGCTGTCCCTCTCATTGAGTTAAATAGGGGCCTAACAAATAATTAAAACATCATTTTAACTTGGTTAAGGATTCACGTCGGGTTCGCCATTTTTCTTTCTTCCTGGAAATGGGGATGACCTCGATTGTTTAAGGTTCAAAATTTTCCAATCTATTTTTAACGGGTTTATTCATAGAACCAAAAACATCCAATGATTCTATATCCATTTGGACCTACTTTCCAAAGGTAGGTCCTCATTAGTTGTGGACCGATGAGTCTTAATAATTTGCGTTGGTTGAGAGGATGGGAGGTCAGGCTCATCACACCTTTTTGGGGGGAATTATTGCTTACTCCAAGACTCTCTCATAGATTTAAGTTATGTTCACAAATCCTTATTAATTTAACAAGCATAAAATGAGTTTTTCCTTAAGACTTTGCAATCAGTGATTGATACATAGGGGATTTAGAGAATCTTTTATATATATTTGAGGTTCTTCATCGATAAAGAATCATCTGTATGTATTAGAGTTCCTTAGTCAATGGTATCCTTCAATACATTATATAGAAATCTCTTTGTCATTATAAAGACAATACTGGTTTAAAGCCACTCAGTGGGGCACTTGAAGTTTATTGTCATTCAAAAGGACATGGATTATTTCAGAGTTGGGATCATACCCGCCGATGGTCTACCTACATATCCTTGTTAAATAGGAATCAGAACCCACGTAGTTTGGGAATTAATATTAGTTTAATGTCATATGGGATGGATGAGAATTAATGGGTGATGGGATTGAACCTTAGAAAGGCTTCCTACGTACTCTACTTTTATGGAAGAGATCAAAGTCCACGTAGTTCAAGTAAGATGTGTGGGGATTAGGTATGATTAACGGGCCAAATGGATGTGTCGTGGTTACTTTTACACTCAAAGCTCACATTAGTCATGCTCGGTGTGAGAAACAAGAGGTATCAGTAAAACTGACGATTTGTGCCATGAAAGATGTGGTCACAAGAAATGATATGGGGATTATGTATGTGTGACTTCCCACGAAGATGGAGATAAAGATTTACTTCTGGAATAAAACCTAGGAACAAGGTCCATAAATAAATCTGTGCTTTATGGAGATCTGGATACTCTAACTTGAGACTTACTCATGAGGAGGATGCCCAAATTAGGGGGGGGAACTTATGACTGGGGCTTACTCTTGAGAAGGAGGCCCAATTTAAGGAGACTTCGAACATGGGAAGGAGGCCAAACTAAATAAAAGGGACTTATAACCTGGGACTTACTCCTAAGAAGGAAGCCCAAATTTAGGAGACTTGAGGCTTACTCCTAAGGAGGATGCCCATTAACATGGTCCATAAGGGTATTTGTGCTTTATGGAGATTCAAATTCATAACATGGGGATTACTCATATGGAGGATTCCCATATTAAAGGGGGAATGTAACATATGATTGGGGCTTACTACTGAAGAGGATGCGCAGATCAGAGTCACTCTCATCTTAAAGGGTGAGGTTGAATGAAGGTAATCTCTAACCATAGTGATATAAATCTATATAAATCTCAAGGTTTTGAGATATTTTCCACAAAACTCTTTTCAGATAAGGAAGCCAACTAAAAAAATCATGCCATAAGTTGATTTGATGAAGGTTTTAAAGGCTAGATTTTGAAAAGGAAAGGTGATTTTGAAGAAAGGAAGTGAATTGGATAGAGGGACACCCAAAAAAAGTCAGGCGTGCAAGTCCTAGTTGGGCGTGCATGTCTTGGTCGAAAAATTATATTTGCGCAACATGGGTGTACTTAGGCGACGGTTAACCAATAGGGTAATACTTGGGCGAGACTTCGATCAAGCCCTTAGTATTATCCCAAAAGGTTTCCAAAGGGGTGGTACACATGTTCTGTTGAAGGGATAAGGTGGCGCGCAAGTGTGACAATTTCCCTGAAGGGTTAGACACTTAGGCATGCAAGTGTTGACAAGTTTCAACACTTAGCCTTTTCCCCCTCTTTAGATCTTCCATTCTAGGTAAGAAATTACCTTAGAAGTGTTCGGAAGACTTCAAGAAGAGACTAGGGTGTCAAGAGCTTAAGTCTGACTTTTGGATTTTTCGTCCGTCAAATGGGGGGCCCACAAGGGGTATTTATAGGCCACCTGAGGTCTGGGTGAAAATTATGGTTAGGCGCGCAAGTGACCTACGTGCTGAATATTCGTCGTGCACGTGACTTGCGCACCCAATTTCTGGCACGCAAGTGACTTGAGCACCCAATGTCTAGCCCGCAAGTGACTTGCGTTCCCTAGTCCAAAATGGATATGGGACTTGACTTTGTCAAATTTTTGACATTTATTCAAAGGGTGAACCTCTTTTTACTTAAGGTATTTCCCTTTTTCATTCTTTGAACTCTGTGACGGAACAGAGCATCAACAATATTGAATATAAATAATCATATTCTATAATTTGTTTATAATTTTGTAATATATAAAATACATATAAATAATGAAGATCTTAATTTTTAGTAAAATATTTATTTGTTTCCAAAATATTATTTTCTCAAAATATTGGTTTTTATTGAGTTGTTTTAATATTCAAAAAGAATTAAACTTGTATAAAATTTATTTTAAATAATTAACTTCATTTTTATAATAAACATGTCAAAATTATCTTAGAGTGAAATTTTGATATATTTATGAAAAGATTAATTTTCCATGAATAGTGAAAATAATCATATTTATAAAAAAAATCTTTTAATTTAATTAATTTACAATGATATAATAATTTTAAAAAATGTTTTATCAAAAAATTATTTCAATTATGTTATGAATAAACAAAAATATGTTATTTGATTCAAATTAATATTTGCCTTTAATATTATATCATTCTAAACTTATGCAAATTTTATGTTGGGAAAACTATTTTTCATCATGTTTGTATGTTTAATTTTAAATTTAAATTTTCCAATTATTTTAATATAATTTGAAAAAATAGATTATATATTTAAACAATAATAATTAATTTATATAATAATTTCAAAGTAATATTTGGTAAAAACAAATAGTGAAATAGTAAAAATTAATTGTTTTGTTTAAGGTTAAAACTAGTATACTTAGGGTTACAATTAAAATTTAAGTATTAAAATGAATTAAAAACATGTCCAATTCCTATTTTATGAAATTAGTATGACCTTATATCATTTACAGTATGCTAAAGTACCATTTTCTATCCTTTTTTAATTTTAAAAATGTGGCTACACCTTTTTCATTTCAAAAAATATAAGTGTGTCATATCCCTACATATTGAAGGGGGCCCCTATCCTCCCCTATTTAAAATTTAAAAAAAACACTTAGTTTTACCAAATCATTCTCAAATATCTTACCTAGTTCTCTCCTTACATCCAAAATGAATGCATTTTACTATTAAAACCTCCAATGAAGGCTTTAGGTAGAAACCTAAAGAGGTTCTCCAAAGAAGAGATATTTTTATTAACTATCTATTTCATTATATTTATTCATCCACCTACTTAAAATATTTTTAAACAATGATTATATAATAACAATAGTATATCACATAAATTAATATTTTGTTATGTTAATTTCATAACATATGACCACAACCTATTCCATCAAATGGAAAATGAAATTTTCAATCTTTTCTACGAAATACTACCATCTCTTGAACCGATTTAATTCATTTTCCATAACCACATATGAAAGATACAGGTAATGATGGGTTTGATGATTATATATAACAATAACTATATATGTTTATGTATGTAATAATAACATCATATATACCTTCTCACTTTCTATTCCACGCTCATGTGTAGAACGAACTACCATCTCTCGAAGAGAAGGTGTTGATTTTAAACATACTTTTTTCATGGAAGGAAATTAAATTAAATTTAATGAAAATATGAAATATATGTGAAATAATAATTACTCTAAAAATTTGATATGTTGTTTACCTTCCTTTTTTCCTTCCTTCGAGAAAATAGGTACAACGTTCATGTGTATGTACGATTTTCAATCTCCCTAACAATATAGCTCATTATCTATATTCATATTTAATGGATTACTATAAATACATATGTAATGAATATATATTTTATTTATATCATTGTTAAAATTCTATAGATAATGGAACCATTTTCAATATTAATGGACTGAAAATGTAAAATCAAAACATACATGAAAAACAATGTAGTTATTACCTGAAATGTGATTTTAAGAGGGGATTATCAATAAATGAGTAATAAAAGATCACAAATAAATCATATTTAGTATATAATATATAAAGTTTTAGGTATATATTTATAATTATATAATATTGTATACAATTTTTTGTCAATGTGTATGAAGGATGTTGAGACTTAAGGTAAGGTATTTTCATCTCACTTTTATTTTTTTGGGACACATTCCTCATACAACACTTGTTTATTTTGTGTGGTGTATATATTGTGCATGAATTAATTTAAAATTATTCTATTCAAAATTACTATATATAAATATCCAGAAAATATTTTATTTTCATGATTCTTATGATTCAAAAGACATCTTAGTGGTGACAATATTATGTTACAAACTAGTTGTTTCTCATGAATGTTTATGACTATCCATACAATGATGAGATCTTATGGTCTACCTATCAAGAAACACATTAATGATGTACCCCTATAGTTATTTCATTAAAATAAATGTTTTCCTTTCATTTTCCACTTTTTATGTACTCAATATTCCAAAAATAATAACAATAAAATCAACTATAATTCTTTATTCGATCGATATTCTCTTTTCTTCTAGGTTTATATTTTATAAAAATGATATAAAACTATTTTAAAAATATCCAATGATTTTTAAAAAAATAAACAATTTCAATTTTAAAAAAAACATTCAAAATGTAATCTTCTTGTTGTATGCTAGAAAAGGATTTTTTTTGACTTTTTACCAAAAAAATGAATGTAATCTTAATTATAACATGTATTCCATGAATTTTATTTTCTGTTATCATCACAGCTCATAGATTTAGATATTACATTAAATTTTTACAATGATATTTCCAAGAAAATTTTTCATCTAAATTTTTTGAAGTTTTCATAATTCAAATAAATTATTTCATGGTGGAATGTCTATTTTACTCAAGAAATGTTTTGAGTGATCTTTCAAAATCGTTTTCCATCTAAGTTGGCATCCTTTATCCTTACATAAGTTTTACTAGGGATATTACTTAATGATACTATCCTTATACTTTCTTCATATGGTTTATGATTATTTTTAAAATATTCGTATGCAACCTATTATTTTTGTTTTAGTTATGCTATAATGAAATATTTATGAAACCCATTTTTTCAGGGGTTCTAATATGATAAATCTTTTATGATCTTGTGGAACACTTATGTATGGTTTACATTATTTTAATTTTATTATGTTATAACTAAGAATGGTTTTTTATTATAACCAAGGATGGTGGTTACGTTATAACCGTGGATGGGTGGGAGCAATTTCTTCCTTCAATGCCTTGGATAAATATTTACATATGAGGAGTTAAATATTATTTGAATAAGGAATGAACCATGTTAAATAGGTTAATTTATCCACTAGGTTAGTTTTGGGAGTGAACCTTGAAAATTATAAATGTTTAGGGAGTGACTCCATTTCACTATAATAGTTTTGGATTTGTACATTTATTACTATAGAAATTAATTTATATGATTTTGTGTATGCCATAAATCAATGTATTTTTTCAATGTTACATAGTCATGCTTTATGTTCTTTGTTTCCATTAATATTTTTGTCTTATGAACTCTCAATATTTATTCCATGAATAATGTTTTTGATCTATGATATTCATAGTATGGTTTTAAAATGTGATTATCTTATTACATACCCTTGTGTTGAATTTATGAGGATATCTCACATATTTACCCTTACTAAGTATTGGAGCTTGCACATTTTTTTTGTTTCTCTTCCAATGTTATAAAGTAATGTATTGTGTAAGATATGTCTAATAAGGTTTCGAGTTATGAATAACCTTTCAGGATATGATATAGTTTACTTATGTACCATTTTTTTATGTATACATGTTTCTAAATGCACTATACCTATATGATTATAGAATTTATCCTTATGTAATATATTAAATACTCAACTATTATAATGTGATTTATAGGTATGAGAAGTTTGAGTCTTTACAAGTAACCTTGACAGTTTCTACTATATCTATATTTATTTTATTTGTTGTTTTCATCACATAAGACACACAATGAACATTCTAGTTATTTTTATTGATAAATATAGGATGTAGTTCTGTTATGATCCCAAATTCACAATGTTATTTTTATATTATCAATCATCATTGATTTAACTATTGTGATTTAAAATTATTGATTTAAAATTTATAAACATTTCTCAATGTGTACAATATCAAGAAAAGAGTGTATAAAATTAATTGGCCTATTAAGAAAATCAAAGAGGATGTTCTTCTTTATCTATTTCTAAATGGGTTTAGTGGAAACATTTTTACTTTTTTAAATATTTATTTTTTCTATTCCTTAAGGAAAAACAAAATTCTTTTAATTATTTAAGAACATTAGTTCCAGACATACACTTAAGTGGATTCTCAGTCTCAATAGTATTTTCAAACCATTGATGATTTTTCCTATATGGATTATCCATTGGGAAGAAACATCAATGTATGATGTAACTAAAAATATATTTTAATTAAGGGATAATTGGTCATGTATTCTACCTAAAATCTTTATCATATAGTTTTTACTATGTTCTCCATATTTTCATCAATCTATAAAGAGAAAAATTTCTCAACATCTATATAAGCACAACACATTTATGATATATATAACTATTGAAGAATAAATGTATGTGAGAACACAAAAACTCATAAATGTATTTAAACTATTTAATTTACAGTTTAAAGTTTATATAAATTAAATTTTTGTGATTATATGGTCTGGATATGAGTATACTTAAGAAAGTAATTTTTTCATACACATCTGTAGAGGAAAGTTATCAATGTGAATGAAAATTAGAAAAGTGATGTGTGAAGTAATTATATAATAAAACATATTAATACAATCACATGATTGAAAATAAATAACTATACATAACTTATATATAAAATATGAATATATTACATAAACTTTCTCACATGGTAATCTCTCCATATGATGATCTGTATCATGTTTATCCTTAATTATCTTATCATTATTCCATCACTTATTTAATAACATTTAATTATATGATAAAATATTTTACAGAATATGAATCAATTGAATATTTTATATTTCTTCCGTAAGTGCATGATATAGTGTTCCATATTCATTTCTATCCCATTAAGATATATCACATTATTTCTAGTCATTTAGGCATGTAGTTTCTATCCAAATTCGAAACAATAATTTAGGAAAGAATGAGTTTTATTAATTGAAAGTCCATGATGATCAACTAACCTATATTCTATATAATTATATAATAGAATAACTATATCCTTAGTAAGTAACTCCTTCCGAAAGGTACTATAATAATTGAGGGATGTATTAATAAATCCATACATGGGTTTCCAATGATATAGATGAATTAAAATTTATTACTTTAACACTTCATTGTATTATCAATTTACAGGTTTCCTTCAGTTATCCATAATTGTTTTCACTCTATCAGTAATATTATCTTTATTAGATACATATTGTATACACATACCATTATATTCATAAATTTTAATGATTTATTTCTCATGATGATAAATAAAAAAATCAATTATGAAATTCTATATTCTCCTCCTTTCATTTAGAACATAATCAGTAAATTCTTGATTTCTCTTATCATTGTGTTACTTGCAAAAAATAGTTAATTTGAATACCAACATTTTTAATGTGGTACCTCAATTCTTCCCAAATTACTCAAGGTATTATGTCATAATTACAAAAAAAAATTGTGTATAATTCCACAATTTGAAACAATTTTAAATGAAAAATCTAAAAAATTAAACTTATTTGGATACTCTATAGAGATATGATCAGTATCCTGCATCTATAAAATGTCAATTTTGAAACTAAAAGAATTATTAAAATAAACACAGAATAATATAGTCATAAAACTAATGATATTAATGAATCCTTTGAATACATATTTTAAAAAATCATAAATAAACACATTTATATATATATATAGTTTCTAACAAATATTATATATTTTAATTCCAATTTAGGAATTAGTGATTATACCAAGTGATAAGAGTGTTGGTCTAAATAGAAGATCAATATATTGACTATAATATAATTATGGAAGGAAACCAAAGAGATAAATAGATAAAAATATATAAAATTCAAGTGTTAAGGGGAATGGAATCATGTAGATCCCTGTTAAAAATAAAAAATACAACTCAGAAGTTTGAGACTTCCTACCCTAACATATCCTTAACATCCACTTAATCAATTGAGTTTTTAACGTTAAAAGAATTTATAAAAGTAGGGTATTGTTTCCATATAACAAGAAATGTCCCCTAACTAAAAATATCATCAAAATAATAAACATGGGTCCTTGATTAATATTTTAAAAAATGATTCAGTATTTTTATACACTTAATAAAACCCCTATAAAAATTCATCATATTAACCAAACATGTCTTGATATTATTAAAAAGGTAGTTTTATTTTTGTATCAACCCAAAAATAATTTTAAACATATAAATAACACCCCATAACATTGATATTAATCCAAAAAATGTTTCTAACACCCCCTAGAAATGATATTAATAAACAACCCATTATAATTATTTATATCAATAAACATGCATTATATTGATGTTAATCAAAAAAATCATAGCAATTGGATTAGATTATTTGAACAAAAAAAATCATTATCTATAACACTCCTTAAGTCATTTTTAGAAACAAAATTAATTATTTTATAAAAAAATAACATTTAATCAATAACCGTATCTATAATATCATTTTCTAAATGGTTTTTTTTCATTTTTAATGAACATCCATTATTTATCACATTAAAACAAGTTAAAATCAAGATTTAACTATAATTGTTTCATCAGAAGTAATATAAATGGTTTAATATTCAATAAAAATAAAATAAAACTAATGGAAGAAATTGAGATACATAATCCAAAGGATGTATATAGGACCACTCACTAGAAATGATGAATCTAATGATGCCCAATGCCATTACACTTTTAGAAATAATGACTCTTCTAATGTTTATGTTAATAAACTTTTAAAATAAGAAATTTAAATTATGGAATAATTAAACCCAAGTAAACCAATATAATATATTGAATAAAATTTTAGAAATAATAAATTGAAAAGGAGATTAGGTATAGTAAATAACATTATATTATGGTAACACTTGAAATATCATTGAAAAAAATGGATCAATAACAAAGAAGGCATAGATGAATCGATAGTTATAGAGTAAATGGCATAATGGGAAGTGAAAATCACATTTGTAATGTGTATATAACTTATATAGAAAGATGACAATAATGAAATTATTAAAACGCCTTTGGAATTGTTTATCCATATATCAGTACTCATTAAAAATAATTATTAAAGGGATAACCAGCACCAATAGTTTTTTAAAATCATTGTTATTGTAATACTATACCAACATTTTGAAAATAGTTGGTATAGGTCTATTGGTAAATACCATATTTCAAGTATTTCATGCATAATTACTAAACAATGCACATTTATGTAATGGATGAAAATAAAGAGATGTTTTTGGGGTAAAATATGTGTCAACTTCCCTATTAAATTTTATTTTTTTAGTGTTAGTTTTACTTTCAATTGATGGAAAATTGTATTTATCATCTCTGATTTCATTGTCCATATTAACAAATTTATTTTAATCATTAATTAATATGCCCATATATTCAATAAATAACATCATGAGGAATTACTTTTCAATAATATATATTACCTACAATCTCAAAGGGGCATGTTTCATCATGTTGATTCTATCCTCTATAAATGGAATAATAAAATATACACAATTTTTTTCCCTACCTTTATGAACGAAAAAATTCTCATATGTGATATATATTTCCATTATATAATAAAAAATTATTACTGAAAAGAAAAATTAATTATTTTATCGATTTCATTTTTTAGAATAGAATCATTTTCTCAACCATCAAATTTGATTGTATCAAAATATATTATTATTTAAAAATAAAATATTTTTTATTTAAAAACTCTAAATAATAAAAATAATAGCTTTTGGAGTAAGAATTATATTAATAATTATCAATTCATCAAATTGTTTATATAATTTATGAATAAAAAAATTCATCACATTTTAATAAAATCTAAAATATAAAATAAAATTTATTTTACATTAAAATTATAATGAATATTGTTTTGTCCCCATTACGCACACTGAGTGTGGGGTGAATAATGGTGTGATAAATCTCAAACAATATAGCCTCTTTATTTCTTGACCATTAAGGATCTTTCTCCCAGATTCATAGGAACTGTGTTTAACTATTCTCTTTGCCCTTAACCTCACTAAATTCACATTTGAATATAATGATGTGATTCAAGTACGGACAAAAGTTTTTTACTTGGTTCCCCAGCACTAGGATACTCCAAAAATAATTCTATTGAGATTTGTTTGATGAACTAATTTACCACTAGAATCACTATATTTGGTGGTTACAAGTCTATGGTTATTCCATTCCTATAATATCTACACTTCAATGGTTTTGGGAAATCTCACTACTACCCAAGGTGAACTATCTTTATGGGTTTGCGGATGGATTTCCCCATTTCCATACCATTCAGGCACTTCTAATTGTAAGACATCATGTGCTCACTTCTATTTTATAGTACTTTCCTCACATATCTATTAAAAACAATTATAGACATGTATGTCCCTTAATCATCATAAACAAGGATGAGTGTGTCCTCAAATATATATATACAATCAAAATCCACTATTATTCCATCATATAATATATGGGAACATGCCTTTGAAAAACTTCTTCTTATTTCCAGATTATTTCTAGAACTCCTTCTTCACCTTACGACATAACATTGCGGTATATCTTTGCCACATTAATTATCTCATATTTTGATAAATATAATATTCTGTAATTCATAATTTTAATTTATGGTTACTTATATTTTTAATGATTGTACTTATAATTATAATTTTATTTTTTTATTTAAATTTATTATTTTATTTTTTATATAATTATTTTTAATATTATTTATTTTATTTTTTTATTCATCTCTAATTTTCAATATTCTTAACATTATATATTATTATTTATAATTCATTATTCTCAAAAAATATTTTTATAATGTTTTTTTTCTTATCCCAATATGACATTATTTTCTTTACTTATGCAAGTTTTATATGTTTTTTATTACCACTATGTAACTTCTCCTCACCCTTATGAATGATTTTTTAGTTTTTTGTTACCCATACATAACATATGTTTACCCTTAGATAGATTTTTTTACTACCCTTACATGGATTATAAGAAATTAACATTACCCATATGTATCTCATATGTAACATCCCTATTTTTTTGTACGATTTTGTAAAATATTAAGGAAAATTTTCAAATCCATGCACCAAGACGGTGTGAGATTTCGAGACCAGAGGAGGCTCAACATTGATATAACAAAAATATTAAATATTTTATATAATTGGAATTGCTTTTTCTGAAATAATATAATAAATATTTAATATATTGTTAGATGGGATTACTAATACTTCCATTGAATCTAGAAGACAAGTTTCCCCATATGCATGATATAATCATTTTCAACATCAATTGGTTGGTTTTAGTGTCTTCATTAGTGGAATATTAAATAATACATTAATTATTTTATTTTTTATTATTTTATTTTCAATGACCTATAAAACTTTTATATAACCTCGACTATGGAAAACCCCTGGGGATAGTTATATAACACTAGGAATTTGAGAGAAGATCTTGGTGAACGACAATGGGTCGAGGATCGTGATCGATTCTCAAAGGGTCATCATCACCAACAGAGTTCATGGATCTCACCAACGATAATAATGGTGAATTGTGCTTCATCATAAATTAATCTAATCTCAAGGTAGGATGATTTATTAGTTATCATATTTTGTTATTATCCGATGTTAAATTTGAATAAATTATTTTAACATTTTGATTCATAGGTTAGTGGATGATTTATGGTTACTGATTTTTTTATTCTTAAATGATTGGAAATGATATTTCATTAATTATTCTTATTCATTAATCATTATATAAAAACAAATTGAGACCAACTCGGAGAATGTATGATGGTTTTTTATCATGTTTTTTATAGTTATCTTACCCCATTTTATTTGTGTTCATCATCAGTAATCCTTTCTGTTTATGATTTTATTGAATACTTAGAAATAGATCATTGCATAATCGTAATTTTTCAAAATGGATCATTTCTATTGAAATAGGTTCAGGAATGATGATTTGACCAATGATAATCACGATGATGTGTTGGAACCGGGCATTCAGCAGAAGCCCCAAATAGATGGGTTTTAAAAACAATTTACTTATGATCGACATAAACTTGTCGATGTCGGTGAACAGCAGCCTAGTCTTAACTAAGGACCATGCATGAAGGATTTTAAGCACTAAAATAAACTATAAAATAGATTTTTTAATTTCAATGTCAAGCATGATGTCTACTCATCATCGGTGATCACTGCTCGAATAATCTAACATCAAACTCCTCTAGATAATCCACATGTTCTTCAAGAAATCCACAGGAGCGTCATTCATCGTAATTTGGGTTCTTGAACGGAATTGCAACGACACCTTCGATTCTCTAACGATCACCACATCACTTCTCTAGCGATGCCCAAGAGAGAGACCTCCATCCGATCTCTTAGATCTATAGCATCTCTCTCTAGATATTGGGATATAGGAGAGAATAGATAATTTCTATCAATAATAATTAGAAATCACCTCTCCTCTAGTATTTATAGTGGTTAATTAATTACATGGAAATGCCAACTTTCCCCCTAATACTTAACGCACTTTCAACAACATTTTATGACTACTTATCTGGGTCATAAATATTATATTCACTCACTTGTAATATATTAAAATATATTACGTGATAATAATTAAATCATTAACTTGACTCATCGCTCACATAAATATTAATTAATCCTTGAATAATTTAATATTCGTCAATTAATATTTTTCAGGTATTTACTTAAAAATCATAAATACATTTAATAAATGAATTCAATTTTTATTATTATAAACTTGAATAATATGAATTTATTTATTGCATTGGTAATATATTTTCTTGGGACAAATCTTGAACCCTAATAGTGGGGCCCACTATATCCAAATATCATATTAAACTGAATAGGGAGGATTCTTGAAAATGCTACTATGTGTGACCCTCTAGGCCCTTATCTCGATAGAAGTAAATAGTATTCACAGACCAAGAGTGGGATCTAACAGCCCATCATGGCCCCTTAAGAGATAAGGATTATCACAGCAGCAACAACCAACCTACAAACATGAACTATTTAATATAATCTCTTTGTATATAATATCTCATAAAGAAGGACGCACTCTCGGGTTATCACCATTTTGTTGCTTTATTGTTTATTGATTTAACGGGACTGATTTAACCTTGACTTCATGGCCATGGTCTTATAAAGGTACTACCATCCCTATCAACATGACTTGAGATATATTACTTCCAAAACCAGGAAGCGAAAAATCCTTTCTAGACCATTCAACCAATGACATGCCACCAATGACACACCCAACACAAACTAACACTCCATGACTTTATTTCCATGGTTTTCATCTTGCATCAAACTATGCAATAAAATGACATTCATTGGTAATGATCTCATGTCTAGAGACAATTACACATGATCATATATAGGGACATCCAGTGTTGCCCAAAACATGTTGTGTTCTTATTGGCAGATCTGTCCTTATGATCTCACTAGTTGAGATCACCAAGTGTGAACTTCATGGGAAGAAGTCTCAAATCTTATGATCTCCCAACAACAGATAGTCGTACATCTATTGATTCCAATCAGTGAGATGTATCTTGACCATAAAACATATATTTAAGATTAATTTCATAGTATCTTGATGTTCTCATTATATCATGGGATCTACTATAACCTTTCAATATGACAATTAATATTTGGCATTACTATTTCAATAGTGGATGCAGAAAAGTCTACACAATAATGGTAATACAACATCATGTAAATCTAACTGTATACATGATATGGTAATAAACAACACTAAATAGTTGGGTCCAGGGCACTCACTATTTCAACATGAAAGAGGATGTGGTGTCATGTTTTGAGATCCACGACTATGGGTTTGGTTTGTGTTAACGGCGCAGATCGATGGGACATTATACATGAGTGGCGTATGTGGAAGGAATCTAGCCACGAAGGAATAAAAGTTAATTCAAACATTATTCCATGATTTTTAGGAATTATTGGTTGTTAGATCCAAGCAACAATAGTATGTGTACAAACATGTGAGAATTATGAACATTTTTTAAAAACACCAACTACATGGAATGTAATTCAAAGAACATACATTGTGTAGTCCCTCCATCCATTGTGTTATTATTTCTTCATAGTAGAAAATATCATATTATGTGTTACTCATGTCACACATCATGTGGCCCATGGATGGTGGCTCAGCATGTACCTGAGATGTACAAGGGAATAGACATGGCCATACCTCTAGTCATGGCTAGAGTATACTGGCATGGATCAATACTCAAGAATGGAAATGCACACATAAATTTCTTGGTAAATAGAAACTACCAAAGTACACTACCGTGACCCAATGAACATGGGAATGGCTGAAGTACTTGGTCATGGGTCGGTGTCACACTGAGTTTCAAACCAACCTTTACACACCATTTATCCGAAAATGAAACATCGTATATGTATAGAATAACATGACTTGTGAGAAAGTAAGATATGGGAAAACTCATGGAATGTAAGACACGTTTTTTATTTCAAGTACACATAGTTTAATTTTTTCATGGTCATTTTTGGGCCTTGGTCTCTTCAATTGAGACTAATATCAGTTTTTTGATTTCCTTTGGTCCATCTCTATGATGATGTAGTTAGGAATTATGTAATAAACATAGAATTTTTATCCCCTCTATGTGATTATTCTCAAAATTAGTTTTATTGAAACCCTCTATAATTAAATGGGTGGTATCCTCTATCGTATTTCATTCCTTTTGTGGGGTTTATAGAATTATCCTGACTAAATTATATGGGTTTATGATCCCTTAAAAATAAATTTATTCTAGATTTTTTTATTGTCCCCAATGAGACTATAGTGTGATCCAATATTCATGTATTAATCTCTTTTGACTTATAGTGATTACATGTTCTTTGGCGAGGCCTGACATGCAAGGCCTCTCAAATGAGCCCCATCAATGATAATATGGATCCTAGAGTGAGATCTCTTAGATGTCCATTACCAAAAATCCTCTAGTGAAATCCTATGGTTTGAATTATAGTAGAAACCTCTTTGAGACATGGTATCTGTTATGATTATATTTGTATAATGTTATTATTATTATTTATCATATTCTAATTGATATAACTTATTGATGAAATTCTAATGAGTACCTTGATGCATTATGTTTGTTGATTTTAGGATGTCTTAATGGGTATTGTTATACTAGCCCATGCATGGGCTATGCATGTACATGTTGTGTCATATGAAGATGGCATGCATTCTAAAAGAGTCCATGGAGGACCAAGAGTAGGCATATTATAGATTGGGCTAAAAAAATTGTGGTTGTACAGAGTGATGAATTTGAAAGTAGTCACATCATTCTTATCAAGTTGGACTCCTTTATCTCTTTTGGCTACTGGTATTTATACCTTTATGATTTTTTGTTCTTTTTCATATTGTTATGTAGGTTATATGTTATTAATGAATTATGGTATCTATTGTGTTTAAACTTTCAGAATTATATGGGTATTTTATTGATGTGTTCATGTGTATAGAAACCATAGAATAAGGCCTCTATTGTTTATAATATTCTAACACAATGCTTTTCGTTAGACCCTACCCAATTGGAGATGGACTTTGGGAGTTACTCTAGATTTTTTTTAGGTAAGTGGCCCCTATCATGTATAGTTGTGACAAATTGGTATCAAATAAATTTTTATCTTACAAAAATATTTTAGTGATATTAAATTTGTGTGTTTGGTTTAATAATTATGTAAATGATGTTAGAGAATCTTGAGTTCATCTCTGAGGTCAAAGTGTAACACCCCAGGTAAATAAAGAATATGTCATATTTATATTTATCCATATTTGTGAATCAAATATTAATATTACTTTAAAGGGGATTCTATGCTCGATGGTGTACCCAACACGCAAGAACGAGTTTCTTGGGAATCTTACGTTGCACTCTAATAATAAAATAATATTATTTTAAATGGAAGTTAACATGTAGCCGTTGTATTGGAAGGAATGGATAGAAATAACTAAAATATTATTATATATGTTTTTAAATGTTTTTACATTTATCCAATAAAAGATAAAGGCTTAAAATATGGAAAGAATTCGATTTTAGGCGTATATGCCCTAGTTTTCACTAAAGGTTCACTTATCGCCTTTTGATGGAGAACCGTCATTAAATATAGTTTTGTTCACTCTTATACATTCTATTGGACCAAATAAAACTCTTCTTTAGAATTGGGGCATCAAAATTTACTTTGTGTAAATTTTTGGTATCTTTCCGATAAAGTTCATTTTTTCAATGAATAGTGTAAAATGTTGTATTTTAATTCAAAACCTCTTTTTAATCTAATTTATTTATATGATTAGATTATCTTTTTAATTGTTTTTAAAGTTAAATTAGAATATATTTTTACCATTAAATCCAATAGTGGTCGTTGGAATTAATTTCACTTTGAAATCGGACTTAAACTAGTATCAATCTTTTGATACTTATTGTTTCATAAAAACACGCTATTTGGTCTGACAACGGGAATTAATTATTAAATTAATTAATGTGACTTATATGTTTTGAATTTTGTAAAATAGACTTCATTTTTGAATTCAGAATATCAAATATAGCTTAGGGTGAATTTTTGGGATTTTTCTGAAAAACTTCAATTTTTGATGAATAGTGAAACCACTAAGTGGTACTTATAAAAACTGATTTTTCGTTTAAATGAAATTTTACCACTTCTGTGTTTTGAATTTCAAAAATCCGACATACATGGTTGTAATTAAGAATTAAAATGTTGTTCAATGGGATAAAAATAATTTTTTGGTGAATAGTAACTTATTAAGTTTTTAATCGCGATTAGAGGTAATTAGTGTAATTTAAGGTAAAAATGATATTATAAGAATGTGAAAACACCATGAAACTTGTCCTACACCTATTGGGTGAGTCATGGCCGACCAAGAAAAGCCAGGGGCCAACTTGGAGACCCCATGTAAACACTTTGGTTGGGAAATGACATAAATAACTTTTTATTTAATGTGAAATTAAAAATGACACAAACTTGATATGTTTTACTAAAACAATTTTTAAGTGGGGTTATACAAGTCATATGTTTTATTATAAATAGTCATTGGAAAGATAAAACGATTTCCTACATCATAGTATTTGTTTTATAATTTTTAGACATTAAATAAATTAAATTATTTATGACATAATAATGATGAAGCGATGACATCATTATTTGACGATTTAAATAAAATGGAAAGATAATGTAAAATCTATAAACTACACATGTACAAAACTTATTGGATGGGTGGATCTAGAACCCTTATCACCTTATCCACGAATTATATCAATGTGGGATCTTTTAAAACCGAAACAAATTTTCAAATAAAGTAATATTTCTTTACTTTCCAAAAGTGCCCCTCCTCTCCTCTTATAAAAGGCCCCCACCTCTACCTCATTTCACACACTCCTCAAGCCTTTGGCTCGGCCAAAACCTGCCCATTTACTCTATGCACATACCTCTACTCATCCTAGAGGATTCACTTTGGGCATAATCCTTTCAAAGGAAGCCTTTAGGCTCAAATAAAAAGGAGTTACACTTTTAAAGGTAATTCATTCTCTCTTGTTCATTTGTTTTATTTTGCTTCTCCAACCCTCTAAACTCTTTTTATTTACTTCTTTTGTAACAACACCAGTATCTTCAATATACTAGGATGTTATTATAAGATTTATTAGAGCTAAACTCTCACACAACTACATCAAATGGTTAAAGAACATACGGTTTCCGTGGATGGAGAAATTCTGCCTCCCGAAACGATGATTGTTCAATACTCATTTAACACCTTCAAAGGTGGCCATTATGATGTCACTATTTTTATATATGATATATTATATGTTTATTTTTTCCTTAATCTTCTGTTTTTTTCATTTTGGGCATACCTTTATGGTTTCCATTATGGGTAAACACGATATCTTCATTTAAGGAAGTGCGGACTACCGCCCCCTCAAAGTGATGTGATTCGTTAATGCCATATGTGGGACGTGTAAAGGATGGATTTAAAGTTATTATATATGATTTTATACTGGAATTATAATATACCTCTATATAATTATTATTTCTTCCCATTAAAGTATGAGATAGAAATGAAAGTAGCGTTCATGCGTACGTTCGGCTTACCGTCTCCATGAACGGTGCATTTCATTTCTTATCCCCAAATGTAATGTACTATTATAAGTACATGTATATAATGGATATATATGATGAATGATACATCTAAATGATGAATATAATTCTGTAATTAATATATACATACCTTTCATTTAGTTTTAATTCCATTAATATGACAAAGAAATGAAGGCAGTGTTCATGCGTACGTACGGCTTACCGTCTCCATGAACGGTGCATTTCATTTCTTACCTCTAAATGATTATGTAATATTATAAATACATGTATATTCTGGATATATATGATATATATGATATCCAAATCAGTAATTTCATTCTGGATATAAAGAACTTTTGACCACATGAACAACATGTAATTGTAAGAAGTCCACTTTCGACTTAAGAACCAAATACCGACAAAATGAACATTATTAACTTAAATGATTACATGATGTTTATAACATGGTGTAAAAGAAATAATTAACTTGAAAAAGGTTATTAAGAATGTATAGATTAACTCAAGTTTATTATTCAGGACATTAAAGAACGATCGAGTCAAGTCGGACCCGAGGTAAGGGATCCTACTCCTCTCTTTCTTTTTAAGTACACACTTTTATGTCATTCCTTTTAAAGCACGTATTTATTGTTATTGGGATGATATTTTATATTACACTTACTGTAATTTTTATGTTCATGTGATGAGATACCCTATTCTATCTCATCAATCCATTTTGGAAGTTTTGAGTGGCACCGTTAGGCTGCCGAACTTTCGTAAGAGATCTAACCTCTCTCTTTCTTTTTAAGTACTCTCCCTTAAGTCACTTATTTTCAGCTCCTCTTTGTAATGTTGCGGGATAATCTTTTATATTCCTCTTGCTATAAATTTTATTGTAATGTGATGAGATACCCTATTTGATCTCATTAATCCATATTCGGAATTTTTATGTGGCGCCGTTAGGCTGCCAAGTTTTCGTAAGGGATTTTTCATCTCACTTTTATTCCCGTGAGATTTATGCTAAATTTTCCACAAATTCCATTGAGTGGTGTATGTACTGACCATTATTCTACTATTTGTGTAATTTACTTTCGTTTATGAGTATTTACATAAATGATCTATTGTCCTTCTTTCATGGGGTGTATGTTTTGAAAGATACCCAAGTCGGTAAGGGAACCTTTCACCCTCCTCTTTTTTAAAAGACTTCTTTTGTTGGGTCTTTTAATTTACATATTGTTATGTTGGGATATGTTCTCATATATCCTTATTGATGTAAATTTTATTTCCAAGTGATGAGATACACTTTTTATCTCTCATCAACTCATTTTGATGTGATGCCGTTAGGCTGTCAAGGGAACTTTTTAACCCAATTTCGATTTCTTTGGGTTCAACATGTAGTCATTGAATATGCCATCCATTGAATATGTGTGAATGACCTTTTATTGTTTTACACTTAATATCCACTTATATTGGGTGTATTTATATTTTTCACACATATTTTTGAGATTGATTTGTCCTTAATTTAAGGATACCTTCTTTATAAGGGATTTCATCACATTTGACATTTCTATTGAGGGTTCATTGTTGTTATGCACCAATTCACTCTTATATGGTGTATATACTGTCCTTTGGAGTATTATATCATGAATCCTTTTATTCTCATGATATTAGAAAGTTCTGACAAATGTTATTCCTCAATTATTGTATTCAAGTGTCTCTAATTTTGGTAAAACCCCTTTAACCAAAATGTCATTTTAAATGTTTTAATTATTTGTTCTTATTAATATCCATGTTTTCAAAATGGTTTTAAGGATTTATTTATATGGATATTAATGGTTTAAAATTTTAAGCTTCAAGGTGGTATGGGACACTTTGATTCAAAAATCTCTTTATTAAATGTTTTAAATGGTTTTGAAAATGGTTTTGATAAAGGATTCTATTATGATATATTGTGATGTGGAAATGTTATCATTCCTTTATATTGGTTTTATGTTTTACGACTTTATATTGGTACTTGGACATTTTAACGGGTGGTTACGTTATAAACCATATGACGGGTGGTTCCGTGAATACCAGGACGGGTGGTTACGTTATAACCTCCAATGCATTGGGTTTGGAAGTCGGCCGTATGGATATTCCATTAAGTATGTATGGAAATTGGCTGTATGGCTATTCCATTAAGTGATATGTGTGGAAGTCGACCGTATGTTTATTCCACTTAAGTATGTTTATGTCCCAAGTTACCTTTATAAATGTTATGTGTTCTTTTTATGGATTTTATGGTAATCCTTTGGTTACAAAAAGGTAAGTAATGATACTTTATTCAGTGAAGAGTTTTTTTTACAACTTCATAAAGGTGAAGGTATTACTTTAATAGAGTATACATGGTTTACTTGATTTTGAAAAACTAATAGTTTTCATTCTTTCTGTATCCCTTACTGAGCTTTTTATGCTCACCCCAAGTTTTTTCAAAATGTTTTTCACAGGACTTAATGTGGAATAAGGTAAAGGATGGGATCAAGGGAATGTCACGCTTTATAAAACATGGAACTAGACATGTTTCTTTTTAAGAGTTTTTTTAATTATGGAAGCTTAGTATAAGTGTCTACTTTGTAATCTTTTGAGATGTAATAGTTATGTTCCAATTCTCTAAAACTCTAAACCTGAAAAGATCCTCAACGTGAATTATTCTTTTAATTCAATATTAAGTAAGGTTTAAGGCTGGGGCCTTATAGTTGGTATCAGAGGTCGGTTTAGATAAGTTTAGAGGTTAGGGTATTCTTTAAGAATAAGTGACATTACCATAATGGTTAGGATTTCAGAAAGAGTCCTAGTTTTAGATAAAGTGAATGAGTAAGTGTATCTTAGTGTTTACCTTCCTCATTAGTACATGATGGTTTTGTTGATATACTCACACTGACATTTCTATTTTTAGTGAATGGATGGATCTAGCAGGCACCAAAGAGACAACAGGTTTGAAGGAAACTGTGGTGGTTCTCTGATTAAGATACTAGATAAAATGGAGGATTCAATGAGGAAACTCGTGGTTGTTCTAAACCAAATATCAAGGAGTAATGATCAACCACTTGAACCTTGGTATGATCTTTAATGCATCATGTACGAGATGACCAATCCTTGTGGATGTTTAGGTAATAATTATAAAGGTAACCATTAGAGTTTATATGATCCTTACTTTTGAGGTAATTATGGGTTATTATATGATATGATGGAAAAAGAAAGGCATGAGATAAACTTGAGGTTAAAATATGTTATGTTTATTTTTGAAGATTTTATCTCGTTTTGGGAAATGTTTTGAGAATTATATAGTTTTGTAAAAAGGACAACACGCATACCGTGTGACAACCCATCGCGTCGGACAAAGCAGTTGGAATCGAACCCACAACCAAAGTGCGACTGGTATTTATCGCCTACCACTGGACTACGTGATGTCCCTGGTTAGTTTGACTGATTCTTTTTAGTTATATGATTTTATGAATTAAGAGTAAGTTTATTTTGGGTTATTTATGAAAATGATTAACCTATCATGGAGGATATGTGATTAGGTTAATTACTTTTCAATACGAGACTTTAGGAGCAACTGATGTTGTTTGGAGATAAATGTTACGATTTAACTTGGAAGACTGTGTGATTAAATCCTTCAAATATTTGGGTTTCAATCTTAGATGGGTTTACTTTGAAGAATTTTATGGACAAATTGTTTATCGAATGATCCTTGTTAAACTTTGGGTTTTGTTTGGCAAATTTTGGAGATTAAGAATAGATTTTCTTTTTATAAAGGGTTATCCTTTTTTGGATTATCTGATCTTGTACTAGCCTTTTTGGTTTTGGTTTTGGTTAAAGTCTAAAGACATGGGAAGTATATAGTTCTATTTTGTGGATTAGGTGATTCTCTAGAAGTTGATTTTTGTACTCTTAATGTGAACAAGTCTTCCTAAATACTCGTCTTTTGGAGAAAATATGAGTTTGTGTAAGGAATCTAATAAAAGTTGAAAGTCAATATGATAAGTGATTATGTTTCCTTATGAATAAATTTCTCAATAAAAAGCAACTTAAAACAAAAATGTTGTCTATTAACTTTTCCTACTGGGGAATCGAATACCGTTTAACCCATCACAAGTTGGTGATTTTCTCGTGGTTAACTTTCTCCTAAACATGTTTTCTATCACTCTCCATCAGAACATGACCCTTTGTTTTTTCCTCCATGTCCATATTTTCAAACTTTTAATCCTAGTATGGGTTAACTCGGGTGACCTTTGTACTTGTCTTTCTTTATTTTAAAGTGATTGTTTTACTGACTCTTGTTCCGATGTGGGACTTTCAAGGATGTATCCAAGCCCAATTTTAAAATTGCGAGGACGCAATTCCCAAAAGGGGGGAAGGATGTAACACCCCGGGTAAATAAAGAATATGCCATCTTTATATTTATCCATATTTGTGAATCAAATATTAATATTACTTTAAAGGGGATGCAATGCTCGATGGTGTACCCAACACGCAAGAACGAGTTTCTTGGGAATCTTACGTTGCACTCTAATAATAAAATAATATTATTTTAAATGGCAGTTAACATGTAGCCGTTGTATTGGCAGGAATGGATAGAAATAACTAAAATATGATTATATATGTTTTTAAATGTTTTTACATTTATCCAATAAAAGATAAAGGCTTAAAATATGGAAAGAATTCAATTTTAGGCGTATATGCCCTAGTTTTCACTAAAGGTTCACTTATCACCTTTTGATGGAGAACCGTCATTAAATATAGTTTTGTTCACTCTTATACATTCTATTGGACCAAATAAAACTCTTCTTTAGAATTGGGGCATCAAAATTTACTTTGTGTAAATTTTTGGTATCTTTCGGATAAAGTTCATTTTTTTCAATGAATAGTGTAAAATGTTGTATTTTAATTCAAAACCTCTTTTTAATCTAATTTATTTATATGATTAGATTATCTTTTGAATTGGTTTTAAAGTGAAATTAGAATATATTTTTACCATTAAATCCAATAGTGGTCGTTGGAATTAATTTCACTTTGAAATCGGACTTAAACTAGTATCAATCTTTTGATACTTATTGTTTCATAAAAACACGCTATTTTGTCTGACAGCGGGAATTAATTATTAAATTAATTAATGTGACTTATATGTTTTGAATTTTGTAAAATAGACTTCATTTTTGAATTCGGAATATCAAATATAGCTTAGGGTGAATTTTTGGTATTTTTCTGAAAAACTTCAATTTTTGATGAATAGTGAAACCACTAAGTGGTACTTATAAAAACTGATTTTTCGTTTAAATGAAATTTTACCACTTATGTGTTTTGAATTTCAAAAATCCGACATACATGGTTGTCATTAAGAAGTAAAATGTGGTTCAATGGGATAAAAATAATTTTTTGGTGAATAGTAACTTATTAAGTTTTTAATCGCGATTGGAGGTAATTAGTGTAATTTAAGGTAAAAATGATATTATAAGAATTTGAAAACACCATGAAACTTGTCCTACACCTATTGGGTGAGTCATGGCAGACCAAGACAAGCCATGGTCCAACTTGGGGACCCCATGGAGACACTTTGGTTGGGAAATGACATAAATAACTTTTAATTTAATGTAAAAGTAAAAATGACACAAACATGATATGTTTTACTAAAACAATTTTTATGTGGGGTTATACAAGTCATATTTTTTATTATAAATAGTCATTGGAAAGCTAAAAAGATTTCCTACATCATATTATTTTTTTTATAATTTTTAGACATTAAATAAATTAAATTATTTATGACATAATAATGATGAAGCGATGACATCATTATTTGACGATTTAAATAAAATGGAAAGATAATGTAAAATATATGAACTACACATGTCCAAAACTTATTGGATGGGTTTATTTCGAACCCTTATCACCTTAGCCACGAATTATATCAATGTGGGATCTTTTGAAACCGAAACACATTTTCAAATAAAGTAATATTTCTTTACTTTCCAAAAGTGCCCCTCCTCTCCTCTTATAAAAGGCCCCCACCTCTACCTCATATCACACACTCCTCAAGCATTTGGCTCGGCCAAACCCTACCCATTTACTCTCTCCACATCCCTCTATCCTAGAGGATTCCCTTTGGGAAGAATCCTTTCAAAGGAAGCCTTTAGGCTCAAATCAAAAGGAGTTACACTTTTAAAGGTAATTCATTCTCTCTTGTTCATTTGTTTTATTTTTCTTCTCAAACCCTCTAAACTCTTTTTATTTACTTCTTTTGTAACAACACCAGTATCTTCAATATACTAGGATTTTTTTATAATATTTATTCGAGCTACACTCTCACACAACTACATCAAATGGTTAAAGAACATACGGTTTCCGTGGATGGCGAAATTCTGCCTCCCGAAATGATGATTGTTCAATACTCATTTAACACCTTCAAAGGTGGCCATTATGATGTAAATATTTTTATATATGATATATTATATGTTTATTTTTTCCTTAATCTTCTGTTTTTTTCATTTTGGGCATACCTTTATGGTTTCCATTTTGGGTAAACACGATATCTTCATTTAAGGAAGTGCGGACTACCGCCCCCTCAAAGTGATGTGATTCGTTAATGCCATATGTGGGACGTGTAAAGGATGGATTTAAAGTTATTATATATGATGTTATACTTGAATTATAATATACCTCTATATCATTATTATTTCTTTCCATTAAAGTCTGAGATAGAAATGAAAGTAGCATTCATGCGTACGTACGGCTTACCGTCTCCATGAACGGTGCATTTCATTTCTTATCCCCAAATGTAATGTACTATTATAAGTACATGTATATAATGAATATATATGATGAATGATACATATAAATTATTAATATAATTCTGTAATTAAAATATACATACCTTTCATTTAGTTTTAATTCCATTAATATGACAAAGAAATGGAAGTAAGGTTCATGCGTACGTACGGCTTACCGTCTCCATGAACGGTGCATTTCATTTCTTACCTCTAAATGATTATGTAATATTATAAATACTTTTATATGCTGGATATATATGATATATATGATATCCAAATCATGAATTTCATTCTGGATATAAAGAACCTTTGACCACATGAACAACATGTAATTGTAAGAAGTCCACTTTCGACTTAAGAACCAAATACCGACAAAATGAACATTATTAACTTAAATGATTAAATGATGTTTATAACATGGTGTAAAAGGAATAATGAACTTGAAAAAGGTTCTTAAGAAAGTAGAGATTAAATCAACTTTATTATTCAGGACATTAAAGAACGATCGAGTCAACTCGGACCCGAGGTAAGGGATCCTACTCCTCTCTTTCTTTTTAAGTACACACTTTTATGTCATTCCTTTTAAAGCACATCTTTATTGTTATTGGGATGATCTTTTATATTACACTTACTGTAATTTTTATGTTCATGTGATGAGAGACCTTATTCTATCTCATCAATCCATTTTGGAAGTTTTGAGTGGCACCGTTAGGCTGCCGAACTTTTGTAAGAGATCTAACCTCTCTCTTTCTTTTTAAGTACTCTCCCTTAAGTCACTTATTTTAAGCTCCTCTTTGTAATGTTGGGGGATGTTCTTTTATATTCCTCTTTCTGTAAATTTTATTGTAATGTGATGTGATACCCTATTTGATCTCATTAATCCATATTCGTATGTTTTATGTGGCGCCGTTAGGCTGCCAAGTTTTCGTAAGGGATTTTTCATATCACTTTTATTCCCGTGAGATTTATGCAACATTTGCCACAAATTCCATTGAGTGGTGTATGTACTGCCCATTATTCTACTCTTTGTGTAATTTACTTTCGTTTATGAGTATTTACATCAATGATCTATTGTCCATCTTTCATGGGGTGTATGTTTTGAAAGATACCCAAGTCGGTAAGGGAACCTTTCACCCTCCTCTTTTTTAAAAGACTTATTTTGTTGGGTCTTTTAATTTACATATTGTTATGTTGGGATATGTTCTCATATATCCTTATTGATGTAAATTTTATGTCCAAGTGATGAGATACACTTTTTATCTCCCATAAACTCATTTTGATGTGATGTCGTTAGGCTGTCAAGGGAACTTTTTAACCCAATTTCGATTTCTTTGGGTTCAACATGTAGTCATTGAATATGTCATCCATTGAATAGGTGTGAATGACCTTTTATTATTTTACACTTAATATCCACTTATATTGGGTGTATTTATATTTGTCACACATATTTTTGAGATTGATTTGTCCTTAATTTAAGGATACCTTCTTTATAAGGGATTCCATCACATTTGACATTTCTATTGAGGGTTCATTGTTGTTATGCACAAATTCACTCTTATATGGTGTATATACTGTCCTTTGGATTATTATATCATGAATCCTTTTATTCTCATGATATTATAAAGTTCTGACTAAATGTTATTCCTCAATTATTGTATTCAAGTGTCTCTAATTTTGGTAAAACCCCTTTAACCAAAATGTCATTTTAAATGTTTTAATTATTTTTTCTTATTAATATCCATGTTTTCAAAATGGTTTTAAGGATTTATTTATATGGATATTAATGGTTTAAAATTTTAAGCTTCAAGGTGGTATGGGACACTTTGATTCAAAAATCTCTTTATTAAATGTTTTAAATGGTTTTGAAAATGGTTTTGATAAAGGATTCTATTATGATATATTGTGATGTGGAAATGTTATCATTCCTTTATATTGGTTTTATGTTTTATGATTTTATATTGGTACTTGGACATTTTAACGGGTGGTTACGTTATAAACCATATGACGGGTGGTGTCGTGAATACCAGGACGGGTGGTTACGTTATAACCTCCAATACATTGGGTTTGGAAGTCGGCCGTATGGCTATTCCATTAAGTATGTATGGAAATTGGACATATGGCTATTCCATTAAGTGATATGTGTGGAAGTCGACCGTATGGTTATTCCACTTAAGTATGTTTATGTCCCAAGTTACCTTTATAAATGTTATGTGTTCTTTTTATGGATTTTATGGTAATCCTTTGGTTACAAAAAGGTAAGTAATGATACTTTATTCAGTGAAGAGTTTTTTTTACAACTTCATGAAGGTGAAGGTATTACTTTGATAGAGTATACATGGTTTACTTGATTTTGAAAAACTAACAGTTTTCATTCTTTCTGTATCCCTTACTGAGCTTTTTATTCTCACCCCAAGTTTTTTCAAAATGTTTTTCACAGGACTTAATGTGGAATAAGGTCAAGGATGGGATCAAGGGAATGTCACGCTTTATAAAACATGGAACTAGACATGTTTCTTTTTAAGAGTTTTTTTTATTATGGAAACTTAGTAGAAGTGTCTACTTTGTAATCTTTTGAGATGTAATAGTTATGATCTAATTCTCTAAAACTCTAAACCTGAAAAGATCCTCAACGTGAATTATTCTTTTAATTCAATATTAAGTAAGGTTTAAGGCTGGGGCCTTATACAAAGACACTAGTATTTGGGTTCCGGTTGATGTATATATTCCCTAAGAATCTAATAAAATTATTTTGGATTTGGTATATGCTCACATTAGTTATAGGGAAGGAATTTGTAAATGTATCATGTAAGAACGGTTTTTTATTTCCATGTTATTCTTGTGTAAGATACCAAGATAAACTCTTTTACTTGGTATGTCTTATCTCTGTGTATTATTTTTTCATGAAGAGAGCCAATGAGGTTTCCATAGAAATGTAAAGAGTGTGAACTTGTAGGTAATGAAGCCTCTATAAAGGGGAAAGTTCATGAGGTGGTTTTCATCCATGTTGATAGTGAGAGGTGATTCCATTGGTTTTTCAACACATAGATTCAAATCTAGTCATTTATGTAGATTCATCATATTAGAATGATCCATGGATGTATTTATTGGTGTTGGATAATGAAATATAGGGTTTGATCATGTATCATCTCTTCATCACTTCAATGGGATTCTAACACTCATTTAAACACCCCATACACTGTAAATTACTCATATTGGTTTTGTAATTTATTTAATTTAAGACATGGTTGTGACACCTCTTTTATTTTAATTTTATTCTCTTTTGTTAACTAAACTATAGAACTTTAGTGTGAAACTTTTTGTTTATATATTTAACATTTTCTTCTAGTATGGAACATCTATATATAATGGATGAGTGAAAACATGTTCCTAAATAATTATGGATGAGTTATTTTTATCCCTGAAATCCTTTTCCAGGTCTGATACAAGTATTCTTTAAATATTATTGACACCCTCTTTTAAAATACACATTTCATATAATTAAAATGTTATTTTATAAATCACATACCCCAAGAATTTTTTCTCCTCCCATATAACTAAGAAACCTACAAAAATATAGAATAATATAATCACATTGGTTGGGGGAACCATAAACCTACTCAAGTATAGGAATGAGTTTTTCTTTGATGATCTAAATCATTTTGTTCCATATTTCCTTACCTATAATTAAATTTTACAAAGAATAATTTTTTAACCTCCATTTCATCAAGATCATTTACATTGGTGAGATTATTATTACATTTATTAGGATTCTTTTAAACTATGAAATAAATTCGACTTGTGAACTTTTTTTTGTTTCCATACCACAAATTAAACTATATTTTTTATTTCTGTATTCATGAATGCCTCCAAAATTCTTTGTCTCATTCTTTATAGTGGTTTTTGTGAGACTATTTAGGAGAACCTATTTTATAACCTCCTTGATAAGAATGAGTTTAATATTTGAATTCTCTTTTTAGGAAGAATTTATGTTTCTTTTTTCATCATATTATCTTTTGACATTATATAATTATGATCTTGATTATGTTTATTTCCAAATAAGTCTTTCAATAACATCTACATATTATTTTAGAATATTTAGTGAGGAATATATGTTTACACATCTTCTGTTAATGATTCCATTAATGAATCCTATGTTCAATAATCCATTTAAACATTCTTATTATAAATATCAATTTATACTCCTTATCAGTTCAACATAAAAATACCTTATTTCACAACTTCATGAGGTACTCTGAGATAATCATCCATATAATAAAGGAAATATTTTTTATATGTCTAGGGTTCATGAACTCTAAAAAAAGAAAAAATTATCATTATATACATTCATGAAATAGCTTCAACAAAATCCTGTTTTTCACACACATTAATAAACATTTTCTTTGATATAAATTATTAAGTCCCTATGAACCCTGAGAGGGGTGAATAGAGGTTTAGAAAATTTCATACCCTTTAACCACACTAAAAATTGTCCTTTAGTGATCTTATCACCACATGTGTGGGATTAATTATAAACTATTCTCCTCATAAATATCCTCACTAAATTCAAATATGAATATAAATATTTGATTCTTATAGGGAAGTAATACTTTTTCTTGGTTCACATGTATTGGGTTACCCCAAGGAGCCAGCTATCGACATTGTGTTGATGCACCAATTAATCAATGGGAATGTTGTTTGGGGTGGTTATAAGGTTATGGTCACTCCATTCCTGGGTTAACTCCTAAAAAAGTATTTTTTTATCACTAACACAAAAGGTTTAAAATAATAATTAGTTTTGGGTTAATTCATAATACCCAAGGCCCATCGCATTTCCTCCCCCTTTAGGAACTTCTTTGGAATATGTTATTATGAGATCATTGTTCTTTCTTCCTTCATTTATAACTTTTATATAGAAGTAACACCATAAATTTTATGAGATCATTGGTTAATTAATTAGTGTTAAATATGATTAGGGTATAATAAAATATATATATATATAGATGCATCGAATAACTCTACTACTACTCAATCAGAGAATAACTATAAAATTTCCTTTGCAAAACTTCAACTTCTTTTCAGAGTGGATTTGGAAACATTTATTCACCATACTATAGTGAAATAACTCCTCTTCTTCACTTTTATAGGATTTACATTCTCTCTCCATATATTATATGACTATTAATTATACCCCTTCATATAAAAAAGATATCCAAGCTAATTGAATGTTCCTTTCCTTATCTTGGTACTTTGATCTCGATTAGAATTCCTAAGATCTCTCTTTACTCAATATGGAGATATTCAATTCAACTATGATATTATCACTTATTTTTTAATTCCTTAATATCTTTTATCATTGATTATAAAATATCTTTAATGTGATTTCCTTTTTTAACTTCCCAATATTTATATAAAGGATCTAATCTTGAAGGTATTTCCCATTTTCTTCAAATAGAAACTCAAGAACACTTCCTATATAAATCCAATTATAACCCCCTTTTTAAAAATATTTTCAAAATATCACATGATAAAAAACAAACTATCTATAAAAATACCAACAACAAATTTTTCCACTACAACCTCCAAGTCATTAATTTCATTATTTTAATTTTATATACATATTAGAAGACACTATATCCTCCAAAAAATATAACTTCACATCACATAAAACATTCCAAAGTGCCAGTTTTAATTGATAAAATAATATAACCAATATTCATGTAGGTATAATTCGTCACAAATAGACATTTCCATTTCAAAGTATGAAATAATCCCTTGAAACATGAATAATATTTCATTTAATTCACTAAACCACACCTGAAATATCATCTAAATTAATGACCTAAATCATGGATCCCATTTTATGTTCCGTGATGTTTAAATATTTCATGAATAGTTTTATAATCATATGATATGTAATCAATACTATTCTATGTCTCTAGAAAAAAATAGAAAAAATATCCAATGTCATTTTAGAATTACCATACATTGGGTAAAATTTGTATACTAGGATATATTTCCCAATGTATTCTATCACATAGATTTATTTCTTTATATGATCCACGTAACCTAATTAATTGTATTCACATACCTAAACTTCTTTATATAGATAAATTCTCCTACAAAAACTGTATTTTGTTTGTGAAATTCTTCATGAAGTCAAATTTCCTTACATATACATTTTCTTACAAAAGGATTTTGTATAAATTAATTTTGTCACATAGCTAGATTTGAATAAGTTTCTTATATTCCCTTGAATAAAACCTATGTTTATTGTGATTTAAATAAATAGATAATTTCCTTTCATGATAAATTCATATATGTGTGTATGTTTTTATTTTTTTCTAGTATTTCTTAAATTGTTTCTTCTTCAAAAGTTTTATACAATCTATCTCAAGACTTCATACCCATGGATTTCATCATTCATAGATCATCTCTTAGACTATTCCAAGGTATATATCATGGAATCCTCCATTCATATGAAAATTATATCCTCATTACATTATCTACAAAAAACATTCATTCTCTATACCTCTCTGTCAAAAATCCCACATATATAAAAATAAGCTTCATTTGTAAACAAATGCATGATCCAACACAACCACCATGTCAAAAATACAATCTCACATAGGGTTATCCAATAGTTTACCCTATTTTTCAGTAAATAACCCTGAGATGAGTTCAAACCACTTTTCAAAAAAAAATTAAACAACCTAATGCATGTCCCACAAATATATAAATGTTACAAATAAAAATAGAGAGGTTTTCATTTTATAAGATTTGTGATAATTAAATAAAAATGGTAATGATATATTTTGATTTCATTACATAATGGATTATTTATTTATTTTTTAAATATAGTTTCATAATTTAATAATATTATTAAATGATTTAAGATGAATATTTTTAAATAAAAATGTTTGGAGATATATAATAGGAATTTAAATGCAATATAACAATTCTGGAAAAATAAATTTTCATGGGATGGGAGGAATTGCGACTATATTAAAATGTTACAGTATTTAGAATTTAAAAATAGAATTTTAAAAATAAAAAAATAAATTTAAAATTATGATAATGGTATAGTGGTACATTTCAGGGTAGTTATTTTAGACATAATAGCTCTATGTAATTTTTACAACTGCAGAAAACTAAAAAGTTATATATCTTCTTCTCTCAAAGTGTGTGCATGTTTTAATAAACCTTTTATTATTATTTCATAATTGAAAATATAGAAAATTTTATTACACATGATCTCATGTTTTATTTTAATCAGTCCATTAGAATATAGTTAGTTGTGTTTACTCTCATATGTGATTTTAATAGATATTAGAAGAGTTTGATTTTCTATTTTGTAGTTATTACTTAAAAATTTATGTATGTTAGTGAGACCTATTCTTATTAATTGGACATTGGGAGAATATGTTTTATGATTTTTTCCCCTGTCAATCTATGTACCATTTTATGTGATTTTATAGTTACATTTAATATTGAGGGGCACTCTATTTTTATGAATACAGAGATTGAGTGGATAACTTTCATGATGTTCTATGTAATGTGTTAATTCTTATAGAAGTTATTTAAAAGAATTATGATATGGTGATTTTTTTAACTTAAGTGATTCTAGATAAACTTTTAATTACCATTATGAATAAAAATAACTTCTATTATAATAAATATATAGTGAATCATATATTATATATTATTTCCATTTATGTTTTTCATTGTTTGTTTTCTAAGGATAGTTATATGACATGCATAAGATACAAAACGAAGAATAATGTAAAACTCATCGACTTTGATTCGAAATAAAAAATGGATTGTGACTTTGGTTTGTCTAGGCAGTTGTTGAGTGATGTGATTTTGATGTTTTGGGTTCTGACTGACTATATACTAATAATTAAATCCCATTATATAATGGTGGGACCTTGTGTAAGATTATTTTGGTGTTTCAATAGTAGACAAAGTCTATTATCAATTGTACTTCAAAAAAAGTATTGATACTTTTGATAATTAGGTAGAATAATTTGACGGTGGATTTTGGATAGTTTAGGTGAGATAATTTTCAAGAGATATGGTTTTATGATGGTGTTAAGTAAATAATATAGTTCATTTTACTAATGTATAATTTAATATTTTCATAGTTTTCTCAATAATGTTTTATTGATAAATTTTAGATATATATGTGAATTATTCTTTTGGTTATTATGGTGTGATTAATCTTATAATTATCATTTAATTACATGGATAATATTATGAAATGGTTTTAATATACCTAATTCATAGGGTTGATTCTAGTAAAACAAAAATTTGGATTGCTTTTATTTTTTATCTTCTATTTTATGATGTCATTTGATGGAAGTATAGGTGGCTTTATGGGTATTGTTTTAATTTATTTTATGGTACTATACTAGAAAATAATTTTGTATAGTGTTGTTATAAACCTGAAACTTATATTTCCAAATTCTAGATAAATTATGGGTTATTTTGGATATTTGATGTTACCTAGGAATTATTCCAGATAATATAATGTAAATGTGGAAATCAGGATGCTTATTTAGAATGGTGTTACTCTCAAACCATACTTGCGTGATAAAAATGAAGAAGTTAAAAAAATATTTATTAGTTAAAGAGTATTTGATGATGCTTAATAGTTTTTATTATTTTTTAATATTCTGTTCTAAATTTGTGATATGAATGGTGTGGTATTAATAATGTGGTTTCTTTTACTTGAACACCAATATGGTTTTTATTAAAATATGTGTCTGACCACATTTTCTCTCACTATTTTTAATAATCCTATGTGAATGATATTAAGATGATTTGGGTGATTTGGTGCATGTATATGGATTATTAGGTATAAACATGACATAAATCGCTAATATATACATAAGCAAATGATGTGTTCAGATATATGCCCAAATTTTAGTACCATTAAGATCTGATGATAATAGTGGTGATGGTTTATTTAGATTATAGAATTTTATGTAACTTTATTATTATTTTTATTATTTTAGTGATAGTGAAAACTATTTCCCTACATAAATAAAAAATTATATAATATAATCAAAATTTTCACCCAATATATGGGTATTTTGCGTTCTAAGCTAGTTTGGAAGAGGGATAATCATGTTGTTCTATTAGGTTATGATGTTTAATATACACCATTCATTTGTTTTTAGTGGTTTTTGAGTTATTAGTGATATATCAGATATCAAGAGACTAATAATTAGATGAAGTGGGTGGATATAGAATATATATTAATTTAGACATTGATAGGGCATCATTTTCTTATGGAAGTGTGATTGTTTTGGGAATCATCCCTTTAATGGAAAATGATAAACAATGAAATTTTATTAATATATGTTTATCATAATTGTTGTTTTAGTAATATATATTGATCAAAATTATATTTAGTTCTATTCAAGTAGGTTTCTAATAGTATATATTCTAATTTTTTCATCACATATCCCATGTTTGGGAGTTTAGAGTGGGATTGGTAAGTTTAATTCACTATTCCCTAAATATAAATGACAATAAGTAATTGAGATATATTAATTTCTAAATTGTTATTAATCATAATATCATGTTTTATATAGGTACTCTATGTCTTAATACCTATGATTAGTTGATACATTTTTCTATGATTGTTTAGGGGTTACTAGATAATAAATATTCTATAAATGAAAATATTTTTTTAGAGTGTATATTAGAGGATTTTCTATTTTATAGTAAAGTTGAAGTTCTATATTTACTATGGATATTATCGTCAATAATATTCTATGTCATATAGATATTCTAGTTTGATATCTTCTAGATTTTTTCATGGACCACCATATTTCTCTTAAACTAGTCTTATACATTATCAGTACGATTGTCATTATTTTCGAATAGAAAAATCGATGTTGGTTTATAATGTGAGGGTAAATGGTTTTCCATGATAGTTTCAATATATTCAATAGATATAGTTTCATTAGTTGGATCTTTATCTTATTGGACTATCATTGTGTGATGGGTCTAGTCTAGGGCAGTAGATGACTAGTGCATAGTATCCTATGGACCTGGTTAGAGGTCAATTTTGGAAGTTGGGACATCATGGTGGAGTGACTAGGTGATTTATTTTCCATGTGGTTATAGTTAATGGAATTAAGATTGTAATGTGTAAGATTTTTATTTATTATACCCTTTCTATAACAATGATATCAATTTATACTTTTATTTTTTATCTATTTTTCATGAAATTAGATAATCTATTAAGAGGTTATATTAATTTCTATTTTTATCAACACTAGTTTTAAGTTGTTCTGTATAGTATATGGTTTTTTATGGGTATTCTTTTTCATTATAGAATAATCATTTATATTTGGATCTTTATTTTCCCTATTTAAAGTATTATGATGTTATTGTTGGTCTAGAATAGTTTTTTCAAAGAGGAATGAGTATATTATTTAAGAACCATGGTTTTTCTCTTAAAATGAGTGGCCAATTTATATTTTTTTATTGGAGAGAGAGATCATTTTTTCATTTTTTTTAATTTTCTAATGTACATAATTTCTTTACATTTTATTGTTTGGATTTGCTTGCAGTTATGGAACATAAAAAATATATTCCTCTTATTTATGAAATTAATATAATTTTTTTAGAAATGAATAAATGTTTACCTTTGTGGTGTGAGGTTGAGTTCATTATTTATTCTCATCCAATTACGAAGAAAAAAATGTTCCTTTATACATGATATTTTTAGCTATTCATAATTGACTGATTGATTGGATTAAAGATTTATTAATGAATAGTTTCATTGTACCTAGTGTGTTAACATGGAGTGAACATTTTTTTATTCCATGAAGGTGGATATTATCATCCGTATTTTAATATATTACCATCATTTAAATATTTATGAAGAATCATTATCCATTACTTAATACATGAATTCTTTTTTATGATCTTCAAGTAGAAAATTATTATTCAAATATTGGCCTATTTTTTAGATATCATTATGTGATGATTTAGGAGGAGAAAATACCATAGAATTATTTTCATTATAGGTATGGACAATTTTTATATAAGTTGATTAAATTTAGTTTAGAAAAAATAACAGCTATATTACTGGGTTTGATGTAGCAGATATTCTAGAAATTTTTAATCTTTTTTTAGTGCAATTATTAATTATATTTCAGTCAGTTGTAGTCATATTATGAGTATAAAATATATCTGAGGACTATACTATAATTAATTTGTAAGAATTAATTTTCTTTTTGGTTTTTTAATTATTGTTTCTTAAAGAATGATGTGAATTTCATTATTTATATTATTATAGAAAGTGATGTTTTTATTTACATGGGAAGGATTGAGGTAATGTTTTCTAGGTAGTCTCCTGAGAATTTGGTGTATGTGATTGGTTTCCCTAGAATATTAGGCAATTATATAAGGTTCATTTTTATTTTTTCTAAGATCTTGATTATTCTATCTACTATAAATAGTAATTCTTATAGGTTTCTATATTTGGAGGAGTGTCTGATAATTTTTTATTATCTAAAAGAATGGATGACTAATATGCTTCTTCTGAGGTATCTAGAGGATAAGGGAACCTGTGGTATTTTTTAGGATTCTTTTTATGATAGTAAGGGATTATATCAATGAAAGGGTAAATTTGTATTACTTATAAATCTATATCTTTATTCCTTTAAGATTGTTACTATGATACCCATCTGTTGATAGTATTTATGGTTGGTTAATTGATAATGAAGAGGAATTATATTTTTGGATGGTGTTTCAAGATCATTAGGGGTTATAATATCTTTCATTCTTTCTTCTCCTATAGATATTTAGACTTGATCTAGAGGATACATATTGATTTTCTCTTGAATTGTATTTTGTTATCACATATACCCAAGTAAAATGATAAATATTTTTAGTAAATTTATATCAAAATTAAAATAGTTGTGTGGTTTCAGACTTAATGGGTGATTTTAGGATAATGGATGTTATTTTATATTTAAATCATTATATGGATATAGTGCATGGATGAGATTCTGTTTATCATATTTTTTTTGGAAAATATTATTTTCTATTGTATGTTCTTGTGTATCAATTACGAGATTATGGAATCAAGTTTTAGTATAATTAGATTTTATAGAGTTATGTACTTGATTAATAATATTATTGTAGAAATTAATAGGTTTTTTCTCAAGAGAAGTTGTTTATTTCAAAATCCATGAATGATGTAGTGTTTAAAAAGTTTTGGTTATCCTTTGGTTATGAATTCAAGAATATAAAAGAGGTACAATCTGTTGTTGAAATAGTTTTAGTTTCTTAGTTTAAATAGATATATAGAATATTTATTTATGAGAAGTATTACCAGTCAGAAAGTGAAGGTTAATAATCAATATGATACTATTTTATTATAGTTGTAACATCCTCATACCCGAATCCACTATATGGTTCCCGATCTAAGTATCCATATGACCTCAAATGCACATGCTTGTACTCCTTAGGTTTCCTACTAGCAGTGAGGGTCTATATTAGTCATGTGGGGATACTATACCCTCTATACTTGAGTAACTAGAGTATATAACTAACAAAAATAGGGGAAACAAAGTACAATAACCCATAAACATTAATAACTAACATCTCCCAAAACCAAGTGCAAACAAAAAATAACAATAAACATGGTATTTCATACTAAATAGTGCTAAAGTGAACAAAACCCAAAATAAGACAAATAGTGGAATTCCAAAAATGGTGCAGACTCCGTGTCTGGAACCTCATCCATACCGGTCCCATGTTTAACTCAACTCCCTAGCATTTGGAATTTTCCATTCTTTAGACCCATAATTATGAAGTCTCCTTGGGTACCCAATGATGGCCATAGCATTGTGTGAGTACAACTCAATATACCATCACCAATGGTGTCTAAAAGGCATCTGGTAAATATATAGTGCATGCAAGTGCCAAGTAAAAACGAGGTAAAAGAATACATGTTGGGTGAAATTAGTTAACAAATTTCACTTAATCCATTCCTAGAATTACTCTCGATCTCAATACTTCTACCAACGTCATAAATTAGTTCTCTTTTATCACACCATCAATGGGTTTGGAATTTTCATCAACTCAATGTGTAGGGTAAAAATAAATCAAGTTCATTATCTCACTTGAGATAAACACATCATCACATATAGAACACACTCACCATGAATCCTCAGTCAATGTGGTCACATCAAATTCAACAATTAGGGTAATATAACATCATCCCCTTCCCTAATCTACGTATTTTGGGGTGGAGTTTAAAGCCTCATCCAAACTCAATAGGCAGGTATAGATCCTCATGTAAATAACCCCACTCTACCAATCCATGTGAATATTCTTATTTAACCATTCACCGTATACATATATATATATATATATATATCATATCAAAATCAAACATAAGTAATTACAATATATATAACAAACCATAACAACCAACCTAGTAATTAACATTATGTCATAACCCATTAACATTTTTACCACTTGCATTAAATAGCCATTTATCCAAATTCATATTTCTTATTCCTAAATAACTAATAATATTCACTAATTACCATATATTACCCCAATTAACATATCCAACCCTTTTCATATTTTAATTCATTTAACACATCTATCATTTCCCATGTATTATCCCACTTATGCATTTTAGGTACAAATCACACTTCATTTGGCATATTACCAATAATCCCATTTACCCCATTATCATTACTAGAAAAATTATCCTTTAGAATTTATCCACATCTATGAATAACTACCCATATTCCATTCTTAGTCATCACATTGGTCAATTTACATGTTCATATCAGTCTCTACTAAATCACAAGTCAATTTATCAGCGAACATTTATATTAACTAAGATTGAGTAGGCCAGAACACCCCTTGGGTGGCTCTAAATTGGTTAATTAATCCTCCATGCAAGAAACATAGATCATGAGAGGTTTATTAAATTGATTTTGATTGTATCCTATTGACCATTCACTGTTCTGATGCTCTGCTACTGTGTATAGCATCACTTGGGTCAAATCCTTGGATATGGTACTTTTTTAATAGTCGAATGTTTTTTGTTGATTGTATTTTGATTCGGGGGGTTTTTTACAGAGCTTAAATGAAGTGATTAATGGTTGGTATTTGATTTAAAAATTTGATAAATATTGTGGTGAGTTCATTTTTATGGAGTTAATCTTGTGATATCCTTGAGCTTTCCTTTATATTGCATTTAAATTAACACCCACGTCACATGATAAGGTTGATTAGAATTCTTAATTGTTAAGGCTTTAATCCAAGCCTTAACATAACTTTGGGTTATAATCTCAATTATATATTGTTTATGGTATTGTATTTATGGTTCCAATAATCCATAAAAACAATACGTTAAGCAAAACAAGTCATAAATCCATGACATGTTAAGTCCAACATACACAATGTTAAATTAATGAATACTCATCGAGAAAAATCTCTAAATCGCATAACATCTCTAAATAATAACACCCCCCAATGGGAGATTTACTCAGCCATTAATATGATTATTAATATGGTTATAATTATTATGATGATAAATAAAGAAGATAAGAAAAATAAAAGGATAAGAAAATATTGGTGTGACGAACACACACAAAAATGATGATGATAATTAAAAATAAACTTTAGATTGAATGATAATGAAAAATAAGGGAAGGGGATTCAACTATATTTAAACTATTTTAAGAACATTAATATTAAACTATAGAAAGTGGAAGAGAATAAGAGATTCATTGGAAGGATCTTTCATTAAAACATAATTACAAATAGAAACAATTACGAAATTACAATTGACGAACAACAAAAAAGTAAATGAATGTAAATAAGGAGGAATGGTTTATCAAATAAAAACATGTGTATGAAAGATCCCCCCAGGCCTTTGGAAAGGCCTTGGTCATGCCAACCTATCATTATTTTCTCTGAAATTCCAACTCCTTTGAAGGAGAGGAGGGGGATGTATTTATAGCCCAAGGAAGTAGACTGTTTTCATTCCCAATCTTTCCCTCCAATTGGATTGATGATTTGGACATCCAGACAGCCAAATATAGAGATATCTCTTTCTTAAAATTGTAGATAATAAGTTTTTCTGACTAATCTCAAAATATTTAGGCATGTGTACTTATATATCCAATGTTATGGTTGTTTTAAAAAAATTTAAACTATCCATTTCAATCCATGATTTTTCGATGGAAAAAATGTGAATGGTTTTTAGAATAGTAATATGCCTTAAAATATGAATTATTTATTCAAAAACTTCAGCCTCCTATATATTCTATTTCCCACTGAAACATCTCAGCTTGATTTGAGGATTATATCAGGATACATGTCACGAATACTGTACTGATTTTAATTCACGGCCAGAATGGTGGGGTGTGTTTAAATAAATCATTTGGGCCCGTTGTCAATAGATTTAAGCCTTGAATTTTTTATCCAAGACTCCATACATTGTCAGGGGAATGTTGGAGGAGAATAAAGTAATTTTTACTTCTTGATTGAGACCATCAATTAAGTCTTCTTGGTTGGTCTAGTTTCTTCACAGATTCTGTAGGCCTTGTTGTGTGGTCTATATGGGCATTCAAATGGCAGAATTGGTCCATGATCTCTTTAAATTAAATGTTTTTTATTGAATTTCTAATACTACACAACAAGAACCACAAAATTTGGATCAGTAGGGGGAGTTATAAATACAATAGTAAACGGACTCAATTGGACTACTTCTAAAAATGCTCAAAATTTATACTTAGTATTAAAACATTAATATTTCAAAAAAAATATGCACATTTCATATAAAATCATTAAAGGGAGTATATAATAAGTCATAAAAATATTAATAACATAAACTCCCCCACAAATAGTCTTATGTATATCCTCATGTGCATCAAATTTAAAAAAATGACAAAAATCATTTTCACTCACCATCAAATATTAAAAAAAAAATTTCCCAAATCAGGGAGGTTTAAAAAATATCACTCATCCATATTGAATTCCACCACAATTTGTTACAGAAATAATGTTCCAAAAACAATTTTTTTTAGGCTCAAATTTAGAAATGGAAAATGGAGGCACACAAAACTTAATCCTCTCAAGATGAAAAAATTAATTTATGGAGCTTTACTCATTCACCAACCAAAAGTGAAAATATTAGAGTTTGAAAGTGCTCTCAGCTTCCACTCCTATCCAAAGTGAACAAGAATCAAGAAGAATTTTGAAGGGGTTTTTCTGTGTCTATAGGATGGTAACAATATAATGTCTAAGAGAGAGAAGAATATTGGTAAAACACCAACATGGAAAAATCAATGCACATTTTTTTGAAATAAGACATGAAAAGAAATGGAAAAACATATTTACGAGGAAATAAAAATGTGAAATAAGATACAAAAGTGGATTGAAATATGAAGGGAATTTGAAGATGGAATATTTACAAAATAAAAAACTTCTCCTAATGACATAATAATATAATGAGAGTGTTCTTTTTTTCTTTTCTTTTTTATTTTTTTGGAAGTTGAACTTGAAACAAATCTCACGCCCATATCCCAACCCATGATTGATCTCCTCACAACACTAATTGTAATAGTTATAAAAAGATCCAAGGATGAGAAATAGTTACTTTTTACCTACCCAAGACACAACCCAATTTTTTTTTTGATTTTTTAAATTAATTTTTTTGAACACTTGTCATTTAAATTTGAACAATATTCCATAAGAATATATACCTTCCCAAACCCCACTAAAGGACAACCTATCAACCACCCTAAAATCGATTATTTCCCTCAGGCATATGATAACTCCTTGAGAATCAATAAACGGGAACCCAAACAATGAAATCCCTTCCCCCACATGTAAATTTCAAAAAAAATATGCAATGAAAATCCATGTTGATATTGGGTGGGATAAGGTAATGGTCTTGTAAAGTGGATATCAGAGAAAAGGATTTCATAGGCTAGAAGAGGCTTTCAAAAGGATGATTAATGTATGGTTAATGGGAGGCTATTTGGATATTGTAATTCTCGTGTGGTTTGGAAAATTCTTTTATGATATTAATGCACACCAAGGTAAGAAATTCAGCTCGAAGGTCCAAAAACTCAAGATTCAAAAACGGGGGTGAAAAAACACTAAGTTTGAAAAGATGGCCATATGTGGCCTTGGAATAAAAGCTAATTTTTTTCCTCACAGGTTGGGAAAATCATTTTATAAATCAAAATTTGATCATTCAAAATTAGTTGGTTTTGACACTATATTCTTTATCCAAATTTATGAATAAACCACAAAATTTTTGAGATGAAACCAGGTCTTTTGGCTCCCAAAAATGGTTGGAAAAAATTTGGAAATTGGAAGGTGAGTAATTATGACTATTCTTTGTTTATTTTTTTTATTTTTTAGGTTCTTTTGTGTTTTTAAATTTTACACTCACACAAATGAGAAAGAGTAAATACAAATGCGATGAGGAAAGTGGTAAAAACCCAAAATTAGAATGAGGTAGGAAGAAGAAGAAAGAGAGAGAGAGAGAGAAAGAGAGAAGAGGAGTAAAAGAGAAAGTGGTGCCCCCTGTTTTGGATTTGGTGGGTTGTCATCTCCATCCAGTGGTGGTTCAACTGTAGTTGTTGGGGATCCGATAGAAGTTGATGTTGTTCCAGGATTTTGTGTCCTCTCATAATGATTCTTTAATTGATTTCCATTAACTTTGAATGTTCTTTTAGAAGATGGGTCTTGAGCTTGCACTGCACCAAATGGGTAAACATGAGAAACAATAAAAGGACCTTCCCAACAAGAATTAATCTTACCTGGATGAAGAAGAAATTAAGAGTTGAAAAGAAATACCTTTTCAAATTCATGGAATACCTTTATCAGGATGTGTATTCCATGGAGTACCCTATACTTTTCTTTATATAGAATATAATTCTCATATGAATCAAGTTGAAGCTCATCCAGTTCATCCAATTGCAACAATCCTTCTTCACCAGATTTTTCACTATCAAAATTATAGGTTTTCATAGCCCAAAAAGCCTTATGTTGGATTTCCACTGGTAAATTATATGATTTACCAAAAACAAAACTAAAATGAGACATCCCAATGGGTGTTTTATAGGAAGTTATATATGCCCAAAGTGCTTCACTAAGTCTTTCAGGACAATATTTTCTGGTGGGTTTTACAATTCTCTCAAGAACCCTTTTAACTTATCTATTAGAAAGTTAAACCATGACATTTTTTGGGGTGATATGTAGTTGAAGTTTTATGTACAATGCCATTTTAGAATAAGATTCCACAATTCTATTAAAAAAATTGGTTCCTAAGTCACTTATCAAGGCACGTGGTGTGCCAAACTGGTGGAAGATGTGTGTCTTTATGAACTCACTAATAGTATGTGAGTCATTCTTTCAAGTTTGTTTGGCCTTGACCCACCTAGAAACATAATCAACTGCATCAATAATGTATGAGAATTCATTGGAAGGGGGGAATGGTCCCATGAAATTTATGACCCAAACATTAAAGATCTCATATATGATTAAATGATTTTGGATAATTTCATTTTTTTTTGTAAATTGTGCCAAACTTATGTCAAGTGGGACATGACTGAAGAAACTCATGTGAGTCCTTAAAGAGTGAAGTCCAAAAGAATCCAGAGTCTATGGCATTTTGGAAGGTCCTTTGTGTTCCAAAATTGCCACCACCAGGCATTGAGTGACATAATTCTAAGATGGAAGACTATTCATTTTCATCAACACATTTCCTAATTACCATGTCTACCCTAGTTTTCCAAGGTTTGTTTTCTTCCCAAAAATAGTATTCTGAATCACTTTTCGACTTCATTTTTTATTATGTTGAAAATTTTTCAGGAAAAACACTAGAAACCAAGTAATTTATAATTGGGGCATACCATGGTATTTTTGGAGTGAGAGATGAAAGGTGCTCAGTTGGAAATTTTGGATCAATTATTTCTGAATGAGAAGAATTTCAAATTCTACTCAAGTAATCAGCCACATGGTTTTCTATTCCTAGTTTATCTTTGATTCCAGTGTCAAACTCTTGGAGCATTAGGATCCATATTATTAGCCTTAGTTTGGAATCACTTTTCTTGAATAAGAACTTTATTAGTAGAATGGTCTATGAAGATGATGATTTTGGCACCTAAGAGACAGGGTCGGAATGTATCTAATGCAAAAACCACTGCTAAAAGTTCCTTTTCATTAACAGTGTAGTGAGATTGAGTTCCATCCAATGTTTTTTAGGAATAATAAATGACATGAGGAATTTTTTCTTTTCTTTTATGAAGAACGACCCCAATGTCCCTATCAAAAGCATCAGACATCAACTCAAAGGGTAAGTACCAATCTGGGGATTGGATTATTGGGGAAAATGTAAGAGCAGTTTTGAGTTCAATGAAGTCTCTCTTGAAAACCTCATCGAAATGTAATGTGACATCATTTTGGAGAAACAGAGTGAGTGGGGGGGAAATCCTACTGAATTTATAGATGAATCTCTGATATAAACTGACATGACCGTGGAAGGAATGGATCTATCAAATAGATGTGGGTTCTGTATGTGATTGGATCACTTCAATTTTTGCAGGATCGAATTCAATACTATATTTTGAAACTATGTTCCCAAGAACAATCCCATTTTCAACCCTGAAGTGACATTTTTTCAAATTTAACACAAGGTTACACTTGACACCATAAATAGAAAAGTCTTATATGAATACTTCCATACAGTGTTCAATGAATTCAGAAAAGATACTGATCATACACCTCTGAAATGTTATAGAAGCATTGCAAAGGCCAAAATTCATTCTCTTATATGCATATATTCCAATGGGCATGTGAAAGTAGTCTTTTCTTAGTCCAATGGTGCGATTGGGATTTAGAAGTAGCTGGTGTATCCATCAAGAAAGAAATAGTGAGACTTTCTGGATTGTCATTCTAGCATCTGATCAAGGAATGTAAGAGGGTAGTGATCCTTTCTTGTTTCAACATTCAATTTTCAGTAGTCGATGCACACTCTCCATTTTTTCTTCACTCAAGTTGTGATTACCCCTCCATGTTCATTTTTGACAATATTTATCCCACCTTTCTTAGGTATAACTTGAATTCGACTAACCCATTCACTATCGAAAATTGGGTAGATAATACCAGCTTGAAGAATCTTGGTGATCTCTTCCCTAACTACCTCAAGTATGAGTGGATTGATTCTTCTTTGTGGTTGTCTAATTGGTTTAGATGATTCCTCAAGATGGATGTGATGTATTCAAAGAGCAGGTTCGATTCCTAGAATTCCATATATGGTCCAACCTAAGGCCTTTTTGTTTTCCTCTAACACTTTAACAAGTTCAGACTCCTCAATTTCAGTAAGTGAAGAAGAGATAATGACATGATAAGAGTGATCATGTAAAAGGAATACATATTTCACATGTGTAGGAAGAGGTTTTAGATTAGTCTCATCTTTCATTTTTGGGCTTGACAACTCATTAATGGAGTAAGGGACTTCAATTTCTTTAGATTCATTTTCCATAATACTATCCATAGTGGAGCAGTATAGATCAAAGTTGATGTGGGATTCAAGAGAGTTTTCAAGTTCCACTAGATTGATGGAGTCTATAAATGATAGGTCCACAAAAACATCACCATTTATGAATTGGTTAGTCCTAGTGTAGATTTCACAAGATCCTTTATCATTTTAACATGAATAACATGATCGATTTGGGTTCAATTAACTCTTATAAGTGTATGCAGAAGCATGGATTGAGAATGTAGAGTGACCCTCATATGGTTATCGCATGGCTGGGAAAATGTTTAACTTTACTAGTTGGTCACCAAATTACATGGATAAGATGCATGAATGGATATCAATATTAGTTCTAGAATTCATGAGGATTGTTCTTCCTTGAATTAGGGGAGATCAAGAAGAGTTCGTCTCACCTTCCATGTCAAGGATATAGAAATCCGCAGGGAAGGTAAGATCATTTACATGAACAAGTACATCCTCAATTATTCCCTCAGGGCTGGTTTTGCTTTGATTGGAAAACTGAATGACAACACTTGTTGGGTGTACAAGACCTATACCATGGTTAGAGAAGATAGATTTGGTCATGAAATTAGTTGAGTCTCTTATTTATATGAGTGCATAATAAAAGTTTGAACTTCCATTTTGTCATGGAACCATAAAGGTCCTTGGATCTTTTATCTTTATGGGAATAGATTGCTAGGTGGAAACATTTTTGAAGTTCCTAAGTTGCCTCATGTGGGTGAAAAATCCCTTTAGAAACATAGCATACTTAGGGATTTTTTATGGCATCTAAGAGGGGAATGTTGACTTCGAAACATCTAAACATGTCCAGAATTTTAGGATCAGGTTTCAATGACTTATTTGGAAAAGAAATGGATTGAGGAAAAGAAATTGTGTTCTTAAGTGGAATGGAAGGATGTGAGGGAACAGTTTCAGATTCCTTTTCATGTTTCATTTTCTAGTTCAACATTCAAAGGAGGGTTTGAGGAATTATCTTGGGGTATAGCAATTTTATTTCCCGATCTAAGTGCAATTACACTTGAATTATCCTTGGGGTTAGGTAATGGTTGAGCTAGGAGTTGAGAAGAATTTGATTGTTGTTTTTGGCTCAGGTGGGATGCAGGTTGATCAATTTGGGTTTCAATATTTTTGAGGCTGGAACGGGTGATAGAGGAAATATTTTCAACTACACTTTCCCATGGTTTCTTGGAAGAAGAGGCTTGTCCCAAATTGGGATTGCCTTGATTTTGGTTCCTGGGAAATAAATTTTATTATTTTGGGAATTGGGAAGGCTCATTAGGATAGTGGAAGCCTAGAGGGGCAGGAGGAGGATTTAGCATTTTTTGTTGAGGAACAAAAGGATACAGTTGTTGGAAGTTACCAACACCTTTGCCATATAGAAACTGGTTTGGGTTTTGAGGAGGGAATTGAGGGGGATGAGAGAAAGGATTACCATACCTCGGGCCTTGGTTATAGGAAGAAGATAAGGGAACTGAGTGAGTTTGGTTGAAGTTTCTAATAAAATGACCTGATAGTTGAGGGTTGGTGTTCTGCTAAGCATAGGATGCATTGAGCTTAATTGTTCCGAATGAATCATAGGGTTCCTCTTGATGTTGTGGACATGTGTCAGTTGGATGAGATGGGGATTTATAGATTCCATAGTTCTTGATAGGTCTTGGGAACATATATTATGAAGAATATGAGGTTGGGGATTTGGTAGCCACAGCTAGTTATCAAACAAGACCTGTAAGTTCACTCATCCACTCTGTCATCTTGTTCTTCTCTATAGATTGACTATGTTGGGATTTGTTTACTTGAGCATGTTCTTGAGTATGGAATTTTTGTGTGTACATAGCCATGTTACTTATGAGATCTCTTGCAGCTGCAGGAGTTTTATCAACAAGACCACCACCTCTTTCAGTATCCATGAGAGTTCTATCCATAGCCAATAACCCCTCATAAAAGTATTGGATAAATATTTGGTCAGGGATTTGGTGGTATGGGCATGTTGCAACAAGATTTTTTAACATCTCCCAGTAATCATGGAGTGATTCATTGGGGGAATTGACAGATACCAGTAATTTCCTTTCATATGGGAGCAGTACGAGAATCAAGAAATAATTTCTCTAAGAAGAGTCACTTCATGTCATTCCATGTGGTTATAGAACTAGGAGGAAGGTAGTACAGACATGACTTAGAAGTTTCATCTAGGGAGAAAGTTAATGCTCAAAGTTCGATTTGTTCCTTAGAAATCCCTTGGGGATTCATGGTAGAGCACACCACTTAGAACTCTTTATGATGAATATGTGGATCCTCACTGGCTAGCATGTGGAAATGAGGGAGAAGATGAATCAAACCTTATTTGAGTTTCAAGTCAGCCTATATGTTTGGATATTGAATACCAAGAGGTTATTAATTCATATAAGGGGAATCAGGTTCTTTAAGTGTTTGTTCCTTAGGATTTCCCACTTATAATTCAACTGACTGGACAAGGATAGGTTCTTGAATGGGTTGATTATCTATTATGTTCCTCCTATGTTGGAAAACTTTTTTCTCAATTTCAGGGTCAAAAAAATATGAGGTATTGTTTGGGAGGTTAAGGTGGATTCATAGAGATGTTGGAAGAAAGAGTAAGATGGTTTTTCTTTTTTGTTTTTGTTTTTTGTTTATGATTTTTATGAGAAGGCGGGTTTTAATTTGTATTTTTTTTAATTTTTTTAAATTTTGTTTTTTTTTTTGTTTTTTTAAAATAACTAGAAACTAATGACTCTATAAAGAACTATCCCCAGAAACGACACCATTTTAAAGTACGACTGATTGTCACCTATCGACTGTTCAAAGTTATGATGCTCTGCTAATGTGTATAGCAGCACTCGGGTCGAATCCTCGGAAATGATACTTTTTTAATTGTTGAATGTTTTTAGTTGATTGTATTAGGGGGGTTTGTTGGCAATGCTTAAATGAAGTGATTAATGTTTGGTTTTTTATTTAACAATTTGATAAAGATTGGGGTGATTTCATTTTTTGGGAGTTAAGCTTGTGATATCCTTCAGATTTTCTTTATATTGCATTTAAATTAACACCCACTTCACAAGATAACGTTGATTGGAATTACTAATTGTTATGTCTTTAATCCAATCCTTAGCATAACATAGGGTTCTATTCTCAATAAGATATTGTTGATGGTAGTGTATTTATAGTTCTAATAATCCATGGAAATCACACATTAAACAAAACAAGTCATTAATCCATGACATGTTAAGTCCAATATACACAATGTTAAATAAAATAATACTCATCGAGAAAAAGCTCTAAATCGCATAAAATCTCTAAATAATGACTCATCCTAATGAGAGATTTACTCATCTATTAAAATTTTTAGTAATCTGGTTATTATTATTATTAAAAATTAAGAAGATAAGAAAAAGAAATGGATAAGAAAATATTGGTGCGACGAACACACACACAAATGATGATAATAATTAAAGATGAACATTAGATTAAATGAGAATTAAAAAGGAGGGAAGATGATTCAACTGTATTTAAACTATTTTAAGAAAATTAATATTAAAATATAGAAGGTGGATGACAATAATAGATACTTAAGAAAAAACTTGCATTAAAACAGAATTACAAATACAAACACTTATGAAATTATAATTGAAGAACAACACAAAAGTAAATGAAAGGAAGAAAAGAGAAGCGGTTTTTCAAGTACAAATATGTGTATGACTGATCCTCCCAGGCCTTTGGTAGAGAATTGGTCATTCTAACCTATCCTCCTTTTCTCTGAAATTACAACCCCTTTGAAGGAGTGGAGGGGGATGTATTTATAGCCCTAGGAAGTGGACTGTTTGCATTCCCAATATGTCCCTCCACTTGGCTCGACGATTTGTACATCCATACAGCCGAATATCTAGATATCTCATTATTCAAAGTTTTAGATAATAATTTTTTATGACTACTATCAAATTTAGGAGGAATTGGAACTTATGGAGACAAAGTTATGGAGGTTCAATAAACAATGTTAAACTGTCCATTTCAATCCATGCTTTTTCAATTTCCAATATGTGAATAGATTTTGGAATAGTAATATGCCTTCAAATCCAAATGATTTATTCAAAAAAATTGTCTTCCTATATAACCTATTTCACACTGCAAAATCTCAGCTTGATTTGATTATTATATCAGGAGACATGTCGTGAATATTGTACTGATTTTAATTCCCAACCAGAATGGTGGGCTGGGTTTAAATGAATTATTTGGGATCCTTTTTTTGAGATGGGGCTTGAAATTTTCATCCAAGACTCTTTACATTATCCCCTGAACGTTGGAGGATAATTAAGGAATTAGGACTTCTTGAGGGAGACCAAAAATTAAATCTTCATGGATGGTCTAGTTTCTTTATAGATTCTGTAGGCCTTGTTGTGTTGTCCATATGGGCCTTCAAATAGCATAATTTACCCATGATCCCTTCTAATGAAATATTTTATATTGAATTAGGAATCCTACACAACAATAACCACACAATTTCGATTAGTAGGGATAGATTTATAAATACAATAGTAAACTGACTCAATTGGACTATTTCTAAAAATGCTCAAAAATTATACTTAGTATTAAAAAATTAATATTTCACACAAATTATGAACATTTAAAATAAAATGATTAAATAGAGAATATAATAAGTCATGAAAATATTAATAAAATCAGTTTCATCTGTCATTTGGACACCCATTATATCCAATCTCACCAACAGAATTAAGAAAACAACATTGTAGAAACAAGAACTGAAATTTTCATCAATAAATCCACATAAAACCCAGGCGATATAACTTTTAGACCACGTACTTTGAATCCATTGATGAAATCACTCCTAATGAAAGACATAAATCTCAACTCAATAACCATTTGAAGAAAAAAACTATAACTCACTAGAATAATAAGGTTTTATAGCTTTGGATGGATATAAGAGAAATATGAAAACCCTAAACCAAAAAGATAATCAAGAGTGGGATTAGACTCACCCAAAGCTTCGATCTGTAACAAAAATAGTTAAAAACGGCTTATGATTATAGGATAATGACCTATTAAAAGCTTGGGTGGATTTGGTTTATCTCCAGGGTTAGAGGGAGGAGAAGAGGATGAAAATTGGGTGAGTTTCTTAAATATTTTAGAAGATTTTTTTATGGTTTTCAACTTTTATAGGGGTGCATGTTTTGGATGAATAGTTTTTCAAACCATGAATAAATCATGTGCAAGATATTGTCTAAGGAAAATTGGGTTGCATGGTTACTTAGGGATACCTACATGTTTTACAAACCGTGCACTAACTGTGCAATATTCCACTTTCCAAAATTGAACAATTTGGCCTCAACCTCACAAGGTTTACTTAACTATTCACCAACTGTGCGCCTTGCACAGGTTGGTATAATTTCCCCCTCCTTTCATGTTTTGATCCCCAGAACACCCTTGAGGCCCCTAAAACTCCCAGGAAACACTTAATTAACCAAAAAAAGATATTTAAACCAAAATTTAAAAAAGTACATACCTTCACAAATTTTGGAATCTTACAACCTCCCAACCTTTTAATGGCCCATCCTTGAGACGATTTACCAAGAATCACTGAGCATCTATATAAAATAGATTAAGCCAATGGGTCTATATTTTTTTACCCCCTCTCTCATGTTTCTTCCTAAACATTTCCATGTTTCCAGAGAAGATAAACCAAGGGAATAACATTTACCTTTAATACTTTCTCTCTATGATCCACATTAAGAACTGGATTCTCCTCAGAGGATGTATCATCCTCAAGAACAACATCCTCAACATTAAACACATGTGATGGATCAGGGTGATACTAATAAAGATTTGTAACATGAAAAACAATTTATTTTCCACTCTACCTTTGTGGATGATCCAATAACTAAGCCATCAGTCTGATCCTCTCCGCAACCTAAAATGGACCAACATACCTGAGTGTCATCTTCCCCTATTTTTGAATCTGATGGTGACACAACCTCAGAGACACCTGAAGAAACACACTACCGCCTAGCATCAATTCAAGGGGTCTATTTTGTTAATATTTATATAATCTTTTATGACATTGATCCATTTCCATATATTTTTGAATCAAATGAACTTTTTTCAATATTTACTAAATGAGACTCATTCCCAACAGCTCATACTCCCCCACTTCAAACCAGCACAGTAGAGATATACATGGTCTCCCATAGAGAAACGCAAACGGTTCCATCTGAAACGTAGCTTGAAAAGTATTGTTGTTGGAAAAATCAACCAGAAGAATGTTTTTTTCCCATGAACCACCAAAATAATTGACACGAGATCTCAAAATATCCTCAAACACCTGAATCGTACACTATAACTTCTCTTTCATTTTTTGGGTGAAAATGTGTACTCGGAAACACTTGGCTATCAAACACCTTCTGTAATGCTTACCAAAAGTGAGATGTGAATCAAAAATCCTGATCTGACACTATAATCCTATGTACTCCATGCAACCACACTCACTCCTGAACATAGAGCTCACTCAACTGGTCAATGGTGAAAGTGTTCTAGATCAGTAAGAAATGAGTCACTTTACTCATCCAATCCCCAACCACCTTGATTATTTCCTTATTCTAGGGATTCCTTAGAAGACCCAATAAATAACACATCATTATATTATCCCATTTACATTCCAGAATGTGTAAAATAGGTAATAAACCACATGGGCACTACTGCTCAGCCTTCACCTCCTAACTGGAGAGGCATTGTGCTAAGAAACCAACAATCTCTTTCTTCATTCCTGAAATTCCAAAACTGCATAAAAATATCACAATACATCTTAGTCAAACCAGGATTAATTTCACACTTTGATGCATGTGACTAGAACATCAAATCTTCTTGAATACCTTGGGGGAAAACAACGTGGAAACGAATACAAACAACCCCATCAGCACCAACATCCCAACAAGAAGGTGACTCCCCACCTTTAAGACTTTCCTTCATATCCAAACACTTTAGATACTCAAGCTGGATCTCCTTAACCCAGCTCAAAAGTGAGAAATATGCTACTACATACGATTGGGCCATCTTCTCATGCCCATCCTACACCTTCAGGTGCACCTCAGCAAACAGGTCCATCATTCTCCACTTAGAGTTAGATTCTTGAACCACCATATTCTGATTCTTCTAACTCAGGTCTTCTGCAACAATATTTCATTTTCCTAATGTTTAAACCAAATCAAAGTCCAAGAAATACATGTATTCAAATCATATTCACTAATAAGGATTCAAATCACACAAATAAAATATATAATTAAGGCTTTTACGGACAGTAAACACTTGGAAACACTCCCCCCAACAAGAAGTGCCTATAATATTTCAAAGAATACAACACCATTGACAACTGAAGATCAAGAGCAGGGTAATTACTTTAATTAGGTCTAAACCTCCTTCATACATCATATAAAACAAATTATTTCATCATCCAAATAACCCCTAGTTCAACATCAGACACATAAAAAACAAGGTTTACTTCTTACCTTTCTTGGGTAAGATCAAGATCGGGTTGGTCGACAACTACTTTATTAACTCTTGAAAAGAATTATCACATTCCCCAGACCACTCATACTTAACTCCCTTCTGGGTTAAGACATAAATTGGTGATACCAAATGGGATAAATCTTTAATGAACCTTCGATAATAACCAGCCAAACCTAAAAATCTCCAAACATCGGAAACAATCTTGGGTTGTTCCCAAGACACAACAGTCCAAACTTTCTCTATATCCACTGAAACACCTATCTTAGAGGTTATGTGACCCAATAAATTCACATTATCAATCTATAATTGAAATTTGGATAGCTTGTTGTAAATCTTATTCCCTCTTAGTGTACACAAGATGATGTCAATATGTTTGGCATGATCAACATTAGTTTTAGAGATCCCTAAGATACCATCAATAGAGACAATTAGGAACAGATCAATATAGGGGTGAAATATTTAGTTTATCAAATACATGAACACAACCTATGCATTGTTCATTCCGAACGACGTCACCATAAACTCAGACAAGCCATACCGACTCCTGAAAGTTGGTCATAGTATGTTAGAAGGTATCAACCTTAAATAATGATACCCTAGCCTAAAATAAATTTTGGAAAAAACTGATGAATCTCTCCATTGGTCAAAAAATCATCGATTTGGTTAAGAGGAAATTGGATTTAAATTTTCATCTGATTTAACCTTCTAAAGTAAACAAAAAACTACAATGATCTGTCGGACATCATGGAAAATAACATAGGATATCCCTAAGCCAACATACTTGGGTAGAAACCCCTCTAACTAAACCTTTTGTTCCTGGAGTTCTTCCAGTTCCATTTGGTATGGTGGAATGGAAATGGGTTCTTCCCCATCAATCAACTCTATCGTGAACTCAATATCCCTATAAGGTGGTATCGCTAAAAACTATTCAAGAAACTCATCGTAAAATTGTTCCATAATAGGTGGAAATACTAGAAACTTCACCAATCCATCATTAAAGTGCAAGGAAATCGACATGGCATGTGATTTCACCAAACTGCAGACAAACTGGCTCAGAACGGCCCGCTCAAACATCCCATTCACCACAATGGACATACATCTCTCCCACAAGAGACATAAAAGTTACCCTATTACGGTAATAGTAAATGTGGGCATATTATGTCACCATCTAATCCATATCATGAATTAGGTCAAAACCTAACATCTGAAGGATGAACAAATCCCATAGAAAATGGTACCCACCAACATATAGAGAAAAAGCTTTAGCTTGTCTAATATTCTTATTTTTTACCCCCAATAGAGTATCAATATACAAAATCCCACACACATTCTCCACTATTAAACCCAAAATAGCCACAAATTGAGAATAAATGAAGGATTGTGTGACACATATGTCAAATAACACACTAGATATGGAAGAATATATAAGAATCGTACCTTGAATTGTAGATGCTTCAGCCTCCCCCCCCCCAAGTATGGACTGAACTTCATGAAGCTGACCTTCCCCTCTACCTTAAGATTCTTCCTGAGTACCTGGAACTGTACTACCCATGGATATATACTCTCACACCCTAGAGATTCACATCCACCCCCTCAACTAGTATGAGTGGTAGAGCTCCAACTACCTGCCTGGTATGGGGTGGCTGACCCCCTACCTACGTTGGGTACCTACCTTAAACCTTCATCCATTCACATCTATTGAGGGTTCCTACAAGACCATTTCATGTTCCCCAATATGTCTCATGCTCATTACTAAATTAGTGGTCAGGGACACTGACTACACATGTGGCCCGACTAGCCACACAGATAATAGAGTACCTAATCTCCACAATGAGAGGTTGACCCTTTCTTATGTCTACTCTATGCACTTCCATCCTGATGGAAACTCCCAAAACAATGCTTACTTCCATCATAAGATGCACTAATCTGATGAATAATTGGCCCCATGAGTCCACTTCCTGAGGACCCCTTTAGGTTCCCTTATGTAATAAGCGATTGATTCACTACTTATTTAATGTTTTTTAAGTGTAATACATTAACCTGAGACTTCATCTCATGTATCAGCCCATCCTAGAAATGTTTTTCCATAACTACCTCATCGCTTGCCAGTGCTCTAACGTAGCATAACAGATTAGTGAAACAAGTAGCATAATCCATCAACGACATTTCCCCTTGGTTCAAACTCATAAAATCTAATTACATTTATTGACTAAAGTTCACTTGATATAAATTATCCAAAAACATTTCTTGAATGTATTTCCATAATATCCCATCAGTATGTTTTCACAAAAGCATGATATCCCACCAACGCTTCCCCTAACCTCTCAACATGTAAGCATCTTACCTAACCCCATTCTCAACAAGAGTCACTAGACAGTCAATAATCATCTGCATAGAATCTATCTATAACTCATCTTCCTCAAGCCCACCCTCTCCAGTAATGGTCAGAGGGTGCTCCTACTAAAACTCCATGGTCAGCTCAAACATGCTTGGCAGAACCTTCCCAATGTCTCATTCCATCATCTACATAAAAAGAGAATGATTTTCATGGAACTTCCCATCTCTACCATCCTAGATCACTATATTATCTTCATATACTACTAGAAGAGCATTCTTGGAAACATTATCTTATCTCCCAACCAGCACATGATGGCATGGTTTCATTTCTCTTTAATCCAAACAGAAGATTTAAAACACGTAATATTTAACATTCAAATATTTCATCAAGATGGATATCCATTAGCCACAGACAAAAATTTCACATACACTATACAAGCATAGATTACCATGTTCAAAACACTACCCTCGATAATACCTAACATTGGTCATGGATAACTTAGGGTAAATAGCTCACATGGTCACAAGTCTTAATTTAGGCACCATTTCACAATTATTTCCGTACTTACAAAGAAAATATTTTTCTCAAGGCTCATTTATCATTTCATAACTTGCTATATACCGCATTTCAACATTTTTATACATTTTTGAGATACCATTATTCATCTTTTTATTCCATTTTAATGATTTTTATCATTTAATTATAATCATTTTCTTTAAATTTTATAGGAAGTGTAATGAATCCTACACTTCATACCCCACACACTCATCCCATGTGTGCCTATCATGATGAATGCCACTTAAATGCATAGGTTCCTAAAATGATGCATGAATTCATATCATCATTCCATCATTATTGTGAGAAAAATTTCATAAATCCATCTCACCACACAACAAGTGTGTCACCTAATGGTGAAATATCATCACATGTAACAATGCACAATAAGAACCACAATTCCCACCCTAGAGGACTTGGTTTTTCCCTCATACATGGGTTAGCTGCTCCAAATAAAGAACTCATTACCATGGCCCGACACTTTTCTAATATATTTTCTATCATCCCCAAATAGTATGTCGTAGGAAAGACCTCCTATGATACCACTTTGTAACATCCTCAACCCAAAATCCACTAAACAGTGCTCTGGGCCGAGTCGCCACATGACCTCATGCACGCCTCCCCTATGTCAGACGTTTCTGACCAACATTGAGGGTATATATTAGTCACTTATAGAGACTATACCCTATTTACCATAGTAATTCAGAGTATATAACAAGTATAAATAGTAGAAACAAAGTACACTAACCCCTAAACTTGCATAGCTAACATCTCCCAAAACTAGGTACAAACCACTACCAACAATAAACATGGAATGTCATACTAAACAGTGCTAACATAAACAAACCCCAAAATATGACAATCAATTGAATTCCAAAAATGGTTCTAACTCCATCTCTAGAACCTCATACATGCATGTATCATGCCCAACTCAAGTCCCTAGTGTAGATCATTTTCTGTTTTCATGACCTACATGGATGAAGTCTGCTCGGGTACCCAATGGCGACCTGAGCAACGTGTGAGTACAATTCAATAGGACACCACCAGTGGTGTCTACAAGATATCTAGTAAATATATAGTGTAGTCAAGTGCTAAGTAAAAAAATAAGGTAAATGAAGAAAAGTTGGGTATCACTAGTTAACAAAGATCACATAAGAAATTCATTGCATTACACCAGGTATCAATACTTCTAACAACTCCATTACATAGCTCACCTTTATCACATCATCAATGGGTTTGGAATTTTCATCAAATCAATGTACAGTTAGAAAATAAATCAAGTTACCTATCTCACTAAGGATAATCCCATCATCACATATACAAGACACACACCTTGAAGCCTTGGTCTAGGTGGTCTTATTGAATGCAACCATTAGGTTAATATAACTCCATCCCCTTCCCTACTCTATTAGTTTTGGGGTGGAGTTCAGAGCCTTGGTCTAACTCGACTCGTGGGCGTTGATACTCATGTTAATACCCCACTCTACCAAGCCATGTGAACATAATTCTTTAACCAGTCACCATATATATACCAAATAATAACCAAACTTAACCAATTATAATAGCAATAAAAACCCATAACAACCAACATGGGAATTGACATTATTGCATAACCCATTAACATATTTACCATTTACATTACATAACCATTTATCCCAGTTCCAATTTCTTATAACTAAATCACTAAGTATATAAAATAATTCTACTACATTAACCTAATTAACATATCCAAACCTTTCAATATGTTAATTCATTTATCACATTTATCATTTCCCATGTATTATCCAACTTATGCATTTCAAGTACAAATCACAATTCTGTTGGCACATTACCAATAATCTCATTTAACCCATTATCATGCCTATCTAAAAAAATACCTTAGACTTTATCCAAATCTAGGAACAACTACCCATATTCCCCTCTTAATCACAAAATTGTTCAATTTTCATTTTCATCTCTGGCTCTACTAAATCATAATCCAATTTCTCGCCTAAAATTTTTATTAGCTAAGCTCGAGAAGGTCGGTGCGACCCTTGGGTGGCCTTAAATTGGTTATGTCATCCTCCATGAATACACTAGGATCATGATAGGTTCCATTTTTCATTTTAAAACCAATTATATAAAATCTCACCAATTTCACCAAGAACACAAAAAGTGAGAAACAATAACATAATGTTTCATGCATAAATCCATATAAAAACCATGGGGTATAACTTATAGACCACCTATCTCAAATATATTGATGAATGAAATCCTAATACAAGCCTTAAATACCTATTCGACCACCATTTGATTCATAAACCTATATCTCACTGGAAAAATAGTTTTTTAGAATTTTATATGTAGATAAGATAAAGAATCAAACCCTAAACCAAAAAGAGTAGCAAGAGAGGGATTAGGCTCACCGGAATCAACAATCTATAAGAAATGGTCCTAAAAACAGTTTAGGATCGAAGGAGAATCAACTCTTGGAATAATGGGAGGTTTTGGTTAATGACTAGTGTTATATGGAGGAGAAGAGTAGGAAAAATCAGGTGACGTTATTAAATTCCATAATGGTAATTTTGTAATTTTTTCAACTTTTACTAGGGTGCACGATTTGGCATCATTGTTTTCCTAACCGTGTGCAGGACACTGTCTACGGAAAATTAGGCCTCATCGTTACCTAAAGATACCCACATGGTTTTCAAACCTTTTTCTAACTTTGTGATATAACACCATCCAAAATTGCATAATTTGGCCTCCACATCACATGGTTTACTTAATTGTGCACCAGTCATGTGCCAACCATACACCTTGCACATGTTGGCCTGGTTTCCCCCTCCTCTCAGGTTCCAAACCCCCAGAACACTATGAGGGCCCTCAAATACCTATGAAAAACTTCATTAACCAAAACAAGAAAATTAAACCAGTATTTAAACAAGTACATACCTTTAAAATGCTTTTGATATTGCAATAAACTTTATCAATTTTAATACAAAATTATTAGGATATATCCATGATTTTAATAACTATTTTTACTCATGCACTTAGAGTTTATATAGTGTTATGTGTAGATATTAATAGTTTAAAAAAATTGTTTCATTTTATACACAATAAAAACAACCATATTTAATGGATTACTTGGCATAATTGTATGTGATGGAGGGGGTGAAAAATTATGTGCTGTAATTAAATTACTATTAGGAAACACAAATTGTATCATTTATAAAAAAATAAAACCTCAATACAATAAAAATTATTTAATTGGTATCTGTAAGTTTCAAACCCAAAAGGATGTTCAGTATACTTTGGATTAATTTTAGTAATTCTGAATGCTGTTGATTAATTAATGATTTGAAAAGGGTGAGAAATAGAGAATAGAAAAATAGTATTTGATCAATATAAAAAGCAAGATATGTTTTTTATTTTATTTTTTTGTGTTTAGTGATTCAATTAATTACTTTTTCATCAATTGTTTTTGTAATAATTGGGTATTTAGGGATCTTGGTCTTGGAACCATTCACTAATATTATAATCGCATTGTGGGAATGATTAACTACTACATTCGATCATGGTACTAGGAGACCCAAAAACGTATTTGAACATAATTTCTTGAGATTATGAAATGTTAAAGAACATTATTAGTAAATTAGATGATGTAGTGCACTGATACTCTTTAAATTACATAAAAATTTCCATGAAACACAATAATAAGGATATTAAAAAATGATAAATAGAATTGAATCAACCCAAACATGAATAGAAAAACATTGATAATCAATATGAAAAACTCCACATAAAATAAATATACCCAAAAATATGAGACTATGATCCTAGGATAATGATGAATAAGAAGAGATACATGGTTCATCGAATATGAATGGTAGTGGAACCAGGGCTTCAAGGTGGAATGTTCTCTCATTGTCTGGATTCAACAAGCATCTAGTCTCTCATGTGTCTTATATGTTCTTGTAGGATCAAATATATAATCCTTCGTGTTAATTTACATGTATTTGGGGTGCTAAAATCACTATTTACTAAGGTCATATAATGTAAATCCATATTTAACTTCATGAATTGTGTAGACCATATCTTAAATATTCTCTTCTTGATAAACGTACACCATATGTTTGGATTTTATAGTGTATGTTTGGTTGGTCACTTGTTCTTCCAAGACAAACTTAGATCATAAATGATTTTTAATCCATCAATACTTCTTTTACATGGTGTATTTAATTTCAATGTATTTTTTCCCTCATCTCATATTATATCTTAAAATATTATTTTTTAAGAGTCTAATATTTTGATGCAACATAATCCATCTTCATTATGGGTTAGAAAATTTGATGGTGCGTTGTTCCACATTTCCATATGATGAAAAGTGTCAATAAATAGAGAAAATAATCTATTTTCATTCACTTTAAATATATTTTTCATCTTTCCATAAATCAAAAAACATGTTAAACAATTCATGAAATAGAAAAAATATTAACTAAATTATTTAAATTAGTTTATTAAAATAGTAATATATATATATATATATAATTCCTATATTAAATCCTCCACATTTGATTTTAGGATTTTTTTTCTTGGATGAAATATCAACCTAACAAAAAGGATGCACACCCTACCATTCTTTTAATGAAAAATTAATTAATTAATTTTATAAAATGATGAATTTAACTATTTATGTGTGAAATCTGAAAATTCATTAAGGTATCACTTTCTAAAGAAAATAAATCAACCAAGTATTTTATTTTTAATCATTTGAAACATATATTCCCTTTAATTATTATTTTCCTTTATCAATTAACTAGTAATATTAATTCCATTTTAAATTTACCTCACAATAATTTTTCCTCTCATCATAGTTGTAAAAATTTAAATATAGTTAAAAAAATACCTTAAGAATGTGTCACATATCATAGGCTTGCAAGTCATCTAGAATATCTACTACCTAAAGATTAAAATCATAGTTAATCATAAGGACTTTCAATCAAGGCTCAAATGTGTATAAGGCCTTAGGGTAGTTTGGTAGTGGTTTAAAAACAAATAAAAATAAAAAATGATGTTTTACTCTAAAGAATAATATATGATATAAAAATATAATATCAATGATAATATCCCTTTATAGATCTCATCTCCCTCATCCCCCTAAAAAAGTCAAAATTTGTCTCATAATAAAAGTAATCATAACGAATGTATCACCATATATTGGGTTTTTTTATTTTTTAAATTTCAATTATTAATAAAAAACTCACAACTACCACCTAACAAGATATGATCAAAAGGTAATCATCCTAGAAATTTTCATTTTTTATATTCCAAATATATAACATAATTTTCAGTTGTTTTTATTATTTTTTTGTAAGAGAGGTGAAAAATAATTTATAACGAATAATGCATGGAATGTACCAAAATCATAGGAAAATTCTATACCATTATCCTCAATGTAGTGCATCCCCATCTACCATGGATATCATGTCCCACACACTTATTCATTTAAATATCATGCAATATACTATGAGTAGGGTATGAATAGATATAATAAGATTGTATCATGGGTCATTTTAAAAAAAGTTATTTATGTTTTTTAACATCACAAAAATGATTAATATTATATTGGATATAGTATAATTGTTAAAAAAATATTCCCTAATAATCTTTAAAGTGATTGTGTTAATTAATTTCTTTGACAAGATTCCAAGAATGTTCTTAAAAATAACATGCCCGAGTCTCTCAAAAAATATACTATAAAATTAATGGGAAATTTTCTTTTAGTAAATGTATTAGGAATGAGATAAATGATTTGGAAAACAACAAATGGAAATACATATGAATAATAAAATAAATTAATAAAAATAATGGAATTTCAAGGTAGGATAAAAATAAAAATAATTTCATTTACAAAGATTAACATGATATTATACATCATGATTTTCTAAATACAAAACCACATTCTTATATTTAATAATTCTTCTCCTCATGTTCTCATTCAAATTTATTGATAATGAAATTTAAAAAAAATGGAATGAAAAGTATCCTATGTAGTTTATAACTCCTATACAAGTTGATTAATGTAATAATCAAGTACATGGCCTGTAATTATAGTTAAAATATCTAATCACATTTTATTATAGAGAGTACATTTTTGAAATACAAAACTGGAACTTTTACTCCCCTTTAAATGAATTTTTATTATTTTGTTTTTAATGTTTTTACTTTCCACCCTACTAATCTAATTCTAGTTCCATTAATTAATTTTAATAATAAAAATCATGCAATTGAATTTAGAGGACCTTTTCTAATGAATTTAAAAATATTATCTGAAGAGTGCCAATTTTTAAAAATAAAGAGATTAAAATCCTAAAATAATGGGCTAACACATGGAAATTATTTTTCTATCATCACTACCATGACCATACCACTTTCATCTCAAGTAAAATATGATTAAATTGATGGTACCTAATTAGGATCAACAAATGGTCTCATATCTAAATTTTTCATATAGGTCATACCCTTTTCTTCCTCTAAAAAAATCTTGACACTTCCTATTGAAATAGCATTCTTAATTTACATTAGGTTGATTTCCCATTTAATTTTTGGAAAATAAAATCCATTCTTTAGGTCAAGAACCACCCAAAACTAGTGTTTTTTTAATATTTTTGTTCCACATCAATCTCACCAATGGTAGAGAACTTTTATATCATCTTTCCACTTGTCATCACACCATAAATAATATGGTCATTTTAATGTTTTTCTAAAATGGAAACCACTTCAACTCCATAAATTTCATCTTGTTTAATGTATTCATCCTTCATGTCATTTTTCTTCATTTCGTGGTGAATTTTGAAACTAACGTGCTCACTTAAAACTATCATAAAAAACTCATAGCTATGTATATCAATTAGTGATCCTCTTGTTTTTAATAAAAATCTTCTAAGGATAATATTTTTCTTCTCCAAATCTATATAATGCAATAAAAATTCCATTATGAAAAATAACTTGTCAACATTGAGAAAAATTTCTTCAATTTGTCTTCATGGTAATTTCACTGTCAAATCTGCAAATTACAGTGTAACTCTTGTGGGATTTAGCCCCTCCAGTCCCAAAATATTGAATATGTTGAATGGAATAATGTTGGAAATCATGCATAAATAACATACTTGTTTTCTAAATCTATTATAATAAATAATTATTTTTATTGAAAAACTACCTAGGTCTTGTTGATTATTCGGTAGGTCCGTTTTCATTACAACAAAGAATTCTCCTAAGAGTGAAATAATCCTAGTATATTCCTATTTTTTGTTTACTTTTTTTTCATAAAAATTTATTATTTTCTAATATCTAACAATGATTATAAAAAAAGGAATATTAATTTTTATTTTTTAAAATTATTCAACAAATTGGCCATTTTCACTTCCAGATAGTCTTGGTTCATATTTTTAGTAAATGTTAAACTTGTCTTGTATATTGGTGGCTCTTCAATTGTATGTCCTTCATTATATTTTCCATTATTATTCATTTATGTCTCTTAAATTTACTTCTATTTCGATTATTCATATTATCTACTACCTGGATTGGGAAGTTTTTTCTGATTTTTCAACTTCTTAGAGTTATTATTTTCATATCACCCTATAGGTGCACTTTTGGATTTGTGGGTAAACTACTCTCTACTTATCTCTAAGATACACAGTTATATAACTAACCTGAATCTATAAATTCTATAATCCATCCTTTTGGTTCATTTATTCTTCAATTATTTACTTGACTATATCCTAGGTTGTGGTTATGAAAGTTTCTATATTTCCATCTAAGGTATAGATTTGTCTCGAAAGTGAGGGACCTAGAAAATCTTATTACCAAATTCCTTTTTTATATTATTGGTATAATTGATCTTGTGTTTGTTTTTTCATGAACCCCTAAGATTTATTTTTTTATATTATAATCATCATAATAAGAATCTTCAATATACTTTCCTTGGAGGTTATGCAAGTCTATCATTTCCTCCATCTTCTGAGTCATGGTCCCATTTTTAGACACTATCACGAAATTGTATGTCATGGACACCCCTCACATCTAGGTGGTTTCATCTTTCGAATAAAAACTATTACATGATATCTCACATAGAATATTGTAGCTCTTCACTAATGAAATTATCAATAATGGTCCTCATACTCCATTATCAAAGATATACCTACTTTTCTATGACATACAATTATAAGAAGTTCATACTAGTATCCATATATCAATTACATGATAGAATAATTTTCATGTTAAATCCTTGAATCAATCTAACTCACTGTAAAGGGAATTATAAAAACATTATTATAATTTAAAATTTATAAAATAATGTTCATTTATTTTGACGGTGGGACAAATTGGTCAAGAAAACCTCTCACCAAATCTTACGATGTAGTGATGGAATGAGAAGGGGAAATTTGTATACATTCTCTTAACTTTTTATTTTTCAAATATCTAAATATTCTTAGTCAAAATAAAATAGTGGAAACATTATTAAATTGAATTGTATCCCAAATTTCTTGATAAATCTCTATATACATGTTGGTATCCTCATGCATCATCCCAGAAAATTTGATGAGTTTGAAATAATATGGAAAATTGTCAGCTTTATCTTAAACAAAGGAACAATTTATAGAGACACCAGAATTTTGGTATAAATAACCATTTATAAAGGATTTCTATAATCCATGACTGTTCACATCTCTTGCTACAATATCAAATATATAATCCTTCAAATCATATCCCTTACATCTTATTCTTTAAAATAATTTTTTACTATAGAAATATGATGTAAATCAATATTTTACATCATGAAATGTGTGCCCTAACTCATAAATGTTATCATCATGTTGAACATATTACATAATATTTGATTTCATGAGTTTTGGGCCATGGATATAATTCGGGCAGGGTATATACTCTTGATAGCGGTATAGTTGGTATGGTTGAGGGACAATCTTCATTGAGATCTATGATTCTATTTTCAATAATTTTTCTATTCTATTTGAAACATGAATATCTAAATATTTTATACCATCTTTTGTGTATATAATTAGTATCAAGCTAATGATTTCTGACCTAATATGTTGTATCATGTTATTCCCTTAAAGAATTTTTTAGGTAGTATTTAGAATTTCAAATGGTGTGCTATAGTGATTGGTAGATTTGGAATCCTATGGGGATTTATTTATCTGGGATATGTTTAGTCATGATGGTATCTTTAAGACGTATTAGCTTAGGAACTTCCATTATTATATTGTATAGTGACCCATAATTTTCTTATATTGATATAACATATTATTAAATGAATAATTATTTCATTAAATAATAATCCATACCTGAATCATTTATTTCTATTTCCTTTGGATACTTGAATACATAAATATCTAGTTCATAGTTGAACTACATCATCTCCCATAGAGTTATTCAAAACTTGATTCATTAGTAGTCATAACATATATAATACCTTTCTTGAAATCATAGGGAATAGAAACATAAGAGTGTGTGATCTTAGATTATCAATAAGGATAAATATGGAAAGATATTAATATAACATGAGTATTATAGAATAAGAATAATAGAATACCATTTTGAGTCTATAGAATGTATATAATATATCATAATCATGATTCATGGAATAAATCTTGATAGTTCATAAGACATGAATAATATTAATATCAAAGAACATGATCTATTATATCGTAACATTGGCATAATACATAGATGTATGACTTACACATAAGAATAGAAAATCATTTACTTAGTGTCAAGGCTCGTTGAAAAAACTATTATAGTAGAATGGGTTCACTACCGAAACCATCATAGTATTCAAGGTTTACTCCCATGACTATCACAGTGGATAGAACCCTAATGAACTAGGTTCACTCCCCATTCTAGTCCTATTTCTATCTTAAGATACTAATCAATACCCAATAAATTATAGGGGGGGTATATTTCCCATCCATCATTGGTTATAACATAAAAATCATCTTTAGTTATAATTTAACCACCATACTAAGATACAAAAAAACCATTTTCATATTATGTAAACAATACATAAGTGTGTCACAATGTCATTAAGTATTCATCATATCAGAATCCATGAAAAGAAATGGAATTCAAAAATATTTCATCATAACAACACATGGAAAATTAATTGGTTTCAAAAATATTTTTTCATCATAAACATAAATAATCTTGAGAAATATAATGTATTGTATCATTGGATAATATTCCCAATAAAACTTAAGTAACATCAAAGCATTTCATCTTTGATATCAAATTAATTTGAAATATCACTAGAAACATTTATTGAGGAAAATAAACTTTTCACCTTGAATTTATTTATTTGAAATATAAAAACATCCAAAATTTTATAGAAATAAATTTCTTTACAGATAAATTTTGAATTTTTTAAATAATACATTTAATAATTTATCATTCATGGTGGTATAAAATACCGTTCATTTTATACATGTTTAAATGAATATTAGATACACATTTTTAGTGAAAATCATATAATCCATGTTCGGAATATGAGAAGAAGTTTTCTTTTGAAAAATTAAGTAAAAAATAAAAAAATGGGTAAATTTTTTTTTATAAAATAATTGGATAATTATAAAATCCTTCATTAAAACACTTTTAGAGAACATAGACGTTGAATGAAAATCATGTTCGGTCGAATAGAGAAATAAAGATATATTTTCTTAAAAATATTATTTTATTAATCTTGAGTACATAGAGGGAGAAAAATGAAAGAAAAATATTTATTTTCATTAAATAACTAGATGATAAAAAATTAATGAGTTTTATCAGAGGTATTTTATAAGATTTCATCAGCGATATTATATTGTAAACAACCCTGATAAGCAATATGATTGTAAATTTAAAACCATTAAAACATTTATATCATTTGAATCATTATACCCATGAAATAAATAACATGAGATGGATATTTATATCACCAAATTTTATGATAATAATAATAAAATACATTCATCTGAAATATTCACACCACACAAAAGAAATAAGTGGTAAATGTGGAATGTGTCCCATAAAAATAAAAGTAAGAAAAAAATCAAATACCTTATATCCTTGCTTTGTTAATACACATTAAAACCTACTTTGTAATAAATATATGTTTTTAATACATGTATTAAAGAACAATAATTATATATATCATACCATTTATTATTTAATTTGGACATTTTATTAACCTTTTTTAATGATTTTTTTTATATCATGTTTTGTGTAATAACTACGTTTTCATGTATGTTTTGATTTCATATTTTCAGTCCATTTAAATTTATCATGGTTCCATCATCTCAAAAAATTTCACCATTACATAAATATAATATATATTAATTCAAATTTTATTTATATTAATCCATAAACATTATAAATAGAATATTAATTACATTGTTCATTGAGATGATTGGTCGTACGTACACATGAACGATGTATTCATTTTCTCAAAAGATGGAACTAAAAGAAGGTAAATAATAGATCTCATTTATAAAGTAATTATTATTTAATATATATCACATATATTCATCAAATCTACCCATATTACCTTCAATATAAAGCGTAAGTGAAGAATAAATCACATCGTTTCGTGAGGTTGTAGTCTTCCATACACACGAGAAGCCTCATATTCTCCCTGAATTAAATGTAAGAAGGTATATATAATATTATAATTAAATAAGTATAATTATTTATTAAATTTCATATATATGTGTGTGTGTGTGTTTGTGTGTTAAATAATTCTTTATATCTATCTATCATATTTGGTGATGGAAAACAAATTACATCAGTTCGTAAGGCGGTTGTTCTCCATACACAGGATTGATAGTTTCATTTCCCCTTTGAGGGAATAGAAGATGGATATAAGTTATTATAAAATAATAATAAAATATCATTATATGGTAGATAATTATGTTATTATATAATCATATTTGGATAATATGTAAAATAGGGGAAGGAATAAACAAAAAAAAACATGAGTTTAAGAATTATATCTCTTCTTCAGAAAACCTATTTAGGTTTCTACTTAATGCCTTCATTGGGCAGTTTCATTATCAAAATATAGACTCTAGGATGCGGGAAAATAATTAAGGAAGTTGTTTTGGATGTTATTTTATGAAAAAAATGGTTCTGAATGTATGAAAAGGAGAGGACAGTAAGTGCCCTTTTATAAGTGGGGACAAGGATGCAGTTGGAATTTTTGAAAATAAAAAGGTGTATCCACATTTTAAACAAGAATAAAGGATAAAATAATGTTCATTATATGACCATATATTATGTAAGTTTGAAATAGTTCTATAAAATAGGAAAATTAAACTTTATTAGCTCATTTGACTCTTAAATGTTTAGTTTAACCCATGTTAAACCTGTTTTAACATTAAATGATGTAATTAATTTTTTTTTAATTTTTACTATTAATTTTGACAAAAAAAACATTAAATTATTATATAATATTAATAAATTGGATTAAAAATATGGAATACTATTTTCATAATTCCATTCATAGAATTGGAAATAATTTATTTAAAATTAAACCCATGGACGTGATGAAAAAATTGTTTTCCAAAGAGATAGTTTTTATAAGTATGTAAAGTTTTAATATAAAAAGTAAATATTACTTTTATTAAAATGAACTAAACTAGTATAATAATAATATAAATGAACTGATATAACTTTTCAAATACTTTTAAATTTATATAACTTTGTAAATGCATTAAAAGAGACAGTTTTTAATAAAAAAATCATTACTATTCACTAATCCCCAGAAAATTAATCTTTTTAGAAAATTCTCAAAACTTAACCCAATTAAAATTTTAAAATATTGATTTAAAAAAATAAATTTTATATTTTAAAATAATATTTTTAAATGTTTTGAAAACTAATTCATTTATATTTCACAAAATATCAATATAAATTAATTTATGATAAAAATGTATTTTCAAATAATATAAAGGCTTCACAAAAAAATAGGTGCTTATTTATAAATATTTTTTATCTAAATCCTTCATAATAAATTTTAAAAATAAAATTATTCCTATTAATTCCAAAAAAAATAATATCTAGGTTATAGTGTTTATTTTTAAATAATAATATTAATTGTATATTCAATTTCGTTAATACTAAATATTTCGTTTAATAGAAGCTATAGGAAAACAATAAATTAAAAAAACCACAAATTTATCCCGGAATTGAAATATATGACCATTAAAATGAATTTATCATTTTAAATTCATCACTTTTATAAAAACATATAGGGATACTTCTACCTCATCTTATCCTTCGGTACACACATAGCTTTTTGAAAGTGGTTGTTTCACCACAAAACATTGCCGGTGTGTGTTCTCTTCTATTTAGAAAAGTTTTTATTTGTGATATATAATATCCATTTGTTATTTCACATAAGAGATATCATAATATAGTGGTATAACCATTAATTTTATTACATGTTATGGATCAGGTATGTACTTCCTCAGGAAAGATTCATGCAATACATCGTGAACCAGAGAGAGGTTATATAGAAGAATTGTGATATATGAAACACTGTCAATATTATTAAGAATTTAAAATGGACAGATATTGTTGAGTCTTAGTTTTCCATTCATTCCAATTCTCATAAACCTTTTCCATGGATAGATTCTTTCAAACATTTTTTCAGCAACTTCAAATTCCAGATCTCGTTAATGATTATCAACATAAAATTTATATCAACTTTGTAGCACCATTATGTGTTTCTAAATAGATATAACCTTATCTCCCATTTAATATTATTTCTTTGTTCATGGTATATTTCATTCTGCAAATTCATCCCATAAAGTTTAATTTCTACACTCCTTTCCATATTGGTATTTATAAAGATCCATCTGAATGCTTGAGCGAAAGATATTGTTTTATAAAAACTCAACCATAAAAAGGTTTTTATCCAGACCACATTTGAAATCCATAAAAAATATCTCAACATATACTCTATGGTTTTAATCGTTCTCTTAGATAGAACATCTATCTAAGTATGATATGAAGTACTAAAACAACACTTTTAAGTATCTCTAATTATGAAATCCCACCAAAACTAATCTTTCAAATCACTATATATCTTTATACTTCCACGAGGAATAGGGAATGAATAACTAGAGCTTCCTCTAACATATATTTCTTCAAATATAGTCTGTACATAACACATAAATGATTCTGGAACCTTATCATTAAATATCGATTATTTTTTGACTTAGTAACATTTCTATCCTTCTTCCATAGCTCAACATCATCCTTTTAGGCCACATTAATTTTCAATTGTATATATGGTTAAATAATCATTCTGAGAAAGATAATATTTCTCCCCTTTTATTATGATTTCTAGACCTGTCCTTTTCAATTCTTGAAATATTGGATAGGTTTTTATCCTTTTCACGGAGAAGTTGGTATGATCCTCTCAACTCAAAGCATCAACCACTTTATTTTTGATCGATTGGCCCAAATGCCTAATTTTTTATTATGTTTTTGGATAAACCTCTTTTAAGGGAAAGGGGGGGAAACCTCAAAAGAATCTAGGAATTAGAGAAATTAACACAATCTGAAAATAAAAAGGGTCGCAATCATCCCAAGACAAGAATACGCAGAAAAACTCCTCCCCATCATCGATATCAACATGGCATGCCTCCACCTTGCATGACTGCTCAGCATGTTGTCTCATGCAGAAATGCATGGGCCTGATACCAATGGTTGTGTCATACCCTCTCAATCATCTGGATCTAAATAGTCATGCCTGATGAAGGAAACCTACTCTAAATCATCATCTGAATTAATCCTTGTAGAATGTCTAAGACAAGCAACACTATATAGAAAACAAACCAACTAATATATAACAACATTACAAAAACTTCCAAGGGCTCCTGTCATGTCCTAGTTCACCACAATCATCCCAAACCAAATTGATCACCTAAACACCAAACCTCACTCCTTCACAAAACCTCCCAAACAATCACATCCAATAAATCTAACCCACCTCTAACACCAGGAAATATTTCACAAATAATATCATCAAAACTAAATTAGTAAAACACACAAACCCAAAAGAAGAACATGGAAAACAGATCACGAACTACAGAAATGAACAACACATGAGGAGAAAACAAAATTGAAAAACAAAGGAAAGAAATAGAGATCCAGAAACCATCACCAATAATCTGGTGACCCTTGCTGGATGTTGGAAGAATCTTCACTGTAAGGAACCAAGATAAAACTGTCGCCACCATCACTCGAAGAGGCCGTAGATCCAACCAAAGCACACTACCAACACACGACTGCACCCTCAGACCATATCAGACCATAAATCGACCACATCACACTGCTATAGAGAATCCGAGTCAACCAAAGGTCACAAACAATCGATGCCTCAAAATATTGATGGTGCTTACCACCCACGCCACCACCATAGGACCCACAAACCCTCAGAACAAGAACATTCACCTCAAAGATGTGGAAAAATAGAGATCTAGGATGTCACCATAGCAAGGGAAGCATTCCTGAAGCTGTTGAGAGTCGGGGATGAAGCCATAGCTGACCGAGGTGAGATGGTGGTGATGGAGAACCCTAGCACTGCAGAGGATCCCCTTATGAGCACATTACAACTCCCAACCAATTTGTTTTATTTCACATGTTGGTAATGTATTGAGTGGTCATATTATTTAATCATCTTTAACCATATTCTCTCGAGCATGTACAATTCCTTATGTGTGAATATGTACTTTAAACCTTTATGATCAGTATAGATATCACACTTTTCTATATAATGATAATTCATTCATATATTTAATACATAAATTATAGTAGAAAACTCCAAATCATGAGTTGGATAATTTTGATCATGAAACCACAATTTTCATTAGGCGTAAGAAATAACCATATAATTTGTATGGTAACACAAACCAATCCTTTATTTTATTCATCACTATATATCAAAAACCCTTATCCACAATAGGGTAATGTAATAATTGTTTCACTAACTATTCTTTTATTTAGTTCTTATAAATTTTAATTGCATTCATCTATTTGGAAAAACTTGGATCCCTTCCTAGTTAACTTGTTTAGTAGATTATATTGTCTTGAGAAATTATCCACAAAGAATTAATAATAACGAGACAATCCTAGGAGACTATAGATCTCAATCACCATGTTCGCCTATTCCAGTGATCAATAACATTATTCTTTGATGGATCTACCAGTATACCCACTCTTGAGATTATGTGACCCAAAAATGAAACCTTTTGTAACTAAAATTCTCGATTTTTAAATTTTTTCATATAGTTCCTCCTTGAATAAGGTCTTTAGTACAATTCCCATGTAATCTTTAAAATATTACTTTATCTTTTAATAAATGAGAACATAAACTATAAAGACATCCACAAACTAATCATAGTAATCTCTAAAGACTATATTCATTAAATAAAGGAAGATATAGGAAGAATTAGTATGACCGAATTGCATCAATATATACTCATAGTTTCCATACCTACAATATAATGTTGTATTTGGAATATCATACTTCTTGAAACTTAATTTTTGATATCCAAAATGATGTTCAATCTTGGTAAAGTGTTGGTATTTAAGTGATTCATCAAAAAATTCATCAATATTGTGTAGACGATACTTGTTCTCTATCGTGATCTTGTTCAGCTTCTTATAATCAATGTAGAGTCTCATCAATACATATTTATTTTAAAAAATAATAATTGGTTCACCCCAAAGTGAAAAACATGGATGACTGAATCCCTTGTTAAGATTATCTTTGATTTTGTTCTTCAATTCCTATAAATCCATCAGGTTTATTCTATAAGAAGACATTGAAATGGTTGTATCACCATGTATGAGTTATATTAATAACTCAACATCACGTTTCGGTGGATTACTAGGTAACTCTTACAAAAATGCATCTAAAAACTCCAATATAATAATCATATCATTGATGTAGAGATTATCCCCATCCTTGTAAGATAAAAATCACTTCTTAATAGAAATTAAGACCTATACAATGGATTTGGTTACCATTAGAAGTTTATATTTATTGTCGCGGTAAAATATGATCATAGGTTGGTTTGGAATATATAATGTGGCTTACCTTTCTTAAAAATTGATATGGTATTTACATACTGAAAATCGACATATGCCTAAAAAAATCTCAAATTTACCTATAGGGAGAATAACAACATTTGTAGGAAGTATATACCCAAAACCTTCAATTGAATAATAATAATAGCCTTGATATGTGATCATCATTACATTATGGGTTTTCATTATAATTCAATTTCTAATTATTGGGATGAAATTTTGATAATTATAAAAAATTATTTTGATATAAAAGGGTGGGTAGTTCTAGGGTCAAATAAGACATTATCAGTTCTAGAGTGGATAGTATGTGTACCTTTAACCCTATCATTATAACACCACTTATCTGAAATAGATATTTCATGATATTTCTCTTTGTCTCTCGTAAAAATATTTTACAGACATAAAACATCATCATTAACCTATGGATTTGGGAACTAGGTTGCATAATTATCATATTATTATTATTATAGAGGTAAAACTGCCAATGGAAACTCACATATGCTGCATGAAATTGAAAATAAACCTGCTAGATTAGGGACTCGACCCTATAATCATGCCTTAAACCCCAAACCACTCACACCACCCTAGCTGACCATGGGGTCGCATAATGATCATATTCTTTTCATTTGAAATAATAGATTTTATGTGGTAGATTCAATGCATATTTTTCTCTCTTAGAGTAATTAACTATAATGTTCCCATAACTTTGGTAATTGATTGTCCAATGACCTTCATTTCCATACAAAAAATCATTTAACATTCCCCTTATAATAATTCCCACAATGTTTACTTCCACACATTAGTCATGAATGAAATCTCAACTTCTTTTCTCCATGTGTTTTATAGTTTCCACTAAATGTCATCATACCATTCTTATCAAAACCAATATATTAAAGGGTATATCCTATATGTTTTTCTACCATGATAGAAAAATGAATGATTTATTCATTACTATTAAATTCTCTTATGTTCAGTCCCCCTTGAAGACATACATTTTTTCCACTAAATAATTGATCAACTGTAATTTCATGTTGGATGATAATACCATAATTGTACCTCAAAAGTATCATAAAATCACCAAAAAGGTTTCAATGTATTAACCATACTTCTTTTTTAACACAAGGAATTTCTTATCCATTTGTTTGAGAATAATATGAGGAAAGTAATTTTTTGTAACTAATGGATTAGTAGAACCACTAAAAGAAGGTGGATGTTTCATCATGATGGAATCAATATAATTTCGTTCCTTATTATTTATTGGATGTTATCATGATTCATTTATTGATAATGTTGTGTGAGTATATAAATTATAATTTTCATTCCAACTCCCATAATTGTTTGTTTATCAAAATAATAATCATTAAATTTACCATAAAACTCAACATTAACACATTTAATTTAGGTTCCATACATTTATTGAAACCAAAAAACAGAGTGTAAGTAACAATTATCATAGTAGGGAACCACATAATCATGAAAAATCACTTATATGATATCTAAATAATGACACCTTATTTTCAATATATGACACCTTAGTCTTATCCTAGATCATTCATGATCATTATTTAAATATTTCATGATGGTTCATAAAGAGTTTGTGAATTTCAAAAAACATATATCTCAATATTGTCAACCTAGTTATACAATAAGGCTCATTACCATGCACCAGGTGATGATTGAGTTCATCTCAATGCACCCTTTCTATATTTATTACCCTTAGGTACATATGAACTATATCCAAATCCACGTATTATATTCATAAATATAATAAATATATCATAAACCAATATCTTTATCCTTCGCCAAAATTCTAGGATATTTTATTATATTTATATTTATCATTATGGTTCTCACTAAATTTTTCCCATCCTATTTTCTGAAGGATTAATTAAACCTTTAATTGATAAAAACAAAAGAAACCAAAAAATTTAATACATTTATATCATCTCATGTTATGTGAATATTCATTACATAACCTGATGATCCATGCCAATATTATTAAGGTATTGTGTCTTTTGAAACATGGATACAAAAACAGTTAGTTCATTATTGTACTACATCATCTCCCATTGAGTTCTTCACAACTAAAAAAATTATTTGACATATCATACATAATACCATAATTTATAACATAGAGAATTGAAACATAAGAAAGGGTGAGACCAAATGTGCAATAGGGATAAACAAATGAGATATCAACATAACGTGAGTATAATGGTAGGAGAAGAGAATAACATTTGAAAGTTATACCTTGTACATTATAAATCATAAACATGAGTTGTGGAATAAATATTTGGTGTTCATAATATATAACTCAAAATATAATCAAATAACATAACTCATGAGATCATGACATTGTCATAGGACATAGATTTTTACCAGAAAAAAGCATAGAAAAAAATTTCCTTAGTATTCAAGTCTAACTGAAAAATTTTATAGTGGAATGGATTCAGTCCTCGGACTATCATAGAAGTCAATATTCACTATAAATACTATAATAGTGGAAAATTTCTCTTACAGAACTGGGTTCACTCCCTATTCTGGTCATGTTTATGTCCTGAGATATTAATCTTTTACTCAATTAATTGGAGAAAGATATAGGTTCCACGCACCCTTGGTTATAATGTAACCACCAAAATTTATTATAATGTAACCACCATCCTTGGGTATAATGTAAACAATTTCATAAAATTGAAAACAATCATAATTATTCTACAAGAACAAAAAACAATCATCATATCCCAACCCCTTAAAATAAATCGGTTTCATAAAAATTTCATCATAGAAAAACTAATATGGAAGGATCGGGTTTCATAAACATATTTCCATTATAAACATAAATCATTCAAAAAAGTAATAAGGATGGTATAATTGGATCATATTCTCAATAAAACATAATTAACATCAAATTATTCCGTTATAGATGGAAAATTATTTTTTAATATAACTTGAAATATTTATTGTGGAAAATAACCCTAGCACATTGGAAAACATTATTTGAAATCTAAAAAATCCCATATTTTAAGGAAAATAATTGTCTTGATATTTAACTTGTAAATTTTAATGGAATATTTAATCATTTATTATTCATTATGCCACCAAATACCATTAATTTCATATATGTTAAAGTGGATATTCCTTATACATTTTCATTTTAAAGTCAAAAGATCCTAGTTCAGAATATGACAAGATGATTCCAATTAAATAATTTTTTAAATGTTATAAATTGTGCAAAAACTTGTTTAAAAATTAATTTTATTATTTTAAAATATTTTTTAAAGTTTTTAGAAAATATATAAATGGAAGAAAAATGATTTTTGACCGTAGAGATAAATAATGTTGATTTCTTTTAAAAGAATTCTTTTGAACTCTAGATACATAAAGTAAGGAAAATAAAATGAATAAATGAATTTTCATGATATTAATCGACTATAAGATAATTAATTAGTTCCATTAGAGATAGATAATAATATTTCATCATTAAAACCTAATCATAAACAACTGTAATAAACAATGAGATAGTAATTTAAATCATTAACCACTTTGGTGCCATACGAATCAGAAGCCACATGAAATAAATAAAATTAGATGAATATATATTTCTAATAATTTTAATATAATAATCATAAAATAAATTCATGGCTATTATAAACACCACACAAAAGAAAAAGTGGTGAATATGGTATGTGTCCCATAAAAATAAAAATGAGGTGGAAATCCATTACCTTATATATCAACTATCATTGTACGTGTTCAGAAATACTATATAATAAATATAATTTTATTATAAATATATTATATAATCATAATTATATATGTCATACCATCTGTTACTTACTTATGACCTTTTATAACCGGTTTATTAAAAATTCCTTGTTAAAATCATGTTGTGTGTAATAAGTTATTTGTTTTTCATGGTTGTTTTGATTTTGTATTTCAGATCCATTTATGTAGATAATGGATCCATAATATACATAATGTTTTCCATGACATAAATATTATATATATTAATTACAAATTTATTTTTAATAATCCATAAAATTTAGATATAGAAAATGAATTGTACCGTTCATAGAGACGGTGTGTCATTTGTACGCATTAGCACTATTTTTATTTTCTCATCGGATGAAAAGAAATGAATTTAAATAATATATCACTATCCTTGATTCATTATTATTTAATATATATTTCATATATTTATTAAATTTACCCTTATTACCTTCTATGTAAATCATAATTGAAAATTATTTGCATCGCTTCACGGGGAAGTATCCACCGTACACATAAGCGATATTATCATATTCAAATGTAATGGAAATTAAGAATGTATAAGTTATGTTATAATTACCTTAGAATCATAATATCATAAATATCAAATAAATATATTGAATTAATCATTATATCCAACTTTGAGTGGAGGTGATAGAAATATAATTACATTGGTTTGTGAGGTGGTAGTCCATCGTACACAAGATCGATAGTTTTGTTTCTAATTTTATTGAAGTGGATTTGAATACAGGTTGTTCTATTAACATAATAACATCTCTAAATAATGGATATGATAATTTTATTATATCAAAATAGCTAAATTATATTATAAGGAAGTGGTGAAATAAATAACTCAAACAAACAAATTTAAGAATCCAATAATAGCGACCCAACCCCAGAATGTCTGGAGTCGGTGTCCACTGTTATTACATTTGCCAAAGATACAAGTAAATCGTGTCCCAAAAGACTGAATATTTTTTTAGTCTTGGTAAACTAGATTCAAATATGCTTATTTTTTTACAAATGAATACGCTAATTAGAACATAATTTTTTATCTAAATAACATTGACAATAATAACTTTATTCCATCTAGAGTATGCTAGAATATCTTTCTTAGTAAACTTATTGGATTCTTGGGGAAATAAACTATAATAAGGTTGAGATGAAATGCTTAGTAAGGGTAAATTACAGAGGAAGAAATAATGAATCAATTATAATAATCAATATGGAAAGGTAAATAATTGAAAACACTTTACATGTAGTCAACAGCTGAAAACGAAGAGAGTACATAATATGGAAAGGTAATTAACTGAAATGCATGCCATTTAATAAATGAATTGAGAAGGAAATTAATCCATGTATATGTTGATGAAAAATCTCATGGATAATAATAACTGAAACAAAATGAAGAAAATTATTAATTATTGGATGTCATGTATCTATTACTTGAACCATTAATCATGAAAGATCTATCCTCAAGACTTATTAAGTATATGTGTAGAAACCGTTCTAGTTTTTAAGGAAACAGACTTTATGGGTTCCTTGCCAAATAATTTCATCTCATGAGACTACTAATGCATCATGGGGATTTCATTAACTGATCCCCAATCCGTACGGTTGGCCTTAAATTGCCCCAACCCATGTCTTTCATGTCCCAAACATTCCCCATATTGAATAAATAACAGTCCTCATCAAATATTCATATTGAATAAATGATATTGATTTATCAATATCGCCCTATGTAATTAAATAAATTTCAAAGTAAACATTGTATGAAAAAATGTATGTAGTTTATGCAAAGAACATATCCATGATAAGTGATATAGATAATTTGGGGAAATTTAACATTAAATTATCATAGGGAATTAAATATTTCAAGGTGAAAAATAAAGGAATAAAGGAACTGAATATCAATATTTTGCTTCTTTAAAGTAATTATAAGCCATCTAGAGAATGAATAAAGATGTTATTAATACAACATATCCCAAGTGGAGTAATATATAGGTTAGTTATCATTGATGAATATAAATACCAAAATAAGATATTTTAAAAACATTCTCAATGAAAATATCCTTTTATTTTGAAATACCTTTTGAAATACATTTTTTTGAAAATCACTTTTGGAAATATTTTCTTCAAAAAGTAACCTTTTAAACAATCAAAGGATGCTTTATTGAAATTATGGTGGGTAAATATATACAAGTCATATGAGGTAAAAAAACATTCCTTTTACACAATAAAAAGGTTAAAAAAATTCCTTGTTCGGAAAGCGACAAGATAATTCCTTTGAAAAAAATTGAAAAAGAAAAAAGGGGTAAATGTATTTAATAATTTATTTTGGAAAGTTTTAAAACATTTCCATTGAATTTTTTTATAAATTATGGTTTTCAGAATAAAACAGGTTCTTTGACTAAAGAGATAAATGAAGTTGTATTTTATTAAAAAAAGGATTTTAAAACATTTTGAGTAACAAATAGTGGGAAAATGGTACTATTACGTGATAAAGGTCTTGAATAACCAAGGGAGGATAAAATTAATGGGTTTGTTAAACAATTAACCAATAATTTTCTCTCATGGAAATTCATGTTTAAACAATCCTAAACAAAATGAGATTGTGCAGTTGACCCTTGAAAAGACCATAACGTTGAAGTGAGACTCAACCAATGAATATATTATGTGTGTTGAAAGTAAATCCACATAAAATAAGTTTAAATTTAATAATTGATAGTAAAAATTTATTAGACACATAATATTAAAAATATTAATGACAATGATGAATTAGTATAACCCCATGAAAAGTATTCAAACCATTGAATGATCATTAAAATTATTATTGAGAAAAATAATAATTAAACATTCCAAAGTGTCCCATATCAACTTAAAAAAATTTAATAATAAGCCTCCTGAACTAATAACATTAAATGAAATATTTAAATACCATTAAGATATTATAATTTTTGATATGATATATCAAAATGTATAGAAGATACACCACATAGAAGAAGTAAGTAGTGAATATGACATTTATCTCACATAAGTAAAAAGTTAGATGAAAATATATTAACATTCATTTCTTTTTTGGGTGAACCAGAACTTAAAATCTTGCATAATAGTTTTTATAGTGTTATTAACTTTTTTAAAAACTATATTCATGTCTATAATATCTTATTACCCATTAGATAACAATCACTACTAGAAGTTTGAGCTATATCCACGGTTTAGAACTGTGGCTATAGGTAATAGCCATGGTTTGAGGAACCATGGATAAGTTTGGTGTGGATATAGGCATGGACCTATAGGGCCTCGGAGCTCTCCCTCTAGATCTCCTAGTCCGGCTTCTCTTCTTTCATCCTCTTCGACGGATCTTCGGGTGACTCCGGTCGTCTTGGCGATATTTCCCTTGACGCAAGGATTTGGCCCTTGTTGCTCGGATTTGGCCTCGTGCTTGAGTCTGGATTCAAGTGGTGATGGGATATGGGTGCACCGTGATGCAGTAGGGGTTCAGTGTAGTGTCTCTTCTTCCTTAGGCGACATATTGTTCTCCATAATCTAGCCCCTAAAGTGACATTGGATTTTCAGCACAGCAAAAACCTATTGTTCCTCTGTTGTGGTTGTTCCTTTGCATCTTGTTGATGGTTCATTTCCCTCCTTGGCGTTCGGATCTGGTTCTGATCTAATGATCCTGATCAGATTTGGTTGATTTTTGGTGGGTGACATTCATCAGCTGTCCAGCGCATTGAGCGGATGGGCTTCACCGGTGGCGTGTGGTTGGTCATTCGGTGGGGGTGTTCTGACAGTTCTTGGGGGAGGTTACTGGGGTAGTGCTGGGCTGGGTGAACAATGATGAAGGAGCTATGGGACTGACAATATTTGGGGGTTTCTCTGGTGATTCTCCGATGTGGTGGTGCCATATTGTAGTGTCGGTGTGGTCCTCAAGTCTTGTTATGGATTTGTGCCAATGGGTTTCTGATCTATTGTCATCTAGGTTATGTGATTCGGACTTGGTGAGCCTTAGTTTTGTAATGGTTTTTGTACCATTAGGCTTTCAGGACACTAAAATTTAATCCTATATGCATATGGGTCTACAGTTTGGGCTTGTCATGGGTTCTCCCTTAATACAGTTCAAAAGGGTTCCTGTTTTCATTTTCTATTCTTTTAATAATGAGGTTTTCCCCCAACTATTTCGTTATAGTCCTAGACCTATAACCACGGTTCAAACTAGGGTTGTAGGTATATATCCATGGTTTAAACCATGTAAATTTTACTATAACCATGGTTTAGAATAGTGGTTATACCATTGGACAACCGCACTCAATTTCCACGGTTTCTAATTATGGAATTAGACATATAACCATGATTAAAAACTGTGGAAATAGACCTATAGAAATGGTTAGAAACCATGGATATAGGGTTTGGAAATACATTATAAAATAGATCACACCCTATCCCCTATATAGCCCCCCCCCCCCCACTCTCCCTAGGATATCCCCCTTAGACACCCCCTAACCCTACATATCCCCCTCCCCATTGGAAACCCCCCTCCCCCCACACATCCCCCCATCTCCCCTATAAATACCCCCCTCCACACCCCCACCCCCATAGGGTAGACCCCCCCCCCCCCCCACACACATAGCCTCCCTAGATATCACCCGCCTTCCCCCTGGATAGCCCCCCCCCCACACTACTCCACCTAAATCTTTCCTCTCTGTCCCTGGAAAACCACCTCCCTCTCCCTGAAACCTCCTCCCTTTCCCTGGAAATATTCCCTCCCTTTCCCACCCTCCCCACCACCAACCCCACAACTCCATCTATAGCCCCCTCTCTTTCCCTAGAAAGCCCCCTCCCTTTCCCTGGACAGCCCCCCCCCCCACCCACCCCACCACCACAACCACCACTCCCTCTACTTCCCCCTCTCTATCCCTAGAAAACGCCCTCCCCTTGTATCCCCCTCTCACCCCTAGGACAGAACCCCCCCCCCCCACCTGCATCCTCCCTCCCACCCCCTCCCCCACCCCCACCCTATACAACCCCACCCGGATACCCCCCCCCCACTCCCCCTTACAGACCCACTCCCTTTCTCTAGACACCCCCACCACCACCACAACCACTCCCCATGTAGTCCCCCTCCTTTTAACTATACAACCCCCTCCATCCCTTTCCCTGGACAACCCCCTCCCTTTACCAATACAACCCCCACCACTCCCCTTCTAGCCCCACAACCACCCCCTTACGCATCCCCCACCACCACTCCACCAGCAGCCCCCCTCCCTCTCCTTGGACCTCCCCCCCCACCCCCACCACCACCACCACCACTCCCGCTACAAAGCCCCCCCCCCATACATCCCCCACCCATTCCCTGGACATACCCCACAACCCTCCTCCCTAGATAGACAATTTCCCTCCTTCTTGGACATACCCCCCCACACACCCTACACCCCCACCCTTCTTCCTAGAAAGACCCTCTGCCCCTGGACAGACCCCCCCCCCCCACTACAGCCCCCTACCCCCTACAAATTCCCCCCTCCACTCCCCCCTGGATATCCCCCCCTGCATCACCACCCACCCCATGTATAGTCCCCCACCTTACACCCCCCCAACCCTCCTTACATACTAGTCAATTGCCTTGTGCAAACTAAAAACATGTTAATATAGCTACTATACAAAAAATCAAATAAAATGAACTACAATAACCAAAGACATGCTAATATAACAATACCTAAATCAAACATAATCAATCCAAATTTAGTATAATGGAACCAAACCAAATGGTTTTGAAAAAGATGAAACTAAACCAAACTGACTCAAACCAATCAAAACTAGCTTCAATAAAGCATAATTGAAAAATCCAAAAATGAAACTAATGAAATATACCTAATTGAAAATAAAATTATTTTAATTGAACTAAATATCCCCAAGTCGAAAAAATGAAGCTATTAAAATTGAAATACACGAAAAAATGAACCAAATAAAAAATAACTACATAAAAGTAACCTGACCCAAACTGAACCAAGTAATTGAGCCTTATGATGAACTTTTAGAAGGCCTCTTGCCCATAGGTTGAGAGGATATCCCAGTAATGTGGTGATTCAATGTCCTCACTATTTTATATTCATTTTTCTCATTCCCATAGGTTGAGGACTCATGACTGCGTTGTCCAGTTCTGTGATTATTCACTTCTGATGGATTCAACAACGAGGAGGTCGTCTGATAGGATATCCCATAAATCTCATCTAGATCCATAATTTACACAAATTAATTTTGATACTCTGTCAATGAAACCACAATACCATTACTTCCCTTCATTGTAAACAATAAATAAATAAAAGAAAAAAAATAAAATAATGACACTGAAAGGACTACTTCGGTCATGGGGTATAAGAAACATTTCATGTAGATGAGGATTAGTTTTGTAGTATAGATTCATGAATAAAATACATATCATTTATCTAGAATAAATTCATACAACTATGACCAATACATTATTGGATTTGAAAAAATATAATACATACAGAAGGGAAATATAAGGTTGCATTTCGATGAATGTTCATCAAGGGAATCTAAATAAAAGTGGGTAAATACACACAAAATAATGGAACACACTCCCCCCCACCCTACACCCTCCCCCCACACTCTACACCCTTTGCTTCCTAAATAGACCCCCCCCCCCCCACTTTACACCCCCTCCACCTGGACAACCCTCCACCTCCCCCTAGATAGCCCCCAGTAAACCCCACCCCCCTGCACACACCCCCATGCATATCCCCCTACTGAATTCCTTAAAAAACTCAATTCCTCCCCCCAGGCACATCTCCCCCCCCCCCACTCCTTAAGAATATGTAATGCATGTACATAACATTATGGTTTCATAAATGGTAAACAAGAATTAACACAAAAATCACATTTTTTATAAAACATCATTATTTTCAAGATACATTAGAGATAGGTGGAACCTATTTTATGTTATATAGGTTGATAATTTTCTTATTTTTCTAATACCTATCCAAACAAGTCCCTTACTATTGAATGGGTGGTATCTAAGGAATATTAGTAAAATTCTAGGTAAAGGACCATGTGTAGTATTTATCATAGAAAATAAATACCCAGTAAAACTTCTCTAAAATAGAAACTCTTAACATGTAAATATAACAATATATAGAGACAATAAATTAGAAAAGGAAAATGAATGAGAGAAACATCCAAATCAAAGTAGGCCAAACACATCACATGAAAATGAATTGATAAAAAAGTGTCATAGACCTTAGTTGGTAAGATCTGTGATAGAAGTGACTATATCCCCATCAGTAGCTTTTAGAGACTTCGCATCCTTATCTCGTAGACTCAATTCTATGTCATCTCCAACTTAGTATCCTTATTGGATAAACACCATGCCTTGGATTTCATTAACAAGATTGTAAATTATTAAAGACATTATATATGTAGTTATGATATCTAACAACGTAAACAAATAATATATTATGAAATTAAAAAATAACAAATCAATTATAATCTAAGTATTAATATTTGAAGTTAACTTTGGATATATAATTTTTTTCATGAAAAAAATCGTGGTACCTGAACTACAAAAATTTTTGTATTTTTTTATGTTCAAGTTGATTTGGTTGTCAATTTGGTATGGTTTAGTTTCACTCAAAGTTATTATATTTGGTTCCACTAAATTTCTTTTGGTTTAGTTTTTTTTGTTATATTTTTTTCACTCCATGCCCCCTCCCCTTAGAAAAGTCTCACTCCATACTCCCACCCCTGGCCCCCCCACCCCTTCCCCTCTGGAAAGACCCCCCCCCCCCATACACACACCCCCTCACTGAAAAGACTCCCCCCACCACTACCACCCACCTACACACCCCCTCCATAGGCAGACCCCCTAAGATCCCCCCCCCCTCCCCTCTATAAATCCCCCATACCCCCCACCCCCCCCCCCCACCTTGCACACTCCCCCTGCACATGTTGCTAAATATTTTTGAAGTAGAGACGAGAGTTTATGAGAACGAAAACAAAACCTTTTGTAGACTCTTAATATCCATGTGTGATGTAAAACTCAATGAATCACGAGTAATTCATACATTTTATACTAAATAATAATATAGGAGAATCGTACCTTTTTCAATAATTGTTATATTTCATATTATGTTCTGATAAATCTAGCCTATTTTATTTTGTTGTAGATACTTAATGCTCTTGTGGAAAACCACTTTGATTACTAGAAGTTTGGATAAATATTGAAAATGATTTGTACCATTAATACTAAAATTGAATAAAGGGAGTAGAATCAAACCTTTTCTAATGATTTGTATATTCAAGATGATGTTATGAAAAGTCTAGCCGCCTGCATTTCGAAAACACGAAGACCATATGTTGAAATATTAATCATTGTGGTAAAAGGAGTGATAAATGATTTTCTAATTCAATTATGTATGTTTAAAATCTAAATCAAGAATGAATACCATAATAGTGAAATAGTAAAATAATTCTAATTTTATATGATATCAAATTTATAAATATGAAAGCACTATACCCAAGATGTCTTCCAAATTTTTTTTTGATAAATCCTTCGATGATAAGCACTGTAATTTTAAAAAATGTATATGTATTATAGTTTATCTATAAACATAAGAATATCCATAAGCATTTACACTATAGAGTTGAAAATTATGTATTTATTTTATTATTTAAGTAACATTGTTTTTTATAATCATAAGCTAAAGAAACTATACTTGTTAGGGTATATATATTATAATATTTGAAATTATGTGTGTATTGTAGTATTTTTATAAGCCTAATTGTAAGAATAAGAATACGATTAATCATAACCATAATCATATTCACTATGAAATTAGAAATTTTATTGTATTTCATTTGATCACATGAGTATACACATTAGAAATAGCATATGGTTAATCATAACCATAAACATATTCAGTATAATATTAGAAATGTTATTTTCTTTAGATAGATTAATTTGAATATATTTATTAGAGTATTACATCAACCTAATTGAATTAAGATCAATTTTTAGTGTAATAAAATAATCCAAGAAACATTTAATAGAATGATTTATCTAATTGTTGAATCTTTCAATATATTAGGATAAATAAGATAGTTATTGCCTCTTCAGCCACACTGAGAGTACTGCAATGAAATTTTTCAGCTAGATGGAAGAGAATAAAAATTATTATACTAATTTTCTAACCACTCTTTAACACTATAATTTTTTAATCTCTCCTATTCTTATCAATATCAGGTCAACCATATACCAATGAATCCCTATTATATTCCCCAATATCCTTCACTACGACAAGATCCTTGATTACTACTATAATGAAAGTGGGTATGAAAAAATGATAAACATTGACAAAATCTCTAACATTATCCCATACATGAATTAAATGGAATTATAAGTATAATTTATTCCCATGTTTGGAGAAAAGGGGAAAAATACCATATACATATATGTGTAATAAAGAAAATACATATTCCCTTGTTTTAATTCCATGAAAATCAGAACCCTATAAATTGTGTATGTTTGTGGGTAGAAATGCTCAAAGTAGCACATAGATAAATCTTCCCATGAAACCCCCTAGGTCCTCTTTACTTGGACTAAAATATACCTCTAGTTTTGAGATGGATTATAAAGTATAAAAATGTTAATATTCACTCTCTCTTCTATTCTTGAGAATCAACCAATTAAAAGATTCTATTTATCCCCTTTATCCATTCTTAAGCTCTGTGAGACCTATAATATCTTCTAAAAACCACACAATGCTAACTTGAAAATCAAAATATATATCTAGAATCATTACTAATTCCTAAGGTGGTATCCCTTCCATATTTTGAATCAGTTTAAGAAGACTCTTAGTGACCTTTTTCCCCACATCAGTTTTGTACTCACCCATTAGAGAAACATGATCACATTCTCATTCCATATTTATCTCACCAGAACACTTAGTATTAAGATCCTTCTCATTAGGATAATATAATAGTTTTATAGGTTCCATAATTTCAAAATCAAAACATATAAGATAACTTCAAATATTAAAATTTTCAAAATATAGAAGAAAATATCATGAATCACTCCCTTCAAATAATCATAACATAATAAGTCAAATATAACTAATCACATTACCACATATCTTTCAATTCAAAAAATTCTGATAACTATTTTATCAAAAACCCATCATGTTGTTTTTTGGAGTATTTGGATCGAGTTTATTAACAATTAAAGTTGAAAATATTTCAAAAAGGGTAAATCATGATAAATTTATGGAGAGATATTTTCTAGATTTGTCTGGACATGGTTTTGTGAAGAATGTGAATGTTTGGAGTCAATATAGAGGTTTTATGAAGAAAAAAAATATGAGTAAAACAAGATTTCAAATCAAAGAAATAATTTTTTCAAAATAAATATTTTTCAAATGAATGTTTTTAAAAAAGGAAGGAATTTCATGAAGGAAAATATTTTCAAAACGGAAAATATTTCTTGGAGTAAAATATTTTCATGAAGGAAAATATTTTTATGAAATGTTGAACCTTTTATGGAAACTAGAATAGAAATTAATTTGTGTATATAAAGTTTAATAATCAAGTGGATGAAAATTAAAACATTTATAAAATATAGGTGGAAGTTTTAATGGGCTTATAAAGGAAAATCTTATGAAAATAATGGGAGAAAGTGATCAATTTTATGAAAATTGGTTTTAGATAAAATGGAAATATTTAATCTTATATGAATGATGTTTTCTAATTTCCTCTATATATAAATATTCCCCCAATAAATTCACTAAGAAAAATGGATGCATTGGAGGAACATTTGGGTTAATAGGTAACATCGTTTTCAAAAAAGTAGATTTCACAATAAGATAATTACTCATTTGTTATTTTCCATAAAATGGAATAACTTCAAGAGAAGTTATTATTGGTAAAAACCATTAGAAACTTTTAGGAATACTATCTATTCATATTGTCTAACTTTACTATCCAACCAATTTCATATGGTTGTATCATTTAATTAAATCATTCTTCCTATAAGTAGGAATGAATTTATGTTTCTAAACTTTTGATAATTTTAGAGCTTGGTCACTTCCAATCCACCACCACCACCACCATCCATAAATTTGGACATTTGATGCCTAAAGTTCCTCTATCTTATTGACTAATTTATTTTTTCATAAAATGGTATTCACACCTAAGCCTCACAATATCTTAATTGAGAATGATACTCCAAGATTCCCCACTAATTCCTCTATAATATTACATAGACTTCCTTCTACTCTTGAATATTCCATTATATCTAGTATGGTTCCCCGATATGCCTTCAGATTATCCTAACCCAATCAAGGCATAAAATTGCCTTAGCGTATCCTAGATTTTGACCTTTGTTAGCCTGTCAAATGAACATTGAGTCTCTTCTATATTCCATAAATTAAATAGTTTTTCCTCTAAAATCATCTAAATGATGTGATAATTTATAGGAATATGTTTTTACTATTATGAAACATTGTATTTTTTTCTAAATAAATCCCTCTTTGTGAATCAACAAATATAATTTAATCATCTTTCCTCTGTTTAAGAACATATACCCCCATGCAGAAATATTAGCTCTTTTCCCACATCCATCAATGTGGAATAATATAATTCTATTATTGAGAGTGAAACTAATGCTTAATGTTTTGAAACCCATATTATTATCATTACTATAAAATTAAACACATAGTTGGCCGTTATTTTCTAATTGTCTCCATCCCTGTCATTTTCAAAGTCTATAAACTATTGTAACAACTCATCTATTATGAAGTAAACTATCATTATTTTAGAATCTTTTTATTATTGGATAATCCACTTCACATCTTCTCAATTTTATCTTCCATGATTAAAAATTTACTTACTGAAAACTCTCATTTCTTGCATAATGTCAGGGTGAGTACAAACCATGGTGTACATCATTCTTATGATTGCTGATTCCATGGAATATTTTTCGTTTACTCTACCTCATCTCTCATTTTTGGTTACTTCTTCTTTCATATATTGATGTTTCTAACTATGGTACTTCTTATAAATTTTCTCCTCTCCTATGTCAAAGTGATCCACCATTTATTGAACATAATACAACTTTCTCTGGGATAATGTACCAGCATATAATTCCCTAACAATCCTCATAACCAAAATCTTTTTCACTATACAAATATCCTTTATCTCACAGCTCCTAGAAACTTAATCCATCATTTAATTGATTTATTCATTTACTAAACAAATACTCAACATTTCATCAATATATTGGAGCAGGATGATGAAATTCCCTTTATCAAACTCCTTCTAATAATATAAATGGTTATCAATTCTTTGGATGAACTTATAAATAATCATGTAGTATTTAAACTTATGATTATAATTCCATGGAACTTACTTTAACCCATAATGTATTTAGTTGATCATAGAAATTAGATCTTAGTTTTTATTATCCTTGATAACAACCACATTCTCTATGTATATATCCTCATCTAAGTCCCTATGGAGGAATATTTTATTCACATATAAATGCTCCATATGTAAATTCGATTGGGAAATAATCCTCAATACCTTATTAATAGTCATGTGTTTATATACTTGTGAAAAGATCACTGAGGAATCCACACATTTTTTTGAAACCCCTTTACATCAATAATTGACTTGTACCTCCAAATTTCATTCACTTATTACTTAAACTAATACACCCATTTTTAATGAATTTTTCCTGAGTTCACCCCTCTGTCATCTCTATTGTTTAGGACACATGGAGTGATTAAATCTCATCCCTCGTAGTCAGATTCCACACATTCATGTACTTTAAACTTCAATAATTTTTTGTAACTTAAACTCCATATCATAGATTAAAATAAATTAGTGCATATCACAACCATACATATAAACATGGAAAATCTATTTGGTGCATCTTAGTAGTTGTCCCTATTTTCATCCTCCTGCCAATATTACAACTTACAATGGTTTATCTTATGGATAGATTTCTCAAGATTCAATATCCATTGATTTTTCTGGTACTTTATGCCTTAGAATCATTATCAAAACATGGACACTTTTAGGAAAATACTCTATAAAGTTTGGTTTTTTGGTACTATCAATCTTCCATGACTCTATAGAACATTTGAAATGTATGTACATCCATTCATTTGAACTAGATTTTTTATTATACTTTTATATCATATAAAACCCCATATAATCTTTATCTTTTAAAATTATCTCTTTATTTATGATCATATTTTGACTTATTAACCCCTTCTAAAGGGGTTTTTTCCATAGTTTAAAACCAATCTCTTCATCTCCACATCCCATAAAGTAACATACTCATGCCTTAGAATCAATATTTTCTCATTCCTTAGCATCAACATGGATATAAGTGAGTGCACAGAATACTTTGAGATGGGTGAATTGAAACATCATTTTGGACTAATAGGATTTTGGTAGTTTCTACCATAATAGGGAATAAAAACTCTACTTTAGTGTGTATTTTGTGCAGTTACAACTTTATCCCAAATCACCTTGGTGAATCCGATGTAAATTCTTAAAATACATTATTTTTCAACCAATAGCCAATTAATCCTCTCTAATACTCCATTATGTTCAATAGTTTATAGTATAGTCTTTTTAACTATATTTATTTCCACAAATAGATCCTTTAAAATTATAAGATTGTATAATGTGCTCTTAATCTTGCAACCAATATCATTTCCCATCATCTATCTCCATCTGAATAAGATATTTAATACCTCAAAATTTTTCTTGAGAAATAACACCCACACTATAAGTGTTACATCATCAATGAATGTTACGTATGATGTAAAATTAAATTATTGTGTTTTTTCACATCACTTTATAAATTAAATTGTGACTTTTCATGTTTAAATGTTCCCTTATTGGTAAATAATATCCTTGAAAGTGATAGGGAAGTGGGATGAATCTTGGGTTGGACACTATATTGTGCAACCCAAGATCAATCCCACTTTCATATTATAATTTAAACAGAAAAATAAAAGTAAAACATAAAATTAATTAATTGAAAAATTTATATAGAAATAGTAATTTCACAACATTATTAATAATAAACAAACATTAATCAAAATATGATTATTTTAAATATTTAAATCACAATTTTGATGTTTAAAAAACCCACACAAGTTTACTCAACAGAAAAATCAAAGGATCCATCATGTATTGAGAAAAATCCAAGAATGGGTATAACCAACTCAGTAGTGGACCGAATGCCCCACACACCTTACCATATAATTAAAAAAAACTACCCATACTAAATTTATATATTTTTAATGTATTGAGGTATCATTAATAACAAGATCCCCACACCAAAGTGGGAGTTTTTAAATCTAATGATTAATCAATCATCTAAATTAAGTCAAAAACATTACTAAATAATCATGAAGCATAACATACCAATGAAAAATTGAAGGCATGATTTTATATGTGTTATATATTTAGGTTAGTGAGAAATTAAATGAGTGGATTGTGAGGGTAAGGCTAGGTTCAGGTGAGAAATCAGGGTGGTGGGTGGTCGTGTCAAGGGAAAATGCTCTCATGGTGGTGGGGTATCCTCATCGAAGGAGGACCATAGAAGGTGGTGCGGCCACGTCAGAGTGGCCTCGAGCGGTAGTAAGAGACATCAAAGGAGGGTTGTGGTGAGGCGTGGTGGGTTTTGGAGATTTTTCGACAGGGATATGGGTAGGTTGTGTCTAATGGGAGGTGGGATGGTAGAAAAAGAGTGGCGTTTTTAGGGAGGTGTCGGAGCCGAGTTGATGGGAAGGTGGGCTGGTAGTACCGGAGCAGTGTCGGTAGGGAGGCGTCAGTTCCACATAGAAGATGAGTTGGTGGGGAGGTGAGATAGTTGTGTAGGAGCCAAGGGGGGGGGAGGAATCATGAGTGGATTAAGTGGGGGAGGAGGATTGGTAAGGGAGTATGAGTTTTTGTCGGGGGAGAGGGTCGAGGGTCGGAGGGGAAAGTCGAGTGCGAGGGTGGGGAGATTTCTGTGAAAAGTTGTTGGTCGGGAAGTGTAGAAGTGACTTCGGGGAGGAGTGTGTAGATAGAAGGTCCAAGTAGAGGGTTTAAGGAGTCATAGATCTGGGGAGGAGAGAAGGAGATCATCACGGATAATGGGGAGGAGGAGCCTCATATGTGGTCAAAAAAATAAAACATTGCCACATATTTTTTAATTGTGGATATAAAACATGATATAGATAAATTTTTAGTATAAAATGGCTATAAACCCTGATATATTCACATGCCTATAAAACCGTGACTATAGGTCTATGGCTATATCCTCATTTTCTAGTAGTGAATCCTAAATTATTTTCACAATTTTGGGTGTTAATTGGCTAGTTGTTTGCATATGTTTTTTCATGTTACTTATTATTATTCTTAATATGATCATGATTTCATCATATATAGGTTTTAAACCATTATTTAATTATATATATTTAGTATATTTGTATTTATAATAATCCATAATATTTGTATATAAGAAATGAAATGCAGCGTTCATGGAGACGGTAGACCATACGTATGCATGAGCGCTACTTTCATTTATTTTTCATATTAAAGGAGTGAAAAAAATAATATATAGGTATATTATAATTTTAGTATAATATATATTTCATATATGTTATATAAATTTATTAAAACTATCCTCTATATATTATATGTATAGTGTGAATGAATCGCATCTCTTTGAGGGGGTGGTAGTCCACACTTACAAAAATGATGTTATCATATTCTCTAAATATAAAATGAATAAAGGTATGTGTAATAAAATAATTAAATAAGAATAATGAAATTATAAATATCATATATAACATATATAAATATGTTTTCAATTATAATTCTCAACCATGATAGGTAGTAAAGGAGAAACAAACAACTTCATTTCGTGAGGCGGCAGTTCGTCATACACATAAACGGTAAGTTTGTTACCCATTAGATGGAAGTGTGTGTAATTGTAGTTATATCCCTTAACATTAAAACAACTCAATATATTTAGGATACTATTTTTTATATAATCATATAATAATAATAATTTAATGAGTGGAGAAAGAAATAAATCTAAAGTGCTTGAGGAAGGATGTTACCTCCTAATCGGGTAGCTCCTATTGGTTTACACCAAAGGGAATACATAGAAGGATTTATGCATAATGTTATTATATTAGGTTAAGGTGAGGTATTTTGATGATATATTTGGGTAGATATTGGTTGATCAAATTTTTTTTGAGAGTTGTGATTAAGTGGGAGGGATGAGTGCCTTTTTATAGTAGAGGAGGAGTGGCACTCCGATAACTTTTTGAAAAGTGAACTCCACTCACATTTTTCCCAGGAAAGTGGATCAAATAATGGAAAAAATTATATAAACTGTATTATAGGGTTTAAATATGGTTACACAATGTCTTTTGGAAAATATTCTATGTCATTTTGGCCATTAATTTTAAGGTTTAGTCCCTTATTAAGATTAATTTCACATTAATCATTGTAATTAAATTTAATTAATTTCACTAATTTTTTTTGGTAAAAGACATAGTTAACCTTATTAGTTATTACAAATTGCTCTGAATCCAAATATGGAATCAATGTTTCTAAATTTCAATCAAATTAGTGGTATAAATTAATTTAAACTTAATCCTGCAGACGGGACGATAATGCGGGTTTTTAAAGTAAAAACATTCAAAAGTTTGAAAGATTTTCATAGCTAATTTCATTGTGATATTAATTAACCTGATCTAAATTATATTAATTAATAAAAACTTTATTATAAATAAACTATAAAATAAATTTAAAATATAATTTAACCTTATAAATAAATTATATGAAAAAACAATTTTGAATTCAAATTTAATATTTTTCACTTTTTATTAAAAAATGAATCTTAATAGAAAAATATAAAGAAATAACCCAAACCTAATAATTGTGTTTTTATTTAAATTAAATAGTTTATTTTGAAATATATAATCTATAAAAGTTCCAAAAATGGATTTAAAAAAGGTTCTCTGTTAAAAGGCAGTAAAAGTGTCTTTAAAAAATATTGATTTTTATATGAAATATTGGCTTTGTTCTTATATTATTCCTATCAAATATAATGGATCAATATAAAAATATTTTAATTAATAATATATATATATATTAATATTACTAACTATTTAATTTAATTTATTAGGATAAAATATATTTGTGATCATAAAAAACGTTTTCTATAAAATATTTCCTTTTTTTAATTGGTTATTATATTAATTTCTACTTAATTTGTTACAAATGAATTAATTTTATTTTTTGAAAAACCATATATTTTTATAATCTAGTTAATACTATTTATAAATATTAATTTAACGTCTTGGTTAAGTCTTATTATATTAAATAATAAATTTTTAACAATATATTATTGTTTGATAAACTCAGTCTTGTGTGTAATTTAAGCCATTTAAGAAACTCATTGTTTCGTGTGATGTACGTTAACCCAATTTCATGTGCATTGAAAGCTAAAAATTCTATCTAATTTATTTAAAATATAAAATATTTTAAAAAATATTAGAATATTATATTCCCTTACGTGCTTGGAGTTTCATTTCATTCATGTTATTGAATACAATGTTCCTACTTTAGATTTTTGAGTAGTTACATTCGAACCACCTTAACTTAATTGTATATTCACAATTTAAAATAAATATTGGTGATAAATTATTTTATATCTCATAAGTTTTAAATCCCACATCATGATAAGGGATCATAAAACATCTTCTTGAAAAGAGAAAATGGGAAGTATAAAGGCCACAGGGACTAACATATAACTAGGTCTCTAAGTTGGTGATCATTAATGAAAAGTAGAGATAAGTACATGGAGGTAAAATTTAAATATTTATAGGGAGTGATTGGAGTTTTCAATCAAAATAATTTAACGGTAAATTTAATTTTGAGGGCCTCAAAACCATCATTCTACGATGATTTAGAAGACAACTAGTTCAAAAAAAATTAAGGTATTTAAATAACAGTTTTTTTTAAGAGAATTTTCCTAATGTCATGGAATTGTTTTATTAACCAAGAATATAAGTAAATACACTGACCTGCTATATTTTTATAAACACAATTTCATCATTTTGTTTTCCTTCAATAAATTTAAAATTTATGCATTACTTCAAGAAATTGATATCAAAAAACTAACCAAACACTACTTATTCATCATTAATATTTGTTCTTCAAATTGTTTACCTAAAAACAATGACATATTAACCAGTAAATTTCATAGGTCAATGGTTGGTGTGAAACCCTTATCATCCTTCAGTCATGGGTTCAAGACCTATGGCCTTTCCATACTTAATTGGTTTCTATTTGGCATACAAGTTGTCCTTTTCTATAACCATAATAATATAACTTCCAAAATAAACCTGATGGAAATCATTAAAATAAGTTTAATCACTAAATACACTTTTAACTAAGGTTTTTAATACAAACCCAATAAAAAAATACTCTTTCCATTTTATTTCCACATAGGTCCTTCATTGGTCTAATTTTTAACATAGGTCAATCATTTTCATTATCTTTTCAAATCTGTCATAATGGTTTGTAATGAAAATTTGAATTATCCTAAGAATATCACCTGAGAGTGTCACATTAGGTGCGTATTAAGGCTTGTTGTCATGTACTAGGTTATGCTCAATTCATGCATGACACACCGTATTATATTTATCACCCCTATGTATATCTATACTAAAACCACATCAAAATGTAGTATCTAAATAGAAAGTTATTTCTAAGAAGATCCACATAACATCTACCATAACAAAATTATAGGATGTTCTTCTATACTTATCCTCAAATTATACATTAAGGTTGTGTTCGAAAATTTTGGTTTTCCTAAATCTAGTTCCCAAGGTTGCTAATAAACATTCTCTGATACCAAATATAGCAACCCAACCTGGTTTTCCTAAATCTAGTTCCCAAGGTTGCTAATAAACATTCTCTGATACCAAATATAGCAACCCAACCCTATAAATCCCAGATCAGGTGTCCACTACCATTACATTGGCATAAGATAAATGTAAAATGAGTCCCAAAGGGATAAACATTTTAGTATTCTTGGTAAACCAGATACATACATGAGTCTTGTTTCAAAAATGAATACACTAATTACAACATAATTTTTTTTAAATAACTTTGGGGATAATAAACATATTCCATCTAGTATATGCTTGAATATATTTCTTAGTACACTTCTCGGATTTGTGGGAAAGGAAAAATAATAAGGGTTAGATCAAATGCCCAGTAATGGTAAAGTACATTGGAAGAAATAATGAATCAATGAGAATAATCAATATGAACATGTAAATAATTGAAAACACATTCCATGTAGTCAATAGATGAAAAGGAAGTGAGTAAACAATACGGAAAGGTAAGTAACTCAAACACAAGTCATTTAATCAATGAACTGATAATGAAATGAATCCATAGATATTTCAAAGTAAAATTTCATGGATGATAATAACTGAATCAAAATGAAGAAAATTATTGATTATTTGATGTCATTTATATGTCAAATGAACTATTATACCCTCAGTATCTATCCTCAATACAGTTTAATCATATGCATAGAAACCTGTCTATTCTTCTTATAAACAAACTCACAAGGTTGTTTTCCAACTAATTTAATCTTATGAGACTGCTGATGTATTTTGAGGATTTCATTAACTAGTCCCCAACCCATAGGTCTTACCATAAATGGTCTCCAACCCATGTCTTTCATGTCCCAAGAAAACCTCATATCGAATAAACAATATGCCTTATCAAATATCTGTATTGAATACAGGATACAAATTTATCAAAATTTCCCTATATAATAAAATTTATTTAAAAGTAAAAACCATGTGAAAAAATGTTATAATTTTTAGGTAATAAACATATCCATTATAAATGATATGGATAATTAGGGGAAATTCAATGTTCAATGATCATGGGTAATTGAATATTTCAAGGTGACTAACAAAGGAATAAAGCAAGTAAATGTCAATATTATCCTTATTTAAAGGAATTATAAACCATCAAGAGGATAAATAAAGATGGAATCAATACAACATATCCCAAGTGTAGTAAAATAAGGGTGGATGTCTTTTATGAGTATAAATACTATAATAAGATATTTTAAAAACAGTATTGAAGAAAATATCCCCTTTAAACATTTTGAAAAAAAATATTTGAAAAACAGTTTTTAAAACCATTTCTATAAAAATAACCTTTTAAAAATATAAATGGATCTTCATTGAAATGATTTTGGGTAAATATTTACATATCTTATAAGGTAAAAACATTATTTTTTTACAATAAAATAGTTATAAAATTTCCTTTTTTAGAAAGTGGAATGATGTTTCATTTAAAAAATTGGTAAATGAAAAAAAGGGTAAAAGGTATTTAATAAATCATTTGGAAGGTATAAAAATATTTCCTCTGAAAAAACTAGGAAACAAAGTTTTTAGAAGAAAAAAGGTTCTCCATATAAAGAGAGAAATGATGTTGGATTTTCTGAAAAATATTTCCTACACCATTTTGAGTACTAAAGAGTTCGAAAATGGTACTATTACTTGATAAAGGTGTTGAATAACTAGTGGAGGAGGAAATGAAAGTTTTTATTAATAAATTATCTAATAATTTATTTTTATGGAAATTCAAGTGTAAACAATCCTAAACGAATTGAGATTCTAATTTAAACCCTTGAAAAGACAATAACATTGAAGTGAGACTTAACCAATGAATATATTATGTGTACCAAATGTAAATACACATAAAAGGAATGGAAATAAAACAATATATAATAAAATTGATTATAAACAAAATATTAAAGACAACTACGAAGTGATATAAACCCATGAAAAGGAATCAAACCATTGAAAGATCATTAAAAATATTCTTTTGGAAAATAATCCTTAATAATTCCAAAGTGTCTCATACCACCTTATAACATTTGAATGACAGAACTCATGAAGAAATAAAATTAAATAAAATATTTAAATACCATTAATATAATATAATTCATGATATCATATATCAAAATGGACAGTAGATATACCGTACAAAATAAGTAAGTTTTGAATATGAAATTTATCTCCTGTATGTAAAAATTGTGATGAAAATTCATTACCAATAATTTCCTTTTTGTTTGAATATAAATTAACCTCCTTTATAATGGTTTTAAGATTGTTAATAACTTTTTTCAGAACCATATTCATGTTTATAATATCTTATTACTAGTTTGATAATAATCTTTTATTATTTTCACTAGTTCGGGTGTTAATTGCCTAGTTTTTCGAGTATTTTTTAACTTGTTACATATTATTCATACTACACCTATAATTATTTATTCATATCCAGGATTTAAACCATTATTCAATTATATATATTCAGTATATATTTATTTATAATAATCTATAATATTTCAACATAATAAATTAAATGCACCGTTCATGGAGGGGGTAGGTCTTACGTACACGTACACGCTAATTTCATTTCATTGTCATATTAAAATAATTAAAAACAATTATATATTTATATTATTTATATTATCATATATATGTCATATATTTATCATAGGTTTATTAAAAACATCATTTATACATTACATGTATAGTTTGAACCATTCACATCTCTTTGAGGGGGCTGTAGTCTACACTTTCACAAACGATGTTATCATATTCCCACAAAATGGTGTGCATAAAGTTATGTGTTATAAAATAATTAAATAAGTATAAAGACATTATAAATATCATATATAATATATATAAACATATCTTCTATAACAATTCCCAACAATGATATGTGGTAAAGGAAAAATAAACAACTTCGTTTCGTGAGGTGGTAGTTCGTTGTACACATAAACGGTAAGTTAGTTACCCATTAGATGGATGTATGTTTAAGTGTAGTAATAAAACATAACATAAAATCCTATTAGTATATATAAGATACTATGTTTTTATATAATAATGTAATAAGGATAATTTAATGAGTGGATAAATAAATAAAACTAAAGAGGTTGGACAAGGATGATACCTTCTATCGAGTAACGCCTTTTGGTTTGCATCAAAGGGAGACCATGGATGGATTTATGACCAATTTTAGGCTTCTATATTGAAGTGAGTTATTTTTAGGATCTATTTTTTTAGATCTTGTTCTATCTAATGTGTCTTTAGAGTTGTGAGGAAGTGGAAGGGATGAGTGTCTTTTTATAGTGGAGGAGGAGTGGCACTATTGTAAATTTTTGAAAATAGAATTTCACCCACATTTTTTACATGTAATGTGGCGCCTTTAAAGTAAATAAAATGGATAAATGTAAGTATACGGTCTAAATATGGCCAGATATGTTTTTTTGGACAATTTTATAGGTCATTTCGGCCATTAAGTTTAATGTTTAGTCCCTTCTGAAGCTTAATTTCACCACAATCAATGTAATTAATTTTAATAACTTTCACTTATATATTTTTTCAAACTCTAAGTTTACCTTATTATAAATTATATATTAGGAATATTAAAAATATTGAATAAATTTTTCAAAATACCAATCACATAATCCATAGATATTAATTTAAATTTAATCCTGCAAAGAGGATGATAATGCATGTTTTTAAGGTAAAAATATACAAAAGTTTTCTTTATTTTTGTATCTAGTTTCAATTTGAAATTAATTAAAATGAGATAAATTATATTAATTAATGAAAAAATTTATCTAATTAAACTTTAATATATATTTAATATATATTTTAACCTTATAAATAAATTAAATGAAAATGTGTTTTTGAATTAAAATTCATTATTATTTCACTATTCCTCAAAAAAAGGAATCATTAGAGAAAAATACTAAAAATTTACCATATCATAATTCGTATGTTCCAATTTAGAATATAATGTTTATTTTGACATATATAATCAATAAAAGTTCCAAAAACTAGATTTAAAATAGGTACTTCATTAAAAGGTTGTAAAAGTGCCTTTAGAAAAACATTAATTTTTATGTGAAATATGTTAGGATGGTATATCTGAGTATGATATACTCTATAATACCAAACGTAGGATCAAAATAGGAATGAGATTCTCAGATAGATACAATAGGGGGGTGAATTGTACCTTTTAAAACTTCTTTTGGAACTTTTAAAGATGGTTGTGTTTAACAAGTTTAAACAAGATAATTCACAAGACCTCTATAAGTTCTAATCACTTGCTAAATTCCAAAAAACTAATTCTAGAAATGGAACTTAGTTAAAGTATACAAAGATGAAGATTTCACCATAAAGCATATAGAATCTTACTATATTAGAGTACAAGAGTAAGGAAGTACAATATAGTTATAATTTCTTTAATAATACAAATGCAGTAGGAAAACAGAGTAGTAAAACTACTCGTAACAAGTATAAACTCTTTTATCCAAAAGAGGAGGGTATCCAGCAACCTTGGATAAAGGTCCCTTGATTTATACCTTCAAGAAAGTCTATCTTACCCACACCAGGGTAAGCTCTCGATACGAAGTTCGGAGTCTGTCTTACTATCCCTGCAAGACCTCAACTATTAGGTAGTCGGCACCTCTTTATTCCCCAGAAAGGAAACCTTCAACTTCAAGGTGTAGTAACCTCTATCTTCCTATCCCCAGAAGTCCTCGATTGTACACAGCTAAAATTGGAGTCGCACGAAGCAATTCTGAACAAGGTAAAGTTTGAACAAGCTGTTCAAACTTTCTGCACGAAGCTTGAGAGTTTATAAGAGCCTCTCTCACTAGAAATCACTTCAACAACATGTAAGCATAGATGAAAAAGATGTTTTCTAGCTCTAAAGTTTTCTTCAAATGAGCTCTTATTTATATGAAAATATCCAATGGTCGGCTCTCTCCTCCAACAGTCATATTCTTCCTTGAATTTCAGAGGGACTTGTACACGTTTCACTCAAACAATGGTTAATTTATAACTAAAAGCACGACATCATTTTTTAAAGGAACAACTGTAGGAATAACCAAAAACTGATATTAGGAATGGAGAAAATAAAAGTTCGGAGGGTAGGAAAAAATAAATTCGAAGTCTGTAGTACTAAGATATTCATATTCTGTTTTGTAGGAATTCGTAATGAGAATTCGTAATCAGAATTCATCATCAAAATTCGTAATGAGAATTCGTAATCAAAATTTATCATCAGAATTCATAATGAGAATTACTAATCAGAATTCATCATTAGAATTTGTATTGAGAATTTTTATTCAGAATTCATCATCAGAATTCGTAATGAGAATTCATAATCATAATTTATCATCAGAATTCGTAATGAGAATTGGTAATCAGAATTCATCATTAGATTTTGTAATGAGAATTCATAATTAGAATGCATCATCAGAATTCATAGTTATAACTTTATACAAGTTCATAATCATAATTCAAAGTTGAACTTCAGTAAAATTTGTAATAGGGAATTCAGAGTAGAACTTCATAAATGTTCGTAACAAGAATTCAGATCCTAAAATAGAATGCTTCATGTCTAAGTATTATACAATTCCGAGTTTTTAGATATGAATCCAATTTTTATACTTACGAACAATTATGAGTTGAGCAATGAAATCTAGGAAAGGGTAGATTTACTTGGGTAAGGAAATTTTCCTTATAGAAGTAAAACAGGGGTAAAATGATTTTTTCCTTGAAATAAGGTGTTTGTGATTTTCAAAACAAGAGGAATGGTCAAGTCATAAGGAAACCTTGATGACTTAACAATCTCCCCCTCATATGAAGGAATGAAAAATTCATAAGGAAAACCTTATTGACTCAACAATATCCCCCTTTTTTGAAATCACAAACATCCTTACGAAAAAGAATGTAAGGACTTAAAATAAATTTCTAGACTTTGAAATTAATGCTTATCTCCTTTTGTTTATGGAAAATGGTGAATACGACTAACTCCACCTTAGGCTTTGAAACCATAAGGATCATATTATAGATTTATGGAATGAAGAAATCTTTGTAATGATCACTCCCCATTACGTAGTGATGATCTTCTTATACTTAGAAGTCTTCTCCTTTAGATTTTTTATCTCTCTTTTAGAGTTATACTTCCTTTCTCCCGCTTTGTGATTTTCAAAAAGTGTTTTTGGGAATGGAAAGCAATATGGTACCTGAAATATTAGTACAAAATATAAACAAGATAAGAATCGACAATTTCATTATGAATAAGAAAAAATACAACAAAAGATCAGAGTGGTCTATTTTTTTTCTTTTCCCTTGGGCATTAGCATTTTAACAATGGTCTTTAACTTCTTTAGCTCTTTGTGATCTTCCTCATCTTGCTTTTCTAATGCCTTGATCCAGTCTTCCTGAGCCTTTAAGACCTCTTCCTAAAACTTCAGTAATTCATCTTGATTTACAAGCTCCACTTCTATCTCAATCCACAGATCTCTTTCCCCCTTCCATCTTTGGGCAACAGAGTTAAGCTTCCCATTTAGATCTTTCACCTGTTGAATCTGAGTATTTTTTTCAAGGGTTAGCTTTACATGAAAACTGTCTGAAATATTTTTCATTTTGGCATCCTCAGTCCCAAAGGCCTCCTTAACATATTCTTGGAAATGATCAAGCTCTTCCATATCTTCAACAATATTCTTAGACCACTTGGTCATTTTCTTGCAGGAACATTGGTGATATTCATAATTGATCATGAAAATTTTGAAATATGCCTCACTCTTCACACATCTATCCATTATCATCGATACAAAGTCTGATTTCTAATTCATACTGTGTTGAAGCATCTGGAATCTGGATTCAATTTCTAGAAAGATCAGAATGGTATCCACCAGCTTCTTTAGGGACTAAACAACAAAATCATATCCCAGGGAAGATGATTCTGAATCAGAAATTCTTCTTTGACATGGTTCTTCCTCTATCTCTACCAACTTCCTATTAGAAGTTCCTCCAGATTATTTCCTTCTGATAATGTCTTTTTTTGGGGTGTCAACAAGCACTTGCTTACCCTTGCTGATTTTTGGTATGGGTTCCTTATCTGGTGATTCATGCTCACTACCAGAAAGTTGAACAATTTTATCTTCATTTATCTTCAATTTTTCAGCACTAGCCACAATATCCTTGGGATGGATAAAGTCATACTTATGACTTTCTTCTTCAGATGTCTTGTTCACTTCCTCTTCGCCCTTCTCTTCATCTGTGGGTCTAGCCAATTTTGAGGATCTGGATTGAGAAGTCTAAAGTGAAAATTTCTTGGAAGCACTATCCTTATCATGATAGTTTTCAACTTGCTTCATTACATCATCAGAGCCACCACTCATCTCAGCCTTTTGCACTTATTCTTCATCTTTATTCTCTTCCGCAACCTTCTCTTGTGGTTTTTCTGGAGTGAAGAAATTCTTCCCCGTAGTCTCAAGTAAATATTTCACCAAAAAAGTTTTTAGTACAGGAATTTTTTCTAAAGCAACCTCAGTAGCCTTCAAAAGAGATTGAACAATCTCAGCCTCAGACATTTTCTTCTTGATCTTCTTCTACTTGGCCTGCTTCTCTAACTCTTTGGCAGCTTTTTCTTCTAAGGCCTTTGCCTCAGAAGGATCCAAACCAAACTGTGGCTACCCTGCTTTTCTAGTCTTTTTATCTTCCCTCCACTTCTCAAATACTTCATCAGGGTAGTCTTTTTTTCATTTTGAGTTTAGGAGGTGCGGATTGGACTTCCTTTTATTTTGGGGTTTTATCTTTAGCTTGCACTTCTTTTAACTTCCTTTTCTTACCAGACTTCTTTGAGGGTTCAGCCTTTTCCACATTTTGTAGAATGGGTTAAGTCTTATGCTCTGGAAAATCATAAAATTCTCCTGTCTCTTTTGAAAATCCAACTTTCATCCTCTTTAAGGTGTCATCACTAATCAGTATCACCTTGCAATTTCTCATCTTGGATATACATGTGATCTTGAATGACTCAAGACACCGAACTATCAACTTTGGAAGCAATTCCGGATACATAATTATCTGAGATATATGATTTCCATTCTTGATGTTCAAAATCATAGTATATGTCTCATGATATTCACCTTCCTTAGATTTACCAAAAAATCTAGAATATACATGTCGCTCTTATTAAGGGTATCATTATCACCCTTTCTCGGTATGATAAACTCGTGTACCCAAAGCTGTAGAATCTGATTATTGGTTGAAAGATGGGAAATCTTCTTTGTAGTGTTGATGTGAGAAAGACCAAGGCACTCCATAACCTTTGCCTTAAAAAAACTACCCTGAACCCTTGGCAACTTATGAGAGAAATATTTTCCCTCTCCTTTATAGGGTATTCCAACCAGGCTAGTCGCCTTGGTAAAAGATAAAGCATACATCTTCCCATAACTTTTAAAGGAGAAATTCTCCCTTCCATATTCCTTGAAAAAACTAGCTGACTCATAAAACTCTATGAGTAAGCCTGGATACACGATATCTTGAGATCATGTTTTAGAAATGGCTACATCTTCCCAACCATTGAGTTTGATGTTCTTGGAAATTATAAAATCATACTTATTGAAAACTTTTGGCTGTACCAACCTCTCCCTATATATCTTCCACTCCAAAATTGGCTTGACTGAAGAAATATCCTAAGAAGCGGCTTCTGTAGACATTCAGACTGAGGAACATTGACAGATTCAGAACGGGCTTACAAACTGAGGTAGAGCTTCAAGATGAGAGAGCTTGAAACTGATGTGGAACAACCATCGTAGGTCCCTTTATATAGGTGATGGAAGTGACCTTTCAACTTCTAATTCCAATCTAACGGTTGGAAAAACTTTTGATCTGATCTAAAGGTTGAAAACATACCTGCAAGGAAATATTGAATCCGATCTTTTGAGGTTTTAAGAAAAACATTTCGATTTAAGAAGAAATGAATCTGAAATATTAAAAGAAAAAATAAAATACAAGTAGGTAAAAGTGACTACTAAAACATAAGTAAGCAAGTCATACCTTTCGGATTTGGCTCGGAAGATTATTCGTAATAGGTTATATTCTTTTTGAAGAAAATTTGACTATGAAAAACATACTATGAAAAACTTAAGATCCAAAAGTTTTATTGCAAAAAGGTTGAGTACCAAAACTCTACTACGAAAATTATGAGTACAAAAATTTTCACTACTAAAATTTCCAGTGGGAAAATTTCTATTATGAAAATTTCCATTACAAAAATTTCTATTACAAAAATTCTCATTACAAAAATTTCAAAAACCAACTATGAAAATTTTATTACTATAATTTTGAAAAACTAACTATGAACAATTTATTAATTTTTTTTTGAAAAACTTCAACAACCGATGTACTCCCCCTATGAAATGGATTTTATTACTGTATAGAGAATGGTTCAACAAAATGTTAATCAAGGAATATTACCTTATGTTTATCATTCCTAACTTCTGTTTAATATATTAAAATCTATCGTTAGGTAAAGATTTTGTGAAAAAATATCTGCAATTTGATCTGGCGTTCTGATAAATTGAAGAATGATATCTCTTTTTTGTGTGCGATCCCTAAGAATGTGATGCCTAATATCTATGTGCTTTGCACGAGAGTGATGTGCAGGGTTTTTTCTAATAGAAATGACACTTCTTTTATCACACAATATTTTAGTCTTAGTAAAACTCAAGCCATAGTATGTGAGTGTGTGTTGCATTCACAACACTTGAACAAAACAACTTCCAGTTACTACAAATTCAGCTTTTGCAGTGGAGAGAGCTACAGAGTTTTACTTCTTGTAGGACCAAGAAACTAATGAATATCCTAAGAAATGACAAGTTCTAGATGTACTTCTTCTATCCATTCTACATCCACCAAATTCAGCATCTGAAAAACTCTTTAAAACAAAATCATTTCCAGAAGTGTAAAAAAAGTCATAAATCCATGGTTCCCTTTAAGTAGTGAAAAATACTTTTCACTAACTTTAAATGAGATTTCTTAGTATTGGATTGATATCTTGCACATAAGCATAATGAAAACATTATGTTTGGATGACTAGCTATCAAGTAATGTAGTATTCCTATCATACCTCTAAAATATATTTGATCTACAGGTTTCCCATCTTCATTAAGATAAAGTGTTTTTGAGGTACCGATGGGAGTACTTATACTCTTAGTGTTGTCATATACATACTTTTTAAGAAGATATTTAATATACTTATGTTGGGATATGTAGATTCCTTATGGTTTTTTGGAAATTTTAATACCAAGGAAAAATGATTACTCACCCATCATACTCATTTCAAACTCAGATTTCATTAGTTCGACAAAGGAATCAGTTAAAGATTACTAAGTTGAACCAAATCTATGCCATCAACATAAATTTAAACAATAAAAACATTTTTATTATCTTTCTTTATAAAAAGGTTTGGATCTGAATTTCCCTTAACATATTTATTTTGAAGGAAAAATCATGTATGTTTATCATACCAAGCTTGAGGGGCTTGTTTAAGGCCATAAAATGCTTTGTTATGTCTAAAAACATGATTAGGATGTTTTGTATCTTCTAATCCAGGAGGTTGTTCAACAAAAACATCCTCTTGAACATAACCATTAAAGAAAGCACATTTCACATCCATTTGAAAAAGTTTTAAATTGAAGAATGCTGCAAAGGAAAGTAGAATATGAATAGATTCAAGTCTAGCTACTGGAGCATAGGTTTCTTCACATTCTATTCCTTCTTGTTGATTATAGACTTTAGAAACCAATCTAGAATTATTCCTAACTATGATTCCATTTTCATCACACTTATTTCTGAAGATCCATTTTACTCTAATTACATAAGTTTCCTTATGTCTTTCAACCAAGGTCCGGACTTTATTCCTTTCAAATTCATTTAGTTCATCTTTCATGGATTTATTCCAATCATCATCACCTAAAGCTTCATCAGTGCATTTTGGTTCCAATTGGGAAAGGAATACTAGATACTCTACTTCATTTCTTAAGGAACTTCTAGTCATTACGGGTTTATTGACATCACCAATGATACTATCACTAGGATGATTCTTTAGAAATGACTAATTTGGGTTTTATAAAACCTGTTCATCAACATAGGGAAGTAAATCTTATGGGGTAAATTTTTTAAGAGTATCTTCTTGAACATTTTCCATATTAGAAGGATCTTCTATCATAGGTTGATAATCAGTTTTTAAAAACACATCCAAGGATGTAGGTTGGGGTTGCTAATAAACAAAAGGATCAGTTTCATCAAATTTAACATGTAATGTCTCTTTAACAGTACAAGTGTTTTTATTGAAAAGTCTATATGCCTTAGAAGTTGTGGAGTAGCATAAGAAAATTCTTTCATCAGATTTTGGTGTGAATTTATGAAGATTATATTTAGTATTCAGAAGGAATACCTTGAATCAAAAAACCTTAAAGTAAGAAATTCTAGTTTTTCTACCATTCCATAACTCATAAGGGGTTTTATTAAGAAAAGGTCTAATCAAAACACGATTTATAATATAACAAGCAGCACTTACATCTTCAGCCCAAAAATGTTTGGCAATAGAATACTCACTCAACATGGTTCTAGTTATCTCTTGAAGAATTATATTTCTTCTTTCAACAACACCATTATTTTGAGGTGTTCTAGGTGCTGAAAAGTTATGAGTAATTTATTTTCTACTAAAAAAAGTTTCAAAATTAGAATTTTGAAATTCTCCTCCATGATCACTATGAATAGATTTCAATGGAAGGTTTTTCTCATTTTTAACTTGGGCTCTAAAACTTTTGAAATAAGAAAAAGCTTCAGACTTCTTTGCTAGAAAATATACCCATGTAAATCATGTGTAATAATTATCCAAGACAAATTCATAATATTTTCCCCCAATTCTTCTAGTTTGTATAGGACCAAAAAGACCCATATGCACTAGTTGTAATGCATCAGTGTTTGAGACTTCACCGATTGATTTAAACCTTGATTTATTTTGCTTCCCATATAGACAAGGGTTATAGACTTTTGAAGAATCAAATCTAATCTCTGGTAGATCCTTAACTAGTCTCTTCTTAGAAAATTTGCATAAGTTCTTATGGTTACAGTGTCCTAGCCTTTTATTCCATAACCAAGAATGATCTTCCATTGCACTAAGGCAAGGTAAGTCTTTGCTCCTAATGTCTTCTAAGTTTAGTGTGTAAACATTATCTTGCATATGGGCAGAAAGAATAAACTCTTCCTTGGAATTTTGTACCAAGCACTTATCATTCCTAAAATTCACAAGGTATCCTTCATCACATAATTGTCTTACGTTGATGAGGTTGTGCTTCAGACCCTTAACAAATAAAAAATTTGAAATCATAGTTTTTCCAAGAATAATGATGTTACCTATACCAATAATTTCTCCCTGAGCATTATCTCCAAAAGTTACTTTTCTTCCTTTTGTCTTGATAATCTTTTCAAAATAGTTTTTGTTACCAGTCATATGCCGGGAACATCCACTATCCATGTATCAAATATATCTATTGACACTTTCCCTATTTTCTGAAAATAAGAAAAAAAATAGGTTTTCAGAATCGAAACTTGCTTGGATTGAGAAATCTCATAAAGTAAAATTTTGGGAACCCACATCTTCTTAGAAAAATAAGCTTTATGGAATCCTAAATACTGGGTTTTGTTTAAAGAATAATTCTTTGCCCAATGACCACCACATTGAAACTTAGTTAAGAATGGGGAACTTTGAGGATTAAAGTAATTATTACTAAAAGTTGGTTTAGAACCAGTATAACCAAAACTAGAAGTATTCTTTTGAGGTTTGATTTGTGAATACATTTTATCAAACTTTTCCTTACCTAGAGTAAAGTTTGAAAAACACTTCCTCAAGGAAAATATTTCATATTTGAGTTTTATAACTAGTCTCTTGTCTTCAAAAACATTTGAACTAGAGCTAGTCTCGAAAAACTTTTTCTTGGAAATTAAATTTTCTAGATCGTTAGAAAGTTTATTCTTCTCAGAACTTACTTCCTCAAGATTTTTTGAAATGATTTCAAAATCAACATTTTTCTTATCAAGATATTTAGAAAGATCTGAAATTTCCTTAATAAGAATAGTATTCCTAGAATTTTCCATATCATTTTTTTTCATGAGTTTTGAATTCTCATTCTCAAGGAGTTTGGTAAACCTAGAAACTTTTTCATAGGTTGGTAAAGTATTATCTTCATCAGAAGAATATTATTCATCTGAAGAGTTATATTATTTACTATCATTAGCATTTAAAGAAAAATTGTTCATTGATTCAGCATTGTGTACCTTATCCATAAAGAAATGATTACCAATAGGTAGCATGTCTAAAAGAACAAGATTCTTTTGTCCAGAAGATTCCTAATCCAAAGATTCATTTGAATAATCTCCACCATTAGAACTCCATGTGTCATTAACATTCAACACTTTCATAGCTTTATACTTGTAGTAATTCTTTCTATTTATCTTAGAATTCCTTTCCTTTCTTTCTTTTCTCTTGAGCATAGGGAAGTCAGGTCTTATGTGTCTAGCTCTCTTGAATTTATAGCATGTAACTTCTGAATCTTTCTTGTCTTTCCTTTCCATATTCTTATATCTGGATTGGAAGTTCATGTATCTAGATATCTTGTTCATCCTTCAAGAAAGATTTGATAATTCATTTTCTAAGGATTCAATTCCACTAGATACATAATGGATAATAATTTTCTTAGATCTATATCTAGTGACTCTCTTAGGAGTCTTGGATTTCATATGATTGGAAGTAGTAGTAAAAGCTACACTACCATTTCCATTCTTCTTCTTCACAATATCAGTATCTCTCTTCATTCTAGTCTCATGCTAAAGAAGAGTTCCAAATAGCTCATCAAGGGTAATCTGAGTAACCTTTCTATTCTCATCAGTTACAGTCCTTTTAGATTCCCACTCATTTGGCATGATGTCGATGATCTTGTCAACAAGGTATTCATCATCTAATACTTTTTCACCCATTGATTGTAAACGATTCACAATAGTCATGAATCTCTGTTTCACCTTGAATATGGGTTCACCATAAGGAAAACTAAAACCATGATATTCAGCTCTAAGAATGGCTCTTCTGGTCTCAATTACATTGGAAGTTCCAAAGTGAGTAACTTCTAGTTTCTTCAATATAGAATTTGCTACTTCACAAGATGAAATTTGGATATATATATTTATAGTAATTGAACAAAGTAAATTATTGTGTACCTTATAATTAAGTTGATATTCATTCTTTTCTTTATTTTAAAAGGCACTTAATTCTTTATCAGGAATTTTTTATCCACCGGTAAGCATAACAAAATTTTCAACCCCAGTGTTGATAATGAAAGTCTTCATGCGATCTCTCCAATATTCGTAATCATTACAATAAAAGATAGGTGTTCTGGTTGGATTGAGATTCTATATGGAACCAACAGTGATTCCTACCATTTTTAATAAAATCCTTTCCACAAACACTTGTTAGTAGAAAAAGTTTTTAAAAAAAGAAAATATTCTAAGCAAGAAAATATAGATTGAATGTATCTCTATGAAAAAGTGAATCCAAACTATGAGTTCGAAAAATAGATTCTGAAAAAAAAAACGAATCCTGAAAATTTGATTCTGAGAATTATCATTTGAATCTAATCATGAGATTAATTCAGATTAAACCTCCCTATGATACCAATTGTTAGGATGGTATGTCTGAGTATGATTTACTCTATAATACCAAACATAAGATTGAAATATGAATGATATTATCATATAGATACAAGAGGGGAGTGAGTTGTACCTTTTTAAAATTCCTTTGGAACTTTTAAAGATGGATATGTTTAACAAGGTTAAACAGGATAATTCACAAGGCCTCTATAAGTTTTAATCACTTTCTAAATTCCAGATAAGTTATTCTAGAAATGGAACTTAGTTAAAGTTTACAAAGATCAAGATTCTACCTTAAAGTTTATAGAATATAAATATATCAGAGCACAAGAGTAAGGAAGTAAAAGATAGTTATACTTTCTTTAACAATACAAATGATGTAGAAAAACAGAGTAGTAAAACTACTGGTAACAAGTATAAACTCTTTTATCCCAAAGAGGAGGGTATCCAACAACCTTGGATAAAGGTCCCTTGATTTATACTTTCAAGAACGTTTGTCTTTCCCACAACAGGGTAATCTCTCAATATGAAGATCAGAGTTTGTCTTGCTATCCCCGCAAGCCCTCAACTATCAGGTAGTCGACACCTCTATCTTCCTCAGCAAGGAAGCCCTCAACTTCACGGTGTTGGAACCTCTGTCTTCCTATCCCCGGAAGTCCTCGATTGTACATAGTAATAATCGGAGTCACACGAAGAAAGTCTACACAAGGAAATGTTTGAACAAGCCATTCAAACATTCTATACAAAGCTTCAGAGTTTATAAGAGCCTCTCTCTCTAGAAATAACTTCAACAGCATGTAAGTACAGATGTCAAAGATGTTGTATTGTTCTCAAGTTGTCTTCAAATGAGCTCTTATTTATAGGCAAAGCTACAACGATCGGATCCCTCCTCCAACGGTCATATTCTTCCTCGAATTTCGGAGGGACCTCAACATGTGTCACTCAAAAAACGGTTAATTTATAACTAAAAGCGTGACATCATTTTGTAAAGGAACAAGTGTAAGTATAACGAAAAACTGATATTCGGAATGGAGAAAATGAATGTTTGGAGTGTAGGAAAAAATGAATTTGGAGTTTGTAGTACTAAAATATTCATATTCTATTTTGTAGGAATTCGTAATGAGAATTCATAATCAGAATTCATCATCAGAATTCATAATGAGAATTCGTAATCAGAATTTATCATCAGAATTTGTAATGAGAATTCATAATCAGAATTCATCATTAGAATTCGTAATGAGAATTCATAATTAGAATTCATCATCAGGATTCGTAATGAGAATTCATAATCGTAATTTATCATCAGAATTCCTAATGAGAATTCACAATCATAATTCATCATTAGAATTCGTAATGAGAATTCGTAATCAGAATTCATCATCCGAATTCATAGTTAGAACATTATACAAGTTCTTAATCAGAATTCAGAGTTGAACTTCATAAAAATTTGTAACAGGGAATTCAGAGTAGAACTTCATAAAAGTTCATAATAGGAATTCAGATCCTAAAACAGAATTCTTCATGTCTAAGTATTATACAATTCTGAGTTTTTAGATATGAATACAATTTTTGTACTTAAGAAAATTTTAGATTTGAGCAATGAAATCTAGGCAAGGATGGATTGCCTTGGGTAAGGAAATTTTCCTTATAGAAGTAAAATAGAGATAAAATGAGTTTTTCCTAGAAATAAGGTGTTTGTGATTTTCAAAACAAGAGGAATGGTCAAGTCATAAGGAAACCTTGATGACTTAACAATCTCCCCCTTATATGAAGGAATGGAAAAGTCATAAGGAAAACCTTATTGACTCAACAAAATATTAGGTTTGTTCTTATTTTATGTCTATAAAATCTATCAGATGAATATAAAGAATATTATATTTAATATAATATATATGTATATATATATATTTTAAATTAATATTACTCAACAATTAATTTAATTTATTAGGATAAAATAGTTTTGTGAGCTTATAAATAGTTTTCTATAAAAATATTATCTTTATTTTCAATTGGTTCTTATATTCATTTCAAATTAATTTTTAACTAATGAATTAATTTAAGATTTTTATAACCAATATATTTTCATAATTTTCTTAATAATATTTATAAACAATAATTTTACATCTATGTTAATTTTTATTATATTAAATAATTTTTTTTAATAATATCTTGTTGTTTGATAAAACTCGGTCTTGCGTGTAATACAACCCATTGAAAAAACTCGATGTTGCGTTCGATGTATGCTAACTCAGTGTCATGTTCATTTCATGCTGTAAATTATATTGAATTTATATAAAAAATTAAACATATTATAATTTTTTTGGATTTTATATTCCTTTATGTGCTTGGTGTTGTGTGTCATACACTCTATTGAATATAATGTTCATAATTTAGATTTTTTGGGTGTTAAATCTACATATTATTTGGATAACCTCTTTAGATTTTTACATAAATCAATATTAGGAGGGTTTCCTAATAAAAATAAGGCCTATGTGATGCAGTTAGGTAATTCAAAAATATATTTCGTTTGGTATTCTCTGAAATAAAGGGTTTTGGACGTCTAAAGTGGAGAAGAGTAGGAATACAATTTTTTTTTGTTGGCGGTAAGAACACTTAAAATTCTTGAAATGAAAAATGTGTACTCACATTTTTTAAAATAAGTAAGGATATTAATGGTTCATTTTCAAACCAAATATGATATTTGGACAAAATATGGACAAAAAATTGTAATTGGAAATGTGTTTAAGTCATTTTAACGCTTCTCTTTTTTACTTTATCCCCTTGAAAACCAGTTTTATCTATATTCTTTTTAATAGGTTTTTTCTATTTTTACTAATCATTTTTAAAAAAGATTAATTTGACATAATTATATAATATAAATTATTATTAAACTAAGTATCCTATAAATTTTTCTAAATTCCATTCACATAATTGGTAAAGTATAATTTAAAATTAAACACACAGATGTGATGGAAAACTGTTTTCCCAAAATGAACTTTTCATATGTATACAATGTATTTCTATAAAGAATTGAATAGTATTTTTATTCCAATGACCTAAATTTATTTAATAATAACCTAATTGAACTAATTTTAATTTTGAAACATTTTTAAAATAGATATAAATTTGAAAATTATTTAAATGAAAATGAAGTTATCAGTAAAAAATTGGTATTTTTCACTATTCAATGAAAAATTAATCATTTAAGAAAATTATCAAAAATTAACCCAAAGGAAATATTGACATGTTGATTCATAAATTGAAGTTATTTTTTTAAAATAATTTTTCAAAAAAGTATCAAAAATAAAAAAAAATTATATGTTCATAAAAATCAATGCAAATCATTTTATGAGAAAAAAGTATTTTTGAAGCATATGGACACTTTAATAAAAATTAATTACTTATTTAAAAATTATTTTCCTTTTCCAAAACTAATATTGTTATTATTTTTAAAAAATATTCTTATTCATACATAAAAATTTAACATCTAGGTTATAAATTTCATGTTTAAATAATAATATTAATAACATATTTTGGTTCATTAAAACTCGGTGATACATATAATTCAATCTATCATATAAATTAAATTTATTCAAAAAAATCATAAAATTATTGGGGTTATAAACATTGACTTCTACCTATAGTTTTTTTGTTCATATACATTAATGGGATGGAGTATTCATTCATGGGATATTGGGATGTTTAAGTGGGTAGAGCGGGACACAACCTTCATAGTTACCATCCATTGTTGACAAGATAGATGGGATTGTCCTTATAGTGGATCATATGATGGTTACATATAATTTTTTCTTAAATATGGATTGATTTTAGAATATATTATATAATTATTTATTAGGTTTTCCTAATTTGAGAGATATTGAGTTTATGATTGATCTTATGATGAATTTAGAGACCATATTGATACATTTTTATTATAGAGCACTAGATGGGTTTAGAGAGATAAAGGTATTGATTGGAAATATGGAGTAGAAGGGTTTTATCCATTTGATTACCTCTGTAAATGTTTCCCTAGTTATTTTCACTAAAAATTGTGTTGATAGATTGAGAATGTTCATTAATTATTGAAAGTAGGACAATGTTAAAGTGAATAATTTGTACCATCATCATGGATATATGATTTGTTTAATAATTTTTAAAATACCTAATGATTCATGAAGATTGATCTATAGAAATTATATCATAATTTGTAGGTAAATATATAGGATATAACCATGGGTATGTTTTGTAGTTGGTGTGGTTTATATAATATATTTTTATTCCAAATAGGTTCACCCATGCACTAGTGGGTTCGTGTCTCTAATAAGCAGGATATTCTATCCTTACCTAGAATCTTCATTGTTGTACTCATTATTGATATGATAATATATTCATAGAGATAATAATTTCAAGTGAATCACATAGAGATCATGTTGATCATGATTTGATACGATCATTTATATGTCATGTTTTTAGAGTCTTGCAACTAAATTATAGAAGTTCACTTCTTTGGGTACTCTATATCAAAGGATGGAATTTCTATTTATCCATAGAATGTATATCTAGTGACATATTATGAAATATACAAGAATTTTATTTATACTAAAAGTTCTATTTTATTTTATATTTATTATGGATAATTAATTCAGGATTTCTCTCAAATAAGAGTGCCCATGTTGGGGTTATCTAAGAAGTTTATGAAATTCTGGTGGATCAAAATATGTAAAGTAAACATTTTGCTGTAAAAAATTATTTTTACATGTTCTTTGATTAAAAAAAATTATAACTAATTTGGGGATATAAAATGTATAATAATTACTTTAGCTTTTGTTTGGGATATTTCTTAACACATAGGAATATATTGGTTGTAATGCCCTGACCCCAGTTACCCGGAGTTGGTGTATTATTACATAACATTGGCATGATCACAAAAGATCAAGTCTCGAAAGACCGATTAGTTTAGTTGCCTTGGAAACACTAGATACATTCATAAGTCTTACATTACACAATAAAGTGAAAAACTAAAACAACATAGTCTCCATATTCCACACTCATATCCACTTAGACTATCCCTCAAGGTCAGTCATAAAATACTTCTTCACATCCTGGTAAAAATAAAACATAGAAAGGGGTGAGCTCAAATGTGTAGTAAGGATAACAATATAGCTGAAACTTTCATAAATAAGCATAAACATTTAAGTAAGTGGATAAATAAAACAAAAGCCTTTAAAACTTTGATCTTTAGCATAATATGGAAAAAATAAAATGAAATAATTACATTTACTTATTCACATGGATATTCTACTAGTCGAATAATGACATGCAAAATCATTAACCACTTTAACAATGAGGGAATACATAACGCCAGACTATCATAACCACATAGTCAAGGCCTTATTCCAAGACTAAAAATAGGATTTTTTTCAAGGCCTTATGCCAATACACTAGTTTGTCTCCTGAGATCTACCGATGCATCGAGGAGCTATATCAGGCTCTACCCGTCACTTACTAAGTCCAATGCATTCCTCATATGAACAGGTTTAAACATAACATAAACATTAGTATTAAAACTAGCATACGAAATTTTAATACTTTATATATAAACTATTAATGGTATAAAAATACCACATCCACATCCAAACATATCACAAAACCTTCAATGCAATAGGTAAGTTTTGTATTATAATAAATCAACTTCAAAAAATCTTAAAATCCATCAAAGGATGTTGACATAGATGAAATCAAAAATATTTGAGAGAAATATCTCTTTTTTGAAATCATTTAAAAGTCACATAATTATAAAATAAAAAATTTACTTTGAAATTATTCTTATAAGATTTTAAGGGAAGCTTAGACTATTTTATAATGGCATAAAATAGTTGTGCACGCCCTATAAGTTAAAAAAAGACATTCTTACCTTAATTTAGTTGAAAATGTTAAAAAGGACCTTGTTTGGAAATGATGGAAAGATTCCATTATAAACATCTTATAAAAGTAAAACAAGGGTACAAATTAATTTAAACAACAGTCTATAAAATTTTAAGAATGTTTTGAAATACATTTTTAAGAAATGTAGATGTGTATGATAAAGAGGTAACAGTAGATAATTACGTATAAACAATCATGGATAATGAAGAGATTGTGAAATAAACCCTTAACTTTTAATTTTCCTTGGTCAAGGGTAGGTTAACCTCCTCTATAATGGTGAAATAAGTGTTATTAAATTACAAAATAATCATATACATTAATATGATATCATATATGATCTTTTAACATTTCTTTATTATTAATATCGTAGTATTATCGTTGTTTCAGGTGTTAACGGATTTGTTTTCCTTTATATTCATTGTTATGTGAGTCATATGTTTTGTGTATGGGATTTATATTATTCATATCCATAATGGTATTAAGTCTTTAAACATTATTTTTAATCATCTAATGAAAATTAGTCTTGAATGGATATGATGGGGAATGAATCTCATCGTGTTCGTGGAGACAGTAATTCGTACGTACGCACGAGAAACTATATCATTATTTTGATATTTAATTGGATGGTATATCATATATACAGAATAATTATTATGTTATATTTATTATTTATAGAAATTTCACATCATTATTATACCCATCTAAATAACAATGTATTGAATAACAATTACACCACGACGTGGAGACGGTAAGTCGTACGTACGCACGTATGGGGACATGTCATTCAAAGGATAGATAGAATAATGAATTTGGTTTTACCATATTAATAATAACATCACAGTATATATAAGTAACTGGAGTTATTATTTTATAATAGAAACCACAAATAAAATGGAAGTGGAAGAAGAAAGGAACTTGAAAGAGGTGATAAAATATTTACCTCTTCTTCGGGTTCTTCCTTTTGATTTGATCAAAAGGGATTCTTAGGATACCTTTATGACTAAAGTAAGGCCTCTAAGATGAATTTATGATAGTATAGAGGGTATTTGGGAAGAGTTTGGCCGATAAAAATGGCTTTGAATGTGTGAATTAGAGAGAAGGGGGTGTTCTTTTATAAGAGGGGTGAGGGGCACCTTAGGAAAAGATAGAAATATTAATTTATAATAAAATAATTTTCGGTTTCTAATTTATCCAAAGTGGATTATTTAAAATATAAGGTGGGTATAGGTAAAAAATCACACAACCAATAGGTTTTAGACCAGTTGGGGTCACTATATTAACTTTATCTTTTAGATTTAACTCTTAGTTAAATAGTTTGACATTTACCGTGTCTCTTTGTATTTTTATATTATATGGCTAATAAACATACTATATACTTCCAATAGAACCCAAAGTAGTTAATTAATGATAAAAATATCATTATATAAGTCCTTTGGACGAACCTTAGATTTTTAGGAATAGAATATCAATTAATAATATAATATTTGTTTTAAAAACTCTTTTATGTCAATTTTGACACTATTTGGTATTTTGTTTGTTATAAATTCATAATAGCATCATTACATATAATTATATTCATATAACCAACCCAAATATGTCATATTAACCTATAAAGTTATTGTAATTCATAAAAAGTCTCAAATATCATTTATTTGGATATTTATAATTTAAATTATTTTAATCTTTCATTAATATGGTAATTACCGCATCATCATTGTGTTATAAATAAATTAAATTATTTAATGTCTAAAAAATATAAATAAAATACCATTATTTAGGAAATATTTTTATCTTTCTAATTAATATTTATAGTCGAATTTATCTTATATTTAACACTATATTAAAAATGTTTTATTAATTAAACATTGATTTTAACTCTTTTAACTCTTCTTTGAATTAAATACTAATAAATGTCCTAATCTAATCCAAGTGGACCTAAAGGATCATATTTTATTTCTAAGGTTATTTTCCGTCGAATTACAGTTATCCAATAGAATTAGGACATGTGTTATGGTAATAATAATATCATTTTTAACCTTAATTACCCTATTTACTCTAAACCGTGGTAAATAAAAGTAAAACGTTATTATTCACCAAAAATTATTTTAATCATATTGAATCACATTTTACTTAATAATATCAATCGTGTCTCTCGGATTTTTTAAATTTCACTCACAGAAGTAGTAAAATTAAGTTTTATGTTAATTTGTAAATTCTCTGAGGAGGTGGGTAAAAGATGGTGAAAAGTTCAATAAAATTTTTATATATCTAAACATATTATAAAATGACTCCAACAAATTATATGGAACATATATATGTATTATGTATCTATTTTTACCAAAAATAAATTTAAATGAATTAAATTATTATTTAAATAAAAATTCGGTTTTAACCAATAACTCTGTGTTTTTCACTATTCATTAAAAACTGAATGTTTTCAGAAAAATACCAAAATTACACCCTAAGATATTTTTGATATTCCAAATTCAAAAATTAAGTCTATTTTACCAACTTTATAACATATAAATTTAATTTATTAATTTTAAATTAATTCCAATTGTCAAAACCAAAAAATGTATTTTTAAGAAATAATAACTACCAAAAGATTGACACTTGTTTATGTCTGATTTCAAAGTGAAATTACATCCAATGGACAAAATTGGATTAAATGGTAAAAATAAAATTTAATTATACTTCCAAACCATTCAAATTTATAATTCAACACTATAAATTATTTCGATTAAAAAAGTTGTTTTCAGTTAAAATATAGTATTTTTCACTATTCACCCAAATATGAAAGTTATCAGAAAAACACCAAAAATATATTGAAACTAAAATATTATGTCCTGATTGTAAATAATAATTTTATTTTGTAAAATTTAATATATTAAAGATTCAAATATTGGATTTAAAAGGGGTTCACCATTAAAAAGGCTGTAAAATTTCATTTTTTGAAAAATACTTCTTTTATCTGAAAAAAATGAATTTGTTCTTAAATTATGTCTAAGAAACTCATAATATGGATTCTAAAATTATAAGGATTATATAAAGTTCAAAATTCATTTAATACTATTCATAACCACTTTTGAACTGCTAGTTAGGTTAGTCGTGGTGCGCTTGAACTCAATGTTGTGTGTAGTGCAAGTTGTTGAATTACTTTGAAGAAATAACATACTATGAAATCTTGGGGTGTTACATTGTTCAATTATTCTATAAATTTATTCCTCATAATTTGAAATTTTTCATCGGAAATAAAAGGTGGAAAATATTAAATACCATTGTGGGAAATCCCACATCAGAAATTGGGCTATTAAAATTTAGTCTTAATAAGAGGAAAAGGGGAATCAAAAAGTCACAACCAAATTATTATCTCGATTAGGAGAACATTGGAGGAAATTAGGGACACATAATGGGAGGAAAACCCTAAATATTTATAGGGTGTTATTGAGGTCATCAATCACAAACAATTGTAAAATTGAGGGCCTCAAATCTATCAATCTATGATGATTTGAAATATCATTGGTTCAATAAAACATAAGGTATTAGGATAGCACATTTTGGGTTTTAAGATCCCTTTTCTAAAATTTAAGAATTAATTTACCCATATAATAAGAGGGAAAATATATATATATATATATACTTGACAGGTAGAGTTTCATCCTTCAACTAATTCCTACCACAAACTCATCCTTCATTCCCAATGATTTAAAAAAAATATTATATTTATCCTAATTGTATAGGGTTCCAAAAAAAGGAATTTATAATTCACCTATTAGACCCTTTAAAAAAAGAAACTACATTATACAATCCAGGGACTTTCACGTAGTCCGGTGGTAGGAGATAAATCCCAATCATACTATGGTTATGGGTTCGATTCCTGCAGCTTTGTCCGACGAGACGGGTTGTCACACGGTCTGTGTGTTGTCCTTTTTATAAAAATTCAAAAACAACCTTAACTATAGTATCTGATTTATATCTTAATCCATTCCAACCTTTAGACTTATCCAAAATACTTTTATCCAAACTCACAGTCCAAAATTTATAAGGAAGTTAAACACAATGAAGATCCTTTTTTCCACGTAATAACATGTGAACGCCTTCATCATGTATTTTTTTAAAAATGATAACACCCTGAAATACCATAAAACCTTATTTATTACATTCATGCTCCCTTATCCTTTATATAATAATGGATATATTCATTATAACTAAAAATCTTAAATATTCCAACAACGATGAAATAAAAAAACCATTAATCAGTTCCAAGGAAGTCAAGTATATCCAATATAATTTATCCAAATAAACCATCTCTTATTCCAAAATTACTACCTTAGTATCAGGACCATATATTCTCAAATTACCAATGAAATAGTACCGCAGTACAATCCTTATTTATTTCCATAATTCATATAACCAGTACATCGTTGATATAACACTGAAATGACATAATACTTTAATAACAACATAAAAACTCTTAATGATTCCTCTTCATCTTCAGTAGTATCATAACTTGATTCTTATCCAATAGAAACATTTGGGGTATACTCTAATGATTTGGAAATTGATTCACGTAGTGTCCTAACTCCTTGCAGATGAAGCATAGTACATTTGAAGCCTTTTTCTCACCCTTGCAATCACGTACTTGGTGTCCCTTTTTCTCCACACTTATACTAAACTCACATTCCCTTTAAACATTTACCAAGGTGATTCTTTAAATATTTATCACATATAGTAAAATCCTTTTTTCCCTTATTCCATTTATCCATATTTTTCTCTACCATCCTTTTCATCTCTTGCTTCCCTTCAAATCCATAGGACTTAGAGAATTCTCTACTTATCTTATTAACACATGATACTATTTCTTCATATTTTGGGAATACGTGGGAGACTATTTCCCTTATAATTGTTGGCTTAATACAATTAAAGATTTGATCATTCATACTCTTTGGATCATACATATTGCTGGATTTCTCATTCCTTCTACTAGGCGCCATTTCTGAATAATGGCATACACTAAGTCAGTTTATTAATCGCGATGAATAATTTCCAACTTTCAAAATACCTAACGTAAATTGAACCATGTATGGATATAATCTATAATCATAAAAATGTTTTCTTTGAGGAAGTATATACTCATAGACCCTTTATAATGGTTTGTAATGAAAATTAGAATTATCCTAAGCATATCCCCCGAGAGTGTCATAACCAAGAGTGTCGCAAGGCCCGTTGTCGTGCACCGGTTCCCGTTCGAGTCTATCTTAAAGATGTTTTTTTGGGTTTTACCCCTAGGAACTGTTGTGCCAGATCCACCTCTACCTGCTCAAATCCATACAGGGATGTATTCCTTGGGAAACTCACAAAATCTCTACAATACCAAAATTCTAGGAAGTTCTTCTATATTAATCCTCAAAGTCTATCTTAGGGTAATGTGCTCTAATCAGAGTTTATCTAAATCTAGCTTCCAAGGTTTGTACTAAACTTCCTTTGATACCAACTGTAATGCCCCGACCCTAGTTAACTAGATTTGGTTTATTATTACATAAAATTGGCATGATCACAAAAGATCAAGTCTCGAAATACCGATTAGTTTAGTAGCCTTGGAAACACTAGATACATTCATAAGTCTTACATTACATGATAAAGTTAAAAAATACAAAAAAATAGTCTCCATAGAACACACTCAAATCCCCTCAGACTATCCCTTCAGTTCATTCATAAAATAATTCTTCACATCATGGGAAAAATAAAACATATAAAGTGGTGAGCTCAGATGCTTATAAAGGATAAAAATATAGCGGAAACTTTCGTAAATAAGCATAAACTTTTAAGGCAATGTATAACTAAAACAAAATCTTTTTAAACATAAACATAATCATAATATAGAAAAAATAAAAATAAATAATGCCATTTACTTATTCACATAGATATTTTACTAGTCGAATAATCACATGCAATATCAATAATCACTTTCATAATGAGGGAATGCATAATGCCATACTATCATAACCACATAGTCAATGCCTTATGCCAAGACTAAAAATAAAAAAAATCATGGTATTGTGCCAAGACACTAGTTTGTCTCATGATATCTACCGATGCATCAAGGAGTTATAGCAGGCTCCACCCGTCACTTACTAAGTCTAATGCATTCCTCATATGAACAGGTTTAAACATAACATAAACATTCGTATTAAAACTTGCTAAAAAATGTCAATACTTTCTTCATAAACCATGAATGATATAAAAATAACACATCCACAGTCAAACATATCACAAAACCTTCAATGCAATATGTATGTTTTGTATCATAATGAATCACCTTCAAATAAGCTTAAAATCCATCAAAGGATGTTGACAGAGATGAAATCAAAACTATTTGAGAAAAATATCTCTTTTTTTATATCATTTTAAAGTCACATAATTATAAAATGAAACTTTTAATTTGAAAATATTCTTCTAAGCTTTTAAGGGGAGCTTCAACAATTTTATAACCGTGGAAAATAGCAGCACCCGCCGTATAAGTTTAAAAAAAGACATTCTTACCTTAATTTGGTCGAAAAGGTTAAAAAGGGACTTGTTTGGAAAATGATGAAAATATTCCTTTATAAACATCTTATAAAAGTCAAAATGGGTATAAATTACTTTAACCCATAGTCAAAAAAATAGTAAGAATGTTTTGAAATACATTTTTAATAAATATGGATGTGGATAATAAAGAGGTCCTAGTAGATAATTACTTATAAATAATCTTGGATAATGAAGAGATTGTGAAATAAACCCTTACCTTGTACTTTTCCTTGGTCTAGGGTAGCTTAACCTCCAGTATAATGGTGAAATGATTGTTATTAAATTATACAATAATCATATACATTAATATGATATCATATATGTTCTTTTAACATTTATTTATTATTAATATCTTAGTATTATCGTTGTTTTGGGAGTTAATGGATTCATTTCCCTATATATTATTTGTTATGTGAGTCATATTTTTTGTGGATCGGATGTATCTTATTCATATCTAGAATTATATCAAGTCTTTAAACATTATTTTTAATTATCTAATGAAAATTAGTCTTGAATGGATACAATGGGGAATGAATCTCATCGCATTCGTGGAGACGGTAATCCATACGTACGCACGAGTGACAATATCATTATTTTGATATATAATTGGATGGTATATAATATATAAAGAATAATAATCATGTTATATTTATTATTTACATCAATTTCATATCATTATTATACCCATCCAAATAATAATGTATCGAATAACTATTACACCACGACGTCGAGACGGTAAGTCGTGCGTACACACGTATTGTGACATGTCATTCAAAGGATGGATAGAATAATTAATTTGGTTGTACCATATTTATAATAACATCAAATTATATAGAAGATACTGGAGTTATTATTTTATAATGGAATCAACAAAGAAAAAGGAAGTGGAAGAAGAAAGGAACTTGGAAGAGGTGATGAAATATTTACCTCTTCTTCGGGTTCTTCTTTTTTATTTGATCAAAAGGGCCCTTTAGGTTGGATTTCTGACTAAAGGAAGGCCTCTAGGATGAAGGTAGGGCAGTTGAGAGGGTATTTGGGAAGATTTTAGCTGACCCAAATGGCTTTGAAGGTTTGAATTATTGAGAAGGGGGAGTGCCCTTTTATAAGAGGGGTGAGGGGCACCTTAGGAGAAGCTAAAAAGATTATTTTATAATAAAATAATTTTCGGTTTCTAAAGGATCCAAAGTGGATTAGTTAAAGTATAAGGTGGGTATAGGTCTAAAAACACACAAAAAATAGGTTTTAGATAGGATTGAGTCACTATATTAACTTTATCTTTTAGATTTAACTCTTAGTTAAATAGTTTGACATTTACCATGTCTCTTAATATTTTTATATTATATGGTTAATAAAATTACTATATACTTCCAATAGAACCCCAAGTGGTTCATTAATAATACACCTATAATTATATAATTCCATTGGCCGAACTTTATATTTTTACGAATAGAATATCAATTAATAATATAATATTTGTTTTAAAAACTCTTTTATGTCAATTTTGACACTATTTGGTATTTTGTTTTTTTAAATTCATAACAGCATCATTAATTCAAATAAAATTCAGATTACCAACCTTAATATGTCATATTAACCTATAAAAGTATTGTAATTAATAATAAGGATCAAATTATATTTACTTGTATATTTATAATGCCAATTATTTTAATCTTTAATTAATACTGTAATTACTACATCGTCATTGTGTCATAAATAAATTAAATTATTTAATGTCTAAAAAATACTAATAAAATAACATGACGTAGGAAATCTTTTTATCTTTCTAATTAATATTTATAGTCGAATTTATCTTATATGTAACCCTATATTACAAATGTTTTAGTAATTAAACTTTGATTTTAACTCTTTTAACTCTTCTTTGAATTAAATAATAATAAATGTCCTAATCTAATCCAAGTGGACCTAAAGGATCATATTTTATTCATAAGGTTTTTTTTTCATATAAGTAAACTTATCCAATAGAATTATGGCATGTTTTAGGGTAATAATAATATCATTTTTACCCTTAATTACCCTATTTACTTTTAACTGTGGTAAATAAAAATAAAAAGTTACTATTCACCAAAAATCATTTTAGTTTCATTGAACAACATTTTACTAACTGATATCAACCGTGTCTCTTAGATTTTTAAAATTCCACTTACAGAAGCGGTAAAATTAAGTTTTATGTGAATTTACAAATTCTCCTAGGAGATGGGTAAAAGACGGTGAAAAGTTCAATAAAATTTTTATATATCTAAACTTGTTATATAATGACTCTAATGAATTATATTGAACTTATATAAGTATTATGTATCTATTTTTATATAAAATAAATTTAAATAAAATAAATAATTATTTAAATAAAAATTCGGTTTTAACCAATAATTAAGTGTTTTCACTATTCATCAAAATTGAATGTTTTTAGAAAAAAACCAAAATTTCACCCTAAGCTAATTTTGATATTAAGAATTAAAAAATGAATTATATTTTACCAAATTAAAAACATAAAAATTTCATTTATTAATTTAAAATTAATATTTGTTGTCAAAACCAAAAAGCGTATTTTTAAGAAATAATAACTACCAAAAGATTGACACTTGTATATGTCCGATTTCAAAGTGAAATTACATCCAATGACCAAAATTGGAATAAATGGTAAAAATATAATTTAATTATACTTCCAGGATATTCAAATGTATAACTCAACACTATAAATTATTTTGATTAAATAAGGTTTTTTTAGTTAAAATATAGTATTTTCACTATTCACCCAAATATGAAAGTAATTAGAAAAACACCAAATATTTATTGAAACTAAATTATTATGTTCCGATTATAAATAAGAAGTTTATTTTGTAAAGATTAATATATAAAAGTTTCAAATATTGGATTTAAAAAGTGTTCTCCATTAATAGGTGGTAAAATATCATTTTTTGAAAAATACTTCTTTTATCTGAAAAAATGAATTTGTTCTTACATTATGTCTAAGAATCTCATAATATGGATTCTAAAATTATAAGGATTATATAAAGTTCAAAATTTATTTAATACTATTCATGAACACTTTTAAATGGCTTGTTAGGTTAGTCGTCATGCACTTGAACTCAGTGCTGCGTGTGGTGCATGTTATTGAATTACTTTGAAGAAATAACATACTATGAAAGATTGGGGTGTTACATTGGTCACTTATGGGTATCATCAGATATGGCCCCATGAGGGTAACTACATATAGATAGTCTGGAGTTTTTATTTTTTTATATTACATAATGTGTTTAAGGAATTATTACTTATGTGAGAGATTAATCATCTACATGGAATATACAGTCTTGTAGTACATATTATCACAATATAGTCTGATCTTGTGAAAGAATCATTGTGTAAAATACCTATAGATGTTGGATTTTGAGATGAAATACTCTATAAGAATGGGAAAAATGTTAGTATATAATCTTATTAATAAAACTCAAGCTCAAATGTATCAAGAATCTAATGAGGAGAGGATATTGATTTGATTATTTGGAAAATAAATACATGGCATAAATACGGTGAAAGAGTTCGTTAATTTTTCTCCCATGGAAAATACATTATTACTAATGTATCAATAAAATTATAGTCAATATCCTTACATTGATTTCATCTTTATACATAAATTAATCATTAGTGATATTATTGTTTTAAGATGGTATTAGGATGATAATGGGGTGTTTTATTTCCATAATAAGATAGTTGTTCCTACTTCTATGAGAGTATAGTTTATGAAGGACTTTTATCCCACCTGATGGGTTATGTTCTTAGGGTTAACCCAAATATACCATGGTATTTTGTGTTAATTCTATTTTTAGGGTATAAGGATTTAAATTATTGATATTTTAGCTCACTTCATGAACATAATGAATAATAATATATAAAATGTGTGTCCTAACTTATTTATTCAATAAATTCCAAGGACTTTTTGTATATGATATTAAGTGATCATAGACTTCATTACCAAGCTATTAAAGACCTAGAATGATTTTAATATGGGGTGGGTTGTGGTGGAATCACTAATGAAGATCACATATTTAATTTCCATATGAGAAACCTGGTCTATTTATGAGATAAGAAATAAATATGTGTGACAAGCTGTATGGATTCATGGTGTACCTATGCGAAATGAATCGTATTGGTATTGTCCTTTTACATCTATATTCTTATAGATCCTACAAAAGTATATGAGGTAATAAATCGTGCTGAGAATGAAATATCACAAACAGGTAGCTAGTTAGGCGGAGAGGAAGACTTTAATACTTGATGATTTCATTAGGACGTGAGTGATAGATTTTAGTGGAGCATTGAATGACTATATTTCCATCATCTATCTTCATATAATAAAAATTATTAGTCTTTCATCCAGATGGATACTGATTGGGACATACATTGCAAGTCATACAACTAACCCATATATTTGTCATAGGAGGGTTAGTTAGTGATCATCAAATAGATCTTAATAAATGAAACCACATAGTATGTATATTTATTCCAGAAGTGTTAAAATTCTGCTAATAATAATAAGAACTCAGATTCTAATAAGAGAAGATAAACCTTATTGTTCCCTATGGTGGATTGTTTATCTATACATGTAATTCCTAGTAAAATGCTCCATCATTTGATGAAACAATGGAAACATGAGTAGTTTAATTTAGATCCATCTGAGATTGTGAAGTGTACATGACCATAGGATACCGGTTGGATATTAATCTATGAAATAATCATATGCATGAACTTATAATTTTTTAAAATTTCTAGAATTATAATCTAGACCATTTGAGAATTATTGGAAGTAATGACCCTGAGTTGGAGGAGTATGTGTCCTTCAAGGAGATATTTATGTGTTTAGTAGACTAAATCTAGAAGTTGTTTTAAGGGAAGTCGTCAACTCTTGTAAATGAATAATGGAAACACATGTGTATCTAGGAGGAGACCTAGGATTATGAATCAGATATATAATCCTGAATGGTAGAGTTGTTCAGTGAGGATCTCGAGACATTCCTCTGAGGTATAAAAATTCATTACTAGGGGATCTTTTACAACCATAAAATTTTTAGGAATATCTAATTTAATTAAAATTAGATAATGTTTTCTTCAATGGTTATTATCTTTTGGAAGATTTTTTATTGTTTAAGTGTCAAAAATTGAGGGGTTGGCTTCGTTTTAATGCTAAAAATATACTATAATTTGATTACCATAGTACAACATGGGATTTTTTCGTGTCTTATATATATATCATAGAATATTTTGGTTCCACTTAGTGGGGGTGAATTAGTGAAACAATATTTTTATGAATTTTTTCAACTATTAATTCAACCTCTTGAACATAAAATACTTCTCAATCCACTTATTTTATTCTCATACCTGCCCTAAAAGTTTATTTGTAATGAGAGAGGGATTTGGTAATTGTATTTACAATGTTTTGTATAAAATTCTACTTATTTAAAATTTATTTTTATTCTCCAACACGGTTTCTATACTATAATCTTGTTATCAATTAAAATGGATTATGTATTAAATGGTTAGACACACCAGTACATGATCCTCATGTTTATTCTATTTCTTTATCCTAGTAACCATATCTTCTTATTTAATTTTTTAAACACAATTTCCATCCTCTTCATTCATGACCTGCCATATGTCCCATCCATGAGCCTATTCTAAAACTGGATAGAAAGTCCAACTACAGTATCCTCTTATTATGTGATGATGTAGTAATGGATATATCATCTTATTCTTTAGATTCTACTCCTCCACAAGCTTGTAGGATATATATTTCTCATGTACACCTTCCAGATCATGAAAGGCTTATTAAATAAGTATATTGGTTTCAATACAAGATTCCAAATCTTAATAGATCTATTTATTATCATATTTCTTAAATAATCGGGTATAGTGAGTCTCTTTATTGTTAGAACCACCTTTCTTGAATCCATAAAAACTAAGATATTTATTCCTTTATCCTTCTCAAAAAATCCTCTCTATCATCTATAGACATAAAGTAATGTCTGCCTATTTTTTATCTTTATTTCCCAATCTACACAAACCATTTTACTTGAGTAATTGTATTTAAGATTTTCACATTCAATATGTAAAAAATAAATTTCATGAATCTGTTTTAATTATAGTAGAAAAGCGGTATTATTTAAGACCCACTTTTTTTTATGAAATTTCCTGAACATAATTTTTTAACTCAAAGGGAATTCTATAAAGTCCATAATTTAATGCATGAGTCATTTGAGATAAAACTGAATATTTAGAAAATATATACAAAATTATCAACTTATTAAACAAAAAATTTTACATTTTTGATATTTGTAAAAAAATTCATAGTATTCTAATTAATATACATCAAACATATCTTATTTCATTGAACTCTCTCCAATAGTGTGAGATATTCCAATGTTTTAATCATAGAAAAATCACTAGCCTTATATCTTTGTTTAATTGATCTCATTTATCTCAATTAATAATTTTAGTAAATTCACCAACAATATTCTGATTTATTTGATTTAGAATCCAATATATAGATTGATCTTCAATGGAACAATGAATAAATTATTATTCAAAAGAAGATAAATTCATTTTTCACCGTCAAGAATAATAATTTTCATCCTTATCGTCATTTTTCTTACTCAAATAAATCTTCAATCATGAATATTACAAGATTTATAATCTTTGGAAGACTTATTAATAGCTTCATCATAATCCTAGTTTATTTCAATATTATCATATTTGAAATTTTTAAACTCATGTTTTCATCTTGTAGAGAAGTCATATTATTTACTAAGTCTTAAAAACTTAGGCTCAGGTAAAGCATCACACTAGAGTGATATATTCAGCATTCAGAAGATGGAATCTAGTGAAGTATTAGGGTCGAAAAATGAACTCAATGATAAAAGGATTAAGATCATTCCTCTATCAATTTTCAAAAGACTTAAAATATTTAATATGAAGTAATATAGTATGCACAAAAATTTATATTTATCTGAGTGAGAACCTAAATCCTTACACTCCCAATGAATTCAAAGTATCAGTAGGTGTAATCTTGGGATAAATAACTTTTCTATTTATTTGTGAAAATTTCAAAAACCATACATTATGAAGTAATCTCATAATAACATCCACCTTCTCTATGACCCCTTGAAACCTTCAAGTACCACATCCAAGGGAGTTTAGGAACTGAGTATAGAAACCTACATACTTAGTACACCATATATGGGTTTTTCATCATTATCTAACTCTCTTAGAAAACTATGAAATAGATTCTCACACTTTATTCACTCCCATACTAGCTCTATAGTGGTAGGTTCATCTACAATAACTTATACCTTTATTCAAACTATTAAATAAAATTATTTATGACTTTTATCAATTTTAATATACATGAAGACCATCTCATCCATATTATTATGAAATTTTGAGGATATATTCATAAAAATACTCAAGGTACCACCACTTCTTGAACCGAACTCATATTGAAATTTTATCATAAAATGAAACAAAACACCTTGGGTAAAACAATCCCCCATTTTGTATATTGAAAATATTAACTCACACTACTAAATTGAATTTGTGTTGTCATTTATTTCTCCCCTTATTGAAAATTATGTTAAAATGGGAAATGTATGGGTCTATTTATCTCACTGTGTTTCATAAATTAAAAAAATAACATGTTCTTATCATCTTTACTCCATTTTAAAACAAATAGATAATATCAAATAACATATTATCTAGGTGAATATATCTAAAAAAATATAACTATATATTGTAAACCCATTATAGAAAACAATAGTTTATAACCATTTTGATCAATTTTTTCCATAAATATACATGTTTATGATACCATTCCTAAAATATCTTACTAATGGACATTAAGGTATTGGTTGATCATAAAAATAATGATCTTAAAATATATCAATATACTATTAAAATTATTTATATTCAAATTATAAAAATTCCAACTTTATCAGATATTTTCAACCGAAAATTCCCCTTGATTATTGAACTCAATACTATCATTACCAAGTGTGTAAATTTTTATTCTCATACCATAAAATCACAAATTCATTAAGCTATTAACATCATTATAATTTAATATTTCACATTGCATGGAATATATTAACAACCCCATCTCTATTTTGCCTCCCACTTATGGGATGCACTCACCCTTTTATTTAATATAAATTGAAACACCATGATACTAAGTCCCTGTATAATCCAGAAGTGAAAGTTACATACCTATCCTTTAATTAACTCCCATTTTTTTATAAACATATAAAATAATAGAGAATAACTTCGGACCACAATGGTTAATTATAAGTAATACTCCAGATAAGTGTTTCCTCTCAAACTAGGCCATTGTTTTCTTTCAATATCATATTTAAAGGTTATTTATGTGATGACTCAAAATTTTATCAATTTAAGTTTACTTATAATAGTTTATTCATATAGTATAATCACATAAAATCATATTAAGAAAACAATAAAAACATTATAAATTAACAATGAATAAAATAAGAGGTATTTCAGAAGTTAAGGAACTTATACCGATTAAATAGTAACTTGGCCTTAGGAATATTAATATAACCCTTATGAGTTGTAAACCATCCCATATAATAGTAACAACACCCATTAAATTATAAATAAAATTTAGGTATCCTATAAATCAAATTATTATATAATTATATCATAGTATAAGTAAATAAATTTTTTTACAAATATTAATTAATTGTTGGAATTTTTTAAGTCATAAATATTTAATTATAAATTTACAATTAATATAATGATTTAAAATAAAATTTATTTTTATAAATTGTATTCATAAATTAATATTTGTTTGTCTTATTATTTTAAGTTAATTTTATGATACCTTATTTAATTGTTTAAAGTGTTATAAAATCAGTTATAATTTTAAAATATGTATTTTTATGTAAATGAAGATTTTAATTAAAAATTAAACTTATCATATTGAAGAATTTATTTTCATAAAATGGAGTTAATTTTTTAATTCTAAAAATTTAAATATATAAGGGTTAATTTTTTCGATTTTTCTAAAATACTCAAATTTTTAGTGAATAGTAAAATACATAAATTTACGATAAATGATAAATACAGGAATTTTCTTGTCATTGATGATATAAAGATGAGGTAAGAACCATTATTTATAACTCAGAAGAAATAATTAGTGTATTTATTCATAATAATCAACACTATTTCTTTTCTTGATAAAAAATAATAAACTAATGATTAAAATAATGAGAAAACACCCCTCTCCTCCACTATAAATATCACCCCTCACCACCTCTTCTTCTCACACCATCCAATCTTCTATACTTGTCAAAATTCTAACAAATTTGCCTCACAATAACCTAACTCATATATTGTATCTCTTGGTCTCATTAAAATACCAAAACCTTTTCCCTATGGAGGTTTTCAAGGAGGAGAAATTAATGAGGTGAATTCCTATTTCTTTTTTATTTTAATTTCTTTTCAAGTTATATTCTTTTTATCTCCTAAACTCACCTCATAAAAATGGAAATATAACTAAATTACTTAACATGTACTGAATGTTTTTTATTATAATTGAATAATCCATCATTAAACCCATCTCCTCTCCCTTTTATTCAAAAAATGAAAATGTTTTTTTTTTGATTTGTTAATTTATCACCTTTAAGGATAACATGTTTTCATTTTCCATTAACACTTTCATTTATGTTCATAAAAATATTTTTATGGTTTAAAAAAATTATAATATATGTATTATAGCATGTTTAATGTTCTAGAATCATTATATACAAATGATGTTAAATAATAAAACAACACAAGTTTGTTGTGAGGTAAAACCACCCAAAATAAACCAAATGATTATCACTAACATCTTATCCAATGATTCATCCTCACCCAAAACGAACAAATTAATTTTATAATCATTTAACCTTCTATTTTATCATTACTATATTATAACTTCAATTTTTTATTTTTATTTCCATTTTACATTGAACATCCATACTTTTATATTACTGAACTGATCCTGAAAACTATGAAAACGAGCACTCCCAAATGATGAAATTGAACCCTATAACTCATAAAATTCCATATATAAACTTCATAAATTTATAATAAATCAATAAAATTTAGAAAAAAATTAATAATTTGATTTGATTTGATTATCCAGGACAAAAAGATCAAGTGTTGAACTATTTCAGACATAAGGTAAGGGATTCTACCTGAACCTCCATGTTTTCCTTTGGTTTGGTCTTTCTATCTATTTACCCCAATGAAATGCTGATTTATTTTTATATAATTCGTATACCCTCTATTTCTATGTTCCAAAATCATTTTTTTATATCAGATCATCCCTATTTGATGTAGTAATACGTGTTTTAGAAAGGTTCCCTTTTCAATTATTCCCAATAAGCAAACTCGGTTCAAAGGAACTTCTTGATTTCTTATCCATTTCCAAGTGCACTATATAGTGTATTTTAAGTCACCATTATTTTTATAAAATCACTCATTTTATCATAAAAAATATATATTTGTTATTTTTTTATTTTATGAATACAAATATAACATTTTCCTCTTTAAATTCTCTTGAATATTTTCCTTAAACCGCACTAAAATGTTTCATTTCTAAAGTTTTTTAGACACTACTTTTACATGTATCCACATAAATTTGATATAAATTATCATTATCAATGCATATTTACCCTATGAATGTCCATATACGTTTTTAATCCATTATTTCATGGAAACATTTATGATATGCCTATTTTTTAGGCCTTGTCACATAATTATGATACCCATTTCTATCCATGGATAACCCTTGTGTTTATTCTTCATGTGGAACACATATTAATTAACATGTTACAATGGGGCTCCCAAGATATATCTCCAATTAATTTGGTAATTTTTAGTCTTATGAGACATCATGTTGGGAAAAATAGTGAACATGATTCTTTTACGAGACTTTTTCCACCATGTCAAGGCAACTATCCCTGACTCATGTTTATGTCACGTTATATATTGTTGCCAAAATCCTATAATTCTATGAAAATATGTTCCCATGTTATACATATTATTATTCTTTATTTTTATTCATGTTCCAAGATTTTTATTCCATCGTGTTATTCCTTCTAACCAATGTGATATGTTTCATTCCTATGCTTATTTCCTTACTAGTCTTTTCAGTTCATCCCTTTTGTTCATGTATTCCCCAAGATATCCTATGTATATGTATGAGATAAATTGAAGTTAGGAACTCATTATTGAGATTAAATAAAATATATTATATTTTTGTTTTTTGATTTTTAATTATGTTTCTAATCTTACAAATACACTAGAATTTATAATCCCTCACTTGTTATATTATGGTTAATTATGTTTAAAATCATATAATGATATGTTTAAAAGGTTAGTTTCACTATAGTTGGTATCATAGGAGTTTTTCGGGGGGGTTATGAATATAAAACTCTAGAGAAAGCCTTAGAGATAATACTAAGTGTGAGAAAACATACCTAAATATTGGTTAGTATAGAGTACGTTTTTTATCAAGAAAATACATTTCTATCTAGATATTAAAAGTGGATATGATTCTAGAATAGATGTACCTAGGTGTAATAACTTTTACATGGTGTTTCGGGACTGACTTGGGGTAACCTGGTATATGAAAATGGGCCTTATTGTGGACCTGGTTTGATACTCTTGGGCGATTTGATTTTATAAATTCAAAATATCATTACGATCCATTATTACTAGAATAAAAAATCCCATAAAAATATATGTTAGGAAATAGATCATGTATAACCTATATTGAAACCTAGGGAATCAAAATTTTATCCTTTTATGTTCAATTTTAATTTTATTATGATTATTAGTTATTAATTCATGACCCATAATTGTACTTTCTTATTCTTAGTTAATTGATAGAAATAGAAGTACTCATGACAACAATCAATGTGACAGGAAATTTAATGATTTCCCTAATGATATGTGTAGATACCCGGAGCCTGACGTACATTGACATTACATTACATTTGCGGAATACTTAGTACATAACAAAAACACACACACAAGGATCGTAATAGTTTAGTGTCTTTGGAAACTCGGAACGTAATCTTCTAATCGTGGTGAAAGATCTTCAATATCTCCCATAAAGATCTTCCCTTTTTTTACCTAAAACCTTTCTTTATATCCTGGGGAAAAGAAAACATAAAAGGGTGAGCTCAAATCCTCAGTAAGGGTAAACAAAAGAAAAAATCAATCACATCATATTCATAAGAATATAACTTTTGGAAATCTTAACCTGCAAAAGAGATCATAATTTCATAACCTGGGATAACTCATGGCAGTGAAATGTATTCACAATAATCATAACTTAAAACATTAAACTTTGTGGCATACACACATAATCATAGAGAATCATTTCTTTTTAGTCAAGACTCATTGCCAAGACTATCTTAGTGGACAAGGTCCATTTCTGAATCGAGTGACCCTCATTTCAGTCCGGTTTCACTGAACCGGTATAACCTACCATTCCAGCCATGTCTATCTCATGAGATATAAAATCTTTACCCAATGCATTGGAGGGAGATATAGGTCCCACCCATCTTATAATTAATCCTTTCTTATGTGTGCCACATAATCATAAATCATACATCATCGCATAACACATGTTACAAAAATGGGATTCTTGAAACATCATGACATTATAAAACAAATCATATAAGGTAAATGACTTCATAAAAATAATTCCCTCCAAACATAATCAAATCAATGTAATAATAGGGATAAAAACATAACCCTATATTATCTTAGAGGGAAAATAATTTTGATAAAACATTTGAACTCCATTCTTGAGGAAAATATCCTTTCTACTTCAAAAACACTTTTCTTTTCTTAACATGTCATACAATTATAAACTAAAAGAAGTTGATTAAAAATAAAATTGAAAACTAATAAAGGAATATTCTTGGAAATAATGTTTTAAAAATCCATTCTTGTCGTATAAGTTAAAAAAACATTCTTCTCGTACTTTTGTCGGAAAAGTTAAAAAGTATCTCGTACGAAAAAACGACAAAAGATTCCTTTCATATCCTTTACTAAAAAAACTCAACGAAGGGTAAAATTGGATTTAAACAATTGTAGGTGGATAGAAATAAAATTACATATTGGAGAAACATGGATGTGGATGATAAAATACACCCCAGTAAATACCAAAGTATAAACAATCTCAGATAAAAATGAGATTGTGATATTTCCCTTACCTTAGGTCCGACTTGCTTTGTAAGTGTCCGAACCTCCTCTTATTTGAAACGCCTCTTTGAATCCTCCACTTAGGGAACTAAGATTGGTCTTTGAAGAAGACCAGGACCTCTAGGATTATTCTAGGGAAGTGGAGAAGGGATTTTGGCAGGGGTTGGCCGAGCTTGAGTGCTCAAATTGGTGTGAGGAGGAGGGGGAGGAGGTGCCCTTTTATAAGGGAGGAGAGGGGCACCTTAGGAATACCTCAAAATATTATTTTATATTAAAGTAAAAATCTGTTTATAATGGTTCCAAAGGGTCTTATTTAGAAGTTAAAGTGGGGATGGGTCGAAATCCTATCAACCAATAAGATTTAGACAAGTTTAGGTTATTATTTTAACCTTATCAATTAGATTTTACTCTAAGTTAAATAATTTAACTTTTACCGTGACTTTTTGTTTTCTTACACTATATGGTTAATACACTTACTATAACATGCCAAACGAACCCCAAGTTGTTCATTATTAATATATATATCCTTATCTAAGTCATTTGTCCGATCCTTATATTTTTAGGAATAAAATAACAATTAATAATATAATATTTGATTTAAAAACTATTTTGTGTCAATTTTGAAACTATTTGATATATGATTTTTGTGAAAGTCGTAACAGAATTATATGTTCAAAACAAGTTGATTACATCAACACTAATATATCATAGTGACCTAGAAAATTAGTTTAATTCATAAAAAGTCTCAAATTACATTTATTTGAGCATTTATAACATCAATTATGTTAACATTTCCTTAAAAAGGTAATTACTGTATCATCGTAGTGTCATAAATAAATAAATTTATTTAAAGTCTAAAAATTATAAATAAAATATAATTATGTAGGAAATCTTTTTAGCTTTCCAATGAATATTTATAGTCGAATTTATCTTATGTATAACCCCATATTAAAAATGTTTTAGTTATTAAACATTGATTTTAACTATTTTAACTATTCATTAAATAAAATAATATTAAATGTCATAATCTAATCCAAGTGGACCTAAATGTTCATATTATATTCATAAGGTTATTTTTGGTCGAATTACACTTATCCAATAGAATTAGGATATGTGTTAGGGTAATAGTAATATCATATTTACCCTTAGTTACCCTATTTACTATTAACCGTGGTAAAAAAAAGTAAAAAGTTACTATTCACCAAAAATTATTTTCATCTCATTAAACCACATTTCAGTCCTTGATATTAACCGTGTCTGTCGGATTTTCGAAATTCCATTCACAGAAGCGGTAAAATTAAGTTTTATGCAAAAAATCAGTTTTTAACCTACCACTTAGTGGTTTCACTATTCATCAAAAATTGAAAGTTTTCAGAAAAATACCAAAAATTAGGCCTAAGCTATATTTGATATTATGAACTCAAAAATGATTTCTATTTTACCAAATTCAAAACATATCAGTTGCATTAATTAATTTAAAAATTAATTCCCGTCGTCAAAACAAAAGGCGTGTTTTTAAGAGATAATAACTATCAAAAGATTGACACTTGTTTATAACTGGTTTAAATGTGAAATTACATCCAATGACCAACATTGTATTAAATTGTAAAAATATATTCTAAATATACTTTAAAACCACTAAAATTAATAATTTATCACTATTAATTATTTCGATTGAAAAAGTTGTTTTTAATTAAAATTTAGTAATTTTCACTATTCATCAAAATATGAAAGTTATCCGAAAATCACCAAAATTTCACCCTAAGCTAATTTCGATATTCCGAATCCAAAAATGAAGTCCATTTTGAAAAATAAAATTTACAAAATTTCAAAAAGTGGTTATTACTATTCATAACAACTATTTTTAATAATATTTTAATAGCATATCGTTGTTTAGTGAAACTTGGTGTTGCGTACAACACACGCTATCGAGGAAGGTTGTGATTGCGTGTAATGAAAGGCAAGTCAAGGATGCGTGTTGTGCAAGCTCCATTTGGTGTAGCGTACAACACAAGACATTAATGAAATTAAAAAGAATATTTTTCATAAAATCTCGGGGTGTTACATTCTACCCCCCTTAAAATGAATTTCTTCCTCAAAATTCGTCGGGGTTATAAATGGTTTACTATTCGAAAGTTTATTTAATAGAAACCCACATCGTAAAAAGGAATACCAAAACATGGATTTAAAAACTAAAGTATGAAATGTAACGATTACCCAAATAAACTAATCACTGGGTTTCCACATAGGTGAAAATATGGATTTGGAAGAAAAATCTAACCATCATGTTCTGATGGAGAGTGGTAGAGAACATGGCTATGGAAAAGCCAACAATCACAAATCCATAAATTTGTGACGATCTAAGGTACCATCTCATTAATCAGATATAAGAGCACTAGGACGACATTTTTGGTTTTCAAGGTCGTTTCCCTAAAGTTGATGAAAATGGAATTAGAAGAAATAATTTCGTGATTTTGGTATAGTCTCACCTTTGTTCATTCTTTGGACAATTTACACTTCATCTCTTAAAGAAATGAAGTTGAATTTGTCATTCGTGATGTGTTAGCAGATCATGTAATAGAATGATGGGTCATTCCATCTGTCTCAAACAAAAGGTTTGAAATGTTATAAGTTCATCTTATGGTTAGATTAATTGTATATGGTTCCAAAAATGAACTTATACTTCATATATCATACCTCTTAATAAAATAAAACTAGTTTCTACTAAACAGGGACTTCCTGTAGGCCAGTGGTAGGCGATAAAGGCCAGTCGCACTTCGGTTGTGGGTTCGATTCCCACAGCCTTGTCCGACGCGATGGGCTGTCGCCCATCCTGCAGGTTGTCCTTTTTCTAAATCTATATTACTATAACATCCCATCAATAATATCGAAAAACGTTTTATCCTAACTTATGTCTAACATAATCCATTCCAAGCTTATCTAAAATACTTCGGTCCAAGATCATAGTATAAAGAAAATGGTTACTTGAAATGTCACAGAACAATTACGTGAATGCCATCATTTATCCCCCATATATCATAAGATATATCTTGCTGGTCAAATTACAAACATGTGAATACCTTAATCATGTATTCTCTTGAATACCCATTGAACCATAGTGAAAACTTGAATGCAGTTAAAAGTTAACACTTTTCACATACCAAAATCCTCAAAATTCTATATACTCAAACCATGATATCACTTAGTCCTTATATCAATCATGAGCTCATGAATACAATAAAACATCTCATTATCTTCTTATCCATTCATTATGATCATATCATCTGTTTACCAAAAATGTCTCAATCACTTTTCATGGTTACCGGTACCATAAAATTATTGAAAACCACAATAGACCAAAACATAAATATTCCAATATTCCACGATACTATATACAACATTATTTTGGAATCCCATTACATAAACACTTAATCATTCCACCACATCGTTGTCATATTCAACATCGCCAATAGTGATCGCATGTGACTTCCCTTTGTCCTTTGCCTTAAGCGGTTGCTCATGTCGATCATCACTAACCCTTGGATTAGGGAATTTATTAGCATAATTCCCCATTTCCTTGCACTTGAATCATTGAAGTGTTGGTGGTGCGTTATCTGCAGTGTTTGCTTTATTCACATCATTAGAAACCCTTTTTCCATTACTTCGACACTCAGCCGCTCAATGACCTTCTTTTCCACACTTAAAACATTTTCTAGTCCCTTTAAGACAATCTCCACCATTCTTCTTTCCACACTTTGAGCATAAGGAAACATTCATCTTATTTTCACCATTATTCTGAGTTTTCTCCTTAAACTCCATCTTTCGTTTCTTGTCAAAACCATGAGATGGATATGTAACACCAACATCCATTTCTACCTTGATAGCACAACGCACAATTTCTTCATAACTACTGAAGTCTCTTATAGCTAATTCCCTTCGAAGACTTGGTTTTAAGCCACTGAAAATCGATCAACTTTACTTTCAGGTTGGATGATAATGCCAGATGCATACCTTGCAAGTCTTGTAAAATTCTCTTCGTATATACCAACAGATTCATCATCCTTCTGCTTCAGATCAAGAAACTCCTTTTCCATCTTTGATCGAAGAATACGAAGGAAGTACTTACTGAAAAACAAGTTCTTGAACTCGTCGCATTCCATGGACTCAATTTCATCTCTTGGCCTCATATTCTTGATAAGATTCCACCATTGAGCAGCTTCACCTTCCAAACGATATACTGCTAAGATGACTTTATCATGTTCAGAACATTGAAGAACTGAAAATATCTTTTCAGTGGTACTGATCCATTGTTCAGCAACAAGTGGATCGGAAGACCCATTGAAAGAAGGTGGATGTTGCCTCATGAAGGACTCAATAGAATATTGTTCCCTTATCTGCTCATTTGGAAGTACAGAATGATTCATATCTTGTGTAAGTATAGCAATAAGATTTTTCACTCCATCTCCCATAACATTTGTTTTCTCAGGAGGGCAATCATTGCATTGTCCATTACATTGATCAACACGGTTCCTTCGGGTTCCAGCCATCGTCTAAAACCCAAAAAGAATAGTGTGAGAGGCAAAAATCATGCTAGGGAAAACAACATAATAAAGGGGGAGTAACCTCAATATCTAACATCTTAGGTTAAATTCTAAGATCATTAGCACAATTCTAGGACTATAACCTATACATATACTTAACCTTAGATACATCCCTAGACATACCTTAGAAATATCTCTAGGAATCTCACTAAAGTTCTCGCATCCTAGTTTCCAAAGGTTGACTAAACCTTTCCTATGATACCAACTGTAGAGACCCGGAGCCTGACGTACATTGACATTACATTACATTTGCGGAATACTTAGTACATAACAAAAACACACACATAAGGATCGTAATAGTTTAGTGTCTTTGGAAACTCGGAACGTAATCTTCTAATCGTGGTGAAAGATCTTCAATATCTCCCATAAAGATCTTCCCTTTTTTTACCTAAAACCTTTATTTATATCCTGAGGAAAAGAAAACATAAAAGGGTGAGCTCAAATGCTCAGTAAGGGTAAACAAAAGAAAAAATCAATCACATCATATTCATAAGAATATAACTTTTGGAAATCTTAACCTGCAAAAGAGATCATAATTTCATAACCTGGGATAACTCATGGCAGTGAAATGTATTCACAATAATCATAACTTAAAACATTAAACTTTGGGGCATACACACATAATCATAGAGAATCATTTCTTGTTAGTCAAGACTCATTTCTAGGACTATCTTAGTGGAAAAAGTCCATTTCTGAATCGAGTGACCCTCGTTTCAGTCCAGTTTCACTGAACCGGTATAACCTACCATTCCAGCCATGTCTATCTCATGAGATATAAAATCTTTAACCAATTCATTGGAGGGAGATATAGGTCCCACCCATCTTATAATTAATCCTTTCTTATGTGTGCCACATAATCATAAATCATACATCATCGCATAACACATGTTACAAAAATGGGATTCTTGAAACATCATGACATCATAAAACAAATCATATAAGGTAAATGACTTCATAAAAATAATTCCCTCAAAACATAATCAAATAAATGTAATAATAGGGATAAAAATAGAACACTATATTATCTTAGATGGAAAATAATTTTGATAAAACATTTGAACTCCATTCTTGAGGAAAATATCCTTTCTACTTCATAAACACTTTTCTTTTCTTAACATGTCATACAATTATAAACTAAAAGAAGTTGATTAAAAATAAAATTGAAAACTTATAAAGGAATATTCTTGGAAATAATGTTTTAAAAATCCTTTATTGTCGTATAAGTTAAAAAATATTCTTCTCGTACTTTTTTCGGAAAAGTTAAAAAGTATCTCGTACGAAAAAACGACAAAAGATTCCTTTCATATCCTTTACTAAAAAAATCACCGAAGGGTAAAATTGGATTTAAACAATTGTAGGTGGATGGAAATAAAATTAAATATTGGAGAAAAATGGATGTGGAAGATAAAACACACCCCAGTAAATACCAAAGTATAAACAATCTCGGATAAAAATGAGATTGTGATATTTCCCTTACCTTATGTCCGACTTGCTTTGTAAGTGTCCGAACCTCCTCTTCTTTGAAATGCCTCTTTGAATCCTCCACTTAGGGAACTATGATTGGTCTTTGAAAAAGACTAGGACCTATAGGATTATTCTAGGGAAGTGGAGAAGGGATTTTGGAAGGGTTTGGCCGAGCTTGAGTGCTCAAATTGGTGTGAGGAGGAGGGGGAGGAGGTGCCCTTTTATAAGGGAGGAGAGGGGCACCTTAGGAATACCTCAAAATATTATTTTATATTAAAGTCAAAATCGGTTTATAATGGTTCCAAAGGGTCTTATTTCGAATTTAAAGTGGGGATGGGTCGAAATCCTATCAACCAATAAGATTTAGACAAGTTTAGGTTATTATTTTAACCTTATCAATTAGATTTAACTCTAAGTTAAATAATTTAACTTTTACCGTGACTTTTTGTTTTCTTACACTATATGGTTAATAAACTTACTATAACATGCCAAACGAACCCCAAGTTGTTTATTATTAATATATATATCCTTATCTAAGTCATTTGTCCGAACCTTATATTTTTAGGAATAAAATAACAATTAATAATATAATATTTGATTTAAAAACTATTTTGTGTCAATTTTGAAACAATTTGATATATGATTTCTGTGAAAGTCATAACAGAATTATATGTTCGAACCAAGTTGATTACATCAACACCAATATATCATAGTAACCTAGAAAATTAGTGGAATTCATAAAAAGTCTCAAATTACATTTATTTGAGCATTTATAACATCAATTATGTTAACATTTCCTTAAAAAGGTAATTACTGCATCATCGTTGTGTCATAAATAAATTAATTTATTTAAAGTCTAAAAATTATAAATAAAATATCATTATGTAGGAAAGATTTTTATCTTTCTAATGAATATTTATAGTCGAATTTATCTTATGTATAACCCCATATTAAAAATGTTTTAGTTATTAAACTTTGATTTTAACTATTTTAACTATTCATTAAATAAAATAATATTAAATGTCATAATCTAATCCAAGTGGACCTAAATGGTCATATTATATTCATAAGGTTGTTTTTGGTCGAATTACACTTATCCAATAGAATTAGGAAATGTTTTAGGGTAATAGTAATATCATATTTACGCTTAGTTACCCTATTTACTATTAACCGTGGTAAAAAAAAGTAAAAAGTTACTATTCACCAAAAATTATTTTCATCTCATTAAACCACATTTTAGTCCTTGATATTAACCGTGTCTGTCGGATTTTCTAAATTCCATTCACAGAAGCGGTAAAATTAAGTTTTATGCAAAAATTCAGTTTTTAACCAACCACTTAGTGGTTTCACTATTCATCAAAAATTGAAAGTTTTCAGAAAAATACCAAAAATTAGGCCAAAGCTATATTTGATATTATGAACTCAAAAATGATTTCTATTTTACCAAATTCACAACATATCAGTTGCATTAATTAATTTAAAAATTAATTCCCGTCGTCAAAACAAAAGGCGTGTTTTTAAGAGATAATAACTATCAAAAGATTGACACTTGTTTATAACTGGTTTAAATGTGAAATTATATCCAATGACCAACATTGTATTAAATTGTAAAAATATATTATAAATATAATTTAAAACCACTCAAATTAATAATTTATCACTATTAATTATTTCGATTGAAAAAGTTGTTTTTAATTAAAATTTACTAATTTTCACTATTCATCAAAATATGAAAGTTATCCGAAAATCACCAAAATTTCACCCTAAGCTAATTTCGATATTCTGAATCCAAAAATGAAGTCCATTTTGAAAAATAAAATTTACAAAATTTCAAAAAGTGGTTATTACTATTCATAACGGCTAGTTTTAATAATATTTTAATTGCATATCGTTGTTTAGTGAAACTTGGTGTTGCGTACAACACACGCTATCAAGGAAGGTCGTGATTGCGTGTAATGAAAGGAAATTTAAAGATGCGTGTTGTGCAAGCTCCATTTGGTGTAGCGTACAACACAAGACATTAATGAAATTAAAAAGAATATTTTTCATAAAATCTCGGGGTGTTACAATATGCCAAATATGGTGTGAAAGGGTGATCAAAACTTCATGACATTACTTACTCAACTATAACAAGTTATTAATAATAAATTGAATTGTGTGAAATTACGTCCTCCTAAGAGATAAATTTTTAGTCGAATCATTTATGTAGAAAATTCCTCCCGTGTTTAGTGGATCGTCTAATCCCATACTTTCAGAACAATGGATTAACTCTATTGAGACTAAATTATGTGTCCTCCAATGCTTAGAATAAGATAATGTTGTGCTGGAAGATTATCATTTTGGTGGGGAAGATGATCAATTGTGGAAACTGATCAAGAACACAAAGTCCAAAGAATAAGTTGATTCCATGGAATGTAAATATGACGAGAAATTTTTTTAATAAATATTTTCCCTGAAAACTTCATCTTAAAAAGAAAAGAGATTTATTAGGACTTAAACAAAATGAAGATATTCCAATCGGGGTGTATGAAGAAAACTTCCCAAGGCTTTTAAGATACGACATCGGGTTTTTCATGAACACTGAAATCAAGTTGGATCTATTCTTTAGAAGATTAAAGTTGAGTCTATGAAAATCATTGGAGATTTGAGACTTTGATAGCTATGATGGGATTGTATGTTGTGCCCTTAAGGTTGAAATGGATATCATATAATCTCAGTGGTCTCCTGGGCCTAGGTAAAAAAATGGAAATGAAGTTTTATAAGAGTGCTAAATACCAAGATTAAAATAATAACCAACATCCCACATGTCAAAAGTGTGGGAATAAGTATCCTAGAAACCACTTAAATGGAACCAAGATATACTTCAAATTTCAAAGAGAAGGGAATACAGATAATAGTTGTTGAAGGGATATGAATAATCCCACTAATATGGAATAAGAAATGAATCTTTAGATCAACACTCAGCCTCTAGTGAAGTGTTTTATCTTCAAGGAATATGATAATTAAGCAATCCATTTCCATAAGCTAAGGGTTGTTAGAGGAAAACAACCACAAAAACTCCAAGGTAGAAATGAATGGAATATTATACCACTATTCCTTAGGTGGATCCTGAAAATTATGTGGTGATAGGTACACTGGTTATTAATTCAATAATAGTGAACATACTCTTTGATTTTGACTCCACACGTTCTTTCATATCTAGAAACTTTAATAGAACTATTCAATAACCACATAAAAATATGGTGTATGGGTTATATATAAGAATATAAAATGGAGAAATTATTACATCCAAAGTATATATCTCCCCCATAGTTAATTTTTTTGGAATTAAACTCCTTCAAAATATTTTCATACTCCCCTTGGTAGAGTATGATTCTATTTTGTAGATGGATTGGATATAATTATATAAATAAAACATCAACTATCAGGAAAGGTATATCACTCTTCACATCCTGAAGCATCATCCAATTCTTTAAAAGTGTAAGGTGAGTGATGAGTATCCTTTAGAATCATCATCTCAAGTGTGGATATGGTTTTCTTATGTGCAATCATATTAATGTCAAATGATTGACAAAAAGTATAGAATCATGATCGAAGACATGCCCATTGTGAGGAACTACACTAATGTGTTCCCTGAATAGTTTTTTGGTCTTCCTCTTAATCGAGAGTTTGAGTTCTCAATAGAACTTATTCATTGAACCATATCTATATCAAATAAACCTTATTGAATGTCCATCGTTGAGCTGGAAGAACCTAAGAAGTAGTTATAGGAGAATCTATAAAAGGGGTTTATATGTCTGAGTGCTGAACCATGGGGTGCACCAGTATTATTTTTCAAGAAGAAGGACCGATAAATGTGCCTCTACATTGATTATAGTTAGATCAATAAAATCATGACAAAGAACATGTATCCCCTACCATGGATAGATGAGTTCTTCGATCAACTATGTGCGTCCATTTGTTTCTCTAAGGTGGATCTTCGATCATAATTTTACCAATTAAAGGTGAGGAAAGAATATATTCTCAAGATTTCATGTCGAATGAGGTATGGACACTATTATTTCATAGTGATACCCTTCAGACTCACTAATTCTATATAAAATTTCATGGATTTAAGGAATATATTCTTTAGATATTACATCAATAAATTTATAATAATCATTATCACTGATGTTATAATACACTCTAAGAGAAAGGAGGAACAAGAGGAGAATTTGAATATTGTTCTGAAGACTTTGTAAAGGGAGTAACTTTATATAAATTATAGTAAATGTGTGTTCTGGATGAAGTAAGTACCATTATTGCGGTATGTTATCATAAGAAAAAGAATATTTATGGACCCTTCTATGACAATTGAAACAGAATAGTGGCCCAGGCCAAAAACTGTAATAGATATCTATATTTTCCTTAGTCTATCTAGGTATTATTGGCAATCTTTGAATAACTTCTCATGAGTGGAAAAACCACTAACCAAGATGACTCAGAAAGGAGTAAAGTTTTTATGGACAAGTGAATGTGAAGAATGCTTCAAAGAGATTAATAAGAGGCATGTCACTACACTAGTACTCACACTACTGAAAAATATATAACTCTTTATTGTGTACAATGATGCTTCAAATAAGGTATTAGGTTCTTTACTAATGAAAAATTATAAAGTGATATCCTATGTCTCAAGAAAGTTTGAAATTCATGAGTAAAATTTTCCCATGCATGATATAGAGTTAGAAGTTGTGATATTTGCATTGAAAATCTTGTGTCATTGTCTCTATGGAGAGAAGTGTGAGATATATATTGATCACACAAGTTTCAAATTTATATTCACACAGAAGGAGATTAATATGTTCCAATAAATATGTTTAGAGATCATTAAGGGTTATGATTTCTCAATCCACTACCATCCTAGTAAATCAAATAAGGTATCGGGTGATCTAAGTAGAAAGGATCCTAAATCTTTATCAATGATGACAATTGAGAAGGATATGATCTTTTTATACCTACAAAGAATGAACATTGGAATCGTTAAGAATGGAGTGTCATAAATCCCTTCTCAAATGATTGTTCAACCATCTCTTTGGGAGAAAATATAGGATTCTCAAAAAAATGATGAGGAAATTTAAAAGAAGGTGGAAGCCATGAAAAATGGTAAATCCTCAGAATTCAAAATGGATCTAGAAGGAGTTATCGTATTTGGGACACAATTATGCATACCATCTGATCTAGAGATAAATAATGAGTTGCTAAATGATGTACATATCTTAACCTTATCTATTCACCCAAGTATTGCAAAGATGTATTGAGATATCTACAAGAAATATTCGTGGGACAATATGAAAAAGGAGATCAATGGTTATACATAAAATTTCCTTGTATGTGAGTAAGTGAAGGCTGAAAAGATAAAGTATAAGGGTATAATGAAACCACTACTCATTCCAACATGGAAGTGGGGGAACATTACCATGTACTTTTCCACAAGAATTACCAGTATATCCAAAGGAAACATGGATATATTCGTTTTTTTGGATTTTCTTACAAAGACATCTCACTTTATCATAATTTGAGAGGACTTCTCACTGGATCAACTTTCTTGGATATACATAAAATAAGTGGTAAGGATTCATGGAGTACCACTATCAATTTTATCGGATCAAGATTCGAGATTAACCTCCATGTTCAGGAATATTATCCAACATGATCTAAGAACTGTGCTGAAAATCTCTTTGGCATATCATCCTTAAACTGATGGACAGTCTAAGAAGAAAATTCACACAATGGAAGAAATGTTGAGATCATGTTCAATGAACTTAAATGAAGGATGGGACCAAAATATTCCAAAAGTTAAGTACTCTTATGAAAACAGTTTCCACTCAAGCATCCAAATGGATCCATATGAAGATTTTTATGTGAAAAGATTGAGAGCACTAGAATGATGGGATAAAGTCAGTGAACATAAGCTGCTAGGACAAGAAATGGTCAAAGAAATGGTGGAAAATGTGAAAACCATTCAGTATCACATTAATTCAACCCAAAGTAGATAAAAGATCTATGTAGAAAATAATTTAAGTGACCTTGAGATTATGAATGGATACATTTTATTCCTCTGCATATCTCTATGATAGAGAATCATGAGATTTTGGAACAAATAAAAGTTAATTCCTAGGTACATAATCCCCTTAGAGATTCTTGATTATGTTGGATTCATGGCTTATCAACTAGCACTTCCACCTAGCATTTCTAAATTACACAATGTATTCCACATGTCCCTCTTGAGGAAGTACATATCTAATTTTTCACATGTACTAAATTCAAAGGTGGTACAATTGGAGAATGATCTCTCCTACAAAGAGCATCCAAGGAAGATCTTGGTCCAGAGAGATAAATTTCTATGAAACAAGACTACTCACCAAGTCAAAGTACTGAGTAGGAACAATAATTATGAAGAGGAATCATGGGAATTGGAGGAATAAATGAAGGAGATATACCCTCACCTGTTTAGTTTGTAAAATTAAATTTCAAGGGTTAAATTTTATAAGGGGGGGATGTAACAAACCAAAATTCTATCAGTTGAAATTACCTTCTTATAATTATTTGATATAGTATAATCACATAAAATCACATTAAAACACAATATAAACATTATAAATGAATAATTAAGGAAATAATAGGTGTTTTTAAAAGTTAAGTAACTTATACCAAGGAAATAGTAACTTGACCTTGGGAATAGAAATATGACCCTTTTGAATAGTAAACTAGCTAATAGAATATTAAACTCTCCCATGAAATTATAAATAAACAATAATCATTCTATAAATGAATGTATGATATAATTATATAATAGTAAGAGTAAATGAATGTTTTAAAAATTATTAATTAAGTGATGGTATTTTTGTATGCTTTAAATATTTAGTTACAATTTTATAATTAATATAATGATTCAAAAAAATTATTTTCATATAATGTATTCATAAATTAATAATTTTTTGTCTTATGATTTTAAGATAATTTTATAATACCTTATTTAGTTGTTTAAAGTGTTATAAAATCAGTTATAATTTTAAAATCATTATTTCAAGTAAATGATGATTTTTATTAAAATTTAAACATAAAATATTTAGAAAATTATTTCCATAAAATGGATTTAATTTTTTTAATTATATATATAAAAAAATTCTTAGGGTGATTTTTTTTGTATTTTTCTAAAATACATGAATTTTTAGTGAATAGTGAAATACGATAATTTATGATAAATGCTAAAAACATGAATTTTTTAGACATTATTGATGTAAGGCTGGGGTAATCACTATTAGTTATAACTTACATGAAATATATAATAAATTAGTCACAATAACTAAAATTATTTCATGCCTTAATCCAAAATAATAAACTAATGATTAAAATAATAAGAAAACACACATCACATTCACTGTAAATATCAAACCTCACCACCTCTTCTACTCACACGTTACAGGATTTAAGATATGTTAAAATTCTACCCAATACTCCTCTTAATCCCCTCTACCACATCTAGGATCTCTTTTTCTAATAAAAATAACAAAACTATTTCTTTAAGGAGGTCTTCCAGAAGAATAAATTCAAGAGGTAAATTCCTCCTTCATTTTCTTTTAATTTATTTTCATGTTCTTTTCTTATTCTCTTCTCACATCCACTCATCAAAATAGTATGATAACTCCATTATATAAAATATACTGTAATTTTATTATTATAGTGTAATAATCCATCATTAAACCCCTCTTCTCTCACTTTAATTCTAAAAAGGAAACCATCGTTCTTGTTGTGTTAATTTATCTCCTTTAAGGATGAAAATTTTTCATTTTCCGTTAACACCTTAAATGATGGTCACAAAAACAATTTTATGGTTGAAAAAATTATAATATATTTATTAAATCCTATTTAATGTTCTTTATTAATTATACATAAATTATTTTAAATATTAAAACAAAACAAGTTCATTGTGAGCGAAAACTGCCCAAAATAATCCAAATGATTATCATTAACATTTAATCTAATGATTAATCATCACAAAAAATAACCAAATGACTTATTTAAATATTTAAAAATCTATATTATAATTATTAAATTATAACATTAATTATGTATTTATATTTCCATTTTACATGAACTTCTATACTAATATACAAGTGAACTGATAATGAAAATTAAGAAAATGAGAACTCTCGAATAATGAAATTGAACACTATAACTGATAAACAAATGCCATAAATGAGGTTAATAAAATTATAATAAATCAATTAAAATTATAAAATTTTATGAATGCATGAATTAATTAATTAATTTAATTATCTAGGACATTAATATCAAGTGAAGACTCATTTCAGACATATGGTAGGGGATTCTACCCAAACCTCCATGTTTTCCTTTAGGTTAGTCTTTCTCTCTCTTTACCCAAATTTAATTCTTTTTTATTTTTATATAATTCTTATAAATTCTTTTTATATGTTCCAAACTCATGTATCTGGATCATATCATCCCTCTTTTATGGGGTAATACATGTTTTAGAATGGTTCCCTTTTCAATTCATCCCGATTGGTAAGCCTGGTTTAAGGGAACTTCCCAATTTTTTAATCATTTCTAAATGCACTACATAATCTACTTTAATCCATAATTATTTTTCTAAAATAACTCATTTTATCATAAAAAAAATTTCTTGGTTAATTTCTAGTTTTATGAAAACAAATATTAATTTTCCTCTTAAATTCTCTTTAATATTTCCTTAAATTTCACTAAAATGTTTCATTTTTAAAGTTTATTAAACACTAATTTTACTTTTTTCTACTTCAATAAGACATAAATTATCATGATTCATGCCAATTTCCCCTATGAAATTCCTTTATTGTTTTGAATCCATTAATTCATGTAAACATTTATGATATGTTCCTTTTTTCTTGTGACATGATTATGATACCCATTTATTTCCATGGGTAACCCATATGTTTATTCTTCATGTGGCATACATATTCATCACCATGTTATGATGGTTGCACCTAGATAGTTCTTCAATTCATTGGGTAATGTTTAGTCTCATGAGACATCATGTTGTAATAGTGAGTGAACCCTATTATGTTATGGGGCTTTTTCCACTATGTCTTGGAAACTAGCCTTGACTCATGTTTATGTCATGTTATATGTTGTTGATACATTCCAATTATTCCATGAATATATGTTGTAAGAACCCAGTTTTTAACTCTTGGATGGATCATTTAAATTTCATTCTAAATCTTTATTTTAGACCTAAAATGGATTCCTAAGGGGTTAGAAAAGGTATCAGGGGTTTTGGGGGATTGTTCAGAGCCCGAAACCCATATTTTATGGATAAAACGTATTGGCACATGGTTTAGAGTATACCATGCATGAATTCCACACAGTTTGGAAAACTGTGTAGATTGTGTTTTTTCAGACAGAGCCATCTTGAACGATTGGCGCGTGAATGTGTGGCCTAACCGTTAAAGCATCCCATCTTCCTAGGTAATCATGAACAGTTTTCACATGGTTTATCAAACCGTGCACAAGCCATTTTTCTGGGTAAAATGACCACATTCCCCTTAATAATATATTAAAACACACCTTCCTCCCTAATCTATATTTCAACATAATTAACATATTTATCTCTCAATTTGGGTCTTTTTGAAGACTAATGTTAGGGATACAAATATTTTTTTCATCTAAGATCCATTCAAGCTTCTTTTCATCACATTATATGTGCAACAGTAAGTACTCAAGTCCTCTTGAGCTATTCTCCTTCTCTATTTCTCTCAACCAAGACATCATGGTATGGGTGTTGTTTTCTTTTTCTTAGATATACTTTGATATGATCTAAATAAAGTGTCAATATCAAAGAATAAGGATCGTACAACCCTAAGTTAGGTGTTCTATAACTCATCCCTTATGTTCATTGATTTTGGATTTATGATGCGGGGCCCACTAATTTCTTCAAATGTTGTTATTTGAAGTTATATGGCATGGTTATAGTCATTAGAATTTTATCATTATACTCTTTCCAAATAATTGATTAAATGTTGGTGGTTATTCCTACAACTCCATTCATCCCATGTAGAATGTTATGCCATAATATTTATTTTAGTGTTTTGACATGTTTGAGCCACCATTAGGTGTGCCTTGGATTTACCTTCCTAAGGGTAAGTGTTTCTATATTAAATGGGTTATTGGTCATGAGAAAATCATAATTTAAAGTACCATGTGTTCTCGCCACTTTAATCACCTAAGATAAGTGCCTCAATTTTGAAATTAAATGTTAATGATTAATTGGTTGTATATTTATAGCACCCCTTTACACATTAATGGAAGGTAGTGGAATGAACCTTGAATATAGAATATTCCTTAAATGGTATGGTTGCATGCTACTTGGCCATGTCACACTAATGAAAGGAAAGTCTTGAACCAAATGACTTGATAAAAAATTTTAATGTTTCATGACCTTATCACACTAATGAAAGGAAAAGATTTAACCAAAGGTGACATTAAATGACTTCATAATCAAATTTCAAAAGATTCACTAGATCTCGCCTTGGATTCTGATCAGATAATTTCATGAGAACTCGAAAACCCCATTCCAATTAATGGATATGGATGTCTTAGTTCTAAACCCACATTGATCCCAATACTTTTCTATTCTTGGATACTCGGTAAGACACCATAGGATCCTTTCATTATCATTACAGGATTCCTTGGATAGACTCCTTGGATTCATCATTGATAAGTAGGTTCCATGGTTAAAACCCATCGGTCCCTATCTCTGCTTATCCCCATTTTACCTTGGTCAATAACCTTGAACTAATTAGGCACCTAATAGTATAATTCCTTGAAATATTCTCCTTATATTTCACTCTTACCCCATACCTACAGTTATTATTGAGTTGGTGACCCTTGAGGTCTATGTCACCTGGGTTATTACCTTGGGACTTTACTATTAAATGTCACTGATCATCATTTCCTTGTCACGTCTTGGAACGTTCACTATTTATACTCTAATGAATTGATTTTAGTGTTGGATATGACTCACAAGACCTATCAATATATAATTGGTAATTACTTAATTAAATGAAACGGTTACATGGTCAGACAGCAGTCGAGGGATGAAGCAGGTACTAGGTTATTTCTTTACATTATACTACTTTACCCTATATATGAATACATGCACATTGTTACATTTCCATTACCCGAGCCATATGTTATAGACACTATTGGTTGTGGACCATTGAGATTAATTTCAAATCCTCTCCAAGCATTGTTTGGTACCAAGAGTAGATTACATGGTTATAGGTGTGGACAAATGGAACCTTACAACTTAAAACACTTAATTTATTTCTATTTAGTATAGAGATTAATAGCATTTGACCGATTCGGAGCTCAGGATGCTTTGGATAGTCTTTGATTTACCTTATACTTATGTGGAACATGTTTTTATTGCTATCTTGTATCCATGTTTTCCAGTATTCTAATGACATGACATGTCATCAGTTGTTGTATGTTATTCAAGTTATTTCAGTTATTGTTGTTGTTGTCTCTATTTTCCATTATGCCTTCTATTTACCTAAATTTATTCCACTATTTACACCTATTTTTACATCCATCCACTACATTAAACTTTTGTTAATGAGGGAATATTCTCCCCACAGACACACCCTAGTCCCTCACTGCTATTCAATAGCCTCTGGTGTTTGGGGGGATGAGGTTGGGGTCATGTGCCCCACCATGCTCGGTGCACCCGTTTAGTGGCATCTGGTTCGAGGATATCACAAAGTGGTATCATAGGAGTTTAATTTCTTTATTTAATTTTTGGGGACAATATATTAGAGATTATGAACACTTGGGACTTGTTCATAAGTCATGTTTGGGCATCACAAACCCATATTTTGGGTAAAGGACATGTTACCCAAAATATAATTATTGTTCTACTTTTTTCTATTACAATTGGAATTATTTTACCATTAGGTGTTGCACATGTTTTGTGGTTTTATATATTGTTACTCTGTTTGAGTATTTTCTTTCATCCTTGTCCTGATGATATGAGGACATTGAGAATTGTTACATGCATCATTATAGGCACCTAGAATTCACATGTCAGGAATATTTCCATGCCATATTGGTGCATTTTACTGCTTTTCATTGCATGATATTCTACGATTGTTGTGTTATGTTGTGATATTTATCTTATGACTGAATTACTCTTGGATAAAATTGAGTGATTTCATGTCTCAATTCATGAGGTGTATAGGCCCTCATGGGTTGGGATGAGTAATTTACCGAGTCGAGCCATTATGTTATAAATAAATGTGTGTCATTTTCATTGATAAGGTTTATGGAAACTAATTAAATGGGAATGATTATCCATTATAAGATGGAATATGAATTATAATATGAAATGGTTTCACATCATTATCCATCCTCGTCATGTTTATAAAAGGTAAAGGAGTGAACCTAGAAATTAAATTTAAAATGAAATGAAACTTATACTTGAGCCCTTATTGATACCTGGTCATCTAAGTGGGTAGTTGGGGTAGTAAGCCTTGGATAGTGATTTTTCCTACGTTCAGCTTCCACTAGTGATTGTATCTTTATTCTTAAGATTATTTTGAGGCATGTTCTTGGAAATTGTAGACCAATTTCACTATGAAGTCCTCGTCTCTTATGTCAGAAAGTTGGTGACAACCATGCTCCATACATGGTGGGTTCTGAGCTGCCACTCTTGCCTATAGGATTTCCACTTGAGGAAATGACTATTGTACTAAATTGGATGATGAATCCCATGTTCGTGATATTTTCCTACATCTAATGTAGGACATGCATGGTGCTCCATGGCTAGCACCTACGATGGTTGATCTGACTCATGAGTTTTAGCAACAACATCCTCTTACCTTTTTAAGGGATGGCGGTCCACAGGCTGCTGAGTCTTGGCTAGAAGCCACCCTATCTATCATGGAGCATATGGATACTCCTCCATGGAGAAGGGTCAATCATGACACATACACTCTTTGGGATTATTCCAAGCATTGGTGGGATGTGATTACCCAGGTTGGTCGTCATCAAGGCATGTTATGGGATGATTTCCAGACTTCCTTATGTGAATAGTTATTTCCTCAAATGTTGAGAGCTAAAGGTTCCATAGATTTCATGCATCTCGAATAGGGTTCTATGTCTATTTTATCATATTCCGCACATTTCATAGAGTTATAGCACTTTGCACTGCTTTAATATGGTGATGTTCTTTCACGTTCTAAATGCTTTGAAGATGGGCTCTAGTACGCCATCCTAACGCAGGCCAATGTCTATCACTTTCCTAATTTTTCTAAGATAGTTAATAATGATCTTATCATTGAGAACAACCTAAGGGAAAACAATAATACCGGGTATAGGGGATGAGTTCTGTTTTAGGCCAGTAGTTCATCTAGTGGAAGGAAGCGTTCTCTCAATGTTTCTCATCACATTAGTGAAAACTAGAGTATCTTTTTCGATAGCTCTAAAGTGTGTCATCAGTGTGGATGATGGTGGGATTAAATGCCTCAGTGTGATAAAGACCCACTAGAGTGTTAGGCTTACAGCTCTATGGTAAATCTTTAGCATTTCTACAGGACCTTTCCACCAACCTCGAGTGGAAAAGGATGTGTACCTGCTCCACCTTTAATAGCAGGTTATTTTATGCCACATCAGGCGGGGAGTTAGAATAGAACTGGTAGGTCTGGCTGAGGAGGAGTTTGTGGTTGTGGTAGATAGAACCCTGATCACCAGAAACACCAACAGAGTAGTTATGATCGTGTTAGTTAATCTATTTCATAGGTTCATGGATCAGGTCGGTTACATTCACTATAGTTGATACCTAAGGATCAGGCTATGGTAACATCTATATTATGAGGTAATACTTCTTGGGAATCTACTATTGTATCTACATTATTTGATATACGTGTTTCAAACTCTTTTATCTTTGTTTCTATCAAGTAAAGTCTCATAATAGAGATACATTACTACTATGGTGTAATGACTCTAGATATGTTGTTAGGGGTACGAACAAAGGGCATACGCCAGCGTAAGGACTACCCCTTGAGGTTGTTAGTTACCCTTTCTTATGAATCCTATTCATTATTGAGATGAAAGGATTTTATTTCATTATAAAAATGGACAGGTTGGTCTACTTTCCTTATTTTTTAGACTTTTATCTTTTTAGGGAATTCTTTACATCACCATAGGGAATCAGTTATCCAAATAAGGGTGAGTGGGATGTCCCAGCGGGTAGAGCTTTACCAGAGAATCATGGGCTAGGTAGAGTGACCAACCAAATTAAAAATATCACCATGGAGTATTAGGGTTTATGAAAATATTATTTTCCTCCAGTAGTGGATTGCTTTAGGGAAGTATTTCTTGAAGACTTTTCTGGATTACCTCCTCATAGATAGGTAAGGTTTTCAATTTACCTTATTCTAGGAGTAGCTCTAGTGTCCATTACTCCATAAAGTATGGATCCTACAAATCTTTAGGATCTCAAGAGGTTGTAAGTGGATTTACAGGCCAAAGACTTTATGCAGCCTAGTACATCTTCTTAGAGTTCAACCATGATTTTTTCCAAGAAGGAGGATGAAACCTTATGCCTTTTTTGGATTACGGGAAGTTTAACTAGCTTACGGTCAAGAACAGGTATCCACTTCCACAAATAAATGATCCCTTCGACCAGATCCTGGGATAAAATTTCTTCTCTAAGATCGATATGAGATCAGTTTATCATCAAGTGTGAGTCAAACAATCATACATACATCATACATCTTTCTGTAGTAGGTATGGTCTATGTTAGTATCTTTTTATGTCGTTAAGTCTTAGAAATGTACCTTTCATTTTCATGGATCTGATGAATAGGGTTTCCCACCCCTATTTGGGATTCTTTTTCATGGTCTTTATGGGTGAAATCTTGGTTTATTCTCACACTCATAGTGACCATGCCAAACATATTTAGATCATTCTGAGTACACTAAGAGGGAATCAATTTTACACCAAACTTTCTAAGTTTCTCTTCTAGATTGACAAAGTCCATTTCTTAGGTCATATAATATCAGAATTGGGAGTATTTGTTCACCTAGAAAACGTTAGTGTTCTAGTTTCCTAGGAGCATACCAGGAATATATTTCATATGTAAATTTTCTTGAGGAATGTTGGATATTATAGGTGTTTCATACAAGACTTATCATCTCTATATTCACCTCCTACTAGTCTTACAAATAAGGGTGTAATGTTTATATGGTTAGAATCTTTTGAGAAATCATTTTAGGAGCAAAAAGGGAGGCTTATTTTTGCACCTATTCTGACTCTTCTGGAGCTAGGAATATGTTATACCATCTTCTGTGATGCATTAGGCATCAGCCTAAGAGTATTGAAGATGAAGTAAGAAAGGGTTGTTTCCTATGGATCTCAGAATTTATAGCCTCATGAGAGAAGTTACCCAATGCATGACCTTGATCTAGAAGAAGTTGCCCATTTCTTACATTGTTGGAGACATTTTCTTTTGGTTGAGTCCTTTGTGGAGTGTACAGACCACAAGAGACTCAAATACATCTTTTGTTAGTGTGACTTGAACCATAGATAGTGGATATAGGTCAAATATCTATAATACTTCAATTTTGTGATTACAAATACTCCTAGGAAATTAAGTGTAGTTATAGATGTGCTGAGTCCGAAATCTAAAACACATACCATATAAAAATCTAGGGATGAATGGAAGTTAACAACCCTCTTGTTTGGGTTCCATCTAGAGTTTCATGAAAGTCACGAGTAGTCTTATCTCTCATCCTTGCTAGTTACCTTTTCCCTCCCTGAGAAGGTGAAGAGTAGAAGGCTTTCGGATCATAAAGGATTGGTTCTCTGTGAGAGTATATTAGAAGAAACCCCACCTCTGGATTGGTTTGTGGATAGATATGATGTCCTACATATACGTGGGAATATTTGTGTTCCTACTGACATGAGATAGGAGTTGAGGTGTGAATCCCAAGTTTCTCAGTGAGCAGTTCATCCATGCATCTCGAATATGTATCAAGACATGTGACACCAATATTGGTGGTTTGGTATGAAACATTAGATAGCAATATTTGTCACGTGGTGTTCCATGTGTGAGTAGGTGAAGGTAGATCACTAGAGACCTACGGGCTTTCTATATACTCTTCCAATCCTATAATGAAAATGGGAATATGTTTCCATGGATTTTTTAGTCCACTTACCTTGGTCTCCAATGGTTATCGATGCTTTATAGGTGGTCATTGACTAACAAACGAAATCATCCTAATAAATTCCTATTTAGGAGACTTTTCATACGACTCCACGAGGTCCCTCGTACTATCATTACAAATCATAATAATAATTTCAAATCATTGTTCTCATAAGGATTAAAGAAGGATATAGGAACACAGGTGCTAATATGCATAGAATTTCACCCTCAGACTGATGGACAATCAAAACAGAAAATACAGGTTTTAGAGGATATGCTCCGAGCATGTGTCCTTGATTTCGGTAGTTCATGGGAGAGACATATCTATCTCATTACATTCATCTATAATAATATATTTCAAGAAAAAAAATTAAGATGGCTCCTTTTGAGGCCTCATATGGTAGGCCATTCCATTCACCCATGTGCTGGCTAGAGGAAGGTGAGGCTGCTCTACTATGTCCTCATCTCATTCAGGAGACTTCAAAGTAAGATCAAATAATCAAAAAGTGTATGACTACTACTCGTTCTAGATAGAAATATTTTTTTTAATCATTGTCTATGACCTCTTGAGTTTGAGGTTGGGGTCAGGTTTTCCTTCAGGTATCACCTAGGCTAGGGCATTGATGATTACGGAAGAAGGGGAAGTTGTCGCCTCATTTTGTAGGTCCTTTTGGGATCCTAGAAAGAGTTAGGCTGGTTGCTTATCAGTTTCTACTACCTCATAGGTACCATTCAATGCACAAAATCATTCATGTTTCACGTATTTACTAGTTTCATGATGATCTATATCATACTATTGATCATTATGATGTTGAGATAGATGCAGATGCTACCTTTGAGGAGTAACCAGTATCCTTCATCAACCAGGGCACAAAGGTTTTTTGAGGCTGGTATATCCCTTTAGTATGGGAGTTATGGTAGCACGAAGGAGTACAGGATGAGACTTGGGAGAGAGAAGATGACATACATGATCAGTAGACATAGTTGTTCTTGAACAATGTTTCTACACCCTTGGAAAGTGACCTTATGGATGATTTTTTTAAGGGGGAAGACTATAAGAACCAAGTTTTTCACTCAGGTATGGATCCTTTATATTTTATTCTAAATATTTATTTTGAATCCAAAATGGATGTCTAAGGGGCTATAAAAGGTCTCAGGGGTGTCTGGGGAATGTTCGAAGCCTGGAACCCATATTTATGGGAAAACCAGGCTTGGATCACTCTTTAGAGTAAATCTTATAGGAATGTCGCACGGTTTGGAAAACCGTACAGATTGTGTTTTTTATAACAGAGCCACCTCGCATAGTTGGCGCACAGCCACACAGCCTAACCATGCAAGCTCCCCTTATTCCTAGTTAACCATGCATGGTTTGTGCATGATTATTTAGAACATGCTGACAAACCATGCACATGCCATTTTTCTGGGTAAAATTCCCAAATTGCTTTTAATGATATATTAGAACCCATCTTCCTCCTTAATCCATATTTCAATGGTATTAACCTATTTCTATCTCTATTTGGGGATTTTTGAAGTTCAACATTAGGGATTTAAAGATCTCCATCATCTATGATTTGTTCGATATTTCTTTTGTCACGGTGTATGTGCAATAGTAAGTACGTGAGTCCTCCTAAGCCCTTATCCTTCTCTTTTTCTCTCAAACTAGATATTAGGGATGTGTGTTTTTCTCCTTTTTTTATATCTAATTAGATATGACCTAAATCAACGGTTAATATCGAAGGATAAAGATCATATAACCCTAAGGTTGGTGGTCTATAACTCATCCCTCAAGTTCGTTGATTTTTGATTTGTCGTGTGGGGCCCACCGATTTCATCGTATGCCATTATTTGAATTTATAGGTCATGATTATAATCATTAGAAAAGAATCATTATGATATTTCCATATATGTGATTAGATGTTGGTGGTTATTTCCACAACTCCATTTATCCCATGTAAGATGTTATGCCATAATTGTTGTTTTAGTGTTTTGACATGTTTGATCCACCGTTCAGGTGTGCCTTGGATTGACCATCCTAAGGGTAAGTTTTTCTATATTAAATGGATTTTTGGTAATGAGAAAATCATAATGGAAAGTACCATGTGTGCTCACCACTTGACCCACCTAAGGTAAGTTCTTCAAATTGGTAATTAAATGTGAATGATTAATTGGTTGCATATCTTTAGCAACCCTTACCACATTAATGGAATGCAGTGTAATGAACCTTGAATATGGAATATTCTTTAAATGGATTAAATGGTTTCATGTTACTTTTACTTGGAACATTAATTAATGTAAAGGATTAAACCAAATGACTTGATAAAAAGGTTTTGTGCTACATGACCTTATCACACTAATGAAAGGCAAGGTCTGAACTAAAGGAGACATTACATGACTTCATAATCAAGTAGGATTTTCTTGACTTGATCTCACCTTGGATTCTTATTGGAGAATTCCATGAGAACTCAGGATCTGGATTCCAATTCAAGGATATAACTTTCTTAGGTTGAAACCCACCCGGATCCCAATCCTTGTTTATTCTTAGATTCCTGGTATAACACCATAGGATCCTTTCATTATCATTACAGGATGCCTTGGATACACCCCTTGGATCCAGAATTGATATGAAGGTTCCATGGTTAAATCTTATCGGTCCATGTCTCTACTTAGCCCTAGTTTACCTTGGTTGATCACCTTGGACTCAGTAGGCGCCTCATTGTGGAATGCCTTGGAATATGCTCCTTGTGTCTTCTGTTTGCTGATATTGCATCTGCTATTTACCACTATTTTTACATCCATACACTACATTACACTTTGGTAATGAGGTAATATTCTCCCCATTGACACACCCTAGTCCCTCATTGCTAGTCAGAAGCCTATGGCATTTGGGGAGATGCACTTGAGGCCATGTGTCCAACTGGACTCGGAACACCCATTCAGTGATATATGGGTCCAAGACGTTACATATGTTCCCATGTTATACATGTTAATCTTCCTTATGTTTATTCATGTTCCATTCCTTTTATTCCATCAAATTATTCCTTCTAACCCATGTGTTATGTTTTATTCCAATGCTTATTTCATTATTGGTCATTTTAGCTCATCCCTTTTGTTCATGTGTTCCCCAAGATATCCTATGAAGATGTATGAGATCAATGGAAGTTAGGAGCTCATTTTGTAGTCTAAATAAAATATTTTTTTTATTTTTGGTTTCATGATGTGTAAATATGTACCTAATATTACAAATATAGTATACTTTAAGATCCTTGGATTTTAATTTGATGGTTAATTAGGTTTAAAATCATGTAATGATATGTGTAAAAGGTTAGGGTTGATAAAAATTATTTTTCCAATCATTTAATTTTCTTCCTCTAACTCAATTATTGAAATATTAAATTATCATTTATTTAATTGATATATGTCCATTGTTCAAACATCTTTCACATGATTTCTATAAAATTTTTATATATGACACCTCTTGTTGTTGAATCTATTCATATAGAATAGGATGATTTAAATTAATAATTTCATTTTTCTATACATACTCTAATTTTTCGGAAACTATATACTTATCAAGACAAATAATTATGTATTCATTATTAACATGCTCATTCTCTTATAGATTCTCACATGTTTGTATTCCAACTTCATAAAAACATAACTTTACAAATTTTCCCCTCTAAACACTCATCACATTCACAACATTGGGAATTTATCCTCATATATTAGACAATCATACCTCATATTGGTAACCCTATTATTCATATCTTTAACACATCTCTTCTATATATCAAACTATTTTTCAGTTAGACATATTTCCTATAGCCATAGATATATCATTCTTCCTTGGATTTTTTTCTATCAATTGTTCCCAAAATCCCCACCTTGATTATTTAATATTCCTTGGAAGGGAAATATTTAAACAAAATGAATGGTAATTATTTCCATACCATCCTAAACATTGGTATAACCCTTGTAATTTTTATCTTCCAGTTTGATTATATATTTTTCTACATTTATATTTATGTTTTCCTGCTAAATTAAAGTCCTTCCTTTACCATGGTAGTAGTGATTGTTTTGGAACATTTCTTCCTTCCACTGGTGTGGAAGATTTATTCTCATATGACTTAGTCAAAAACCCAATTAGGTTTTCTTTAAAAGAAACTAAACTATTATGAACTAAAAAATCTATTTTAAATATGATTAGGTGCATATTTTCTATTATCTCTCATATTTTTATGATTATTAGCATGAGATTATTCACTATTAACCTCTATTGACTTATTCAATTCTTCTCTAACCATGTTAAACTCATACTAAACTATGACACATATTCCTTGTGTCTCGAATAGATCTTATTTCAATATAGTTATTATCTCCTCCCAATAAGTCAATGTATACTCATTCTCTACTTCCTTTAATATTTACTATCTATTATCTTAAATGTATGTAACTTCTCTATTGGCATATTCTACCTTCTCCATAGTCGTATTTTTATTCCATTTCACTATTTTTCTCTTTTATTTATTGAATATAGTATTTTTCTAAAGAGTTTATTTAGGATTATTTATCAGTATCCATTATTGTTTTTTGAAGAGTTGATTGGTGATTAATATCATTTCTCGTTCGTTATAAATAAATTCCTCTTCTTACTATTAGACGGATTTTTCTTTTTCTTATACATTTTCTGATTTTGGAAATTCGTATCTTTCTCTTCTTACTCAATCTAGTTTACTTTCTTATTTGGGTGGTAATTTTCAAAGTGTCCAATGTTATCACAATCCTAGAAATTTAATTATTTTTTCATTTTACCATACATTTAACTTTTCTAAATCTCTTTTAAAGGATAAATAATATATTATTAAAGAATTCATCATAATTTATATCATAATGAATTTATTCTTCAACTTATTTATTTATAATTCTTCTTTTTCTCGTTACCTTAAAGTATATATTATTTTTTAACATTTCCTTGAAAGTTGGTGTCATTTTCATTTCTTATTAAATATGAATTTTATGAATTTTATCTTGGGAAAATCTTCTATCATAAAAAGAAGTAATATTAAGATAATATCTGTTTAGAAGATTTCACTAAGCTTTTGGATGATTTTTTAATCAACCTACTACTCAAAAAAGCCTCTGACATTAATGATTATGTTATTCACTTGGTTAAAATAGTCATTTATATTATCATCTCCAAACATTTTAATATCTTTAAAAATTATCCTATAAACATGTATTTTTGTTTCTATGAAATTAATATTTTTCCCATAACCTACTTCTCAACAAGTCCCATTTTTATTTGGTGGTTTTTCATCCCTTGAATTTATTTTATAAATTTTCTGGAATAGATATCAAAAATTAATTTTGAGCCTTACCATATTTCTCCATGTTTTTCTTATCAGATAGTTTCATATTTGTTTCCTTAGTGATGACTAGAAATCCCACTGTAGTTGTATCTCAAACCTTTAGGCCAATAAGTAGGGAGTAATATAGCATCATCACTTTCTAATTGTGATAATTAATTCCATTAAATATAATAAACCCACTAATATTAATTGATTTTATATTTTATATACTTGAAAAATATGTGAATCAATCAGATGGAATATTATATATGATTACAATTATAGAGCCCAAAGACTAGTTATGTACCAATGAGAGGTGTTGAATTAGTTGGAAATCCATTTTATAAATTTTATCCATTTTAATTATATATCTTGAACATATTAATGTTATTATTCCACTCAATTTAGTATCACAACCATAATACATGTGAAATATTAATAAAAGAGTTATCATAAAAAAAAGTATTTAGAAATTTGGACATAAAATATTACTCCTAAAAGTGTTAGATAATGGTCCCAACATTGATTCCCTACAATAAAATTGTTATCAATTACAATTTCATACAATGAAACTAGTTAGAGACAGTACTACTCAATACTCAGGTTAATTCAGTTTGTATATCCCATAAAAAAACTCTTTTTCCATAGTATATTAGACACCATTATCCTTGTTTTTTTCCTTAACTAGTTATACATCCTAGGTAAAAGCTTCTTCACTGACATGTTAGATACCCAAGTTACAAGGTACCCCACCTCTATATTGATTTGGTAATAGAAATATATTCTTCTTATTTATATTCCCCACCTCCCTAAACTAGTGGGATCAAGATTTCTCATGTCAAACTTCAATATCATCAATATATTCTTTAATAAGTATAATGTCCTAGAAAATTAACTCCAAATAATTCAAGATATATGTCATATAATATTTTTAGAATAATAAATTAAATGAATTCCCCTTGTGAGAAACACACATATTTAACTCACTTTACATTGAGAGCTTTAGTTATCTCTTATTATTTGAGTCATCTCTCACCTTTACCAACATGATATAATGGAAACATCATTTCTTTCTCACTTCTCAATCTCCATAAACTCACATTCACATATAACTACATTTAATGTCTCCCTTAAATTTTAATATATATAGATTGAATTAAATAAATATTATTTAATTTCATACAAAAGGTATAATTTTTTAACACCAACTTTTTTGCTCCTGAAATTTTATACACTCAAATTTATAACTCCTAGGGAATTATATAAATTCCCCCATTTAATAAACCTAAATATTTAAATATTTCAGAAAATATATTTTGAAAATATATATAGTAGTCCTAGCTTCATCAACTCAAAATATTAAACTATTAATAAATACATATCAATATTAATGGTTTTATAAGGAATATGAAAATTTCATATTATGAATTTGTATACTCTCTTATATCATAATAACTTCTCATGTTTTACGATTAGTAAAAGTCACTAAAATACATATAAATATCTTGGATCAAATTTATATTAGTTAAGAATATAAAAAAACTCACCCAAATAGATTGTAATTATCTAATGAAGACGCTTATATATATATAGCTTTAATGAAAAAAATCATTATTCTTGAACACTTGGTAACTTCATTTTACATTTTCATGAAAAAATATCCACATCATTATCATCATTTTTCTTACTCAAATCATGATTAAATAATGAATAATCGAAGATTCGTGGTTTTTAGAACACTTAAGAATATCTGGAGAATCATCAAATTTGATTTTATCTTATTCATTTTTGAAAATTTGTGACTCTAATTTCTATCAAATAACATAATTTAATTTTTTTTCTAAGTGATTAAGGTCCATGCTCAAGAAAAGATTTACACTAGATTTATACACTAATATTTCAAAATATATACTCTAATAAAGTATTTTGATTATGATTTCTACTGATGGGAATATTTATTAAGTTCATGTCGTTATAAATTTTCAATATTATAAAATCAATATGATGAAGTCATATATTTAGGAAAAATACATATGTTATATAGAGTCAGATCTAAAAGACTTACACTATATGTGAGATCATATGATTAGTAGGATGAGTCTTCTTATTAATTATAATTGCATTTCTCATTAGAAATCAAAATTTCCGATCTTTCTTAAATAAGAATTTAATGGCATCCACAAGATCCATGATTCCTCCAAACCTTCTTCAATTCCATCCTAGGGTGTGTAAGCACTGTGTACAGTAGCCAACATACATCAAACACCTAAGATGGGTTCTCTTTATATATTTAACTCTCCTAAAATTTATGAACCTAACTTTTATGAATCAACGAGATCCACAAAGGTTATCCATATGTAAGTTTAGAAGCCTGTTATTCTTCCTTTATTCAAACTATTTAAGATCAATATTCTTCAGCTTAAGCACATGTCATGGATATAATACCAATTCATGAATCATATAATGTGATTTTGAGGATATATCCATAAACATACTATAATCACAACCAATTCTTAAAACAAAAAATAAATACTAAAATATTGAAAAAAAAATCATCAAAAACATCTTGGGAATAATAGTACGTCTCTTGCATATCATTTATTTATAGAATTAGATATGATCATGAAATAACATGTTTTTTTGTTTCTTTATGTATATCATTGCCTCATATGGATTTATGTCACATCATAATTGATATCCTTAAGGTATCAAATTCCCTGTTTTAATAGGGCTTGTTTCATTGTAGGGTAGAGGGTCACACCATAACATGACCGTAGATTAGGGAATTTCCCCATAAACACTATCTTCATACCAAAATCTACCAATGGATTATTTGTATATTATTTTTGTTAAATAGCTTAAATATAGGGTAAAATTATATAAAATCTTTCTTCTTCCATTAAACTGTCCACAAATTGTACCTTAATGGACAATCTTTATTTCTTCTACAAGCTCTCTCATCCACTTTTCCTAGAAATTTGAGGTGTCATAAGTTGTGAATAGTCCTTTTTGGTAATTTTACCATCATAGATAACATGGGATAATTCTATTTCTCTCTTTATTCTTCCTAAATGATAAATCCATAACTTTTTGAATTTATTTTAATTTCTTGGGATTCAATTTATTGGGATCAAATTATAAAAATTTCTTGGTGAGTAATCACTTTAATTATTGATGTGTGAATTATATAAATTATTAGAGTGTTTCTATAAGTCCCCAGCCTTAAACATTACATTATCTAAGATTTTAAGTAATAAATTTGTTCTATTGAATTTAAGAATCTTCTCAATTTTAGTCGTCTAGAGAATTAGGCCAGAACAGATACATAAAAAACCATGAAATACAAATCGGAAACTTTAGATTAGTATACATTTCTCTCATAATATAAAACTTTCAAAATAAAGCATGATTTATTTTCACAAAAAAATCTCCACAACTTTTAACTTGACTTATTACTTTCCCTTACTCATCCATAAAACCTAATAAAATCAAATAAAATGAGGGATGAACACAAAATCTCATTACATGATACATAAGAAGGAAAAATGTTAGTCTAGTGAACACATGAAAACCTATGTAACTCTTACATTTATCTTTAAATTTCATTGAACATGTCAAAGAAACCATTTACACTTGAAAAAAACACATACACGTTTATCAAATAAAATCATTAAAACTCATAGTAAGAAATTAAAAACCCTTCTTTGTAACTTGTAGCATAACATTCAAAACCCATTTTAAGCCCTTTTGATAAATAGTTGTATCCTAGTTAAATCCATAGGAGAAAACCGTTTCTAACTCCCTCCTTATTTCCTATTAAGACATAGAAAATTACCTAATGTATTGGAGTGGTATCTGGGCACACCCCCCCATTTAAACAATAAAAAGCTCACCTGGTGCTATCTGGCACACCCTATCATATAATCTATAACGGGCTCACCCAACGCAATATGGGCTACAATATAATACATAATTTTTTCTTAAAATTTGTTTTTCAATTAATTTGTCTTTTAATATTCTTTATTTAATATGACATTGTAAATAGTTATATATATATTAAAATATTAAGTAAAACATTCCTTTAACATGATACCAACATGGATTTCACTACACAAAAAACTAACTTGGATTGTAATACATGAAACACTGCCATGGCATGGGCTAAATGCAACACTGACTTGGCATACGTTATTTTCCATAACGAGTTCTTATGAAACATCATTTTATTGTAATTATTTAAACGAAAAGTAATACACTAGACATTAAAACTACGTAATATGAATAGTAGTAACTAATTTTAAAATAGTTTTACAGTTTTTTTAAATAAATAAAAAATTGATAATGAAAAATATAATTTTTTTCAAAGTCTTTATATGTTCAAAAATACTATTTTCTCAAATGAACTGCTTTTTATGTCCTTCTATGAAGAAAAAAAGTTAATTTTAGACACATATAGAAATTTAATTTGTTAAATAAACTTCTTTTTGAATTTATAAAGGATAATTTATATTAACGTTAATTTTTTAAAATTTTTCTGAGATACTTCATTTTTTGATGAATTGTGAAAAATATTGCATTTTAGTTAATAACTACCTTTTGTTAAAATAATTTTTAATGTTAAATTGTAATGTAAATTTATTTTAAGTTCTCATTAGATCAATTATAAATCTATTAATAAAATTTATGTAATCATGATAAATTTATCTTAAAATTTTAATATAAATACTTAATAGACTTTTGAACATTTCTCTTATTTCGCCCAGTCTCCGGGATTAGCATTAATCTTAATTTTTCATCATCTGTGAATTGAATTTAGAAAAATGTAAATACACTATTTTATTTAGTATAATATCTATATTATATTTATATCATGTTTATTGTGGACCAAAATTATTAGTAAAAGTGATTAAAATTAATCACATCAATTAAGGTCGAACTTAGCTTAATTAGGGAATAACTCTTAATATTAGGGGCCTAAATGACATATCCACTTGTCCGAAACCCATTTTCTAGAAATATTTCAACTTTGAACTTCATATTATTGATTTAGTTTTTTTTATGAATTTTTTAGGTAATAACATGTGTACACCTAACTTGTTTTCAAATATTCTAAGTCCTTTTCATTCCCTATTAAAGGACACCACCAATCCCACTTCTTCACACCTCTCAACCCTATTATATTTTTCCAATATCTACCTAATAAACTTATAAAAATACCTAAATTCCTAATATAATCTTCTTCTTGGGAATAAATTAATCATATGAATCCTTTTCACAAAAACCAAAAGGATTTACCCGATTAGGAGGTAACCTCTTCTCTCAAGCTCCTTTATTTTATTTTCCATATCTACTCCTCCACTCTCTTTATTCCATGATTGTATAATAAAAACATTATAATAGATATTCTAGGTTTTTTTATGTAAATTTATAGACCTAAACTTACACACACATCAATATAATGGGTAATGAATATATTGTTTATGTGTATGGTTAACTACCACTCTACTAAATGATGATTTTTCATTTTTACATTACCGCCTATCATGGTGGATATTACAATAGAAAATATTTTTATATATGTCATATAATATATTTATTATTTATTTAGGCTTCATTATTTCTTTTTAAAACACATTTATTTTTACTTTCTATTTTGTGTTAATACGATAATTTCATTTGAGGAAGTGTAGACTATCACCCCCTCAATGCGATATGATTTGTGCATACACTACATGGATTGTATTAAGAATGGGTTTAGTAAATATATATATGATATATATGATATCATAAATATTATTTAATAATTATTTATATATATATACATGCATATATACACATATATGTCTTTTACTTTTTTCAACACGATAATTAAACAGAAATAGCGTTTATGCGAACGTACGGCCTACCGTCTCTATGAAAGGTGTATTCCATATCATACTTATATATTCTATATATTATTATAATAGAAATATACAGTATATAAATGATATTTAAATAATTTTTTACATTCTATAAATCATGATATATGTATAAGGACCGAAGATATGAAAAATTAAGACATGCAAAAAACAAAGCAAAAATTACCCGAAGCATAAACTTAACATGAAATTGCAAACAATAGGGTAATATAAAGTAATAATAAATCCATATATGGTATTATATATACAAATATGGTTCTATAAAATATGTATAATAAATTTATATTTATTATATAGGATTTTTGAATAAGTACAATGAGAGTAAAGACACTAGGTGAGGGTATTTCGTCTCACTTTTTTTTATATGTGAGATACATGCCATGTTCACCACCCTATCCTTTTTTATAGTGTATATAATTCCCATGAATGTATTATTTGAATATTATTCTTAAATTTATGGGTATTTACACATCCATTTTATGATCTTTTTTATGGGGTTATGTTTCAAAAACTACCAAATCAGTAAAATAGTTTTGTCTCAATTTTCCTTCTTTATGACTCATGTTTTGTTATGCACCTAAAATATTTGTCGAGGTAAATATAAAACAATTTCATATTTTATATAATGAATATAATTATTTTCATGTTATTTTAATCTTCATGTAATTTAATTTTCTTAAATGAAGAGTATGATCCCAAGTTACCAAGTGATAAGAGTTTATTAAAAAAATCTCATTTCTTATTGAGATTGTTAATGATTATGATTATTTGATGAATTATTATGATAAATATATCAAAAATAATCATTATTATTCTTATCATATATTTATTCAAGATATATTGGTGTATTATTACAATTTTCCAATCTATGGTACTTAAGATAATTAAGGAAATGTTTTTATGAAAATATGATAGTATTTATCTCTTTAGTCAGAAATATGTTTTATTACTAAAACAATGTTTTAAAAAAATTCAAAAAAAATTCAAATAATAATTAAAGATTATTTTCAATTAATTTTTTTTCAAATTTTTTTTATTATATTCAATGGTTCTTTTAAAACTTTTAAAAGGTATTTTCAAAAAAGATTTTTCAAATTGTATTAAATATTCTTTTATAAATTTTCAAAAAAAATGGTTTTCAAAATGATTTCAATATTATTTTATTAGATTTCAAGAGGAATGGTTTTTAAAATGTATTCAAGAGTTATTTATATGTTTTCAAATTATTTTCAAATGAAAATTTTTCCAAAAGGTTTTATATTTTAAAGATAATGCTTCAAAGAAGAAATGATATTTTCCTCAAGAAATGTTTTCAAAATATATTTCCCAGTAATTCTAAATTTTTGATGACATAATTTTATGTTAATATATCCCTTATTGGAAATGATCCAAATGTTACATTCTTATTATTTATTTAATGGTTTATTTTTTGAATTAATAATGCTTACAATGTCTGTTTCTCTTCCACGGGTTATACGCTTTTGAAACCCACTTCTTTTCATTGCTTATGCTAAGATAAAATTTTTATAAAACCTATATATTTTAAATAGATTCTGATGTGATTTAATTTTAATGATACCCATTGAATTTCATGGGTTATGATTTGATGTTTACAAAATTTGTGTCTTTTTACGGTTCATGATATGATGAAAGTTTTATGGACTATATATGAATGGTGTTATTATGAGATGGGTGGGACTTATATCTCCCTCCAATGCATTGGGTAATAATGGAGGACTCATGAGTATATATTTTATACATGAAACATATTTCATATTCACAATGTTGTGCATGAATCTGATTACATGTTCATAATATTATGCATGGACCTAGTTTCATGTCTATAAGTTTATTCGTGAACCTGATTACATGTTCACAATGTTATGAGTGATCCTTATTACATGTTCAACATGTTATTAATGGACCTTGTTGCATGTCCATAATTTTATGTGTGAACTATATTACATTTTCATAATTTTATTATTGAACCTTATTAAGTTTTCACAATATTGTTCATGGACCTAGTTGCATGTCCATAAGTTTTTGTGTGAACTTTATTACATGTTAACAATGTTATGCGTGAACTTGATTACGTGTCCACAATGTTATCAATGAATTTGGTTTCATTTCCATAGAGTTATGTGTGAAAATGATTAGATGTTAATAATGTTATACATAGACCTCGTGGCATGCCCATAAGTTGATGTGGGGGGCTGATTTCATTTCCTTTACTTAATAAGTGGACTTGTTTCTATATATACACGTTCAAAATGTTATAAAAAAATGTGCATGCCATAAATTCTATGCCTTATTCATATGTAATGATTTCATGACTTATGATCTTAATTATCTTATGATCTATATATTATGAACTTCCAATATTTATTATGATCTATAATATGTATTGTATTATCTTCAAATTTTATGTTATAGTTACATACACTTTTGTTCATGTTATGTTTACGCATTTCTTTTATTTACCCTTACTGAGCATCCGAGCTCACCCATTTCTTATGTTTCTTTTCCCTAAGTTATAAACAAGGGTTTTAGGTAGGAGTACTAAAGGTGTAGCCATTTATGGTAGTTGATGAAGATCTTTCACCGTGATAGAATATTTTGTTTCCAAGTTTCCATATACACTAAAATATAAGGGTCCTTGACCATGTATTTTTGTTATATATTGAGTATTTATCTAAAATGATGAAATATACATGTATTTTAAGCTAGGGTCATTATAGTTAGTATCATAGGAATGATTTAGTAAACCTTTGAAAACTATTATTAGAAAACTTTAGTCATATACCTAGGTATATTTATAAAGATATGTCTAGGGATGTCTATAGGGATAAGTATAAGGACTAGTTAATGTTTAGGAAAATGTCTTGGAAATTTGGTAAAGGATTGAGTGAGTGGTTTAATAGAAATAAGTCTATATATGGATACTATAGGTGGATGTGAATCTGTTACATATGTACCTAGGAGTAACAAATCTGACAAGATGTTTTAGTCCTGGCTCGGGTTAATATGGTACAAGACAATAGGCCTTGTTACACACCTAGTTTGACACTCACAGGGGATATTATTTGGGAATTCACAAAATCTTCATGAACCATTATGAAGTATATTTATATAATATTACTATTAATAACCTAGGATAAACTTAAGGTTTCATATATTATAAGGTATGTGTACTAATTTAGAGACCCTATAGGTAATTTTTCATGATTATGTTTCTTTATTATATGATATGTGTCTCTCACCCAGAGTTTTTTGGTTTTAGTCAATGGATAGAAGTATAAAAAAATGGTTAACATTTAATGTTTCATATGAAGAAATTTTGGGCATTATAAAAATTGATTTCTCAAGTTTAAATCTCATAAAGATAATAATAATGGTGGTATGAGTATTGGTTATACTTCTGAAGATAAAAAGACCGTAAATGAAATATGAAATGTATATGATGTTCTTCCAGTGTTGTTTAAATTGATCATAAGAAGCATTATCAGATTGAGTTTGAGGAACCTTAAGACTTGATTCATATTTTATATTCTAGGAAATATGTATTAAGGAATAAATTGATGAATCCTGAGTAATGGTATAATAATGAAGTTGGATTAATGAAGTATATATGTTTTAGAATTCAATGATTATGTTATATGAATCAAGAAATATAAAATTATTTTTATTATATGTTTTAATTAAGGATTGAAAAAGTTATTTTTAGTGTTAATGAATACATAGAAAAGTGATATTTTGATTAAGGGGAGGTAACCCTTAATGTGATCATGAAATTGAGAAAATGGTGTTTCTCTTGGATAAAGAGATGATTAATTTTGATAAAGAAAATTAGATTGCATTGATTACCTTAAAAATGATAAAGGATCTATTGAAAAGGTACTCTATTTTATCATGGATTAAATATAATACTTCATGGATTTAAGAAATATATCCAATAACCTTTAGAATAAGGAATCATTCATGTTTTCAATAAGGATTTATGGTAATTTGGGTCACTAACGTGTTTCATGAGAATATACAATGAGGATATTCATATGTTTGGAATATAAAAACCAAGAGATACTTTGTGATATATTGTTATTAATGTTAAACCGATTTAGTGTCATTATTTCTAATGTTTTAGATTTTCATCATTCAGAAGGGTTATAAGGTTAACCATTTATGATATGTTTAAGTCAAACTTTGAATAAAGTTTTGAGATTAATGTATTATCTCACCACATGAGGACTCATTTTTATTGGATACCATGTTTGTGTTGATGGTAACTAAATTCAAATGGTGTGGCTTATCATTTATCTCATGATCTCTTAGTACATTAGGAATGAAAAAAATTCTCATTCATTTCATAGGGTTTGAGATGAAGTAGAAATATATTAAGAAATAAAAAAAGGGTGATATTATCAATATGAAAGGGAATAAAACCAAGTAAGTATAAATTTTAATGAAAATTCTTAAACTCTATGGAAATAATCATGAAATGAAAAAGATTAACCTAGTTCTTTCTTTTCTGATGAATAAAATTGTCTCTTATATCATCACAGATTTATGACTTTGTAATTGTTAACTTTCTCCTGAACAAGTTCTTTATCACTCACCTCGATAACATGGTAGATATATTTCTCTTATATGTATAATATTCACTCCCAACATATTTTCTCATATGTGTAAACCCAATAATATGTTACTTTGGGTAACCATTATGGTTCCAACTTTCCCTTTTTAAGAGAAGTTTTAGTTATCATTTTTACGATGTGATTTTCTATGAAATAAACTTTCAAGTATTAAGCCTTTGATACCCATATAAATTTTGAGGGTGAAATTCATTATAATATGGGAAAATATAACACCTTGAGATTTGGTTAAATATCTTTTTCAAATTAATTTATCTTTTTGATATTCTGTATTTCACATGACATTGGAAAAAGTTATATATATACTTCTATATATATATATATATATATATTAAAAAACTAAGTCAAAAATTTATTTCACATATAAAAAACTTGTATTGTGGTATATAAACCACTAACTTTTATTACACTACACTTAACACCTACTTGTAATGCGCTACACGCAACGCTGACTTGGCATATATTACACGCAATATCATGTTTCTACAAAACATCATTTTATTATAATTCTTTCAAAAAAAAATTATAACATAACTTTTAAAACATAGTAATATGAATAGTAATAAAAAAAATTTAAATATTTTTATAGTTTTTTTATATAAATAAACATATTGATAATGAAAAATCTAATTATTTGTAAACTATTTATATGTTTAAAAATATTGTTTTCTCAAATGAACTGATTTTCATGTCCTTCTATAAAGAATAAAACAATTACACAAATATAGAAATATAATTTGATAAATAAAACATAATTTTTGAATTTAGAATTCCAAAATTATATTAGGGTCAGTTTTTTGTATTTTTCTGAGAAACTTTATTTTTTGATGAATACTGAAAAATATTAGATTTTAGTTAATAACTACCTTTCATTTACATAATTATTAATGTTAAATTATGAATTAAATTTTTTTAAGTACAGATTAGATAAATTATAAATATTTTAATGCTATATAGTTCATTATAATCAATTTCAATTTAAAATAGAATATAAAAACTTAATAACCTTTTGAATATTTTTCTACTTTACAACCCTTTTATTTCATCTTGTTTGCTGGATTAGAATTAATCTTAATTTTTTTGCCTATGTGAATTGAATTTTATAAAATTTACATAAAATATTTTAATCATTATATTATTTAGATTATAATTATATCATATTTATTTTTGACCAAAATGATTAGTAAAAGTGATTAAAATTAATCATAGTGATTAAGGTCAAATTAAACTTAATTCGAGACTAAACCCTAATCATAGAGGCCCAAATGACCTGTCCACTTGTCCAAAAACCAATTGTATGTACATATTTTGTCCAAACAACTTCCATTATTGATTTAGGTTGTTTTTTATGACTTTTGTTAAGTAATAACATGTGTATGCCTAATTTGTTTTAAAAAATTCCATGTGAGTCTTTTTCATTCCCGATAAAAGGCCACCAACTCTATCACTTCTTCACACCTATGAACCCACTTAGGTTAGGCCAACATATTAAAAATAATCTTTGAAAAATCCAACCCGTTCTTTTATAATAATCTTTTGGGCCAGAAAAATATCCAAGAAAACCTTTTTCCACAAACCAAAAGGAGTTACCCGATTAAGTGGAAACCTCTTCCCTCAAGATCCTTTCTTTTATTTTCATTATCCACCCCCTACACTGTCTTTATTCCATTATTTTATAAAAATCCATTATATTAAATATAATAGGTTATTTTTATGCTAAATTTTAGACCTAAAATTACTCACACATCTATATAATGGGAAATGAACAAATTGTTTATGTGTACAGCGAACTACCACCTCATTAAACGATGATTATTCATTTTTTCTTTACCACCTCTCATGGTGTAAATTGTGATGGACACGCTATTTATATATTTAATATATCATATTTATTTTGTCTTTAATCTTCTGTATTGCTTCTTACAACATATATCTTTTTACTTTACATTTTCTGTTAATACTATAATTTCATTTGACGAAGTGTGGACTACCGCCCCCTCAAAGGGATATGATTTGTTCATACACTACATGGATTGTGTTATTGATGTTTTTAGTTAATATATATGATATATATGATATCAAAGGATACTTTAATATTGATTTATATAATCAGATATATATATATATATATATATTACTTTCTTTGAATAGACAATTAAACAGAAATATCATTCATGCGTATGTACGACCTTCCATCTCCATGAACGGTGTATTGTGTTTCATACTTATATATTATATTGATTATTATAATAAACATATAATGTATATAAATGATATATATATCATTTTTTACATTATTTGAATCATTATATATGTATAAGGGCCAAAGATATAACAAATTAAGACACATTGGAAAAACAAAGCGAATTTTACCTAAACTGTAAACTTAACATGAAATTGTTAAACAGTGGTTAATATAAAGACATAATTAATTCATATGTGGTATTAGATATAATAATTTTTTTCTGTAAAATATTTATAATGAATTTTTATTTATTATACATGAGTTTTGAACCTATACGATGAGGGTAAAGACACAAGGTAAGGGGATTTCACCTCACTTTATATTTCTATAAGATACATTCCATTTTTACCACTCTTTCCTTTTGGGTCGTGTATATAAAACACAAGAATGTATTATATTAATATTATTTTTAAACTTATTGTCATTTACATATCTATTTTATGATCTTTATTTCATGGGTTTTATGTTTCAAAAGTTACTAAATCGGTAAAAGAGATTTGTCTCAATTTTCCATCTTTGAGACTCATGTTTTTTATACATCTAAATTATTTTTTGAGTTTTATATATTTAATTTTACATTTTGAATCATTAATCTCATTATTTTCATGATATTTTAATCTTTATGTAATTAATGTTTCTTATATGGAGAGTATGATCCCAACATACCAAGTGATAAGAGTATATTGAAAAAATATCTTCACTTTTCAAGATCATTAATGATTATGGTTTGTTGAGAAAATATTATGATCTATCTCTAAAAAACTCATGATTTCCATTATCACATTTTTATTTAAGATATATCCTCATATTATTACCATTTTTCACTCTTTGGTACTTAATATAATTATGAATTTCTTTTAAGAAAATCTGATTGTATTTCTCTCTTCGGTCAGAAATTTTTTTTTATTACGAAAAAACGTGTTTTAAAAAATGTTTTAAAAAATGTTTTAAAATGATCCTTAAAAATAATTTTCAAGAAAAAATTATTTAACTATTTTTATTATTTTAAAATATTCCTTTATAATTTTTCGAAACTATTTTCAATGAAAATGGTTTTTAAAATGTTTTGAATCTTCTTTTATAATTTTTCATGTAAAATAATTTTCAAAAAAATTTCAATATTATTTTATAGTTTTTCATATAAAATGGTTTTTAAAATGTTTTCAATACTTATTTATAATTTTTCAAAGTATTTTCAAATGAAATTGTTTTCAAATGTTTTTTTTAAAGACAATTTTTCAAATAAGATAAGATATTTTCCTAAAGAAATGTTTTCAAAATATCTTTCCAAGTTATTATACATCTAAGATTACATTATTTTATGTTACTCAAGAACGTGTAGAAAATTATCCAATGTTTTCATTCATAATATTTCTTTAATTCTTTTTTTAAGGAATAATGCTTACGACACATATTTCTCTTCCATGGGTTATACGCTTTTCAAACCCACTTCTTTTCATGGGTTATGATTTGATGAAATGGATATGAGACTTATCTATTTTTATAGGTTATGATGGGTTGAAATTTTAATGATACTAGATTCATTTCATGGGTTATGATTTGATGTTTTTAAAACCTATTTCTTTTTATGGTTCATGATGGGATGAAAGTTTCATTTTTTGAGCTTGTATGAAAGATATTATTATTATATGGGTGGGACCTCTATCCACTCCAATTAATTAGGTAATGATGGAGGACTCATGAGTATATATGTTATTAGAGAACCTTCTTTCATGTTCATAGTGTTATGCATGAACATGATTATATGTTCACAATTTTATGCATGTACCTGGTTTTATGTCCATTACTTTATGCTTGAACCTGATGACATGTTCAAAATGTTATTAGTGAATCTTATTACATGTTCACAATATTATGCATGGACCTGGTTTCATGTCCATAAGTTTGTTCTTTAACGTGATTATATGTTCATAATTTTATGAGCGAACCTTATTACGTGTTTACAATATTTTGCAAGTAACTAGTTTCATATCCATAAGTTTATGCGTGAATCTGATTACATGTTCAAAATGTTATGTGTCAACCTAATTACATGTTCACAATGTTATAAATGGACCTAGTTTCATGTCTATAAGGTTATACATAAACCATATTACACATTCATGATGTTATATGTGGACCAGATTTCATGTACATAAGTTTATTTGGAGTCATGATTTCATGTCCTTAACTTCATAAGTGAACCAATTTATACTTATACACTTTCACAATGTTCTAAATAAATTTGCATGCCACAAATTCCATTTCTTATTCCTATGCTATGATTTCATGACTTATGATCTTAATTATATTATGATCCTTGTCGTATAAACTTTCAATCTTTAATATGATCTCTAATATATAGGTTATAATCTTTAAATGTTATGTTCAACTTCCATACCCTTTTTTCATGTTATGCTTAAGAATTTCCTTTATTTACCCTTACTGAGAATCTCATCTCAACCCATTCTTATGTTTCCTTTTCCAGGTTTGGAAGAAAGGATTTAGGTTGAAGTACTAAAGGTGGGGATGTTTATGAGAGTGTTTGAAGATATTTCACTAGGATAGAAGGTTCTGTATCCACGTTTCCAAAGACAATAAACTATTATGGTCCTCAACATGTATTTTTTATATACTAAATATTCATCTAAAATGATTAATATCCATTTATGTTAAGCCTAGTTCACTATAGACACCATTATATAATGATCAAGTACCATATCAAGAATAAAAAACATTATTCTTTCTCTTTTATATTATAAAAACAATTGAAAAAATATTTTAAATTCCTAATAAAAAATACCTTTTTCTTTTAAAAACAAAATATCAATATAAAAATAACTTTTTGAAACCATTACCAATACCAAAATACCCAAATAAAATGAAAATGTGGTTTTCATTAAAGGAAATAATAAATATTTCAAAGGAATCTAGAAATAAAATAATGTTCATGGTAGTTGAAATGTTATTGTTGTTGTGTACATTAAGAATAGAACATTGATTTTGTTTTTTGTCAAAATTTCCATATAGAAAAAGTAAAAATGATTCCTTTTGAAAAAAAATTAAAATAATGTATAAATTGTAATTTATAAATATTTTATTTCCATGTAAAATCATTTAAAATATAAAAATATAAGATAAAGAGAGTTTTAAAGAAAAACATTAAAAGATGGTTTTTTTAAGGAAAAGTCCTTTATCACTTGAAACACACTTGAATTGTAAAACCCATTGAAGAACACTATTAAATAATAGAATAAATAACATGAGAATAGAAAAATTTATGATAAAAAATGTCGACAGGGTTTTATATAGACCTTATAAAAGAAAAAATATTCATAACATCAGGATGTACCTCAATGAAATGAGATTGAGATGAAGTATCTTATCTTGAGTTTGATTCATTGTGTTTTTATTTATCTTAATCTTCATTAGGTAACACCTTTTTGTTTTCACAAAACAACTTCCTTGGTTGGATTTATCTCTAAGGTGAGGCTTATAGGATAATTATAGGGAATTTTAGAAGTGATTATTACAGGGTGGTCGATCCAAATTCCTTTCCAGGTGTGAATCAATTGGGAGAGTGAATGCCCTTTTATAGTCGAGGGGTAGTGGTATTCTTGTAAATACCAAAAAGTAAAAACTATTTGGAGGTCTTTTTTACCTCATGTGACTTAAATAATGAACAATTTTAGAGAAAATATAGTATATGGTTGAAATATGTCCATCTAATAGGTTTTGGTTAAATTTTTTGTCATAACCACAACTTATATTTTAATATGAACCACCGAGTAAACTAATCTTTTACAGTAATCACTATAATTAAATTTAATTTCTTTCACTATTATTTTTGTTAAAAAACTAATTTTATCTTAATAGAAATTATAAATTATTTTTATTGAAAATTTTGAATCCATTTTAACAAATTTAATCCATATATGTTTTAGAATAAATTTTTATATTAATCTTACAGTTTCTGTGAGACATAAGGTTTTCAAGAAGAGTGTTTTTTAGAAAAATATGATTCTCTATTAACTCTATGAATACTAATAATAATTTTATGAAACTAAAATAGTATTTAATGATATATCGTATATAAATTTCTTTTAATATATTCCCCATTGGTAATTATTTTAAATAATTAAAAAGGATAAACATTATACATTTTAAGACAGTTTTAGAAAAACACGTCTTTAAACCCCAAAGCAAACTTATTTTAAAACCCAATAACAATTAATTAAAAATTAATTAATTGGATTAAATATATAAAAAATAATACTTATGTTACTTTAAGTCATATTTAAAATATATTGGGATTCTTAAATTACATAATTTATTAAAATAAATGACTTGTTTACAAAATCGGTATTTTCTCTATTCACTGAAAAATAAATATTTTACAAAAAATCCCAAAATATAACCCAAAGAATATTTTTATAATATGAATTAAAAACTAATATTAATTTATCAAATTTAAATTTTAAAATTCATAAATTAATATTTTAAATAATACCTTATAGGATAAGTGTTTAATTAAAACAATTTTCTTTTAGATTAAAAATTACTTAGTATTTTTATAACTAATATAACTATCTACTTAATATTAATAAATATAAAAGTTATTTTTTCTATCATCACCCATTTTACCACATAATTATTGGATTTTATAAATTGTTTCATCTCAATTTTATTCGGTTATTAAATAAGTGAGGATATTTTTCCCTCATAGCATTTTCAGATTCTCATGTTCCCTCTTCAGTCGTACGCATTTTTCTAAAAAAACCTTAACCTAATGAATCACCTTGTTATGAAACACTTAATATTTATGGATGAGAACCATAATTGGTTGTTCCTTATAAGAAATATTCTCTTACAACTGAACTAATTTAGGGCTCAAAACAAGAGTCAAATTTGGTACATATTTCATTAACATTGAAACATTAAATACATTGTGTACTTGAGATAAACTCATAGGTAAAGCCACTCAATAGGAATCTGATCCAAATTTCATAAGGATTTTATATATTCTAATGAACGGTGAACTCATATTCCCCTTATTACCAAAAATGAATCACACTTTTTCATGGAGAAACTCTGAGAAATATATGATCACCTACCTCAAAAGAAAGAAATTTCTTATGGTTAACTGCATAACCTACCTGCTTACTCTATGTTATCCTCATGTGTTGCTTAATCAACTACACCTTTTCATACATTTCTTATACCATGTATATTCCCATCTACTTCCTTTCTCCAACTTCATCCCAAAAAGTGTGTGTCTCACATCGCTTTCCATATAATCCCTCAAATGCTTCCATCTATATAATGGAATTAAAACTATTGTTATAAGGGAGCTCAACCAAAGAAAGATGTCGATCCCAACCTCCCTGGTAATCCATTAACAAGAAACGAATCATATATGTTGAGTTCTAAATTATCCAATTTTATTTTTCATTTAATTGAGCATGAAAATCCGTATTTAAACTTAATTCATTGTCCAAGAACTTTTGAAGTCCATTTCAAAAATTGTATATGGACCAAGAATCATGGTATGATACAAGGAGGAGAATCACTCCATATAACTTGACTATATCCTTTAGATACAGTCTAGAAAGATGATCTATTGATATCATATCTTGGATAGGAAGGAAATTTGAAGGTTTATCTAATCTATGAACAATAACTCAAATCACATTATTACCTTTATAAGTCTTTTGAAATCCTACAATGAGATCCATTAATATATTCTCTCATTTCTATTATGGCACTAGATAAGGCTGAATCATCATCTTCGATAACTATCATTTTACATTAACCTATTGAAAAGTCATAAAATTCCTGGTAAATTCAACAATATCACTTCCCATTTCATTCTACTAGAAATACTCCTGAATGACTCTATATATCTTATTGTTTCCCGGATGAATGGAAAAAAGATAATAATGAGTTTTAGTCAACAACACTCTCCACAACTGGGGATCATAGGGCACACAAAGTTCTTTTCCAAATTGTAAAACACCTTCTTCATCATTATTAAAATCATAAAAATTTCCCTTCTTAACATATTCTACCTTTTCCTAAAAATATTAATCCTACTTATGATATCTATTAATTATTTATTAGAAATGAAACTCTAAATGAAACCTAAAAAAAGATGATTTCCCTACATCCATAACATCTATTCCAAAATTTATAAAATCTTTAACCAAAGGGTCATATTCCAAATGTAACATGGTTAATATAGAATTAATTTTTTAACTCAAAACATTGGCCACATTGTTTACTTTTCCAAGATTGAAATGTATTGTGATATCAGGATCCATTATTAGTTCCAACCAACTTCTATGTCTCATGTATAGTTATTTTTAAGTGATTGTAAACTTGAAACTTTTTTGATCAGTGTACATTTCACACATTACTCCATAAAAATAATGCCTCTAGTTTTTTAAATAAAAACCAATATCATTTAATTACAAATCATGTGTAGGGTAATTTAAATCATGGTTTTTCAACTGATGTGAGGAAAAAGAAATTATGTAATCATTCTAAATTAATACACAACCAACTGATTTCAACTAATCAACACTGTAGATAAAAAATTCATCATTTTTGGAAAGAAGGTACAAAACTATAGCATTTACCAATCTTAATTTCAGTTTTGGAAAAAAATCACATTCTTCTATCCTGGTGAACATAACTCATTTTCATGTTAACATAGTCAATAGTCTATACAACCAAGATACGATTTTAAGAAACCTTCAGTAGTAACCCACTGATACTATAAAACTAAAATTCTCTATGATATTTGTGGGCCTTTTTCAATTATTCAATTAATTTTATTTTAGAAATGTTAAGAATTATTCCATAATTAGAAATAAAATATCCAAGAAATAAAATTTCTTTCAAACAAATTCACAACTAATAAATTTCCCATATAGTTTATTTTTTTAAGGTTTGAAAAATAAATCTTATGTGTTATTCATATTCCTATTGACATTTAGAATATACCAAAATATCATTAATAGAAAAACACAAACTTATCCAAGAACACATGGAAACTTCTCTTTATATGTTCCATAAATATATTAGGTGCATTATATAACCCAAATGGCATAAATAAAAATTCATAATGACTATATCTAGTCAAAATTGTAGTCTTTTTTATGTCTTCTTCCTACACTTTCAACTGATGGTACCCCAACCTCAGTTTAACCTTCAAAAAATATTATTCCCCCTAGATCTGATCAAACAAATCATTGATATGAGGAAAAGGATACCTTTTGTAACATCCTAACCTGACCCACCCGATCCAAGCTATAATGCCATATGACCTTATGCGTGACTCCATGTATGAAAGAGGTTGTCAACTAGCAGCGAGGGACACTAGTGAAACCTTGGGGAGACTATACCCTTTCTATAATGTCATATAATCAATAATAATGAATAAACCAAATAATAGATGATCAGAATAAATGATGAAATACAATAATGACATACATATAAGAGCTACCAATGTGGTAATCCTTTCTAGAGTAATAATAAGTAGACAAACACAATATAAAAGTAAATGAATAGCTATCTGTAGGGAAATCTAATGTCTGTCCTAGTATGCTCCTGCTCCATGTTCCACTACTCAACCATTTTCTATTGGTCCATTTCCCTTCACTCGATCTCTGGTCATGAAATCTATAAGTGCACTGAAATGTTGGAGTAGGGTGTGAGTACAAGACTTAGTAAGACACCGCAAAGACATCCTTACCATAAGTTCAAAAACATATAAATAGTGTATATAATGACATAAGTAAATGTTCATTAAAATTACATGGGTCGAGTCATCATGCATTGTCCAATATGCCACAAACCCCAACCCTATCTACTTTAGCTCATTTCTAATAAGAAATTCAAAAAGTTATGTACCTCCACAGATGAAATCAGGCTCACCCGACCCCATTGTTGGTTGTTACAGAAACACCTCATGTTCTTTCAAGTAGATCCCCAACCTGCTTAACCCTTTAAAACACTAATGGACCAAGATCATGAGAAGTAATGATTTGTATCTATTAGTTATGAAACCCATATCTCCTTATCCTTTTAAAAATACCATGGTCTAAGTCCATAGAAAGAAATGACTGGTATCTCCCAACTAGCTACTATGATTTCCCCTCTCTTGAGGTAGCCATGTCCACCTTTATGGTTATTATGACTATGATAGGTTGGGTAGATGGCCACTGATCCACCTAACTCCCAACCATAGTTCTCCTCCTGAGTATATTGATACCTACAACACAATTCCATAGAATTTACACACAACTACAGCACATGTTGTAGCATGGAATGATAAGTTACACCAAGATCAAAGTCAGGATAATCACACACAAAAAAGTACTCCCATGGATACTCATACACCCACATGAAATTCATCACAAGCAAGGGTTAGTCCAATATAAACATCACATCATGATATCATCATATATATGGACCAAAATTGGAAGAAACCTCCTACCTCAAGGTCATCGATGTCAGCGACAAGGATAAACCACTATGTATGGTTCGAAACACCTCCTTCCGGACTTATTATCAAAATCATTAATACACCAATGCTTGAAGTTTTTCAAGGGTTCCTAGAGCCCAAAATAGCTTCTTTATTTCAAAAAGGAAAAATATTTAACATGCGATGATACCCTCTCTCACCTGGATAATTTCTAAATTATCGTTTAGTTCAAAGTATGTGCTTACAATATTCTCCTTCATTAATAATAATTTCTTTATAATATATTATAAATTATCCTCTATAATTATCTGTTGATAATTTAATAAAAAGTATCCTTTTATAATTATCTCTTATTATTTTCTTTGAAATCATCTCATTATAATTGTATTTGATAATTTCCCTTAAATTATCATTTTATATTTATATTTTTTTTAGTTTCTTATAAATTATCATTTTATAATTATATTTTGATAATTTATCATAGATTATCCTTTATAGTTATCTTTTGATAATTTTATTACAAATTATTATTTTTAATTATCTTTTTGATAGTTTTATTACAAATTAACCTTTATAATTATTTTTTTATAATTATTTTTTATTATTAATTTTCTGCTAATAATGTCTTATAATAATATATTATAAATTATAATATGATAATTATTAATTATTAATTTACAATTATCTATTTTATAAAATGAATAAATATATTCTAATAATTATTTCTTGTGAATTATCATTTGAAGATCTCCTTATGATAATCTGTTGATATTACTGCTTGATAATTATTTATAATTATCATTTCAAATACACATTGATAATTATATTTAATAAAATTTTAAATTAATGTGATTATCAATGTATATGTATATATATATATATATATCTACAAATATAAATATAATATAAAATTTATCTTTTGATAAATTTATATTATTTTTGTTTTTATTCATTTTGTTCTTTATGAAATATCTTTTTTTTATAATAGTGAATATAAAAATAAAATAATAAAATAATAAAATAATATATAAATAAATAAATAATAAAAGATCGCTTATGGGAGACGGGTGTTCCATGCTTAGGGGAGGGAGAAGAGCTCGCAGATCCACCAAAAACCTTCTAGAATCATTTTATTCTTTACTGAAGTTCATTTTTTGTATTTTTTGGTGTGATTCCAAACTAAAATAACACCTGGTGCATATATAGATCCATGACAACATTTCTACAATTTATAGAATTATTACTTTTTTATAAATATTTTGTTCAATGAATATATCGATGTGTAGTTGATTGATTCTTCCTAGTAACATTTTTCTATGATTTACAAGTTAAAAACATCTGAAAATGATGATTTAAAAAAAGCCTCAGTGCGTTACTGGAGGTCAGACCATTTGGAGGAGAATAAACTGCAGAATAAAATTTATTTAATTAATTAAATAATTAATTTAATTTGTGTAATTAACAATAACCTTGTTTTAATTTGAAGGCATATCCAATTTTCTATTGTGTAAAAAAATTATACCCTGCCTAGGGTAAACCCTTCGTTATGGACCCAACAGTGGTCTTGGATTTCTCATACGACACATATTTTGTGAAAAATTTAATTATTTTTAATAAAATAATAAAATAAATATAATTTAATAACATTATCTCCTAAACGAGGCATCCCAACTTTCAACGGCTTGAAATGTTATACCCCTACTAGGGTAAACACTATGTTGCAGACCTAATGTTGGTTTCATATTTTTTGTATAATACACCATTTTTTAGTTATTAAATTATTTTGAATAAATTTTCCATGCTTAATATAATATATTTAATATTTTTATTCAGTCTTCACTGAGAATTTTTGGGCCTCGGAATCTCCCACTAACTCATTTTCTGACTCTAAAAATATTCCATTTAATATTTAAAAGTGCTAACTAGACTTTTTCCCTTATGAAAATCATTTAGCCAATTTTAATTTATTTTCAAAGATAAATTATTTTTCCCCTCATATGAAATTTATTATTTTTCAAAATAGGGATTTATTATCATTATAAAAATCAATATAGTACAGTTATCCCCATTAATAATCTTATTTTCCTACAGAATCATCTATAGTGGTCTTCTTAAAACAACACGGACCACATACATTGGATGTCAAACTCACATGTCCACATCTCTTCTAAGATCTGTCTAAGTTTCCAATGAAACCGGACTAGTAATATCATTTTCCCTTAGATTCCTTTCTCACTCTGATTTTTAATCCACCCAAGACACTCGTCATAAGATGAAACAGTTTCTAAGTCAACATACATTCAATCTATAATATACTCAAGATTGAGTATGTACCACTGAAGCTGAGAAACATGGAACACATCATGCATACCTTGATAGCAAAAAAGATAGGTCTAGATGATACACTATTTTCCCTATCCACTGAGTGAGTTCCTCCTCAGTCTCTCACTAAAATAATCATTGACTATCAATATCTCTTATACTAGGGCTTCATGTAATTTTTCAATGATTTATTAGAGGAAGGTAAGTTAGGGAAACATAACTATTCTGGTAAGTCAAGTCCCGACATGGCTCACATATATTAAGAAAATCGTATTATTAAAATAAGGAAAAGATCAAAAACGTGATCTAGTATGTACCATGTATAATAAAAAGTTTATTACCACCATATTTTAGTGTTATATCCATTTCAAAGACATGGACTGCCTCAACTCCATGATCATGTCCACAAATTTATGGAGTCATTGTCATTAGGGAAGTCTATATCCTCTGTTTGGTTTCTCCACTCCTAGCATGTCCTGACCTCCTAGAACTCCTCTATGAAGCCTTTGAGAAGAAATATCAAAGATGGATAGCCTTTCCACACTAGTGGATGTCCATTGTTGGATTCCTTCAAGTTAAGTTATAATGCCCCTATTTCCCACAAATATAGCACTTGCCTGAAAAATATTTTTTCTGACCTGATAGTTCATTTCTCTATTGCTTCTAGTTTTCCTTTTCTTTCCCATAATCTGAAGGTACTCCTATAGTAGAAAGGGAAAACTCGGTCACAGGCCCACCGTGAGTCAGAATTAAGTATACACTTTTATCCTTCTCTATCCCCTTTTTAAAGGTCAGGTCCTTGTGAAGCACATGAGTGAATTTCATCAGGTCAATGACCCTAACCATATATCTAAGCACCATTCATAAAGCTATATCGAACTTCTGATATTTATATTTCTTATACCTAGATAACAAAATATCAAAGTTAAAAAATATATAAAACATGCAGAGTAAGAAGATATAGTTGTAGAACCCTACTGTAATTCCATTAACTCCTAGACACAGTCCTACTTTATCATGTCAGGGAGGTACACTTCCAAAAACAACTCTTTAATGGTTATCCATATATGATATTCTTATCTCCCAGCTTTATTCATGGTATTCCATCATATCCTAGAAGGTCCTGGGAACATAGAGGTTTCCAAAATCACTCACACTTCCTCAGGGGTTAGGAATAGTTCAAAAATTCTTTCGATGTAGTCTAACCAATCCTCTGCATCATGTGGGTTTCCAATACCCTAGAATTTCAAATAATGTTGAAGATAGAAATCCTTAGCATGGACAGTGATAGTTCTATGTATAGCTCCACCCTAGAGAAGAACCAACCAAAAAATCTATAGTTGAGTAGGCTTTGTGGCCAAGATTACCTGTGTTGCTATAGAATCATGTTGGGGTATATCTTTATGCACCACAGGTGGTGGCACGAGAGCATCCTGGGTTTCCACAGATGGTGGTTCCAAGAAACATATCTAAGGTAACATCTCTAAAATAAAAGGAATATTAAGAATATAAATATATATTAACCAATCTATGGGATCACATAAAGTTTTTTCTAGGATTCTACCATTAACACAAGGTATAACCCTCCTAGAACTAACGCTTGCCTATTTCCATGAAATTTATTCATAGTTATCATATATATACTAACACAACAATGTGATATGTTAAAAAAATTAATTCCAATAAATATATATCACACAGCCTGAAAACATATATATATCACACAAGAGAATCTATCCTGAACAAATAGCCAAAATCAAGTCATTTAATTAATAAACTACTATGAAACACAACAACATGTATATATATAGAATATGAACCTATGTTCCTATACATTATGAATGAACATACGCAAAACCTCATAAATTACATATCAATATCATGTGCATCACCCGAGTTGAGTTTAATCAACAGTAACAACAAAACATAAGTTTTTCGTATTATGGAAACTTTGAGGTCCATTATACAGTGTTGGCTAGGAAGTGACATAGTTCCCCTACCCAAGTCCCAACAACCCTAACTCTGGTCTAACCTATCCTAAACAAGTATAGGAGAAGAAACAAGTTAGTTATTCTTGATTTTCTGATTCAATTTAGTAACATTCCAACCTGAACCACTGAATCTAAGCTGGAATGTGACATGACCTCATGTGCGCCTCCTCATAGAAAAGAGTTTTCTGACTAGAAGCGAGGGTCATAAGTGAAACCTTGGGGATACTATACCCTTTTTATCATATCATAAGATTGATAATAATGAAAAAACCAAATAATAAACAAGAATAGTAAATCTAGAAACAAAATAATGACATACATATAAGAGATCCCAAAGTGGTAAGTCTGTCCAGTGTAATAAGAAGCAAAAAAATACAACATAAAAGTAAATAAAAAACCAAATTTGGGGTACTCTAGTTTTTGTTACTATATGATCCAACTTCATACTCTACTATTCAACTATCCACCATATGTCCATGCCCTTTGCTGGATCTCTTGTCTTAAAATCAACAAGAATGCTAAAATACCCAAGTATGGTGTGGGTATAAGACTCAGTAGGACATCACCAATGCATCCTTAACATAAGTGAACAAATATATATAAATATTTATATCATTACATAATTAAATACTCAGTAAACATACATGTTTTGAGTCATCATGATCTAAACAATTCACTTTGAACCTCACCCCCCCACTTTCTTTGAATCATTACCAGTAAGAAATTCAAGAGGTTACGTACCTCCACTGAGGTAACAAGGGTTACTCCACCTTTTTTTGGTTGATACAGGAATTACTCATGTTCTATCATGTTTATCACTAGCCTACAAACCCATTAAAAACACCCACAACCCAATTCTATAGGAGGTAATTACTGATATCTATTAGATATGCATACATGTCCCGCTTAACCTTTTAGAACACCCACAGTCCAAGTCTGTAGGAAGAAATGACCAGTATCTATTAGCTATCTATTATGAATTCCACTCTACTGAGGTATCCACATCCACCTTTAAAGATATTATGATTGTGTTAGGTTGGGTATCTGGCCCCTAAGCTGCATAACTCCCAACCTCAGTTCTCTTCCTGAGTATCTTAATACCCAAAACACAATCTCATAGGATATTCACACACAAGAACACTTATCATAGTAAGGAATGATAAGTCACACCAAGATCAAAGTCAGGAAAATCACACACAAACAAGTATGTCTCTGGCTACTCAAACACCCACATTAAATTCATCAAAATAATGGGTTGTTACAACTTAAACATCACATCATGATAACATCATGTGTGTGTGTGTCTAAAAATTGGGAGGAACCTCCAACCTCAAGGTCATCAATGTCAGTAGAATGGATAAACCACCTTTTGTGGTTCGATACACCTCCTCACGACCTTATCATCATAATCGTTGACACACCAATTCTTTACATTTATCAAGGTATCCTAGAACCAAAAAGAACTATTTTATTTAGAAAATGAAGAAAATATCAAATATGATGATACATTCTCTCTCCTAGATAATTTTGGAATTGTCATTTAGGTAAAATTATGTGCCTGTAATATTCTTCTTCAAGAATAATCATATCTTTATAATATATTTTAAATTATACCCTATAATTATCTTTTCATTATTTAATAAAAATTATCTTTTTATAATTATATTTTTATAATTTCTCTTAAATTATAACTTTATAATTATATTTGATAATTTCCCTTAAATTATCCTTTTATAATTAAATTTTTTTATAATTTATCTTAAATTATCCTTTTATAGTTATATTTTGATAATTTCTCTTAAATTATCCTTTATAATTATCTTTTGATAATTTTATTACAAATTATCCTTTATAATTACCTTTTTGATAATTTAATTACAAATTACCCTTTATAATTATTTTTTTGATAATTATTAATGATAATTAATTATCTGCTAATAATATCTTATAATAATATCTTATAAATTTTCATATGATAATTCTACATTATTACTTTATAATTATACATTTAATAAACTGAATAATTTATTTTAATAATTATTTCTTATGAATTATCATTTCGTAATCTCTTTATGATAATTTTTTGTAATTATCACTTGATAATTATTTATAATTATCATTTCAAATACACATTAATAATTCTATTTAATAAAATTAACATTTAATGTGATTATCAATTTATATGTATATATATCTATATATATACATATCCCATTCGATAAATAATATAAAATTTATCGTTTGACAAATTTATATTATTATTATTTTCATTCATTGTATTCCTTTATTGTAGATATTTTTTTATAATAGAACATATAAAAAGAAAAAAAAGAAAAAAAAGATAATAATAATAATAATAAATATATAAAAAAATGAGTAACTCTTATGGGATAGGGGTTTACCATGCTTAAGAGAGGGAGACGTGCTCACAAATCCCCTAAAAACCTTCTAGAATCATTTCACTATTTACGGAATAGCACTTTTGGTCTTTCTTGGTGTGATTTTGTGGTTGAATAACACTTGACATATATATAGATCATTAACCACATATCATCATTTCTAGAATTTAATACCCAATTTATAAATATGTTGTTGAACAAATATATCGATGCAGATATGATAGATTCTTTCTACGAACTTAGTGTCATGATTTCTTGGTCAAAACGTGTGAAAAAATGATGGTTTAAAAATTATTTGTTGTGTTAATAGCTATTCATCCATTTTTATAAGAAGAAACAGCTTAATAAAATTTATTTTATTTATTAATTAATTAAATTAATTTATATAATTATCATTAACTTAATTTTAATTTGGCGTTATATTCAAATGTCTATTGCGTATAAATATTATACTCTACCTAGGGAAAACCCCCATTCTAAACCCAAAAGGGGACTCATATTTTTCTAAAAGTGCCCCATTTGTGATAAATTTAATTATTTTCAATAGAATTATATAATAATAATAATTTAATAACATTATCTCACAATAAAGGTGTCCCAACTTCCGAAGCCTTCAGATTTTTTACCCTTCCTATGGTAAAAACCACATTATGTACCTAATGGTGGTCTCATATGTTTCATACGGTACACCATTTTGTAGTCATTAAATTATTTTGAATAAATTTCCCATGCTTAATATAATATAGTTAATATTTTTATTCAGTATTTATTGAGGATTTTTGTTCCTTTGAATCTGACACAAACTTAGTGTCTGACTCCAAAAATATTCCATTGAATATTTTGAAGTGTGAAATGGGCTTGTACACTTCCACAAATAATTTACCCCATTTAAAGTTATCTTCACTAATAAATTATTTTTCCCTCATAAGGAATTTATAATATATAAAATTAGGGATTTTATTTTCATTCTAAAAATTACGATATTACATTGTTCATAAAAGTGATGTTATTAAAGGATCTATAATAAATTAAAAGTCTCATTGAACCATATTTATTTTTAATAAACAGGATTGGAGCACCCCATGGTGATGTTCTTGGTTGGATGAAAACTTTATCTAATAACTCATAAAATGTTTCTATTATTTCTACAAGTTCCACTTGTGCCGTTTGATAAGGGTGTTCTAAAATAATCATAGCATCGGGTACTAATTCAATAGTAGAATCAACCTCTCGATTAGGAATTACACTAGGAAAATCATCTGAAAAAACATCCATGTTTTCATTTACTACTGGAACATCGCTAATTTGTATAGTTTATTTATTTTCAATAATATGAGCTAAGTAACTTTCAATTCCATATCTAATCAATCTATCAACTTCTTGGTGTGTTATAAAATCCATGAAATCATTGAACAAAATTTTTTAGCACTAAATTCAATCATAACATTAAAAAATTGGATCCAATCCATATCAAGAATGGTATCAAACTCTACTATGTCTAATTCAACAAGACTTTCAAGAAATAAAAACCCACTGATAATAATTGAAATATTTATATAAATTTCTATTACTTTAATACTTTCACCCATATTTATCACCAAAAATTTATCTTACATTCATTAGGTGATATTACCAATTTATATAAAAACTTATCAGAAATAAAATAATGCATAGATACAATGTCAGATATGGTATTGGCATAATTAGAATACAAAAGTAACAAACCAATAACCACATCATTTGATGTCCCAACATCAAATTAAGTAGTAAAAAATGAATTCTATACACCTTTATGTTTTCAATCATTATGATTTACATCCCATGAAACTAACTTGAGTCATAAATTAGCATAAAAATCCAAATCATTTCAACTAAAACACCTCATTGTTGGATGTATATCAGTTACCCCATTCTTTGATTATTCTGAATTATTTTCAATTAATTCTCAGGCCATTTTTTCAAACATTACACATTGGTAACACTTCTTATATCCCATCTAACATTTCTTGAAATTTCATTTTCCACACTTGGAATATTTTAGGGGTATACCTCTGAAATTCTAAGCTGGTTTCATCTCTATTTCATTGCACCTGGACCTTTTATTATTTTTTCCATCTTGGGGAAAAAATGTGTTAGAAAACTCGATATCAATTTTATAATCACAACATATATAGTGACCCTACCTATTATTACATGACTATTACATCATATTAAATATAAAAAACATAATATCATTAAAAATCTAGGATCCACAGGTTTATTGTATTGGGAAAATTAGAATCATACATAACTTTTACATAATAAAACATAAACAATATTTAATTCCATATTCTATATAGTATTAGTGTCCCTCACATTCTCCATTGTACAAGCAATTGCCTGAGGATATACATAATGAAAGGGGTGATCTAAAGTCCCTGTAAAAGGATGAATAAGGGACATTAATCAATATAACATCGGTGATAATAAACATCATCATGATATCATAAAAATAGGATCATCATAAATATTATGAGAGAAACATGTGATAAATTCATGGAATGTGGAAATGCATAAAGATGATACATCATGTCTTATTGGTAAAATACTACACATAGTTGTGAAAAAATCTAGAATCATGTTCACACAAACATATATTCATAAGCATAAAATATTCATTGTGAAAAATATAGCATTATGTTTAGGCATTATAAAAATAATCTCATGAGATACATCACATTTCCCAATGTATTAGTGGTCTATATAATTCTGGTCCCTCCCTTCACATCATAACATTTACATAATCATGCAACCCACATATAATATATATCAATAAAATACATGAAGTAGCCCAAATAAAGGAATGAGTTTCATAAAGATTTAATAAATCCTTATTTATGGAATAAACTTTTTGTTTCCAAATCAAAAAGGTAAAAGAAAAATTTTGGTATAAGAATCATCATTTTTTGTTTAAGGAGAAATAACTCAAGATGAGTGAAGATGTGTTTTGGAAAGAATATTTCTTTTGGAAAACCTTTGTATTTGTTATAAAATATTATTAGAAACATGAATATCCCTAAAAATAAAATAGAAGATTATTAAAAATATATTTGAGGAATATTAAAATAATATCCACACTGTTATATTCATGAAATTGGAATAACCCAAATAAAGGGAGTTGGGTTTGAGAATTATCGTACCTTTATCCCTGCTTTATTTCGTCGCTTTTGTGCATATGGGGTAATAAACATATATTTATTAAAAAATTGGTCCATAAGTGAATTATAGTAATTTATAAAACTATTTATAATCTATAGTCATTTTATAATATTTTTAATATCTATTAATGAATTTTAAACATTTGGACATCATGTTTTTCTTAAAAAAATATTGTTTTACTTTGATTTCTCTATTTTCATTAAAAGTGATTTATTAATTAGTATAATTAATTAAAAAATATTATAATAAATATAATTACATGTTTATATATTATATATACTTTATAATATCCATCCATTATGATAGTCATATTTGTTTACCTGGAAATGTCTACGTATGTGGTTAACTGACCTTTAACGGGATGTTGCCGAAAGACCGGGAAAGGGAGGTATGAAATTTATATTTTTCATAAATATGAGAATTAAATTAGGTTAAAATCATTAATATAATGGTGCATTAATACATAATTAATTTTATAGTATATGTTTTTTAAAGCAATTCGGGAAAAGAATAATGAGACAAAGAAAAGAGGGAAGAGTTAATAGAGACTTACTCTCTCCATTGTGTAGTTTCTCTTCTACAACATTATAAATTCCTTGGGATTAGATTAGTATTAATACAAAATATCTCTAAGTATTATAAGGGGATTGTGATGGAGTATTTGGGTAGATATTGGTCTTTTTATGGGTGGGAGGAGTGGTTTTTCAAGGGAAGGTAGAGGGGTTATTTATACTTGAGGAGATGGGTATTTTTAGAATAAAATATTGAATAAAATAATATATCAAATGTAAAACATCTAATTGAGAATTTTTTAAAATATAAATCAAATATAAATATAATATAATGGGTTTTAGACATTTAATCTCTTTTATAATTCTAATTCATTTGTTTATTAAAAATTAAATTTCGAAGAAAGAAAATTTGTTATTTTAAGGAATCAATTTTGTCTTTAGGTTTTAGAGAGTTATTTTTTGGTTTGGAAATTAAGTTTATCATATTTTAATGTATAATTTAAAAAATAAAATATTTAATGGATGAACATAAAGTTCTAGATATTATTATGTCACTATTACATCATGAATGGTGTTATTTAAGATACACTGGTTATGTAAAATGCTATATTTTTACTATTCACCTGAAAATTGACGCATTTTAGAAAATTACCAAAAAATAACCCTTAGAAAATATTGAAATAATAATTTAAAAAATGATATTAATTTTATCAAAATAAATTTCTAAAATATGTAATTTTAATTTTCAATATAAAAAATAATAATTTATTACAAAATACTATAAAATACTATTTATCAAAAATGTGCTTATATTTTCTTTGAGTTTATTAATAATGATATTTATTTTTTGAATTATAATATTTATATTTTGAATAAATTATTCATTGTAAATATTTTTTATATAATAATTTATTATTTTAAGGTAAATTTATTTTTCAACGGTCATGTTATTATTCTAAATAGTCATGTTACTATTCTAATGGTCACATAACCTCATATAAACATCACTTCTTTATTTCACTCAATATTCTACTCAATTCCTATCAAGGATATATATTTCCAATATATATAATGATTCTTGTTTTAATAAAAAAAATTACATTATATAATGTTTTTATTGGGTTCAATGAATCTATTAGATATGGGAAATCCCTATTTTCTCATTTTAGCTATTTTATTTTATATTTTTTGTCCAGTTTTAATAGTTGGAATTTTAATTGGTTTAATTGATGATTAATGTAACAATATTTAGTAATGTAATAAATTTATTTCTTATATATCTATATTTTATATGTATATAATTTAATATAATATAATACAACAAAAATTTATTCTGGAAATAAAATTTTCGAAAAAAACTGGGTTGTTACATTCTTCCCCCCTTTAGAAATTTCATCTACAAAATTTCAACTCATATTATCATTTGAGAATAAATGAGGGAACTTTTGATTTATTTTTTCCTATTTTTCCCACATCACTTCTTCATAATTATGGTTCCATCATAACACTATGACATGATGATTTGTCTTTTTGCGTAGAACTTTATCTCTATAGTCCAAGATCTCCATCAATTGTTCTTCATATGAGAGGTCAATCTCCAGTTTTACCACCTCTAGATTTAGTACATGGGAGGGATGGGGTATGAACACTCTCCATAGAGATATGTGGAACTTTCCTTGAACTTAAGCCATATTTAGTGGAATTGAAACCTTATCATCCACTACTCTTATGAGATCAAGGATCTAAAAGGGTCTAAAGTAATTTGTGTTAAGATTTTATTTCATTAAAAATCACATGGCCCTATTCCATGGTGATATTTGAAACAACATTTTGTCTCTAAAATCAAATTCTATGTCCATTTGATGGTTGTTGGCATAACTCTTTTTCTGAATCCAATCTAATATTATATTTTTTGGATGGCTTGAACCATCTCTATAATCTCTTTCACAATTTCAGGTTCAAGTATCTTTTATTCAACAACTTTATCCCAAAAATTTAGAGTTCTGCATAACATCCCATGCAAAGTTTTATATAGAGCCATTTGAATACTTGAGTAAAAGTTTTTATTATATGAAAACACATCCAATTGAATATTTTGATACCATAATCCTTTTAATTGAATTAATAAGGCTCTTAGAATATCTTTGAGCATTTAAATAGTTTTTTTGGATTGGGCATCAATCTACGAGTGATAGGTTGCGCTGAAATTTAATTCAATACACAAATCTTAATGAAGACTTCTCCAAAATTTAGATTTGAACTTTGGATCATGATTAGAGACAATCAATATTGGAACCCCCAATAGCCAAACCACTTTCTTCACATATATCATTTCAATTTTTCCAAGAATGAAATCATCCCAAATAACAATTAAGTGTGAATTCGTGGTGATTCGATCCATGATAACCCATATCAAGTTATTTCCTTTGGTTATCTTGGGAAACAAGTGAAAATTTACATTTTGATATTCCCCCATTTACAAATGGGTATAACCAATGGTTGTATCATCCCTTTGGACTTTTTTCTCCCTAAATTAACTTACTTCCATTCAAAAAACCATGAGATATACTCAACAATCTCCTTCTTCATGTTTTCCGACTATAAGTTCTCTAAAACATCACGGTACATCTTGGTACTTCCAAGATGGATAGATAAAGTTGAGATATGATCATTATCCAATATCTCCTTCTTTAACTCATGTGTTAAAATCACACCAAGCCACATTCAAAATTGAATCACAAAATAATAATTGATTTATAACTTATGTAGATTCCCTTTATTTATGTAACTTTGTTTTGTATCTCCAAATCATCCCTTTGTGTATCCTTGATCTTCACTTGAATAAACAGTTGGGAATTCATTTGGAAAAGTTAGGATTTATTCCCTAATATTATGATTTCCAAATCCATTATTTTCATATCCATAAAGATATGGTCTATCTCAATCCAAATCATGGATAGTTTACTAGGTTATTTTTTACTAATAGCATCAACTATCTTGTTCGCATTTCCCAGATAGTAGTGAATAGATAAATTGTAGTCCTTGATTAACTCTTACCATATTATTTGATGCATATTGATATCCTTATGTGTGAATATATAATTTAGACTCTTATGATCAGTATATATGTCACACTTTTAACTGTAGAGATAGTGTCACCAAATATTTAGAGCGATGATCTTAGATACTAAATCTAGATCATGTTCCGGGTAATTCTCTTCATGGATCTTCAACTTTCAGGAGGTGTAGGCTATCATTTTTTCATTCTACATGAGTACACAACCCAATCCTTTCTTTGAAGAATTGTTGTATATCAAAATACCTTCTCTAATTGTTTGTAGTATGAGTACATGCGCATTTATTAGACTCTTCCTAATCTCTTTAATGCTTTCCTAAAATTCTTCCATCTAGATATACTTTACCCCTTTCTATGTTAACATAGTAAGTGTGATATAAAGTCATGAAAAATTCATCAAAAAATGTCATTAGAAGCCTACAAAGAATAGAAAACAATAAATTTTCATGAAACCAATGGGTCTGTCCCATTCCTTAATTATCATTTTCTTGGAAGGGCCTACAGATATTATCTCACTTGTGATCATGTTCCCTATAAATGTGACTTGATACATAAAAAATTCATATTTGTTGAACTTAGAATTCATTTTCTCCTTCCTTAATGTCCTCAGTACATTACTTATATTATATTTATGTTTCACCTTCCTTTGGGATTAAATGAGAATATTATCGATGAAAACTACAAAAAAAATTGTCAAGGTAGCCTCTAATGACTCTATTCATCGTATCCATGAAAATAATAGGGGAATTAGTAAGTCCGAAAGGAATCAATATGAACCCATAATTCCCATAGCTTGTAAGGAAATAAATCTTCTAAATACTATCCTTCCTTTGCTTCAGTTGATGATATCCAGAATAAAGATCCACCTTTGATAAGTAATGAGCTCCTTGTAGTTGATCATGTAAGTCATAAATCCTTAGAAGAGGATACTTGTTCTTTGTGGTGATCTTAATTATCCCCCCAATAATTGATACATGGCCGTATTGATCCATCCTTATTTATGAAAAAGAGCACTGGAACACCCTAAGGTGATGCACTAGGGAATATGAATCCTTTGTCAAAATTCTCCTATTGCTACTTCATTAACTCCTCCAGTTTTATTGGGGCTATAATATAGGGGAATTTTGAGATAGGATTAGCTTTGGTAAGTAGTTTTATTGATAATTATACCTATTGATCTAAGGTAATTCTAGGTAACTATTCTAGAAATACATCAATGTATTCCCTAACAATGGGTATTTCTACCAACTTGACAAGTTTTTTTTTTTACATAACATTTGGGAAATGTGTGTTTATTCATAGGGTATCAGCACCCAAGGAATTTAGCAATTTTCTAAAAGAGATTCATGATCATAATTGAATTTTTAAAGGATATTTGGATGGTTAAAAATATAAAATTAAATTTCCTTTTCTCGATAGTGGATATGTGCTCTATATAATGAGATTTCATCCATTCCCAATATAGCATCTAATTACACCATAAGAAGTATTATGAAATTCGCTGAAGAATCTTACCAAAGACCCTTAAAAGATAATACACCAAACTTGTGTTGTAATGATTATAAAACTAGTTTTATTTATTGATATCTCTACTTCAAGGTATTGGGGCTCTGATTCAACAGTTCTAGAAAACGTGTAGGATATAAAGGAATGCGTAGTACCATGATAAAATTAATTGTTTCCCATTTCTTAGTGAATAATAAGTGTAACTCGTACGACATAATTTTTATCCTCCACTTTGATTGTAGATATGGAATAATATTTCACTTTCTCCTTTTACTTTGGTGGTTTGTGATGCTAATTACCCTCAAGGACCCATAGTTTAGTGCACTGGCTTTCATAGTGCCCTTTCTCCCTATAGTCGAAGCATTGAACCATAAGTGTGGCATTATGATGTTCCATCCTTTCCTCCATCATGTTAGTCAACTTACTCATGTATATTTTAACATTCATAAAATTTTTGGCCATATTTCTCACACATGAATCATTTCCCCATTCAATTTCAATAATTCCCATGATTCTTCATCCCATATTTTCAAAATGTGGGTAGTTGGGTCCTCTTTCTTTCTTTTTCATTTGACCCGCCATCTTGAAACTCTATTTTTCTCTATATATCTCCATAACCATGGGAACTTTCTCGAAAGTCTATCTCTATTTGGATATCACATTGAACTACTTCTTCATAAATCCCAAAGTCTTGAATAGCTAGGGCCTTTCTAAAATGTGTTTTTAAACCACTAAATAATCTACCTATTTTTATATCACTATTGATAATAGATATTGAGGGATATGGAATGATTATATAATCTATATAATTTTTAATTATTATGATGTGAAGAAAAATCTTCAGGTAGTAAGTATGCCGCATAACATTAAACTTGCATTATATCATGAATTATATATAAAGAATTGAAATTAAGGCCATAAAAACCCTTACAGATTTTATAACATTTGAATAATTATCTCATTAAAGATAGAACATAAATGAAACTTTTAAAATCATTATAAAATAGTGATACATGATATAATATCTCAATATGTATCATATACACCTTATTAAAGTAATTAGGCTCACAATGTGAGACATGTATCAAAGAAACAAATATTGAGACAAATAATTATTAAAAAGATCATATCATTAAATTTAGAATTAATCAATGATATGGCAATGTAAAAAAAATTAAAACCCTAAAATAATGGATATAAAATATTATAAAATCATATTTCATTTCACATATAATGCTTCAATAACATGTTTATGGAATTAGAACAATATCCCAATGAATGGAAATCGATTTAAGAAACCTCTTACCTTGAGTACCAAAATTTTATATATGTACCTTAACTCCATTATAATAAAAATATATTAATTAATTACGTATTATAGATATTTTTATAAGATTAATACATTTTCATTTAAACATTTATTTCAATGTAAAATTTAATTACATAATTAGTTACATCCATGTCGGTTGTTTTGAGGAGGTTCGGTTAATAATTTGAATATGACTTTGGGAAGGTTGATTGTGGTATAAGGGGTAATTGATACATTATATAATTAATAATAATAATTAAATAATTATCATTTATATACATTAAATACAATTTTATACTGAACCATAAAAAGAGTTTCTGAAAAACAAAATACATCAACTCGTATTGTGGTGGTATACAAATACACACGAGTGATGTTTTTAATCTTAGTTGGATGGAAAATAAAGAAATAAAATAATATATTATATTTTTATAAATATTATAATGTTATAAATATAAAATAACTTCATTATATCAATACTCATTAAAAAATATCATAGTAAGATTTTGAAAAATGAAGTACATCTTTACATGGATATGGTAGTTTGTACGTATGTACATGCGTTGATTTCATTTCTAATGACAGTCATTCTATAAATAAACTTGATATATATTATTTATAGTTATAATTATTTAATTAATATAATGTTTATATATTAAATACATCATAATAACCATCATGTAAGGTTAGGATGATACAAATATCACATCGATTCATGAGGCCATAGTTTGCATGTATACAAAAACAATGGATTAAATTCCCATTTAATTGAAAAAGGATATAAATAAAGATATGAAATTAATATAATAACATATAAACATATGAATGATACTTATTTTATTATATTTTAATTTTTATTATATGATTGAATAAGTTATAAGTAGAAGTAAAATAAAAATACCTGTTTGTGACGATTACCTTCTCTTTGAACAATCTTCTTTGGATCTCTTCTTAAAAACCTATGGGATGTTATTTTGTAAATATAAACACCTATATAATTCATATAAAAAGTTTAGAAGATTTTTTGGTATCTTTTAGTTGAGATACATGTCTCTTTATGAGTAATGAATATGGTAGGGTTGGTGTCCTTATATAAGAGAGTAAAGGGACATCCTTTGAGTTAATTAATATATTATATTAAAATAAAATTCAATTCATGCTGAAGTGCTACCAAAATTATATATTTATAATATATGGTTTTAAAAATAAAAATAAAAATTCTTTCATATAAAAAAAATATATATTTCTATTTGATGTTATAACCTTTATGTCTTATTTTTAACCTCTCATTAACCCTTTTAACGATTATTGTCATAAATTTTGTATACTATATGTGGGTTATAAAGTTACTATAAAAATAAAATTAACACATAAAATTAAAAGGTTTTATATTCTTGACCATATACCCATCAATTTTTCAATGAATATATTTTTTACAATTTTAAATAATTTGATAAAATTTTGTTAAACGTAAAAAATCCATTAAATTTATTTTCAAAATTAATCACATAATTATATTTATAAAAAATATCATTATAGTAGTATAGTTAAAATATAATCCTTTTACACATCATTAAAACATTATATTTATCTAAAAATTTCATGTAACACCAAAACTTACCCAAAAAATATTACCTTTACAGTTTTCAAAATCACTTACTTGATTTTTTTACTTATTGTATAAGAACTATATTTCTGTTGCCTTGGAATTTAAGGAAATAATTTAATCAATAAAAATTTAAAATAAATTAACATCATAAAATGAATTTATTAATATTCAAAATATTATTTTATAATCATTAATTCCTTATTTTTATCCCTTTCACAAAATAATATCGATATTAAAATTAGGAAAGATAAATATTTGAGTTTTCCTTCACTTAAAATCATATAATGGTATTCATCAATGAAAATAGAACCCAAATGAAACATTTTAGACTATATAAATGTTTTGTTTAATTAAACTCAAAAAATGAATTGTAGGTATGTTTATTAATAATTCTGAATATTTATTACATATTTTTAGTCTTATTTGGTTGATTTAACCCATAAAATTATGAAAAGCTTTTTATCAATGGTATTAATCATTATGACCAAAAATAAATTTAATCTATAATAAAAATTTATAACTAAATAATACAAATATGGAATCAATTTTATCCAATTATATATTATAATTTAAAAAAAATACTTTTAAAATAAGCCAAAAATACATGCCAAAAAAATATTTTCCAAAAAAATCATTTTTGAATATAAATATGTTTTTCATACCAAAGTTACGCATAATTTTGATTTAGTTGAAATTAATTTGGAAAATATTTTTACAAAAGGAACAAATTTTACTATAAAATCAATTAAATAAAATTTTATTTTCTAAATACTTGAATGCAAAATGAAATTTTTCTTTAAAATCAGTGGTTTTTCAATATTCATTAAAAAATTCAGAAAAATATCAAAATTTCATCATACGATATTTTTGATTTGATAATTTTAAAAATAATATCTTTATTATAAAATAAAATTTCTAAAATTGGTATAAATTAGTTATAATATCTTCCCAAAATAATAGTAAGCACCGTTTTTTGAAGAAAATTTAGTTTTGAATCATAAAATGACTTCACTGAAAATCGGGTTCTTAATTATGAAAAATTCATCAATAAATTAATATTTATTAGGAAAATTATAAATATATTTCATAATTTTTTTACTCATATTGATACTATTTATTTAGATGAAAAGGTTATAATGGTCATATTTAAAATAATATTATGCCATGGTTAGTTTAATATCATTGTTGTGTAATATATACTATATCAGACAAAGTATTCTTTTATAATCATTTGGTTTAAATTATACACACATAAAGTAAATTTTTTCCTTACAAATTTATCCCGATATTGGTAATACAAGGGTTCAATATTTGAAATCCATTTTCTGAAAATGTACATGGTATAAATTATTTAGGAGACATAATTTTGAAAAGAGGGAAAGGAAAATATGCAGGACATCAAGAATATTATATAATAAGGTTCTTGAATAGGATAAAATCTGTGGCAAGTGAGAATATAGACATAGAAGAGGATTTTAATAAGAAAATAATGTTTCAGAATGATAGAGAACATTGATTACAATAGATTTAATGATCATGATAAACTCAATTTCTTTAAAAACATAAACTAATGGTGTTGGAAAATATCATAAATCAGCACAAATTATTATGAGAAAGAAAAAAATCATTTTCATGATCATTTATCAATATTTGAGAGAATATTTTAATGTTAAGATAGAAAACATGATAAAATATACTTACTTAAATTCATTAATTCCATAAAGGAAATTTCAACCCTTGGTTTCATGTTTTAACATGTTTCCACGTTTCTCAAAACCCATATTCCATGTTATGTGTATCAATGATGAATCCATCATATCCCTAATGATAAACTATTAATAATTCATAGGATATTAGATATGGATAAAGGGAAATCCTATAGCATTTAAAATATAGAAAATGGTTAGAATAATGTAATATTATACCCAACTTTAATAAACCATCTTATAATAAAATTATAAAATTAACATAATAAATTTAAACAATAATACCCAAGGTTCACCTTAGATTATTTAATAAATAATAACTCTATATGTCATTTAACCAAAATATACTTAACATTAAATAATATTTTAAACTGAAAGATTATCTCATACCTTTCATCATACTTTCCCAAAAATGTAATACTGTTATTCTAAAATTATCCTTAACATTAAACCAACGGTTCAATATACCACATCCAAATAAAGTGCCACAAAAAATATCATTAATCACCTTACAATCTCATCACTCAAAACCTCAAAATGGTTTTCTATGAATTTGAATTTATAATTAAACTTAATCGTATAAACAGATGATAGTATCTATAAATATTATGTTATCCTCTCATAAATATACCCTAATCAACAAAAGGTATATTACTCTAATTCCAATTATACATGTCCAAACCCACACTCCTAAATAAAATTATGAAAACATAATTGTTACATTCTATATTTGAAACCAATAAACATGGCCCAATTTTAACCGTCCACATTTAAAACATCAAAAGAAAATATTGGATCACTTATATAACCAAATAAATTTTCTATTTTCTATTTTCTATTTTCTATTTTAGGGAATTAGGAAAAACTCTTACATAACAATACTCATGTTTTAAGTGGGAAATATTTTCACCACACTCGTGTTTTATTATTATACATTAAGTCTTCATCATCTCTCATATGAAACCCCTCCAAATAAATATTACCTAATATATTTCATTATAACCTATAAAAAATAAAAAAAATGGTTGAGAAGAAATGCACCATAAGGGTAAACATTGGAAATAATAATTTAATAACATCAATGAGAAAAAGATATCCATATGGTTATTAGATATTAGGAAAATTACATGATAATAAAGGTAATAAAATTCATAACCATAGAGTCCTAGAATATAAATATTGAGACATGGAATAAATAATTATCAAAGGATGAGTGCTATAAGAGTAAAAAATCACAAGCCATGTGAAAGTATTGATTAATCAGTAGAAACATTAGAAAATATCACTAGAATAAAGAAACTATGTTATTAACTTGGATGATAAAGAATTTTTCATGTAATAACCTAAAAAGGATAATTCAAACATTCTCTTAGGTGTAACTAATAATAATTAAATTTACCATCTCTAAGGAGCTAATCATATTCAGTAACATTATCACCAATTAGAAGTAACACTATTAAAACCAAAAATTTAACTATATATAATCCAATAATATATATTTTTTAAAAAATATGTCAAATAAAAATCCCATATAAAATGAAAAAACTTGATAGATTTTGAATATTAAATGTGAATGTTAAAAAATATGTCAACATAGCCAATATAAATTGATGTGACTATATCAAAAAACCAATGAAATGTTAGAAGAAATAGAATTCAAAAGAAGAAGTCTTACTAATGATTCTCATTTATCTGGACGAGGAAGGTAGGTATCATCATAGGGGTCTTCTCTTGATGAAGCTTAATTTGAAATTAATCAATTATTATTTGAGTGAAATCCTTTATAAGGGAAATTCAAGCTTATCGAAATATCCATGAGATCTATGATAGTAGAATCACTACCCGTGACTATAGCTGCATATTATCAGATGCTTTGATATTATGTAGAGGTCATATGGGGTAATTTATGTCTAAATTAGGGTCAAATAGAAATATAATAAAATAATTATATTAATATATATTACAAATTTAAATAATTTTCAAAATTAATATTTTTTAAATTCACTTTATGCTTAAAAATTGTATTATTTATTTTTTTGAAATTTGAATTTTATTTCAAGAAAATGTGTTTACTTTTATTAAATAATAAAAATATTTATTGAAATTAAATTAATTAATAATTTGTAAAAAATATTGCTAATATACCAAAATATTGTTTTCTAAATAAAAAAAGCTATTAAATTTTCTGTATATAATTAAAAATAATATTGATATATTTTTTGATTTGAATTTAAAAAAAATTAAAAACAATTTTATATTTATCAAGAAAATATTATATTAAAATTAAATTTTCTCATTTTTTAAAAAGGTTGATTTTTTCAGAAAAATGTGGGATTATAAAAATTATAATTTTTTTTATTTTGAAACTGTGTAAGAAAAACATAGATTATTTTAAAAATATTAAATAAAAAATTAAGGAATAAAATAATTCATTTCTATATATTATTTCTACATAGAATACTTATTCGAAACATTCTTAAAACAAAAATAAATTGTTACTTAAATCTAAAAACTATTTTTGGTCATCTCTAAAAATAAAGAATTTTCAAGATGAGGTTTGGTTTTCTATTTACATGAAAGAATCATAAATTTTATTCAATTCATAATATCTCAGTTTATGGATTTAAAATCAAAAAAAATTAAACTCTACCTTATATAAATTTAAAATCTTAATAATGTTGTTTTTTTAAAGAAAATGCTTTTACTCCTTTAAATTATTTTATTATAAAATTACTTTTTCATATGAATATAAATTTTATTTGATAGAATGGATTGAAAGTTCAAAATAATAAGTCTAAAATTAGGTAATTAGTTCAACTTTAATTTTGTTAATTAAAATTAATTGCTATGATTAAAAATTAGTTTCCCATTAAAAGTAAAAATTATATAAAATAATATTCTAAAAAAGGTTAAAGGGAAAAAAATTTAAAAACGTGTTTCCAAATAGATGGTTGGTGTGTGTATCGACCAAAACATGCCACTCTTACTCATTTTTCACTTTTCAAACCCTTAACGCTTTAATAATCTAATCAAAATATTGAAATGCAATCTGTATTTTTGAAACTAACCTTATCTTCACTTATAAAAAGGTAAAAATCTCACCAATCCAACACTAACATATTATAAGAATTAATACTTTAAAACCATCTATTTCACTCTCCCTAGAACCATCTCTCATCCCAGGGACCATAATAGCTAGCATAAGACCTTCAATTTCAATGGGACTTCTAAGGAATGGTCGAGTCTCTAATGTAAGTATTATCTTCATTGTATGTTTTTGTTATTAATCTTACTCTTAAAAACATCATATCACTACAATAATATAGTAAATTATTTATCATTAATATAGTAACATTTTATTACTTTAATTGTACAATGGTTAGTTATTCATTTCCATTCACTTATAAAAACAAAGAAAAATCCATCATGTGAGTGCACGGGCTACTGCCTCCATAAAAATTCATTTTTGTCGTATATATTTCCATTATTTATCCATAAATCATAAAATATGGATAAAAATTTTAAAAAAATAAAATTAATACCATTCTGATACATTTATAATGATGTTATGTCAAAATAAAAACATAATTAACCATAATCACTAATAGAGTTATGTAATACCCTGACCCCAATTACACAGAGTCGGTGCATTATTACATAACATTATCTTGATACTGAAAATCATGCCTCGAAATACCAATCATTTTAGTATCCTTGGAAGTACTAGATACATTCATTAGTTTTACATTACATCATGAAATAAAAACATCAACAACATTTTGTCCCCTTTTGAACACACTTATATCCTTATCCTATCCTTGTACGTCAACCATAAAATATTTCTTCACATCTTGGGAAAAATAAAACATAGAAATGAGTGAGCTCAAATGCTCAGTAAGGATAACAATATATCAACAACTTTCATAAATAAGAATAAACATTTAAGGAAGTGTATAACACTAAAACAAAATCCTTTTAAACTTAAAATTCATCATAATATGGAAAAGATAAAGTCAAATAATTCCATTTAATTATTCACATGGATATTCTAGAAGTTGAGTAATAACATTCAATATCAATATCCACTTTTATAATGATGGAATGGAAAATGCCAGACTTCATAACCACATAGTCAAGGCCTTGTGCCAAGACTACAAATAAGATTTTTTCAAGGTCTTGTGTCAAGACACTAGTTTGTCTCATGCGACCTATTGATGCATCGAGGAGCTATAGCGGTCTCCACCCATCACTAATTAACTCTAATTCATTCCTCATATAAAAAAGTTTGAACATAACATAAACATTTGTATTAAAACTATCATACGAAATGTCAATACATTATCCATAAACCATTTGTGGTATAAAAATAAGACATCCATAGTCAAACATATAACAAAATATTCAATACAATATGTATGATTTGTATCATAATAAATCATCCTCGATCAAGAATAATATCCCATAAAGGATGTTGACATAGTTGAAAACGATCAGTAAAAATATTTGAGAGAAATATCCAATTTTCATGAAATCATTTAAAAGTCACATAATTTATAAAGTAAGTCATTTAATAGATAGTTTTTAATCCAATTGTCCCATACCACTTTGAAACTTTTGTATGGAATTACCATTTTAAAACATTCATTTCTATATAAATAATTCCTTAAAACCATTTTAAAAACATGGGAATTAATGAGAAAGGTTTAGAAGAATAAATCTTTACAACATTAAAATTTATGTTTTAGTAAAAAAGTCCCTTAAAAATAAACCCTTTTAAAACTCTTTTATGAAACATGGACTTGGATAATAAATATGTCTCAGGAGATACTTACGTAAAAACAACCTCGAATAATAAATAGATTGTGAAATTAACCCTTACCTTGTACTTTTCCTTGGTCGAGGGTACATTAACCTCTTGTATAATGGTTAAATAATTGTTATTAAATTATACAAGAACTATATACATAAATATTATATCACATATGATCCTCTAATATTGCTTTATTAATAATATTTTAGTATTATCATTGTTTCGAGTGTTAACTGATCTATTTTCCATTATATTCTCGGTTACATAAGCCATGTTTGTTATGGATAGTATTTATTTTATTCATATCCAGAATAATATTAAGTTCTTAAACCTTATTTTTAATCATAAAATGAAAATTATTCTTGAATGATTATGATGGGGAATTAATCTCATCTTGTTCGTGGAGACGGTAATACATACAATAACATGTTATATTTATTATTTACATCTGTTATACTCACTATTATACCCATCCAAATATAGTGTTTGAATAACAAACTACACCACGTAGTTGAGACGGTAAGTCATACGTACGCACGTATGGTGACTTTGTCATTCATATGATAGATAGAATAATGAATATGGTTGTACCATTTTAATAAAATCACAGTGTATATAAGATACTGTAGTTATTATTTTAGAATGTAAACAACAAATAAAGAGGAAGTGGAAGAAGAAAATAACTTGAAAGAGGTGATGAAATATTTACTTCTTCTTCGGGTTCTTCCTTTTGATTTGATTAAAAGGTCTATTTAGGTTGTATTTATGATCAAAGTAAGGACACTAGGTTGAAGGTAGGATAGTTGATAGGATATTTTGGTAGGGTAGGTCGAGCCAAAAGTCTTTGGAGTTGTGAAATTAAGAGAAGTGGAAGTGGCCATTTATAAGAGAGGTGGGGGTCACTTTAGGAAAAGATTGAAATGTTCTTTTAAATTAAAAAAAATTATTTTCTAATGGATCCAAAATCATATATTTAGAGTTTAAGGTGTGAATGGGTTTAAAACATATAAACCAATAGGTTTTATACATGTTTAGGTCACCATATTAACCTTATCTTTTATATTTAACTCTTAGTTAAATAGTTTGGCATTTCCATGTCTCTTTGTATTTTTATATTATATGGTTAATAAACTTACAATAACAATACAAGAGAACCCCATGTGGTTCATTATTAATATATATAACCTTATCTAAGTCTTTTGGATGAACATTAGTTTTTTAGAAATATTATATCAATTAATAATGTAGTATTTGTTTTAAAAACTCAATTATGTCAATTTTGACACTATTTAGTATTTAGTTTTGTGAAAATCATAACTGCATGATTACTTCGAAAAAAAATAATTTAACAATCCCTAACAAGTAATATTCACCTATAAAATTATTTGAATTCATTAAAAGTCACAAATTATATTCATTTGGATATTTATAATATCAATTATTTTAATCCTTCATTAATAAGGTAATTACTGCATCATAGTTTGTCATAAATAAATTAAATTATTTAATGTCTAAAAATTATGAATAAAATTCCATTATGTAGGAAATATTTATATATTTCTAATTAATATTTATAGTAGAATTTATCTTATGTAAAACCCCATATTTTAAAATGTTTAGTTATTAAAATTTGAATTTAACTCTTTTAACTCTTCTTTAAATAAAATAATAATAAATGCCCTAATCTAATCCATGTGGACCAAAAGGATCATATTTTATTCCTAATATTTTTTTTGGTCGAATTATTCTTATCCAATAAAATTAGTAGATGGATTAGGGTAATTATGATATCATTTTTACCCTTAATTACTCTATTTACTTTTAACTGTGTTAAATAAAAGTCAAAAATTACTCTTCACAAAAAATTATTTTCATCTTATTGAACCTCATTTTACTTACTGATATTAATTGTGTCTCTCGGATTTTTGAAACTCAACTCACATAAGTGGTAAGATTATGTTTTATGTAAATTTGTAAATGCTCCTAGAAGGTGGGTAAAAGACAGTAAAAAGTTCAATAAAATTTTTATATATCTAGACATATTATAAAGTGACTCCAATGAATAACATTGAACATATATTGGTATTATGTATATATTGTGACATAAAATAAATTTAAATAAAATAAATAATTATTTAAAAAAAGTCGGTTTTAACTAATAACGCAGTTTTTCCACTATTCATCAAAAATTGAAAGTTTTCATAAAAATACCAAAAATTCACCCTAAGCTAATTTCGATATTCTGAATTCAAAAATTAATTCCATTTTGAAAAATAAAATTTATAAAATTTTAAAAAGTGGGTATTACTATTCATAACTGCTAGTTTGATTGGTCGTAGTGTTTTAGAATCTCAAAGTTGCATATAAAGAAAGCTATTGCATTATTCAAAGGGAAACATATCGTGGAAGATTGGGATGTTACATTCTTCCCTCCAAATAATTTCATCCTATAAATTTATATAATACTACCATACAAAAAGATTTAGGTGTTTCTTCATCATAAGTTCCTCTAGTTCCCACGTTGCCTTTTCCATCTTATAGTTTCTCTATATAACTTTCACCAGATGAGTCGTTTGGTTTCTCATCACTTGTTCTCTTATATCAAGAATTTTTATAAGCTCTTTACAATAAGACAGATCAGGTTCCAGTTCAATTTACTCATAGGTGAGTACATGCGTTGGGTCAGGCTTGTATTTTCTCAACAGTGATATGTGGAACACATCATGAACTTTGGAGAGACATGGAGGAATTTCCAAACAATAATCCACAACTCCAATTCATTCAATAATTTCAAAAGGTCCAATGTACCTAGGACTCAATATACCATTCTTAACGAAATGTACAACACCCTTCCCAAGAGATACCTTCAAGAAAAACTGATCTCCTTCCTGAAATTCCAAATCCTTCCTTCGGTTATCAGCATAGCTCCTTTTCCTACTTTGAGCTGCTTTGAGGTTGGTTTGTATAACCTTCACCTTTTCTATTGTTTACTCAATATGTTTTGGGCCTATGAGTTTTCTTTCACCAACATCATCCTAACAAGTTGGTGTGCAACATCTCTTTCCATATAACACTTCATATGGTGACATCTAAATACTTGAATGGAAGCTATTGTTATAGGAAAATTCTACCAGAGGTAAATATTGATCCCATATACCTTGAAAGTAAAATGAGAAAGATCTCCACATGTCTTCTAAGTTTTGGATAGTCCATTCTGATTATCCATCAGTTTGAGTGTGGTAGGCAGTGCTCAAATGAAGTTCAGTATCCAGGGCCTTCTAAATACTTTTCCAGAATCATGATGTAAAACAGGGATCACTATCAGAAACAATCAATATGGGTACACCATGGAGTCTTAAAAATTCATTAATATATAGTCTTTCTAGACTTCCAAGTCATAAATCTTTTCTTATAGCAATAAAATGTGTTGCCTTGGTAAGACGGTCAATAATGACCCATATTTAATCGTTCCTTCTAAAATTATTTGTTATACCCATGACAAAGTCCGTCATAATATTATCTCATTTACACTCAGGTATGGGAAGAGGTTTCATGAATCCTCTAGGATATTGCCTTCCATCTTTCACTTTTTGAAAAACCATACATCTTGACCCAAAATCGGAAATCTCCCTCTTTATGTTATCCCACTAAAAATGTTCTTTAAAATCTCTATACATTTTGATGCTACCAGGGTGTATAGAGAAATTGGAGCTATGAGCATCATCCAAAAATTCCCTTTTTAGATCCGGTATGTTAGGAACACAAAGTATCTTCCCAAATTTCAAAATTCCAACTTCATATATGAAGTCACTCAATCTTCCATAATTTACAACTTTAATCTTCTTTTAAAACGTTTCATTACCTATATGAGAAGTATTTATCCTTTTTATTAAAGTTAGTTTGTCAACCATTTGAAAAAAAAAATTATGTTTCACCTTCCATGGTTATTCACATATCCATCATTATTAGATCCATCAAAATAGGATCCCTTTCAACTCTCATCTTGTTCAAAACTCCATGATCCTTTCTACTCAAAAAAATCTGCCACCTTATTTGCCTTCCCTGGGTGGTAGTGTATAGTTCAATCATAATACTTGAGTAGTTCAATCCATCGTCTTTGCCTCATGTTGAGTTCTTTCTATGGTAAAATATACTTCAAACTCATGTGATCAGTATAAATCTCACATTTTTCAACATAGAGATAGTGTCTCCATATTTTCAGAGCAAAGATTACACCTGCTAACTCAAGGTCATGAGTAGGATAGTTTTTCTTGTGAATTTTTAGCTACTGTGATATATAGGAAATAACTCTATCATTCTGCATAAGGACACAACCAAGTCCTTTCTTTGAAGCATCACTATAAATAACAAACCCATCATTCCCAGATGGTAGAGTCAAGATAGGATCATTAATTAATCTTCTCTTTAGTTCTTCAAAAAATACTTCACACTATTTTTTTCAAACAAATTTAATCCATTTACGAGTGATCTTGGTTAATGGGTAAGCTAATAATGCAAAATTCTAGACAAAATGCCGATAATAACCTGGTAGAATAATAAAACTTAATACCTCAGTTGTAATCGTTGGTGCTGGACATTCTTGGATTGCCTTGGTCTTTGAAGGATTAATAGATATTCCATCGTTAGAGACAATATGGCCAAGAAAATAAATCTCCTAAATCCAGAGTTCACACTTGCTAAACTTCCCATATAATTCATTTCTTCAAAGAGTCTTTAGAGTAATGTGCAAGTGATTTTCATGATCTTCATAGATCTTGGAGTATACCGAAATATCATCAATAAATACCACTTAAAAGTCATTAAGATATTCCTTGAAAACTCTATTCATTAGATCGATGAAGACATATGGTGAATTAGCCAATCCAAAAGGCATTACTGTAAACTCGTAATGCCCATACCTGGTTCAAAATGGTGTTTTTAGAATGTATTCCTTCTTCACACACAACTGATGATATCCAAATCGAAGGTCAATCTTTGAAAAATATTACTCTCCCTGAATTTGGTCGAATAAATCATCAATGCGAGGTAGTGGATACTTGTTCTTTATTATTATATCATTTATCTCCCCATAGTCAATTCACAACCTCATAGATCCATATTTCTTCTTAAAAATGATAGGGGCTCCCCATGGAGAAACACTAGGGAGAATAAATGCCTTGTTACTCAATTCCTCTAGTTGTTTCTTTAGTTCCAGCAATTCCACAGTGGCTAATCTATAAGGGGTCTTCGATATGGGCCTTGAACCAGGAATTAAATCTATGTAAAACTTAATTTCTTATTCCAAAGGATGTCTAGATAAATCCTTTGGAAACACGTCAGTATATTCTTGAAAAATAGGTACATCCTCTATTCAAACATTATTTTCCTCACCCATTATTATTTCATTCTCTTCCTCCCAAATAATTGAATTTAGTAGATCTACTGGGGGTGGATCAAGATAAGAATCAGGTGGAGAATTTTCTTCTCTAAAGATAAGGTACTCATTATCATCATAAAAAATTGTAACCTACTTCTTCTTAAAATAAATTTTCACATCATGTTCCAAAAGCCAGTCCATTCCGAGGATTATATCAAATTCAATCATGGGTATGATAATGTGATCAGTAGATAAAGAACTTTTATATGCCCTAATGGGAACTGATTCACAAAAATTTGTTGTGATGATACATCCCTTAGGTGTTTTGACTGACAACTCCCTTGTTAAGTCAATTGAAAATATCTAATTTTCTTAGGAAACTGGGAAGATATGAGACAATGTGATGATCCAGAATCAAATAAAGCATTGTCTAAACTTGAGAAAACCATTAAATTACCTGCTACCACACCTTCCAGAGCTTCAAACTCAGCAGTAGTGATTTCATAAGCTTGGTCTTTCTCCCTTGTCCTTTTCTGAGGTAAGTTCCCTTGGTTCTTAGGACATTCATTTTCATAATGCCCCTTTTCTCTAAAATTATACCATTCAAAATTGATAGCCTATTTCTTCCCCTTGCAATCACGAGCTTGGTGGCCCTTTTCACCACACTTGTAACAGACTCCCATTCCCTTCAGGCATGTAGTAGGTTGTTTCTTCCCACATTTACCATAGGATGGATATTCAAATTTTCCATTTTCCCATTATTTCCATTTCCAGATTGTTCATTAGATCTCTTATTCTCCTCCTTTTCTTTAAAGTCGTAAGACTTAGAGAATTATTTTTCTTTCTTGATAGCACCTGAGACAATATCTTTATATGATAAGAAGTATTTTGAGAATATTGCTTGCTGGAGGAATGTTTTTAACCCATAAATGAATTGATAAATCTTACACCTTGGGTTACGTATATAATTTATAACATTCCTTTCTAACCTTGTAAAGTTATCCTCATACTTTGCGACATTCTCATCCTCCTTTTCCTCAGACTCGGAAATTGTCTTTCCATATCCGCTCGATGGTCATGAGGAAATTATTTTTCTAATAAAATCTATTTAAACTCTCTCCATTCCATGTTTGATACCTCTTCATCTTCCTTTTTGTTTTTAATCAATGACCACCATTGATCTACATCTCCCATGAGGCGATCAAATTCCATGACAACCTTTTCCCTTTTGCTACTCCCCAAAGCATTAAATATTTTCTCTAAAGAACCTATCCATTTCTCAGCTACTAATGGATTTGTAATCCCATTGAATGTTGGTATTTGTTGCCTCATGATGTTTTCTAACATTGATCCTCGTGTTGTGTATCAGGGTGATCCATACAGGTAAAGTTGTTATTCTTAACTTGAGTGAGTTTTTTCAGTATGGTGATAAGTTGATCAGCACCAGTTGCATCACCAACTACACTATAATTATCTTGAGTAGGAGGGAAATCCCTACATGGATTTTGTGGGTTGATACAGTTTTAATTCCTTCCACTAGGTGCCATTTCTAAACAATGGAATACACTAGGTTTGTTTATAAATCACAATACATAATTCCAAACTTTTAAAACACTTAACAAAAATTGAACAGTTTAAGGATATAATCTATAATCATAAAAATATTTTCTTTGAAGAAGTATAATCTCATAAACCCTTCATAATGTTTTGTAAATAAAATGATAATTATCTTAAGCATATCCCCTGGGAGTGTTGTAACCAAGAGTGCAGCAAGGCCCGTTGTCATGCACCAGTTCCCGTTTGAGTCTAGCTCAATGTGCTGTTTTTGGGTTTTACCCCTAGGTACATCTATTCCAGAGCCGCCTAAACCTGCTCGTATATAGACAGGGATGTATTTCTTGGAAAACTCTCAAAATCTCTACAGTACCAAAATTCATGGAAGATCTTCTATACTAGTCCTAAACGTATATCTTAGGGTACTGTTCTCTAATCAAATTTTTTATAAATCTAGTTTCCAAGTTTTGTACTAAACTTCCTCTGATACCAACAGTAACACTCAGAACCTAGTTACCTAGAGTTGGTGCATTATTACATAACATTGGAATGATAAAATAATCATGTCCCAAAATACTGATCAATTTAGCAGCCTTAGAAGTACTAGATACATTCATAAGTTGTACATTACATCATGAAATAAAAACATCAACAACATTTTGTCCTCTTTTTAACACACTTATATCCTTATCCTATCCTTTCAGGTCAACCATAAAATACTTATTCACATCTTGGGAAAAATAAAACATATAAATGGGTGATCTCAGAAGCTCATTAAGGATAAAAATATAACATAAAAATTCAAAAATAAACATAGACATTTAAGAAAATGTATAAGGATAAAATAAACACTTTTTAAACATAAACTTCAGAATAATATGGAAAAGATAAAATCAAATAATTCCATTTAATTATTCACATGGATACTCTACTAGTTGAATAATAAACATCAATAGCCACTTTTATAATTATGGAATGGACAATTCCAGACTTCAAAACCACATAGTCAAGGCCTTATGCCAACACTACAAATAATATTTTGTCAAGGCCTTGTTCTAAGACACTAGTTTGTCACATGAGACCTACCGATGCATCAAGGAGTTATAGTAGGATCCACCCTTCACTTACTAAGTCCAATGCATTCCCCATATGAAAGGGTTTAGACATAACATAAACATTCATTTTAAAACTAGCATAAAAACTGTCAATACTTTATCCATAAACCATGAATGGTATAAAAATAACACATCCATATCTAACCATATCAAAAAACCTTCAATACAATATGGAAGATATGTATCATAACAAATCATCCTCTATCAAGAATAATATCTCGTAAAGGATTTTGACATAGTTGAAATGATCAGTAAAAATATTTGAGAGAAATATCCATTTTTCATTAAATATTTTAAAAGTCACATAATTTATAAAGTAAGTCATTTAAAATATAGTTTTTAATCAAATTGTCCCATACCACTTTGAAACTTTTGAAAGGAATTAAAATTTTAAAACATTCATGTCCATATAAATAAATCCTTATAAACATTTTAAAAACATGCACATTAATGAGAAAGGATTAGAAGAGTAAATCTTTAAAACATTTAAATTTATGTTTTAGTAAAAAAGTACCTTAAAAATAATCCCTTTTAAAACTATTTTATGAAACATGGACATGGATAATAAATATTTCCCAGTAGATACTTACGTAAAAACAACCTCGGATAATAAAGAGATTGTGAAATTAACCTTTACCTGGTACTTTTCCTTGGTTGAGGGTAAATTAACCTCCTGTATAATCATTAAATAATTTTTATTAAACTATACAAGAACTATATAAAAAAATATGATATCATATATGATCCTATAATATTGCTTTGTTAATAATATTTTAGTAGTATCATTGTTTCGGGTGTTACCTGATCTGTTTTCCTTTATATGATCGATTACGTAAGCCATGTTTGTTATGGATAGGATGTATTTTATTCATATCCAAAATGATATTAAGTTCTTAAAAAATATTTTTAATCATAAAATGAAAATTATTCTTGAATGATTACGATGGGGAATGTATCTCATCGCGTTCGTGGAGACAGTAATCCGTACATACGCATGAGCGGCAATATCATTATATTGATGGTGAAATCGTATGCTATTGGATGGTATATCATATATACAGAATAAATAACATGTTATATTTTTATTTACATCAGTTATACTCATTATTATACCCATCCAAATAATTAAGTGTTCGAATAACAAACTACACCACGACGTGGAGACGGTAAGCCATACGTACGTACGTATGGCGACTTTGTCATTCATATGATGAATAAAATAATAAATATGTTTGTAAAATTTTAATAACATTACATTATATATAAGATACTAAAGTTTTTATTTTAGAATGTAAACAACAAATAAAGAGGAAGTGGAAGAAGAAAATAACTTGAAAGAGGTGATGAAAAATTTACCTCTTCTTCAGGTTCTTCCTTTTGATTTGATCAAAAGGGCTCTTTAGGTTGGCTTTACGATCAAATTAAGGACTCTAGGTTGAAGGTAGGATATTTTATAGGATATTTGGGCAGGGTTGTCCAAGACAAAATGCTTTGGAGGTGTGAAGTTAAGAGAAGTGAAAGTTGACTTTTATAAGAGAGGTGAGGGTCGCTTTAGGAAAAGCTTAAAATATTGTTTTATAATAGAATTATTGTCGGTTTCTAATGACTCAAAAATGATTTATTTAGAGTATAAGGTGGGTATCGGTCTAAAACCTTTCAACCAATAGGTTTTACATAGGTTTATGTCACCATTTTGACCATATATTTTAGATTTAACTCTTAGTTAAATAGTTTGACATTTACCATGTCTCTTTGTATTTTTATATTATATGGTTAATAAACTTACTAAATCAATCCAAGGAAACCCCATGTGGTTAATTATTAATATATATAACTTTATCTATGACCTTTTTCAGAAATTTAGATTTTTATAAATATTATATAAATTAATAATATAGTATTTGTTTCAAAAACTGAATTATGTCAATTATCACACTATTTAGTATTTAGTTTTTGTGAAAATCATAACAGCATGATTACTTCAAAAAAATTATTTAATCAACCCTAACCTATAATATTAACCTAAAAAATTAGTGTAATTCATCAAAAGTCTCAAATTACATTTATTTGGATATTTATAATATCAATTATTTTAATCTTTCAGTAATAAAGTAATTATTGCATCATCATTATGTCATAAAGAAATTAAATTATTTAACGTCTAAAAATTATAAATTGAATACTATTATGTAAGAAATATTTTTATCTTTTTACATGAATATTTATAGTCGAATTTATCTTATGTATAACCCTATATTAAAAATTGTTTAGTTATTAAACTTTGAATTTAACTCTTTTAACTCCTCTTTAAATAAAATAATAATAAATTTCCTAATCTAATCCAAGTGGACCAAAGAGGGTCATATTTTATTACTAAGTTTTATTTGGTAGAATTATAATTATCAAATAGAATTAGGAATTGTGTTAGGGTAATTATGATATCATTTTTACCCTTAATTACCCTATTTTCTTTTTAACGTGGTAAATAAAAGATGAAAGATACTATTTCACAAAAAAATTATTTTCATATTATTGAACCACATTTTACATACTTATATTAATTTTGTCTCTTGTATTTTTGAAATTAAACTCACATAAGCTGTCAAAATTATGTTTTATGAAAATTTGCTAATGCTCCTAGGAGGTGGGAAAAAGATGGTAAAAAGATCAATAAAATTTTTATATATCTAAACATATTATAAAATTATTCCAATGAATTACATTGAACTTATATAGGTATTATGTATCTATTTTGACCTAAAATAAAAATTAAATAAAATAAATAATTATTTAAATAAAAAGTTGGTTTTAACCAATTACGCAGTGTTTTTCACTATTCATCAAAAATTTAATGTTTTCAAAAAAATACCAAAAATTCACCCAAATATAATTTTGATATTCCGAATTCAAAACTGAAGTCCATTTTGAAAAATAAAATTTATAAAATTTCAAAAGGTGGGTATTACTATTCATATCGACCAGTTTGAGTGGTCATGGTGTGTTAAAATCTGGAAGTTGTGTATAATGTATGCTATTGCATTATTCAAAGGGAAACATACTGTGGAAGATTGGGTGTTACAAGTTAAAACATGTTCAAGTTTGGGTTGTTTTAACCACCTACAATAATGATGATTTAAAATATGATCCTTAAAAATTATGGTAAACTATATAATGAAATTATTATTTTTTACTAAGAAAATTGTTTAATTTAATGTTTTTGAAATTTGTTATACTTTACATATTTTATTATTAATAAATCATCTTTTATTAAAATAATTACTGAAATAAGTCTTTATTAATTTTACTTTCACATAACGTAACCAAAAACAGATGTGGAATGAAATAAAAATATATATATATAAGTTATATATAATTAGATTTTAAATGATATATTAATAATGAACCCTTTATCAAATTATAGGTAATTAGATTAAGATTATTTTTACTAGGAAGGCTGAGGGTAGAACCCCTAATATTAAAGAAGATAAAAATGAGAGAAATAAAGATAAAAGAGGGGGTTAGACAAATAAACTCTTCCCTTGACCATAATACTAAAACCAAAAAAAAGTGTTTCAAGATAAAAAGATATAAAAAAACATATTTAGTATGATATATGTCACCATATTCAACCAAATCAGAGTCCTCACTCAAAGACAAAAAAATATTACAGTGTTATAATGTGTCAATAACCATTGGTGTGGACTTGGTATTCATTTTGGGACTAATGTGGGGGTATTCATTCCTAGGAGTAATTTTTATAAAAACATTATATGAAATTACTCCATCATCATAATTCTTACCTTGGATCACTTTATACCTATAATAAGGTTTAACCTTCTGTTCATTCTCATCCTCATCCAGCTCTGAAACAACCCCCCATTTTCTAATAATTTATAAGGTGTTTTCAACTATATTATGGAATTATTGTAGTATGTATTTTGAGTATAAATTTCTACCCTAATGGGGTATACATTAAATAATTCATCATGCATTCAAACATCAAAATGACTTCCTTCAATTTTATCTAGTCGTTTACATGCTAAAGAATAATGACCATCATTTGGATTAGTCAGTCTCTTGTCTATCTCAAATGGAAGAATACATATATATCCAAGTCTATCCATACATTCCTTGGAATACCTGAGCACATAATTGTTTCCAAAATATTGAGTATGATCATGATGTATCAAAAATTCTACTTAATTCCCACTGCTTCTAGTCATAGATTCCATGTCAAAATAATTCTAGGAGTGATTGACAAACACAATTGGAGTACTCTGCTATCAAAATGGGCCCCATATTGAGGTATTTTATCTATTTAGTATATCAACAGCCTATTTAATGACCACATATTCCCATGTTCTTTAAAAACATTTTTATGATTTGAAGACTCGTATTTCTATTGAACAGAATTGATTTCATTCACCATAGTATGACAAACTGCCCCTATTGAACACCAAGAGAAGGTCTTTTCATGTCCTCATTTTCTATATTCCAGTAATATGGACCTTTCACATCTGTACCATGGTCTTTTTTGTGAGAATTTATCTTATAATTAGTTCAATTATGCACACTAAAGGAACATATTGAAAAATTTATTGAATTTCTACAAGATGTTATTTCGTGCAAAATAGATTTACATATATTAAAGGAAGTAGGTATATTTTTATAATAAACAAGGATATTTAAATCCTCAGATTTTGTTTCTAACACTAATATCTTAGTTAAAGTATAATTCAATTCTAATTCAATGAGAACTCATGGAAAGTGAACAAAACTAACCTACTCTATGTTCCTACCTATTTTCATCAGAATTATAGTTATCGAAGCAATGTCGAATAAGATCTTAGGTTTCCAAAAAATATAGTTTAATCCAAAAAAATAACCCAAATTTTCAAATATGTGTTTTTAACCTCAATAAAATTAAAACTGGTATTCCAATCATTGGCTCAGATAGTACCTAGTTTCAAATAGATTGAACCAAATCTAAATTCTCCCTTATTTAGTTTTGAATTTAGAAATAGAAATTGGTAGAATTTTCATCCTATTGGAATGAATTTCTAGTATAAGAATCACTAAATCAAGAAATTTTTCATTAAAAAATATTCAAGTTTCCAAAGATTTTGACCCTTTAGTACCATGACTCATAAAATGCTGGAATAATGAAAGTGTTCCAATCTCTCTAAGACTACATCCTACCCCGACATCACTTGAGTGGGGTGTCCTTTTTTAAATATCTGACCTAGATCAGTATGATGATGAGAAGATAATAGTTTTCACTTAAGATTAGTGGAATCACTATCATACTCGTGTTTTTATGCCACCTCTATGGATATCATTCCGGAAAGAAGAAATTGATCATCATAATTCCTGTTCATATCCATGAGTGATGATATCATGACCCCTCGTATGTCCTTAATATCATTGATTTCTATCAAAGCATCCTTTGTCTAAGACTCCAATGAAGGAAATATGTTGGATATCAACTCAATTACTAGTAAGTATATTAGATCCATCTGAAAAAAAAACCTAGTCAGTATATTCACTAGATATAATAGATATCAATAGAACACTAGACTGAATCATCCTTCCCAATGAGAGAAAAATTATTAAACAAGAACAAAACTGTTTAAATTATTAACACTCATTAGTCATAATATTCTATAAGAATTAATATACTCGTGATAAAAAAATTATTATAAGGGTTGTAAAATTGTTAAAAAAATTATTATGGTTCCGTAATAGGATATTTGGTTAGTTATTTTTGTTTTACAGTAGGATAGAGTGGGATTAACTTTTCATAGAAAAAGGCACAAGCTTTTTTATCTCAAATTCTATTTATTGAGACATGTTATAATTTTATGCACTACGTTTTAATTTCTATGGTTTATATACTACCCAAGAATGTATTTTTCAACAATACATAATTTAATTCATGGGATTTATAAAATCATTTTAATTTTAGTATTCCAAAAAAATTTGATTCAAAAATTTCTAAATTTGTAAGGTGTTTTCATGACTCTAATCTTTTCCTTGGTTCATTTTCACTCTTCATTGAATATTATCCTTCAATAATGATATCTTCTAAAAAATGATGAAATTAGAGTGTATTTAACTATATTTTCTATGGGAAATCAGGTTTTACACCATATTATTCTTCCTTGATGATTCTATTTTTTCATTAAAATTAATTTTTAAAAAAAATAATTCATAAATTTTTAATTGATTTTTTTCTATATAAATTCTTTTCGTAATGTCCCCCAATCTAGAACTCTCTCACGTGGCTGGAAAGGGTTAGTTATGGGACCTCAAATGTACCTCCCCGTATATCAGAGGCTTCCGACTAGCAGTGGGGGTTTGAAATGTATAGTGGGGGGATTGTACCCCCTGGTATGAAGTGCCATAGTAGTGGAAAAAAACATAATAGAACAAAAATAATCAAATTAAAGACATAGTGGAATACAATAAGAAAATTAAACTAAAAAATACAATAAATAATAAAGAAAAAATTTAATTATGTGTTGGAATATAACTAAATTTCATGAAATAAAAATACAAGAAAAGAATATCATACCCAAAAGAAAGACTCAAAGTCCCAGGTCCCAAACCCCTGTCAGTCCCATCTCTAATCTTCTGCACAACATTAAACAAGAAATCAAGAGTATGGTCATTTTCACTTTTCCAAACCTACATCTATAAAATCTGCTTAGGTACCAAATGGTATCCCGAAAATGGTGTGAGTATAACTCACTAGTTCAACAACACCATATATAAACAAAATTAGTCTAATAAGAACTGTATTCAATAAAATGATCAAAAAGTGTATTAATTAATTTAAAATTAACAAAATAGAACAACAACCTTCTTTGGATCGATGCAGAAATATCATTGATCATGTCTTATGACTATGCCAACCAAAATCATATAACCAAGGTAAATAACCTCCTTTGGTTCCATTCCAAAATATCTCTAAGCATATCTTATGACCATTCTAACAATAACCATATAACCATGGTATAGTCACAACAAAAAATCTATATAAAAGACCTATAAGAATTACATAATTTTGAGTCAAGGCCCTATAAGTATTATAATAATCTTAGTCAAATCACTATAATCATTACAACATGGGGTTGAGTATAGCCATACCTCTATAATCATTACAGCATGAGACTAGTCTGAGCCTACTCAATATCAGCATTACAGCATATTGGTGTGAAAGTGTCAGGGAGAGCCTGATATATAAGAATTATAACATATAACACATTACCTGTCATACATTATGGATATCTCAGTATCACGTAATAATTTTTAATGGTGAATTATAAGAATTACCATTCTTATTTCATATACCACTTGAAATTTTATTCAAAACTGATTAAAAATTATATCAATAAAAAAAATAAGCAATTTAGGGATTCTAAAATAGGAAATCACCCTAGGTAACACGTCATGATAAACATTATTTAAACCATTTTCCAATTCAATTATATTCAGAGTTGGATCAACCCATGGGTAACTATAAACTAGGTCAGAATATAATTATAAACAAAACAAATTAAGGAATAATTCCATTTTTTAATTAATTAATTTGGAACACGCAATGATGGAACAATCACAATATTACATAAACTTGGAAATTATCATACCATAGGGTTAATATTTAGACCCCCTATAATTAACCATTAATCCAACAATGCTTCCAATTGCCAATTCCCATGAGGAAGAATGTAAGGATGATTACAAAGAGGTTCATAGATAATTATTGATCAAGATAAAAACCAAAAACATAATTGGTCAAATTATATCACAATAATGGTTGTAGAATAAGAAAGAGAAGGGAGAAATGTTACCAAAAAGACTTACTAGAGATTTCTCACATGACTGGGAAATCCACAAGGGATGTTAGAACCCCAAAATCACCTAGAGAATGACCTAGGGTTGAAAGGAGAGGATATGCATTTGAAAAATTGAAAATTCAGCTATAAAACATGTTTAAAATAGAGTTTCAGGTATTTACATGGTGTGTAATGTTATTACACATCATGTAAATGTTTTTAATGGAATTATCTGAAAATATTTTCACCTCGTATTTATTTTATTAAAACCCTCAAGTAATTACATGATGTGTAATCCCTTTACACATCTTGTAAATTTTTTTTAGTTTATTTTTCTACCCATTTTCCTTTAAAAAACCGAACCCATTTTAAAATTTCTCAACCCACTAAGAATCCATAATGCACTTAACCCATTTATACCCAGACTCTATTAATTTAAACAAGAATACATCCCTAAACTTTAAATCATTTTCTCTAAAAAATATCTCTTTATGGATACTCTCTGGTCCTTCTAAAGTTTCATATCACCCTAATATAGTGTTTATTAAAATGATATACTTTCATGATAAGAACACAACTAAAATAAAATATTAATGAAATACTAATAGAGATACATACCTAGAAAAAGATGGGATCTTACAACCTCTCCGCCATATAATTGCTCATCCATGAGCTACTAAAAGTGTCACTGTCAGGTCTTAGTGAACAAGTATGTCCACTATGTTTTTTAATTAGAATCCCTCTACCAAGTCACCTCCTGAATTCATCCATGATTCCACTACACCCAAACCATCAGTATAGTCCTACCCAAAGGTATTTCTCACTACGATCCACAACCTATATAAGATTCTCCTCAAAGGATGCATCAGCACAAAGATTGACGTCTACTACATCAATCACATGGGAAGGGTCTGGATGACATATTTGTAGTTATGACATGTAGAACACATCTTATATTGAAATTTAGTACTATGGAAGTGATAAATGGTGTTCCACAGAACTGACCCATTTCACTATTTCAAATTGCCTGAAAAACCTGGGTGCAGGCTTCCATTTTTTCTTGATATGACGTTGCCCAAACCTAGGTGATAGTAGAAACAAAACATTATGACCAACCTCATATTTCAAATGTTGTAGTTGATGGTCAGTATATGATTTACTCTTTCTCTATGTGGTCACTAACCAGTGTCTGGTCAACTGAACCTTTTTAGATGCCTCCCTCACAAGACTAAGTGGAATAAGTGTTGACTTGCCTACTTTAAGCCAACAAAGAGGCGAATAGAATGGATTTCCATAAAAAACCTCAAAATTTCAATTTCAATCGATTCTTTTAAGCTATTATTATATAAAAAATCCAACAGTGTTATGTGTTTCTCCCATTAACCAAGAAAAATAAAAAACATAGGTCCATAACATATCCTATGAAACCTGAATAGTCCTCTTAGATTAGCCATCAGTATGTGGATGATATTATTTACTTAAAACAACTCACTCTCTTCCGGATTTATGAAAACCCTTCCAAGAACATGATTTTAATTGAGTATCTATGTCTAAAACAATACTCCTCAGAACATCATCTAACCAAACAACATTACACACATAAATATTACCCCGATCCTCATCTATTAAGCTTTCACAAATAAGTAAGAAGTGGGATACCTTAGTTATTAAATCCACAATAACACATACATCATTATTATTTTGGGTCTTCCTGGGTATTCTTGTTAAAAAAATCCATTGTGAAATCATCCCATTTCCTCTCAGGAATGGGTAAATTCTACAAAATCCTAGTAGGCCCTTAATTCTGGTCTTTCACCTGTTGAAAATTGAAGAATCTATCCAAAAATCTTACCACATCCTTCTTCATTCCTAGCCACCATTATTTTATGTAGAGATAAAAATAAATATTTGTTAAACCAAGATAAAATGCCCATCTAGAATCATGAAACTTCCTCATCAGCTCCTAACATAATCCCATACTAACCCATAATCAACCATAAAAAATAAGGCAATTTTCATAGGTGACAGACCATCCTAATGAATTATCCCCACCATATAATGTTTCTCTCGGAACTGAGCCCTTTAGATCAAAAAACTAATCATTCTTAATCTGGTCCAAAATAATGGGTATAATGGATGTTGAAGTCGAAGCTACTCACCTATGATATTCTTGAAAATCCAGATGCACGTCTACTATGAGGTCTATTATGCACCACTCATCACAAGACTCATTTACCACCTCTTTATATGCCCATTAGATTAAAGTGTCAGAAATTATGTTTCCTTTTCCTGGTTTATAATCCAATTAAAAGTCAAAAGACTATATATAGTTGACCTACCTCCTCTACTGAAGGTTCATATCCTACTGAGAAAATATGTACCTGAGGCTTTTGTGATTCATGTATCCCACAAACCTATCATCTAATAGATAGTGTCTTCAATATCTCAGGGCATGTACCACTTCTTCTAACTCCAGATATTTACTAGGTTAATTCCACTCATGTACTCTCAAATCCATAAGAAATCGCACTCCCCCTTCATTAGAACTACTCTAAATCCAACGTTGGATGCCTTATAGTACACAACATATTATTTACCCAGTATAGGGAAAGTGAGGATAGGTGTTGAGATTATCCCACCTTTTGTATCCTTAAAGTCTCTCTCATAATCATTATACCAAATATACTTAACTCCTTTCTTGGTCTTCCCATACATTAGGGCTATAAAATGGGAGAAATCATGGATAAAACCCTAGTAATAACCTTCTAAACTATAACACACCGAATTTTGAATAAATTCTTTCGTTATTCACAATATATCACAATTATGACTTTCTATGGGTCTAATGACACTCCTTACTCTGATATTACATGTTCCAAGAAGTTCACTTCATTAATCGAGAAACTTCATTTGGTTATCTTGGCATAAAGATGATTCTCTCTCAATATACTCAAGTTGATGTCAAGATATTTGGAATGATCATCTATTGACTAGGAGTACACAAAGACTTCATCAATAAAAAATACCAAAAATAGATCCATAAAAAGATGATATACCCTATTCATTAAGGCCATGAATACCACATGTGCATTAGTCAACCCAAATAGCATCACTGTGAATTCATATAAGCCATACCTACTCTTAAAAGTAGTCTGAGGTATGTCTGATAGTATCACCCTTAACTGATTATATATTGATCTCAATTAAATCTTGGAGAAGATCTTATCACCTCTCAACTAATTGAAAATATCATCAATTCAAGGAGTATGATGTCGTTTCTTAACCATCATCTAGTTTAACCTCTGATAATTCACACATAAATGCAAAGATCCACCAACCTTTTGGTGAAGAGAACTGGATAACCCCAAGGAGATATTTTTAGAGTTGGTGACCTAGAACCAACTACTTTGTACTTTATTTATTTATAAATACCTTATCACATCTTTATTGTTCTTCTACATGACAATTCATGAGATATTGTCCTAATTATAGCTATTAAATTAAAGGGCCATAGCAGATCCCAGTTATGACGAGTACCCGGAAGTGCCATAACACTATTCTTGAATATATATTCTATGTCTGAATGATGTTATTTGAGGGAAAAAAATAATACAGGCCATTAAGGGTAAATAATCATATGATTTTGAGTCACCTTCTCATGGTGTTCACCCTTGGTAATATCCAAGAAGATATTATGAGAACGAGACTATCCAGCAGGAAATCCACATTTCATAGGGTCATTGGATGTTCCTATCTGCGAAAGTGTTTATTGGTCCTTAGACTTTAAGATTGTTATTAATGGGTATTACAACTCATACGCTTAGATGTATTGATGAAAACTATGGCGACACACTGTTCTCAGTGAGGTAGGATATGTTGGGTGCGTCATGAGTAATATTGCATTAATAGATAATGCGAGAAAGTATTTATACCTTCTGTTCCATAATAGGATTTGATATATTAGGACCTTTGATGGAATTGATATAGCCAAAATAAATCCATGGCCATGGTGAGGAATGGGAATTTTAAATTCTGTAAATTCAAAGAAAGAATAATTGATCACATGGGTTTATGGCACCAGCATGCAACCCCCTTGATTCGAGATACCAAGACAGAGGGATTACATTACATGGTAAGCAATCGTCGGAGGTGACATGTCATTGTGGTGTTAACTTATTTCTCTATGGGTGCCTTGTCGTGTTTCAAGATGCTAACCTTGAACTTTATCCAGGCTTCGCCTAATGCCACTGAGAAAAAGGTTAAGAGGGTCACACACTAAGTATGTCCATGTATCTCAGTTAAATATTAATTTAACAAGTTGAATAAAGAATATTCTCGATTGAGTTTTAATAATTATTCAGGGATTCCTAGTAACATTTATTTCGACACTAGTTATTCAAGAGCATATATTATGGGAGAAATAATATATTTATTAGTGAGGAATGTAGTGATATTTATTTGATAATTAAATAGCCATTATTCAAGGTCTAATAAATGTGGTGGAGGAAATAATGAAAATATAAAATCAAAAGTACATTCCATGTATATTTATATACACACTGTGTAGTTTTTATGGGGATTTGTGAGAAATAATGTTATTTATTTAATTAAATAACATTAGGTGTAATTCTCTGGGTGCATGTCAAGTAATAATAATATTCAACTATTATTATTACACATGGAGTCCTACTAATAATTAAATTAAATAAATAAATGCTTTCAGGTAATTAATTCATTATTTTATTCTAATTAATTAAAATCCCAATTATATAATTCTCATTAGCCTATACATTTTGGTTGGTTGTGCACTATGGATCTAGAAAAATATCTAAAAAAATAGATAATTCTTTTCTTCCAAGAATGCACTCAGGCTAAGAGAGAGATCCTTCTCCACCAGACCATAGAGAGAGCTTTGCAAGAGGATCTCAAGGCGATCGATAGTGGACATCACAAGAGAAGTCTATTCCACGCTAGCACCCATAAATCCCTTCGGTGATGTCCTGATATATTAGAGCACTTTTGGATCACACCTAGAGGAATCCTACACTTCGATTCTATGACTCAATGACGGATCACATCGGATCATGACCGGAAACATCAACGGAGATAGAATTCCATCAAGGTAATTCTTGTCTTTTAATTAAATTTATTACAACCAACATATGATGATACTCTCTATGGTTCTGTGACTCTATATCTTTTATTTTTTCATTCGTTCTATTTTGAAGATTCAGTATTTTATTATCATGATGGAACTCGGATTGATTGTTGTTAACATGAAAAATTAAAGTTAGGAAAACCCACCAACGCACTTCTACTATGCCTGGAACCTACAAGTGGTATCATAGGGGTTATATCGTTGATTATAATTATTTAGTTTTTCGTGGATGATTTATACATTTAATAATTTATTTGTTTCAATTCTAAGTAATCATTATACAAATCTAAATCTTGAGATTTGTTCCCCCTCTCTCGTTTCTCATTCACCTTACAGAAATAATTGTTTCGTTTAATTTTAATTAAAATAAAAAAGAGGATATCATCTGGAGGTACCAAAGGTTCTTGTCCGTACAACACCAGAACACACAGCATGTATTCGGCAGCACACGTCGTGTAGTCTAAATTCAATGCATCGGACCAGTCTACCAAATCAGGTCATGTGTTGGAGTCTTTTTAAGTCTTAAATGACTCTGTGTGTTGACTAGGAATAGGTGGAACATAGTTTTCATATTACACATCACGTAGTCCATTGGAAATTTCATATAGTCCCTTCGGGTTAGGGTTAGACCATATACCCTGTACATGGCTCGCCCAGCTGAAAACCATGTAATGTGGATACTACATGGTGTGTGTCCCATTGAACATGTCATGTACTCTGAAGATTTATAAAGTACATCTGCACACCATGTCCCCGGGCATGTACTTCGGATGGATAGTGAACAAAATAACACAACATGTAGTCGGAACTACACGTCGTTTACTTGTCCAAATTATGCATATTTATTAAATTTTATTATTATATTATACAAACCCTTGAGATGTGTACCATAGTGCAGGCATAAAGCTGAGGCAAAAGTCATGATAGGTGTTTTATATAGATGTTTTTAATTTAACATCTGTGTAATATTCATTTCTACTAATTGGGTAGTTATGAATGGGAAATCCCTAGGTTGCCTCTAATGTACAAGTTATGTATAAAGATAATTTTAAATAAATTTGTTTGTTTAAAATTATGATGGATGAAAATCTCAAGGAATTTTAGAAAAGGGTTTAAGATAAAAAGATTGATTAATTAAAGATAATTAATTGATTCAAGTAAGACTTATCTTAAACAAGAAATATTAAATAATTGAATTCTAGTTTTATTTATGTGTAAATATCATTACATGTATGGATGATCATGAGCGAGACCAAGACCATTATATGTGAATGGTTTCATTTAATTTATTTATTTAAATTAAATTTGTTGGAATACGCGCCTTCTCCTCATTAATATGTACGACATGTGTTCCCAAGGTTTCTTTTATGTAAAACCCCATTTTACCCCTCACCTGTAAGTGAGATAATATCATATGTAATTGATGGAGCTCCCAAACTAGTGCATGCGGCTCAAGTTAGGAGCCAAGGTGAAACCAATCTAAGGAGATACAAAGGTGGACATGTGTAAAGCTGTAAGATCAGACCCAAAAGGTTCAAGGTGTTTCTCCTCTTGGTCATGGGTTAGTTTATCAACCTCTAGATAAACTAACCAATAGAAAAATATTACGATCATACCATTTATTTTACTTCTATTAGTTTCATGGTTTATTTATTATGGGTGTGTTTTCATGATCATACAATTAATGAATATTTGACAAGCATGAAATATAGAACTAAAATAAAACTAGCTTATCCGTAAATATTATCTTGGACATTGTTAATCACTTAAGTATATCCCACTTAATATTAAAAGGCATGTAATCAAATATAATAAAATTTTACGTATAAGGAAAAAATCCCCCAAATAAAATATTATGTCGGTATAGCCTTCCATAATCTTTCTTGGAATAAAACTGTAGTTCAAAGTGCTTGACCAACCCTAGTTAGGGTGCTTTAAATTATTAGGTAATTATAATTCAAGGTTTTGGTTATACGTGACTTGGTTCACATCAAGGGTTGACTGCCACATTAGGATTTGGTGTGACCAAGATCCAAAGGATGAGGAAATCCAAAAATAAAAGGATTTTAGGATTGGGGAGTCCACTCAATGGATCAAGGAACCATGAGTAAATGCAGCTGGCATTTAGAATGACTACCTAAAACACTTAAAGTTTCTTTACCAACCCTAGTTTAGGTAATTAAAAGGAAAATATGGATCCTTGACACTATAATATTAAGGCAACAGAATATTCTGAAGTCAATGGTGAGGGCTATTAGATTTTGATAAAATATTACGAGACTAATAAGTATTAATTAATATAATTGTCTTAATTTTATCATGATAAATTACTAAAACTTTTCCAATATTAATTTGAAGAAACATAAAGAAAAATGACTTGAAACATATCATTGAGAACCATACTCGAGAAGGAAAACCTTCTCACTGGAACCAATTTCTAGGAGTGGCAGAGGTGTTTATGCATCATCCTTTACCACGAGTGGAAATTGTATGTGCTGGAGGAGCATGTTCTAGTTGCACCTAGAAAAGAGGCCAGTGATGAGGAACAATCTCTCTACATGAAACATTTGGATGATTCCATAGATTTTCAATGTTTCATGTAATTGGTCATGTATAATGATCTCTTTAAGTAACATGAAAACATGGATGTGTATAGAATGATGTTTCGCTTAAAGATATCTATCAAGAGATGATGATACAGGAGAGATATGGGATCTCCAACACTTTGTTTACAACTAATCATGGAGATTCTATGCCTGTTGGGCCTCATGTATTCAAGCTTATTAGCTTCACTGAATGCCTCGACATCTTAGGGATTAAGTTCTCAGATGAGTTGCATACAGATCTCTTAATATCATCACTACCCAAGACCTTATCTAGATTTATTTTCAACTACAACATGATCAACAATGATAAGAGTATATCACAAATTCTAACCTTAATTCGCTAAGTAGATAAGGACATGGGGCATGAAAAACCCACGGTCCTTATGGTGAATAAGAAAGGGAAGGACAAGGAAAGGGGGATAAGGATTCATAAACAATCTAAATTTCCTGAGCATCGTCCCTCCAAGAAGGGGAAGATCTAGAGGCAGGGCAAGGAATGGGAGGCGGTATGTTTTTCATGTAGAAATTAATGTCAATGCAATAGAAACTGAACCTAGAAGTATAGGGATGCTAAATGTGTGTTCATTATCAAGTGTAATCTTTCAATTTCTACACATTAGGTATTAGATATATCTTATGGGGCCACAAATTTATTCAAATTAATGAATAAATTATATTTAAAAAGATTTCCATGGGATAGGTGGATCTTTGAATATCAAATGGTGCGAGACTAGCTGCGTTGTCCATTGGAAATTACCATCTCTCATTGCCAACTGAAATACTTTTAGTTTTACGTAACTTTTATCATGTGCATAGTGTTACCAAGAACATAATTTATGTATCTTTTTTGGATATTGATGGATTTATTTTCAAATTTGGAAATAATTTTTGTTTTTTTATAAGAACAACATATTTTATGGTATGGAACATTTAAATAATGGTTTGTATGTTTTAAATTAATAAAACCAAGTATTGGAAATCGATAATGAAAAAACTCACATGAATCATACATCACCTAGTTGTGGCATCACCATATTGGTCTTGTAAATTAGAAGTGATTGAAAAAGCTCAGTCAAGATGGTTATTTAGACTCTACTAAGATAAAATCACTTGATAGATGTCATGCTTGTCTACAAGGTAAAATGACCAAGCCACCTTTCAGTGTGCAGGGTGAAAGGGTCATAGAGCTTCTATGATTGCTACACACAGATGTGGGAGGACCATTTATAGTACAATATGGAGGTTGATATTCTTACCTTATTAATTTTACGAATTATTTGAGTAGATATTGTTATATATAATTAATGAGGTATAAGTTATAAGCATTAGATAAATTTAAGGAATTAAAGAATAAAGTAGAGAACCAGCTTGGTAAGAAGATAAAGAAACTTTGATCAGATCTAGGTGGATAATATCTGAACCAAGAGTTCATTGATCTTCTACGAGAGTCTGGGATTCTATCTCAACTCACTCCTCTTTATACACCATAGTGGAATGGTGTTAGTGAAAGGAGGAACTGAACCTTTTTGGACATAATGAGGTCGCTAATGAGTCATGAAGATATTCCATTATCCTTTTAGGGATATGCATTACAAAATGAAGCATACACATTAAACTGAGAACCAGCTAAGGTGGAAACTGGAATTCCCTCTGAGTTATGGAATGGAAAGAAACCCATTTTGTTTCACACACATGTATGGGGATGCAACGCATTTATTAAGGCCTTATCAGGAAACAAACTAGAACCCTAGGGCATGAGGTGTATCATTATTGGATATCCCAAGGAAATGAAAGTATATTACCTTTATAACACTTCAGAAAAAAAAAGTGACTATCACTAGACAAGCCATCTTTCTTGAGAAGGAGCACATCCTCAAAAAGAATATTGGGAGCAAGATTGACTTCATTGAAGTTATTGCTCAAGATACACATGAGTTAGTATAGTAAAAAGTTCCATAGTTCCTCGTTGAAGAGGTTCCAGAAACACAAGTACTGCGTAGGATCTCAAGAGAGGTAAGGGAACCATAGAGATTTGGTTTCCTAGTCCCCGAGGATGGTGAATCATTATTGTTGGACAATGATGAACCTCTCTCCTACAAGGAAGCATTTGAAAGCTGAGAAACTACATGATGGCTAGAATCTATGAATTTTGATATGGATTACATGTATCATAACCATGTATGGGTTCTGGTATATGAGCCAGTTGATGTAAAGCCTATTGGATGAAAATGGGTATTCAAGAGAAAACTAGAAATGGAAGATAAAGTCAGCACCTATAAAGAAAGGCTAGTGGATAAAGGATTTAGATAGCATCAAAGAATTGACTATGATGAAACCTTCTCTCCAGTTGGCATTTTAAATCCATAAGAATCATAATTTCCATTGTATCTTACAATGACTATGAGATTTGGCAAATGGATGCCAAAACAACATTCCTTAACGGGAACCTTCATGAAGATGTCTATATGGCACAACTAGAAGGGTTTGTGACACCAGGTGAATCCAAACGGGATTGAAAGTTGTAGAAATCCATTTATGGATTAAAGAAATCATCCATGTCATAGAAAATTTGTTTTTATGAAGCCATAAAGGAATTTGGTTTCAATAAGAATGAATGTGATACATATGTTTATAAGTGGTTTAATGGGAATGAGGTCATTATTCAAATAGTATAAGTTGATAGGATATTTTTTATTGGAAATGATGTACCAGTATTACAGTTAGTTAAGGACTGGTTCAACAAGTGTTTCTCCATGAAGGACTTAGGTGAAGAAGCCTACATTATAGGGATCAATATCATTCGTGATATATCCAAGAGGCTTCTTGGACCAAGTCAGGGTACATATATTTACTAGGTACTAAAGATATTTAGCATGTAACAATCCATGAGGGTATTAGTTCCATTGTCACATGGCCTACATCTTTCTAAGAAAATGTGTCCTCATACACAACAGGATAAAGACGGAATGAGTAAAATCTCATACTCTTCAGCTATAGGATCCATAAGGTATTCCATGTTATGTACCAGGCTTGATGTTTCCTATGCACTGATCATGGTAGGTAGATACCAAGAAAATCCAGAAAAACAACATTGGACTGCTGTTAAGACTATCCTTATATTCATCTGAGAAGAACTAAGGATATATTCCTGGTGTATGGAGGAGATGAAGAGCTTTCCATCAGAGGGTATACTGATGCTGGTTTTAAAATAGATCATAATGATCTAAAGTCGCAATCTGGATATATTTTATGTCTCAATGGAGGAGCTGTGAGCTGGAAGAGTTTAAAGCAACTAGTTGTCATTGATTCCAAAGTGGAGTCCAAATATTCATTGGATTCTGATGCAGCTAAGGAAGTCATCTGGATTCAGAACTTGGTCCAGGATCTTGATGTGACTCCTATAAGTAAAGATCCTATAACATTGTATTGTGATAATACTGCAGAGGTGGCTCTTGCAAAAGAATCAATGTCACAACAACAGACAAAGAACATTCTCTGAAAGTATCACCTCTTGAGGGATTTCTATCAAATGAGTGAAGTTTCAGTGAGAAGAGTGTCCACAGAAGAGATCGTGGGGAACCCTGTGACTAAAGGCCTATCTCATCAAAATCATGAATATCATTTGAGATCTAGTGGGTTAAAGGTTGTTAGAAGTTGGATCTAGTCCAAGTGGGAGTCTATTGGAGTTGGTGGCCTAGAACCAACTAATTTGTACTTTATTCATTTATAAATACATTATTTGATCTTGATTTTTCTTCTACGTGACAATGCATTTGATAATTTCCTAATGATAGTTATTTCATTAAAGGGTCATAGTGGATCCCTGCTATGATGAGAACTCGAAAGTTCCATAACACTGTTCTTGAATATATGTTCTATTTCCAAATGATGATATTATTAGGACACAAATAATACATCCCATTAAGGTTGAGGACTCATAAAACATTGAGGCACCTTCTCATGGTGTGCTCCCTTATTAATATATTGGATGATATTATGAGAACGAGACCCACTAGTAGGAAATCGACATTTTATACTATTATTGGATGTTCATTTATGAGGATGTGTGTATTGGTCCTTAGACATTAATATTATTATTAATGGGTATTACAACTCCCGCACTTAGATGTATTTATGAAAACTATGAGGACACACTATTCTCATTCAGGTTGGATATGTTGGGTGTGTCATGAGTAATACTAGATTAATAGATAATGAGAGAAAGGATTTGTCCCTTCTATTCCATAATGGGAGTTGATATCTATGGCCCTCTGATGGAATTGATATAGCCTAAATAAATCCATGGACATGGTAAGGAATGGGAAAGTTCAATTCTGGAAAGTCAAAGAAATAATAATCAAGCACTTGGGTTGATGGCACCAACATGAAACCCACTTGATTCGGGATATCATGACAAAGGGGTTAAATTGCGCGGTAAGCATTCATCGGAGGCGACACATCATTGTGGCATTAACTTCTTTCTCTATGGGTACTTTGGTATGTTCCTAGATGCTAACCTTGTAATTTTGTCAGGTTCCACCTAATTCCACTAAGAAAGAGGCCTAGAGGGTCACACACTAAGTGTGTCCAAGTATCTCAGTTAAATATTCATTTAACAAGTTGAATAAAGATTATTCCTGGTTGAGGTTTAATAATTATTCAAAGATGCATGATCACATTTATTTCAACACTAGTTATTCGAGGGAATATATTGTGGTAGAAATAATATATTTATTATCAAGTAATGCAATGATATTTATTTGAGAAATAAATAGTCATTATTCAAGGTCTAAGAAATGTGGTGGAGGAAATAAAGAAAATGGAAAAAACAAAAGTACATGTTGTGTATATTAATATACACATCATGTATATTAATATACACACCGTGTAGTTTTTCTGGGGACTTGTGAAAAATAATATAATTTATTTAATTAAATAATATTAGGTGTAATTCAATGGGTGAATGTTAAGTAATAATAATATTAAATTGTTATTATTAGACATGGGGTCTTACTAAGAATTAAATGAAATGAATAAATTCTTTAGGGTAATTAATTCATTTTATTATTCTAATTAATTAAAATACCAATTATATAATTCTTATTAACCTATCCGTTTTTTGTTGTTTATGCACAATGGATCTAGAGAAGGCTCTCAAGCCATGAGATAATTCTTTTCTTCCAAGAATGCTCTCAAGCTTCAAGACAGATCCTCCTCCACCGGACCAAGTACAAAGCATTGCAAGCGGCTCTCAAGGTGATCGAAGGCGGACATCGCAAGAAAAGGCTCTTCTGTGCTATCACCTGGAGATACCTTTGGTGACGTCCATATATACATAGAGAATGTGTGGATTTCCTCTATATTAATCCTACACTTGGATTTAATGATGCAATGACAGATCACATCGGATCGTGATTGAAAACATCAATAGAGAGATAATTTCATCAAGGTAATTCTTTCCTTTTAATTAAATTAATTATAACAAATATACAATGAATCTCGCTATGGTTCTAGTACTCTCACCCTTTTCATTCATTATTTGTTCTATTCTAAAGATCCAATGATTTATTATCAGGACAGAACTTGGATTGATCATTGTTAACGGGAAAAATTAATGTTGGGAAAACCCGCCAACGTGCTTCCGCTGCTCCTAGAACCAACAGATATACTAGTTTATAAGAATCCTTTTGATTCATGATCTTCCAAGTGAACTGAAAACTCTTTAAGCTCTATTGGTGCCATTTGGTAAGGTGGTATAGAGTCTGAATCTTCTCTAGGCACCAACTCGGTCATGAAATTGATCACTCGCTGGGGTGGTAAGCCATAGAACTCATCAGGGAAAACATCTTGAAAATGTTATAACATTGAAGGAATATAATACTACTATATTACAAACTTGTCTGGTGTAGGAACCACTATCTAAACCATGATATAATCCAATCTACACTAAATTGGTCTTGAATAACCAGCCTGAAGATACCACTCACCCTAGTGAGAAAGGATTCTTCTTTCTAAAGATGGGATAGTCACTATCCTACTGTAATAGTCGATATGATCGTAGAATATAACTAACCAATCTATACCAATAATTGATTTAAATCTTGTCATTTACAGTATGAATAGTTCCCAAAAAAATCATTAACCATCAATATCTAGAGAACACACCTTGCAACATTTGATATTTTCATACTATACTCCCAACGGTTTGTCAATGGTCAACACACCATATAAGTGTTACACATACAATCCCAAACCATTTAAAATAACCGTAGATGGAAATTAATGTGATTATACTATATCAAACAAAGAACAAGATAAGGTAGATGATATAAGAATCATACCTCTGAGGGTAAATAGTCATGTATCCATGTTAGCTGGAGTAGTCTACATAACGTGCAACTGACTTGTCCCTCTAGAATGCGCTCTAGTCTAACTACCCTAATCTATTTACCTTTCTTAGTACTGCGGATCTTGAACTAGGGTACCACATCCCCTACCTCAGCCGGAATAGGATATGGAATTCTGTATACCAGCTGACTGAGGGGTTGTTGAACCCCTTTCTAACTTTTGTTCTAATCCTGATCCTCTTCCACTGGTCTACTGTGGAAAGTTCACACATAACCTCAAATGATGATTCAGTCTTCCATAGATCCAACACTCAACTATGGAGTAAGTGAATTATGGGTGTTTGTGTCCCAACATTCCACACATATAGAACTATAATAAAACATGATCTTGAGATGGTTTTCCACTACCCTGACTTCTCTTCCCACTACTTATTTGGTAGAAACATTTATAATACTTCTTCTTACCACTCAAAGAAGAACACTTAGATCACCTTGCTGAAACAACCTAGACGCTCATTGGGGCCTCTCTCTATTTACATTTTGTGATGAGTTCTTGAGTCATCACATATTCAATTATTCTTAAACAAAAATAGTTAACCTAAGACCAGATCTCATAAAGAATACTATTTTGGAAATATCTCTCTTTGGAGATCTCATCACTGTCCAAAAATGATGAAAATCACTTTTTGTTAGTAAAATGTCTAGTATAGTCTAGTTATGGAAGACCCTCCTACGTTAAATGCATGAACTCAAGATCATTTTCATCCCTCAAGGTCATAGGATAACAATGTATTAGTAAATTCATCTCAAAGTCCTTATAAGATAGCTCATCCTACTACCCATATTCCTCCAAAATATCTCACCAACTCTTGGTAGGTCCACAAATCATATACACAGAAATCATCACCCTCTTATATGTGGGTGTCTTGAGATTCTTAAAGATTGTATGGATTGAATCAATCCAGAATTGAGCTTCCTGGGGTGCCTTTCTCCATTAAACATAGGTAGATACTACAGACGAAACTCTCTTGTCAGCTCATAAATTGAAGGAATGGTATGAACAGTCTACCTTTCCATGGGTTGCATGACCCTCAGGATGTTTTTATGAAGCTAAACATCCATCTACACCTCAAGAACTATAGGAAGTTCTGGTTTAACTTTTTTAGGAGCATGTTGATTATTATTATCCTGATGCTCAAGTCAAAGATGGTGAGGATTCATTTTCTCTACAAGACAAACAATCACCTTAGAGAAATGTATAAAAACTAGGTCAACCCTCACAGGTTACTACAACAAAGAACCACAAACTCTTTGTATTTATAGACATGGATTAAATGTATTTTATCATGACATGATTACTCATTTAATTTATCAAGTGAAACAGATATCTAAAATCACATTTTAACAGGAAATTATATGTCACATAAAAAAATAGATAGGCCTTTATCATGAACAATGTGTGTTAATATATCCCTGTGTGCCTATTATTATGCATGTATTCTCAGCTCACACCATATTGAGCCACGCGTACAAAATTCAACAAATAATAACATCATAAAATAATAACCACAAAGAACATGCGAGTCACCCAAGGTGAAATAACATCAACCGTAACAAGCACACAACACAAAATGAAATCCCATCCCTAGGTACTTGGATTTTTCCATGTACATGGGTTAGTTACTCCCATTCACAACGTCATTACCAACTCCCAAAACATCCTAGTCTCCTTCCTACCTTTCCCCAAATAGTAAATCAAAAAAACCAGATCCTTTGATACCACTTTGTAATGTCCCCTATTCTCAAACTCTCTCACATGGACAGAAAGGGTTAGTTATGAGACCTCAAGTGAGCCTTCACATATATTAGAGGCTTCAGACTAGAAATAGGGGTGTTAATAGTATATTGTGGAGACTATACCCCCAGTAATGATGTTTTATCATAATAGATACAAATCATAATATAATAGAAATAATAAAATTAAAGACATAGTGGAAGAAAACAACAAAACCCAACTGAATAATTCAATGAATAATAAAGGAATAATGTGATGATGTGCTAGAATATAACTAAATTTCATTCTAGAACAATAAAATAAAATAATATCATACTCAAATAAAAGACTCAATGTCCCAAGTCCCAAACCCAATGTCGGTCACATCTCCAATCTCCAACCCAACAGCAAATAAGCAATCAACATTAAGGTCATTTTCCCTTATCCAAACCCTCATCCATGAAATCTTATGGAGTACCAAATGGCGGCCTAAATAGGGTGTGAGTATAAATAAATAGTTTCAACACTAATGTGTTTAAAAAAACTAGTTTGATAAAAAGTGTATGTAATAATTTGATAAATTTTTTATTAATTAATTCATAAATTTAAAAAAAGCAACAACCTACATCATCTCCATGATAGATTATCCCGGAGCATGTCTTACAGTTATGTCAACCACAACCACATAACTGAGTTAAGTAACCTACTTCAGTTCCATTCTAGAATAACTATGATCATGTCTTATGATCATGACAACCACAACCATATAACTATGGTATAGTCCCAACAAACAATCTAGGTCAAAGACCTATACGCATTACAACATTATATGATAAAACCCTATAAGCATTATATCATTCTGGGTAAAATACCTATAAGAATTATAGTACGGGAATTTCCATAGCCCAAAATCTATAAGAATTATATCATGGAACTAGTTCAAGCCCACTCAATAACATCATTACAGCATTTAACTGTGAAATTTCGAAGGATAAGCCCGATATATAAGCATTACATCAAGGAACGCATCTCCTATCATACATAATCGATATCCCAATATCACATCCAAATGCCCATTATTTAATTATGTGAGTTATAGTTATTCTTTCATAAGACACTTTCAATTTAATTTAAAATTTATGAGAAATTATATCAATAATCAAAACAATCAAAAATATAGGTATTCTATAACAAGGAATCACCCTAGGTCACTTATCATGCTAAAAAGACTTTAAACTATTTTTCAATTCAATTATATTCATATTTTTCTCACACCAAGGGTATCCATAATCCAGGTCAGAATCTAATTGAAAAAAAATGACTTTGAGGAATAATTCCTTTTTTAAATTTAATTAATTTGGTACACGCAACGATGGAACAATCACAATATTGTCTAAACATAGAAATTATCAACACATAGGGTTAAGATTTATACCCCTACCTTTAACCATAAATCAAACAATGCTTCAAACATCAAAAACCAATAAGGAAGAAGTTATAGATGATTGCAAAGAGGTTCCTAGATCAAAACTAATCAATATTAAAACTAACAACGAAATTGGTCAAATTATTCAACTGAAACTATTAGAGAGGAAGGAAGAGAAGGGAGAAACCTATCCAAAAAGAATTACTAGGGATTTATCACACAACCAGTATGTCCAAAATAGAATTTAGAACCCTAAAATCCTTTTGAGAATTCCCTAGGGTCGAAAGAAGTGGATATGCAACCAAAAATTGAGAATTCATCCATGAAAAATGTTTAAAACAGCAGGTCGGGCATTTACACGGTGTGTAATGTGATTACATGTCATGTAAATGTTTTTAATAGTATTCAATCAAAAACCTATAACCTAGGATTTATTTTATTAAAACCCTCGAATAATTACATGACATGAAATCCCTTTACACAACATGTGAATGTTCTATAGTTTATTTTTCCTCCTATTTTCCTTTTAAACAAACTGAACCCCTTTTAAAGTTCCTCAGGTCACAAAGAACCTGTGAAACACTTAATCCATATATAGCCAAACTCTATTAATTAAAACTATCATACATCCCTATTGGTGCCAAAATATGTGTAGAGGAAAAGGGGGAAAAGAGGAAACCCATTCCAAAGTGGCTGCCTCTCAAATATCATTCATGGAGCCCCTCAACACCACATCTGGTGCAAATTTGAAGCCCCCCTTTGTGATCACCACAAAGAAAAAGAGGTGGGAGGCTCCATGGTTATGATGAAATTGACTGGGAGCTTCACACTATGGAGCTAGCCGGATCAACCTCTGTGATCCCCTAGAACTTGAGGGAAGCCTTTGCGAGGGCCACGGAGGGAACGAAGGAGAGCTCTGTGTCTAGGATGGGATGATGTCCAAATCTGATGTTATGACAAAATTTATGCAATCCACAGTTGATCACAGAGCTCCATGTGGGTTCCTACCAAGATTTCCCTACTTCGTGCCACCCCTCACCTATAAATATCGGGCTCCCCTCGAGCCCAAAGTACAGATACTCTAACCTTTTTCCTTCTCAGCTCTCAAATCACAAAGCACCTTCTACTCTGAAAACCCTTGATAAAAATGAGCTCTTCGAGGTACTTGATCATTGTGAATTACCCTTACCTTAGCTCAAATACAACCCCTCTTAATAAAGGGATTCCCTTCACAGATCCCATAGAACATCGCAAAGTAAGGAGATCCCTAAGGGGGCTCGGGTCTTCAAAAGACACTCATGCTTTGCGAAGTACCCTCCATACACATGTGAACCATATGATAAGGTTGGATCACTATACTTCGCAAATCACATTGATTCGCAGTGCTATGCTTTTCAAGGTACTCTTTCTTCACGAGGTCCTACTCCACATAATTTGTTATACTTCACAAACCACCCTCTATATGCACCTATAGCCTATGCCCAAGCTAGTCCACTTCACTTTTTGAAGCATACCCCTTCGTGAAGTCCCTCAACTACATAGAGCACTAGAGAATCCCAAGGTCCTTTCCTGTGAACCCATTTGATTGAAAAATACTTCTTCTGTACGAACCTCCAGGTTACTGTGATGTGATTTCAAGGTCCTTTGAGTGCTGCTTCGTGTTGTGTTCCTTAACCTCATGCTTCTTTGCATAGGTACATTAACAATTATTTCTTCTTAGCATAGCTACACTAATGTGGTCCCCTAAGTGTATCACTCCACAACACCCCCATACCATGGCATTGTTGATGCCTTCCCTTCCCCAATGGTGGGTGGGTATTAGTTATGTAATTTCTAGGGGTGCGGATTGAAGCAGCCTCGTCTGAGCTATAGGACATTAAACTTACAAGAACCATCATCCTCTTCACATGACTTTAAACTGTGCCTTGCTACACATAATATACACGAGGCACCCCACCTCTGAAATTCTCTATGCTCTCTCATCTCCACGGGAGTGATATATTCCTCACATGGAATGAGATCCTCTCTGTCAGACTGGTGTCTATCCATAGGGAAGGTAAACCATCTTGGTGTAAGCCCCTAGAATTTCTTGTGGTATGTATCATCCCTAATCCTTTCTTATTCCATTCCAAAGACTAGAAGATAGATGGGAACCAGGACCTTCATTACCCTATTCCTCTCCCTCTGGGATTTGTCTCCATCGAGCCTCCATCCTGGAGTAAGTCCCAGTCTTCATCTCCCTAAGTTATTAACCATGCATAAGCCCTTGTTTCCTATTTAGATCACTAACTACATGAAAGAACCTCTCCACTTCCCACAGACGCATCTTTCATGATGTGATCATCAGGTCTTTACAGCCTCTTGTTTCTCCCACAAATCATGACTCATGTGAAATTAGAGTAATCATTGACCATGGAATCTTTCATGTGCAGACGTAGTGTATAATCCCAAAGCTCCATTCTGAACTACATGTACTTTGATCCTTTCCCTTTCCAAGAAAGGTACGTAGTAATCCTCCCTAAGGTTCAATCCCAACACCTACTTATGTCAACCCCTTCATGTAATTTCACCTTCATCCCACTTGACATTAAACTACATCCTCCCTTCCAAACTACGTGTAAATTGATCCTTTCCCTTTCCAAGAAAGGTATGTAGGAAGACTCCCTAAGGTTCAAGCCCAACACCTACCTGTCTTGACCTCTTCACATCGGTTCACCATCGTCACACATTATGTTAAACTATATACCCCATTCAAAACTATGTGGAATTTTATCCTTGTCTCCTAGGAAAGGTATGTAGGAATCCTCCCTGATGTTCAATCCCAACACCCATCGGTCCTAACCACTCCACGTCAGTTCACCTTCATCCCACATGAAGTTAAATAGTATCCCCCATTCTGAACTATGTGGACTTTTAACCTTGTCTCCTAAGAAAGGTACATAGGAAGACTCCCTGAGGTTCAATCCCAACACCCATCGGTCCTGACCACTCCATGTCGGTCCACCCTCGTCTTGCATGATGTTAAACTATATTCCCCTTTTTGTCTCGTAAGACATTAAACTTTACCCATTCGAACAATATGGTATTTTATCCTTTTCTCCTCGATAGGGTATGTAGGAAGACTCCCTGAGGTCCAATATCAATCAATAGTAAGTCGTCAAAACCCCAACCAGTGGTAATACATTGGAATCCCAATCGATGGTAAGTTTTTGGAACCCCAACTAGTGGTAATCCTTTGAAACCCTAGTCAGTGGTAATTCATTGTCAACCCCATCCTATGGAAAGCCACTGTTATCCCCAACCAATGGTAAGACGATTGAGTCCCCTTTGTTGGGATCCACATCTTCAGTCCGCCCCCTAGGTGTCAAACCAACATGGGCTTCTAACCACATGTAATCTCTAGTATATCATTGTCTCGTTGTCCTATGAATACACCCTAATTCTATACCCATATCTTGAACTAACTGGACTTTGATTACCTGCCTCGGGGATATGTAGGAAGCCTCTCTGAGGTTTAATATCATCACTCATGTCCCATCATGGTCTCTCCCTCAAGACTATGTGATTCAGGAAGGTCATTATCCAACCTAGAGGTTATACTCCCTCTGGATACCATCCATGCATCCATTCTCATAGGTCACCTCCTCAGGGGTCCCATCACCCCACCAAACTATGTAGACTTTGATTCCCTACCACAGGGATACATAGGATGTCTCTTCAAGGCTCAATCCCAACATCATCGTCCTCCTCACATCAGTTCTATCTCATTAATCATCCTATCTCAACCATCCATATCCATCATGATTCTTACTCGGGCCTCCACATCCCAGTGAGATCATATCACCCACTTTCTCACTGGTCCTAGCAGCAATCAGGAAACTAACCATGCGTTAACCCCAACCTCAGTGTTCCATATTGGGGTTTCACCCATATGATCCACACTTATCATTGTTCTGATTAGTCTGATCCCTCTTGTCTAGATATTAAATTCATGGAATACCCTGTGTTAAACATGAGAAGTTGAGAAAAAACCTCAGAGACATGCCTAGGGAATATAATTCCCCACACTCAATGTGGTATTCAGTGGGATTCTGTGCCCTAGATAAGCTCTATCATAAGAAGAAGAAACCCAAATGCATTAGAGTTCTAGTATCTAGACACGCCAGTGATGTCCAACGTGACTACTCCCCCGACCGACGGTTACTGCACTGACTTGACCCCTTGTAATGTCCGGACAGAAGTAGCTTAATTAATTGGAATCCATGAAGACATGGCACTAGGAAGAATTTCAAAAAAAAAGTCTTAAGTCTATGAAGGATACCTAGACAAGGCAATGAGTTCTAAGGAGGAATCCACAGAAGGAGTACCCAACATCTCATCATCCTGTTTTGATCAAGGAGCTAACATCCTTGAATAAGCGATGAATGTCACCCACCATTGGAAAGAAGAAATGTGGGGCCACAACCAGCGTGTCCTCCAAAAGAATGGATTTCCACCCTGAAAAAATTGTTGGAAAAAGAAATGGTGAACCCAATGTTACATTCTTCTTCTCAATATAGAGATTAGTAGAGTTCAAGACATCATTGGATTATCATGTCACCAGATCCAATTATCTGGAACTAGGTCCCTCCAAGAAAATAGTGAGCATGGCATGAAACTCACCAGAATTTGGGGCAGTTGAACGTTGGATATCCCGATTTGCGACGTTGTCAGCGTGGATCCTTTTTACAAACCATGGAGGATGGATTGGTGTTGGGTCACTAGACGTCACTTTCCTTATTTTATCACTAATGGTTAAATCTCCCTGTTTGGTAGGACCCAAGATGTCATGAAATGAAACCAATCACTATCCACCCACCGATGTAGGGGAAGGGGAAATGTCAATGTGGAAATCCCACATGGCCTCATCTCTCACATGGTATCCTCTACATCCACAGCTTTTGGGTGCTCATTCCCTATATCCCCATGTGAATTAATTCAGATAAGGGTAATTAACAATCTCATTCAACGATACAAGGAGGGGGATTATCCCAACTCGGGATATGGCCTGATAAAACCTAGAGGCTTCTGTGCCTTGTCATTATTGCCACCCCCAAGGGTTGTGCAGGGATCCAATTCTCCCCACACCAATGTATAATCATTTCAAGAGCCTCTCCCTAAAACTATTTGATGACTCCCTCCCCAACATCAATGAGATGAGATATTTTCAATCCATCCAAGATGGAATCATGTTCTAGGGGCTCCCAAGGAGGGATCCCACAAGTTGTTCAGTACCACCACCTGGCCCCATGTGAAGAGGAGCAGGTGAGTTATGCACCTGCACCACTGGCCCTAGTCTAGTTAACCCAATGCTAGCACCAGGCGCAGGATAAGGAGGATGCCGGCTGAGGGGAATCAATATCAAAGGCTACCATGGCTTGTGCCACCGTTGGCGCATACCATCAGTACCCTATTTATGCCGAGAAGGGTAAATAATATGCCTTGCCCAGATTGAGGCCCAACTACCCCATGGGTAGGCTATTTCGACTCTCCTAGTCACCAACACATGTGGCATTCATCACAGGCCAACCCGTGGCAATGACATCTAGTATGGAGGTCATCCCTATACCATCACCAATGAGAGCACAGGTCCTCCTCTTTCCCAAGATCTGCATGGAGGTCCGCCCCATGCCACTATCAATCCAAGCGAAGTTCCTCCCTACTGCATTAACACCCAGTACAAAAGCCTCTTCTACACCCATAACCCTAGGTATGGAGCTGTTGATCCTGTCACAAGTCGCTGATGTGAAGATGATATCCATATGGTCAACTATCAGCTTGGGGGGTCTTCCCCATGTCCTTACAGCTACTGATAAAAGTCCTCCTCCTCTTAGTAATCATAGAAGCTGAGGTTTTCCTCGCTTCATGGGAAGCCAACATGGAGGTCCTACCTATGTTCAGATCGACCTATATTAGGACCCTCCTTGTACCTACGCTACCTAAGCAAATAAACATGGAGGCCTTACTCATTATCCTACCAGTTCCAGCAGAGGTCCTACTCACTCCATCACTTCCCATAGAGACTCCCTCTACATGTCATCTAGGGTACATGGAGGTCCTCCTTGTGTTCCCTTTGACATTTTTCTAGGTTCTTCTCGCACCCCTACTCATCTAGTTGGAGGTCCTCTCTACCCCCACATCAGTTCAGCTGAAGGCCCTCCTCAATCCAAAAAACTACTCTATCCCAAAGATCCATCCAGGGGTGGGAGGGTGGGTCACCGACGTTGTAGAAAGAATGTAGAGAAGATTCAGACCATAATTAAACTTGTCAGCTTCTCAAATTATGAGGCGGAATGTGATTCGACAATGGAACCCTCACCTCAATCGTCTATTTTGAGTTCCAGGGTTGGAATGAGGCATATCAACCTCATCCTTCTAGAATTTGAGGTCCACCGGAATCCCACCTCCCTCTATAGATAAATTCGAGAGGAGGAAGATTTAGCCTCCCTCAAGGGAATTGTCATGCAATCCTTCTTATCTTCAACATGTTCATTCTCTACCTCAACCAGAGATCTTGGAGAGTTATTCTGATGAGAGAAAGAGGATGAACAAGAGCATGGTCCACCATCATTAACCATAGCCCCTACACCGGAAGCCATGGTAGTGAGTCTGTCTTACCGAGATGTGGTGGCTCAGTCATTGCATTCATCACAGGACAACCTGAGATGCAGTGTCTTGTCACCTCATTCTACGTATTCTCCACCATCCAGTCTACCATCTCAGTGGTCTTCTTCAGTGCTGTTACGATTCCAGCAGCCACCACCAGTTGATGAGTGGGGAAACCAAGGGCCAGATCCTAAGTCTGAGCCAAGGATATTTTGGTACATCCTTACAGTGGATCATTTCCCAGAGATGTTTTGGCCAATCTCAACCACGAACTTCAGTCTTCCAAAATCGCTTACCCAGGATAAATTCACGTGATTTCACCAAACCCTCTCGGTGACACATTTCTATCTCTATTATTTGCGAGTGGATTACCCCAAGATTCAGGCACGCTTTGAAGATATTGACCAACAATGTCGTATAGTAGACTTGGTTGTGCTCCTTGTGGCCCAATGCCCTGAGTCACCCGTTCTCCACCAGACCATCCCGAAATGATGCATTCAGAGCTTTAAAGTTCTCCATATAATTATCAAGGAGTCATACCCCCACATTCAGGTTCATGTTTGGGGGATGTATGCTACCCTCCATTTCATTTCTATGAGACGCTAGCCCAACTTTCTAGGCGATATTGAGGATATGCCTCCACATAGATTCGTGGTCAACAAGGTTGATATATCAGAGGAAGAGACGTAAACAAAGATCCTTGGAGAGTAATTACACCTTGGTGGAGTGCCACACCTATTGGATCTACTAGGAAGGGTTACTCACCAGTAGAGAAATATATTGGGTCATCCTATGCCCACCGAGTCATTAGTCCTCAACCGGAATCCCAATAAGGGAAAAGAGCATCTTAGGGTCATCAAACCCTCTGAATCATCTGGATCAGTGTAGAAGATAGAATATTATCCCAAAAAGTATTCTTTACATCAATATCTCATGGAGAACAAAAATATGGTTTATGAACTTTTTTCTGAATGTGTCGCGGAGCGGCCCCCGGACTGTGGTGATCCTTGGCTGGGGAAGTAGTGGTAGCTACAACATTCCCATGACAAGTTACCTCTGGGTGACCCAAACCATCTTGCCCAAATAGACATGATAGAGGCCAGATCTTATTGAAATAGGGCATGGTATGTGTCACCAAATCCACCTGAGTGATGTGATAATCCTTAGGACCCATCTCAGGTTCCCCCAGCCGCTCGGCAGGTCATCCCACTAGCTGCTCTATGAACCGCTTGGCCTTCTTATCATATTAAAAACCCTTCCAATGAACTGTTTGTTAGGAACCCTCACCAAGATAGAAATATCCACCCATATGATCTAATGGTAGTGCATATTTCTCACCTCGAGTCATTGGAAACTCGACAAGTGGAAATCTCACCTGTTGTCAAGCCATATCGGGCATGGGTCGATGATATTCCATCACCCTTGGGTTTCAGAAACCCCACCTTTTCCCATTTTAATGGGATGGGTGATCTGTTGTAGAATTTTTCCCACTTCATATCAAGGTGTGGACCCATGTTGGGATCTCCAGCGTAGTAAGGGTCCGCCAAACTCTGGTGTTTTGCACAAACATTGGAAGGGCCTCCATTTTTCTAATATAGCCAGCTACCCATCGGGTCAGTTGTCAGCTAAGAAGCTCTCCTTAGATAGTTTATTTATCAATTCAGATATACCACTCAGAAGATGAGTATTGAAGACCTCTTCTAGTGTAATCATAGTCCAGACGAACACGTTGCAGACTTTGTCGCCCGGTGGAAATGACTCACTTACTCCCTGGATATGCCGCTAACTCAGGAACAGCTACTGACAATGTGTGTACGGAATATCAAAACATAACCAGTCCCCTCTCTCATTACTCATAATTAACCTGAGGGATTCTAGAATTTATCTCATAAGGCCCAGCATCTATAGAAGGGTTACAACAAGCCAAGCAGGTGTGTCTGTTGCCTCCTATAGTTCCCACAAGAACGATTTCTAAGGTCGAGCCCGTCGTGGTGGCCCAAATAGAGGCCCCCATGAAATTGAAATTATTACTAGTGGAGACACCTCTATAGCCTCACAGAGGCCCACTATCTCAGGCACAGCCTCTGGCCCAGCAGCTCCCACCTCAAAATCGGCAAGCGCCCCTGTGTAACTTGACACCACCACCTACGTGAGATAATCAAGATCCACCTACTCGACAGGCTACCCCAACATCTCATAAGTGACAGGCTCCTAGATCCCCCTTAATAGATAGTAGAAACTAGACTTACTCATTCCACAAGGCTTAGGTCCCTGATTATTTCCTAAGTGCCTTGTAATAGGGAATTCTATGATTTCCTGAATGCAAGAGGCCCGAAGAGGCGGATCTCACTAATCGACCCAACTACTTCCCCTATCACCAGATCTTGGGGAATACTCTCAAATAGTGTTATGTGTTTAAAGACTGGATTCAAGACCAGATTTATAACAACATAGTCAGGTTATGCCCATCTTTGGCACAGGTGTCATGTGTATTCGTGAAGCCAGATAGTGGTAGTGACAGTGAAGGTGAGTGGCATCAGGTTCTTAACCATGGGTCTCAAATGTATGATGACTGGATGGAACGTATGGCAGTCTCTCATTCCCATGGTATTATCCTTACACACATGTATCAACCCGATCCTTTATAATTCACTACATCATCTGCAGCTACTACTTCTGTGTTGACGTCTCAACCACCCTCTTCTCAGAAGATCTAGCATCGATGACATAAGGTAAAACAACGTCCCCCACTGATTTTATCATCATACCATACTCTTTACGACTTTCTACCCCTATAGATAGATATTACCCTCAGAATATGTCCAGTGGAGGAGGTTTCTCCAAGTGATGATAAAGGGTATTCTTCGGTTAACACTGAGGAGATAGTAAACCACTGCATAATTCCTGATGACGAGGAGTTCAAGACGGATCCTCCCAATGTCCTCAGATGTCTCCAGAATCGATGGAGTTTTGGATATATGGGTCGTCAGAGTGACTTAGTTTGTACTTCCAGCCAGGCTGTGTATGCCACTGAAACTAGAAAGTAGGCCTAGCGTAGATCTCAGCAAACACAGCCTCCTCATCTGGTATTATCAAGTCCGCCTTCACCACCATTTGTGTTACGTGATCTGGTAGAGTCGCCCCGAACATGTCACGATTAGACATTCTCTATTATAGAATAGCATAATTCATCTAGACCACATCTGTTAGTTTCTCAATGAGCTTCAACTAGAGAGCATAGGAAAATTCCCTGCACAAGTCAGCCACTATTTTAGCCGGAAGAGCCCACCATACCCCCTGCCGCAGAACTACCTCCTATAAGAAGAAATTCACATTTGGCACAGTAGTATGATATCCTTAATAATATTGTCAGCATTCTTTTGATGATCTATATTCTTGAGACTCTCCACCTGTCAGTGGATATGCGTGAATCCCTCATCGAGGCTTTAAGAAGCCCCCTCCAGTTTGAGATGGAGGTATCTACCGCAGAAGCCTTTCATACTGAGGCAGTCAAGCATGTTGAATGTCATTCCATTATCTCTTTCTCTAGAGAAGAGAAAGTCTCTCATGTACAAGTTAATGTCCTCCCACTATACATCATTGTCCACTTAAATGGTGTGGAGGTTTGTCGCTATCTTTTTGACACATGGTCAGGGATCAACCTAATCATGACCTAGAAACTTCAAAAAATGGGGTTGTATGAGGATGATCTGAGTCCCTCCAAACTGAAAATTTAAGGTTATAATATGAAGGAATAGACACCAGTTGGAAAGAACCTTTTAAAGACCCAATTTGGTGTCCTGGTGCCTAGCATTGATGTCATGGTTGTCTCCCAGGAAACCACCTACAACGCGTTGATGGGTGGTCCATAACTTCACCTACATGTGGCGATCCCTTCATCATATCATTGGTGCCTTAAGTACTCCCTTAATGGTCGAGTGGTTATGCTCCAAGGTGACGTGTCTCCCTTTTCCTCTTGTGAAGCCCTCTACTTGGATGTCGACTATTACAAGATCAAGGACAAGAATATTCAAGATAACAAGGTTGAACATGCTACAGCTGTGACTGACCCATAGACAGACCTAGATGATGCCTACGTTTTTCAAATTCACCGATTGAAGGCCTCGAACCTAGATCTTGGGAAATGCTTTGTTGTTTCTAGAACAAGGGGGAAGAACATTCCCAAGTCTATGGGACTCCAAAAAATCATCTTTTATTTCTATAAAAATTAGGCTCGGGTAATCCCAGTGCCCCCTACTCCTATGAGGTATTGGGATGTCCGACCCATGGAAATGGAAATACGACATACTTTCTTGTTTCGCAAGGCTGGGATAAACTAGCTCTGGCTGATGCACCACTATTTCATTGATATCATCAAAAATGGCCCCTTATGCTAATGACTAGATGGTATTGGATCAATAACCTTCATCGTTATGGTTTTGGTAGTATAGGATCCCCCCAATGAAGTGTCCAGTGTTGCTCAGGTTGACACCAGCTTCCCATTGGGATCTATCGATTTAGAGGAATCGCCTCCTACAGAGAATCCCTATTCAATGAATAAAGAAGAGGACCTGGAGGTTTCTCCTCCCATATTAGAAGAATGTGTCTCCACCACAGTTGATGAATTGGTACAGGTAATTCTCAGTAGCGATACGGATCTGAAACCCATTTTGATTAGTTTCTATATGCCTACCAAAGATCAACAATAGTATATGGACTTATTGAAGAAGCATCGTGATGTGTTTTCCTGGGGCTATAAAGGGATTCCAGGACTAGATCCTTAGGTCGTCATCCACTGCCCCAGTCTCCCATAAAATCATCAAGGGTTTAATAAGCCTCCTAGAAATATGCATCGTTCTCATGGGGCCATGGTCAAGTACAATGTTGATTAGATCAACAGATCCAATTTCATCAAAGAGGTCTATTAACCTAGGTGGTTAGCCAAAATTATGCCCCTCAAGAATAAAAAAAGACAGATTAGGGTTTGGATCAACTTTTGGGGATCTTAACTGTCACTGTCTGAAGGATGATTTTCCTTTTCCTATGATGAAACTGTTGATTGATGCCACCACTGGGTTCTAGGCTCTCTCATTCATGGATGGGTATTGAAGGTATAACCAAATTCTAATGGCCCTCAAGGATGAAGATTCTATATAATTCAGGGCACTACAAGGTGCGTTTTTCTACCAGGTAAAGAATGAATGTTCAACCTATCAGCATGCCATGCATCGTATATTTAAGCTGATCCTTGGGGAATTGGTGGAATACTACATGGATGACCTGGTGGTAAAATATCACCAACATTAGGACCATATCAAAGACCTTGAGAAAGTGTTTGGCTTCTTCCATTCTCACCATCATAAGATAAACCCATTGAAATATGCCTTCAGGGTCACCTCTAGAAAGTTTTTCAACTTCATTTTCAAAAATAGAGGCATCAAGATTGGTCCAGAGAAGATTAAGGCCATCAGTCAGATGTCTCCTATGAGAAACATTCAAGAGCTATGAGGATTTCAAGGCCACTTCGCCTACATACACTGATTCTTCGGCAATTTGGATGGCAAGTGTAAGCCCTTTCTTCAGCTTATAGAGAATGGTATTGTCTATCAGTGGGTGAGGAATGTTAGACTGATTTTGAGGAAATCAAGTAGTACCTATTACAGCCTCCAGTCCTAATGCCACCCATTTTTGGAAATCCATTGGTCCATTATGTGACCGCACTGGAATGATCTCTCAGCACCCTTCTTTCCCAAAAGAACAATGAGGGAGCATAGAACATTCTTTACTATCTCAGCTGCTTTCTTTTCAATATGGAGACCGGATACTCCTCTATCGAGAAAATATACCTTGTGTTGGTATTCACAGTTCCGAAATTGAAATATTACTTAAAGCACCATGAGATACAAATAGTGTCCCGAGTAGATCTGTTTAAGTATATCCTGAACTGCCCCATGTTGACAGGTCATCTAGCTCGGTGGAAAGTGATCCTCCAGCAGTTAGACAATAGGTTTGTCCCCCATAACGAAATCATGGAACGAGCATTGGTAGACTTCCTTTCTGCCCATCCAGCTCCCACGGACCAATCTCTGGGTCTGTATTTGCCCAATGAGGCAATCCTCTCAGTATACCAAGTCATTTTGTGTTGTAAAATGAACTTTAATGGTGCTTCCCAAAGTCCTACAGGAAGAAGAATCAATGTTTCCATACTCAACAGGGGGGGATTGGGTATCATATTCATCACGCCGACACAATCTTTTTTTCCATATTCATTCCTTTTATTAAAAGGTTGTACCAATAATGAGGAAGAGTATTAGTCCCTCATTACTGCTCTCGAGCTGGCCCTCGAGATTGATTTTTTCCACTTACATGTGAAAGTGGACTCTGAACTAGTCATCAAATAGATCAATGGTGACTATGTCATCAAGAGCCAGATCTTGTACCACTGTTGGAACATACCCACTATTTGATGGCCCAGTTCCCATCTCTACTAGAAGTTATCTATGTCCCTAAATTCTAGAACGGTCGAGTTGATGACTTGTCCATCCTAGTTGCATATCTTGTAGATCCTGACTAGGATGATTTGATTATCCACATGGAACATTGGATATTCATCACCCTCGTCACTCTGGAAGACAAGGATAGCCCACAGGTAAGCCACCTTACCATTGGTGCCTCCACCTTAGGGTCCCCAGGTCCCCCTAATGTAGTAATGGAAGTGAATACCAACTGGAGGACCCCCTTTATCGAGTACCTCCAACATGAAAATATCCTGGAAGAGCGATCCGAGCATGAGCAAATCCAATGTCTCACATTACAGTTTACCCTCCAGAGTGGTCCCAGTCTTCATTAAATCCTCTAAAGACGGGGTTTTGATGGGTTTATCCTCTATTGCATTCGAGAAGGTGAGATTTATGAGGTCAAGCCGGAAGTTCATGTTGGTTTTTATGGGTCTCATCAGACCAGGCCGAAACTATCTCACGAGATCTGGAGACTGGGGTATTTTTGTCCCTCCATGAACCATGACTATATTTTGTTTACCAAGAGATTCCATGTCTTCCAAATCCATGCTAATTTTGTGCATCGGTATCCAAATCCTCTTCATAGTACCAATTAATCTTGGCCCTTTGCGGTCTGCAGACTCAATGTCATGGGACCATATCCACCAGTGATAGCTCGCCGGTGCAGGTTCATCTTGGCCACTACATATTTCCTTTCCATGTAGGAAGAGGCAGTTCTGCTCAAGGATTTCACGGTCTGTTCTATCTTTGAATTTTTTAGCTCCAACATCATCTACCAATTTGGATTACCTCATGCATTCCTCACTGGTAACAACACCAACTTCTGGGTAATCGAGTTGATGAAATTGTACGCCAAGTACAACATTCTTTCTAACCATACCTCCTGCTATCATATGCAAGAAAATGGGAAGATTGAGGTGTTCAACAAAATCCTCTATAACATCCTACAGAAAATGGTTGTTCATAAGAAGAAGAGTTGACTAGACAAGTTCTCTAATATACTATGGGCCTATCATATAATGAATCGTAATTCCACATAGGTGACCCCATATTTCCTGGTGTATGGGACAAAGTCAGTCCTACCCATGATTAAGTTTTCTTAATTACACACATCTTCCTATGATCAGCAAGCACCAAATAAGGTGGTTGAAGTATTTCTATATGAACTGGAAGCGCTCGATGAGAATAGGCTTTTTCCCTACACAATCTGGAAAGGCATCAGAATAATATAGCCAGAGATTTCAACAAGAAAGTTCACCTCTGCTATTTCTTTCAAGGTGAAATGGTGTTGGATCTAAGAACGTCAATGATACCTAGTAGTAAATCACCCAAACTGAATCCTAAATGGGAAGGACCTTACATAATTCACAAGGTTTACCCCAATGTCCCATACTCCCTTGTTACCATGGATGGTGAGCGTATACCTCCTCCCACCAATTCCACATTCCTCAAGAAATAATTTGCCTGAGTAAATGGTCCCACATGAACATAAATTTTTTGGTCTTCACCATGATGTTAAACTGAATGATCCTTCCAATATGAAGGATGTAAAACTATTAAGCACCCATCCTGAATGACATTAAACTATGAGTGGCAGATAAACTTCAAAACGGTCCGAGCTCTATGACCGTAAACTAAGATCAATCATTTCATTACTGCATGATGTTAAACTATGCAGTATTTCAAGAACTATGAATGTCTTGATTCCCATCCTCATGGGATACATTTGAATACTCAGATGCCTTTTCTTAGAGTCCATCCCCCCAAATTCTTCTCTTTGACTACCCCCCCAGTTGTAGTTATCTTGGAGGATCCCACATGGTGTAGTTTATGCTTCTTTTCCCCCACTCATGCTGAGGTTATGATGATCACATCATGTTACCATACTCATTATTCTATCCTCCCACATCCTCACTGCACGATGTTAAACTACATGGCCCCTTTAGAACTATGTGTGGCTTGATTACTATCCTCATGGGATACGTAAGAACTCCTGAACATTTAGTCTGTAGGCCCAAACCCAAATTGAAATATCTCCCTTGAGATCAAAACACATGGTGTGGTGCAGTCTTTTTCCTTCATTCACATCAAGTTTATCATGACCACACCATGTATCCCTCTCCTTAGAGATCTCTACCTCTTTCGTCATCCTACATGATGTTAAACTGCATAGGCCTATTGATTCTTCACGCATCCCCTCTATTTGGGTCTTCATCATCTTTCATATTTTAAAGGACCACATAATGGTATGGATGCTCAGCCTAAGGAATCTCCTATCATTTCGGGACAAAGTCCTCGAGTATCTCGAACAAAAAAATTGATACATGTCCCAAGTTGCGAATTTGGTCTGTGGTTGACACTCATTTTTTGTTCCCATTTCATGCCACACGATGTGGATTCTTTATTTTGAATGCGGTCAATAGTCATCATCCATCATTAGCACCAACCCCGTATATCCCAAATGTTTGGTTCATTGGCTCATTTTGTCCCGCTATCCCTTCAAACATCATCCTACCTCAAGCAGGAGTGTTGGTCTGGTCGGGGTCGACCCTTTCTGATCTCCTTCCCTCATTGTTGTACCCTTATATGTTGGGGAGAGCCTGATATTGTTCCTTGTTTCCCACATTGAGAATTGTTGAAATGGGATTAGGAGCTTTGGTATGGTAATAACTTCATAAAGGGTCATGTATCTATGGTCTGAGCCCTATGACCTTAAACTAAGATCATTTACCATCCTCACTACAAGATGTTAAACTGTAAACTCATTGGGACTTCCCATATCAGGTCCCTCGACCTTCTCAGCCCCCTGGACCAATTTCTAATTTAGAATTGTGTGGTGTGGTATAGACTCCAAGTCCTCATTCACATCGGGCTATTTTTTCCACGCCACACATATCCCCTTAAGACACCCCTCCTGCATCTCGCATCCATACCGCGTGATGTAAAACTACACAGTATCTTCTAGAGCTATGTGTGGCTTGATTCTCATCCTCATTAAATATGTAGGACCGCCCGGACATTTAGTCTTCAGGTCCAACCCTATTTCTTAGAAACCTCATCATCTTCTTGGTCCCTAGACATGAGTTCTTCCAGGAGGGGGGGGGGTATGTTGAATGGTATGGGCTTATGTCCTCCTTCATGTCGGATTTGTAACAAGCACACAACATATATCTCCCTCCTGAGAGCTCGTTGTCCCCCTGTTCTACACTCATTTTTTCGACTCAAATGCTCTTGAAATTGACCCCACGGACCTCTTTGGAAGTTCACCAATGTGCCTAGGAGCACTCTGATCTGGACTTAGTGTGTTGGATTCTACATAGATATGTTATCTACCATTTTCATTCTCCATGTTCCCCTTAATTTGGGATTTCATCATCTTTCACTTTCAAAAGAACCCTCAAATGGCATGGATTCTATGCCTCAATGCTCTCCTACCACCTTGGGCTAACTTCCCTAAGAATTTCAAGTTAAAATTGATGGAAGTACTATGTTGTGAATATGGTTAGTGGTCAATGATCATTTTTTGTACCTATTTTGGGTCACACAATATGGATACTATGTTTCAAACATGGTCAATAGTTATCCTAAATCTTCACGCCGTCCCATCAAGCCCTAAATACTGGTTTCATAATTTACATCATTTTCTCACTCCATCATGTCCAAGTGGAATTTCGAAACTCTTGGTGTTATCCCTCTGTGCGTGTTTTCGTGTTAGGAATACAAATCCATTGTGAGGTTTCATTAGGGGCTCTAAACCATTTTCCCCTTTTCATGCATTCCTCACGTTTCAAATACCTTCTCTTCCCTTGTTTCCCACATCGATCGTAGCTCACGTAGGCTTAGGTATTTAGTAGAGGTTTGTGCTAGTTTAGAAGAGTCTCTCTTCTCTGTGGTCCAAGCTCTAAGACATTAAAATAATATGTCTCTATGTCCTTTACTCAAGGTTTAAAAATCACATCTCTTAGAACTACGTACAGTTTGATTCCCATCCTCATGAGATATATAGGAATTCTCAGGCATCACATCTTCAGGTCCAACTCAGGTTCCACTAATTACCTCCTATATTCGGACTTTTGGCCCTGACTTTCATAGGATTTTGTGGTGGATAATGTGTGGTCCTATTTCTTCATTCACGTTGGGTTTACAATAGTTTCACCATGTACTCTCATTCTAGGAGCTAGGCTCTCCTACCTTTTGTCTCGCATAACATTAAATTGCACCTTCAGAACTATGTACAACTTGATTCCCATCCTCATGGGATATATAGGAACACATAGATGATCCATCACTACTGGAAAAATACCCTATACCAACGGTTTTTAACCGTTGGTATAGGTCCCCAAACCGTTGGTATAGGCTATACCAACGGTTTGGAGGACCGTTGGAAAGTAAGCCGTGACAATAGGTCTATACCAATGGTTTTGGGAAAACCGTTGGTATAGGTTCTATACCAACGGTTCTAAAAACCGTTGGTATAAGTAATTAGAAAATCTATACCAACGGTTCTCAAAACCGTTGGTATGTGTATTTCAAAAAAGAAACATCCGGTGGGATTTGATCCCAGGACCTATAGTTTATAACGGAATGACTTAACCACTAACCTAACATGACTTTTGTTAACATAATTTCATAAATATATATATATATATATATGTATTGTTCTAATTATTTTAAATTTTGATTTATATAATGTTCTTCGTAGGTAGATTCCAAAAAAATCAAAGGACCTTTCCCAACGGTTTTCAAAACCGTTGGGAAAGGTCCTGTTTTTTTGACATGGTTTTGGCCGAAGGTTGAATTCTGGACCCCCTCTCCCAATGGTTTTGGCAAACCGTTGGGATAGGCTACCCTTTCCCAACGGTTTGGCCAAACCTTTGGGAAAGGTGGTCCAGAATTCAGTCTATCCCAACGGGTTGGCCAAACCGTTGGGATAGGCTAACCTTTCCCAACGGTTTGGCCAAACCATTGGGAAAGGGTGTCCAGAATTCAGCCTTTCCCAACGGTTTGGCCAAACCGTTGGGAAAGGGTACCTATACCAACGGTTTTTACAAACTGTTGGTATAGAAGCGTTGGGAAAAATCATTTTTCTAGTAGTGCATCCATGGGTCTAGACCCATATTCTTTGACCTTTTAAGGCCCCTTGTTCCACGGTTTCTTCCTCGGAATTGTGCGTGGTGTGGTGTGGACCTCGTCCTCATTCACATCAGGTATACTTTATCATACCACGCACATTCCCCCCTAAAACCTCATTTATTATGTATGTGTTCAATACATATGACTTTAAACTATTCTTACTATTCCCACGTGACTTTAAATTGTTATTTATTTACTAAAATATATTAAAATTCAAGGGTTTTTCCTATCATAAGACCCTAAACTATGACATTATCATCTTGGCCACACGATAAAAAATGGAACCACATTGTGATGTCCTCACTCGAGGGGACATCATCTTTGGTGGTGGTTATCCACCCTACTATTTTTAGATTCCTACATATGGATTGATTCCTATAGTGATGCTTGTATTCTCTATCCTAGGTTTATCACTTCATAAACAAAACACAGATCCATCCTAAAGGACAAACAATATCTATCAAATGAAACTTCTTTTGGTGCATGGGTCAAACCCACACGATAGTATTTTCCATGGCATTGGTACCCTACCATTATACTTCTAGAACTATATATGGCTTGATTACCATGATAATGGGATACGTAGAAATGCCCACACCCTTTGCCTCAGGCCCATCCCATCTTTTATTTTCCATCCCTTGACATAAAACCTCCCTAGGGAGCGCATGGTGATTTGGACTTCTACTATCCTCATTCACATAGGGCTTTATAAATATTTCACCACGTGTCTCCCTCCCTACTTTACATCTACGGTCTGATATCTAATTTCTTAAAACTAAGATCCAATGGGTACCTTACCATTCTGCTTGTAGAACTACATATGGCTTGATTCCCATGCTAATAGTATATGTAGAAATGCCCAGAAATTCTGTCTACAGTTCTATCCCTAGGAATATTAAATCCTACCCCTTTTTCTTCCCCTTTGTCTGAGCTCTTTTGGGAGAATATGGTGTGGAAAGTACCTCTTAGTCTCTCATTCATGTTAGGGTTTTTCAACAACTACACAATGTGCCTCCCTTGTCGTTTACCAACCTGTTCTGAATTCCATGACCCTAAACTAAGATCTCCCTATGAGAGCTACTAATCAGGAATGGCTAAATTGTATAGGAAAATTTTCTTTAGAAATAGATTTGTCCTCCTCTATCTGACACATATTATTTGTGTACTCGAATGTGTTGTGGTGAAGAACCCAAAGTTTGGAGTTTTCATATAGACATTTCTTGGTTTCGTGTCCACGCTTCATGAGCCCTTTATTTGGATCATCACCCTCTTCCACGTCTAAAGGGACCCCCTTTATGGTCTAGTCTCATGACACATTGACTTACCTACCATCTTGGTCTAACACCCCAGAAGACCTTGGACAACATTTTGCGACAGGTCTCATGTTTAGAACATAGTCAGCAGTTGACCCTCATTTGTCTATCCCCAAGCCAGGATAACACAAAATGGATGTTGTGTTTCAAACATGGTCAACAGTTATCCTTTATCATCATGCCACTATCATTTCGATCCAGATCTAGGGCGTCATGATTCATATCTTTCCACTCCCTTATGTTCAAGTGGAATTCCAACACCCTCGGTTTTACACCACCGTGTATTATGTAAAGTCCCACCACTACTCCTTATTTCCCACACCGAGCATGACTCACATGGGCTTAGTGGTTTTGGTAGGATGTGTACTGATGTAGTCGAACCACGCATGCATTTTTTCATATATGACATTAAACTGCTCCTTTAGAACTATGTATTGCTTGATTCCCATCCTAATTGGGTACGTAGGACCGCCCAAACACTTTATCTTGAGCCCAGCCCAAATTTTTCCATCTATGGTCCTCTGACCTATAATTTTATTAGATATCATGTGGTGTGGTGTGAACTGTTTATGTCTTTATTCACGTCAGGATATGAACCACACACTACATTTCCATTCTGGGTAACCATGTCCTCAACGCGTGACTTTAAGCTATAGCTCTACCCTGAACAAGTTCAGGATGGCCCATAATAACTATGGGAAGCGACAGCTTCCTCGCCAGAGAAGATTTCTCCTACTAGTGTTGGCCTCTATCCATGCCATGCTTAAGAAATATGTTTGGATTTATTCTCATCTGTATGGGATACGTAGTGACATCTGGTCCTTTCTCCTCAGGCCTATCCCCAGGGTTAAAAGCCCTTTTGGACCATCGGTCTCGATTACGGTCCAGTCTCTATGACCTTAAATTAGGATCCTACAGTCTGTGAAACATGACTTTAAATTGTAAGCCATGGTCCAGGTAGCATGACCATAAGAACTATGTGAAACATCTTGTTCATATGATGTTAGACCATTCCATTCATAATCTTCATCTGTACAATGTAAAACTGCAAGATATTCCAGGTCCTCACTAGAGAGTTTCTATCTAGAAATAGGTATGATCCCTGATCAGACCAATGTAACCACCTAATGTGTTTCTACCATGGTAGTGTAATTTCATGATTGTTGGACTCCATTCGAACAACCCATCACTCCACTCTTCATGCTTTATGTGACCTTTATTTGGACCCTCGTCCTCTTTCATGTCTGAAGGAACCCCCTAATAGTACGGATGCTTGGACTATGGCTCGCCTACTGTCCTAGGCTAACGTTCCTAAAAACTAAAGGATGAAATTTCGAGTTAGGACCCATGTTTTTAACATGGTCAGTGGTTGGCCCTCGTTTTTATCCTCGTATTAGGCTAGCATGATAGGAATACTATGTTTCAAACACGGTCAATAGTTATCCTTCATCATCATGCCACCCATATAGTGTTCCAAATTTTGGGTATCTTGATTCACTCTTTCCACTACCTTTTATTCATATTGATTCTAATGACCCTGGAGTTACCCCGCTCATTCACTAGATCACGTTGAGAAAATGGTGATTCGACTGTTCAGAGAGATTCATTCTTTAGTCAAGCATCGCTCTTCTTTTCTGGAAATCTGGATCGGTTGTTTGAACCCTAGAGGACTAATACTTGGTTGAAAATTCCATATTCTGATGGAATAAAGAGGTGGGAATCCCTTATTTCTCACATCGGGCCTCACCCACGTGAGCTTAGGGATTGATCACTGGATATTTCACAAATTTAATGGAAATTCAGTAAACCAAAAAAATAATTGAACCTAGGCATGCAGCTAGCATAAAAAATCCTTAAATTACGTTTGTGAGTTTACACACATTATAGTACCTAGGTATTGGCCCCTCCCATGGATGGTTTGGCCTATTCGATGGAGTGTTACAGCTCCTCCACCCACTAGTTTGTGGTGTCTCGGATCCTATGTTGAATGTTTAGCTCCTGATCATCCTCGGCGGTGATGGGGTGTAGTTCATCATCCATGATCCAGTCCCACTCCTCATTGGTTCAGATGGTATCCATCGCCTCATAGGCTCGCTTCATCCGTTCTTTGGACTCTGCTAACTAGGACTTCAGGTGTGATATGAGCCCTAATTTTTCATTATGTAAAGCAGAGTACTCGTTCGCCCACCCCCACAACCATTGAATCTCATTCTCAACCCCCTAAATCCTTTTAATGTTCACTGATTTTGTCCTCTACCAGCCCATATCAAGGCCACGATCATGCTCATGAATCTTCTCTGCCATGAAGTCTCGAATGAGCATATAAGGATGTTGGGAATCCACTCCCCCAGTACATAATTTGTGCATCTGGGAATGAAGCCTACAGATCTGGTCTATCCATTTAACTTGAGGGGTATCCTTGATGAAGCGCTTGATTAGATTCCATGACCGGTGATGGACAATTTTGTTATCCACTTTATCAAAAGTTTTCTTGTCCTATTCCGTAGGGTCAGTGGGTTTATATTCAGGGAAAACCTCTAAGAACTCATCAGTAGGATCTTCATATAGTGTCTAGTCAGGTAGTTCAGGACCCATGTCATCTGATTGATTCTATTTTTCAGATTCCACCTTGTTGATTTCAGGATCGATTCTGCTGACGGCCCCACCTATGATCAGAAGTGCTGTATTTTTGTCAGCTTCGGCATTCGATTCCACAACCACTGGCATTCCACTAGGAATGGTAGTTCTAGGAGCTCCAAACAACCTTTACAAGTTGTCCCATTCCATTTGAAGAATTGTACATATAAAAATTTCATGGGAATTAGTTTACCTAGTCAATGAAGGATAGTTATAAATTCTATATAAGAGACTTACAAAGGTTGAATAGTCAGTATCTCTCCTGATTTGTTATAATTGTCACCCTGAGGAATGGCCCTCCATATATAATCAAGAATTTTAAAGGCTCTGAGAGGACCACCCTAGGTGTCATGGCCCTTCTAGTCATGAGAATTGTCATAGTCGCAGGTGCAGATCCCAATTTTTCCACAACTGCATTCACTTTTGAGAGGGAGTGGGTTTTTCATATGAGTCCCTCCTTCATAGGTCAGATGTTATTTGAGAACACCTAAATGACTAGGATAAAGACTATAGAGAAGTGGTTTAGTGTATTGCCTCATGGGCCTCCACAAACTCTTCTAGATCCAGGTCTGAATTACCGAACTCTCCCTCCTCCAAAGGGCTCCCTCAATCAGCCTCTTCCCCCCAAGTGGACCCTTCTGATTCCTTCGATAAGGGAATTTTCTCCCTCAATTTAGTGATTGAAAATTTTGGAGGGCCGTTCAATTGAGAAAAACCTTCACTCGACCTTTCATTAGACACGGAGCACCCCAATATTGCACAAAGTCCTCCATCCCGACAAGGTATTTCTACCCCTCGTTTTGGGATACCACAAAGCCGGCCCTGACAAGACTGATATCCAAAAAAATCCATCCCGGGATGATTCAGATTTTGCCACATCTTGAATAGGTTGAGTAATTGTCTATTGACATCCAAGATTTCCCAAGCCTCTAGGAAGATGTCATTGTGGAGCAGCCGCTTCCTTGGAGCCTGAGTGGGTATCCTACAGAACCCCCCAGGCGGTCTCCCCTCTATATAATTTTCATCCTATAGGAATGTCATGTCCACCTCTACCACCTGCCTCTCAGTTGATACAGGTCTCACTGCTACTACAACCCCACCACCACGGGATGTCCTCGTTGCCTTCCAGCCCCAAACTCAAGGTTGAGGGGCACCCCATCACTTACAAAGATGGTTTGGTGCTTCATAATCTCCCTCAGGTAGGTTTCCTCCCAACTTTTAACATACTTCTTCACCATCCCACATATAGTTGTGGGTAGAGGTAGCTCATTCTGCATATTCCCATCCTACCATGTAAAAATGAGCCACATCTTCCTCATAACAAATGGATAGTCCTTGTGGCATACTCCCATGTAGACCCACAGGGTTTGCTTCTGCATACACCAAAACTGCCTCACGAAGAGGTGTGGGGTGTACGGCTCACACAGAGGCTCGAAGTCAAACCACGCCACCAGGAATCAACCCCAAAAGTCTAGGAGGTAAGACCGATTCTCCTCCATTACTTGACCATCATCAGTGAACACACTTTTTGGAAATGGGAACAGGTGAAAGTAGAACACATCTGCTTTCCATGCATGGTTCAGCACTAGTGGTAGGCTCAGCTTGGTTAGAAAACTCCCCACCACATTTAGAATAGTTGTACTAAAGTCAGAACATGGAGGGGCAAAGGGGGTTTGAGTATTTGTATATAACCTTGATATGTGCTGCTATCCACCCATATAGAAGATAGAATGTCCTGCATAACCTCTTTGGATTATTACCTTCACTAATATTCCACAACATATTATACATCTTAGCGAGAATTGTGATTCCTAAGTTGAACTACTCCCCCATTACTAACATAGATTACTTGTCAAATTTGCTCAGCCTCACACCCATGTTTGTATCCCTCACTGGCAGAATCCAACCGCAGATAAGCACCAAAATGAATGTATCCAACCTAACCACTAGTTTCTACTCAGTACTGACACTAAATCACCATGTATTTAACTTGTTTTCCTCCAAGACATGCCAATATGAGTACTCTTTGCTTCATTGAACCCCTTTCGGGTTGGTTCGAGCCCTCATGGAAAACATTCCATCTGTAGGGGAATTCAGGAATCAACTGAACCACCGCTTAAAGAATAATTCCCTCACTGACTTCTTGTCCTCCCCCGAAACTGGGTCTATCATTGCATTTTCTAGTAGTGGTATCTGCTTTGGGGTTTCCCATGTATTCGTGGCATGGAGTAACTCATCATACATTTTCCTGGTATCAAGACTCGGAGATTTTTTGCATGTCTCGTAGGCTAATGCCGACCTCCCCATAATGAAAATGGAAAGTGTTGGTCTTTGATGACCACCTTCTTAGCAACTATAGCATCAGCAGCATCTACTGAAAGATATGGAATTGGGAGGCCCATACCACATCGTACAGGCCCACTCAACTCAGATCCACCCTGAACTCCTCGCATGAGGCACATACCCAGTAATCCCATGCCCAGTAATTTGTGAAGTTTTCACCCTGGAGCAGATCACAATCATCGGTCCACCCCTTCTCTGGGTTCCCCAAGTCCACCTTTAGAATGTTGTGGTACAACAGGGAAGATAACTCTAGTTTCAATGCATTTCCCATCGACGTTTTGGACATGGTTATACAAAAAATTGGAATTGAAAGGTTTGTAATCCCCCAAGTATGATTGTCGACCGCCGTGAACCATAGGAGATAACATGGCGTACTCATGAACTGGTATGTCGGCTCATCTCTGCTTGCCTTAGGAATGAAAACAGCACCCCTCATGTCGAATCCATATAGCGGTAGCCTTTTTCATAGTGGGTAGTTCTTCTGTCCCTCTGACAACAGCTACACTAGGGAATCATGATCCGAATGGCTCCGTACATACTCCCAGATACCTAGGTTATTTGCCATTTCTTCCCTTTGGGCAACATCTACAAGGACCCCCCCTGGTATCTTCCTGGTGAGCTATTCAGTCTTGAAATATATATTTTTTTGTTTTGGTTCATGGAGCTCATTCGCAGAGCTCATTCATGGAGATCGTTCACGGAGCACGATCATAGAGCTCGGTCACAGAAAGAGATCGCAAAGCCCAACCACAGACCTTGCAGATACAGGACGTATAACGCACGCTCATAGAGTCAAAAGACTCATTGTTCACCATAGAGTAGAAAGTACCGATTTGTAAAGATCAATATCAGAGCGTGTGGAGCTTCACGAATCAAGATAACAATCGCTAAAATGTGAATATGATAAAGGAAAAAAGAGAGGTCAGCCTCCCCTATTTATATGAAATGACCACCTTGTCTTCGTGGCATGCCTATCTGTGGAGATAGTTTCGGAGTTCCCAACTTGTGCATCACTGCTCTGCATAGAGACCCTACTTCATGATCAGGATTTGCGATTTGCCTAGAATTTTTGGCAATCTTACCTCATACGTCAACACTCATCTTCGCCTTGGGTCTAATTTTTTTGGGGGGGAAGTTTTAGAACCAAAATATGTGTAGAGGAAAAGGTTGTAAAGAGGAAACCCATTAAAAAGGGGCTTCCTCACGAATCTCATTCATGGAGCCCCTCAACACTTCAGTCGGTATAAAGCTGAAGCCCCCCTCTGTCGTTGCCACAGAGTAAATGAGGCTGGAGGCTCCACGGTTATGATGCAATTGACTGGGAGCTTCACGTTGAGGAGGGAACCAGATTGACCTCTGCGATCCCCTGAAACTTGACATAAGCCTCTACAAGTGTCGTAGAGGGAACGAAGGACAGCTCTGCGCCATGGAGGGGAAGATGGTCGACTCCATGGTTATGAAAAACTTGACACTATCCATGGCGAATCGCAGAGCGCCACGTGGCTTCACACTGAGTTGTTCCTACTTCGCGCTACCCCTCACCTATAAATACCGAGCTCCCCTAGATCCCAAAAGAAGGATACTATGACATTTCTCCTTCTTATCTCTCAAATCATGAAGAACCTTCAGATCTGCAAACCCTTGAAAAAAAGAGATCTTTAAGGTACTTGAGCATTGCAAAGTACCTGTACCTTAGCTCAAATACAACCCCTATTCAAGCAGGAATTCCCTTCATAGATCCCATGGGCCATTCAATGGAAGAAGATCTCTAAAGGGACTCTGATCTTCACAAGGCACTTAGGCTTCACGAAGTACCCTCCATGAACATTTAAACCATATGCTAAGTCATGATCACTATGCTTCGTGAAGCACATTGCTTCACAGTGCTATGCTTTATAAGGTACTCTTGCTTCATGAGGTCCTACTCTATGAAATTCATTCTACTTTGTGAAGAACCCTCTATATGCACCTATACCCTATGCCCAATCTAGGACACTTCACTTTGCGAAGCATACCCCTTCGCGACTTCCCTCCTCTACGTGGAGCACTAGAGCTTCACAAGGTATTTTCCTATGAACTCATTTTCTTCATAAAACCTTCTCCCGTATGACCCTACAGGTTCGTACAAAGTGATTTCAAGGTCCCTTGGGTGGTGCTTCATGTTTTTTTATTATCCTCATTCTTCTTCACATAGTCACGCTAATGGTTATTTCTTCTTCACATAGTCATGCTAACGTGGTCCCCTCGATGGATCACTCCACAACACCTGCATACCACGGCATTGATGATGTGTTCCCTTCCCCAAGGGTTGGTGGGTATCAGTTATGTAAGTCCTAGGGGTGTGGAGTGAACCCCCTTATCTGATTTTCAGGATGTTAAACTACCAAGCACTGTCATCCTCAGCACATGACGTTAAAATGTGGACTCATCCCATGTAATATACACAGGGTTCCCCACCTCAGACATTCTCCATGCCCTCTCATCTTCACATGAGTGAGATCTTACTCACATGGAATGAGATCCTCTTTTTTGGAGCGACGTCTATCTACGGGGAAGGGTAGCCATCTTGGCATAAGCCCCTAGCCTTTCTTGTAAGAGGTATCATCCCTACTCTTTATCTCTTTATGTGTGCTAAAGACCAGAGGATAGATGGGCCCTGGGACCTTCGTCACCTCATACCTCTCCCTTTGGTCTTTGTCTCTATAATGCTTACATCCTATAGTAAGTCCCAATCTCCATCTCCCTAGGCTGATAACTACGTATAAGATCATGTTTCCTCTTTTTTTTTCTACCTATGTGTAAGCCCCAATACACTTTTTCGTGGATTCATTTATCACTATGTGATCGTCAGGTCTTTGCTACCTCTTGTTTCTCACACCGATCATGACTCAGATGGGCTTAGAGTAAGCATTGACCATGGCATCCTTTCTGAGCCACCTTAGTGTATAACACCCAAGGTCCATTCCTAACTATGTAGAATTTGATCCTTGCCATTTCCAAGCAAAGTACTTAGGAAGCCTCCCTAAGGTTAAAGCCCAAAACCTACTTGTCCCGACCCCTTAACATCGGTTCATGTTTTTCCCACATGACATTAAAACGCATCCCCCATTCCGAAATATGTGGACGTTGATGCTTTCCCTTTCCAAGCAAGGTACGTAGGAATCCTCCCTAATGTTAAAACCCAACACCTACTTTTAAAAAACTCTACACGCCGGTTCACCTTCATCCCTCATGACATTAAAATGTATCCCCCATTCCAAAATATGTGGACTTTGATCCTTATCTACTATGCAAGGTACATAGAAATACTCCCTAAGGTTCAAGGCCCACACCCATCAGTACCAACCACTCCACGTCGGTTTACCTTCCTCTCGCATGATGTTAAACTATATCCCCCATTCCGAATGATGTGGACTTTGATCCTTGTCTCCTAGGTAAGGTATGTAAGAAGCCTCCCTAAGGTTGAAGCCCAACACCCATCAATCCTGACCAATACATGTTGGTCCACCCTCATCTCTCATGATGTTAAACTGTATGCCCTTTTCTTGTCCAGTAAGACATTAAATTGTAGCCATTAAAACTATGTGGGCTTTGATCCTTGTGTTTCAAACATGGTATATAGGATGCCTCCCTGATTCCCAATCACAATCGATGGTAAGCCATTGGAATCCCAACTAGTGGTATGCTGTTGGAATCCCAATCGAAGGGAATTCATTGGAACCCTAACTAGTGGTAAGCCATTCGAACCCCAGTCAGTGGTAAGTCATTGCCAACCCCATCCATAGGTAATCCATTCTTATCCCAAAACAATGGTAAGTCACTGTATTCCCCTTCATTGGGAACCACATCTCTAGTCTTCCCTATGGGCGTCAGACAGACTTGGGCTACTAACCATGTGTAAGCCCTAGTATATCGTCGGGTTTTTGTTCTATGCATACTCCACGATTATATACCCCAATCATGAACTACATGGACTTTGATTCCCTTCCTCGGGGATGCATAGGAAGCCTCCTGATGGTTCAAGACCATCACTCATGTCCCATCATGGTCTCTTCCTCAAGCCTATGTGTTTTGGGAATTTCATGCCCCAACCCAGAGGTTCTGCTCCCTCCAGATCCCATCCCTACATTCATTCTCATGGGTTGCCTCCTCATGAGTCCCACCACCCCACTAAACTACATGGACTTTGATTCCCTACCATGTGGATACGTATAAGGTCTATTCGTGGCTCAAGACCAACATCATCATCATCCTTGCGTCGGTTATATCTCATTCTCCATCCAATCTCAACCATCCATGTCCATCCTGTTTCTTACCCAGGCCACCAGATCCTGGTGAGATCATGTCACCCACTTTCTCGCTGCTCCTAACAGCAATTGGTTAACTAACCATGCATTAACCCCAGCATCAATGCTCCCTCCTAGGGTTTCACCCATATAATAAACTCTTATCAGTGTTCCAATTAGTCTGATCAGTCTCCACTAGATGTTAAACTCACAGAATACCCTGTGTTAAACATGGGAAGATGAGGAAAGCCTCAGATACATGCATGTGGCATATAATTCCCCGCACTCGATGTGGGATGCCTCAAGCTTCTGTACCCTCAATAAGATCTATCACAAGGGTATAAAAACCATACACATAAGTGTTCCAGCATCCAGACATGCAAGTGATTTCCAACGTGAATACTTCCCTGATTGAAGGTTTCTGCACTGACTGGACCCCTTGGAATGTCCTAATAGGAGCTATGTAATTAACTGGAATCCATGAAGACATAGAACTGAGAAGAGTTTCATGAATAACGTATTAATTCTATGATGGAGACCTAGACTAGGCAATGAGTTATGAGGAGGAATCCCTGAAAGGAGAAACTGACATGCCACCATCCTGTACCAATCATGGAGTAAATGTCCCTAAATAAGCGACAGATGTTGCCCACCTTTGTAAATTGGGAATGTTGGGCCACAACTAGTGAATCCTCCAAAACAACGGATGTGCACCCCAGAAAAGGAATCAGAAACAATCCTGGAACATTAATTCATTTTATCAAACAAATATCTCCTCATCGATACTATTCATTCCTTCTCAGGTTTCCATGAAACCCAAGATTGTGTTTATTCAAATGACATACTTTAATTATAAAAACAAAACTTAAGGAAAAGATTAGTGAAAAACTCAGAGAGAGACATACCTAGAAAAGGATGGGATCTTTCATTTTTCCTCCCCAAAAACGTTCTCCTCTATTTTGGGGAATGATATTATGAATTATGTTCCATGATTCTCATAATTCTATTTACCCATATTCAAAAGGAAACTTTTAATACTCTTTTTTATGATGTGGTCTTTCAACAAGTATATTTCATAATGTTTAAATGTTTTTTCAATCCATTAAAAATAATTTTTTTTTATTATCCAATACAAATTTTCTTTTAATAACTTATTTTTCTTTTTCAAGGTTCCATTATTATAGATTTTTTATAAAATTAATCATTTTCAATATATTTTTACTTCCCTATTACAAAAATTATATTTATTTTTCAAATATCCATTATGAATGATTGTTTTAAAACTAAATTCGAGAAAACTATTTTCATTTATAATTATTGAAAAGTTTATGTCATTTCAAGAAGTATATTATGATAACCCTAATTTTTTCATACATAAATTATCTATCTCATTCACAAAATATTCATTGAATAAAAATATGATCCACCCCAGAACCATAAAGGATAAGTTACATTGAAAATGTGGATACATAAACAATTATTACATAAAATTACTTCATCATTTCCACCAATTAAGTTTTTTCAAAACTTTTACCCCTCTTAGAAATATCATACATAAATTCATTCTTCATAACTTGGGGAAGGGAAATATAAAAATGTTTATCTTAGTAGATCAATTAGTGTAAACATAAGTGATATTAATCAATGATCATAAATGAACATAAGAATAGAAATAGTTTATGATAACATGACCATTATATTAAAAATTCATACCCATATAGTTATGGATATTTAATCCATATTCATAGAATAAGGGTTTTTATAACAAAATATGAAAGCCATAGTATTATGGAATAATCAATAATTAATCATGTTTCATGGGTACAAAATCTATGAGTAAGGCATATATTTGTGGTAATAATATCAATTCCTTAATCAATGTTCACTCCAAATTATATAATTATAGAAAAATCCCCATAATATAAATTCATACCTAGTCATTTTTAACTTTATCTTAGAAGTAACATCTATGTAGTTTTCTATGTTATCTTATAAGAGTTTATTTAATTATTCATCTCTTATGAGTTTCTCAACTCTATCATCGTTATATAATTCATTGGAGGGCTATAACAGACCCACCATCCATTGTTTATAAAATAACCACTATTAAAATTATAATAATCTATTCATATTTATTCCACAAGATAATGAAATAATTTATCGTTAAACTATTGTATAACCCATGTAATGAAAATGAGTTTCATTAAAATTTCTTCATCGTAAACATAAACCATCTTGATAAAGAATAAAGATGGTAACATTGGATCATATCCTAAGTGAAGTATAAAAAATAAAAATGGGGTTTTCTATTGATAAAAATACCTTTAAAATATAACAATATTGTTTCTTGAGTAAAATACCCATCAATATTTAAATCACTTGTTTAAAATGTAAACAATTTCAAAAATATTAAGGAAAACATTTTCATCAAAAAGAAACAATGAAAATTCAAGGAAATAATATTTCATGTAATCTATATTAATAACTATTGGAGAAGGTAATAAATTATATTTTTAGAGAGATAGTACATATAATATAATCAACTAAATTTAATCACAAATAATCCCAATAAAAATTGATATTCTAACATAAAACTTTTACCTCGAGACTATCTTATATAAAAAGAAGTCTAAAATCTTGTAAAATAAATTTAAATTTATTAAACATATATTTAAAAATAATATCAATTCCTATAACACCGTACATTTTTTATTTATAAAATCTTTTTTCACATTTTTTAGCAATAATTCAATATCATCATTATATCGGGTGTTTAATACTTAAAATTTTCAGGTATGTTTTGGTTCGATAGTTAATTCCCTTCAAATTACATCATTTTTTATTCATCTTAATTATATATATAGTTATATAAATATCATATATATTATTTTTTTAAATATTTATAACCATTCTTATAAAGCGGTGATGAAAATTTAATTATATCACTACACAGAGATGTATGTTTGTATGTACACATGAGTGAAGTTTCCATTTTTTGATGGGTGTAATGAAAGTTAGTTAAGTGTTAATTAAATATTACATAGTCCTTATTATAAAATTAACAAAATATATAAACATTAAGTCTATCATAATAACCTTATATTAATAATGGTGGTGAAAATGACTTATATCACCACGTAGAGGCGGTAGTCCACACGTACACATGAGCGATACTTTCATTTTTCATTTTATTGAAAGTGGTCATAAATAGTTGTTACATCATCATAATAATAACTTAGTGAATTTTTAAACTATATTCATCATGTTTTCTATGTATACAAAATGGTTTTAGTAAGTAGATGATGAAATAAATTTGAAATATCATGGTTAAGATCAATACATATCCTAAGAGGTACCTCCTTTATCTCACACATTAAGACATGAAGAATTGGTATTTAGAGAATAAAAAATCTCTAAGATGAAGGAAATGATTCTATTAAGGTTTTATAGTATGAAATTTTAGATATATAAGAATAAAGTTTTTTGAATAATTTAGGATAAAAGGTGATTTTTTATATGTGAGGGGAGGGACACGTAAGGCTTTTTTTAAAAGTTTTCAATGATATAAGGTCTCATTCAAGGAAAAGTAGATCCAAATTGATAGGTATTAAATTTTAAGATATTATAAGGTTGAAATGTAATAAATAATAATAATTTTATAGATTTTGGTGGCAATAATACACTTATATCTTAGTTTAACCCACCCTAATAATCTTGTTTTAACATTAACTATGGTAGAAAACTTTTAATCTATTTATTATTCACAATAAACAAAATAATTTAACCCCTTTAGATAATATTAATCATCATTATTAAAAATATTTAATCCATTTTACTCTTACCAATTTTTATAAGTGCAAGATTTTAATTTTAATTAAGGGCATAAGCAGTAATGAAAACTTGTTCTAAAAATATGAATCTTTAAGAATAAAACATAATGTCGTTAAATTTATTTCCTTGAAAAAAATATCAAATGAATTTTAAAAAATAATATCTAATATAAAATTTATATATTTTATTAAAACCATTACTCGGTATAAATTAATTAAATTTATCAAGACAAAGAACATTGAGTGCATAAGAATAATTTTTTAGAAAAATGCGCTTTTAATCTCAAAACAATTTATAAAACAATAAAGTATAATGATGATTTATATGAAATTATTTAAATTATATATAATTTAAGTTGTATTATGTTACTTTTTTATGAATTTAAAAAACCATAATGAGTATTTTACTTGAAAATAAATGGTTATTTTTACAAAAATTCTTATTATACACTATTCACCAAAAAATAAATCTTTTTAGAAAAATCCTAAAAAATCACCATAAGATAATATTGACATGATGATTTCAAAAAAAATTAATACAATTAAAATTTAAAATAAATTATATAAATTAATCATAATTTTCTTATGAATTTTTTTTATAAAAAACAACATTGGGTATAATATATTTTTTAAGCATAAAATAGTATTTCCAGAAATTGAGTACTTATTTATTATAAAATAATCACTAAATTTGAGTTATTTAAATTCATTGTAAATATTTTTTAAAATGATTTTATTAATATTCAAATCAACCAATTTAATGAATATTTTATAAAAGTTACTATATCATGGTTTATATAGACTTGGGGTTCTGTTAAAGTAATCCTATCTAATATCTCATGTTTATTTCAAAGGAAATATGTATAAAATCCAAGTTTGTTAAATTATACCCTATTATAATTAATCTCACCCTAAAAATTCCATTAATATAATAAAAAAGATGATAACATCTTTTCTTCATCGTATCCTTGGGTTCCATTATACCTTTCTCAAATTTCTAATTCATTTAAAGAACTTTACCCAGGTGAGTAGTATTGTTCCATAGAACATTATCTATATGATATAATATTTTTATTATTTATTAATCATATGAAAGATCATGATATAGTGGTATAACCTTTGAGGTATGTACATTTGAGTGATTAGGTATGTACTTCCTTAAGAGACATATATTGAACACATCATGAACATGAGAGAGGTTCAGTGGGAGTTTCAAGAAAAAAGTGATATTGTAAATCCAATCAAGAGTTTATAAAGGACCACTACACCTATGGATTAGTATTATATTCCTAAAAAATATCATAACCTTATTCAATATAGTTATTTTTTGGAATAACTTCTCACTAACATCAAATTCCATATGTCACCAACAATTGTCCTTATAACTGTTCTCTTGACTCTGAGATGCATTGTTGTTATAATAAATGGTTATGAACTTCTCTATCAATTACTCTACAAGATCAAGGCCTTATGTCATTCTTTATCCAAATTTATCTCATCACATTAGAGTTATAAAAAATATTCCATATATGGCTTCATGATCAGCCATCTGGATTCTCACATAAAATCTATTATTGTATGAAAATTATACTATATAAAGGTGTTGATCCCAATCTCCTTTTAAATATAAATAATAAAATATCAACATATACTCTAGTTTTATAATAGTTCTATTATACTGACCATATTTCTATAGATGATAATTAGTACTGAAACACAACATTATATCTAGTGCTTGATGAAAACTTCTCTAGAACATCTTGGTAATACTCATATCCCAATAAGAATCAATTGAATATTGAACTCCATGAAACCTTAAGACTTTTTTAGTTTATACCATGGAAATATAATAAATAAATAAATCTTCTCTAAAATAAATGATTTTTTTGTATTTCTTAAGCAGATCGACAAAACCTGAAATAGTAGTATGGCCTTTAGATGTTTTGGGGAGTCCAACAAAAAAATATGTGGTTTTGTCTTCCCATTTTAATTATAGTATGTGTAATGATTCTAACATATCATTAGACTTATATATCCCAGAAATAACTTGACTACATAACAATAATTAATATGTATACTATTAAATATCTCTCTTTATGTTGTACCTCATAAAATACTATTTCAAATCACTAGTAATCTTCATACATACATGATGAATAGAGAATGATGAGCTTTGAGATTCTTCCAATAGATCCTTCTTAAATCTGGGTATTGATGGAATAAATACTAGGTTCTTAAATATTTTTATTCTATCAAAATCAAGGTTGAAATCATGAACATTTCTAACTTTCTATTTCATCTCTATATCCTCCTTCTATACATTTTTAATATCCACATGGATAGATGGTTGAACATCATTTAATAAAGATAATATTTCTACTCTTACTACAAGATTTCCATGCCCATCCTTTACAAATAAATAAATATTGGGTCTTTTGTGATCCTCATCATATATAACCAAAAATTACCATTTTGATTTAAAGCATTAGTTTCCTTGTTTTATTTCACTGGGTGGTAATGTATTGAGCGTTCATAACAATTAATAAACTACAACCTCTCTCTGTAACATATTCAACTCTTTGATAGTGAATATATAAATCAATCATTTATGATTAGTATATATGTCACTAATTTCTATTTAAATATAATTCTTCCATATCATTAATGTAATTATTATTTTTAACTCTGAATTATGATTCATGTAATTTTTTTCATAAATATTCAGTTGGAATAATGAATAAGAAATCACTATATCATTATGGTAGAGAACAAATCCCATCCCATCCTTTTATTTATCTCTATAAATAAAAAATATTTTCCACTTGATGGTAGTATGAGAATAGGTGTAACATGCCAAGATTTTGAGAAATGTTTTTTTAAAATAAATTTAATTTTTAAGATAGCATTCATTACACACAATACTAAGTTTTAACAAAACACAACATACCACTATAAATATTAATATTTAATATGATAGTTATGATATTGATGATGGAATGGATGGTATCAATAGGATTAAAAATATTATGAAAATATATGTTTTACACATGTATATTAAATTAATTCCTAAGTGTCCAATTAATTATAAATGAAAATAAAAACAATTTTAAAATAGATGATTTGTTTTTCTGAAAAAAATAGTTTTTTCACACTAACATGTTTTATCTCAATAAATTAATTAAAAAACTTTAGGTGAATTATTTTAATTAAATTTATAAATTATTTATTCAAAAAAAATTAACATTCAACTTATTTATTTTCTATGTATTGGATAAGTACAAATCAAATTTTATGCTTAAAAACTGTGTTTTTTATAAAATGTAATTTTGTCACCTTTAGAAAACTTCTATTAAAATATTTTTTTTATCAATTTGGAAGATATATTTGAAAAAATAACCAAATTTTTAAATAATAAAATTAAAATTATCTAAGATTTATGTTTTGATAATTTTTAAAAAATATAATTTTTTGTGAATAGTGAAAAATAATGGTTTTTAATAGAAATCTACCTTTCCATTCAATACATTTTAAAGCTATATTTTATTTAAAAATGGTTCTGAAAGTAAAATTGGTTCAATTATATATCAATTAATCCAATTAAGGTAATTTTAATCAATTTCATATTGAATTTTGATATAATAACTTTATAAAACATTGAACATTTATCCTTAGAAAATTGTTTTTTCATGAAGTCGGAGTGTTTGATTTTGAAACAAATTTCTCTACTAAAATTGACTATAATTTAGAAAAAATTGATTAAATTTTTTTAATAATCATTATTTTTATTAAATAATAAGTTAAAATTAATTTTTCTCAATATGAATAGTGAAAACAGTAAAAAATAATTACCTTGGTTAAATTTAACACCAGTTTACTAGGGTCTAAACTCAAATGATAAGCGGTAAAATGACCTATAAACTTACCCAAGACCAATTTAATTGAAATATTTTATCCTTACAACCTATATGGTTTTATAATGACCCAATTTGGATATGTTTTTCATGTGAAAAACACGGGTAGACTTTATTCTTTTCAAACATTCCATCTTTGTCCTCCCGCCCACTTATAAACTATCACCCCATATCCTATCCTATTCACACATCTAAACCCATTTTATTTAGAAAATACCAACCCAAATATATTCCTTATCTCTATACCCACACTCAATAGGCCTTTTTATATCATTAATCATATCTTGTACGGCATTAGTTTAAACATAATGAGGTTATCTGAAGAAGATGTAAAGTTTTAACTGTGTGTTTTTTACTTCATCTTCTTACTTATTTTACTCTTATAAAATTATAATGATATAATAAAACTAGTATATAAAATATAATTATGTTATGTTATGTTATTTTAATAACTTATGTACATCTCATCTTCCATTTAATGTGAAATGAAAACATTGATCGTGTGCACGACGGACTACCACCTCACGAACCTATATTATATGTTACCCATAACCACCTCACATGGCTAGATATAATGATGGATTTAAAGTTTATAAATTATATATTATAAATATTTAATTATAATACCTCATATATCTTCTTACCTCCAAACCCATTGGAAAATAATAACTCACTCGGGTGTACGGCGGACGACCGCCACTCAAACCGATGTAAGGTGTTTTTCATTTCTTTTTTACATGGATGGTAATATGGATAGATTAAATGACTATATATTATATTTTTAAAATAATTATACCTTCACAATGAATATGTCTCATATATCTTCATACTTTCTATTCAATGGGGGATATGATAAATTTTTTCGTATGTACAGCGGACTACCGCCTCATGAGGCAATGTTATTCATTTTTCACTAACACATTGAATGGAATTTATAAGGTTAAATTTAACGAATATATGTTATATATATGAAATAAAAATTATTCTATAAATTTAATATATTATTTAACTTTCTTTAATTTCATCCATTGATAAAATGGAAATAGTGCTCATGCATACATACAATCCACTGTCTCCATAAACAATGTATTTAATTTTATGTCTCTAAATTTTAAGGATTACTATAAATAAATATAAAATGAATATAGATGATATTTATATCATGGATAAATATATTTATATTATGTAACTATGATAAAATTAATAGGAATGAAAATAAAAAATCAAAACGTACTTGATAAATAGAGAAGTTATTGCTCAAAATGTGATTTTAACATGGAATTATTAATAAATTGGTAATAAAAGGTCTTAATTAAATTATAAATGGTAATATTTATATTTATTTTTCTTCAATAGATGAATAATAAAATTCTATTTATTATAAAGTAATTTTTAATTTGTATGAAGTAAGTCGAGACTTAAGGTTATCGATTTTTTTCTCGATTTGCTTTATTTAGAACATATGTTATGAGATTCACTTATCTTATTTTATGAGGATTTTATATAGCCCCATTGAAATTTTATATCATAAATATCCTTATATTCTTGATATTTAAATTTTTTTTGATTTTATTCTTTAAGGAGGCTTACAATTCAAAAGTTACCTATTTGGAAAGGGTTTGAGGTTATAATCTCAATATTTACCCGGATTATATATGATTATGATTTAAATAATGAAGTCTTATAATCCATATATAAATAAACTCATGAAATTTATTATCCTATGGTTAGGTAATTATAATACATTTTTCACTTTATTTTCCTTTCTTTATGTAAACCTCATTTCAAAAGAATGTTTTTAGAGAAAACTCACTTCATTTCTCTCTTTGTTCAAAAACCATTTTTCTGATATCCAGGTTTTCTAAAAAAATTATCAAAAAAATAATAATTTTCCTCTCATATTTTATAATTTCATTTTTACCCTTATTTTAATTTTTACAGAAAACTGTTAAATTACTCATTATATTTCATTCAAAATAAAGCATTTTTGGATTTTACAGAATATTTAAAAAGAATATTTATTTTAACATGTACATAATTTTTTGTTGCTATGAAAACACAGTGTTTTAAATATTAATTTATATTATTAAATATTAATTTTCAAAGGAACAAAATTTTGAAAAAAAATTATGTTTTAAACAAGTGTTTTTAAATTGGGAAAGATATTTTCCTCAAAAAGAAATTTCAATTATTTTTAAATATTTCTTTATATGTTTCTAAGATTATTTTCAAATAAAATTATTTGAAAAAATATTTTTGTTTAAAAAAATTAAAAGAGAAAATTATTTTTCAATAAGAAAATTTTTAATTGAACTTTAAAGATTTATTTATAATTTTTTAATGTTATTTTCAAACCTGAGGATTGGAAAATATTTTGAGTTTTATAAAAAATCATGGTGAGAAATTTATTTTCCTCAAGAATCATTTTTATTGATCTTTAAAGATTTAATTATATTTTTACAAATTTATTTTAAAAAAAAAGGATTTTTAAAATGATTTATTTTAAAAAAAATCAAAGTGGAAAGGCTATTTTACTCAAGAAATGTTCCATGTGATCATTAAAGTTCATTTTCTATATAAGATAAAATCATTTAAAGTTACATAATATTTATTGCAAAAATTATCTAGTTTTAAAATCTTTATTTTTTATTAGTATGTTTTATTTTTTTGATGATAAGATATTTAAGAAACCTGTTCCTTTTCCACATTTTTTTCTATGATAAAACTTTGAAATGTTTATAAAACTCATTTCTTTTCCATGGGTTATGATATGAAGAAATGTTTATGAAACCCATTTATTTTCATGGTTTATAAGATGGGGAAGGATTTATGATAATGTTTCATAAAAATAAATGGTTTATGTGATGGGTGGGACCTATATCGCACCCCAATGCATTGGGTGATGATAAATGTTCTATGATCTCAGAGGGTACATGAGAGGTTATCTCAATCATAAAAAGACGGTATATGAGACGATATCCCAATCCCAAATTAGGTATATGGGTGGTTTCCCAAGACTATAATGTTATTGATTTCTTAATTGGTATCCCTGATATAAGGTTTTGCATTCCTTTTTTTTTCTAAAACTCTATGTATTATAGAAATATTATTCTCTAATAGTATATGTTATTTTATTCCTATAAGATTCATGTCTTATGAACTACTATAATTTATTCCATGACTCATGTTTAAAGTCTATGATATGTAGGGTATGGTTATTCAAATTTTATTTTAATGATCACATACCCTTATTCTCATGTTAGGCTTATGTGATCAATGATATCTCCCTTATTTTCCCTTACTAAGAACATTATCACACCATTTATTATAATTACATTCCCCAGGATATAAGGAAAGGATTTAATTAAGGAATGTTTTAGAAGAATAATCCAATGGAAGATATTTATAGGAGATGTTGTAGATCATTCAAGGAATAATAATATCATGTATCTAGTCTCTAAAAACTCTATACCATTACGGTCCTTGAGAAAGTTTTTGTTAAATGTATTTAATATAAATCTAAAAAGATGTGATATTAATTTATGTTAATCTTTTGGAATTATTGTTAGTATCAAAGGAAAGTTTTAGTTATCGTTTGGGAAATAGTATTAGAAAAAATTAGTAATATCCATAGGGATATTCCTACGGATATGACTTAGGATATAGCAAGGGATATCTCAATGGATAATTATAAGTATAGGAAAATATCATGGAATTTTGGGGAAGGATAGAGCCTGTGGATTCCATGAAATTTCATCCTAGTTTGTTTACTATGAGTGGACGTGGCTCTATCATAGAGGTACCTAGGGGTAATAAATCTAAAAAGGAAGTAGTGTGTCAGAATTGATTATTACCTAGTCCACAACAAAAGGCCCTACTACACACCTGTTTTGACACTCCTGGGGGATATGTGTTGGTTGGAAATTAAGAAATATATTATGAACCATCATGAAGGATTTTAATAATGACCATGAATAACTTACGTTAATCCTATGGTGTCATAAACTGAATATTGGGTGTCAATATTTAGACATTCTAAAATTGATTTTCATGAATATGTGGTTTTCACTATGAATATTTTTTCTCGCACTATGATTTTTGGTTTTAGTCAATTTTGGGGTCCATAAGGAACTAGTGTAACATTGAATTTGTTATAATTTTTTTTATAAAAACACAAATTTGATGTTGAATTGAGTAATGGATATATTGATTTTTTCCAACTAGTTATCACAATATATGATTAACAACATGCACCTTAACCATCTCTTAGACTCAATAGAGAAGAGAATGAAAGAGTTTGTTGAGTGGTATTTTAGTAGATTCCATGGATTAAAGGAAATTCATTTTTATATATTTCAATACCATGGGAAGAAAAACACTAGGGAATACCTCAGTGGAACAAGAATATGTTTTATTGGGGGGAGTATAAAGGCACAGATCATGTAATTATTGAGGAAAAATGAGATTTTCAGTAAATGCAATGGATCAAAATGTTGGTCTCTCTAGGTTATTATTAAAGGATAAATGTTTTAAATGTGGAAAGTATGTGCATTATTAAAATAGATGTCCTCGGGGGAAATATCGTGAATAAAATCAATAATGTGGTATGATTAATGGTTGTACTGGTAATGATGAAGAGACCAAAAATGAATTATTAATGGTATAGGGAATTCAAATAGTATTGTTTATGTTAAATGTATGAATAATTCTTAAATTTAGGTTGATTAATACTTCATATTTTAGGAAATATGTACTAATGAATAAGATAATGGGTCCTAGTTAATAGTTTAATAATTAAGTGGAATTATTGATGTTTTTGTTTATAGGAATTCAATAATTATTTAATATTAATTTTGAAAGATATAAGTAGTGTTCTATATCGGTTTTTTATTAAGGAATGGAAAGAATATATTCAATGGTACTGATGACCTAGAAAAGTGGTTTAATATAATGGTGATATTTTGCATAAAAGGTATGATTATTGGAATATATCTATTAATATGTTCCTAATGTTGAGATAATGATGTTGGGATAAAGATATTATAGGTATGAATAAAGTAAATTGGATAGTATTGATCACTATGGAACTGATTAAAGGTTTGTTGACAATTGGTTTATGTTATCATTGATATAGTTTACAACGTTATTGGATTATTGGAATATTTATAATAATCTATGTTTATATTCAATTAATGATGGACTCTGTATGTTTTCATTAAGGTATTATTATAATTATTCTTATTATCATGTTTCAAGAGAATATATTAACAAAGAATTAACATATTTTGTATGTCATTATTACAAGCTATTATATGATAGTTGGTGGGTTAATTCCAAGTTTATTTTCATAATTTCAATTAAATTATTTATAAATATTGGATTTTGGAAGGGTAATAAGGTCAATAATTTATAGAATTGTTTATTTTGAAAATTGGATGAGGTTTTAGAGATTAATGTATTATTTACCATATAAAGATTTATGCATATTGGATAACTTATACTAACCACTTTCATAATAAATACTATAGATATAAGGGATGAAATATCATTATTTTATGTATCTTATTATCCATTAGTGCTTCATGCATGAAAAATTCATCTCATCTGGTAGAAGATAAAGTGAAAAATTGATCAAATCAAAACCAAAGGATAAGATTATGATTATGAAATGGAATGAAATTAAGGAAGTTTATTTCCTCTTGAAAATTCCTCAACTCTTAGAAAAATGATGTTGGAAAAAAATGTTACCCTGATACCTTCATTTATGGTGAACCAATAGTATTTTCACTCATTATATAATTGTGTATTTGTGGTTTTTAAAATTTTAGATCATTCAATTTCCTACAATAGATTATCTCTATCATTATATAAAATTTGTTGGTCGGAGTAGTTTACTCAAGAGGGGAGGGGTGAATTGAGTAACTATAAAAATTTCTATTAAAAGAATCTTATTTTGAAAAGAAATGGTTTCCCCAAAAATAGATACAGCCCAGCTAATCATGTTTATACTATTATAAGAGTTTGAATTTTTAAACAGCTTCTTATAAGATTGATTAATTATCAGTAATCTTAATTTGTATTATTAACATTACATTTGAAGTTATCCTACTAAGACAAACCAGTTATAACTTCTTTCCAAGACTAACTATCAAATTGAAATTAGTGTTTTCTGGATTATGTAATAGAGTAATAAAATAGATAAGACTAAATTTAAATAGCACAGTGGATATGAAACGAGTGGTTCAGTCTCAAGCCGAGACCTAATCCAATCCACTTGGTGATCACCTTCCACCAAGCAGTTTATATGAATAAACTCTAATCCACACCCTGGATTGGGGTTAACAATAATACATAGACTGTCCAGGTCACATAGGGACCTCCTCCAAAGTTTTTGTGGGTAAACAACAATAATAACTAGGCCACACAGGGACCTCTTCCATAGATTTCGTGGGTAAAAAAAAGTATAAATAGTTTGGTGTAAGGATTTAGAAATCCTCCAGTTTAGCACAGGATTCGGTGTGTGTAAGGAATATACAGAGTACACACACTGCTCAAAAGTAAGTAAAATAATCATTGAGAGAGAGTAGATATGAGTTTAAAATGCTGTATTGATTTGAAGTGCAGCTCTGGACTCCTTTGATTAAATTGAAATGCTTTTGAGTCCTTCTCTTTTTTTTGTCTTGAAAAGTAGAGTGTCGTGATTCAGCTTATGTTCTTTACGAGTTTTGACAATGTGAATATGTTCTTTGGATTCCATTGTACTTCGTATGTTCTTCAGTAGAGTCGTATTGCATGCATGAGACAATTATTTCTTTGAAAATCTTACAATATGTTCTTCACGGGCATGCTCACAGGCTTGTTTTTTATTCAGTATCGCACTGTCTTTCTCTTGGGCACACTTCACTCTTTATCTGTGAATGCATGAGTTTTAGCTGATAGGTTCCATGTGTTCTATACCTCTTACCTCGTACTGTTTGATGATATGTATACAAAGAAAAATTAATTATGTTAGTGTATTAAAGACATCAAATATGACTGTTAGAAATTAAATTGAAAGACGAAAAAATATTTTAAGAAACAGTGTCACAATAAGTTATGAAAACGGTGTCTCCTTCACACGGTGTCTGAGTGTCACAGTGTCTCATTTACGGTGTCTTGTTCACGGTTCCTTGTTTACGGTGTCTTTTTCATAGTGTCTTGTTTCACAGCGTCTTGTTCACGGTGTCTAGCTTCATGGTGTCTATTTTACGGTGTCTGTATTACGGTGTCTGGCTTCACGATGTCTGGTTTACGGTGTCTTGATTCATGGTCTCTTGCTTCACGGTGTCTGGATTACGATGTTTGGCTTCATGGTGTCTTGCTTCATGGTGTCTAGCTTCATGGTGTCTTTCTTACGGTGTCTTGCTTTACGGTGTCTTGTACTTAGACAAATAATTGTATTCAGAATTAAACAATGATATGCATGAAATGGATTGAGCATAACCATTATAAATAATGAGAGAATTTGAAACATAAATACACATGATTGGATATAATTTATAGTATTTAACAAGGTTGAATAAGATTTGTGATCATTAATGAGATTTTTTATCATTAAAAAAAGATTAAAACATGAGGAGTCCAACAATATCCCCCTTTTTTATGATCACAAATCATGTACAGTAAAAGTGTAAATTAGATGCAACCATAGAGAATACAACATATAGAAACTTCTCCCCCTTTGGGGATTATCAAAATATTTAAAGAAGAGAGGGTAAATAGTGCACATTCTATTAAGAGTAAATAGAGTTTAGTACAAAATAAACAATAAATGCAAAAACAATGGCATTCCCATAAAAAATGAGTAAGTACTGGTCTTCTTCAAGAACTGTCCTTCTCTTTGCTTTTATCAGCAGCAGAAGAGGAAGACATAGGGGAAGTGGTTGATGTAAAAGAAGGCAGATACGTGGTAGATAAAGAGGGTAAAGCGAGACCTTCAAAGACTGAGGGAGCCAAGGTATGAGTAGTAGAAGGTCTTTGAAGTTGCTGATCAATAATCACATGCCTGATCTGACTGAGATCTTGGCCAAAAGACATGGTAGTTGAGGCTAAGGTAGAGGTGAAGGTAGGAAGACCAGGTCTGAGAGGTGCATCCACTGGAGAAACAATTTCTATACTCTGGACAAGAAGATAAGGTCTCAGGAGATTTATGAAGTCTGTAATAATATCTCCACCATACTGCATGGCTTTTTCAAAGTCAGCTTTGTTTTCCATAAACTTTTCCAATAATAGGGTAAACTCGGTTAGCTTCTGGACTTGGGTTTTGAAGGCTTGAGTCGCAGGAGGAATTCAAAGATTCTATACAAAGTATATAAAGTGGTTGTTCATATCATTCTTGGAGAAAATTTGTTTGAAATAGAAATCTACTATCTTAGAAATCTCCTGTTGGGCATCATTTGCAATCTTGGAGAAAATTTGTAATAGATCAAGAACTCTATCACTATTCTTGACAACTTCAGAGAAAGAATCCACATTAAAGCCACTGAAAGCATTCTGAAGCTCTTATTTGACTATAGATTGGAGAAAATTATTTTCCAAGGAAGGTGTAGAGGATTGACCAGAGGTATTATAAGCTTTGACAGATGTTGTCAGCGATTTGAGCTAATTTAGTACCTTTTGAAGACAACCAGTGTACTCATCAGTGAGTTTATTAAGGTTCACCACAAGCTCTCTCATTTCCTTCAACATCTGTTTGTTCCTTTATGAAATCTTTTCATCGAAGGATTCCAGATAAGGGTGAATCTGAGACACAACATCTCAAAAGATTTGAGAAATTGTGGGTGCTAGAGGAGCAATAGCAGGCTCTGATCTTGAATGCAGCTCTTTCTGAATGTTTTCAACTATGCTTCTTAGGTTTTTGACTTCATTACTGAGCTAATTGTTTTGAAATAGTACATCTTGAATATCATAGAGAATCTTAGGTTTTATTTTCTAAATTATTTTTTCCAATAATAGTGAGGAATCTCTCTCACTCAGATTTGTCACACGACGAGGTTGGGAGTTCATAAGTTTCTCAACTTCAGATAAGAGAGTATCTCCAAAATTCTTCAAATCATCCTTACTGACACAACGCAGCTATTCAGATAAAGGTTCAAGTGAAGGAATTGGTATAGGGATAGGTTCAGGTTAAGGTTCCTTCTCAGGTGCAAATATTTTGAATGATTTCAACTGAAATAGGGAAGAGAGATCAAGCCCGGTTGCAGTAACCTGCTGAGACTCATTCACATCATAGAAACTAGGAAATTTTTACTAAGTGTCCATAGGACTTGACTCAGTTGGATGTGAGGCTTCATCAGGCTCAAGATTTGGGGTTTACTCCCCCTCAACAGGCGCTTCCATCCCAGGACTGAGAGTCTTTGGAGATTGGTCTAAATCCACAGACTCAGCTATAAGTTCCTAATTCATTTCTTATCTAGCTAGCTGAAAGTCCAGATCCATCCTTTCTTCAGTAGAGGGTATGATTTCTGGAGCAAATGGTTCCATAGGTAGTTCCTCCAGATTCTCTTCTTGCACAATAGGGAGTTCTTCTATAGTATTCTCTTCCATGGATTGCTTCTCAAATTTTGTGACAACTGATTCTTTTTCAGCCTCAGGTTGGATTTCTAGATTGAAATCATTTCCAGGGGTAGGAGCCTATTATTCAAGGATAACACGAGGAACAATAGTCCTTTCTTCTTCGACAATAACCGCTTCCCTATGTGGTACTTCAACCTATACTTCCTCTTCTTCTGAATACTCAACAAGTTCATCTGGTTCCAAACCAGGATCAGAAATGTCTTTCGGCCTTGATGGATAATCAACAGGATTAAACTTCTCATAAACCTTATCATTTTCTTCCACCCATTCATTTTTTCAAGGATTCCAGTTTATCTTCATTCTCTTGATGATGGATTTAGAGAGACAGTACTCACGGTCCACAATCACTTCTTCATTAGGTCCTACCATGCCTTTTGCAGAAAGTATGACTGATATTAGCCGAGAGTAGAATAGAGAAGTGGACTTGGATGTAACTTTGATCAACTCACACATATGGTGAATGATGTACTTTCATAGGTTGATCTTATGTCCATTTTTCATAAGATGAATCAAAAACACATCTTGATATTTTAACACAGCAAAATCACCTTTTCTTGGACTAACCATATTTTGAACAAACTTAAACAGAAGTCATGTTTCTCCATCTAGTTCAGCAGCGATGGCCCTTCCCTTGGTGCCATTTCTAGTTAGGGTTTCCAGAACATCTTCAAGATCAAAGAAATTAGTTGAAGGAGGAGGTCCTCTATGATAATCCTCATATATACCTTCACGAGGTATCCTAAGGCATGCAGCCCATAACCTCAAAGAGAAGAAGCATCTTTGGCCATTAACCCAGCTCCTCACAACATAACTTTAACCAAAGTCAAAAGATAACTATACATACTGGTAGAACTAAGCTACTAACCTAGGATAGATAGGTCTATTCTCCCTTGAGAACCACTCTAACCAGACTTTTTCTTTTAACACTTTCAAGACCAGAGATTTTCTAGATAAGAGCCATTCGGGGAAAATTTATTTCTCAGGTACAACACTACGATTTACTAGATTCGGATTTAGAGGTCCTTTGGGTGTCAGCTTAGGTGCAATCTTCTTCTTCTTTAGGTTGCGCTTCTCAGGTGTGGATGATGATGTATGTTTCATTCTTGTAATCCACTGAAGGTTCAGTAGAGAGAGAGAGAGAGTGATAAAAGGGTTTGTAAGGTTGAAAGGTTCGAAATGAGAGAAAGTCCAAGTGAAGAACTGAGTGAAACTTTTTTATTTTATCATTTAGGAATTCCAATCGACACAAAAATAAAAATGAGGGCAAGTAAAAGAGGTGAAATGATAATTACCATGATACGGGTTTAAAGAAAAATATAAATAATTTTCACGGTGAATCCTTGAATGGTCATTATGGTGAGACAGTGAGTGGTCATCATGGTGAGACAGTGAGTGGTCATCACGGTGAGATAGTGAGTGGTCATCACGGTGAGATAGTGAGTGAACTTCTCAGTGAACATTACAGTGAGACAGTAAATTTCAGACAGTATGTAAAATGTGCTAACGGTGAGACTCAAACATAAGAGATAGTAATTGAGAAACCGTAATCATGAAATAATAAAATATAACATTGTAAAATTTAAAATAGAAAGACAAGTAAGATATATATTTGAGATTTATCATGCCAAGATCATGTATGATGTATTCTATTCTCTTAGAATTTAATGGTTTAGTGAATATATTAGCAAGTTGATGTTCTGTACCAATGAATTCCAAGGTGATATCACCTTTCTGATAATGATCTCTCAAAAAGTGATGTCTTACATCAATTTGTTTTGTCCTTGAATGTGAAACATGATTTTTTGAGATGTTAATAGCACCTGTGTTGTCAAAATTTATTGTTATATGTCTGAATTGATATCCATAATCTAGTAATGTGTGTTTCATCTAGAAAATTTGTGCACAACAAATGCCAACAGCTATGTATTCATCTTCTGCAGTAGATAATGCAAGCGAATTTTGTTTCTTACTACACCATTATACTAGAGACTTTCCTAAAAGGTGACATGTTCTAGAGGTTCTCTTTCAATATAAATTACAGCCACTGAAGTCAGCATCAGAATAACTAACTAGTTAAAATAATTGTCCTTTAGGATAGAACAGTCCTAGATTGGGTGTATTCTTGAGGTGTTCGAAAATTCTCTTTACAGCATTTAAATTAGAATCTTTAGGATTTTCTTGAAAACGAGCACACATACATACACTAAACATAATTTCTGAATGGCTAGCAGTTAAGTAGATTAAACTTCCAATCATTCCTCTATAAGTGGTTTGATCAACATATTTTCCATCTTCATCAAGATCCAACTTATAGGTGGTTCTCATGGTATTGTCACTACATTTAGAGCTATCTAATCCAAAATGTTTTAAAATATCTCTAGTGTATTTACTTTGAGTTAAAAAAATTCCATCATTATTTTGAAAGATTTGTAATCCAAGATAGAATTTTAGTTCACCCATTAAACTCATTTCAAATTCATTTTTCATCATTTTAGAAAAATCAATACATAATGAATTTTTTTAAGATCCAAAAAAATATCATCTACATAGATTTGAACAACTAAAACATCATTATAAATTCGTTTTATAAAGAGGGTAGGATCAGCTATTTCTTTTGTAAAACCTTTATAAATGAGAAAAGTACTCAATCTATCATACCAAGCTCTTGGATCTTACTTTAAACCATATAAATCTTTTGATAGTTTGAAAATATGATTGGAAAAATGAGGATTTGTAAATCTAGGGGGTTGTTCAATAAAGACATCCTCAGTTATATACCCATTTAAGAATGCACTCTTAACATCTATTTGATATAGTTTGAAATTCATATGTGCAGCATAGGCAAGTGGGATTCTGATGGCTTCAAGTCTGGCTACTGGAGAAAAGGTCTCCTCATAGTCAATTCCTTCTTCTTGACTATATCCTTGTGCAACTAATCTAGCCTTATTCCTAACTATATTTCCAGCTTTATCTAAATTATTTCTAAAACCCCATTTAGTGCCTATAATGAATGTGTCCTTGGGTCTTTCAACAAGTTTACAAAATTTGTTTCTTTCAAACTGATTAAGTTCTTCTTGCATAGCCATTACCCAAAATTCATTATTGAAAGCATCATCAATGTTTTTAGGTTCAAGTTGTGACAATAAGTCTTGATGTTTGACCTGTTTTCATAGAGAAGCTCTAGTTTTTGTTCATTTCTCTAAGTCTCCTACAACAGCATCTAAGGGATGGTTTTTAAGGGTTCTAACCTTTATAGAAAAAGAGGGACTATAGATTTCAGGTTCATCAATAGATTCAGGTTCATTATGACTCGATTGTAGATAATTTCCAGAATTTGAAGTTTTCACAGATCCTTTCACAGAGAATTTTGAGGATTTTGAGTTGATGTTCAAATTTGATACATTATCCTCCAAATTTTCTAGGATGGTTCTAGGATCATGTGGATCTATTTCATCAAACTTGATATGAATAGATTCTTCCACACATTTAGTTCTCTTATTGAATACTCTATAAGCTTTACTTTATATTGAGTAACCTAGGAAAATTCCTAATCCCTTTTGGATGAAATTTTTTTAAGATTATACTTAGTATTGAGAATAAATACTTTGCAACCAAAAACTCTAAAGTAATTAACCTTAGGCTTCCTATTTCTCCAGATTTCATACAGGGTCTTTTTGAGAATTGGTCTAATCAAGACTCTATTGATTATGTAGCATGTTGTATTAACAACTTCAGCCCAAAAGTAGATAGGTAAGTCATAATCACTAAGCATTGTTCTATAAATTTCTTGCAGGGTTCTATTTCTTCTTTATACAAAACCATTCTGCTGAGGAGTTATAGTTTTAGAGAAATTGTGACTATAATCATTTTGTGAGCAAAAGGATTCAAACTCTTGATTTTCAAGATCACGACCATGATCACTTCTTAAAGATTTAATTTTAAGGCCACTAAGATTTTCTATAGACTTGGAATACTTAGTAAAATAAGAGTAGGCTTCACTTTTGTGAGCCATGAAGAAGGTCCAGGTATATAGAGAAAATTTATCTACCATAACATAAACTTAGTGCTTCCCATTTAAACTAGAAACTATATATGGTCCAAAAAAATCCATGTGAACCAATTCGAGAGGTTCAGAAGTAGAAACTTTTTTCTTTGTTTTGAAAGAGATTTTTTGTTGTTTTCCATTTTGACAAAGATCACATACTTTGTCATGTGGAAACTCAAGTTTGGTTAAATCTTTAACTAGGCCTTTTCTAGTTATCTTTCAAAGGGAGTGAACATTACAGTGTCCTAGTCTCCTATGCCATAGCCAATATTCTTTATGAAATACACTTAAGTATGAAACATTTTGAGAAGCTAAGGAATCTAAATTAATAGAATAAATGTTCTCATTCCTTGATGCAGAAAATACTAATTCATCTTTAGAATTAAAGACATTATAGGTATCATTTTCAAATTTAATATGATATCCATCATCACATAATTGTGAGATACTGAGAAGATTATATTTTAAGCCATTAACAAATAATACTTTATAGATTAAAATTGAATCAGTGTTACTAATATGGCCTAAGCCAATGAATTTCCCTTTATCATTTTCACCAAATGTGACATGTCCTCCATCTACTTTTATCAGGTTATTGAGGCATGAGTAGTCTCCTGTCATGTGACTTGAACATCCACTATCCAAGTACCATATATTTTTGTAGGAGCTCTTTAAGCATATTTCCTATAACATGATCGAGCAAAGACAGATTTTGGTACCCATGCTCATTTGGGACCAGTAATATTAGTAATAAGTGCTTTAGGAACCCATATTTTTCTCATAGGTTTCCTATGATCATTATGTAAAGTATTTGAAAAATAAACTGTATTTGGTCCACAAAAATTTGAAACAGTAGAATATATATCATGACTTGAGCTAGTTGAGTTGTGTCTAGAACTGGGAACAAAACCATATGTCCTATATTTTGAAACAAAATTTGTTCTACCAAGGTTTCTTTTACCAGGTTGATAACCCATGATAGTATTGTATTTGGGGGAAATTCGTTTTCCTAGTATTTGGGTAAGGGTATTTTTCCCATTAGTAAACTTTTCTCAGTAACTTTTTAATTGCTCATTAGATATTTTTAATTCATTGTTTTCTTTGACCAGTTGAGTATTTTTCTCCTTTTTAGTAGTAATTTCAGATTTAACATTTATAGTGAGAGCATGTTGTTTCTTCAATAATTTATATTTATCTTTTAATTTATTGTGTGTCTCTTAAATCATGTTACAGTACTCAAACATTTCTTCATTAGTCATATTTTCATAGTCACTTTCCTCTTCAGAATAGTACGAATTATGTACAGAAGAGTTCAGTGTTACCTCATATGTGTTTGTCATAAAACATATATTGGCTTTGTTAGCCTATTCATCATGTGATGTCTCTAAGTCGCTTGAACTATCCTCAGAGGCACTCCAAGTTGTTTTCATTGCATTTTTGTACTTCTTGCCCTTGTCCTCATATTTCTTCTTATACTTGAGCTTTGGACAGTCATCCTTTATATGTCCTTTGCACTCACATTCATAGCATACAATTTCATCAGTTTTATCACTTCTTTTACAGTCCTTTTTCCAGTTTCCTTTTAGATCATACTTTCCCTTGAAGTTAGGATTCCTAAAAAAGTTCTTCTTTTTGTAAAATCGTTTGAATCTTATGGCCAGTTGAGCTATCTCCTCATCACTATCAGGTGATGATTGTTCAGTGGTGGAACTTTCTATAGAAGCTTCCAGTTTCCCTTTGTCTTTGTGCTTCGAGTAGGTGGTCTTAAATGCTATAGATTTCCTCTTTGGTTCATCCTATTATTTGTTAACTTTCAACTCTTCCTCATATATCATCAGTTTTCCATTGAGTTCTTTTACTGGTATCTTGTTGATGTCACATGATTCTCTAATAGTGACAGTGGTTCCCCTCCATCTTTTAGGTAGACATCTAAGGATTCTCATGATCTATTCTTTGGTAGTGACTTCTCTTCCTAGAGAAATCATTGTGTTGAAAATCTCATTGAACCTAAGATATATATCAGAAATAGGCTCATTAGGTTTCATTTTAAAATTATCATATTTTATAGTATAAGTATTATGTATCATTTCCTTTACACTAGACGTTCCTTCATGTGATACAGACAAGGTATCAAAATTTCATGGGCAGTTTTACAAGCAGAAATCCTATTAAATTCATCATCTCCTAAGGAACAGTACAAAGAATTCATGGATTTTTAATTATTATTGTAAGAAATTTTGGTAGGTTCATCCCATGTAATTCTATCAGTCACAGGATGTTTTTATTCATCTATTAATGGATGACCAAATTCCAAAGATCATACTCTCTAGATGCATTTTCATTTTAATTTTCGATTGAGCATTTTTTTTTCATTAAATAATGGTGGTTTGTTGGTTGGAGCACCTTAAAATCTATTTTCCATACTAAATAATTACTTTAAAAGAGCTATAAATTTAGAATTAACAAAAATTTATAGATCTTTAAAGTACAACTACAATCACAGATGAGTAAGATTACACAGAGTCCTAATAAAGAAACTTATAACCTCCCTCTGATACCAAATATTGGTCAGAGTAGTTTACTCAAGAGGGGAGGGGTGAATTGTGTAACTATAAAAATTTCTGTTAAAAGAATATTATTTTCAAAAGAAATGGTTTCCCCAAAAATAGATATAGCCCGGTTAATCAACGTTATATTCTTATAAGAGCTTGAATTTTTAAACAGCTTCTTAGAAGATTGATTAATTCTCAGTAATCTTAATTTGTATTATTAATATTACTTTTGAATTTATTCGACTAAGAAAAACCAGTTATAACTTCTTTCTAAGTATAACTATCAAAGTTAAATTAGTGTTTTCTGGATTATGCAATAGAGCAGTAAATTAGAGAAGACTACATTTAAATAGAACAATGGATGTTAAAACAAGTGGTTCAGTCTCAAGCTGAGACCTAATCCACTCCACTTGGTGATCACCTGCCACCAAGCAGTTTATATAAATAAACTGTGATCCACACCCTGGATCAGGGTTAACAATAGTGCATAGACTATCCAGGTCACACAGGGACCTCCTCCACAGTTTCTGTGGGTAAACAAAAATAATAACCACACCACACAGGGACCTCTTTTACAGTTTTCATGGGTAAACAGAAGTATAAAGAGTTTGGTGTAAGGATTTAGAAATCCTCCAGTTTAGCGCGGGAGTCAGTGTGTGTATGGAATATACAGAGTACACACACTACTCAAAAGTAAGTAAAATAATCACTGAGAGAGAGTAGATATGAGTTTAAAATGCTCTAGTGATTTGAAGTGAAGCTCGGGACTCCTTTGATTAAACTGAAATGCTTCTGAGTCCTTCTCTAGTATTTGTCTTGAAAAATAGAGTGTCACGATTCAGCTTGTTTTCTTCATGAGTTTTGACAATGTGAAGATGTTCTCTGGATTCCAGTGTACTTCGTATATTCTTCAGCAGAGTCGGATTACATGCATGAGACAATGCTTTCTTTGAAAATCATACAATATGTTCTTCGCGGTCATGCTCATAGGCTTGTATTTCATTTAGTATCACGATGTCTTGCTCTTGGGCACACTTCGCTCTTTATCTTTGAATGCATGATTTTTAGCCAATACATTCCATGTGTTCTGTACCTCGTACCTTGTACTATCCGAAAATATGTCTACAAAGAAACATTGATTATGTTAGTGCATTAAAGGCATCAATTATGACCATTATAAATTAAATTGAAATATGAAAAAATATTTTAAGAAACAATGTCACAGTAAATTATGAAAGCAGTGTCTCCTTCACACGGTGTCTAGACATCACGGTGTCTGAGTGTCACGGTGTCCCATTTATGGTGTCTTGTTCACGGTGCCTTGTTTACAGTGTCTTGTTCACGATTTCTTTTTTCGTGGTGTCTTGTTCATTGTGTCTATGGATTGAACTTAACCATTATAAAGCATGAGATAAATTGAAACATAAATACACATGATTGGATATAATTTATAGGAGTTAACTAGGTTGAATAAGATTTGTGATCATTAATGAGATTTGTGATCATTAAAACATGATTAATACATGAGGAGTCCAACATAATTATTTACACCTTTTTCCATGTTTATATCATCACCTCCCCTAATGTTATCCAATTTGGAAACCTATTTATTTTTTATTCCTGATGAAATTATTAATTTATTTTTCCTCTTATTAAGAGGAATTTTTATGGTCTCTTTTTAAGATTAGGGTTTCCCATAAAGGAATTTTTAAATATTAGACCCACTTAACATAAATTAAAATTATGCGGATGAATTTTTTTAAGGGGGTATAATGATACACCACAAGATTTTATGAAATATTTTTTTCAAATAAATTTAATGTCATTAATAGCTTGTTTCATATGCAATACAGAATAAAACACAATATACTATTAAAAATATTGATATTGAATAAGATCGTTATCGCATAGCCCTTCAAATATTGGGTATAAATTGAATTTACTAAAATAAGAAAATATATATTTTAAATATATAAATGAAGTCAATTATTGGGTGTCAAATTGATTAAAAATAAAAATAAAAAACAATTGAAAAAAATGAAATCATTTTCTGAAAAAGCTATTTTAATGCAAACAAATATGTTTTATCTCAATAAATTAAATAATCCACTATCGGTGAAGTATTTTAATGAAATGTATATTTTTTATATTAGATTAAATTTTTAACATTCATATTATATTTTTTATGTATGATATAAGAAAAAACTAAATTTATGATACAAAATTGTAATTTTTCTAAAATTGGTTTTGTTTCATTTTTTGAACTAATATTAAAATTAATTTTACCTAATTTTAGAAGTTATATTTAAAAATTTGAATATAGTTTTTGAAATAATAATTTTAAAGTTATCTTGTAGTTAATTGTTTTTAATTTTCTAAAACTATTAAATTTTCAGTTAATAGTGAAAAATAATGGTTTTTATTAAAAAACTATCATTTCATAAAAAATAATTATAATATAAATTTTATTTTAATATCATTTAAAAATTAATATTAGTTAAATTATATATATTAATAAAATTTAGTTTATTTTAATCCATTTCATAATGAATTTTTATATAAAAAATTTTAAAAATGTTAAATATTTTCTCTTTGGAAAACTACTTTTTCACCTCATTTGTGGGTTTAATTTTATATTAAAATTTTACAATTATGTAAGTGTAATTTATAAAAATGGATTTCATATTTTTAATTATAATAATTTATATTATATAATAATTTCAACTTAATTTTTGTTCAAAATGAATAGTAAAAATACTTTGAATTAATTATTATGGTTAAGGTTAAAACAGGTTTGCCATGATCAAACTAAAAAGATAAGTGGTAAAATTACCTTGAAACTTATTCAATACCCTTTTTATGGACATATTTATACTTTAAAACCTCTAATTTTCTATAAATACCAATTTTTAAGCTTTATGTAATGTGAAAAAATGTGAGTATATTTAATTCTTTTCAAATATTGCATGTGTGTCCTCTCCCCAACTTATAAAATTCCACCCCCTCTTCACGCTTCTTCAAACTTAAAACACCATTTATTTAATCCAATACCTACCCAAATGTCTTACATAAATCCCTTAAAACAATATATAGTTTTTTTTATATCATAAAATCAATCTAGTAAGGTGTAACGTTAAACCTAAATATATTTTCTGAAGAAGAGGTAATGTTTTAAACTATACATTATTGTTTTAATTTTTATTCTAACTCATTAAAATATTCATCAATTATGATGATATAAAACCATTATATACCATATGATAATATCTTATTATGTTAATTTCATAAATTATATCCATATCCAATTCCATAAAATGGGAAACAAAACTGTCGATCATGCGTACGATAGACTACTACCTAGTGAAAATATGTTATTCATTTTCTATCACCACCTCTCATAAAAAGATACAATGATTTATTTAATGTTTTAATATAATATTTTATATATTATTATACCTCTATAACTATAATAACAAATCAAAATTCTTACTCCCCAACAATTTGGAAATCAAATACGTTGCTCGTGTGTACAGTGGACTGCCGCCTCGCAAACCAATGTGTGGTATTTTTCGTTTCTAATTTAATTGAATGGTATTATAGTTATATTAAATGAATATATAATATATCTATGAAATAACTATACCTATATAATAATAATATCACATAAACCTTCTTACTTTCCACTCTATAGGGGATACAATAACATCATTCGTGTAAACAGTGTATTACCACCTCACAGAGCAATGTGATTCATTTTTTAATAATAATATTCATGAAATGTAATTATGGTTAATTTAATTAATATATGTGATATATATGACATAAAAAACATTCTATAATGATAATATATTATTTACCTTACTTTTTTATCCTTCTAGATAATGGAAACAACATTCATGCATACGTATGGCCAATCGTCTCCATGAATGGTGTATTTCATTTTCTATCTCTAACTTATATGGATTAATATAAATACATATATAATGAATATATATGATACATATATAATTTTTAAAAATATATATAATATTTAACCATGATCATGTTAAGGGGATCAAAAATAAAAAATTAAATATATATGAAAAACAAATCAGTTATTACCTGAAATGGGATTTTAACATTGAATTGTTAATAAAAGGGTAATAAAAGATCATATATAAATCACATATAGTATTATGTGTGTGTGTGTGTGTTTGTTATTTTTTGTGTTTATGGTTCTATAATAGATGTATAATAAACTTATAATTATAATACAGGAGGTTTGAACATGTATGATGGAAGTTGACACTTAAGGTAAGGGATGTTTTCGTCAATTAGTCTTTTTTGGGACATATGTTATGTTATATACTTATCCTATTTTATATGGTGTATATAAATTCACTTTTACGTGTTATATCATGAATCACATTCAATTCATAATATTTATTATTTATTTTTATGTTATGCTTTAATGGGGATTAGAATTCAAAAGTTACCAATGTGGTAAGGGTTTAATGTTACAATCTCATTATTCATTAGGATTGTTTAGGATAATGATTTATATGATGAAATATTATGATCCATTACTTAATAAACTCATTAATTTAATATCCATTGGTAATTTTATAAGAATATATGTTTTCCATTTATTTTCTTTGGTTTTGGTCCTCATAATTCCAAAATAATTTTTATAATGGAAACTAATTTTATTTCTCTCTTTGGTCAAAAACCCATTTTCCTTCCATATCCAGGTTTTCAAAAAATATTTTCAAAAATTTTTTAGTATTACAATAGGACTATATAAATTCATTTTTACCAATTTTTTACTTTAAAAAAAATAAAATTAATATTAATTACTTTTTCAAAACAAGGTCCTTTTGAATTTTATAAAAACTGTGAAATGAATCATTATATTAACATATATGGTGTGTTTCTTCTTTATAACCAATCAATGTTTTAAATATTATGTTCAAAGTTTCAAATTAAATTTTCAAAGAAATGGATTTTATAAAAGATTTATATTTTGAAAAACTATATTTCAAAGTGGAAAGGATATTTTCATCAATAAACTTTTTGAATATATTTTAAATATTCATTAATATGTTTCAATTTGGTTTCAAAAAAATGATTTTAAATTTTTTTAAGTTTTAAAAAGTGTTTTTCAAAGTGAAATGGTTTTTTTAATCAATAAATATTTTAATTAATCTTTAAATATTCAGTTATTATGTTTCTACGGTTATTTTTAAAGAGAAGTATTTTCAAAAAAAATTATGTTTTTAATTTTGTTTCAAATTGAAAAGGTTATTTTCTTCAAGAAATGTTTTAATTGATATTTAAATATTCCTTTATATGTATCAGAGGTTTTTTCAATGAATATTATATTTAAATTTTTTTTATATTTTAAAAAAACAAATTGGAATGTCTGTTTTCCACGACAAATGTTCCATGTGATATTTCAAAATAATTTTCCATCCTAGATAACATATTTTGGTGTTAAATATGATTTACTAGGAATATGATCCAATTTTACCATACTTAATCATTTTATAAATGGATTATGTCTACTATGACATGATTTTTATATAAAAAATCCTTTTCCATGGGATATACTATGATAAAATGGTGAAATATTTATGAAACTCATTCATTATTTATGGGTTATGATTTGATGAAATATTTTTGAAACTCATTTCTTTTCAAGGGTTATAGTATGATGAATGTTTTTTTATCCCAAGGAACAAAAAATTATGGTTTTTATGATTTTTGGTGCCTATATCTCTATCAAATTTATTAGGTAATCATTAATGTTCTATGAAATCAGAGGGTACACGAGAGGCTATACCATTCCCAAAAATAGGGTTCATGGGAGGTTATCCAAAACCTGAAGTAGGTGTATGGGTGGTTATCCCAAGACTAACATATTATTAATGTCTTGGTGGGAATCCTAGACATAAGTTTTTCTAATATTATGTGTTTTCCACAAATATATGTGTTATTCCAATGTTATTATCTCATAGATAATATTCCTCCATTCCTTTATGATACATATCTTATGAAATACCATGATTTATTCCATGACTCAATTTTTTGACATATTATATGAAGGGTATGGTTTTTTAAATTTTGTTCTCGCATTCTCATACCCTTATGATCATGTTATGCTAATAAGATCATTGATATCTCCATTTTTTACCCTAACCAAGCATCTTAGCTTGACCTTTCTCATGTTTCCTTTCCCTAAGATATAAAGAAAATTTTTAAGAGGTGTATATCTAAGAAGAATACTATGTGGGAAGATATTTATTGGAGATGTTGAAGATCTTTCTAGAAATAAGAATATTTTGTCGCTATTCTCTAAAGACTCTAAAACTTTTAGATCCTCAGGTATGTTTTGTGACATGTATTGAATATTAATTTAAAAATATGTAATATTTATGAATCTAAAAAAAGGATGTTATAATCGGTGCACTTTCTAAACATTTCTTTTTTTCACGAAATTTTCTTAATATTTATCCATGTAATGGAACTTAACCCCCATTAAAGTTGATATACACAATGGATTAGATAATTATGAATAATCCATCAAATTTTTTTCATAATACCCATATAATCTAAGAACACGATATACCTTAGTCATTGTAGTTAGTTCTAGAAAATGTTAAATAATTTCTATCTTTGAGAGACCCACTGATATACCATCGGTTGATATTATATGACCAAAAAACATATGAATCCAAAATCAACACATGGTAAATATTTCATATAGTGACTTCTTATGTAGGGTATTCAATAAAATCATCATGTTATCTTCATGTTCTTCCATCCCCTTGGTATATATATGAATATCATCTATACGGACTACCATAAACTGATAAAGGTAATATATAATGTTTCTATTCATTAAAACCATGAATATAGCTGGGGATTAGTAAGAAAAAATGGAATACATATAAATTCATAGAGCCCATATATCGATCAAAAAGTTTTCTTGGTTATGTATTCACTTCTAACCCTTAATTAATAGTATCTAGATCAAGATCGATCTTGGGAATATATTCATCTCACCATAATTAATTAAAAAATCACCAATATGGGGTATTGGATACTAATTTATGATCATGATCTTCTTATGTTCTTTAAAATAAATATAAAGTCTCATTGATCTATTTTTGTTCTTAAAAAAATAATGGTTTCACCCCAAGGTGATGAACTTTTCCAAATGATTTTTTTATCAATATTTTTGTGGAGATTATTATACAATTATTATAACTTAATTAGGTTTAATCTATATGGATTCTTTGAAATAAGTGAAAAATTGGGTATGATTTCTATTGAAAACATAACATCATTATTTGGATGAAGACTAAGAAACCCTTCTAAAAAACATCATCATACTCCCATTAAATAGGAATATCTTCTATATTGAGCTTCTCCTCAACCAACTAAGATAAGTACCACTTTTGAATAGGGTTCAGTATCCATGAAACAAATGTAATTTCCATTGGAAGTTAATATTTATCCCTAAAATTATATATGGTCATATTCTTCTATATAATATTAAATGTTACTTTCCTTTCATTGAAACTGATATGGTATTTTTATATTGATATTAAATCCATGCCTAAAATCACATCAAATTTAATTACATATTGATTAAAAATATTTACATAAAGCACATTCCAATAAAATTTAACTATAAAAGAATGAGATACTTGAGATGAAATCATCATACCTTTATGATTAGAATAATCTATTTTAACATCTAATAATTAAATAAGTGTGATACTATTATAAAATTATTATCATATAAAATAATGGTTTGAACCATAATTAATGAAGACATTAGTAGTTTAAGATAGATTGGTAAGTGTAACTTTTTCCAATTCATTATTGTATCCGATATTGAAAATAATTATTCCATGATATTTTCCTTTGTCCTTGGGATTTTGAGGATGTTGACATTGATCATATTCATCAATACTTAAAATCAAGCACTAGAATGAATAATGATTGTTCACATTGAATTTTAATAATTAGACTATGTGTGGTGTATTCTCTTAATATTTTCCATCATTCATTTCATTAACTGGACTCATCATATAACATAGTCACTCTTTCAATTTATTACCTTACTTTATACACTTAAATCATTTGTTAGTCTAGTAAAGAATATTTTCTCCATATTTTATTCTACACTTATTTCATAAAGGAAGGACCATCATCTTCCATTCATTATTTTTGTTAACAGAATTTCTATTTTATTCCATATTGTTTCTTATAAAAACTATGATATTTATGGGTGTCTCTAATCTCAATATCTACCTTGATAAAAAATCAAATTATTTCTTCATAGCTACCAAATATTTGTATGGATAACACCCTTAAAATACTTTTTTTAACCAATGATGAAAAGATAAATGTTACCTTTAGGTTCAATGATAATACGATAAACATGCCTCAAAGGTATTGAGAAATTTTCCTCATAGGTAAAAATATATTCACCAATAATATTATTTAGTTCAAGTAATTATTTCTCTATTTTAAAATGATGAATATAAATAAATTACGTATTAAAAAATAAAATCTTAAACTCATCCCACTCCTTGGAGATATTTTCTTCTCATTTCATCTTATTATTGATAATATCACATCATCGATCCACTTAATCTTTCCAGTGATAAAAAACTAAGATAAAATGTTTATCTTTTATGTACTATATAATAGAAAATATTGATCTAATGGTACTAATCCATTACTCAAAAATCAGTGGATCAGCAGGACCACTCAAATATGGTTGATGTTTCCTCATGAAGGACTGAATAGTATTTTTTTCCTCCTTTTCACAATCATAAGTTATACATGATTTATGTCTTGAGAAATTTTTGTAATTGTAGCAACTAAATTTTTCATTCAATCCCCCATAAAATTAAAATTCACAGGAGGACAACAATTTAATTATCTGTTACATTAAATGTTAATATGGTTCTTTCCAGTTCTATCCATTTATTATAAACAAAAATTATTTTATGAGTAATTATAATCATAGTGGTAAATCTTATGATCATGGAAAACAAGTTCATGGGATGTCATAATCATGACACATACTTTTCAATTCATGACACCTTAGGTTTGACCTATGTTAGCCCTGGTCCTTATCTACCCAAATCCTTTATAATAGACCATAAATAAAATATGTGTTAAACTAATCATATTACTTGGTATTGGCAAACTATCTATGTAGTAAGGCCCATTTTCCATGAAATATAATTATTTCCAATATATACTCAAGCAACTCGTGTATGGGTTATTTCCACTAGATTTATCTGGACCAAAACCACATCCACTTGTTGTACCTAGATAGGTATGTATTTTCTTTAGAAAACTACAACCATTAATTTACACTAACTTAGGGTATTATCATATACATAGGATTTCATATGGGTTCTAACCAAATTTTTATCATCTTAATTTCTAAAAATAATTAAACTATGATCTAATACCAACTATGTTAACCCATAAAATTTCATACATAAATACTACATCTTATTAATGGGATATTTATTACATATCAATATAATCCATGCCATAAGATTATAGGTTTAGTGACTTTGGAAACAAGGATAAATATAAAATTGATATATAAAATATCTATATCATTTCACCATTATTTTCTTCTCAACTATCACCCTTATTAGACAGGTCGTATTTAAAACCATTCTTCATAACCAACAGAAGGAAAATATAATAAAGGGCGATATCATTTTATTAGTAAGGGTAAAATTAAGATATATCAATTAATGATAATAAGTGGGAATAATAAAAGAAAAAGGTTATGATATCATGATAATTATATAAAAAATTCCTTCCCAAATAGCCTATTATTGTGAAATAACATAATTAAAATCTAACATATTTTAACTAGATGGATGTTACTCTAAGAATAATGTTAGATATGATAGGGTAGGCATTTCCATTATGGGACATTGTCCAAAATGATACTCTTAGGAGTAAAACTTTTCTATAGAAGATATTTTATATAGTTATGTGAATGAAAAAATTATTTCATATTATTATGTTATTATAAATGAAAATACCTTCAAAATATCAAAAGAACATTTCATGATGAAAATAACCTTTTATTGTGAAATAACATTTTTAAAATCTAAAAAATTTGCATACTATTAAGTAAAACATGGTCATTGAAGAATAAATAAGGGAAAATATAAAAGAAAATTTTTGGAATATATTATTCCTAATATAAGGGAAATCGTTTCATGTAGTGATCATAAAAAAATTTCATTTAACATTTTTAGTAAAAAATCAAATGTACCTCATTTAAAAAATGATAAAAATATTCCTTTAAAAAAATATAAAAAATTAAAACATGGGTAAAAATTAAATTAATAAATATTTTGATATTATTAAAAAATATTGAAAATGTTTTAAATAATATAAGGGCATGCAAGAAATTATTTCAAACTAAAGAGAGAAACTAAGTTGGTTTTCCTTAAAATTATTATTTCTATCTTTTGGGTATTTAAAGAGAGAAAAATGATAGGAAACATGTAATCATTAGAAATTAATATAATATAAAAAATAAATAGTATTTTTGGAAGATAGATCATATAATTTCATCATCTGGACTTAAACATAAATAATTCCTATAAAAAATAAATTTTAACATATAACCCTTACCTGAAGTTTGTATCACTTAAAAAACTATCTAACCTCTAATATAATATATTTAAATTTACTATACTTATATAATGGAACCATATTAATACCAATAATACCATAAAATGTTTACTTATAATATCTGATCACCTATCCATTAACATTTTTTCATTATCCTTATCTTTTTGGGTGTTAACAACTTTGATTTTTCATTTATGTTTCATTTTAGCAGTTATGGTACATACACTTTAATCATTATATATTCTTCTCCAAATTTTAAATAATGATATAAATATTATATAAAATTATTATATACACAATTATAGCCTTTCATGTAAACTACATATGAAAATTCAATTATATCAGTATGTGGAGGTGACAGTTTGCATGTACACGTGAGTGAGGTTTCCATTTTTCGATGGTTGGAATGAAAGAAAGAAACATATTAAATCACAATTTTAGAATCATTATTATAAAATAAATATCATATATAAAAATTAAATATATAATAATAACTATCTATGAATTATGGTGTTGGAAAATTAATTGTATTGATAGGTGGAGGCGGTAGTCTATAGGTATGCATGGGTAATACATTCATCTCCCATTTCATTGAGAAGTGGTGGAAAATGGTTGTCAAATAATCATATTAAAATCTTAATATATTTATTATTCTTGATTAATTATTATTTTATTGATACATAATGATAATATAAAGTATAATAATATAAAAAATTTAAAGAGGTTGGTCAAGATCTTTACCTCTTCTAAGAGAGACCTCATTTAACATACACATTAATCCTTGAAGGATTTGTATTATAAGAAGACCAAAAAATCTAATATTAAGGGAAGTATTATAGGTTGGATTGTTTTATGGTATTTTCTTTTATATATTACTCAAATGGTATGAATAAGGAATGAGAATATGTTCCCTTTTTAAGTGAGGGGAAGAACACACATGTAATTTCTTAAAAAAGTATAATGATATAAGGTCACATTAATGTGTATGTGGATCCAAATGGCCAGGTATCCATATGTAGAAAAATATAAGGTTTAAATATATTCAAACAATAAGAATTAGGATCGTGAACCAACCCAGGATGACCCTGAACTGGTCACCCGAGCCAATCAGTGGTAAGTCCCAAGAGGTGTTCTTGATCCTCCCGAGATGGGGACAAGCACCAGGGCATTGACAGAGATGATGGGAATGATTTCTCCCAATAGGAAATAAATAAATCAACATAAGTAATAAATATAATCTCGGAATAAATAAACCAAATAAAATGACTAAACAAGAACAAAATAAAATAAAACTAAGTGAACAGGACAACCACTATCTTCATGTGACCCCACAGGTCACTCCCCAACTCAAAGATCAAGTGTCTCCCAAGGTGAGCGCACCAAAGTTGGATCCTACACAAAAAATAAAAATAGAAAATAATTATAGTCGTGATTATTAAAACTCAGTATTCTATCCCGATAATCTATTCCCAATTCACTTCCTTTAAAATAAAAAGAAACATACATTTTCAAGTTTTAATTGCAATGTATAAAAATAAGGTTTTCTACATGTTACTCAAAAATAAAGTATGATTCATTACCCTCATTCATTTATCAAAAACCTAAGTCATTATTTGAGTGAGAAATTGGCATTTTCTAAGGGAAAGTGATGTTTACCTTTTTAATTTTCACAAAAAGAATAAAACACTTTTCTTTGAAAATAGTTTTCATAGGACAAATTAAAACCACACATCACTTTCGAGTAAAAACATTACACATGAAATCATTATAGTAGTTTCAATACAAGGGATGTGGAAAGAAAATATACATACAAGTAACATATTAAACATTGCAATCACTAAGAATGAGTAGACATAGGTGAACCCAAGGGATCAAGAATAATCCAAAAGACACCAATACGTGATACCTCATCCTCATTGACATGTCACACGTGATGAAATCAAATCTCTCAAAATGATCATCCATCCTTTCTCAGTAAGGCCGAGGGAAAATACCATAGAAATGAACCCAAACATATATGCCTACTATGGGACACTGGTCTGTACCTTAACCTACCAGTTCAACAATAATATTCAGAATATTCTCTCAATATTCTTGGTTTCTATGTGTCATGTATATAAAAGGGGTGATCCAATTGATTTCAATCGATCATCCAATCATGAATATATATATAGAAAATAAATAAATAACAACAACCATCACCTTGAGCAACTCCATGGGACAACCTCTTTCCTTTAAACCATTTGATCACCCAGGAGCCTCTAAGTGTGGGCCTCCAAAACAAATAATCGCAATGAAGGCAAGAGAGTTATCCAAGGGGAGTTTTCACAACAACAATTTTCACCAATTTCATAATGGTTCCAAACATGGGTCAAACACACTTCACAAAATTCCATCCTTATAAGGACCATGTTTACTTCCCCAAAAAGGAAAAAAACCATTTGATATTCCACAAACATTAATAAAATCTCATTTGGGCATTCACGCCACATTTTCAAACAAAAACCACTTTTGTTAAAATTCCAAATAGGCTACACATTTCAACATATTTCAAACTATTTCTAAAGGCCAAATTCGCTCTTCCTTCCACTTCAAACCACTTGGAAAACTTATTCAAGAAACACAAACCATCATCTCATATTCCATTACCCATTTACCCAACCAAACCATTTTTATAAGATGCCAAAAGCCTTTAGAACCTAGTAATCATTTCTTTATAAAAACCAAAAAGACTTGATAAACCACATATGGAACTCAAAACATTGTTTCCCATAATACTGCAACATTTATAAATTCAAACAAGTTATTTTATAACACAATTAACCTTTAAAATACAACTAGAAAACTAAATTCATATATATTAAATATCAAGGACTCAAACACATAAAAACCCCTCAATTAGAGTTTGTGAAACCAAGTAGTAGGGAGATAACCTCACCTAAAATCCAAAGAGCAATGACAACGCCCACTCAGAATAACCCCTTGCGGTTCCAAAATGATAACTTTACCAAAATAATCCCTTAAGCAATCAAAAACCTCATATAAAATAAGGAAAATAAATAGAGAAGGTGCTACTTAAGGTGAGAAGGAGGAGCTAGTCAGAGCGGTTACCGATAAGGGGGTTCGCCGAAGGGGGTTCATACGGAAACTGGTTCACGATGGGGAGAGGGGAAGGCTTGTCGGACAGTGGTTGTGAGGCAGGCAGGTTGGAGGCATTGTGTTAGGGAGAAGGAGGTAGGTCTCACCACCGGAAAACACTATAGTAGGGGTATCGTTTCAGGGGAGGTTTGTACGGTCAGAAGTAGGGTGGTGGGGCACACTGCAATGGAGGCCGAGGGCTAGTGGGGTTCACTACATGGAGGCCAAGGGCTGAGGGATAGGGTGGGGAATCACACCGAAGGGTAGCATTGGGTGCACTGGGTTGTTGAGCAAGGAGGGAGAAGCCTAGGGGGGTTCAAAAGGTGTTGTGTGCGCCGGTAGGGAGAGGAGGTCCGAGGGTCGAATCAGGGTGGTTCTATAGAGGGAGGCTAAGGGAAAGGCATTGGGCTCAAGGGAAGAGCTAGTTGGCTACTACGTGCTGAGAAGAAGGCGATGGGAGGAGCCACTGGGGCATGCCGCATAGAAAGGAAAGGGGTTGACGGGGGTCGTGACCTAGGGTTCCCTTCACCCTTTTTTTAAACTAAAAAACATCCTAAAACAACTATTAAAAAATAAAAAATTAATAAAAAATATAATCATCATCATCATCATCGTGATAAAATAAAAATAATAAAGGTATTAATATCATTTTAAAAATAATAAAATTCTTAATGACAATAAAAATTTTAAATAACAAAAATTAATATTTGTTTTAATTACAAAAATTATTTATTTTCATTTTCTGAGAACAGACGGTCACGCAGTTCCCAGGGCAAAGCCACACAGCTTCTAAATCACACTCTGCCCGTGAAACCGATGATGTCAAAACCAAAAACCGGACTTTTTAAACATAACTCAAATTAATAATTTCTCAGATACACACGCGAACCCCAAAAAAATTGTTTAAGCTAGAAAATAATTAAAAAAATTAACCACATGGGTCTGGGTGTGACAATTAGATATGTATGGGTGGAAATATTTTCATTATCACTTGGTTGACCCCCCCCCACCCCTTATATCTTTTTTTAACCACAACTGTGGTAACAAAATTTTATAGTTTCTACTATTCACTAAGACTAAAAACTAAGTTTAAACTAATAGATTATATTAATTATTATGATTGAAAATATTGAATCCATTTTAATTGATTTAATTTCTATAAATGAATGAATTTAATTTTAAATAAACTTGAAACTTATAATGAATACCCATTTTATAAAAATGAATCTTTAAACATAAAAAATAATTTACATATATTTATTTCCCTATAAAAGATAAAAATAATGATAAAATATATTTTTGAATATATAATATATAAATGTCATTAATACCATTAATAAATAGTGATTAATTTAATATATTATGATAAAAAATATTGTGCTCATAAAAACATAATTTTAGAAAATTTCGTTTTTATGCCAAAAAATAAACTTATACCAAAATAAAGTATAATGATTATTCACATGTAATTGACTATGATATATAAAATTAAAGGATTATTAAGTAAAATCAAGATGAAATTCAAAACATAATAGTTATTTAGCTTGAAAATAAATTCTAGTTTTTATTAAAAAATAATGTTCTTATTATTCAATAAAAATATATCTTTTTAGAAAATTAATAAAAATTCACAAAAATATAATAGTGACATTCTGATTTTAGAATAAATAATAATTTTTACAAAATCAAATTTCTAAAAAAATAGTATAAATTAATGATAATGTTCCTATGAAGAAATGGGATAAAACCTATTTTTAAAGAAAATTTATTTTTGAAGAATAGACTAACATTACTTAAAATTTTGTACTTATTTATTATGTATTGATCAATAAATTGTCACTATTTAAAAATACTATAAATATTTTCTATAATGGGTTTATTACTATTCATACCTATAATTTAACTTCTAGGTTATAACTCTTATTATATTGGGATTCATATAGACCTGGGGTTTCATGTAAGGCAAGATATCGAATACCTCATATTTATTTCAAAGGAAATAAATATTAAATATTGGCATGTTACACTTTTATTAGGAATAATGTATAATAATTTTTAAAAATTTCATCTCTTTACCTTAATAAAAATATTTTGAATTTAATTTAAACTTCATCTTTTATAAAATGTTCAAATTGTTTAGTGAAAACCTAGGTATCTTCACTCTTATTTATCCTATAGGTATTATCTCTCATGAGGTGATGTTTTTATCATCCTTTATATTTTATTATGATAAAATTTATTTTTGAATATTAGTGTTTTGGTATTATATGATTATTTACTTCATGTTATGTGATTCTTTTAAATCTGTTTAGAAAACCCTTATTTTTCCATGTGTTCTTTATAAGATAGTGAATGTCTGAATTTTTAGTGGCACACAAATGTGTGGATCATAAGATGGTGGGGCCTATATATACCAGTAACTCATTGGGTGAGGGGTTTTATCTAATGATATTGAAATGTTTTGTAAATAGGTTAGTGGGTTTATTGTTTCATAAAGGGTGATTTCCATGATGCTTAGCATTACTTTCAATTTTATGTTTGAACATGTTAGTGAGTATCTAGGTTCACAACTGGTGAGTGTGATGATGTGTATCTCTACTCACAGTTTTATGTGTGAACATTTTTTTGAGTAGTTATGTTCATAGTGATAAGAAATACTATGTTTTTTTATTATGCCATAATTTCATGTTGTTCATCATGTTAGGCCATGTTTTAGTGATTATTAATTATTTTTAAATTATTCAACACTTTTACAACATGATCAAAAGGTTTTGGTTATTGATATATATTTTTATCCACTTCATATCTTGTATGATTCATTAATAAATTTTCAAGATCTTATATATCTTTATCATGTTTTATTATTATCATCTATGGTTTTATAATCTCTTATTATAATATTAATGCCTTTCTCATGTTCTCCCTCATGTTTATAATCAGACACTTTATGATATATTTTACCCTTATAGATAATCAATTCTCACCCCATTCTTATGTTTTTATTAGCTAGGTTATTAAGATTATTATAATATGTACTATATATATATAATGGTCTATAAGAGACTGATTATATAGAAATGATCACATGTTTAGTAAATTAAGATGTTTGTATTTCTAATCACTAAGACACTAAACCTTTCACTCATTTAGTTGTGTGAAAATTTATTGGATTTAGTATTTAAAGCATGAGATTAATGTATTATTTTTTCAAGTTTGGGTCGGTCTTCTTCATCTGGAATTTGAACATGGTTTAGTTATTTTAGATATTATTTCAATTATTTTTTGAGATTAGTTTAGATAACATTGGTATTATGGTTAGTGGACATTAGTAAAAACCTTTTAGTTGATTCTATGTATAGGATGATATTTAAGAATGTTTTTAAAGTCTTGTGTATATTTTTACCTTATAAATACATACATTTTGACATACTAAAAGTGGATTAATTCTATATCATAGATATACCTATGGGTAATAAACCCAAAAAGGGTGTTTGGGTATTAACTTAATAATAACATGGTGTATGAAAAAGAGTCCAAACTACACAACTAGTTTAAAAATATCATGGGATATGATTTGGTTGATTGTATACAATTTACGAACAACTATGAAGGATTTATTTCCTTTTTACATTAATAATTTTAAGATAAATTAACTTAATATAACCTAGATCAAACTAATATTGATATAGATTGAACTAAAGGAATAATAGGACTATGTGAAAATGTAAATGAATAAGAAATTATAATGTTGAGTTCATATTTATGATTATAATAATATCCTTATATTTTATATTTTTCATTAAAAATTTCAACCATTTTTGGTTTAGTAATGGATAGAATTATAAAGAACCATGTATAGAGACCAATACATTTCATACATATATATTGTATCATTTTATTTTATTTTTTTCAATATTTTATATAAGTATTAAATAAATTTAACAATAAAAATACTTAAGGACTGTATAGGATTATTTTAATTGGAAACATTGGTATATAAAAAATTACATAAAGGATGTAAATTTTTTACTATTTAGTTCTTCATAACTAACACCTTTCATAGACATATCATTATAAAAATTGTTCTTCATAATCTGGACAAGGTAAACATAATAAAGGGTGAACTCTGATTCTTAGTAATGGTAAACATAATAGATATATTAAATGATCATAAGTGAGAATAATATAATAAAAAATGTATGATAATATGATCAGGATTTATAATAATCACACTCAATAATTCAATGATCATTTATCCAGAAACATGGTTTAAATTGACATAAGGCATAAGTTTTTGGAATCGTAAATAATAAATCATGAGTAATAAAAACATATCATAAGAATAAGATATAATATATTGGAATTCACATAAGAATATAAAATAATTTTCTTAGTCAAGGATCACTTCAAAACTATCATAGTGGGATGGGTTCACTCCCCATTCAGTCATTTACTTGGTGAAATTTCACTCTCAAGACTATCATATTTGACAAATTTCCATATTTAACTAAGTTCACTCCCTATTCTAGTCATTATTATCTCTTGATATATCTATCATTGCGCAATACGATGGAGGGAAAAAAATTACCTGCTTTACTATAGTTTCCAATGTTACCACATTTCCTTGTTTTATCATAGAACCACTGGTTACATAATGAAAACCATACATATTTGTGACACAAGATCATAAAACATTCATCATATCCTCATATCATAACCCAAAGAAATGACATTGGTTTCATAGAAATTTCATAATAAGAATAATAAACCCAAGATATAAATAATATGGATTGAAACATTGGATCACATCCTTATTAAATCCTAAGAAATGTAAAAGTATACTATTATAGGTAAAAATCCTTTAAAAGATTACTAGAATATTTCCTAAGAAAAATACACATTTTTAATTGAAAATGATTATTTAGAATATAAATGATCCAAAAATATTATGTCAAAAACATTTTACGAAAATAATAAAGGAAACTTATAAATTATTATTTAAAGGAAATATTTTTCATTATTACAGGGACATTCATTCATGCAGTGTATGTTAAAACAAAAAATCCTTTCACATTTTTAGTAAAAATTCAAAAGTAACATGTTTGGAAAATGATAAGAATGCTTCATTGAGACCTTGGTAATGATTTAAAAAACATAGTTAAAAATAGTTTAATTTTTTTAAGAATATAAAAATATATATTGAAATATTTAAAAAAAATTGGACATGGAAGAAAAGATTTAGATCCAATAGGAAAAATGAAGGTAGTTTTCCTTAAAAACACTCATTCTCTAGTATGATTATTTGAAGAGAGGAAAATTAAATAAGAACATTAAATTTTTATAAATAACTAAAATATAATAAAACATATATATATTGGTATATATATTTTATATAATTTCATCATCATAAAATTTATGCATAAATAATATTGGTAAAAATTATATTATAACATAAATCTCTTACGGATTTAATAATCATTAAATCAAAAGTAATTAGATTATTTAAAATTATATGGATCTAAAAAACCCATGAAATAAACCATATATTATTAAAAATACATTATAAATAATTATAAACACCATAGAGATAATAAATTGGTTCATAACATTAAAACACGTCTCAATGAATTGAAATTGAGACAAAAAACCTATACGTCAAGTCTATCATTCTATTTAAGATCTCTAATATACTGTATAATAAATTTAAATTTATTATAATTATATACCATTTCTATAATAATACTTATAATACTATAAATATTTTACTTAAAATATTATATCACTTTTTCATTAATAATCTTTCATTATCATCATCATTTTGGGGGTTGACTATTACATTCTTTGATGTATGTTTTGGTTCAGCGGTTATGGTCCTTGAACATTGATAATGGTTCTTTAATATATAAAATATTAATCATGATATAAATACAATATTTATTCAATATATATATATATATAACAATTCATATATATTAGTGAATAAAAATGAATTACATCACTATGTTGAGATAGTAGTTTATATGTGCTCACGAGTGACATTTCCATTTTCTGATGGACGGAATAAAAGGAATGTAAATATTAATTAATATATATAGAGTAATTATTATAAAATAAATATAATATATAAAAATAAATTTATTATAATAACCAAACATGAATTACGGTGGTGGAAAATGAGTCGTATCACTTCATGGAGGCAGTTGTCCACATGTACACATGAGCGATAATTTCATCTCCCTTTGGATTGAGAAGAGGAGTTAAATTGTTATTAAATCATCATAATAAAATATCTATATATTTATTCAATATATTAATCATGGTTTTATATATACATTAATTTTATATGAATTATAAGATGAAATAAAAAAGAAATATCTTGTTTATGATCTATACCACTTCTTTAATAGATCTCTTTTTCCTTACTCCTTAGTCCATGAAGGATTGTTCTTAGGAGAATATTAATATCTCTATGATGATGGGGAGTATTCTAGGAATGTTTTTAAGGGGTTATTTTTTAGATATAAGGATAAAATGGTGTAAATAAGGGATGATATTAGTTTCCCATTTAGAAGTGAGAGGAGGGTCATGCATGTAATTTCTTAAAATAATTCAATGATTTATGGTCACTTTCATGAGAAAGTGGCACCAAATGGATATAAATTAAAATTTAGGATAATATAATGTTTAAATATCATCAAATTATAATAATTTTATAGTTTTTAGTGGAAATAATTCTCTTATCTTATGATTAACCCCCTATAAAACTATTTTAACCATATTTATGATAACAAAATTTCACAACTTTTTACTATTCACTACGATTAAAAATTAAGTTAAACCTATTAAATTATATTTATTCTGATTATTAAAAATATGGAATTAATTTTATTAGATTTAATTTCTATAAATGGATTAATTTAATTTTAATTACTCACACAAACCGCAATGAAAACCCATTATTAGAAAATGAATTTTTTAGTATAAAAACTAATTTACATTCCTTACACTCTTTTTCAAACCCATAAAATGAATGTTAAAAAATTATTATGAATTTATAATATATAAATTTCAATAAATCCATAAGTCAATAGATATTTTTTCAATTTATTAATGTAAAATCATAGTGTACACATAAAAATAGTTCTCTAGAATAATATATTCTTAAGCCCAAAAATTAACTTATACCAAAATCAAGTATAATCATAATGAACTAACCCAGTTTACCATATAACACTAGTAACCAACCTGATCTACAAAATAACCAAATGGAATTCCTGATCTCCAGGGGCCGGTGACATGAACCTAATAATCAAACACAAACTAAAAGGGAATCATTTCACCCAACCTGAAACAAGATGCATGGAGCATATATATAGCAGATAGAAAATTGTACACAATATATTCCATAAGCTAAGAGAAAATATGGTAATGACACAAAAAATCATATAAAAATCAAAGGTAAAAATCCATCAAAACTAGAAAGGACAACTAAAACTAATAAATTCTACTCCTTGTGATAATTGGGAAGTAACACATAATATCACCACTAACTACCCATACCCAGTTGGCAAGAACCTTGCTACCTTATTACAATGACTTACCTTTTCCTTAATCAATAGACAATATAATTTATACATGCCATTCAATGGGTTAGTAAGGTTTCATCTATAAAGGATCAGTAGGATCCCACCCAGGTGTTTTATATCAATTATTTGTACAAAAAAACCCAATAAACTCAACTTATAGAAAAACATGGCATGATAACAGTTAAATAGTTTTAATATCAAAATAATAGTAAATAAATATCCCTCTTCCATAGTTCTAAAACAAAACAAGTACAAAAGTTCAAAGAATATAACATTTATCAATTCAAGTAATCAAAGTGAAAATAGTATAAACCAAAGCACATGTAAATCATGGTATGTATCACTACAGGTCAGGCTAGATATATCACTCATAAAGAAAAATATACAAGTGCGGGATTAAATTCCATATACATTTTCAATGGATCTATAGAGCTGAGGAGCACCCATGAAAGTGAACCCCCAAACAGCATCTGAAAAGTCTCGATGACACTTAGACTAGGGAGTTTAGGAACACCCCATGACTGAACCCCCTAATAGTATAAATGGATAGGGAATTCTTCTATACCTTCCAAGTATCCAAGTATTTCCATGTTTTATATTTCCCAAAACATTTCAAAAAACCATTCTTTGTAAACCATTTCATAATTCCATTTCATGATTCTTTAAAAATACATTTTCATCTACCATAATAAGGGGAAACACTTTTTTCTCAAAACCCCATTTACACACACACAAATAAATAAATCATGACAATCCATTTCTATAACAATATATAAGACAAAATCATTCAAGGTTAACCCAACAAAGTCTTGATAAGGAACTAAGTACCTCAAAATCATCCACACACAAATGGTGATAGGATTCATAACCACTAAAAGGAACATAGAGACAATAAAATGATGCCTTACCAATTATTCCCACATTATAGAATCAATTCCCTAACAATATGGTTCATCAAAATGTTTCAGTCACACATACCTCAAGAACCATGCATGCTACATCACATCCAATAGAAGGGGTTTCCCATAGAATACTTCATAATGGATCTAAATTGAATTAATCAGAAACATCCCCACATGATAAAATATTCACAAATGTGGCCTAACACCATTGTCATAATAAGATAAATGAATAAGAAGAAAAGGCTACTTAACTGATGAGGATAAACACAACCAAATGGGATATAAATTACTGATGAAAGTGATCTAAAGTATTATAAAACACTGAAAATAACCTAGAAGAAACATAGGGATCAATATAAGGAAGGTAAAACCAAATGAGATTATTTTAATTCATGTGGTGTGAAAACAAACCTTGGGAATGAGGGGTTTACGTCATCTATATCAATGTAATGATTTAAATCTCCCAAAATTCTAGTATGCTAAAAAACACATTTTCTCAGAAGAATTTTACATTAATAGAATATTTTACAATCTAAATTTTTTTATTCTGTAATTATTTTATAGACTAAAATTGTTTTATTGTCAATGAACCATGACTAATTTACACCATAAGCTATAGACTTAAAATGTAAAAAGGGCATTCAGAAAGCACCTGACTGAAGTTCTGCAAAAAAACTCCTAAAAAAATTTTGGTTTCTCTCTGAACCTAGGAAAACCACTCTTAATAATTACAGAGTAAGTATATTTTTCTAAGAACATATAATCTCCCCTCCATCAAACTGATTGTTCTTGTGAATTCATGAATAATAAGGGTTATATTGATGTAGGTGATTCTAATTCTCCCTTGATAGTGATTCTCACTCCCATTTCTCATGAGAAATAGCTCCATGTATCTATAACACTATGAACAAAAAATATATGATTCCCACATAAGACTCTTAGATATATATCAATAATCTCAACTAATTCCTCCATAATGAAAATATCTAATTTGAACAATGTGCGTAATTTTTTTTGGGATCCTACCTAAATAGAACACCATAGCTAAATGTAATTTTCATGGAGTAGTGTTAGGATGGGAGGCATCCTAGGATGTTTCATAAGGTGTGCACAAGTAATGGAAAAAAATAATGAAATAAATAGTGGTGCCTAGTGGGGATAGTCATTAATAAGATATGTGACCTAGGTGGTTAATAGCCCATGGTGTGATGGTAAGGAAACCATGGTATTATAAGAGACTCGTGGGGTTATATGGATAAGTTTATGGACTAGAGAGGTTAGGTTATGAAAAATATTAATAGATAAAAAACTCATCCATAAGTGTATAAGAACATCTATGGTTTGAGGTTTGGGGTCCAGAACAAACTCATTTTACTTTAATCGGGTACAGTGTAACACCTCTAAATAAGTGATACTTAAATGGATATATGTTACAACCCATTTCAATAAGGTGCACCATTATTTTTTGGATCCTACCTTATTAAAAATATATAGTTAATAGTTTTTTTCATTGAGTCGTGTCAGGATGGTTGACTTCGTGGGAAGTTTTATAGGGTTTGTGTGTGAGAGAGTGAGAGAGGGAGAAAGAAAAAACACAATGAAAGAACTGGTGTTCTACTTTGGTGAAAGGTATTATTCTGATAAGTGACTCTAGTGTATAATAGAATGTGGTGTTCTAGGAATGAAACTAATGTATTATAAGAGACACATGGAGTCATATGACTAGGTTAATGGATGTAAGAAGGTTGTTTAATGAAAATTATGATTATTCCTATATAATTAACTATAAAATCCTTTGTCTTTTTAAGTTGTAAATCTCATAAGAAATTTGAGCTTTCATTCTACTGGACGCTTTAAATATTGATCAGATATTCATAATAGAATCTAAAGTTTTTAATTCCACTAAATGATGTTTTTAAATTTGAAAATAGTCTTGGTATTTAGATTGATGTTTTTGGGAGTATCTTGGGGGTTCAAGACCTAAAACTATAATTTTTGGAAAAATTACAACAAAGGGTTCATGGTTGGTGCATGGTTAGTGTTAACCATGTGGCACTGTTTGTATAGGTTCATGGGTTTGGGAGACCATGTGGTAGGCTAGGGAAAATCATGTTGGTGTCAGTAATTTATTAAAAACATGTCGTAGTACTGGTACATGGTCTTTTAAACCATGCGTCATTCCTGTGTGTGGGGTGAGGTGCTTAGATAGGGCAAACATCATGGTTGGAACACTATTTGTCCAAACATGTTGCCAAATTGTGTGGCCCATTAAAAAGTATAAAATGACATTTTTCACCTAGTGGATTTTAAGTGTAAATCCCTTATTTTTCTTTCTTCTCTTCTTCTATACATTCACCTCTCCTTCCCCCATCCCTTGTGTGGTTCTCTATCATTCTTAGTATGTTTTGATCATCGTTAGGTATGTTGGAATCCTTGAGGTAATTATTTGAATATATTTTCTTTAGTTGGGTTCTTCTACTTCCTCCTATAAAATAGGTTTCTCTGGTTAGGTATTTTTTTTCTAATTCCACTAGATCATGGTGGAATCAGATTTTGATGTTGGGTTTTTTCCTCTTCCTTAGTAGAGGGTAACCCGATATATTGTTTGTAATTTTTCATGAGATAATTCGTTAAGGTATTTCCCCATAATGAATTTGTAAAGTTTAAATTATTTTAATTAAATTGGTAAATGGTTGTTTTGACACAATTTCACAAGGATTTTACCCAATTTGAGTTTCTTTTTGTACCACTTGTTGTTGGTGGTAATTGCATCATCGGTCTAGTGCAACAGGATTGACAGGTGATCTTTTGATATTTATAGATTTTTTATAATAAAGTGGTTTTACTTTATTTATAGTTTTTCAAGTTTTATTAATTAATTATAATGTTATTATAATTAATTAATTTTGATGGTATATTTTTTAGATAGGTCTAATATAACTCGGTTGAGTTTGAAGATGCCTTGGAAGCTACTGCCATCCTTTAGAAATTAAATAGAAAGATACCTAAAGAGAGGTATTTTGTTTTACCCACCCTAGAGTACACAAGCATATTTATTGTAGTGTGTTACTTATTAGGATTTCCCCTAAGGGTGATGTCCCTTATTTTTTTATTCTATTGATCTGTTTAATTAAATTTTTTTTGGTTAATTAAATGGATGAATTCCAGGGGTCACTAACAACCCTTGTGCACTAGATTCATGCCTCAACCTAAGATTGGTGGATGACTGAGGATCCCAAGTGGGATTCCACTTATTATGATCTAACCTAGAGAATACAATGTAGGATTCCTTCATATTCTCTTTCATCTGAGGATTCCATGATGGATGCCTCTTCTTGTGTTTTCCCACTAGGATCCCTAGTAGGGTTCTTCTCTTGAGTACTGATCTAGGAGAACCAATGGATGCCCCCATTTTTTATTAACTCTAAGCTAGTTTATTTGTTTTAGGTACAAAACTTGTTTCTCCAATGGCCTGCAATGGTAGTGGTGGGTTTAGGCATTTGGCCACCTCACTCTTTTATTTATACTTTCATGTGGTTATTGCTTATATAGTAATATTTTCCATAGGTTCTTCCTGAATTTTGACTGATGATCCTGACATGATATATTATATGATAGGGATTCCCATAGGTACTTCTTGGGATCCTTATTTAGATCCAAATTGTTGGATGTTAGAAATCTTGGTATGGAACTTACTTCTAAATAAGGTATGGTACATGTCTCAAAACGATATAGAACTGACTAGGAGATTGTGGTTTGAAACCTATGGCCTATAGGAATGATTATTTAGGATATTTCACTGACTAGTTCATTAGGATATGGAACCTAAGAACTATGGGTATTATTATTTATGATATGGAACCAATGAGGAAGATCGATGTATGGAACCTACAACAACAGTATACATTCATATCTCTGGATATAGGACACCTGGTTTATCATATTGATACCTAGACATATTTATAAGAACCAGGTTTTTCACTCAGGTATGGATCCATTAAATTTCAGTATAAATATTTTATTTGGACCTAATATTTATGCCTAAGGATTTAAAAAAGGTATCAGGGGAGTTTAGGGAAGGTTTGGAGCTCGAAACACATCTTTTGTGGAAAACTGGACACATCGCACAGTCAGCGCACAATTTGCCTAACTATGATGATGGTCAATGTTCAGATGAAACCATATTTCTTGGTTTTTACATATTCATGAGGCCTAACGATGAAATTTCCCCTTCTTCCCATGTAATTGTGCATGGTTTTCACATGGTTTTTCAAACCATGCGGACAAACCATGAACAGACCATTTTTCTGGTTAATTTGTCCTTTTTCCCTTAATGATCTAATTAGATACATCCTACTTCCCTAATCCGATAAATAGAGGTATTAACCTAAATTCCTCTTGTTTTAGATCCATTTGAAGACTAAAGGTAGGAATCAAGATATCTCCTTCGTCCAGGATCTGATCGATATTTTGTTCATTATGTTAGATGCACAATGGTAAGTACTCGAGTTGGTTTAAACCTTTCTTCTTATCTTTTTCTCTCTACCTATTTATCATGGTGTGAGTTTTTTTTCATATTTTCTTAGATCTACACTGATCTGATCTAAATCAAGGGTTGATAACATAGGAGGATATTCATACAAGCCTAATATGAGTGGTTTATAACTTATCCATCAAGTTCATTGATTTTGGATTTGTCGTGTGGATCCCACCGATTTCATTAGGTGTCATTAATAGAATTTATATGTCATTATTATAATCATTATAATAATATGGTTATTCTATTTCCAATTATGTGATTAATTTTTTGTGGTTATGCCCAAAACTCTATTCATCTCTTATAGTATGTTATTCCATAATTACTGATTTCATGTTTTGATACGTTTGAGCCACCGTTTGGGTGTGCCTTGTATTGACCTTCCTAAGTGTAAGCTTTTCTAAATTAAATGGGTTAATTTATATTTTGAATTTCAGAAGGGAAAGTACCATGTATTCTTACCAATTTAACCACCTAAGGTAAGTGGTTCAATTTGACAATAAAATGTGAAATGTGAATTGGCAAGTATATAAATCATATGAATTGGTCTTAAATGTAAATTAATAGTAGGTTTCATATCAATAGTACCCCTTACCACATTAATGGAAGGCATCCTAATGAACCTTGAACATATAATATGCTTCAACAAGATTAAATGAATGGTTCCATGCTACTTGGACTTGTCACACTAATGAAAGGTGAGGGTTGGACCATATGACTTGATTAAAAGGTTGTGTGCTACTTGACCTTATCACACTAATGAAAGGAAAGGATTGAACAAAATGACTTGATTAAAAGGATGTATGATACTTGACCTTATAACACTAATTAAAGTAAAGTATTGAACCAAATTAAATATTACACGACTTCATAATAAAACAGGAGTAGCCTGACTCGAGGTTGCCTTGGATTCTAATCGGAGAATACCATGAGCACTCGAAAACTCCATTCTGATTCAAGGATATGGCTTGCTTAGGTTGAGACCCACCTATATCCCAATCCTTTTCTATTTTTTTGGATGACTGGTATAACACCATAGGATCCCTTCAATATCATTATAGGATGCCTCATATGCACTCCTTGGATCCAGCATTGACAAGTAGGTTCCATGGTTAAAGCCTATCAGGCCCAGTCATTGCTTATCCCCGTTTTACCTTGGATGAATTCCTTGGACTTTATAGGTGTCTCATTGTGGAATGTCTAAGATTATTCTCATTTTATTACTCTCTTACCTCATGATAGGCTGTAGTTGTTACTAATTAGGAGATCCATGAGCTCTAAGTCACCTTGGTTGTTACCTTGGAACTTCATTATTAAATGGCATTACAGGTTTCCTTGTTACAGTTTGGAACCTCTTAAATTTCTAACATGTGACATTTTTATAAACTATAAATAAACAAATAATGAATTGTTTTCATGTTTAGACACCATCTGAGGGCTGAAGCGGGTACTTGGGTATTTAGTTACATTGTATATCATTACATTAAATATGCATGCTTGCACACTGTTACATTTCCATTACACAGACCATATGTTATAGATATTGTCTTTGGTGGCCCACTAATATTTATCCCACACCCACTCTAGGATCTGTTTGGTACCCAGAGTGGATAACATGGTTGCAGGTGTTGATAAAGGGAAGCATACAGCTTCGAAACACTTGATTGCTTGCTGTTTAGGATGGATCTTGATAAAAGATGACCGAGCCAGAGCTCGGGATGCTTGGGATAGTCTTCAATTTCATTTATAATTATGTGGAACATGTTATTCCTACTGTCTTGTATCCTTGTTTTCCTATTTTCTAGTGACATGACATATCAAGAGTTGTTGAATGCTATTACAGTTGTTTCAGTTATTATTATTGTTGTCTCTATTTTTCTAGTGTGCCTTCTATTTATTTATATTGATTTTGTTATTCACATATGTTTACATTCATATGATCTGGTATACTTTGGTAAGGAGGGAATAGTCTCCCCACGGACAAACTGTAGTTCCTCGCAACTAGTATAAAGATTCTGACATTCTGGGAGATTCGTTTGAGGCCATGTGGCCCACCGAGCTTGGTGCGCCTGTTATGTGGCATCTGGGTTCGGGACATTACAAAGTAGTATCTTAGGAGTTTCCTTTCTTTCTTTACTATTTCTGGAAAATAGATTAGAGATTATGAATTGTTGGTACTTCATCATAATTCGTGGTTGGGCATCGCAAACCCATGTTCGGGGTAAAATCCAAGTTTCCTAAAATATAATTGTTGTTCTACTTTTTCCTATTAGAGTTGATATTATTTCACTATTGGGTGACACACATACTATGTGGATTTGTTGATCATTATTATGATTGAGGATTTTTATCTTATCCTTATCCTGATGATATGATGGAAATGAGTGTTGTTACATGCATCATTATAGGCATGTATAATTCACATGTAATGCATATTGCCATGCCATATAGGTGTATTTCACTTCTTTGCATTACTTGATATGCTTTTGGTTTTTGAGTGATGTTGTGATAGTAAGATTATGCTTTTATTACTCTTGGTTGTGATTGATTGATTTCTTGTCTCAATTCATGAGGTGTATGGGCCCTCATGGGTTAGGATGATTAATTTATCAAGTTGATACATTTTTCTATAAATAAATGGGTGTCGTTTCTAGTGATAGGTGTATGGGAACTGATTCACCAAAAATGGATATCCATTATAAAGTGAATCGTGACATCTAAAATGAGTTGGTTTCATATCATTATCCTGCCTTTTCATGTTTATGAAAGCTAAAGGAGTGAACCTGGAAATTATATATAAAAGGAAATGAAACTTATAATTGAGAAATTACTAATACATGGTCATCTAATTAGGTAGTTGGGTTAGTATGCCTTGGGTAGTGAGTTTCTATATGATCAGCTTCTGCTAGTGATGTTATCTTTTTTATTAAGCTTGTTATAAGGAGTGTGCTTGGAATTTTTAAACCAATTCCACCATGATGTCCTTGTATCATATGCTAGGAGGGTGGCGAAGACCATGATCTAGATTTGGTGTTCCATGATCCACCAATCTTACCTCTAGGAGTTCCACTCAAGGAACCACCTATTGTACTTGATCTAGGCACTGATGCCCAAGTTCATGACTGTTTTCTACATCTGATGTAGTCCATGCAGGGTGCTCCATGGATTACACCTATAATGGTTGATCTGCCTCATGAGTTCTAGTAGCAGCATCTTCCAACTTTATCAGGGGATGTTGGTTTGCAGGCTACTGATTCTTGTCTAGAGGCCATCCTATCTATCTTTGAGCATCTAGAAATGCCTCCAGATATAAGGAATAATATTTACACAAAAATTCTTTGGGATTTGACCAAGAATTGGTGGGATGTGATTTCTTAGGCCAGTCATCATCAGGTCATCTTATGGGTTGATTTCCAAACTACCTTCTATGATCAGTTCTTTCCTTAGATGATGATAGATAACGTAGCTAGAGAGTTCATGTATCTTGAGTAGGTTTTTATGTCAGATATGGATTATTCAATTTTTTTGATGGATTTTTAGTGCTTTGCACAGCTTCTAACTGGTGATGAGATTCCGCGTACTAGATACTTTGAGGATAGGATCAAGTATTCCATTCATACATAGGATAATGTATTTTTCCTGCCTACTTTTTAAGAGATAATAAATCATGAACTTATCACTGACCGTAACTTGAGGGAAGAAAATTTTACTAAGTTGAAAGGATCATTTTTGCATCATGCCAGTAGTTATTCTGGTGTTAGGAAACATTACCTCGAGGTTTCTCATTAGGGAAGTGACATCCAGAGTGCCCATTTCGATAGCTATAAAGTATGTCATCAGTGTGGATGACATGGGAATTCAAATCCTTAGTATTATAGATACCCAATAGAGTGTCAGGATTTTCGTTGTATTGGGAATATTTAGTTTTATGTAGGACCTTTCCACCAAATTCAAGTGGAAAATGATCCACCCCAGCTTTACCTTTAGGAGTGAGTTATTTAAGGCCACATTATGAGGGGATTTGGAATATCACCAGTAGGTATGGCCGAGGAGTAGTTCATGGTCATGGTAGCTAGACCCCTGATCACTAATAGCGCCAATAGAGAAGTTATGGCCATGGCAGTCCATCTATTGCACAAGGTCATGGATCAGGTTAGTTTCATGCACTACAGCTGATACCTGATAATTAGGATGTGGGACCATCTACAGTATAAGGTACTATTCTTATAGCATCTACTATAGTATCTGCTTTATTTGATACAGAGGCTTCAAAATCTTTTATCTCAGTATCTATCATGGAAAGTATCGGACTTGAGATACAATATCACTGTGGTGTAATGAACCTAGATATGTTGTTAGGGGTGCGAACAGAGGGTATACGCCAGTGTAGGGACTACCCCCTTGAGTTAGGTAGTTACCCTTTCTTATAGAACCTATTTTTTCTCAATATTATGGGCTTCAATGTTATACTTGGGATGGATTGGTTGGTTCACTATAATGCTTTTGTAGACTATTATCATTGTAGGGTATCTTTTATGTCACTATAGGTTAGCAGTTATCTACGTAAGGGTGAGTGGGATGTCCAGGATAGTAGAGTGATACTGGAGCATTATGGGCTAGGTGGATTAACCACCCATATTTCAGATCTCTTCATAGAGGATTAGGGTTTATGTAAGGATTTTTTCCCATGAGTAGTGAATCATTTCAGGGATGTATTTCTTAGAAATTTTTCTAGATTACCTCCTGAGTTAGAGGTAGAGTTTACTATCAATATTTTTTCTAGGATCATCTCCTGTTTCCATTCCTCCATATAGGATGGAACCAATAGAGCTTCAGGATCTCAAGCAGAAGTTAGAGGATTTAGAGGCTAAAGTCATTATACAGCCCAGTATATCCTCTTGGGGTTCGCTCGTGCTTTTTCTAAGAAGGCAGATGGAACCTTACATCTATGTGTAGATTACAGAATGTTGAACCAACTTATGGTCAAGAACTGGTATCCACTACCTCGAGTAGATGATCTATTTGACCAGATCCAAGGAGAAACGGTCTCCTCCAAGATCAACCTAAGATTGGATTGTCATCAGGTGTGAGTTAGGCTATAAGACATACCTCGTATAGATTTCCATAGTAGGTATGGTATGTATGAGTACCTTGTTATGTTGTTCAGTATTACAAACACACCCACCATTTTCATGGATCTGATGCATAGGGTGTTCCACCCCTATTTGGATTCTTTTTTCATGGTCTTTGTGGACAACATCTTGGTGTATTCTCCTATTGATGGATACCATTCCAAACACCTTGATATCATTTTGGGTACACTGAAATAGCATCATATTTATGAAAATCTTGCTAAGTACCCCTTTTGGATCGATAAATCCCACATATTGGGTCATATAATATCATAATCAGGAGTATCTATTGACCCAGAAAAGGTTAGTGCTATAGTTTCATGGTATAATACCAAGAACATGTTTAATATATAGAGTTTCTTATGGATGGATGGATATTAAATGCATTTCATACAAGACTTATCATGCCTTTATTCACCTCTTACTGATCTTATTAATATGGGTGCCATGTTTTTATACTTAAAATCATGTCATAAAGCCTTTTCAGAGCTGAAAGGTAGGCTTTTATTGGTACATATTCTAACTCTTCCAAATCTAGGCATAGGTTATACCTTATTCTATGTACATCAATAAATTTCCTAGTTGCAGTATTGAAACAAGAAGGCCGATTAATTGCCTATAGATCTCAGAAATTGAGGCCTCATGAGATAAATTACCCGATGCATGACCTTGAGCTAGAAGAAGTTGTTCATGCCTTAAGTTTCTATAGACACATCTGTTAGGAGACTGATTTAGGGTGTATACAGACCACAAAACCCTCAAATATATCTTTTCATTGCATGACTTGAACCTCATACAGCAGAGATGGTTTGAATATCTACAATCCTTTGATTTTGTTATTTCCTACACATATAGAAAGGTTAATGTGGTTGCAAATGCACAAAGTTAGAAAACTCAAAAACAAGCAGTATAGGAAGCCAATGATGAATAGAAGTTAATGGAACTCTTCTCTGGCCTGCATCTAGATTTTCAAGATAGTCACCAGCAGTCTTATATATCATCTTTGGTAATTACCTCTTCCATCCTTGAGAAGGTGAAAAGTATACAATTTTTAAATCTTGATATCTTGGTTATCTGTGAGAGTATATCAGAAGATAACCCAACTACAGATTAGTCTGTGGACAGAGATGACGTCCTATGTCTACGTGGTTTAATCTGGGTTCCCACAAATATGAAAGAGTAGTTTATGAAAAAGTCTCATTATTCTTAGTGGTAAGTTATTCTAGGAATCTCTAATATGTATCAAGATATTCAATTCCATTATTGGTGGCTTGGGATGAAACATCATATAGCAATATTTATCATTGGGTGTTCCACCTATCAGTAGGTGAAGGCGGAGCACCAGAGACCTACAGGGTTGTTATAGCCACTTCCAGTCCCAGAATGGAAATGGGAAAATGTTTTCATATATTTCATAGTCGGCCTACCTAGGCCATCGATGGGTCGCGATGATATATGGGTATTCATTGACTGACTAACAAAATCATCCCACTTCATTCCTATTCATGATACTTTCTCAGTTGATGAGCTGGGAAGACTATATTTCTACAAAATAATATGACTACACAAGGTACCTCATACTATCATTTCAAGTAGGGATGCTCATTTCACATCACGGTTTTAACAAGGATTTCCAAAGGATATGGGAACATAGGTGCTTCTGAGCACATCTTTTCACCCTCGGACTGATAGAAAATCAGAATAGAAAATATAGGTTTTAGAGGATAAGATTCAAACATGTGTCATTGATTTTAGTGGTTCTTGGGAAACGATTATCCCTCTATTTGATTTTTTCAATAATAACAGCTTCCAGGATACAATTCAAATGGCTTATTTTGAGGCCTTATATGGTATGTCGTGTCGTTCACCCCTATTATGGATAGAGCTGGGTGAGGCAGCCCTACTAGGTCCTTGTCTCATTTAGGATATTTTTAGGAAAGGTTCAGCTAATTATAATGTTTATGACTACTACCCAGTCTAGAAAAAAAATCTTATGTCGATTGCCATCAACGACCTCTAGAGTTCGAGGTCGGGGATCGTGTTTTCCTTCAGGTATCGCCCAGGCTAGGTCATAGATGGTTACAGAAACAAGGGAAGTTATCACCTCGTTATGTAGGGCCTTTTGGAATTCTAGATAGAGTTGGGCCAACATCATATCGGTTTCTACTACCTTAGAGGTATCGTTTCATGCATGATGTCTTCCAGGATTCACAGCTTCACTAATACCATAGCGACCCATCTCATACCTTTGATACTGAGGAAGTTGAGTTAGATGTTGATGATACCTTTGGGGAGTATCCAATGTGAATCATTGACTGGTTAATGAAGTTTCGTTGAGGCTGTTCTGTCCTTCTAGTAATAGTGTTATATAATCATGGCCAGAATTGTTCTCAGACAGTGTTTTTACACCCTTGGAAGGTGAACTTGGGGATGAGTTCTTTTAAGGGGGGAAACTTTAAGAACCCGATTTTTCACTCAAGTATAGATCCTTTAAATTTTATTCTAAATATTTACTTTTTACATAATATAGATTCCTAATGGTTTAGAAAATATATCAGGGGTGCCCAAAAAAATTAGATCCTGAAACATATCTTTTGGGGAAAACTGGACATGTCGCACGGTTAGCGCACGGTTAGTGCACAGTTTCCTTAACTGTGCAGATGGTCAATTTTCAAATAGAACCATATTTCACAGTTTGGGCACAACTGTGCAACCAAACCATTTAATTGACCCTTTTACCTAGGTAATCGTGCATACAAACTGTGAACATGAAATTTTTCTGGGTAATTTGTCCTTTTTCCCTTAATTATCTAATTAGATCCCACCTTCTTCCCTGATCCAAGAACCAGTGGGATTAACCTAAATTACCCTAATTTGGTATCCCTTTAAAGACCTATGTTAGGAATCAAGATATCGCTTTTATCTAGGATCTGATTGAGCTTTCATTCATCACATTGGATGTGCAACGGTAAGTACTCAAGTTCGTTTAAGACTTTCTCCTCTTTTTCTCTCAACCTATTTATCACAGTGTGAGAATTTTTTATCTTTTCTTAGATCTAATCATATCCAGTCCAAATAAAGGGTTGATACTGGAGGAGGACACTCATACAATCCTAAGGTGTGTGGCCTATAGCTCATCCCTCGAGTTCATTAATTTTGGATTTGTCATATGGGGCCCACCGATTTCATTGGGTGTCGTTAATAGAATTTATATGTCATGATTATAATAATTAGAACCATGTGGTTATTCTATTTCTAAATATGTGATTGATTATTGTTGGTTACACCCAAAACTCCATTCATCCCATGTAGGATGTTATGGCATAATTTTCTTTTTCGTGTTTTGACATGTTTGAGCCACCGTTCGGGTATGCCTTGTCTTGAACTTCCTAAGGGTAAACTTTTCTAAATTAAATCAATTGATTTATATTATGAACTGCATAATGTAAAGTACCATGTATTCTAACCACTTGACCCGCCTAAGGTAAGTGCTGCAATTTGACAATAAAATGAGAAATGTGAATTGGCAAGTATACTAAGTATATAACTTGGCCTTAAATATAAATTAATAGTAGTTTACATATCCGTAGCACCCCTTACCACATTAATGGAAGGTAGTGGAATGAAACTTGAATATGGAATGTGTTTTAAAAGGATTAAATGAATGATTTCATGCTACTTGTTCTTGACACACTAATGAAAGGCAAGGATTGAAGCAAATGCCTTGTTTAAAATGTTGCATGATACTTTCCTTATCACACTAATTAAAGGAAATACTTGAACCAAATGACATATTACATGACTTCATAATTAAATAGGAGTGTTCTGACTCAATATCACCTTGTATTTTTATCAGAGAGTTCCATGAGCTCTCGGGAACCCCATTCTGATTCAAGGATACATCTTTCTTAGGTTGAGACCCACCTAGATCATGATCATTGTATATTATTTGGATGATCGGTATAACACCATAGGAACCGTTCAATATCATTATAGAATACATCAGATACACTCATTAGATCCAACATTGACAAGTAGGTTCCATGGTTGAAGCCCATCAGGCCTAGTCATTGTTTATCCCCATTTTACCTTGAATGAATTCCTTGGACTTGGTAGGAATATCATTGTGGAATGTCTTAGACTATTCTCTTTGGATTATACTCTTACCCCATTCTAGGATATAGTTATTACTAGGTTAGATACCCTTGAGGTCTACGTCACCTTGGTTGTTACCTTGGAACTTCATTATTTAATGTCATGAACTAGACGAGGGCTAAAGATGGTAATTGGTTATTTAGATATATTTTACCTCTTTACTTTATATATTCATTCTTGAACACTGTTACATTTCCATTACACAGTTTGGATGTTATAGCCACCATTGGTGGTGTTCCGCAAAGATTTATCTCGCACCCTCCCTGGGTGTTGTTTGGTACCTAGAGTAGATTACATGGTTGTAGTTGTTGAAAAAGGGAAGTATATGACTTAGAACACTTGATTTATTACTGTTTAGGATAGAGCTTGATAGCAGATGACCAAGCCAGAGCTTGGGATTCTTGGGATAGTATTTTATTTCCTTTATACTTATGTGGAACATGTTATTCCTTCTTTCTTGTATCCATTTTTTCTTGTTTTATAATGACATTACATATGAATAGTTATTGAATGTTATTCTAGTTCTTTCCGTTATTGTTTTTGTTGTCCCTAATTTTCTAATGCTCCATCTATTTAATTTTATTGCTTTCTCTATTCACATAATTTTAATTTCATATGATGTGATACACTTTGGTAATGAGGTAATAGTCTCCCCACGGACACACCTTAGGCCCTCGTTGTTAGTCGGCAGCCTCTAGAGTTTAAGGAGATGTGCATGAGTCCATGTGAATCCCTAGGATCGGGGCACCTGTTAAGTGGAATTTTGTTTTGGGACATCACACTAGTAGTTCTATATTATATTCAATTTTCTATGTATGATCTCCATGGATTCAAATAGGATACCCTAGTCAATGTACCTGGGTCCTGGACCTCATAGGTCTTACCCTTTATACATCTTACATAGTTAATAGTTTATGTTGTACCATCTTTACTATATTGTCCATCAGTACATGACATCTTTCATTTTAATGATTGGAGGTGAGTATGAGTGATCCTTAGTCTAAGAGATTTATCCCCCTCGGTGACATATAATTATAATATTTTTTTGGTGTTAGCCAAAATAGGTATTTGTCGATCAGGATTATAGACCTAAGGATGGAATATGGGTAGTTTTCATTCATATTGTTTGTCATATTACTTATATATATATGTGTGTGTGTGTGATTAATCCTTGTTCAGATACATTCCGGATTTGTTCAAAGCAGGTATGGTCGATAGGGATCGTTTGCCCAATGATTGATTGTAGTTCATTTTATCACATCTTTATTTTTATTTATTATTTTTACCCTACTGATTATATCATATTTGCATACCATGCATATTATTATCTATGTATGGGACCACATTGGTAGTGAACTAGTAATTTTTATACCTATTCCCTTCTCGGGACATAATTTTACTGGGGTACCCAAGCAGAAGTTTTCTTGATTATAGGCATAGGTTGGGCTATGGGCCAGGACTAATTGAGTAGGGTGGCTTGTATTTGTTTGTATATATCAAGTATGTGATTTTCCTTGGTGTATGTAGTAGGTATTTGTACTTTTATTTTACCTTCCTTATATACTTCTTGTATGGTCTTCCAAGTGGGTGAAAATTGTTGTATGTTCTGAATTTTATATCATTTCATTTATTATTCTAGAATATTTAATTTTCATTTATTTACTACATCCATGCACTTTTTATTATTATTATGTAGGATTTATGGTTATTTCTACAATTTTATTACTCTTATATTAGGTCATAGTCTCTCTTCTATCACACTCTAGGCCTTCACTACTAGTAGGTAGCCTCTATCATAAAGGGAGGCATGATTTAGGCCTTGTGGTGAACCAACTCAGGGCACCGAATTAGTGGCATCTAGTGTAGGACGTTACAATTTGGTATCAAATCTATTAATTTTTTTATTTAATTATTAATTGGTATATGGTAGATAGGATTACTAGAAATTTCTCAGAAGCTATGATGGATATTAGAATGGTGTGTGGAGAAAACCTATTCTAGTAAGAAGTTATGGTTTCTAGGGATATGGGATTCTTGTTTTTATATTTTATATGATAGATGTATATATTTTTCTCTTTGAGTGATGCACATGTTATTTGGATTTTATGATTTATTGATGGATTTAAATCTCTTGGCCATTTTTATGAGGAAATTATTTGAGTTTGACTCTTTTACGGAAAAAGAAATATGTGTCTCGTGAATCATATATGGCATGTGGGATTTACATGTTATAGAACTTCTAGTGTTTGATTAATACTGATGATAGAGTCCAAAAACCTAAATGGTGTTTTACCGTATAGGTTTTTGGGGAAATTTTACTCAATTAGTCCTACTTTCATATATATTTCCTTTTGATAATAGGATATGTGAATCCATAGTGAGGTGTTTGGTATTGAGGTTGATCAATCATTCGATATGCATGAGAGGTGTAGTGACCATAGTGGGTCATAGATCACATGATACCCAAATGTTGGACCCCTCATGGGATGTTTTTTCTTATGTTTAGTTATTTAATATGTTAGTAACAATCTTATTAATGTTTTCCTATATAGCATGTAATGATATTATACTTAAATAAATGATGTGATTATGGTCCTGATCTATGTAGGTTAGTATTGGAAGTTGACTCTTTTCTAGTAGACCATTTATGGGTACATATTTTTATTTATGATTATATAGTTGGTTCGATGTGTACAATTTCAATAAATACCTAAATGTTTATAGTTAACTAGAACATCAAGGGTTATTATCATATAAGGATGTCTGGTGAGTGTATTTTTATCGTTCTTTTCTACGTAGTATCATGATACTCTAGGGGAAACCCCTTATGAGTATTCATTGTGAAGATTATGGCCCAGGTAGTGTGATTCTTAATAGTTCTGACCATTGTAGGTTGTTGTTTTATTTACCTTTACTATTATTTTTTGATAGGTGAGATATATTTCTTGAGTTTATATGGGTGTTTGGGTGATGCCCCGTGAAATGTGACCTCATAGAGGTTTGACTTTTCTGAATAGGTGGTTAGAGCTAAGTAACCTACTATGAGACTATATTAGTAGGGATACAAGGGAGACCTATACGCCCTTAGTATTCACATAGAACCTTGTAGGTCGACATTTTATTTCGTAGAGGGAAAATAGAGAGATAGTCTAGACCATGATTTTTTCATGCCTTTTTAGGTAGTGAGCCTAGTTATATGCTCTTAGAGTGATTGATAAATGGTTAGTGCTTGGGTTTTCCAATATATGGATGTTGATTCCATTAAATTTTGATGAATCACCTAGGGTTTTTTTGTATCAATACTAACTTTTAAAAGTAGTAATGTTCAGGTGCTTGGCCCTATTGACCAGAGTTTCTACTATTAGAAAATGGTTGGAGTACAAGTAGATGACCATGATTGTAATGGTGTCAAGTGATAGAAATTCATGTAATAAATTGTGGAATATGTGAGGTGATCTATTTTGAAGAGGGGTTCCATGGGTGATTCTACCTTATTTAGGCTGACATGTTGTGTAGAATATTCATATTGGTTTTAATTATAGATGTCTTGCGGGAGTGTGAGTCGGGTGATAAAGCTACATGATGGTTGTGTTTGGTACTTGTTAAAAACCTAAATCAATGTATTTTTGTGTGTAATAAAAGTACTAATAGTTTAAAGTAATACAATTGGAAAGGATGTGTGGGAGTTGTGGTTAAAATGGAGAATGTACCTCTATGGTAGAGGATACATACGAAATTAATCAGGTTCCATGAGGTGGTTGACATGTGGTTGGATATGGACAATTATTTTTGGGATACCTAGAATCAAGAGTTCGACAAAGGCATGTATAGCCTATTTTAATCTGATTGTGTCTTGAAGAGAGTGATGCATTATTTTTTATGTAATCTTAGAGTAATCTTAGTTAGAGATGATCATTTTACATATCATGACATTGTTCTAAGTACATTGAGAAAGAAATGGTTATACATCAAGCTTATTCCCTTTTAAAATTTCTCTCCTTTTTGGGTAGGAAACCTATTGAGGTTGTGATCAGGGAACTATATAAAGTAATATTTATGGTAGGGATCATATCATTTCCCATTTGACGGTGGTGGCCTTATGATGAGTTGAAATGTAAAAGTTTCCATGGAAATCATTCTCATAAAGTGGGAACAGGTGATACTTGGATGTTGCGAGTTGTATCTAAAGGATGGTTGGGTTTCAATCCCTACCATTTATTATTTCCATAAGTGGAAATATCATGGGATTTGGTAATTGGTCTTTCATTTCATTGAGTGGTGTAAATTGTTCTCCTAAGGTGGGGATATAGACTTCGATCACATAAAGTAAAACCTCATGTGGGAAGGATCATGGGACCATGAGACCGATCATATGATGGTGGTTTTTCAATAATATATTGTTTTATATATGAAACATTTATAGTGAAAAATATTGATAAATTCCAGGTGTGGGTTTGATTATGAATTTGGGTAAAATCCAGATGTGTGAATTAAGCATGTCATAGCTTTTGACAATCCATGGATGCTAGATCAGGTTTTCATTAGTGCTAGTTCAATATAATGACTACAATTTTATTTGGGATATGAATATACCAAGAGACATTATCGGATTCTAGGCATAGGTTTTTGTAATCATTCTTGGAATAAACTAATTAATCCTTGAGATAATGTTGCAGAAATCCATTTTTAAGGATGTTTTGGTTGTGGGAGCTAAGAATTCTTGGTAGTGGTAGACTGAGGTTTCTATTACATAAATTTTCTAAAATGGTTTCATGTGGTTATAAGTGTTCCATTTTTATTTATCCTTCTAAATCAGACAAGTGTAGTTTGAGGGTTGTTTGGGACTTTTCCAGGATAATTTGGTGTGACTAGGTTGAGTGTGGTCAATGGAAGTTTGATTGTTATGATCAAATTGAGAACTAAGGGTAGTCCCCTAGTGTTTTTTTATTAACATGTCTAAAGTGTCACTAGGACACTCTAAACATGTTTTGGTAAGATAATATGACATTAAGAGTATCATGACTTTATTTGGAAGTAGTAGTTCATTAACCATTGTGGGGAGTGCCATAGGTCGGCCATTGGGAGAGACAATGATGTGATTATTTATCAGGTTATACAGAATCATGTAAGAACTATCTTAGAGTTTTGATAGTGTTTTTGAGCATTGGATAAAGTTTTCAAATCACAGTTACCATATGTTTGAAATGAATCTTAGAGGTACATTGTGTGTTTGGAAACACATTGTAGTCATTTAAGAAAACAGTCTCCGACCCAATTAGGTCGAGTGATGTTTATTTTGTCTACTGGTGATTCTCAAGGGTGAGAAATTATAAGGTAGGAAGATTTTAATGTTCCATGTTTTTCTAAGTTTTAAATTTCATAAGGAATTTTATTTTTTGGTTTACTAAAATGGCCAAATCTTGATTGGATATTTGGAATGGAATTATGAAGGTCCTAATGCTACTAAATGATCTTTTTAGATATGGAAAGATGATTGGTTTGTAGCTTCAATGATTATTGAGCATATTAGGGGTTCAGGACCCACAACTGGATCTTTGGGAAAAGTGCATCAAAGGGTGCACGGTTGGAACACGGTTAGTGTTAACCATGAAACCAAATTTTGTGGCCTAGTTTTTATAGGCACACGGGCTGTGAAGATCATGAGTTAGGCCATGGAAAACCATGTGGGGTCTAAAATTTATTCCACACCTCTCACATGACTAGTTCATGGTTTTTTAAACCATGTTTCATGTCGGTTCAGGGGGTTTGGTGATTAGAAAATTCTAACCACACTATTGGAACATGGTTTGGCCAAACATGTGGTGAAACCGTTCAACCCATTAAAAAGTGTAAAATACCCTTTTCCCCTTTGATATTTAAGAGGTTATCCCCTCCGTTTCTCACTTATCCTCCCTCACATGCACACCTCTCCTCCTCCTCTTCCCTTTGGTATTTCTCCCTCATTATCGGCCAATTTTGATCATCTTTAGGTGCATTGGAATCCCTGTGGTAACTCATCAACTATGTTATCCTCCATTGTGTTCGTATCCTTATTCCTATAACATAGATTTATCCAGTTATATTTTTCTTGATTCTAATGAATCATCATGAAATTAGATACTAATTTAGGGGTTTTTAATCTACCTAGGAAGAGGATAACCTAAGATGTCATCTGCACTTTATCATCTGCCAATTTTTCGATGACTATCTCCACGGTGAATTTCTAAAGTTTAAATTCTTTTAATTAAATTGTTAAATGGTTTTTTATTCCATTTATTATGTAATTTACCCAATTATAGGTTGTTTGTATACTGGTTGTTGTTGGTGAGTGGTAGGTCGTTATTCTAGTATGATGAGATCAAATGGTGAGCTTTTGAGCTTTATTCACTTTTAGAATAAAGTTTTTTTTATAGTTTGATTGGTTTTATTAATTAATTATAATGTTTCTATAATTAATTAATTCTGATGGAATGTTTTTTAGACAAGTCCAGTATGACTCAGTTGTTCTTGGATAGGCCTTGGAAGTTATTTCTAGACTTTGTAGATTAAATAGAAATACAATTAAAGGTAAGTGGTCCATCATACTTTCCCTAGAGTACATATGCATGATTATGGTATTATGTCTATGCTTAGGATTTTTTCTAAGGGAAATTACCTTTGTTTAAGTTATTTTAATGAAATATTTAATGAAATTATTCTATTTAATTAAATTAATTAATATAAGGGGTCACTAATAACCCATGTGTGCTAGATTAATGCCTCAACCTAATATTAGTGGGTGATCAAGGATCCCAATGGGGGATTCCTTTGCTTATGATCCTATCTAGAGAATCCCATGTAAGATACTTCCACTCAATATTTGTTTTGAGGACCCTATAGGGATGCCTCTTCTTGTGTTTTCCCTCGATTATCCTGAGTAGGATTCCTCTATTTAGTTTTGATCTAGGGGGCAGTGGGTACCCTCGTGTCTGACCATCCCTATTGGATTTAGGTGGAAATGGTAGTGAATTTTTCCTTGGAATCTATACCTAACTTTTTAGGCCAATGGGTTATAGCGGTAGTAGTGGGTTTAGGCATTCATAAACCCTCTCTCTTTTATGTATACATTTATGTGGTTATTTATGATGTAGTCATATTCACTGTAGGTGCTTCCTAGATTTTGGATGATGAGCCTGATGCAACACAGGACAAGATAGGGATAACCATAGGTATTTATTAGGATCTATATTCTAATCCATATTGATGGATGTTGTAAATATCAATGTGGAACCAACTTCTTATGAAGATATATGTAACATCCTGACCCAGAAGACACTAAATCACTGCTTTTAGCCGGTTCACCACAAGACCTCAAGCACGCCTCCCCGTACGCCAGAGGCTACTGACTAGAAGTGAGGTCTTAGGGTGTGATAGTTAGGAGACTATGCCCTCATACAAGAGTAAGAAACAGTGGAAATAACAAATTATCATACACAATGGAAAGTAAACAGAGTGTGGAAGCAATAAACAACTGAAATATAACAATTTGTAATACTAAAATGTTGTAAAATCCCAAGAAACTATGCAATAGAAAACAACACTGGTAACCCACTGGGCCGACCATATAGATACAGGTACAAAAGAAACATAAAGTAAAAGTACAAGGCTCAACTACTAACTACGAAGAAACCCAAGTACCTGATCTCCAAAAAATGACAAACTGCACCATCCCGATCAGTAAAACCTCTCGAGCAGCTCCGCTAGATCATACAACACTGGGCCTCAGTCCTATCCACCATAAAACTCATGATCAACCTGAAAAGAATACATAAGGTCTACACATACACTGAGTTGCATGTGCATGGGTGAAAAATAATCTCAGTAGGGTACCCCAACAAGCAACCCACAACTGTGCTGCTAGAAGTGTATGTGATAGCAACATACTCTGCCTAACTAGAACAAAGAAAAAGATGTAAACCAAACATGAAAACACAGTCAAACTTAGGGTCTGTAATCCCTGTTATCTTGGTAAGTGCCACCATGGATGTTCATATCTATATACACATACATGTATAGTCCTATACCTATACACATATATATAAATATGAATATTCATTGGTATGTGTATCAAACAACATGAAACCACAACAACAATCCAACCTTGGGTCTGTAATCCCAATCGACACAAAACCTACTTCGGCTAGATCCAAAATCATATCTCTGAGAAAGATACGTCACCACAGGGGGAAACTGATCCTATACCTGGGTTCACCCATACTCGCCTCCAATCACCACTAGATTTCCGTATACCGATGGTAAATCCAGCAAGGAAGGATACCGTATACCTACGGTCAAAACTAACTAATCTAAAAGAGTGTAATAATTCCAAACATAGGCTGAGGAGTGTGTAATAGTCCCCTCTAATCATCACCCTTTGGTAAATATCTCATGGTATAACCCCTTTGTTCAACAATCCATTGATCGCATAGCGATTCACTATTCAATTCAACCCTTACACCACTGTTTTAAAGTCGATTTGTAATGAATATTAAAAATATAATAATAAATTTAACTTCATGTTTTATTAAATGAATTAATTTTTATCACTATTAAAAATGGAAATTATACTTGTTTTGATATTTTCATTGAAGTTGGAGGTGATATGGAGGCCCGAAGATCATCCAGAAGAAAAATGGGCCAAACTATATGGCATCTAATTGACATCTGTCCACAGTTTTGAATTGTACGAAAATTACATTCATCTAAATGGTATGAAACGTTGTTTTCCACTCCAAAACATCATGGGATACAACTCTTATTAAGAAATTTAAGCCTAATTTGGCCATCTGGTGGCTTATCTGAACCATTCTGTCCAGGGGACAGAATCTTCCTGAATTCAAAGGTTTGTTTTGGTATTTTGATTATATATCCCAATATAGTTGTCTAATGGCCTCAACATTCGACAGGGAGACTTTCAAGAGGCCGGAAAACAAATCTTATCTTTTTTTCAAGTCGGGATATGGATTTCTACTATTCCAAAAATGAGACATAATTAGTATCCCAAAAATAGGGTTCCCAAATCCATGTCCCATTTTTTTCTATAAAAAGGCACCATGGGAACCTCATTTGTAAGTTCGGACAAGAAGTGAATCTCTACCATTTTGAAGTCCTATAAAAGTCTCCTCCCCATATTTGAAGTTTAGGATTCCCCTATCCTCATAGGGGGGTCAATAATGAAGAAGGAGTTCCACCCGAGCTACCTCCTCCTCCCGATGTCGAGCTAAACTGTGGGTGTTCATTTTGAGGGAGCTATACACATGTCAAGGGAGTTCTGATTCTTGTTTTAGCTACTGTTTTGGAGTAACTTGGGAGTTAAAACATTTCTTTGCATGTATCTTATATAATTCCATATTTTAATTCTCTTTTTGATGCATGTTATTGAGATACTCTTAATTTATAACCGATCGGTGTGAGGTTTTGAGTGTGTGACTTGTGTTGTTCCAATTGGACATCACAAGAATCCTTTTCATACCCACATTCTTTAGATTTCAATATTATTTGGAAGATCATATTCTATGCATAAGTTCTGGACCTTGAAAATATGATTGTTATTTCAAGTTTTTGTTCTTTAAGAAATGAAATAAAGTCTTAATAATTAATTTGGATTCCAATAAATTTTAACCAAAGAATTACCCCAAACCTAAATTAGTCTCCAAGAATAAGGAACATTAAAGTGTGTAGTGAACTCCCAATGAACCCTTTCTCTCATAATTATAAAACACCACCTTTCCTTTTCAACTATTAAACTCTTTAATTAAGTCATTTTATTTTTAAAACTATTTTCAAAACCACCCCCCTCTTTCAGTAATCTTTATTAAAAAAACACACTCTAAACCCACCAAATCTCTTTAAGAGATGAACTATGGTCTACCCTATACTATAAATCAAACTTAAAATCATAATCAATTTGACATTTCATGACAACGAGGTCAAATTTTGGAACCTTTTTTGGGGAGCGTTTTGGTTTTTAATGCATGTTCTTGATAAGGTTTTTATAATTTTTGTGAATATTTATTTGTTTTCTATTCTACCTTTTCAATACCTTTTTGTTCTAATATTTTTTTTGTAGGTTTGTTGCATGAATTGTTCTACTTAGGGAGATTTAGCACCTTTTGAACCCAAACTGGAGAGGACCCTATGTCAACAACACCGAGACACGCAAGACAACACTTTGAAAGAGCACACACCGCACATTTAAACTCTTCTTCACCCTTTATATTCTTCTGGAACTGACATCAAAACTGAAATAAACTTGTATAACATGGATGAAAACAATAGAACACTAAAAGAACTAACCTCACCTGATGTTCATATCCAGCCCACATACATGCAATTACAAGGTGAGGCACCCAATTTTGAACTAAATTCTGGTTTAATTAATCTATTACCAAGATTCCATGAACTTTCTAGAGAGGATCCACACCAGAACATAAAAAAATTTCATACTGTTTATTCTACATTAAAACTTGAAAATGTGGATGAAGAACAAGTAAAGATTAGAGAATTCACATTTTTATTATAAGTCACTACAAAATACTGGCTTTACTATGTCAATTCACCAATTAGAGGTTGGGCGGACATGAAACTCCTTTTTCTTGAAAAATATTTCCCAGCCTCTCGAATTAAATAATAAGGAAAGAAATTTGTGGTATAAGGCAGTCACAAGGGGAAACATTACATGAATATTGGGAATTATTTAAAAGGTTATGTTCAACTTTCCCACACCACCAAATAAGTGATCAACTTTTAATTCAATATTTTTATAATGTTTTAATTACTATTGATAGAAACATGATTGATGATGATGTGGGTGGTGCGTTGGTAGATAAGAGCCCAATTGCTGCAAGAACCCTGATTGCGAACATGGCATATAACACTCAACAATTTGGTACAAGGTCCAATGCACCCATTCTAGGTGTCTATGAGGTGAAAAGTACTGAATTCGAGAGGAAGGTGGACACAATGTTCGAAGAGGTAAGTACCCTTGTTCGACAACTTTCTCTTTCCCAAGGGAAATACCAATATCCTCCTCCCATCCATTGTGGTGTATGTTCTTCTGACACCCACTACTCCACCCAATGCCCCCAATTGATAGAATCTTCTGAGAGTTGTGAGGATATTTTTCCAGGTCGCCCCTATAACCAACCCTTTAGGCAAGAACCTTACTATCCATCCAACCCTAGGTAGAAAGAAACCCAAGCTTATAGGCAAGGGGGTATTCAAACCAGCCCCATCAACCATGGAACTGACATTTTCATAGTAGTCATCCACCACCACCACCACCTAGAAATCCTCAACCACCCTAAAGTAATTTCCAACTGCCTCCTCCCAAAACCGATACTAGCCTTGAAGATATGAAAAAACAAATGGCTGCCAACAATCTCTAATTCCAACATACCACCCAGGCATCCATACAAGACCTCAAGACCCAATTAGTCCAACTAGATAACTCGGGGGGGGGGGGGATTCAAATTCATGGTCCGGGTAAACAACCCTCTCAACTATTAGTTAACCCTAGGGATAAAGAAAATTTTAGTGCCATCACCCTTAGGAGTGGGAAACAAATTAAAACCCAAATAAACCCTCCATTAGATTCATCCACTCCTCAGGAAACCACCATCCCAACAGTTGAAAATGGTCCAAGAGAATAAAATCCTTATCCTGAGAGAAGCCCTTCCAAAGGAAAGAGTGTGTATGTCAATGTGTTTCATATCCCAACCATTCCTCTTCCATTTCCTCAAAGGGCCACCCAAACAAGAAAACAAAAGGAAACTGAACTGGATAAGGAAATATTGGAAACTTTTAAAAAATTGCAGGTTAAAATTCCTTTGATTGATGTCGTGAAGAAAATTACAAGATACGCCAAGTTTCTAAAGAAGATGTGTACACACCTCTCACGACCCGCCTTCACTAAAAGGAGGGAAGGGACAGCAGATTTCCAAGCCCTTCCTTCTTTAAGTTTAAGGAGAGATAATGACCCTTGAGTCCCGCCTCCAATAGGCCTCAGAGTGGAGAATAGCACCAAGGGTATAACATTTTCACAAAATGGGAGGCATTACCCTTTTTAGTTAACCAATATTGGGATAAAGAATGAGTTAACACCAAACACCACCATGTATAGAAAACTCAAAGTAAAAAACCAAACTACATGCATGTTTTAATAACAAAACTAAACAAAGTACAAGGAATCCAAAGTAAAATACCCAATAGGAAAGGAAAAAGGCTAGGCAGAATCCACCAGCGACCAACAGCAACTCCAACGTCCAGACTAGTAAGGTCCCGCACGGCATCAAAAGCCCTCCAAGAAACTTGAAAGTAAACGTAGGGTGAGCATAAAAAGTATACTCAATAGGAAAAAATAAAGTTCTCGTGCACAAGTTGGGAGACGTCCTAAAGTCCCGTGAGAGGCAGAAGAAACATCATCTATCAAGGAATCTATCCATCCCACCTCACCAGCCACACTCACCAAATAACACAAGCAGTAAGATAATAGTAAAGAACAAAACATTTGGGTACCCCACACCACTCTTTCCCCCACTAGCTAGCTGCTCATCCCTAACTCCAAACGTCCTGACGCTACCACGCTCTTCCTGCCCACACACACCTGGGCCTCACAACCATCCACATCCCTTCTCTCACACACCTGGGCCTTATAACCACACATCCCTGCCCGCATACACCTAGGCCTCATCCCGAAGACACTTGGGAAAAAAACCGTAACCAGAAACCCTGCCCAAAAACACATGGACCATCCCGAATATTCTTGGGAAAACAACCATCCCAAAGAGTCTCGGGCTAACAACACACCAAACAAACCCTACCCGAAGAGCATTGGGTGTATGTTCGCCTCCAGCCATCACAGCCTAGGGAAGAGGGAGCAGTAAGGATAGTAAATAGGGGAAAGAACCTTCCCAATGAAATGGGGTGTCCGACACTAAGTGTCCAACGTGGGTGGGGTTCTACTAAACACAAAACATATTGTTAAACATATATATACCAACACACAGCCTAGCCTATGGCTCCTCAAATAGATACAAGAAGGTTCCCAAGCACTGCTGCCTCAGAAAACAGGCACACAACAAACAGTTCCCAGTTTCTCTATTCAAGTTATCATTTCATAACAGTTCAGTATGAGTTAATACCTTCACTACTGAGCAACTAATAGGCACAATCACAAATGAAATAATAATAAAGCAGGAAGGAAAACCATCTGTTAATTTTAGAATTCATACCCGGTTCTCTTATAAATAATAACATCAAAGGGGGATCAGTGGAATCCCTCGAAAAAACGGAACCAAAGAAAAACCCAACAAACCATTGGTTATCCCCACATTAATTCATTACCATTCCACCCAGTTCATTATTTACTTTCCACTTTTATTCATGTTCACAACCCAACCTGCATCCCTACTTCCAAACACCACCACAGCCACACAACAACTCATGCCATTTCAACCACACCATTCACAGCCCCGCTGTTCACCCATCCATAACAAAACACATTCACCCCTTCACCCATTTCATAACTTAACCATTCGGGCGTTCATAATTTATTCTTTTATATTATTTAGTTCAACTGGGGTGATCATACAAGGTTATGGGAATTCATATTAAGCAGCCAAGTTTAAGTGTTTAACCCATTCATACATGATTCCCATTCAACAGACGATGCGTAAAACAGAGAATAGCATAGATGCACAAAAAAAGGCCCCCAACGACCATGATTTTCAGTAGACCTAAGCCCATTCAATTCATAACAACATCATAGGTAAAGCATGGGTAAAAACATGTAACAAAATTAACAAACTTCCTTGTCCCCATTATTGAACTGGTTATTATCTTCATTATAGAATTGATTAACACCCTCGTGGGAACCATGGAACACCCAACCCACATGATACACAAGAAGGAGAGACAAACTAAGATCCCTACATGATTGATCAAGGATCGACGTTTAAGTCCTCGTGTGGGAACTGGAAATCAAGAGTAGCAGGAAATCCACAGAATGCGATTAAGGAAAACTTTGTGGGGGGTACAACTCATCAGGAGGAAGGGTATACCGAGCGTAGAGTGATAGAGAAAAAAAGAAATCTAGGGAGAAGAGAAGACTTTAGGTTATAAAGGTTGAGATACAGCATCCCTGGGATGGTTAAGAAATGGAGAAAAACTCGAAACTGCAGAAGAAGTGGGATCGTGGGTTGACTACACAGCTGGGCCACCCCACACGTCCAACTTAAAAGGTCCTCACCCTTCAGGGTGGTTAAAATCAACGCCCACCTCCTTAAACCAAGGAATGACTCCTCACAGGATGCGGTAGAGGCGTTTCTAAAAACATAGTTAAAACCATGACCAAAACGCATGGTTTTTCATTCAAGGAGGGTACCTCACCAATCATCTAATTAAATCCCATTAATGGGATTTAAAAGGAGGCACTACTGGAAAACCCATGGAGAGGTCACTGGTAGTCTAGGTCTACCGGTAGACCAAGCTACTGGTTGGCCGAGGCCACCAGTAGGTCGGGGCCACCGGTAGGCCGAGGCCACCAGTAGACCGAGCTACCTGTAGGTTGTGGCTACCGGTAGGCTGAGGCTACTGGTAGGCCAAGGCGACCGGTAGACCGAGGCCACCAGTAGGCCGAGCCACCGGTAGGTCGAGGCCACCGTTAGGAGTCTTAAGCTTCACCGAGAAGCTGGTATGGCCTTTTAGACCACCCAGAACACCCAAAACATCATATTTTCACCATCTAAGGGACCCCAAAACCCTTGGCTATTACATCAGATACTTCTCAAACTATTCTTGTCCACAAGAATATAAGAACAAACCTAAAAGGAGAAAAGTGGGTTCCAAACAACCACCCTCTAAAGATACTTCTCAGGGGAAAACCCCTGAGTTGTTCGAAAGGTGGAACAGAACCCCCTACATCCAGGAATACTCCCCCAAGAGTTATCAACCACATACATCCACAACAAGCACAAGGATCACACTGTCCAACACCTGAGTCAGGGAGTCCCTTCCTACATGTCAGGATATTATCTGCTTTGGGTGGCACTGACTCGCCCGCACTGGTTTTATCGCATCCACATTAATGCACCTTGATTAGCAGTCAGGTTTTCCCATCATCACACATTCGAAAAAAAACAAGAATAACAATAATTTTATATATTAAAGCACAAGGTGAAACATCTCAAAAAAACATAGAAAAAAAACAATAAGGAAGTCAAAACAGCTTTGGGTACTGAACACGTAGCTGGGCCTCCCGCTCCCAAGTGCTCTCCTCTAGGCCACCATGCCTCTAAAACACATGAACCAAAGGATGGTTCATCCACGAAGAACATTCTCTTAACGATCCTTGATCTTGATCGGTCGTTCTGTGAAGGTCGCATCGTTTTCTACATCTAACTCTCCCCAATCGATGACGTGGGAGTAGTCGTGTAGATATCGACGAAGCTGGGAGACATGAAAGACGTTGTGAACTTTATCCAACTGAGGTGGAAATTCCAATTGATACACCACCTCACCAACTCGTACCAGCACCTCGAAAGGTCCAATGAACCTAGGGGAGAGATTAATCCCCTTCCCAAACCTTCTCTTCCCACATCGAGGGGAAACCTTCAAGAACACATTATTTCCAACCTCGAAATCCAAGGGCCTCCTCCTACAATCTGCATAAGACTTCTGCCGGTCCTGGGCTGCCTTCATCCACTCACGCACGAGCTGAACCTTCTCAGTGGTGCCCTACACCACTTCTGGACCAAGAACAGCCGATTCCCCATTCTCTGTCAAGAAAACGGGTGAATGACATGGCCTTCCATACAAGGCCTCAAATGGTTTCATGCCGATATTGGATTAGAATCTATTGTTATAAGAAAAATCCACCAGAGGAAAGTGTTTTACCCATGATCCCCCAAAATCTAGAACACATGCCTGCAGCATGTCTTCCAACATCTGGATCATTCGTTCTGTTTTCCCATTTGTCTGAGGGTGTAATGCAATTCTAAGGCATAGTTGGGTGCCAAAGGAATGATGTAATCCCCTCCAAACTCGTGAGGTAAACTGTGTAGCTCGATCGGAGACAATAGATTTCAGAATCTCGTGCAACCGCACCACCTTATCGACGTACCTCTGGGCTAAGGTGCTCACCGGGCTCGACTCCTTAATCTCCAAGAAGTGAGCTGATTTTGTCAACCGATCCACCACTACCCAGATGACATCATAGCCTCTCTGAGCCCTGGGTATCCCTGTGAGGAAATGCAGTGAGATGTCATCCCACTTCCACTCGAGAACATCTAAAGGCTGTAACAACCCTCCAATAATACTGTGTTCAACCTTCACTTGCTGACACACTAGGCACTTAGCCACAAACTCTGCCACCGCTCGCTTTACCCCGGTCTACCAAAACTGTCCCCTCAGGCCTTGGTACATCTTTGAGACCCTAGTATGTACCGCTAAATCCGATCCATGGGACTCTCGGATAACTCCTTTACGCATCATCTCCAGAACAAAAAACCTTCCATGGAAAAGCATTTGATGCTAACCATCCTCTTACCATCCCTCAAGATAATTTCCCTGATAAACATGATCTTGCATCACTTCCACCTCCGACTCCCCCCACTGAGACTCTTCCACCTGCACCACTAAAGAGGAAACTACAGTCATCTGAAATAGACAGCCTCTTCCACCTTCCAACCTTGCATCCAAATGCAAGGTCGCTAACTCTTCCATCGCCCTCCAAGCATCTGCAGATTCCCGAACTACTTCCTTCTGTGATTTACTGCTCAGGGCATCAGCCACAACATTACCCTTTCCCTCAATATAAGAGATCTCAAAGTCATAGTCTTGGAGGAACTCAACCCATCTCTATTGTTGCAAGTTCAGATCCTGCTGGGAGAAGACATAATGCAAGATCTTGTGGTTTGAGAAGACTACAAAGCGCTCTCCGATGGGATAATGCCGCCACAACTTCAATGCAAACACCACGGCCGCAAGCTCCAGATCGTGGGTGGCATAGTTACATTCATGAGGGCGTAATTGCCTAGACCCATAAGAGATCACTCATTGCTGCTACATCAGCACACATCCCAACCCAAGGCCAGAAGCATCACATAAGACTTCAAACAACACCCCTTCCTCTGATAATCTGAGTACTAGAGCACTAACCAGCTTCTCCTTTATGTAGCCAAAAGATGTCTCGCACTGGTGGATCCACATGAAGGCTTGGTCCTTCCTAGTCAAAGCTGTCAATGTAGCTACAACTCAAGATAAGTTGGGCACAAACCTCCGGTAATAGACTTCCAAACCCAGGAAACTACAAACTTCTGCCACATTCTTGGGTGCTGCCCATGAAATGACAACCTCGACCTTCGACAGGTCTACTGTTATTACCTTCTAAGACACTACGTGTCCAAGGAAATGTACTTCTCGCATTAAGAACTTTCACTTAGATAGTTTCCCATAAAGATGGTGGTGTCAAAGGACTCCAAAAACTTCCCTAAGATGCTCAACGTTCTCTTCCTCTGATCTTGAGTAGATAAGGATGTCATCGATGAACACCACAATGAACTAGTCCAAAAACTCTCGGAAGACAGAGTTCATGAGGTTCATGAACATAGCTGGTGCGTTCGTAACGCCAAACGGCATGACCACGAACTCAAAGTGGCCATATATGCACCTAAAAGTTGTCTTTGAGATATCACCTTCCTTTACTCTCAACTAGTGGTATCCAGACCGTAGATCAATCTTAGAGAACCAACCTACTCCCTTCAGCTGGTCGAAAATATCGTATATCATCGGGAGGGGCTAACGATTATGGATTGTCACCTGATTCAACCTCCAGTAGTCTATGCACAGTTGTAGACTACCATCTTCCTTATTTACGAACAAAATTGGAGCACCCCATGGTGACACGCTAGGTCGAAAAAAGCCCTTCTCCATCAGATCGTCAATCTGAATCCGAAACTCCCGCAACTCAGAAGGTGTCATTCGATAAGGAGACATCAAGATCGGGCGGGCACCAGGCTATAAGTCTATCCCAAACTCAATGTAACGTCATGGGGGTAGAGTCACAACCTCATCAGGAAAGACATCAAGGATTTCTCTTATGACCTCTGGGACATCCATCATTCATGCATCCGCCAATTCCACTGACACCCCATCCAGCATAGAAAGGAGTGGCTCCACATGTCGACTCCCCACCTGATAACTCCGCTCCCCAACAAAACCCACACACCGTCCATCCCCATTGGAGAATTCAATCCTTCTCCGATAGAAGTCAAAGATGTCATGCATAGAGAATAATCAGTCAATTCCTCGAATGACATCATATTGCTGCATCTGAAATGAAAGAAGGTCTCCAATGGACTGATGCAGTCCCAACATCAGTCTACATCCACAGAAAAAGTAAGATACGCTGGTCTGACCCCCAATTGGTGTCCTAAACACTAGGGGCACAAAAAGTATCTCAACATCCAGACCCAGAGCATGGGTTAATTGGGGCGTAACAAAGGAGTGAGAATCTCCTGAATCAAACAAGATAGAAACAAGAGTGCTGAATAAACAGATAGTACCTCGAATGACCTCTGGTCCTGCCGGAGCTACTAACTCTGTGGCGTGCAACTGTCCACACTCAGCTCCTCTACCTCGCTACTGTCAACCCCCCCCCCCCCCCCCCCCCCTGACCACACCCTGGTTGATGTCCCTGATGAGCACCCTGGTGTCGGTCTCCTCCCTCAAGGTCATACCTTGGAGGGCCAGGGGCCTGCTGCTGCTGCTGGAAAGGCCTCACCGGCAACGGATGCTGCTGAGGTGGGTGCTGAAACTACCCACCTCCACCATGTGGAGCTCAAGTCGAACACCTGCTTTGGATGTGCCTCAAAACATTGCAAGAGAAACACTTTGGTCCAAAACCTGTGGAAAAGGGGCGAGGGACAAAAGCTCGGGACTAGAACTGATGAGGCTTAATCCCTACTTGTCAAAACTTGGAAGGCCATGTCGTTGGAGACCTGCTGCTGACTGCCTTCCCCTTTTATGAACTTAGCTGGTTCCCCTCTCATGGTGTGCCTCCCTTCAAGTGCATCCTCTCTACTATCTCGGTCTTCTTCTGTACTACTAGGTATGTCGGAAGAGTGAAGGGAGTGATAGTGTACTAAAGAGAAGGACGGAGTGCCTCCTCTAACTGTCTTGCCCGAGACTCCTCATCCAGGAAGAGATCCGGGGCAAAGTGAAAGAGATCTTTGAACTTGATCCCTAGCTCCCTCACTGACATGCTTCCTTGCTGAAGGGAGAGCAAATCCTATCTTTTCTCAGCCTTCGCCATAGAGGAGATGAACTCCTCACGAAATTCCTTCTCAAAACCGGCCCATGAAACTTCTTCCTCTGTCTTCTCTCCCAAGAAAATCTTCCACCACTGAAGCGCTTCTCCTCTCAGCTGACTGACGGCCAACGGAACCCAGTACTCCATCAGAGCATGGATCAAAGAAAAGTTGATGGCTAGCTCCTCGATCCATCCCTCCGTTACTGAGTCAGAAACGCTTCCCTCGTACTTTTCGAGGGTTTTTCGCTGGAAGGATCGCAGAGTCCTCTGCCACAAGTCATCCTCCTCATCTCGGTCAATCCTCTGCCGGTCAAATGCCACGATCCGCTGGGCCTCAACCGTCCGAGTCGCTCATGGATAACGTCTGGGTTCCATAGCTTCAAGGTAAACAAAGAATGCCTAATCCCAAGTAGCAAAGGAATCATTATTATTATTATTAAATTTTTATCCCCAAGGTTCCCCAAATAAATTAAAAACACAATCAGTATCATGAATGTACCTTCCTAGGGTCTCTACCCTGCAATAAATGTAGTCTCAATTGGTCGTTTGATAGGCTCAGAGTCCTTGTATCGGATCATAGGGGGGCCTAAAATCCCGTATCCTAGCTGGTCCTCCCTGGTCTATTTCACGAACCAAGATCACCTAACATTGTTTCCTTACCATCCCATGAAATCATCACTGTGCCTAACTCCAGACTCCATCCTATCCCTCAACCTCACTCTGATACCATTCTGTCATGACCTGCCTTCACCGAAAGGAGGGAAGTGATAGCAGATTGCCAAGCCCTTTTTTCTTTAAGTTTAAGGAGAGATAATGACCCCTGAGTCCCGCCTCCAATAGGCCCCGGAGTGGCGACTAGCACCAAGGGTATAAAATTTTCACAAAATGGGAGGCATTACCATTTTTAGTTAAAAAAGATTGGGAGAAAGAATGAGTCAACACCAAACACCACCAAGTATAGAAAACTCAAAGTAAAAAACCAAACTACATGCATGTCTTAATAATAAAACTAAACAAAGTACAAGGACTCCAAAGTACAATACCCAAAAGGAAAGGAAAAAGGCTAAGAAGAATCCAACAGCGACCAACAGAAATGCCAACGTCCAGACTAGTAAGGTCCCGCACGGCCTCTGAAGCCCTCCTGGAAACCTGAAAGTAAACGTAGGGTGAGCATACAAAGTATACTCAGTAGGAAAACCTAAATCTCTCATGCACAAGTGGGGAGACGTCCTAAAGTCCCATGAGAAGCAGAAGAAACATCATCTATCAAGGAATCTATCCATCCCACCTCACCGGCCATGCTCACCAAATAACACAAGTAGTAATATAATAGTAAAGAACAAAACATTTGGGTACCCTACAACACTATTTCCCCCACAAGCTAGCTGCTCTCCCTAACGGAAAACGTCCTGATGCTACCACGCTCTTCCTACCTGCACACACCCGTGCCTCACAACCATCCACATCCCTGCCCGCACACACCTGGGCCTCATAACCACACATCCCTACCCACATACACCTGGGACTCATCCCAAAGACACTTGGGAAAACAAACCGTAACTAGAACCCCTGCCTGAAAACACCTGGGCCTCATCCCGAAGATTCTTGGGAAAGCAACCTGCCCAAAGAGTCCCAGGCTAACAACACACCAAACGAAACCTACCCGAAGATCCTTGGAAGTAAGGTCACCTCAAGCCATAACAACCTAGGGAAGAGGGAGCATGAATGAGAGTAACTAGGGGGAAACACCCTTCCCCATGAAATGGGGTGTTCGACACTAAGTGTCCAATGTAGCTGGGGTGATACTAAACACAAAACATACAGTTACACATATATATATCAACACACATCCCAACCTATGGCTCCTCAAACAGATACAAGCAGGTTCCCAAGCACTGTTTCCTCAGAAAACAGGCATACAAAAAAAAGTTCCCAGTTTTCCTATTCAAGTTATCATTTCATAACAGTTCAGTATGATTTAATCCCTTCACTACTGGGAAACTAACAGGAACAATCACAAATTAAACAATAATAAAGCAGGAAGGAAAACCATTGGGTAATTTAAGCATTCACACCCGGTTCTCTTGTAAATAATAACATCAAAGTGGGATCAGTGGAATCCCTCGAAAAACTAGAAACAAAGAAAAACCCAACAAACCATTGTTTATCCTCACATTAATTCGTTACCATTCCACCCAGTTCATTATTTACTTTCCACTTTTATTCATGTTCACAACCCAACCTATAGCCCTACTACCAAACACCACCACAGCCACACAACAACTCATGCCATTTCAACCACACCATTCACAGCCCCGCTGTTCACCCATCTGTAACAAAACACATTCACCCCTTCACCCATTTCATAACTGAACCATCCCAGTGTTCATAATTAATTATTTTATATTATTTATTTCAACTGGGGTGATCACACAAGGTTATGGGAATTCATATTCAACAGCCGGGTTTAAGTGTTTAACTGACTCATACATGATTCCCATTCACCAGATGATGCATAAAACAGAGCATATCATAGATGCACAAACAATGGCCCCCAACATCCATGATTTTAAGTATTCCTAAGCCCATTCAATTCATAACAATGTCATGGGGAAAGCATGGGTAAAAACATGTAACAACATTAACAAACTTCCTCGTCCCCGTTATTGAACCGGTTATTATCTTCATTACAGAATTGATTAACTGCCTCGTGGGAACCATAGAACACCCACCCCACATGATACAAAAGGAGGAGAGACAAAGTAAGATCCCTACCTAATTGATCAAGGATAAACGTATAAGTCCTCGTGTGGAAACTTGAAATCAGGAGTAGCAGGAACTCCACGGAATGCGATCAAGGAAAACTTCGTGGGGGTACAACTCATCAGGAGGAAGGGTATTCCGAGAGCAGGGTGATAGAGAAGAAAAAAAAATAAACCTAGGGAGAAGAGAATCTTTTAGGTTATAAAGGCTAAGATACAGCATCCCAGGGATGGTTAAGATATGTAGAAAAACTCTAAACCGCAAAAGAAGTAGGATCGTGGGTTGACCACGCAACCGGGCCACCCCACACGTCCAACATAAAATGTCCCCGCCCTTCGAGGAAGTTAAAACTGATGCACACCTCCTTAAACCAAGGAAGTACTCCTCACAGGATGCAGTAGACGCGTTTCTGAAAACGCAGTTAAAGACATGACCAAAACGCATGGTTTTTCATTTAAGGAGGGTACCTCACCAATCATTTAATTAAACCCCATTAATGGACTTTAAAAGGAGGCGCTACTGGAAAACCTATGGAGAGGTCACTGGTAGGCTAGGTCTACCAGTAGACCAAGCTACCGGTTAGCTGAGGCCACTGGTAGGCCGAGTGACCGGTAGGCCGAGCTACCGGTAGGCCGAGGCCACCGGTAGGCCGAGTCCACCGTTAGGAGTCTTAAGCTTCACCGAGAAGCTGGGATGGCCTTCCAGACCACCCAGAACACCCCAAACATCATATTTTCACCATGTAAGGGACCCCAAAACCCCAGGCCATTACAACACCAAAGGAGACTTCGAGGTGATGAGAAGGTAAGCTTGGGGAGGAATGTCTCAGAATTGAGAGAACCATCACTTCCTACCAAATTTAATGATCCAGGAACCTTATCGATTTCATGCACCATAGGGGAGTATTCATTTTTCAATGCTATGATTGATTTAGGTTCTTCTATAAATGTGATTCCTCCCTCCATTTACTCTTCATTGCAGGTTGGGGAACTGAAGCCCACTGGAATTGTTGTTCAACTATCCAACTGGAGTACCGCACACCCTTCTGGTGTGTTAGAGGATGTTATTGTGAGGGTGAAAATTTTAATTTTTCCAGCTGATTTTTATGTGATAAAAATGGAAGATGATAGGATGAATGGACATGGACCAATTATATTGGGCAGACCCTTCTTGAAAACTACCAAAACCATAATTAATGTCCATAAAGGTACATTATCTATGAAATTTTGTGGTGACATAGTCCATTTCAACATCCTTGATGCCATGAATCACCCCTCATAAGAACATTCATCTCTCTCTATTAATTCAATTAATGTAACCCCTTCTCCTGAAACCACTTCTTATCATTCACGTGATCCCCTTTCTGAGTTTTCATCCTTGATTGAAATTCTTTTTAATGAATCATACATTGATTTTTGTATTTGTCTATATAAATGTAATGCATGTTTTTTAATTAATGATTTCTTGAACACTAAGGATCCAATGACCATCAATGATGTGGCTAGGCTTGTAAAAGCTCATTACTCATCTGAGGATGATACCATAGAGCAGTTAGATGAGATCAATGACCTCTCACTTTCCCACACACTCCCATCAATCCAAAATCCACCGCAATTGGAAATAAAACAACAACCTAAATATTTAAAATATTCATATCTTGAGAATGGAAACAAGTTTCCCGTCATCATTTCTTGTTCACTCCCTTCTGAGCAAGAATTGTAACTTCTTGAACTTTTGAGGGAGTATAAACAAGTATTGGGTTGGACACTTGCTGACATTCCTGGTATTATCCCATCAATTTTCACACATCATATATTTTTAAATGATGAGGATAAACCAGTGAGGTAGGAACAATGTTGACTAAACCCAAACCTCCTAGAAGTTGTAAAAAAGGAGGTAACAAAATTATTGGATGCTGAATCATTTACCCCATCTCTGACAGCCAATGGGTTAGTCCTTTTCAAGTAATTAATAAAAAAATGGCCTCACAATAATCAAAAATGAAAATAATGAATTGGTTCCAACTCATGTGTAGAATAGTTGGCTTGTCTATATAGACTATCACCGACTAAACCAACACATTAAGAAGGACCATTTCCCTTTTCCATTCATTGAACAAATTTTAGAGAGGCTAGCGGGTAAGTCCCATTACTGTTTTCTTGATTGGTGTTCTGAATATTTTAAAATCCATATTTCCCCCGAGTATTAGGAAAAGATGACCTTCACTTGACCCTTTGGCACATTTCCCAAAAGGAGTATTCCATTTGGTCTATGAAATGCTCCAGGTACTTTCCAGCTATGTATGGTTAGTATTTTTTTAGATTACCTAGATAATTACATGGAAGTTTTCGTAGATGATTTCACTATCTATGGATCCTCTTTTGATGAATGTTTCAGTAGTCTAGGTCTGGTCCTATGTCACTATATTGAAAAGAATATTGTATTAAATTTTGAGAAATTCCATTTCATGGTGCGACAAGTTATAATATTAGGACATGTCATTTATGGGGATGGTATCTAAGTAGAAAAATTAAAAGTGGATGTCATTTCTTCCCTATCATTTCCCAAAATATGTACGGGGTGTGCGGTCTTTCCTAGGTCATGCTGGATTCTACCATTGTTTCATTCATTACTTTAGTAAAATTGCACTCCCCCTCTCTTATTTACTCCAAAAATAAAAAGATTTTTTTTTTGATAAAGAATGTAAGGAATCTTTTAATAAGTTAAAATGGAGTCTCATGTCCCCCTGGTAATCCAACCTTCATGGTGGCATTTACCATTCGAGATCATGTGTGATTCCTCTAACTATGCAGTTGGGGCAGTCTTGCCACAAAGGTTTGATTGAGATCCACATATCATTGCCTATTCCTCACAAACATTGGACCCTGCCCAAGAAAACTGCACAATAACTGAAAAATAATTTTTTTCCATTGTGCTTTTCTTGGATAAATTTAGGTTATATCTTTTAGGTTCTAAAGTCATTGTGTTCTTAGACCATGCATCCCTCTAGTATCTTTTTAAAAAACTGGAATTCAAACCACATCTCATTCTATGTATGCTCCTCCTTTGGGAATTCAATTTATAAATTAGATATAAAAAAGGATCAAAGAATGTGGTGGTTGACCATATCAGTAGGATTCATCCATCCTCGGACATTGACTCATCCTTATGTATTCACATAAATGAAATGTTTCTTGATGAGAAATTGTGCCGAGTGCAAGATGTTATTCCTTAGTATGCTAAAATTGTAAATTATTTGGTAGCATTATGCATTCCTACTAATTTCAACAAAAACCAGGATGACCATCTAAAACATGAGTCTCGTTGGTACATTTGGGATGAACCCTACCTCTGGCGTACATTTAGTGATAAATTCCTTAGGTATTGTGTCCCCAATAGCGAGTTTCATTCCATCCTTAGATTTTTCCACACTCTGGCTTGTTGGGGCCACTTTGGTCCCCAACGGACTGCTCACAAAATCCTTGATTCTGGTCTCTTTTGGCCAACACTTTTTTGGATGCCCATGATTTTTATAAATATTTTCCTTGTTTTCAAAGAATGGGTAATGTATCTAAAAGAAATGAAATTCCACAACAACCATTTCTCTTTCATGAAATTTTTTATGTTTGCGATATTGACTTTATGGGGCCATTTCCCAATTACTTTGGAAAATTGTACATTCTTCTTGCAGTTGATTACGTGTCAAAATGGGTAGAGGCATGATCCATAAGGATTGATGATTCTATGTTAGTTATAGAATTTTTTAGAAACAAAATCTTCTGTAGTTATAGATTACCTAGGTTCATCATCAGTAACCAGGGTTCTCATTTCTAAAACTGAACAATGCAATCACTTTTGCGTCAGTATGGGGTCGGTCATAGAGTGTCTACTACATATCACCCATAGACCAATGGTCAATCCGAGGTGTCAAATAGGGAGGTAAAACATATTCTTAAAAAATAGTTCAACCCAATAGAAAATATTGGATTCTTCAACTTGATGATTCATTATGGACCTGCCATACTGCTTTCAAAACTCCCATTAGAATGTCACCCTATCATCTTGTGATTGGAAAGAGTTGTCACCTATATGTTGATATTGAGAACCGGGCCTACTAGGCCATCAAACAATGCAACTCTAATCTTTCTGGTGCAGGTGCTCAAAGGAAAATGAAAATTTAGGAGATAGAGGAAATGAGAAGATATGCATATGAGAACTCTAGGATTTATAAGGAGTGTACCAAGGCTACCCACGACCGTCTCCTCCTTCATCCTCAGTTCCACATTGGGCAGAATGTCCTCCTTCATAATGCAAGGCTGAAGTTGCATCTAGGTAAGCTCCATTCCCACTGGTTTGGCCCATACACTATTATTAATGTATCTCTATTTGGTTTTGTTCAGGTTCAAAATGAAGAAACCAAGAAAACCATCACTGTAAATGGGAAGTGCCTGAAGCACTTCTATGAAGCCCTTTCAGAGTTCCCAATGGAGGAACTCCATGTTCAAGAAGAAACATACCAGTGAAACACACTAGGTTTTATCCTTCCTTCTCATATTCTCAGTTATTACAATGAGGACACTGCACATTCTAGGTGTTATGGGATGGGTACATTCCTAGGTTAGTTAGGATTTTCATAGTATTTCTTCTTTCTTCTCTTTTTCACCTTCATTATGGTATTTTCACTTTTCCCCATCTTTCTGGGTTCATTAGGATTTTCATCATCTTTCTTATTTCTTCTCTTTTTCTCCTTCTTTATTGTATTTTCACTTTTCCCCACCTTTCTAGGTTCGTTAGGATTTTCATTGTCTTTCTTCTTTCTTCTCTTTTTCACCTTCTTTATGGTATTTTTACTCCCCCCCCCCCCTTATGGTCACCAAATCATTGAACTTACTGAAAATTCATGTTGAAATTTTTTATTCCATGTTGATTTAATATTTTCTAAAAAACATTCCTTTATTTTGGACTGAATGTTTTTAAAAATTTAACATCAGGGACTATTTTTTAGTGAATTGGTTTTCTATCAATGATATAAATGGTTGTATCACTGTGAAACATTCGATATGCTTGATGCCCCTTATGTGAGTATTTTTTGCGAAAAATGTGTCACTAATATCTCCACATATTTTTACACAAAACCACAAAGTGTTAATATTTATTACTTAATATAAGGTAAATATTTTTTAGGTTAATATTTTCATCTTTAAATGATATTTCTATGTGTTCATTCCTTATCTGATTTGTTTCATTATTGTACTAGATTGATCTATGTGTGTGTACCTGATGTCCAGCTATTTTACGCCATCAAAAAAATGGGTTGTGTCTTGGGAAGGTAAAAAAAACTCCTCCTCAACCTTTTATCTTGTTATAACTATTTCAATTAGTGTCATGAGGAGATAGAACAAGGGTTGAGGGATGAGTGTGAGATTTGTTCCAAATGCGACTTGTAAAAAAACAAAAATAAGATATGAGGGGAGTGATGAAATGTGCAACATATAGGGATATCTAGGTCGAAATCTTATGTTTTGACTTCTATGAATGTTTAAGTGAGTGGGTCTTGAAATATTATTGCAAATTATGTAGGGAAGGTTCGGTGAAAAAAAATCATTTAAATCTGAATTATGATAAAATAACCTATATTTATTGGATAGAAAGTGGAAAGAATATCATGGAATGGTTTTCACACACACACATGGAGTGTTAGTGTAATGGTTGACTTTTTAATTTTGTGCTCAATTTGGTTTCATAAATCTCTTTTAATTTCATTGTGATATGATTTATGAGACATCTTTTTTTATTTTCATTAGGAATAACTCCTTGGTGTGATTCGTGTATTGATCACATTACTTTAATGAATTAAAATTTCCTTAAATGTTAAATATTAATTATGTTTGGAATATATACATTCATATTTTTTTTTAATATGTGACTTTTCCTAGGAATGAAAGTGTTTAAGAGTGGGGGTGTGATCACATAGCGATTCACTATTCAATTCCACCATTACACCGTTATTTTAAACTAGTTTTGTAATGAATATTAAAAATATAATAATAAATTTAACTTCATGTTTTATTCAATGAATTAATTTTTATCACTATTAAAAAGGGAAATTATACTTGTTTGGATATTTTCATTGAAGGTGGAGGTGATTTGGAGGCCCGAATATCATCTAGATGAAAAATGGGCCAAACTGTTTGGCATCCCATGGAAATCTGTCCACTATTTTGAACAGTATGACAATTCCATGCATCCAAATGGGATACCACTTTTTGGAACTCTCCAAAACATCATTTTATAAAACTATTGTTAAGAAAACAAAGCCTAATTAGGCCATCTGGTGTCCCATCCGAACCATTCTGTCCAAGGGACAGAATATAACCGAATTCAAAATGTTGTTTCAGTCTTTTTACCATATACCCCAATATTGTTGTCTAATGGCTGCCAAATTAGACAGGGAGATATAAAGGAGGTTGGTAAACAACTCATTTATTTTGGTAAAGTCGTGATATGAATTTATACTATTCCAAAACCACAACACAATTGGTATCTCAAAAATAGGGTTCCCAAAACCATGTCCCATTTTGGCTATAAAAAGGAACCATGGGAACCTCATTTTTAATTCATACAAGAAGTGAATCTCTGATATTTTGAAGTCCTATAGTAGTCTCCTCCTCATCCTTGAATTTATGGAGTCCCCTATCTTCATAGGGGGTCAATAATGAAGAAGGAGTTCCACCCGAGCTACCTCCTCCTCCTGATGTCGAGCTAAACGGTGGGTGTTCATTATGAGGGAGCTACGCACATGTCAAGGGAGTTAAAATTCTTATTTTAGCTACTATTTTCAAGTAATTTGAGTTTTAGAACATTTCTTTCCATGTATCTTATATAATTACATATTTGAATTATTGTTCTGATGCATGTGATTGAGATACTCTTGATTTCTAACCGATCGGTGTGAGGTTTTGAGTGTGTGACTTGTGTTGTTCCGATTGGAAATCCCAAGAGTCCTTTTCATACCCACCTTCTTGAGATTTTAATCTTATTTGGAAGCTCTTATTCCATGAATAAGTTCAGGACCTTGACAATATGATTTCTATGTTAATTTTTGGTTCTTTAAGAAATAAAATAAAGGCTTAGGAACTAATCGGGATTCTAATTAATTTCAACCAAAGAATTACTCCAAACCTAAATTAATCTACAAGAATGATGAACTTGAAAGATGTCAGTGAACTCACATTGAACCCTTTTCTCTCATAATTATAAAACACCACCTTTCCTTGTAAACTATTAAACTTTTTAATTAAGTCTGTTTATTTTTAAAAATATTTTCAAAACCACCCCCTCTTTCAATAATCTTTATTAAAAGTACGCACTTTAAACCCACCAACTCTCCTTGAGAGACAACCTAGGGTCTTCTTGAGACTATAAATCAACCTTAAATTTATAATCAATTTGATGTGTCATGACATCGCGGTCATCCTTCAATCAAATACACATGACCACCTAGGCATCTCTCACGGTCTAAACCCCATGAGTATAATATAGCATCATATAAATTATGAACAACAAATGGGTATCTCTCATAGTCAATACCCCCTTTGTTCTCATGCAGACAAAGACTCTCTAACGAATCACTCACTGTCAATTCCCCCCTATAATATTTTAACGATAAACTACAGACTCACTGAGGAAGCACTCAACGTCAATTCCTCCTATAGTCTTTTAACGATAACTACAGGCACTCTGAGGGATCACTCAATGTGAATCCCCCATATGGTCTTATAAAAATAACTACAGACACTCTGAGGGAGCACACAACGTCAATCCCCCATATGGTCTCTTAACGAGACCTACAGACACTCTGAGGGAGCAATCAACGACAATCCCTCCTATGGTCTCGTAACAATAACTACAGACTCTCTGAGGAAGCACTCAATATCAGTTCCCCCTATAGTATTTTAATGATAACTATAGATGCTCTGAGAGAGCACTAAACGTCATTCCCCCTATGGTATCGTAATGATAACTAAAGACTCTCTGAGGAAACACTCAATGTCAATTCTCCCTATAGTCTTTTAATGATAACTATAGGCGCTATGAGTGAGCACTCAATGTAAATACCCCCTATGGTCTCACTACACCAGGTTTCCATAGCCCTGTGTAAATAAATTATGCGCAAACAGTAATCAGTAGCCAAAGTAAACCTAAAATCACTACTTGGCTAAACAGCTACTAACCATATCACATCATCAGATAGAACACTCCATCCTAACAACACTAGGAATGGAAAGCATGTAGCATAATGGGAAAAACTAGTTCAAATCATCAATACTAAAGAAACATGGGAAAACACCTCCATTCTATGGAAAAATAACCCTATTCACAAAAAAGATCCCTAACTCAAGAAAACAAGCATAACGGGTATTGACATAGTTAGAATCCCTAAACACGCAACACCTTGTTCTAGGGTATTGGTAACTTTATCACATAATATTCAACACTAACTATAGAAATGAACAAACCATGTACAACTTGAATCCACTCAAAGGAAAACAATAGGGAGGTCTTATAACAGACTACCTAGGTCAACACCCAAGTAAAGGCATCCCTCAGGGTATCCTTGGATGTATCCGGTCTCAGAGCCTCATAGGCCAGAAGGGAATATCTCACAAGAGGAACAAGCTCAAAATCATAGGTAACAGGAGATAGCTCATAGCTCATCTCATCTCAAAAGTCTCAACTAGGTTGTTCTGAACACCCAACCTATCATCCATGATCCACGCCAAGTCTCACTCTTAGGTGACAACTGAACATGATAACTGGAGTAAGAACCTCTAAATTTAGATATAAACCACTAAAACACCATTTATATGACCTATAAAAGTCAAAATTATTCCACCATTGTGATTTATGTGTAAAAACGCTCAGAATGGACTATTATAATGCCCAAATTTGACCTCCAAGGCACAAGATATCCCAAAACTACAAAGCTAAAGTAGTACATGGACAGAACACATGGCCAGACACCTGGGGTATGCCTGTGTAATAGTACATGGCGTGAACTTTACTCTACACAGAGTGTACTATTCACAAAAATTCATTATGTGTGCTTTTTTACCCGAACACATGCCCATGTGCCACTACACGACGTGTACTTATAGTACACAGCATGTACTCCTTAAAACCCACTATTTTGTGTCCTTTTTGCACATGATCGGACACACGAACACCACAACACAAAGTGTACTCAAAGTACATGGAATGTACTTTGTAAAAGTTTTTCTTCCCTAAATTGGAAGAACACACGACATGTTCCCCTAGAACACACCCCGTGTATTCTGGGTGTTTCGATGGGAAATCCCTCAAAATGCCTGAAACACCCGCTTTCACCCCCGAAACAATAGATCCGGCCATAAGAGGCCAAAATAAAGAAATATAAGGCTTTAAAAGCATAAAACAACAAATTTAAAGGGGATATACGGATAAAACATAAACGTGCCTACATTTGGGAGGAAACTATAGAAGATTTGGTTGATTTCACGTCTCATGGTTTCCCTTCGCTAAATCAGCGCGTCGAGAGCTTTGAATCGGTACCCCTATTACCTACCAAATCTCCCTCTTTATCAATCTCCAAATCCTCCCAAAAGACACGGACAAGGAGTATCAAACATGGAGTGTGCACAAGAAAGAGGACGAATGAAGATAAAAGAAATAAAAGAAAAGAAGAAAAGAAAAGAAGAAAAGAAAAGAAAGAAAAGGGGGCTCGGGCCAGCCCCAGCGCTCGACATGAGTTTATGACTTCCCTAGGCTAAAATACCCATTCCAGACTCAACGACGCAAAACAAATCTCAATCTGACACTCTGTGTAAAAGTTATTTCCAAATGAACCTACACAAATAATTTAATATTTAATTTAATAATATTAAATATTAAATATTATGATAAAATTTGTACAGCTCAGATTTCCCCCAAACTCCTATCCAAGGGTAAAAAACCTATTCTGGGACCAACAGAGTAGTTATAAAAATTATCTGAGATCAACTGTTTGATGAAAATGGCCATTATACCCCTCACAAGCATCCAACAACAAAAATTCAAATTTCTGCTCAAAACTGCAGTCCTGAAAAACATAGGTTCTTACAAACTCCCCACCATAAACCTTCTCGTCCCCAAGAAACCCAGTAAAAGGACCAGCATCCATGCTTCCAACCCAAGAATCTGCACAAAAACGCTCAATATATTGTCCAACAACCAGTCATATAGTGTTAACAACTACCTTCTACATAGAAGACATTCAACTACGACCAATATGGTACTCCCCACCATAGGAATACCCTTATTTCCATATTAAAAGCAACTCTGAGCTCAAAATCCCAATGTAAAACACTGTAGTTTAACCTAAACAAGGAAAACCACCCACAAAATTCTAATGGTGCACTCCCCACCATATGTATTTCTTTACACCACTTCGAGAGAACAACCAGAACAGGTTCCATCCTCAATAGGGATTAACACTAAGAAAGAAAAAGGATCTCAATGTAGGGTCAAAGCTCTCTAAACATACTAAAGATGAATCAATATAGTGCGTGATCATATTTAATAGGAGTACACTAATATTTCACTGAAGGCGTGTCCAGCTCCCTCTGAGCCATGCTAACATCCTTCCAAAACCAGACCAGGATTCAAGCATGGGTCAACCATTTCACGGTAACCCGACATTCCACAAAGTCACCTTTACAACATAGGGACATTCCAACATAACTTATGAGGTCCCAACCCACAAAATGTCCTAGAAAATGGTCATTGGCTCGTTCTTGGCCACTCAACGGTTTAAATTCAAACGATGCCACCCGCAACAGCAACATCAGAAACACTGGTCGACTAGGCCAGGCACCCGAATAGTCCTTCCAATCGAAGATAGTCGTGAAAAACAATCATCTTCAAAAGTAATTGGAGAAAACGGTCCGACCATTCTCACACAGGTTTCCCTAGAACAGAACAAACATCGACCTACAAGGGTTCGAGCCAAAACCAAGGGTCTCTAGGTCTTTCACCAAGCCTTACAAAAAAAGCCTCATGACTGGGTCACAAGATCTAACCACCTATCCCAAAAGATCCAATCCCCTGTAAAGAAGGTAAGATCACAAATACCAATGAGGGTAAAAGCTGAAAAACATGGCCTGCAAGGGCCCTGATCCTCTCCGAGCATCCTCAGAAGGAACTAATCCTTCGAGGTCACAACCAAAACAGAAGAGACAAGCTAAACTAACACTCATCAGGTATCTGTGTACAGAAATATGCCAAGAAGGTCCAGTTCATAAGAAAATCTTTGGTATATATCGGCATCGTACTCAGCGATCCAACTAGTTAACCACATACCTGAGAAACAACACCCGATAAGGGGTTAAACAGAAAGTCATCATGTGCCATATCAACCAATTAGGGTCACTGCACCACCTATGCAGGAGGAATAAGTCATCATCCTCACACTAATGCCTCAATGTAGATCCACATATACTACCACTAGTGTAAAATTTTTATGCAAGAATACATAAAGGTCTTAGTAGTTAGTAAAAACACACACTATCAGGCATACATGATGTGAATCCTATGTGCCTAGTATGATGCATGAGACGCATCTTGCCTTTGTCGTCCAAGAGTTAAAATCCATACCTGGTATATTACCAATGGCCAAGATCCAGAGATCCATAGTAAATCAAATCACCACATAACATGTGTGTCACGCAAGGCAAAAATCATATACAACTGTAACATCAAAAAATCATAAAAGCAATCCCAAACCCTGGAAACCAAGAATTATTATAGGAACAAGTATTCTCGATGCACTAGTCTGATATCCATCACAGGTTCCAACACATTCCTAATACTTATGTATACCATATCCCAATAGTAAATACTAGGAAAATAAAAATCCTCTGATACCACTTTGTAACATCCCGACACAGAAGCCACTGAACTGGTGCTCTGAGCCTCTTCGCCACAAGGCCTCAAGTGTGCCTCCTCGTATGCCAGAGGCTGCCGACTAGTAGTGAGGGCCTAGGGTGTGATAGTGGGGAGACTATACCCTCATACCATAGTAAGAAACAACAGAAATAACCAAGTATCATACACAACAGAAAGTAAACAGAGTGTGAAATTAGTAAAAAATGAAATAGAAAAGGTTGTAATAGTAAAATGTTGTAAAATCCCGAATAACTATGCAATACAAAACAACACTGGTCACCCGATGCACCAACCATACAGATACAAGTAAAAAAGAAACTAAAATTAAAATTTCGTGGCTAAATTACTAACTCGGATCCAAACCACATACTCGATCTCCAGACAATGTCGAACTACACCAGCCCAATCAGTAGAACCTCTCGAGTAGCTCTGCTCGATCATGCAACTCTAGGCCTTAGCACTATCCACCATGAAACTCATGCACAACCTAAAAATAATTCATAAGTTCTACACGTACACTAAGGTGCATGTGTAGGGGAGAGAGATAATCTCAGTAGGGCACCCCAATAAGAAACCTACAACTATGCTGCTAAAAGTGTATGCAATAGCAACGTACTCAGCCTAGCTGGAACACAACAAAAGAAGTAAACCAAACATGAAACCACAGTCGAACTCAAGGTCTATAATCCCTGTCAACTGGGTAAGTTCCACCATGTATGTCCATATCTATATACACATAAATGTATAGTCGCATACCTATAAACATATAAATAAATATGAATATTCATTGATAGGTGTATCAAACAACATGAAACCACAACAGCAGTAGGGCATTGGGTTTGCAATCCTGATCGACACAAAACCTGCTTCGGCCAGTGTCAGAATCATATCTCTAAGAAAGCTACAACACCACATGGGGAAACTGATCCTACACTTGGGTTCACCCATACTCACCTCCAATCACCACTAGATTTTCGTATACTGATGGTAAATCCTACAAGGAAGGATGCCGTATACCTACGGTCAAACCTAACTAATCTGTAAGAGTGTAATAATTCCAAACATAGGTCGAGTAGTGTGTAATAGTCCCCACCACTCGCCACCCTCTGGTAAATCTCTCACGGTCTAACCGCTTTGTTAAATAATCCATCAATCAAATACACACGACCAACTGGGAAGCTCTCACGGTCTAAACCCCATGAGTATAACATAGCATCATATAAGTTATGAATGACCTTAGGGTATCTCTCATAGTTAATATCCCCTTTGGTATCATGTAGACAAAGACTCTCTAAAGAATCACTCACCGTTAATTCCCCCTATAGTCTTTTAATGATAAACTACAGACTCTCTAAGGAAGCACTCAACATCAATTCCTCCTATAGTCTTTTAATGATAACTACAAACACTATGAGGGAGCACTCAACATCAATCCCCCCTACGGTCTCATAATGATAACTACAGACACTCTGAGGGATAAATCAATGCCAATCCCCCTATGGTATCGTAACGATAACTATTGACACTCTGAGGGGAGTAATCAACATCAATCCCCACTATGGTCTCACAATGATAACTACAAACTCTCTGAGGAATAAATCAATGTCAATTCCCCCTATAGTCTTTTAACGATAACTATAGACACTCTGAGGGATCACTGAACGTTAATCCCCCCTATGGTCATGTAACCATAACTACAGACTCTCTGAGGAAGCACTCAACGTCAATTACCCCTATAGTCTTTTAACGATAACTATAGATGCTCTGAGGGAGAACTCAATGTCAATCCCCCCTATGGTCTCACTACACCAGGTTCCCACAGTCCTGTGTAAAGCAATCATGCACAAATGATAATCAACATCCAAAGTAAAACTAAAATAACTACTTGGATAAACAGATACAAATCATATCACAACATCTGATAGAACACTCCATCCTAACAACACTAGGCAAGGAAAGCAATCATCCTAACAGGAAAAACTAGATCAAATGGTCAATACCAAAGAAACATGGGCAAACACCTCCATTACATCACTACCACAAAACTGGGCAAGGCAGGCGCCTACCTTTATCAGTGCTAACGGAAAAGCTCTAATAAATGGGTAGGTCTTAATCAGCGCTAAAAAAAGTGCTTATAAATGTACCTTTTATCAGCACTAAAACAAGTGTTGATAAAGGTGTACCCTTTATCTGATCTTTTCTTAGCACTGATAAAGGTTACATTTATCAGCACTTTTCTTATCACTGATAATATTTATTATATACATTAAATAAAAAACACATGTTATAACTTAATATATATATATATATATATAATTAAATAATTATAATATTAATAATAAATATATTTATTAGATTTATAATATTTATTAGATTTATTAATTCATTATATTTATTAGATTTATTAATTCATTATATTTAATATATATATTTATTATATTTGTTTATATTTAATGTATTTGTTTTTATTTATAAATATATAATACGTTTTAACATATATGTATAATTAAAATTATTGAATATATGTGTGTTTTCCAATGAATTGGGGTTAATGAATATATCATACATGTGTATATATGTGTGCATGAATAATGTTCATTTATAGATTATAATTACATATCACATAGATGTGTTATTGATTTATAATTCATTATGTTACCCATATAATATATATGTTATAAAAAATGTACACTTATAATAACAATTAAATTATATTTAAAAAATAAATATATATTTTATTATATTTTCAATGATATATATATAAATATACCTTTCAAATAATTTTATAAGTATAAATAAAGATATATTTATTTAGAGTTATAATTATTAATATATATATATATCATAAATATAATTTTAAATAAATATATAATAATATAAAGAAATTATTAAATTTATACATTTATCAGTGATTTTATTAGCACTGATAAACTATGTCTTTATCAGTGCTTTTCATTTTAGCACTGATAAAGACCCCCTTTATAAGTGCTTTTTACTAGCGCTGATAAAGGTCCATGCGGGATTCATAAAATCCTTCGGGTCCTCTTCCTCCTCCCTACACCCTATCAAGCCTTCGCGGAAGCCCTACCATGCGCCACTGCCTCCTCTCCGCCGCTGCCTCCTCTTCGCTGCGGCCGTCGCCTCCTTCTCCTCCTCCTCCGCCACGGCTGTCACCGCCTCCTCCTCCTCCGGCTCCTAATTCTCCTCATCTTTCTCCTCCTGCACCACGACCTCCTCTTCGTTGCTCCTCCTCCTCCACCACGGCCTCCTCCTCCTCCTCCACCACCAGCGCCTCCTCCTCCTCCTCCTCCTCCTCCACCTACTTTGCTGCCTCCTCTCCACTGCGGCTCCCCCTGCTCCTCCTCATCCATTGCGGCCTCCTCCTCCTCCTCCACTGGCACATCTTCCTCCTCCTCCTCCTCCTCCTCCTCCACCTACTCTGCTGCCTCTGCTACCTCTGATATGCCTTTGCTGCCTCCACTACCTCTGTGATGCTTCTACGCTGCCTTCGTGTTTCCTCTGCTGCCTCCGCTATCACCACTGCAAAGTTTAGGTACATTATTAATAGGTAATTGTGAATCCTCTTAAAGCTAAGTCATTTTTTAGTTCATTTTGAAATTACAGAGATTGATTTTCTTGGGTTGTACACAGTTTTATTCAAACCATGCGGCTCTAAGGTGGAATCATCGAAGTCTTTATGAATCAATGGTTTATATCTTTTCTAACCTTACATGGATATTAATTAGAGATGGCTGATTTTTAGGATAATTTTTTGATATGAAATGAGTTGTTTTCCTTCTTATTTTGATGTATATGGCATTGTTTTGTTAAGATATGCACACCAATATTTCCCTGGTTATATTGAATGTGATAGGAGGCCCTTGAATGGGGCTTCCTCATGAAATATTTGTTAAAAGCCAAGGTATTTTTCCTTGGGGTGATTTGGCGTGATTCTTGTGTGTGATGCTTGTGTGTGTGACACATGTATATGTGTTTAGTTACTTGTTTGATCTTGATTAGCTCTCCCGACTATAGCTTTGTGATAAAAACTTGAATAGAGAGATTATTTTTTGTGAAAGGATGTTACACTAGATTAGGATTTCACTCCATATAGTGGCCCTTAGTATGGATCATTTTCTAATTTCGGATGCTACCCCATAGTTAGGCCAGGTAGGGTTTGAACCTTCCGTGTTGGTGAATTCATGTCATCAGGTGATGCATGCCAATGGGATGAGACATATGTTTAGTATGTTCTATATTGTACACTATATTGTACACTATTCTACTTGGGTTCGAAAAAAATGAACCTTAATAGGGTTTCTACCAATTCCTGCCCGCTACCCACTCTCTCTAGGTTGGGTCATATACCAATTTAAATATCACATCCTTTATTATAACATAATAGTACCACCAACCTCTCACATTGGTTTTGATTCACATATCCTCTAATTCCACAACATAGTAGTTGTTCCCCTCTCACTTATGGTGGGTTTCACCATCACATCACATAAAAAACGAGGAGGGAATCTCTATAGACAACCTCTCACAAAACTACTCCAAACCAATATGAAGTGATCCCCATTTATATATCTCACATCATATTGTCATACAAAAAATTATCTAAGGAGGGAATCAAAATATTCAACCTCTATCACAAGTCAAAATGCACCATCAATAGGTGGATCCCATGGAAGTCACACACCAATCCCCTTTGACCAATGCCTTCTCACTCAAAGTAGGGTCCTACCAACACCTTATCACTTAAATAAACGCCATCCATCTTTTCTCAAGCCACAAAACATATAAATAGTTATCTGAGGAGGGTATCTAGATAGCCAAACTCTCATAATAGCTAAACCACATCATCAATAGGTGGGCCCCATGGATGATCATACTTCAACTAGGTGAAAGTCATATGAAGTCCCAATCTCTTAGTCGGTCTGACCATAAATGATAAAAGTCACCATCCATTTAGCCTTGCATAATAATATCCTTAAAACCATCTTGGTTATATATGAAAATTATTCCCAACCTATCAACATTCTAATTCCGCCTATAAGGGAATCTACTGGGTTCTACAAACCTAACCCATCTCTACTCAATGATACCAATACACACTCATCTCTACATGGTAATGTCAAAACTCACGATCTAGGCCTTGATAGTCTAGTCTATATCATCTTCTAATTCCCACATTAAAACTCATTAAAACTAAAAAATTACCATCCTAAGAAATTCACACTAATAGCCTTGGATACCCTATGCTAAGTCATCAGGACTATTACCATGACCCTCACTTAGGTACCATATCATATCTCCCCTTGGAGATCTCTTAATCCAATTATAAGGAGGAAATCCTCTATGTCACACTTCACCAATCCCTTTATGTAATATCCTACTCATCACACACACCATGAATCTTATATATCCTTAATAGGGTGTTCCTCATCATACGTGAGATATAAAACTATATGATCCATATTCTTTAGGCCAAAGACTCTAATACCTACTCAAAAATCCTTAGAAAACCTAACTAGGCTATAAAAATCTCATACCAAACCTGATCCTCTCATAAACACAACTACTCCATGGAGACATAATCTCTGGATGATCATAAAATCACAAACATTCAATATAACCCTCACTCTATCTCTTGGTGGATCAAAAACACCCTATTTATTTACCTTGTATGCTCTTAATTTCTATCCCTTTCACTAGAACACATATACTCATGCATTAATACAAAATCATGCATAAATGGGAACATGGTTTTGTATTATAGGGTCCACCTACCTCAAACAATGGAGTAACCCCCTCACCAATATTAACTCATCCTCAAAAAAGACTATACATGCCTTATCTAATCTTGTACCAATGATTGAGACACAATCTCAAGGAACAATTCCCAAATAATTAATTATAGAAACTTATAATTAATTATTCACATTAATATAATTAGGAATAATCTTTTAAAAACTCACTGGGAAACACAACACCACCTAAACCACACAAAACATGGTGCATTCATCATACGACGATAACCTCTAGCAAATACAAACAAAATCTACATCATATGAATTGATTTGAAGATGATATAGTGCAATACTCACACAAATCCTATTTAAAATCATCCCAAATCATAGGAAAATAAAGGATAATAGTAATGGAGGAAGTATGAGGGAATAACTCACTAAATCACTATAAAAAACTCCCAAGAACCACCCCTCATCAGGGGGGATTGAAGAGAGTAAGAGAATGGATGAATCCCAAGAACCACCCAAGATTTGCTATTAATGAGAATGCCCCCCACCATTTTTGAAGTATCTAGTTTTTTATCTAAATTATACTCATATTCCTTCTCACCTAACCTATATACTCATCCTATGGATTTCAAATAGGATGAATATAAATAAACGATGGATGAATGCTAATAGGTTTACAAAAGAGAATGAAGAAGGCGTGAAAGAGTTTATCAAGTTTGAAAAAGATCATGCATGTGACCCTTCTCAAATCCTTTGTTCGTGTTTACATTGTTGTTATTCAAAACAAATTAGTCTAGAGGAGTTGGAAGAACACATGATCTGTCACAGAATAGATCAGAGTTATACATGTTGGAATAAACACGGGGAAACAACGAATGTAGGTAGTGGCTGGGATAAAACTGTGTTTTATGGATCATCTGATATGATTACAAACATGAACAATGAATATGACCGTATGGAGGATGTGATTACAGATGTGAATGATGATGAAGATCATATTGAGGAAATGACAAGGACCATAAAATATGAACTTTGTGATTGCCCAAAATTGTTTGAGAAGTTAAAAAGTTGCGAAAAGATGCCATTGTATGCTGGTTGCACTAAATATACAACATTGCCAGTTGTACTGAAGTTGTATAATTTGAAAGTAGAAAACGGGTGCAGTGACTCCAGTTTTATGAATCTACTTGCTCTCCTAAATGACATTCTCCTAGAAGATAATGAGCTCCCAAGCCGAACATACGACGCCAAACGAATGTTACGCTCGATGGGTATGATCTCTGAAAGAATACACACTTGCCCGAATGATTTTATACTATTTCTCAAGGGCCAAAACTCACATAAATAATGCCCAAAGTGTGGTGATTCTTGATACAAGAAAGATAAATCCAGTCCTACTAAAGTTTTATGGTACTTATCAATCATTCCAAGCTTTAGGCGCCTATGTGGAAGTGAGGAGACTAAAAGACAATTGACATGGAATGAAGATACAAGAATTAAAGATGGGATACTACGTCACTGTAGAGACCCAAATCTTGACGTACATAGACATTACATTACGTTTGCAGAATACTTAATACATAACAAAAATAGATACACAAGGACCGTAATAGTTTAGTGTCTTTGGAAACTGAAAATATAATCTTTTAATCGTGGTGAAAGATCTTCAACATCTCCCATAAAGATCTTCTCCTTTTTGTTTTCTTACCTAAAACCTTTATTTAAATCTTGGGGAAAATAAAACATATAAATGGTGAGCTCAAATGCTCAGTAAGGGTGAGAATGGAGAAAATAAAACAAATCATATACATTTGAACATAAAAAAATGAACATAATGTTTAAACATCAAAATCTTGAGCAATGACATAAAACATGGCAGTACGTACGAAATATATCATAAAGAAACATTAATCATGATAAAATATCATGGGAATAAAATATTTAATTGTGGAAAACATTAGGCACATTATATGATTTCCATATTAGCCAAGGCATTATTACCAAGACTATCTTAGTGGACAAAGTCCCTTTCTGAATCGAGTTCACTCCTCGTTCCAGTCCTGTATCACTGAACCAGATTAACTTACCATTCCATCCATTTCTATCTCATGAGATATAAATCTTTAACCAATTCATTGGAGGGAGATATAGGTCCCAACCATCTCATAATTAAATCATTCTTACGTGTGCCACAACATAAACATAAATCATTCATCATAACACAAAGAATAAAATGGTTTTCATAAACATCATTCTATCATAACATAATCCATATAAAAAAATGGATATCATTTCATCATAAGAAAAGTGATACAATGTAAATAATATTTACAATATACTTGAAACATATACATATGAAATAATTCCATCTTATATGGAAAATGGTTTTGGTAAAACACTTGAAATGAATTCTTGAGGAAAATATCCTTTCTTCTTCAAAATCATTTTCTTTTCACAAAATGACATGAAATTTTAAAAGAAAATTATTTTGTTGAAAATAGTCATTAAATATTTTAGAGTAAGCTTCATGAAAATAAGGCATTATGAAACTGTAAAAATTCGTTCATGTTGTATAAGTAAAAAAACATTCTTCTCGTACTTTTGTGAGAAAAGTCAAAAAGTACCTTGTATGGTAAACAAAAGAAAATTCCTTACATACAATGTAGTAAAATTAAAAAATGGATAAAAAGGACTTTAAACATACATTAAACCATTTTTATAAAACAGGGACATGGGTGATAAATATAACCCCAGTAAATACTTACGAATAACAATCTCAGATTAGAACGCTATTGGAATAGTTATCCCTTACCTTAGGTCTGATATGATTCGCACGTATCTGAAACTCATGTATAATGACTTAAATAATGTCATTGACTTATTACAGAATCATATTCATTGTTATTATATCATATATGGTTCACTTATGACTTTACATTACCCGTTCTTTTTAAAATTCTATGTTAAAGCATCATTTTAGGATAACTCATTTTATTTATCGTACATGTTTGGACTTGTTGTTCTTGATATTATTATTACTTATATCATGTTTTACTTACTTACATAATGTAAATCATGATTTATATATCATATATATTCAGTATGTATATATATATAATAGATAGATAAATGAGATGAAGCACACCGTTCATGGAGACGGTAGGTCGTACATACACATGAACGTTGTTTTCTTTTCCTTATTGACTTGAATGGAAGTAAGTAAATAACATATACATAAATATAGTAGAATTATTATTCTATATATACCATTATTATTCATTATATATACTTTGTAATCATTCTTTGATGGTTAACATGGATATTGAATCTCATCGCGTCGTGGAGACGGTAATCCATACGTACGCACGAGCGATGATATCGTTCCCACAATTTTTGAATGGAATTGGAGTGGATGATATAATATCTCATAATCAGTATGATTTTAAAATATCCATATTTATTTATTCTTTATACCATTATACCCATCCAAGTAAGGTGGCGGTGGAAAAACAGATTACACCACGACGTGGAGACGGTATTCCGTACGTACGCACGCGTGGTGATTTTGTTTTCCATAGGATGGATAGAAGGTGAAATTGGGTTGTTTAAAATTTATAATAAAATATCAGTATATTAGAGATACTGATGTTATTACTTTATAATGAAACAACTAAATAAGAATAAGTTTAATAAGAGACAAACTTGAAAGAATCAGTAGAAGAGATTACCTCTTCTTCGACGCACCTCTTTTAAGCTTCCTCTTAAGGGACTAGAGTTGGTCTATTGAGAAGACCAGAACCTCCATAATGTTTCTAGGGAATTGGAGAAGAGAAATGGTCAGGGGTTGGATTATATTTAAGGCACAAAGTGTTGTGAAGAGTAGAGGGAGGAGGTTCCCTTTTATAAGGGAGGAGAGGGGTACCTTTGGAAACCTCTAAAATATTAATTTATAATAAACCCAAACCCCACTTAAAAACTTCCAAAGTGACTCGAATTCAGATATTATATAAGATAGGTTTGTAATCTCATCAACCAATTAAATTTAGACATGTTTTTATTTTATTTTAAGCCTTATCATTTTGATTTATCCTTATTTAATCTATTTAATTTTATTTGTCGTAATAATGTTATAAATTTTATATGGTTATAAATACTTACTTATGTGTTGTTAATTGTCTATAATTGGATAATTTATGACATTTTAGACCATTTAAAGTTTAATTTATAATTTTTTAATATTTTTGTGATTTTTAAACAATTTTATATTATGTAATTTTTATAAAATAACAATTGTATCAATTTTGACACTATTCATTTATTTGAATTTAAATAAAATACTCACAGAAGCTATGTTTAAACTAAAAGCATTAATATATTCATAAAATGTCATATTTATCTATAAAATCAGTGGAGCACATTAAATAGTTCATATAATTTTTATTTTAATATTTTTAAAACCATTTATTTGATATTTCAATCAATAAAATAATTTCAACATCACTATTGTGTCACCTTTAATGAAAATTATTTAATCCCTATAAATTATAAATAAATTAACATGATGTATATAATTTTATTATATTTTTGGAGACTATTAATTTTTGAGGTTTCATGAAGTTTATCACTAAATTTAAATTATTATACTTATAATATTTAAGAGAGTGACATGTTGTCACTTTCTTGGGTTTTAATAATAATTAAATTATTTTCATGGTCAAAAGTCCATAAAATTAATATATTCCAAACCATATGTGATATGGGTCTACTTTTAGTCATCCAATAGAATTTTGGTAGGTTTTAGGGTAATTTTATAATCTTATTTTTACCCGGAATTAACTGATTTACCTTTAACTGCAGTAAATAAAAATTACCGTAGTTACTATTCATAATATCAAAAAAATAAAAGTAACCTATTAAAATAATTTGGACCCACTGAATTCAAATATGGAATCCATTTTTTAAAATTCAAAATACAGAAGTTGTAGTAATTAATTTAAAATTAATCTCATTGTTAAGAAAATGGGTTTTAAAAGTTAAAACATTGTCAAAGATTGAATTGTTTTTACCTATGAATTTCATGTAAAATTAATGGTAATGACACACATTATATTAAATGTTAAAAATATATTCTATTTATACTTTAAAACCATTCAATATTATAATTTAACCATTAAATTATTGTGATGAAAAAAGTTGTTTTTAATTAAAATATAGCGTGTTTTTACTATTCATTAAAATATGAAAGTTATCAGAATAATATGAAAAATTTATCCAAAGTAAATTTTTATATCCTGATTCCAAATAAGAATTTTAATTTGTCAAATTGAACTTATAAACCTGTCAAAAACTATATTTAAAGTGGGTGTGCCATCAAAAAGCGGAAAAACTGCATTTTTTGAAAAATACTTATTTTACACGAAAAAATTATTTTATTCACGTAACATGTTTTAGAAAATGTGTAAGATGAATATTAATGTTATAAAATTAAAAATGTAGTTAATACTATTCATAACAGCTAGTTCATAATATTATAATAATATATCATTGTTTAGTGAAACCCGGTATTGCGTACTACACATGCTATCGAGGAAGGTCGCGATTGCGTGTAATGCAAGCCAAGTCAGGGATGCGTGTAGTGCAAGATCCCTTTGGTATTGCATATAACATAATCAAAACTTATTTCATTTATACATTAAAAAAATCTATACTTAATGTTGCGTAGAATAATTCCTACAAAACGAACTTGAAATTGTGTGTAACACGAGCCAAGAATAGTGATGCGTATACTCCAAGCCAATACGGTGTTGCGTATATCTCAAGATAATTTTGGTGTAGCACACAACACAAGACATCAATGAAATTAAAAATTATAATTATCATAAAATCTCGGGTTGGTACATTCTACCCCCCTTAAAATGAATTTCTCCCTCGAAATTCATCGGGGTTATAAATGGTTTACTACTTGAAAGTTTCTTTCATAGAAACCCAAATCGTAAAAAGGAACACTAAAACATAATTTTAAAAAGTAAATTATAAAACATAACAGTTACCCAAATTAACTCATCACTGGGTTTCCACATATGAGAACATAGGTGAAAATATGGATATGGAAGAGAAATCTAACCATCAAGTTCTAATGGAGAGTGGTAGAGAACATGGCTATGAAAAATCCAACAATCACAAAGCCATAAATTTGTGATGATCTAAGGTACGATCTGATTCATCAGATATAAGAGCACTAGGACAACATTTTTGGTTTTCAATATCATTTCTCTAAAGTTGAAAATTTTTAAATAGAAGAAATACTTACTTGATTTTGGTACAATCTCACTATTGTTCGTTCCATGAACAATTTCCACATCATCTCTTAAAGAAATGAAGTTGAATTTGTCTTCCATGAAGTGTTAGCAGATTATAAGATAGAATGATAGGTCATTCCATCTGTCTCAAACATAAGGTTAGCAAAAGTTATATACATAAGTCCTTCTATGGTGAGATTAATCGTATATGGTTCCTAAAATGGACTTATACTTCATCTATCATACCTCTTAATAAAATAAAACTAGTTTCTACTAACCAGGGACTTCCTGTAGGCCAGTGGTAGGCGATGAAGGCTTGTCGTACTTCGGATGTGGGTTCGATTCCCACAACCTTGTCTGATGTGACAGGTTTTCTCCCATCCTGAAGGTTGTCCTTTTTCTATAACTATACTATCATAACATTTCATAAATAAAAAAATTTATATCCTTAAGAAATAATATATGATGTACATTCCAACCTTTAGGCTTATCGAAAATAATTTTGCCCGATTACTAGAAATTTCATCTACCAAGCATGTGAATTCCTTCATTTTTCCCCCATATATCATAAGATATATCTTGTTATTGGTCACATTCCAAACATGTGAATACCTTAATCATTTATTCTCTTGAAACATAAATTACCATAGAACCTTAGTGAAAACACGAATTCTATCAAAATTTAACTCTTTCCACATACCAAAATCCCAAAAATTCTATATACTGAAACCATGATATTAAAATATCCTTACATTAGTCATGAGCTCAATAATACTATCAAACATCTCATTATCTCCTTATCCCTTCATTATGTGCATATCAACTAATTTCAAAAAATATCTGAATAACCTTTCATGGTTACCAGTACCATTCAACATATACTTTAAAATACTTTAGGAAAAACAATAGTGTAACAGTCCTTAGATGTGTCTTTATTCCAAAGTACCATTACCTATACAACATAACTCTTGATAAAGATAAATCATTCCACTACCTTCTTAAACTATTGACCAAGCTTGAACAATTCTTTCATCTCACATATCATTTGTAGTCTCTTCATCATCATCAACATAAATACTACCCATACGACCATGCTAATTCACTTCATGAGACTTTTCCTTAGGGCATTGGTTTGTCTAATTCCCATACATTCCATATTTAACACATTTAATCGTTTTTGATGTCATATAAATACCATTATCCTTGTCCATGGTGTTAACTGAACCTTTTCCTTTACACTTACTGGCTTTGTGTCCTTCTTTTCCACACCCAAATCATCTTTCAGTTCCTTTGAAACATTCTCCTCGATGCCTCTTCCCACATGATTTATAGGAGGGAAATTGAACTTTCTTTCCTCTATGATCATCATGAAAATCCATCTTTCTCTTATTTGTCGAGTCTAGAAACTTACCAAAGTTGATATTATTGATCATATTATGAGATTGCTGATTAGGCATAATAACGACATTTGGACTTCCAAATCCCGTTTCATTTTGTTTCTCATGAATAATATCATTCCATTGTCCATCATGTCCTCCATTATCGTGAATCTTTCTGTTTCCAGCCATTTTCTAAAACCCAAAAATAATAGTGTGAGAGGCAACAAACATGCTAGGAAAACAACATAATAAAGGGGGAGTACCTTCAATATATAACATCATAGGTTTAATTCTATGATCGTTACCATAATTCTAGGACTATAACCTATACGTATAGTTAAACTTAGAGACATCCCTAGACATACCTTATAAATATCTCTAGGGATTTCACTAAATCTTTCGCATCCTAGTTTCCAAAGGTTAACTAAACTATTCCTCTGATACCAACTATAGAGACTCAAAGCTGGACGTACATAGAAATCACCTTACTTTTTAAGAATACTTAATACATAAAAAAATAGACACACAAGGACCGTAATAGTTTAGTGTCTTTGAAAACTCGGAATATAATTTTCTAATCGTGGTGAAAGATCTTCAACATCTCCCATAAAGATCTTCTCCTTTTTGTTTTCTTACCTAAAACCTTTATTTAATTCCTGGGGAAAATAAAACATATATAGGGTGATATCAAATGCTTAATAAGGGTAATAATTGAGAAAATAAAACAAATCATATACATTTGAACTTAAAAAAATGACCATAATGTTTAAACATCAAAATCTTGAGAAATGACATAAAACATGGCAGTACGTAAGGAATAGATCATAAAGAAACATTAATCTTGATAAAATAGCATGGGAATAAAACATGTAATTGTGGCAACCATTAAGCACATGATATGATTTCCATAGTAGCCAAGGCATTGCTGCCAAGACCATCTTAGTGGACAAAGTCCCTTTCTGAATCGAGTTCACTCCTCGTTCCAGTCCTGTATCACTAAATTGGATTAACTTACTATTTCAGCCATGTCTATCTCATGAGATATAAATCTTTACCCAATGAATTGTAGAGATATATAGGTCTCAACTGTCTCATAATAAATCATTCTTACGTGTTCCACAACATAAACATAAATCACTCATCATACCCCAAAGAATAAAATGGGTTTTATAAACATCATTCCATCATAACATAATCCATGTAAAACAAATGGATATCATTTCATCATAAGAAAAGTGAAACCATGTAAATAATAAATACATTATACTTTAAACATACACATATGAAATAATTCCATCTTATATGGAAAATGGTTTTGATAAAACACTTGAAATGAATTCTTGAGGAAAATATCCTTTCTACTTCAAAATCATTTTATTTTCACAAAATGCCATGAAATTTTAAAAGAAAAGTATTTTTTTGAAAATAGTCATTAAATCTTGTAGAGTAATCTTCATGAAAATAAGGCGTTATGAAATCGTAAAAATCCATTCATGTCGTATAAGTAAAAAAACATTCTTCTCGTACTTTTTCCAAAAATGTCAAAAAGTACCTCGTATGGTAAACAAAAGAAAGATTCCTTACATACCATGTGGTAAAATTCAAAAATGGGTAAAAAGAATTTAAACTTACATGGAAATATTTTTAGAAAATAGGGACATGGATGATAAATATAACCCCAGTAAATACTTAGCAATAACAATCTCAGATAAGAATGAGATTGGAATAGTTATCCCTTACCTTAGGTCTGATATACTTTGTACGTATTTGAACCTCCTGTATAATAATTTAAATAATGTCATTGACTTATTACATAATAATATTCATTGTTATGATATCATATATGGTTCACTTATGACTTTATATTACCCGTTCTTTTGTAAATTCTATGTTAAAGCAGCGTTTTGGGTAAAATCATTTTATATATCGTACGTGTTTGGACTTGTTGTTCTTGATATTATTATTAATTATATCATGTTTTAATTACTTATATAATTTAAATCATGATTTATATATCATATATATTCAGTATGTATATATATATATATATAATATATAGATAAATGAAATGAAGCACACCGTTCATGGAGACGGTAGGCCGTACATTCGCATGAATGTTGTTTTCCTTTCCTTTTAGACTTGAATGGAAGTAAGTAAATAACATATACATAAATCAAGTAGAATTATTATGTTATATATACCATTATTATTCATTATATATACTTTATAATCATTCTTTAATGGTTAACATGGAGATTGAATCTTCTCGCGTCGTGGAGACGGTAATCCGTACGTACGCACGAGCGATGATATCGTTCCCAAAATTATTGAATAAAATTTTAGTGGATGATATAATATATCATAATCAGTATGATGTTATAATATCCATATGTATTTATTCTTTATATCATTATACCCATCCAAGAAAGGTGGTGGTGGAAAAACAGATTACACCACGGCGTGGAGACGGTATTCCATACGTACGCACACGCAGTGATTTCATTTTCCGTATGATGGATAGAAGGTTAAATGGGGTTGTTTCATATTTATAATAACATATCAGTACATTAGAGATACTAAAATTATTACTTTATAATGAAACAACTAAATAAGAAGAAGTTGAAGAAGAGAGAAACTTGAAAGAATCGGTAGAAGATATTACCTCTTCTTCGATGCACCTCTTTTAATCTTCCTCTTAAGGGACTAGAGTTGGTCTATTGAGAAAACCAGAACCTCCAAAATGTTTCTATGGAAGTGGAGAAGAGAAATGGGTAGGTTTTGGCCGATCTTTAAGTCTCAAAGTGTTGTGAAGAGGAGAGGGAGGAGGTGCCTTTTTATAAGGGAAGAGAGGGGCACCTTTGGAAATCTCTAAAATATTAATTTATAATATACACAAACCCCACTTAAAAACATACAAAGTGACTCAAATTCATATATTAGATAATATAGGGGTGTAATATCATCAAAAAATTAAATTTAGACATGTTTTGATTTTATTTTAAACCTTATCATTTTGATTTATCCTTATTTAATCTATTTAATTTTATTTGTGGTAATAATGTTATAAATTTTATATGGTTATAAATACTAACTTATGTGTTATCAATTGTTAATAATTGGATAATTTATGAAATTTTATACCATTTAAATTTCTATTTATAATTTTTAAATACATTTTTTATTTTTAAACAATTTTATATTATGTTATTTTTATAAAATAACAATTGTGTCAATTTTGACACTATTCATTTATTTGAATTTAAATAAAATAATCATAGAAGATATGTTCGAAATAAAAGAATTAATAGATTCATAACATGTAATATTTATCTATAAAATTAGTATATTACATTAAATAGTTCATATAATATTTATTTAAATATTTTTAAAACCATTTATTTGATATTTCAATCAATAAAATAATTTCAACATCACTATTGTGTCACCTTTTATGATAATTATTTAATCCCTAAAAATTCTAAATAAATTCACTTGATTTATATAATTTTATTATATTTATGGATACTATTCGTCTTTGAAGTTACATGAAGTTTATCACTAAATTAAAATTATTATACTTATAAGATTTAAGAGAGTGACATGTTGTCACTTTCTTTGGTTTTAATAATAAGTAAATTATTTTCATGGCCAAAAGTCCATAAAATTCATCTATTCCAACCCTTAGGTGATATGGGTCGACATTTAGTCATCCAATATAATTTTAGAAGGTGTTAGGGTAATTTTATAATCTTATTTTTACTCTTAATTACCAGATTTACCTTTAACTGTAGTAAATAAAAATTAACGTAGTTACTGTTCATAATCTCAAAAAAAATAAAAGTAACCTATTAACATAATTTGGACCCACTAAATTTAAATATGGAATCCATTTTTTAAAATTTAAAACATAGAAGTTGCACTAATTAATTTAAAATTAATCCCGTTGTTAAGAAAATGGATTTTAAAAGTTAAAACATTGCCTAAGAATGAAATGTTTTTACCTATGAATTCATAGTAAAATTAATGGTAATGACATAAATTATATTAAATGGTAAAAATATATTCTAATTATACTTTAAAACCATTCAATATTATAATTTAACCATATATATTATTGTTATGAAAAAAGTTGTTTTTAATTAAAATATAGCGTGTTTTTACTATTCATTAAAATATAAAAGTTGTCAGAATAATATGAAAATTTTATCCAAAGTAAATTTTTATATCCTGATTCCAAATAAGAATTTTAATTTGTAAAATTGAACTTATAAACCTGTCAAAAACTATATTTAAAGTGGGTGTGCCATCAAAAAGCGGAAAAACTGCATTTTTTGAAAAATACTTATTTTACACGAAAAAATTATTTTATTCACGTAACATGTTTTAAAAAATGTGTTAGATGAATATTAATACTATAAAATTAAAAATTTAGTTAATATTATTCATAACGTCTAGTTTATAATATTATAATAATATATCATTGTTTAGTGAAACCCGATATTGCGTACTATACACGCTATCGAGGAAGGTCGTGATTGCGTGTAATGCAAGCCAAGTCAGGGATGCGTGTAGTGCAAGATCCCTTTTGTGTTGCATATAACATATTCAAAAATTATTTCATTTATACCTTAAAAATATATATATACTTAATGTTGTGTAGAATAATTCCTACAAAACGAACTTGAAATTGTGTGTAACACGATCCAAGAATAGTGTTGCGTATACTACAAGCTAATACAGTGTTGCGTATAGTGCAAGATAATTTTGGTGTAGCGTACAACACAAGACATAAATGAAATTAAACAGAATAATTCTCATAAATTCTCAGGTTGTTACATTCTACCCCCATTAAAATGAATTTCTCCCTCAAAAATTATTAGGGTTATAAATGGTTTACTACTTGAAAGTTTTTTTCATAGAAACCCGCATCGTAAAAAGGAACACTAAAATTTAATTTTAAAAAGTGTAGTATGAAACATAATGGTTACCCAAATTAACTCATCACTGGGTTTCCACATAGGACAACATAGGTGAAAATATGGATATTAAAGAGAAATCTAACCATCAAGTTCTGATGGAGAGTGGTAGAGAATATGGCTATGAAAAATCCAACAATCACAAAGACATAAATTTGTGATGATCTAAGGTACCATCTAATTCGTCAGATATAAGAGCACTAGGAAAACATTTTTGGATTTCAATATCATTTCCCTAAAGTTGAAAATTTTTAAATAGAAGAAATACTTACTTTATTTTGGTACAATCTCACGGTTGTTTGTGCCTTGAACAATTTCCACTTCACCTCTAAAAGAAATGAAGTTGAATTTGTCTTCTGTGAAGTGTTAGCAGATCATGCGATAGAATGATAGGTCATTCCATCATTCTCAAACATAAGGTTAGAAAAATTTATATATATAAGTCCATTTATGATAAGATTAATCATATAGGGTTCCTAAAATAGACTTATACTTCATATATCATACCGCTTAATAAAATAAAACTAGTTTCTACTAACCAGGGACTTCCTGTAGGCCAGTGGTAGGCGATGAAGGCCTATCATACTTCGGTTGTGGGTTCGATTCCCGCAACCTTGTCCAACGTGACGGGTTGTCTCTCATCCTGTAGGTTTTCCTTTTTCTAAAACTATACTATCATAACATTTCAGAAATAAAAACAAAAAGTTATATCCTTAAGCAATACTATATGATGTCCATTACAACCTTTAGGCTTATCGAAAATACTTTTGTCCGATTACTAGAATTTCATCTACCGTGCATGTGAATTCCTTTATTTTTCCCCAATATATCATAAGATATATCTTGTTGTTGGTCACATTCCAATCATGTGAATACCTTAATCATGTATTCTCTTGAAACATAAATTACCAAACAACCTTAGTGAAAACAGGAATGCTCTCAAAATTTAACTCTTTCCACATACCAAAAGCCCAAAAATTCTATATACTCAAACCATGATATCACATTGTCCTTACATCAGTCATGAGCTCAATAATACTATTAAACATCTCATTATCTCCTTATCCCTTCATTGTGTGCATATCATCTACTTTCCAAAAATATCTGAATAACCTTTCATGGTTACTGGTACCATTCAATATATACTTTCAAATACTTTAGGAAAAACAATAGTGTAACAATCCTTAGATGTGTCTTTATTCCATTGTACCATTACCTATACAACATAACTCTTTATAAACATAAATCATTCCACTACCTCCTTAAACCATTGACCGAGATTGAACAATTCTTTCATCTCACATATCATTTTTAGTCTCTTCATCATCATCAACATAAATACTACCCATACGACCATACTGATTATCTTCATGATACTTTCCCTTAGGGAATTGGTTTTCATAATTCCCATACATTCCACATTTAAAACATTTAATCGTTGTTGATGTCATAGCAATACCATTATCCTTGTCCATGGAGTTAACTGAACCTTTTCCTTTACACTTACAGGGTTTGTGTCCTTCTTTTCCTCACCCAAAACATCTTCCAGTTCCTTTGAAACATTCTCCTTGATGCCTCTTCTCACATGATTTACATGAGGTAAATTGAACTTTATTTCCTCAATGATCATCATGAAACTCCATCATTCTCTTATTAGTCGAGTCAGAAAACTTAACAAAGTTGATATTATTGATCATATGATGAGATTGTGGATTATGAAAAATAATGATGTTTGGACTTCCAAGTCCCTTTTCATTTGGTTTCTCATGAAGAATATCATTCCATTGTCCATAATATCCTCCATTATCGTGAATCTTCCTGTTTCCATTCATTTTCTAAAACCCAAAAATAATAGTGTGAGAGGCAAAAATCATGCTAGGAAAACAACATAATAAAGGGGGAGTACCTTCAATATATAACATCTTAGGTTTAATTATAAGATCGTTACCGTAATTCTATGACTATATCCTATACGTATAGTTAAACTTAGAGACATCCCTATATATACCTTATAAATATCTCTAGGGATTTCACTAAAGTTTTTACATCCTAGTTTACAAAGGTTAAGTAAACCTTTCCTATGATACCAACTGTAGAGACCTAGATCTTGACGTACATGGACATTACATTACTTTTTTGGAATACTTAATACATAACAAAAATAGACACATAAGGACCGTAATAGTTTAGTGTCTTTGGAAACTCAGAATGTAATCTTCTAATCGTGGTGAAAGATCTTAAACATCTCCTATAAAGATATTCTCCTTTTTGTTTTCTTACCTAAAACCTTTATTTAAATCCTAGGGAAAATAAAAATATAAAGGGTGAGATCAAATGCTCAGTAAGGGTAAGGATGGAGAAAATAAAACAAATCATATACATTTTAACTTAAAAAAATGAACATAATGTTTAAACATCAAAATCTTGAGCAATGACATAAAACATGGAAGTATGTAAGGCATAGATCATAAAGAAACATTAATCATGATAAAATAGAATGGGAATAAAACATGTAATTGTGGCAACCATTAAGCACATGATATTATTTCCATAGTAGCCAAGGCATTGCTGCCAAGACCATCTTAGTGGACAAAGTCCCTTTCTGAATCAAGTTCACTCCTCGTTCTAGTCCTCTATCACTGAACCAGATTAACTTACCGTTCCAGCCATGTTTATCTCATGAAATATAAATCTTTACCCAATTCATTGTAGGGAGATATAGGTCTCACCCATCTCATAATGAAATAATTCTTACGTGTGCCACAACATAAACATAAATCATTCATCATAACCCAAAGAATAAAATGGGTTTAATAAACATCATTCCATCATAACAAAATCCATATAAAACTAATGGATATCATTTCATCATTGAAAAGTTAAACCATGTAAATCATAGAAATATTATACTTGAAACATACTCATATGAAATAATGCCATCTTATATGGAAAATGGTTTTGATAAAACACTTGAAATGAATTCTTGAGTAAAATATTCTTTCTTCTTCAAAATCATTTTCTTTTCACAAAATGCCATTAAATTTTAAAAGAAAATGATTTTGTTGAAAATATTCATTAAATTTTGTAGAGTAAGCTTCATGAAAATAAGGTGTTATGAAACTATAAAAATCTGTTCATGCCGTATAAGTAAAACAAACATTCTTCTCGTACTTTTTCTAGAAAAGTCAAAAAGTACCTTGTATGGTAAACAAAAGAAATATTACTTACATACCATGTAGTAAAAATAAAAAATGGGTAAAAAGGACTTTAAACATACATGAAACCATTTTTATAAAACATTGACATGGATGATAAATATAACCCCAGTAAATACTTACGAATAACAATCTCGGATAAGAACGAGATTGGAATAGTTATCCCTTACCTTAGGTCTGATATGATTCATACATATCTGAACCTCATGTATAATGATTTAAATAATGTCATTGACTTATTATAGAATCATATTCATTGTTATGATATCATATATGGCTCACTTATGACTTTATATTACCCGTTCTTTTGTAAATTCTATGTTAAAGCACCGTTTTGGGTAAAATCGTTTTATTTGTCATACGTGTTTGGACTTATTGTTCGTGATATTATTATTAATTATATAATGTTTTACTAATTCAATAATTTAAATCATGATTTATATATCATATATATTCAGTATGTATATATATATATAATAGATAGATAAATGAAATGAAGCACACCGTTCATGGAGACGGTAGGCCGTACGTACGCATGAACGTTGTTTTCCTTTCCTTATTGACTTGAGTGGAAGTAAGTAAATAACATATACATAAATCCAGTAGCATTATTATGTTATATATACCATTATTATTCTTTATATATACTTTATAATCATTCTTTAATGTTTAACATGGAGATTGAATCTCATCGCGTCCTGGAGACGGTAATCCGTACGTACGCACGAGCGATGATATTGTTCCCAAAATTATTGAATGGAATTGGAGTGGATGATATAATATCTCATAATTAGTATGATTTTATAATACTCATATATATTTATTCTTTATACCATTATATCCATCCAAGTAAGGTGGTGGTGAAAAAACAGATTACACCACGGCGTGGAGACGGTATTCCGTACGTACGCACGCGCGGTGATTTCGTTTTCTATAGGATGGATAGAAGGTAAAATGGGTTTTTTCATATTTATAATAAAATATAAGTATATTATAGATACTTATGTTATTACTTTATAATGAAACAACTAAAGAATAAGAAGTTGAAAAAGAGAGAAACTTGAAAGAATCGGTAGAAGAGATTACCTCTTCTTCGACGCACCTCTTTTAAGCTTCCTCTTAAGGGACTAGAGTTGGTCTATTGAGAAAACCAGAACCTACAGAATGTTTCTAGGGAAGTGTAGAAGAGAAATGGGTAGGTTTTTTCTGATATTTAAGGCTAAAAGTGTTGTGAAGGGGAGAGGGAGGAGGTTCCCTTTTATAAGGGAGGAGAGGGGCACATTTCGAAACCTCTAAAATATTAATTTACAATAAACACAAAACCCACTTAAAAACTTCCAAAGTGACTCAAATTCTGATATTAGATAATATAAGGTTGTAATATCTTCAACCAATTAAATTTATACATATTTTGAATTTATTTTAAACCTTATCATTTTGATTTATCCTTCTTTAATCTATTTAATCTTATTTGTGGTAATAATGTTATAAATTTTATATGGTTATAAATACTTACTTATGTGTTGTTAATTTTCCATAGTTGGATAATTTATGAAATTTTCAACCATATAAATTTTAATTTATAATTTTTAAATATTTTTTTGATTTTTAAACAATTTTATATTATGTTATTTTTATAAAATAACAATAGTGTCAATTTTGACACTATTCATCTATTTGAATTTAAATAAAATGCTCACAGATGATATGTTCAAACTAAAAGAATTAATAGATTCATAACATGTCATATTTATCTAGAAAATCAGTGGAGAACATTAAATAGTTCATATAATATTTATTTTAATATTTTTAAAACCATTTATTTGATATTTCAATCAATAAAATAATTTCAACATCACTATTGTGTCTCCATTAATGATAATTATTTAATCCCTAAAAATTAAAAATAAATTAAAATGATGTATATAATTTTATTATATTTATTGAGACAATTAATTTTCGAAGTTTCATTAAGTTTATCAATAAATTAAAATTATTATACTTATAATATTTAAGAGAGTGACATGTTGTCACTTTCTTTGGTTTTAATAATAATTAAATTATTTTCATGGTCAAAAGTCTATAAAATTAATCTATTATTACCCTTAGGTGATATGGGTCGACTTTTATTCATCCAATAGAATTTTGGCAGGTGTTAGGGTAATTTTATAATCTTATTTTTACCCTTAATTATCTGATTTACCTTTAACTACAGTAAATAAAAATTATCGTAGTTACAATTCATGATATCAAAAAAATAAAAGTAACCTATTAACATAATTTGGATCCACTAAATACAAATATAGAATCCATTTTTCAAAATTCAAAACACAGAAGTTGCAGTAATTAATTTAAAATTAATCTCGCTGTTAATAAAACGGGTTTTAAAAGTTAAAACATTGTCAAAGATTGAAATGTTATTACCTATGAATTCAATTTAAAATTAAATGTAATGACATAAATTATATTAAATGGTAAAAATATATTCTATTTATACTTTAAAACCATTAAATATTATAATTTAATCATATAAATTATCGTGATGAAAAAATTGTTTTTAATTAAAATATAGCATGTTTTTACTATTCATTAAAATATGAAAGTTATCAGAATAATATTAAAATTTTATTCAAAGAAAATATTTATATCCTGATTCCAAAGTTGAATTTTATTTTGTCAAATTGAACTTATAAACCTGTCAAAAACTAGATTTAAAGTGGGTGCTTCATGAAAAAGCGGCAAAACTACATTTTTTTAAAATACTTATTTTACCTGAAAAAATTATTTTATTCACATAACATGTTTTAGAAAATGTGTAAGATAAATATTAATGTTATAATATTCAAAATTTAGTTAATACTATTCATAACGGCTAGTTCATAATATTATAATAATATATCATTTTTTAGTGAAACCTGGTATTGCGTACTACACACGCTATCGAGGAAGGTCAGGATTGCGTGTAATGCAAGCCAAGTCAGGGATGCGTGTAGTGCAAGATCTCTTTGGTGTTTCATATTATATAATAAAAACTTATTTCATTTATACATTAAAAAAAATTATACTTAATGTTGTGTAGAATAATTCCTACAAAACGAACTTGAAATTGTGTGTAACACGAGCCAAGAATAGTGTTGCGTATACAGAAAGCTAATACAGTGTTGCGTATAGAGCAAGATAATTTTGGTGTAGTGTATAACACAAGACATCAATGAAATTAAAAAGAATAATTCTCATGTAATCTCGAGTTGTTACAGTCACCCGACTGACTCTCCTCAATGGAAGAGAATTGATCATGAGTATCCTGAATTTGGAAACGAGTCGAGAAACCATCGTCTTGTGTTATCTACAGATGGAGTGAATCCTTTTGGTTTTCTAAGCAACAGTCACAGTACATGGCCGGTTATGTTGGTAAATTATAACTTACCACCGTGTTTATGCATGAAATGAAAATACATCATGTTATCTATGATAATATCTGGACCAAAACAACTGGGTAATGATATTGATATTTATATAGCTCCGTTGATCGAATATTTGAAATTATTATGGAATTCAGGTGTTACATTATATGATGATTACAGAAAGGAATATTTCACTTTGAGGGCCATGTTGTACGGAACGATAAATGACTTCCTTGCTTATGGAAATTTTTCAGGATATGGCATTAAAGGAACTCAAGGGTGTCCCATTTGCGAACAAGTTACACAATCAATTAGGTTGAAACATTCATAAAAAACCGTGTTTCTAGGAAATCCCAGATTTCTACCCCGATGAAATAAGTACCGTTATTGGACAACATCATTTGATGGAGGTTTAGAAGCGCGTATAGCACCATCTCTACTAATAGGCGATCAATTGTTTGAGAAAGTTAAAAATGTGGGCACTACTTTTGGTAAACCGGCTTCGAAAAACCTTACGAAAATAGGTTGAAAAAAGAGATCAGTTTTTTTTTGAATTACAATACTATAATTTTTTGTATGTAAGACATTTTCTTGATGTTATGCATGTAGAAAAAAATATATTTGATAGTCTCATCGGCACATTTCTAAATACATCTAGAAAAACAAAATATGGAATTAAGGATAGGTTGGACATGGTTGAGATGGGAATACGAGAAGAGTTGGCACCAGTGAAGGGTGAAAAATGAACATTTATTCCTCCTACTGCTTACACTCTTTCCAGACAGGAGAGATATCAGTTTTGCAACTTCTTGAATGAAGTAAAGGTTCTAGAGCATTATTTGTCAAATATCAGGAACCTCGTGTCAATGAGTGACTTGAAGTTAAAAGGTATGAAATCACATCACTATCATGTTTTGATGCATGATCTCATTCATATTGCTTTATGTTGCATTTTTCCTAAGAATCTTTGCCATACATTAACAAAATTGTGTTTCTTCTTCAAAGTTATATGCAGCAAAGCTATAGACCTGGCGAAATTACCAACTATGGAAAGAGAAATTTCCGTCATATTATGTGAATTAGAAATGTTCTTCCCGCCTTCATTTTTTGATATGATGGTTCATTTGATGGTCCACTTGGTGAGAGAGATTCAACTATGTGGTCATGTACATTACATATGGATGTACCCCATTGAACGGTATATGAATATTTTGAAAGGGTATGTCAAAAATCGAAGTCGAACAGAGGGTTGTATTGCAGAGAAATATATTGTTGAGGAAGTCGTTGAATTCTGTACCAAATACTTGTCTGGTGTGGAAAGCATTGGCCTACCGAAATCTCATCACACTGGGCAGCTTGAGGGTGAAGTAATTTCTAGAAGACGGGTTGTCACAGTCAATATTGCAGATCAGGTGCAGGACCACCTTTATGTTTTGCATAACAGTTTCGATGTTGACCCATATGTTGAAATCCGCAAAGAAATTCTTAGGCATTTGAATCCATCTAGGGCTGAAAAATGGATATCAGATACACATAATTGAAAGTTTATAGGATGGTTTCGGGACCACATTTTTAAGAAGTCAGATGAAAATCTAGAGTCAATTTCAGAATGACTTCGATGGCTAGCCAGAGGACCAAGTGTGTATGTATTATCTTACAATTCTTATCTAGTTAATGGTTATACATTTTATACTAATGAACATGATGAAGACAGTACTATGTAGAATAGTTGGGTTACACTTTTGGATGAAGAGATGCATGTTTCTAGTGCTAAGGATAGAAATCCAATTTATGCGAATATTTCATACTTTGGCATCATCAAACAAACAAGGGAGTTTGATTATAAGGAATTCCAAGTTCTAATTTTTCAATGCAAGTGGGTTGATAACAGGAGTTCTGTTAAAATAGATGAATTGGGATTCGTGAAAGTTGATTTCAGTAAGGAAGGGGAGAAATACGAACTATTTATAATGGAATAACTGTCAGTGAAAGTATTTTATGTTCCAGATCCCACAAATCGAAAATGGTCAATTGTTTTGTTATCAACCAAAACAGCTAAAGGGTCAGATGAAAATTCAATGGAGGATGACCCTTTCATTGGGACTTCTCAATCATTTCATAGTGGTCCCAATGTAGACGACGTTTTGTATGTCAGAGGAGACCACAATGAAGGGATATAGATAGTCGATAGAGGGGTCAAATCCCATCAGCCTTTAAAAAAAGAGTACAATAATAAGGTTATTATTTATTGTAATATAGATTGTGTTAAATTATGTTATTATCTGTTCACTGCTGCTTTTATGTGATCTAAATTAAATGTTAAACCACTTCTTATGATAATGACTTTTGTACCTGTTGATGCACACAATCCCGAGACACAACAGGTCTCTCAACCTGTTGCAGCTGGTCCCACTGCTGTGGTACAACAGGTTTCTCAGCCTGTTGCAGCTGGTCCCACTACTTAGGTACAACATGTTGCTCAACCTGTTGCTGCTGGTCCCAGTGCTAATGCTAGCTCTTCGGAGGAACATAATGATGATGCAGAAAACGAGTAAATGGTAGGCAATGAAACCCCGATAGCACAAAAAAAACAGGTGCGCCGTAGTTTGACAATTGTAGCCAAAATCCTTAAGGAAAAATCAAAAGGTATAAAATATGAGGTGGGATGGAATACGCGAGGCTAGCATGTAAACCCCAAAAAAAGTCATGTTTAGTAGCTACATTGGAATCGTCACTCGGAAACGCGTGCTGATTGATGTAGAGTCATGGCACCATGTTGTCAGCAGGATGAAAACATTAATGTGGGAAGATATTACGGTAACATTATGATATCATTTATTTAATTTATTAAAATAGAATAAAATAAAATACTGAAATATTGACAAACTCTTCATCATCTCTTGGAGAGTGCATTTATAGTAGATGTCTCGCACAAAGAATATGTTTTAAGATAGGCAGGAAGGGTTCATAGAGGCTTTCACACCATTTTAACGAAACATCATCTGAAAGATGCTGAAGGGAAAATCAAGCCGCACCCACCTCCTCTTTATGCACACTTGATATCCCAAGGAGCGTGGGATGCGTTTTGCAACCATCGTGCGGAGCAGACTTTTCAGGTACATTGTGTTTGGTTACACATTGTTTAACCTTTCTTGTATTCATCACTTTGATTGACAGTTTTTTATTTATGAAATAGCAACTGAGTGCAGAAAATAAAGAACAGGTTGCAAAACCAGTGTACCCCTACCATAAAGCAAGGCTGGGGTACACTTAAATTGAAAAACTATTGGTAAGTATTTTAAAAGTACTGTAATACTTTTATGTTACAAAAAACAACATTGTAACCATGTTTATCTGTTTATATGTAGATTGATGAATCAAAATACCAAGCCACTTCCATCCCATGCCATGTGCTATGGAAGGAGGCTCATGTTAATAAAGAGGGGAAACTGATTGATGAAAACACACAAAAAGTGTGGGAAACATGTGTAAGTATGACATAATATAAATTTCTTTTGATTTAAATCACTATTACATAACGATGATTTCTTATTTTTCCATATTTTCTATTTGACATAGTCATAGGAATCAACAACACCCGCACTAGATGTAGACATACTTTCAGCGGCCTTGAAACAACCAGAACAGTATGGCCACGTCAGAGGTGTGGGTTTTGGGGTGACACCCCAGAAATATTTTCAGAAAAAAAACAAGAGGATGAACAAACTGAAGATATTAAAATGATAAGAGATAGAGTAGCTACCCTTGAAAAAGAATCAAAAGTCAGGGAGACTTTCTAGAAACTTTTATGGGGAGAGGTGAAGAGAACAAACAACTCAAGAACAACCCGCGCGAGAAGATCCCGCCCCACCGCCCACCAGATTTGAGGTGAGCCATTCCCCTCAAATACTTGACTTAACCGAGGTAATCAATGTTCTAATATTTGTTTCTGTGAAAGGTGAATCACATATACATTGATACCTTTCTTGTAATGATATTCTACAGGGTGAAAATGACTGTGATTTATATTTGTCAACTCTCACCCATCACCTTGTAGTGTGGGCTACGGTGTTCAATATGCAGAATGACACACTACACTCCAGACCAATTCCAACCGGTCATGTCAAAGTTTCGATTAATGTAGCTCATGAGCCGAGCACCGAGCTACCCATGCCAAATGACAATGACGACATTCATACGGTGGAAAATTCGATTGGACCATTCCTTGCATGGCCATCGAATCTTGTAAAAAACATGTTGACCAGGAGGTATTTATTCCCAATTTATTTTTCAAGCTGAACCTTTAACATTAAATTAGAAAATGGATGAACTGATGAATGTTATTAAATAAAGACAAAATGGAGGAGCTAAAACAAAAGATCGGCTCAAAAGGATCAACCAACTGATCAAAAAGATCTACTGAGAGCACCTTCACCCTGCCCGTTCTATATCCACATTTAATATCATTACAAGCTCTTGTGGATACAAAAATGAAATGAAGAAAGAGTCACACAATTGTTTTTGAAAAATATATGTACGAAGGGGAAACATTAGATTTCATTAGTGCTGACGTTGTAGCTGAAATCATCGCATACGACTGGCTAGGCGCCTCAGTTATAAATGTATACATGACGTATGTTTTCATGATTTGATTTTATAGAAGCTAGTATACTATGTTAATTATGGCTAAATACATTTCATACTTTTCACAAGAATATATATGAAAAACAATTGAAGGGATTTACCCATGAATACAAATTTGGAATCATTATTCCTCACGCCATTTCTACACAACGAGAATAAATATATTCCAATTTTCAGGCTGAATTAATGTCAAACCTCATCAGAACGTTTCAATGCAGAATTACGACTGACAGACACTTTTTAATACTTGCGTTGCAGGGGTAAAACTCTACATTTTAATAATATCATTTATATTTTCATTTCTATCAGTACTTATTCCTTTTTGTGTTTTTAGGCAACATTGGATGCTCATTTCAGTCAATTTAGATACTCCAAAGATTTATTTTCTGGATTCACTACATGGATATCCAACAAACTGACCACACATGATGGCGATTATCAATTCATAATACACTAGATCCAACATTTTAGAACTAAATATCTAGTTATATAATTTATATTATCTCTTAATGAGGATTCTGTTATGATAGGGCAGTGTATGAATATCGTCTAAAGGCTGGAATGAATCCAGGGCCTAAGGACGACAAGGCATCCAAGATCTAAAAATGGAGAAGTATCAGGGTATATATAATTATATTTCACTATACAAATACATATCAAAACAGATTACTTATTATTCTTAATGCTTATATAGTGTACGAAACAAAAAAAATGACAAGGACTGCGGTTATTATGTTTGTAAATTTATGAAAGAGATCACATTTCATGAAAAAACTAGCATCCTTGAAGAGGTATTTTTGAAAATAATTACTAATTAATTTAAAATAATTATTAATACTTTGTGTATTTATATTTTTTCAGTACTACTATGACTGTCGCAAAAACTCTTATTCAGAAGATGATATAGATGTGTTTAGAAACGAATGGGCAGCGTACCTGATGGAAGAATGTAAACAAATAGGACAATGAAGGTGAATTCCTACTACTTATGTTATCTTTATATGATCATTAATAACTCCCTTATTTACACTTATTGAGCGTCTATGATCACCCTTTCTTATGTTTCATATCCTTAGATTATGAAGAATGGTTTCAGAAATGATTTGCGTTTTTAGTAAAGAATAACTTAATGAGAGACTCTTATGAACTACTAACATATGGAAAATAGAGAAAACCCATTCAGATTGTTTTGATACTCTAGGAAAACGACCCATGAGTCATTTCTGATCTGTAAAAATTGACCGAAACTCAATCTAATGCATGGTGTGACCGGTATGGCTAAAAGTGTCTGATATCAGTTGGAAATTGACATAAACTTTAGAAAACAACACTACTAACATATGGAAAACTGAGAAAAATCATTTGGATTATTTTGATGCTTTAGGAAAAAGATCCACGAGTCATTTTTGATGTGTAAGAATCGACCACACCTCAATCCGACGTACGGTGTGACTAGTATGGCTACAAGTGTCTGATATCAGTTTGAAATTGACATTAACTTTAGAAAAAAACACTAATGACATACATAAAACCGAGAAAATGTGTTCGGATTGTTTTTATACTATAGGAAAACGATCCATTAGTCATTTTTGATGTGTATGAATCAACCGCACCTCAATCCGACTCACGGTGTGACCGGAATGGCTAAAAGTCTATGATATCAGTTTCAAATTGACATAAACTTTAGCAAACAACAAAAGTGACATACAGATACTGAGAAAACGAGTTCAGATTGTTTTGATACATTAGGAAAATGATCCATGAGTCATTTTTGACATGTACAAATTTACCGCACCTCAATCCATCGCACGGTGTGACCAATATGGCTAAACGTGTTTGATATCAGTTTGAAATTGAAATTAGCTTTAGAAAACAACAATACTGACATACGGAGAACTGAGCAAATGCATTCGGATTGTTTTGATCCTCTAGGAAAATGATCTATTAGTCATTTTTGACATGTACGAGTCAACTGCACCTAAATCTGATGCATGGTGTGACCAGTATGGCTACAAGTGTCTGATATCAATTTCAAATTGACATAAACTTTAGACAACAACACAAGTGACATAAGGAAAACTGAGCAAACGCATTCGGATTCTTTTGATACTCTATAAAAATAATCCATGAGTCATTTTTGACATGTAAGAATTGACCGCACCTCAATCCGACGCACGGTGTGACCGGTATGGCTAAAAGTGTCTAATATCAGTTTCAAATTGACTTAAAATTTAGAAAACAACACAAGTGACATACGGCAAACTAAGAAAACGCATTCGTATTGTTTTTATACTTTAGTAAAATGATCCATTAGTCATTTTTGAACTGTAAAAATAGACCGCACCTCAATCTGATGCACGGTGTGACCAGAATGGCTAAAATTGTCTGATATCAGTTTGAAATTGACATTAACCTTAGAAAACAAAACTAATGACATACGGAATACCAATAAAATGCATTTGGATTGTTTTGATACTTTAGGATAATGATCCATGAGTCATTTTGGACGTTTATGAATTGATCGCACCTCAATCTGACACACGGTGTGACTGGTATGGCTACAAGTGTCTGATATCAGTTTTAAATTGACATAAAATTTAGAAAACAACACTACTGACATACGGAATACCGAGAAAATGCGTTCGTATTGTTTAGATAATTTAGGAAAATGATCCATGAGTCATTTGTGATGTGTAAGAATCAACCACACCTCAATCCGACGAACGGTGTGACCTGTATGGCTAAAAGTGTCTGATATCAGTTTCAAATTGACATAAACTTTAGAAAACAACATTACTGACATACAGAAAACTGAGAAAATGCGTTCATATTGTTTTGATACTATAGGAAAATGATCCATGAGTCATTTTTGACGTGTATGAATCGACCGCACCTCAATCCGACACACGGTGTGATCGGTAAAGCTACAAGTGTCTAATATCAGTTTCAAATTGACATAGACTTTAGAAAACAACACAAGTGACATACAGAAAACTGAGAAAATGCGTTTGGATTGTTTTCATACTCTAGGAAAATGATCCAAGAGTCATTTGTGATGTGTAATAATTGCCCACACCTCAATCCAACACACGGTGTGACCGGTATGGCTAAAAGTGTCTGATTTTAGTTTCAAATTGACATAAACTTTAGAAAACAACATAAGTGACATACGGAAAACTGAGAAAATGTGTTCGGATTGTTTTGATACTTTAGGAAAATGATGCATTAGACATTTTTTAGGTGTAAAAATCAATCGCACCTCAATCCGACGCACGGTGTGACTGGTATGGCTAAAAGTGTCTGATATCAGTTTAAATTTGACATTAACTTTAGAAAACAACACTACTGACATAGGGAATACCAAGAAAACACATTTGGATTCTTTTAATACTTTAGGAAAATTATCCATTAGTCATTTTTGAGGTGTAAGAATCGATCGCACCTCAATCTGATGCACAGTGTGACCGGTATGGCTAAAAGTTTCTAATATCAGTTTCAAACTGACACTAACTTTAGAAAACAACACCACTGACAAACAGAATATCGAGAAAATGCGTTTGGATTGTTATGATAATTTTGGACAACAATCCATGAGTCATTTGTGATGTGTACGAATTTATTTCACCTCAATCCAACGCACAGTGTGACCAATATGGCTACAAGTGTCTGATATTAGTTTCAAATTGATATAAAATTTAGAAAACAACACTGCTGACATACAGAATACTAATAAAATGTGTTTTTATTTTTTTGATACTTTAGGAAAATGATCCATGAGTCATTTTTGACATGTACAAATCAACCGCACCTCAATCCGATGCACGGTCTGACCAGTATGGCTACAATTTTCTGATATCAGTTTCAAATTGACATAAAATTTAGAAAACAACACTACTGACATATGGAATATCAATCAAATGCATTCTGATTGTTTTGATACTCTAGGAAAATGATCCATGAGTCATTTTTGACATGTACGAATCGACTTCACCTTAATCTGACGCATGGTGTGACCGGTAAAGCTTTTCATTAGATAAAGAATCGGTATTTATTAAATGAGATAAATCATCCAAAAACATATTGATTTTACATTATTCCCTTTCATTGTTATTATAATGAAAACATTTCAGTTTATCATTTTCATATTTTAGTTTCACATTTCCATATTAATGTATTATTTCATATTAATGTTTTAATTTATTTCATTATTGTATTACTAACCTAATATTTGTTTTCTTATATAGGTGAATTTTTTTCCTTGAGTTCGGATGCTTTGTTCGGAAAAAAATACCGTGGACGACAAATTTTGAGAGCGGATCACAGATATCAAAGGATGAAACATTAATGTTTATAACTGTTGTTGGATAATTGTAATTTTAACCATGTAAAACATTGTTTGAAATGTATATAGCAGTGTGTTTTTTTGTATTCTGGATGTTAAGTAAATGTATATAGCATTGTTTGTCAAAATATTGTGTGCGGGTGCTATTTTTTGCAGGTGTGCAGGTGATATTTTGAGCAGGTATGCTGGTTTGTGTAGTTGTACAGGTGTTCAGGTGCTGGTTGTGCAGGTGCAGGGGAAGGTGCCTTTATCAGTGCTTTTCTGAGCACTGATAAAGGAAACCTTTAACAGTGCTAAAAGAGCACTGATAAGGGGGCCTATTATCAACGCTCAGGGTAGTGCTGATAAAGTAACCCCTTTATCAGCGCTATAAAAGTGTTGTTAATGCTGGCGTAGATAAAGGGGGGTCCCCTTTATTAGCGCTTTTCGAAGCCCTGATAAATGGGACCCCCCCCCCCCCCCCCCTTTATCTACACCGGCATTAACAACGCATTTCAAGCGTTGTTAATGTCAGTTTTTAGTGCTGATAATAGGCCAAGTTGTAGTAGTGCATGGAAAAATAACCCTATTCACAAACAAGATCCCTAACTCAAGCAAACAAGCATAACAGGCATTAACGTAGTTAGAATCCCTAAACACACAATACCATGTTCTAGGGTATTGGGGACTCTAGCACATAATATTCAACACTAACTACCGAAAGGCAAAAACCACCTATAATATGAATCCACTCAAAGGAAAATAGTAGAGAGATCCTACAAGGGACTCCCTAGGTCAACACACAAGTAAAGGCATCCCTCAGGGTATCCTTGGAAGTATTCGGTCTCATGGCCTCATAGGCCTGAAGGGAATATCTCACAAGTGGAACATGCTAAAAATCATAGGTCGTAGGAGATAGCTCATAGCTCATATCATCTCAAAAGTCTCAACTAGGTTGGTTCGAACACCCAACCTATCATCCACTCCAAGTCTCACTCTCAGGTGACAACTAACTCGATAACTAGAGAAAGAACCTCTCCATTTATATATAAACCCCAAAAACACCATTTATATGACCTCTAAAAATCAAAAGGATTCCACCACTGCGATCTACATAGAAAAACACTCAGAATGGACCACTCATGTGCCCAAATCAAACTTCCAGGGAACAAGATATCCTAAAACTACTAAGTTAAAGTAGGAAATGGCCAGAACACATGGCCAAACACCTAGGGTCTACCTATGTAATAGTACACAAAGTGTACTATTCACAAAAAGTCATCCCGTGTGTGTTTTTACCCAAACACAAGTCCATGTGCCACTACATGGCATGTACTTATAGTACAAGGCTTATACTCCTTAAAAATCACTATTTTTTGTCCTTTTTGACCACAGTCAGACGCACAACCACCACTACATGGTGTGTACTCAAAGTACATAGCATGTACTTAGGAAAACATCTTCTTCAACAAATGGATAGAATATATAGTGTGTTCCCCTAGAACACACACCGTTTATTTTGGGTTTTTCGATGGGAAATCCCTCAAAACACCCGAAATGCATGTTTTCCCCCTGAAACAATAGATCTGGACTTAAGAGGCCACTAGAAAGAAATATAAGTATTTAAAAACATAAAACAAAAAATTTAATAGTGAAAACATAAACTTCCCAACATTTGGGCAGAAACTACCAAAGCTTCGGTTGATTTCATGACTCATGGTTGCCCTTCGCTGAATCAGCACGTCGAGAGCTCTAATCGGTACCCCTCATACCTCCCAACTCCCTCTATTTATCTATCTCTAAATCCTCACAAAATACACTGACAAGAAGTATCACACATGGAGAATTCTCAGGAATGAGGAGGAAGGAAGAGAAAATAATGGAAAGGAAATAAGAAAAGAAAGGAAAGAAAAAGGGGCTCAGGTTGGCCCCAGCACCTGACATGAGTTTATGCCTTCCCTAGGCTAAAATCCCCATTCCGGACTCAACGGCATAGAAAGAATCTTAATCTGAAACTCCATTTAAAATTTATTACCAACTGAACCTACACAAATAATTTAATATTTAATTTAATAATATAAAATATTAAATATTACGTTAAAATTTGAACAGCTCAGATTTCCACCAAACTCAAATCCTAGGTTAAACACCCTATTCTGGGACCAAAGAAGTGGTCAGAAAAATTATTTGAGATCAACAATTAGGGTAAAATTATCATTTTACCCCTCATAAGAATCCAACAGGAAAAATTCAAATTTCTGCTTAAAACTGCAGTCTTGAAAAACACGGGTTCTTACTGTATGAAACCTGTTGCATAATGGTATGGCACCAACTAATGAATCAAGGTACGACACATATAAACTCTACATATGATTATTTATGGTATGTCACCAACTATGGGATCGATTTGTTTCACCTATGACCACTAGGTATGATTATTTACGGTATGACACCGATGTGGAAGATCGAGGTATGGCACCTACGACTTCTGTATACATTCATATCTTGAGATATAGGTCTCTCCGGTTGTCACCTTGGAACCTAGCCCTAGTAGGAATATGTTATATTTATTTTTATATGTATGAGTTCCATGGAATCTAATAGGATTCCTTGGTCAGTATCATTAGATCCTAGCCCTCGTATGTTTGATCCTTGATACATCTGGCGTAGGCTGCAATTGTTATAGTGACATTTATATAGGATTGTCCATAAATATAGTGTATCCTTTATTATAGTGATTAAAGAAATGTATAGTTTTTCACTTTTATAGGACATGTATCCCCCATGGTGACATAGATTAATAAAATATTTTTCTAGTATTGTCCAAAATAGGAATTTTTTATAGGGATTCTGGACCCAAGGATTGACCATGTGTTGTTTTCATTCAAATTATTTTTCATATTACTCATATAAAAATATGTGTGTCTGTGTGTGTAGTTATATATATATGATTACTCCTTGCTCTAATACATTCCAACATAATATGAATCAGGTATGTTCCATTAGGATAATGAACATAAGGATTGGTTATGGTTTATTTTGTTACGTCTTAATTTTTATTTATTATTGTTATCCTGATAAGTATATCACTTTTACTTATGAAAAATATTAATGTATATGTATGAGACCATTTTGGTGGTTCCGTAATAATTTTTTTACCCACTCCCTAATTAGGAATCCATTGCACTAGGGTACCCAAGCAGACGCTCACTTGATTACATGCACATGTTAGGTTGAGGCCCGAAATTGATCGAGAATGATAGTTCAGAATTATTTTTGTAGATTGGGTATGTGGTGTGGATCAGTGTAAAAAATTGGGCCTTGGGTATTTATTTTTCTTTCCTTATGTACTCATACTTATATGGTCATACCAATGGGTGATCAGTGTGGTATATATAACATGGATATTCAAGATTTTGTATCATTTCATTTATTATGACATAATGTTCTGTTTCAGTTTATTTAATGCTTATGCACTCAATTTATTGCTAATACAGATGATATCTATTTATTTATTCTGGTTTTATACTCGGATATAAGGTTATAGTATCCAAACTATCACACCCTAGGCCCTCACTGCTAGTCAACAACATTTGACATACGTGGAGGTACGCTTGACGCCTTGTGGAAAACCATCTCGGGGCACCGGATTAGTGGAATTCAGGAAAAAACATTAAATTAAATATATTATTTCTCACTAATGGTGACTTAGGTTACTTTAATATCAAACTCAAAATATAATGTGACATTTAGATGAAATTAAATGGCATTTTTTATAAAAAATGGTATTTTTTACTATTCATTAAAAAATAAATCTTTTTAGAAAAAACCTAAAAATTTAGCCTAAGATAATATTGAAATGATATATTAAAAGTCATAACCATTTCCTAAAATAAAATTTATAAAAAAATTAGAAATTTATTTTGATGGTTTCGTGCAAAAAATCAATAAAAAACATTTTTGAAGAAAACATATTCTCAAAGCGTAAAATGACTTTACATAAAATTGATTAATTATTTATTATTATATAATAAATACATTTTAATTAATAAAAATATTTATACATTTTTTATAATTTTTTTATTACTATTCATACACTCTAATTTAATATCTAGGCTTCAACAGTTTACTATATTTTGGTTCATATAAACTCAGGGTTGTGCTTAAGGAAATCTATCAAATACTTCATGATTTATTTAAAAATAAATACATATAAAATCATTGGGTGTTAAATTATACCCCATTAAAATTAATTTTCATATTGAAATTTTATAAGTCTAGTATAAAAAATGATTCTATATCTACGTCATCACATCCTTAGGTTTCTAAGTATCTTCCTCAATGTTTTGATTTATCCAAATAATGCTTTCCAGTTGAGTAGACTTATCTCATAGAACTTTATCTCTATGATCCATGATTTAAATTAGTTATTTTTCAAAGTAATTATCATTATCTAGTGGTATAACCTCTATTTTTTGTATATTTATAGGATCTGGTATATATATTCTTAGGAGAGGTATATTGAACAAATCGTGAACCTAATAGCGGTTTGGTTGGAGTTCTCAGTGATAAGATATACTCCCTACTTGATCATGAATATTGAAAGGAGATATATAACTAGGGATAAAAATTCCATTATTTTTTAATCTCATAACCTTTTTATATGGATAAATTATCAATAAAAACTTCTAAGGAATATTAAATTCAAGATCTCATTGACGATTGTCATCAAAACTCTTCTGTCAAATCTAAGTTGTCTTAATGTGTTGTTGAGTGGCTCTAGCCTTCTCTATCATTTTCTCATCAACCATATGTCTGAATAACTTGTTTCACTAACTTCATCCTAGCATCATTAATAGATACACTTATTTCCATATAAGGATTCATAAGGATACATTTGAATGATCGAGTGAATGATATTATTAGAATAAAACTTGACTAGCTGATGGTGTTAATCTCAAACACCTTTAAAATATATAGAATAGTATATAAATATATAATATTGCATTTTAATTTTCCTCTCATACCAACCATCTATCTAAGGATGATAATAAATACTAAAACATAACTCTAGATATAGATATTACTAAAGACTTCTCCAGAACTTTGTTGTAAACGTTGGATCCCAATCAGATATTATAGAATATGCTACCCATGTAACAATATTACTTCCTTAACATATATCCCAAAAATTAGATCATGATATAAATCATATTTTATAGAAATTAAGTGCATAAAGTTTTTAAATTGATTGAGTACAACCAAAATATCATTATACCCTTAAAATGTTTTGGGTAGTTTGACAATAAAATCCATGGGGATGTTTTCCCATTTCTATTATTAAATGGGTAATGTTTGTAACATATTCTTAGACTTATATATCTTACCCTTAAATTACTAACATACATTTCATTAAGACACAACTCTATAATATATTCATTAATATTGTCCCACTATAAATACACTTTCAAATCACTATACATATCCTAACTTCTAGGATGAATAAAGAATGAGGAGCTATGAGCTTCTTCCAAAAGTTCCTTATTCATATATGGTATTGACGGGACAAAAAATTAGTTTCTAAACCATACCACTCATTCATAGTCATGGTTGAACATCATTTCTCACCTTGTTTTATAGCTCCACATACTCATTTTTCACCCCTTTATTCATTACCTGGATATATGGTTAAATAATTATTTGAAAATGATAAGATTTATCTCATTCCTTCAATATTTAGAGGTATATTATTTGAAAATCCATAAATGCTAGAAAATTTATTCTCCACATTATAGATAATCTAGAATTATCATTTCAACTCAAAGCATCATCCACCTTGTTCTCTTTCCTAGATTGGTAGTGTATTCAGAATTCAAAATCATTAATTAACTCCAACCATTTTCATTGGCACATATTCCACTTTTTCTATGTGAATATATAATTAAAAAATTTATGATTAGAATATATTTCACACAATTCATTGTAAATATAATACCTCTATATGTTTAATGCAAATATTGTTTCTATTAACACTAATTAAAGATTCAGGTAATGTTTCCCATGAACCTTCATTAGTGTGAGGTATAAGTTATCATTGTATGATTATATATGAAAAAAAATCTTGACCATTTCATTGAGGCATCATTATAAATCACAAACCCTTCTTCACATCAGGGTAATGTGAGAATTAGTGTACTGACCAACTATATCTTCAGTTCCTTGAAGTTATATGCAAACTCACCAGTAAAAATGAACTTAACTCCCTTACAAGTTAACGTAGTGAGTGGATTACATATCAATGACAAATCCTACATAGAGAATCAATAATATCCATAAAATCCAAGAAAAATGTGTATTTTAGTCATTGTGGTTTGTTTGGGCCGATGATCAATAACTACCATCTTTGATGGATCCACTGATATAACCTCACATGACAATATATAACCAAAAAATGAAATATTATGTAGCTAAAATTAAAAATTAGTAAATGTTTCATAAATATTCTCCTACCAAAGTTACTTTAGTATAATCCTCAATTGATCATCATGATCTTCATTTCTCATAGAATATATAATAATATCATCCATGAAAACTACCAAAAATATATCAATGTAAGCTCTATAGACTCTTCATTAAATCAATTATGATCATGGGGGAATTAGTAAGACAAAATGGAATCGTTATAAATTTATAGTGTTTATACCTAAATTGAAAATCTTTATTGAGTATTTCATCACTTTTGACCCTAAACGTATAGTATCTTGATAGAATTTCAATCCTTGAAAAATATTTAGCTCCTTATAATTGATCAAAAAAATAATTAATATAGATAATATGATACCTCTTCCTAACCATGATCTTGTTAAATTTATAATGATCAAGGTAGAGTCACATTTATAAATTATTTTTATAAATAAATATTATTGGTTCCCCCATTAGTGATACACATGAAAAAATGAATCCATTATCAAGTTTCTATTATAATTTCTTATTTAATTACTGAAACTCAAATGGATCCATTCTATATGGATTCTTTAAGAAGGGTATCATTGAGTATGAGTTCGACTTAAAACATTACTTCATGATTTGGAGTAAGATTAGGAACCTTTTCTATAAAGGCATTAAAAACTCTCATAGAAGAGAAATATCCTCAATGTTTAGTTTCTCACCAATAATATGAGATAAAAACCCACATTTAATTAGAATAATGACCCATGAAATGGGTTTAAATTAAATTATATGTTCATATTTATTCTATCACTAATATAAAATAAAAGTTTAGTTCAATATATCAAATGTGATTCCTTTATTTAATGAATTTATAAGTGATCTTTGTGAAGAGATGTAATAATTCTCAAAATCACATTTAATTACACTAAATAAAGAATAACAATATTTATATAGGGTACATGTCTACAAACATTAACATGAAATAGATATATCTAGAGTGGAGGATATGTGTTCTTAAACCATCATGACACACTTCAGTTATTGACATCGCATAAACCCTTTCTTCGTTTAGGAGTTATCCACTTGAATAGGGAATTGTCTTAGATAATTATCAATTTCCCCATATATATTTCATCAAATTTATTTGCTATTTATTTCTCTATTACATTCATTATAACATATAAAACATCATCCCATTCCTTTGGTACATTCTCCTGAGTGATTCTTCTCACATTATCCGCATGAAGGAAATTGAACATTCTTTCTTCCATGGTTATTACCACATAAAACTCTATAAAATCCCATTCTCTGCTTATATAACATGTTAGGAAACTCACTTATGTTTATATTTTTACTCATATATCGTGATTTTTTATTTGGACTAATCATAAGTTTTAACCTTTTATATTTGATCTCAAGTAGTTTAGTAAGAGGAAAATCATTGTATTGTCCTTCACATTTAGCCCTAACACGGTTCCTTTAGGTTATAACCATTGACTGAAACCAAAAAATCATAGTATGAGAACTAGTATTCATTATAGGAAATAATATAATCATGAAAAAATAATCATAGGATATATAATTAATAACATGTTCTTTTAAATCTATGACACATTAAGATAAACCTATCTCATCCATGGTCATTGTGAACTAAAATCCTTCAAAATGGTTCATAATGAAAATGTGAATTAACCTTATAATATCACCCTAGAGTGTCAAACTAGGTTTATTATAATGGTTCATTCACCATGCACCAAATAAAGGAAATATATAATCAACTAGTTTTTTTATATTATTACCCCCACATGAATATGTGCCAAAACCACATCCACCTGTAGTAAAGATAAATATATACATTTTCTTATGTAAACACACTCCATTATTCAATATAAAATGGGAATTTATACTATAATTATGTTCATACTAAGGGTTATCAATAATGTTTACTCATCATAGTTTCCAAAAGTTACTAATCATTTCCCCTGATACTAACTATTATAACTCATACATTTCATATATAAACAATACATCATTTTTTAGGAATATATAATACATTCCTGAGTACCATAGATATGAGTGTATTTTAAATATTGGATAAGTAAACAACTGGTACATAAATGATCTACACAATTTCACATTTAGTTCTTTACAATGATAACCCTTCTTAGACATAACATACATTTATCCTTTCTCTATAACATGGGTAAGGGAAAAAAATGGTGATCTCAGATTCTCAATAATGGTAAACATATGTGATGTCATTAAATGATCATAATTGAGTATAAGATAAGACTAAGTTTATGATAATATTAAAAAGGCTTACAATAATCATACCCAATCAGTTAGAGATATTTAATTATCAATCATGGTAAAAACGACATAATATAAGAGTGTGGAATCTTCAATAATCAATTATGATCCATAAAACATATCATAGGAATAAAGAATATGTTTGTTTCTTGCACATAAGTATATAATATCATTTAAATAGTAAAACTTCACTACCAATAATATTATACTGTATTTGGTTCACTCCTCATTCCTTTATTTCTTTAGTCAAGGTTTTCTCCCAATACAATCTTATTAGACAAGGTCTCTTACTAAACTAGGTTCACTACTCATTCCAGTCTTATATATATCATGAAATATCCAACTTTACTCAATTAATTGAAGGAATATAATGGAACCACCATACATTTCTTTATAATTTAACCACATTCCCTTGGTTTATAACGAAATCTCCCATCACATAATGAAAATCATATGTATGTGTTCCACGAGATAATAAAATGTTCACCATATCAAAATATCATAAACCTTAGAAAGGACACGAGTTTCATAAACATTTCCAAATATAAATTAGAAACCATCTAAAGGAAGAATAAATATGGTATCAAGTGAACTTATCTCTAGTAGATCATAATAAATTTCCAATAATGTTGTTAGAGTATAAAACATCTTTAAACAATCACAAGAACATTTCATAAGGAAAGTATATTTTTATTTCAAAACAATTATTTAGAAACTAAATGATAAAAAATAATAAAAAATAATTTTATTTAAAAATAACAATCAAAACTAATAATTAAAATTTTAAATAAAATATTAATCACAATGGTAGTGAATTTCGTTCATGTGGTTTAAGTTTAAACAAAAATTTATTTCATATTTTTAGTAAAAATTCAAAACTAAAATGTTTTGAAAATGATAAAATATATACTTTTAAAAATTGGTAACGAAAGTAAAATATAATAAAAAATAATATATATAATCTTTAATGAATAAAAAATTCTTGAAAACATGTTAATGAAAATATTGACATAGAATAAAATATTTCTAACCGAAGGGAAAATAAAGTGGGATTTTATTAAAAAACCTTTTAGTATTTTGAGTAGTTAAAGTAAATAAAATAAAATGAAAAAAATAAATAACAAGAAATAACTATATTAAAATAATTTATATAAGTCTTAGAAGAGATATTTCCTATATTTTCATCATCAGATAATTTGATCATAAATAATCCCAGCAAAAATGAGATTGTAACATAAATCTATTATATCATTAATAATAGTTTAATAAAAATTAATTATATTCTTGAAAAAAAAATATGGATCTATAAATATCAGTAAATAAATCATGGATTATTCCAAAATAAATTCTTTATACATTTATAAAACTTAGAGATAATAAATTTGTCCCTTACATAAAAACATGTCTCAATGAAGGGAAATGAACATGAAAACCCCTTACCTCATGCCTATATTTGTTTCTAAGTGATCTAACCTAATATATAATAAATTAAAAATTATTATAATTCTTTAATAGAACCATAATAATACCTATAATAACATACATGGTTTACTTATAAAATCATATCACTCGTTCATCAACAATCATTTATTATTTTTATCATTTTGGGTGTTAATAGCATCATTTTTCATGTATGCTTTGGTTTTGTAGTTATGGTCCTTGCATGATTATCAATGATCCTTCATCTCCAAAATTTTAATCATGATATAAATATAATATATATTAATTATGTATATATTTATGAAAATTCAAATAATTTAGTGATGAAAAATGAACTACGTAACTGTTCAGAGATGGTAATTCATGCATACACACAATTGATGTTTGATTTTTTGATGGATGGAATAAAAGAAAGGTAAATATTAATTCATCCTTCCATAATTATAATTATAACATAAATATCATATATATATATATAAGTAAATCTATCATAATAAAAAAACATCAATGATGGAAGTGGAAAATGATTTTATCGCTACATGGAGGTCATAGTCCATATGTACACATGAGCGATACATTCATCTCCCATTGGATTGAGAATAGTTGGTAAATATTTGTAGAATAATTATAATTTAAATATATATTATTTATAAAACTATATTAATCATGTTTTTATGGATAGAAAATTTTAATATCAAGTATAAAAGAAATAGAATTGAAAAATATTGGTTAAGATCTATACCTCTTTTTTGAGATACCTCATTTGGTTTACTCCTTTAGCCTTGAAGGAATTATATTATGAGAAGAAAAAAAGATCTAGGATGAAAGAAATAATTTTAGGAATTATTTTATTTATATTTTTTATAATTTAAAGGTCACAAATGGTATTAATCATGGGGGAAAAGAGGTTCTCTTTTTTAATTGAGGGGAGGGACACACATGAAATTTTATTAAATGATTTCATTGATTTAAGAAAACTTTCAAGGTAATGGGGTTCCAAATAGAAAGGTATTATATTTTTTTAATAATATATGTTTTATAAATATTAAACTAATAATAATTATGTACGTTTTGGTAGCAATAATACCCTTATCGCAAGGATTAACCCCAAATGAACACTTTTTGACATTAAACGTACTAACAAAATTTTAATATTTTTCACTATTCACCATGACTGAAATTTATGTTAAAAATATTATTTTTTATTATTTATTATTATTTATAAAATGGAATAAATGTTTCTATATTAAATTTATCAAATTTTTAGAATTTAATTTAAATTAAGTACGCAAACCACATTGAAATCCCATTTTTTGAAAAATTAATTTTAAGCATAAAACTTAATTTTATTCCATTACATCCACTATAAAAACAATAATATTAATGTAAGAATATTATATTGAATATATAATGCATAAATTTCACTAAAACCATTGATAAATAGATATTAAATTAATTTATTAAATAAAAACATATTGTGCGCATAAAAATAGTTTTGTTGAAAAATCTATTTTTTAGACCAAAAATTAATTGAATCCAAAATAAAGTATAATAATAATTATAATGTAATTAATTATAATATTTTTAATTAATTTATAATTATGTTTATTTAAATTAAAATTCAAAACATAATGGGATAGTTACATAAAAAGAAATTATAATTTTGAAAGAAATTGGTATTTTTCACTATTCGCTAAATAATAAAGGTTTTTAGAAATTTATAATAAATTACCCTAAGATAATATTGAAATGATGATTTTAAAAATTATATTCATTCCCAAAACTAAAATTTATAATTTTTTAAAAAAAATATATAATTTTTTAATGAAAAAATGAGTTAAACCCCATTTTTTATAGAAATAAATTATTAAACCATAAATTGACTTTACTGGAAATCGGGCTCTAAGTTACTAATCCTTAATAAATGTAGTTAAACTAATAAAACCATAATTTTTATTTTTTAAAATATTTTAAATAGTATCCATACCTTCCAATTTAATGACTATGTTATAATTGTTTTCTATATCACAATTCATATTGACTCAGGGTAGTGTGTAAGGAAAACCATTGAATACATATGTTCAACTTACAAGTAAATACCTATAAAATTATGTGGGGTTACACCATTTGTGAGATAGTAAATTGAGAGATTGCCTAAATGAACAACCCATCTAAATGGTAGCTGGAATAATAAACCTTGTAATTATGATAAACTAATTATCATAAAATATGAGTGATAATCTAAACAAAGTTGAAGTCTCAAGCACACCAAAGAAGAGAAAGATATATTTTTACAAAAGATCAAATTATGAAGATTATGAATGAAAAAAAATATTAAATTTACTATATTTAAATAATGTTAAAATAAATATCATGGAAATTTATCTAAGGTGATGAGAAGATACTTTACTTGTGGAAATAAATTCCATCTATTAAGGGTACTTCAGTGCGCTTCAGATCTCTTTACGGTGATGCCATAATCATTAATGGAGAAGTATGACTCCCCCACCCCCATTCCTGGTGATGAGAGGGGGAGGATTTTATATCTCCACCTTATCTAGATTCACAAAAGTACTCCTTTCTCCCTTTATCTCACCCTTACTTTCTCCCTAAGTTTCCAGGTATTTCTCTAAGCCTGAAGGTTCCTGATATTTTCTATGGTGAACCTCATCTTTATTTATCTACATCATAGTTCAAAAAATCTTCAAGTATCTTATATCTGATATTGGTGGCTCTTTTCAATCATTGAAGACCCTTGGTGGATAATTAATATAGGTTCTTCTTCAGATATTAGGAGCTTTAGGATCATACAATTATTGGCCTTCTTGATAAATTTTAATTGATGATTCTCTTCAACTTAGAGAATGATCTGATATGTGCTTAGTCCTGGGCTCCATAAAAATGTAAAAATTGTATATTTTATCTCCTTAGATGGTCATATGATGTTTACATGAATAAGGATTCTTCTTCTATTGTGATTTGGCATCTTCTAGAACATTCTCTGTCATTCCAAAACACTTCATTTATTCTTATGCTGGAAAACTTGGTTGATTGATTTCTGTGTTCCAATAGTCCAATGTCTTCTATGATTCACCCAATTAATCTGTGTATTTTTGTGGAAGTGGATGTGTCAAGGACACCTATTGAATGGGTGAGGTTCACTAATGGATAATAATTCATGTGTAACAAAGTTGTTTTCCTTGAATCCTTGGTTGATTATTATCAGTTATGTATACTTCTAAGACACCTCACTTCTCATTGTTGCTATGGATTCTGGCATGGAAAGTTGAACAATTGATGGGAAAGGAAGACTACTCTACATGAGAAATTGATCAAGAGGGGTGTAATGGAATTGTTCCTGATAAAATATTATAGAAATATGTAATGACAATAAATGATCTGAATATTGCGGTGGCCTTCGATCTCTTTAAGCATGAACTAGGGGCGAATAAGTTAATTGAGAAGGTGCCTAATCCATGAAAGGTTGTGGTTCTTATGGTGATGATTCATATCCTCCATCCCATATCAAGGCAGTGCAACCATGCATAGTTACTAATAATCATATGGAGGTTAAGGAAACAGATGAGAGGATTGGTTGTGATACTTAATTCTCATTACAGGGTATCCCAAATGATTTGGTGGGTCGAAGGGGTGAAACCATCTAGTATAGTACATGGAATAAACTTTTTTGGTAGGCTCAATGCATTTTAAGGGATAATTAGTGGGTGTGTGGGGTCCTGAAGTATAGTTTAGGGAACTCTCCCTCATATATTGATGTTGTGAGATCTCTCAAAGAGGCCAGTAAACTTCATACTTAAATTGTATTTGGTTCAGTATTAGGAGAGGGTGACTCCACCCAATCCGATGAAGGGATTAATGAGGAGGAAGGGTTTTAATAGATTCATCTATCATAATAAAGGTCAGATTTTAAAGTAGTAGATAATGATTTTTCCTCTAAAAATTAGTCCTCTGAATCCAGGGAAATAGAACTTGTGGAATAATACATTCTCTCCTCTTCAAAAAAAGTAAATAATGTTATTGTGGATTCATATGGGTTCATTCATTATATACTAAGGTCACGACGATGCAAGTACTATTCATATTTACCCATTCCATCTATTACAAGGTCATATAGCAAAGGTAAAGTCCCAAAAATGATATTAACTTTGGTTGTAGACATCCCAAAAGAAAAAAATCAAGGGGTTTAGTATACATGAAGAGATATCATCTAATGAGATGATTATTACATATACATAGGAACCAAATGTCATTGATTCATAGAATGCTGATAAGGAAGATGGTGAATCAGACAACTCCCAATAGATCCTCATTCATTATAATGAGGAAATGTTATTGGAGTCTTTCTTGATCAAGGTCTCAAAGTAGGATTCACACTGGATGTTTTAAAGATCGGTACGAGTCAAATTGAATGAATATTAAATCTCTTTGATTGATAAACAGAGTAGGATTTTGATACATGGTATCAATGAGGGGAAAGCATCATAGAGGATTATGTGCATACATGGTACAAGATGGAATATCACTTCAAGGATCTCATTAATGATAATCCAGATATGTATGTTACCCCTATCAGATAGTAATTAATCAAGGTAATGAATTCCAAACACTTTAAATTTCTTTAGAATGGGATATTTATTTCTTATAAGGTTTGATTTTTTGTACTCTATATTTTTTTAGTTTCCAAATTTTTCCTTAAAAGTGATTCTGAAATAAAATTATTTAATTTTAGTAATAGAGCCCATCGAGAATCAAACTGTTTAGGGAAATTAACTAGTTAGTTAACCTAAGGAAATAATAAAGAACTCATCCTATGGAACCAATAATAATTAAATGGAATATGTAAATATAACTCAAGAATTATCCCAGATAGTTATTTTATCCACGGATTGCTGAGGATAGTAGGAATACACAACCTTGTAGACTTAGGGGGTAAGGAATCACCTATACAATTACTATTGATGAAGAGGATTGTGGCAGTTAAATATCACCTAATCTCTACCCCAAATTAGTGGATGTATTCCAGATCTATCATCCTTATTATATCTAGGTTGTTTTATGAGAATATAAAATCACCACCCTCTATGTTTTTTATTATAAGGGAAAAATTATGGTATGATTATAAGGTTTTTGGAAATAATGTTTGTGAAATTCATAATATCTTCCTCTAAAAATTTAATGAATTTTCGAAATATAATTACAATGTTCACTTTGACTCCATAACAATTTCTATAAAAGATAAAAAACGTTATAAATTATTTTTGGACATCTATTAGTCTAAGGAAAAACATGAATTATAAATGAAGAAAAGTGAATCCTTCACATGATCCTTAATACCTATTTATGAGATACATTTCCTTGAAACGGTCAAAGAAAATAAGTGTATTCTAGTATTACCAATGATATTGAGGATCATATATCATTAGAGACAATATATTTAGGTATTTCAATAATTTCACCACATTTATTAATTCATACATGTAAATGATAATAAAATTGAGAGGGGTAAATTTATTGAATGGGGTAGAATGTAATGACCAAAGTTTTAAATATATATTATCCTTGAATAAATATTTTTTCAATACCATTTTTCCCATAAAAACCCAAAATAAAATGAAAAAACCTCAATATATTTTGAATATTAAATATGACCACTAAAAACATAGTGATTAAATTAGCCAGTATAAATTGAAGTAATTGTACCACTTAACCAATAATGAAAGTAAGAAAAGTTTTCTTGTGGAATCAGAAGTATTACTTTTGAATCCCAATTTTAATAACTCAAAAGGGAGGATAATTTTTTAGGGTCTTCCCTATACAGAGGTTAGGATAAACATGAACAATTAAATTTTGAGGGAAATTGTAAGCAAGATAAATCCAACTTTATGGAAATTTCTATGAGATATATGCTAGTAACATAACCACAATCAACTGAAACCAAAGGTTATCTAATTATTTGGTCTTATTTATAGACCATAAGGTGTTATGTATGCATAAATTAATATTATATAAAAATGTAATAAAAAATTTATGTATAATGATACATCATGAATTTATAAAATTTTCTAACTTTATTTTTTGTTAAATTTACTTTATGTTTAAAAAAAATTTGAAATTTTAATTTCATATCAAGAAACTGAGTTATAATTAATTAAATAATATCATGATATATTAATATTAGATTAATTTTTAATTTATTAAAAAATATATTTAATATAGAAAAATTTATTTTCTATAAAAAAATCTTTCTCTATATTTTTTTTTAATTAGAAATAAAATTTTCAAATATTAGGATGTGAATTTTAAAATAATTAATATAATTTTTGAATTTATCATGTTTATATTAGTTTAATATAAATTTTTGATCATTTTCTAAAAAATTTGACGATCAGTTAAAAAAAGTGGTATTTATGAAAATTAAAATTTCCATGAATTTAAAACAAAGAATAACCAAGAATATTTTAAAACCATTAAAGAAATAAAATATTAAATTAAGGAATAACATTATTAATTTTTAAATATTTTTCATACATATAGTATAAATGAAAAAAATTAGAACAATGGAAAAATTTTAATTTAATATATGAAACTAGTTTTCTTCCTCTCTATAAATCAAGTATTTATATAGCGTGGTTTGGTTTTGGATTTCCATTAATATCTCGTAAGATTTATTAAATTCATTATAAATCAATCTACTGGTCAAAAGTTTGTATCAATTATAACATTAATTTATACAGATTTAAACTACTAATATAGGTATATTAAAAAATCATTTTTACATGTTTAAGTGTTTTTATTTGAACAATATCTTTTTATAACAATATAAATTTTTATTTATATAATTTTTTCAAATTTGAAATTAGAATATTTAAATTAGGTATTCTGGTTAATTTTAATTTTGGTCATTAAAATTATTTACAAATGGTAAAAATTAGTTACCCAATTAAGAGTAAAAATGGTAAAAAATTATTTACTAAGGGGGAAATATAAAAAACAATGTAATGAAAATGTTTCTAAATGGGTGTTTTATGTGTGTACTGACCAAAATTCACACCATTTCCCCATTTTTTTCTTTTTTACTCCATTGAACAATCAATAGTGACATTAAACTATTGAAATTAAATGTGTATTATGAAAACTATCATTTTATTCACTTATAAAAATGAAACACTTCCACCACTTCAAGATTCACCTCTCCTTGAAATTCCTCCTTGAAAATATTCAATTTTAATCTCCCTAAAACCATATCCCATGATCATAATACCCTATTCAATCATAGTTATCCCAAACCCTTCAATTTCAAGGGGACTTCCATGGGACAATCAAGTCTCTATCGTATATATTAACTTCTTATTTTGTCTTTGTTATTAATATTACTTTAACAAATATCTTCTCCCGATAATAATACGATTAATTTAGTAGAATTATTATAATTATATTTTATTTTATTAATTGTATAACCTTTTTTCATTTCCACCCACATAGATAAACAAAAGAACAACAATCGTGTGTGTGTGTGAACTACGACCTCCATGAAGAATCATTTTTTAATTCATAATCATTAATTAATTATTTTTTCAAACAAATATCTACTTCAAAATCATAAAATCATAAAAATAATATCATTATTATTATTTTATAATGATATTATATAAAAATAAACACTTTATTAACCACTTAAATGAATTATTCTTTAAAATATAGTAATGGATTACTATGGGAAACTAAATAGTGTTATTATTATAGGTTAAAAAGAAAATAATTATTATTTTATGGTTGTATGAAATTTTATATAAGGTATATAATTTATTACTAATAAATCATCACCAGTCACCGAAATTATTGATATAAGCTTTTTTTAATTCAGTTTTCATATAACATAATAATAAAAAATATGGAATGAAATAATATCACCATAAATAAATATAAGTTATATATTATATAATATTAAATGATATATAATTTATGAATTTTTTATCAAATTATGGGTAATTATATAGAAATTAGTAAACATTTTCAAAATAGCTAAAGTTATTAACACTAAATAGTTATAATATTTTATAACTAATTAATGTAAACATGATTAAAAAACTGGAAAAGGATTGTAAAAGGGTAGTATTTATAAGTAAGGCTCTATAATAATACATTGTGTTAGTTATGTTTGTTTTAAATGTTTTTAGAGTTTGATTAACTAAGCAATGAAACATTGTAAGGGTTTTTCTTCTTAACTTCTCTTCGTTGAGGCATGTTTTAATTTTATGCAACAATGTCTTATTTATATGGTGTATATAATGAAAAAGAATTTATTTTGTCAAAATAAATGATTTAGTTCATGGGATTTATATATCCTTATGACTTTCAAGCTTCCAATTAGTTTTGATTCAAAATTTTAAAAAGTTATCATGGATTTTTGATGACTCAAATAATTTCCTTATGTCATAATCATTTTTCATTAAATATTATTTTCAATATTGATCTATTATAAACTATGATGATGTTATTTTATATTTCCAACTATTTTATATGGAAAAAAGTTTCAAACTAATTTTTTCTACTTTGATGATTATATTTTTTATTTAAAATACATTTTTGTTATGAATGATTAAAAATTTATTTTAGTGGACTTTTCTTCAATATCAATGTATTTCCATCCCTATGATGTCTAACTCCCTTTCTTGGATAGATTTTATGGAATAGTTTTTATTATTATAATAATTATTTTTATAAAATTTCAAATTGAAAATTTAATACTCTTTTTAAAGATGTAGGTTTTATACAAGGTTATTTAAAAATTTTCAAAAGGTTTTTTCATCCATTCAAAACAAGTTTTATCATACAATCTAATTTTTATTTTTCTAAATTTCATTTTTTTTCAATGTTCCATTATTAAGATTTTTTATAAAATTAAAATTTATCGAAGTATTTTCACATCCATTTTTTCAAAACATTATATCCATTTCATGTCTTCATTATTAAAGATTATTTTGAAAGTAAATATATTAAAATTATTTTCACTTAGCCTTATGAAAATGATTATGTATTTTCAAGAACCTTTTATTAGTGAATCATTATAATAATTTTTTCAAAATTATTCTCATTCCCTCAATAAAAATGTTTTGAATGTAATTTATACTTCACCTTTTACAAAAAATTTTAAAAGGTTTTGTGAAAACTTTTGTATCTTCACATCTTTTTTTTCTTCAATTATTATCTATATAGAAGTTATGTTTTGGTAATAATTTTTATTTTATAATTATATCATATCTTTTTTTAAATGATTATATTTATATTATATGATTATTTTAGTTCTTCTTATGTGATTTGTTTAAAAGTTTAAAGAAACTAATTCATTTTCCTTAGATTATTTATGAGATAGTGAATATTTAATTTTCAAGTGGCACAAAAATGTATAGATTATGATATGGTTAAGAATTATATCTCCCTTTGATTACTTGGGTAAAGTAATATATCTCATCATATAGATCTGTTATGTGAATAGAATATTGATTATACGGGTTCAAAATGGGTGAGTGTGATGGAGTTTTTCACTACTCACTATTTTATGTTTAAACAAGTCAGCGAGTATCTAGGTTCATAAAGGGAGAGTGTGATAGTTTATAGCTCTGCACATAATGTTTTTCATGATTAGGATGGTGGGTATACATGTTTACAATTATAATAAATCATGTTTTTATGATTTTGAAACATTTTTAGGTTGTTTATCAAGTTATTCCATGTTTTCATGATTATACCATATTTTTAAAGTATTCAACATTTTTATGTCATGCCCTCATGTTTTTGGTTATTGATATATATATATTGATATAGTTCATATATTTTATTATTCCTTAATGATATTTTAAAGATCTCATGTACCTTTATCATGTTTTATTATTATCATATATGATTTTATGATCTCTTATTAATATATTTAAGTCTTTCTCATGTTCTCACTCATATTTATGATCTAGAACATTGGGATATATTTACCTTGATGAGTGAATAAGCTCACCCATTTCATATGTTACTATTCTCTAAGCTATGAAGATGATTATATCATATGATATATTTAGGTAAGGGTTTATAAGATCATGATTCTAGAGAAATTGTCACAAACATTGTAAATTATGATACTGATTTGGACAATCTCTAAGACAATAACCCTTTTTGTCTACAGTTTGTGTAATTTTTTAGGATATTTACTATTAAATTATTAGATTAATGTATATTTATTTCATTTTTATTGGAACCATGACCGTTATATGCAGGAAATGGAGTATGGTTTTCATTTTTTGTCAATACTCATTCAAAGTTCAGAAAGTTTTCTAGGAAAGAGATCATATGTTCAAGCGGGAAACAGTATTGAAGGTGGCATCATTTCCCAGTGTCTGCCAAATTTCTGGGTCCAAAAAATGGAATATAGGGAAAAGTGTTTTTGGAAAATGGAGTTGCATGCAAGATTGAAGGGTGTTTAAAAACATGAATGAAAGGCCTAATTTTGGATTAGTGCATCAAAATATGGAAATGGATAAAATTGCATGAAAAACTTAAATGCACGCAAAAGATGAGGTTGAGCGGAAGAATCTTATGCACCCAATATGATAACAGAAGGGGTTTTTCATGATCATGAATAATCATGTGTTCACCAACAAAGACACGTAGGAAACTTGCGTGTAGGGTCATCGAGGCCTATAAATATGTGGCTACCCCCATGGAAGACTTAATAATTTCTCAATGAAATCTGGATGCTCTATAATGGAAAAGACTTCCGTGTAAAAGAATTTCAGAGACTAAATCTTGTGCGTAAGGTGTTCCTTTAGTCTGAAAAGACAAATTGAACCCTTAGGTGTGATTTCATGAAAGATAAGGGGTATACAGAAAGTAGTGGTTGTGCGAAAGTCATCTGTGAGACAAATCCCAAATCTTGCATGCATGTTCAGATATTGCATGCAAGTGTAGTGTTAAGATTCTGACAGGATTTTGAATATCTGGTTTCTGTGATCAGTGTATTCAATTGTATCAATTTAGGACTTCGATTCAAGTAGTGTCTTATGCTGGAATGTGGTAAACACTTCAATACAAATCTGTTGAAGATACCCTTATGTCAATAAACTGATTAATACTTCTCCCATGGCAGTGTGCAAGGGAGAGTTGATAGAAGTGTTTTGAGGGATGTTGTAATCTATCCCTAAATTATTGTAAATAAAATGTGTCTAGTATAGAGTGGCTATGTCCAAACACTTGTACTCCACAACTAGTGAAGATTAGTGGATTTTGGTATGACCAAAACACTATCGGTGTATGCTCCTTGTATGTAGCCCTTTGTGGTGAACCAAGTAAAAGTGTTGTTTGGTCTCTTTGCATGTGATTGTTTAATTTTTGTTTATATCCATCATATAGGTTTAATACGTTCCTACTGATATGTGAACAAGATTATACACTTTAAAAAAAATTGACACCTTGATTCACCCCTCCCCTCTCAGGGTGTCCCGAGGTCCTACAAGTGGTATCAGAGGGAGGTTTCTTGTATTAGATATGTTCATTGTCATCATTGAGAGTTCAGCCATGTTAGGGGATTTCCCCTCTTCGATGGAAGTAATTTTCAGTTTTGGAAGAACATAATGGGATCTTATCTAATATATCTTCGAATGGAAGTCCTCTATGCTATTGTTCAAGGAATATGAGTTACTGATCCAACAGGGTAGGCTATGACTGAGATAAACAAGAAAATTCTTGATGTAGATGATAAAGCATAGAATTCTCTCACTGCAGCCCTTTCAGATTAGATTTATCTAAAGGTGATGAGTTACACCTCAACAAAGTCTGTATGGTATAAACTTTAAAATATCTGGGAAGGAGATAGCAAAGTGAAGGAGTCAAAATTTCAAGTATTGCACAATAGGTTTAATGATATGAAGATACACCCTGATGAGAATACATACTCCTTCTTCAGTTGAATTACTGAAGTTGTAAGATTAATTTCAGGACTGGGTTAAGAAATCAAAGACATTGACATTGTAAATAAAATCTTTATAATACTTCCACCATTTTATAATGAAAAGGTGTTAACCCTTGAGGAAAGAGATCTCTCCAAGCTCTCTATGGATGATCTGTTGAGTAGCCTGATGACATATGAAATGAGAGTCAAACCAGAAGATGCTAAGACTCATGTGAGTAAGAAAATGATATTCAAATATATGGACAAACTGAAAATTTTTAGAGATATTAGCAGTGAGTATGATGAGGAAAAATAAATCCATTCTCTCATTTCCAAGAAATTCAAGATGGTAAAAGGAGAATTTGAAGGCAATCTACCTCTGGCGTGTTTTTTTGTGGTAAATTTGGGCACATAGCCTCTCAGTTCACAAGGAAATTTGATGATGAAGAGAGAGAAGTTAAAAACATTGAGGATCCTCAGAAAAGGTTCTTCAAAAATGGAAACTTAAAATTTTCAATGAAACTACAAAAAAAAAGTATTTTTTGTGTGAATAAAATTACAAGGATAATGATTTATATGAGGAAGAGGAACCAAAATTTAAATCTGGAAAACATGCTTCTATGATGGACAATGTAGAAAAATCAGAACCATCAGAAGATAATGGTGTAGATAATTATTTGATAGCTAATACCAATCCCTTGTTTTAAATTAAGGATGTTTTTGGTAATATTAAGATTAAATGTAAGAGTTGAAATAAGTGTAAAGAAATTGTCGAATAATCGTCTGAATATATTGACCAACTTGAATATAAAATTGAATAACTAGAAGAATTTTTGAAAGAACAGTCTAAAATCCCCGAAAGCATAGATGATGTAGTGGATTTGAAGGTGATGATTGAAGATTAGTCAAAGGGCATCAATGAACTCACCTACAGATTGGAAGAAAATTCTAATACTAATGAGAGTCCTGAAGAGGAACTTGTTACTCTTAGGAGTAAACATGAGAGTAAATCAATTTTAAATAAATCAAAGAAGAAAATACAATTTTTAAGATTCTTAGATATTGATCTTTTGGAGAGAGATAAATGTGGTTCTAATGGATTTAAAAATATTTTGAATGATCAAATACCCTCTTACATGGGAAATAGTGGAATTGGTTTGAAGTCAAATCATCAAATACTACAAATAAAGGTGAACATAATAATGGAAAGATGAAAGTGATTCATATGGAAAAGACACATAAAGTGCTAAAAAAGAAACCCCAAATTCAATTTGAAAAAAATAACATAAGACTATCCTCGAGCCTCGAAGAATAACAGATAGTCAAACTATTATCCCACGGAAGAAGTAATGGGGATAAATAGAAGTGAAAATACATTTCCTCTCAGTAAGTGTCAATTTTGTGGATATCTGGGCCATACCATGTCTTATTGTGAAAAGGTAAGGAGATATTTTAATAGAGAATATATATGAGTTCAACAAAGGAGAACAAATTTCTATCTTACTCCTTTTAGAAGAAACAATTTCTATGGATATTGTTTTCATTGTTATAACTTTATCCATAAATCTATTTATTGCATGTAGAGGAGTGAAATGGACACCTCATATCAATGTCAAAGAAAAGTCAAAGTTCATCAACAAGATAGTGTTTCTATTTTAAATAGGTTTTCTTTTATGGAAGCAGAGTTTGAATATGAAGAACCCAAGTACCTGGAAGTGATAGTTTAAAGGACATCAGTGTCCTACACTCAACCCAATATTTCATGGAAAGAAAAAAGGAAAATTAAAAATTACAATCTTTTAGAAGTAGACCTCAAGGCTACAAAGAATAACACCACCTGGATTCTTGATAGTGTATGTTCATCCCACATGATAGGTAATATAGACCTATTAACAAATGTCAAGAAAAAGGTCGATGGAAGAGTGAGGTTCAGTAACGATGGTGCTTTAAAGATAAAAGGTTATGGAAGTACTGATCTAGCTAATAGAGAGACGATGAAAACCAAATTCCTTAATGTGGATGTTCTATGTCATAATCATCTAAGAGTGAGTCAACTATGTAACTCAGGTCTTATCGTGACACTCAATTAGAATGGATTTACTATAATAGTAAAGTTTGAGAATCCTCTCATGAAAGGTTGTAGAATAGATGGAAACTTATATTAGGTATACATCAAAGAGAACATTTTCTACCTAATAGTTGAATATGAAAACAATATGTGGCACCAGATATTGTGGAACATCAATCCGAAAGACATGGAAAAGATATATAAGTTGAAGATAGTCATAGATATCACTAATCTGAAGTGTGAATGAGAAAATACCTCTGATTCCTACATGAGTGGAAAGCCATTCTGCAGTTCCTACCAGCCAAAGGAGAAAAGAGAATCTCATTCATACATACCTATGTGGGATGATAAATTTTGCTAGAACACATGGAGAAAAGTAATTTGTTCTTTTCGTAGATGATTACAATAGAATGGCATGCATGATCATTATACAAATTAAGCAACAAGTGATTGATTTCATGAAAACATTTTTATGAATTTATGAGAATAATACAGGATAGAAGATCAAAGTCCTACGGTCTAACAATGGAGGGGAATACACATCTATTGAATTTAAAAATTACCTCAAGAATAATGGTATACAATATGATTTGGCTATTGTGATAACTCCACATAAAAATGGAGCTATTTAATGTAGGAATCTAATGGTAAAAAACATGGCTAGAACTATGTTGATCAAGAGTTGTATTCCTCGACAATACAAGAAAGAGATAGTTTAAGATGTAGTGTATATTCAAAATCAAATAGGGCTATATATGGGTGAGATAAAAACACCATAAAAATTGTATTGTGAAAGGAATCCCTCTTTGAAATATTTTTATGTTTTTTAAAGAAAATGTTTCATCAGAAAGAAAGAAGTAAATAAAGAGAAGTATGGTGACAGTATATATGAAAGAGTATTTCATGGATACTCAATGAACAAAAAATATTACAAGTTTTTCAATAAGTGCTTGGGAAGAATTGTGGAAATCAGTGATGTCAATATCATTGAAGAAACAAATATGAATGCTTTAAGGAATTATTATGCTGATGTGATATAAAATGAAGAAGAATGTGAACACAGAACCAATGATAATATAGAGGTAAAGTATGGTGTAATAAACTCTCAAGAGACACATCATGATGTTGAATTAGAAGAAGAATCGGAAGAGGAATCCATAGCTGGAGAGAATTTGATCAAACGCTACAGGAGAAATCAAAGAGTAGATATTGATCATTCCAACATTATCAGGGATCTTAATTCACCTATACAGACAAGGAGAATGAGTAATAATAAACAATATTCATTTATATTAGTTATAAAACCATCCTTATTTGAATAATCTACAAAGGATGAGTCATGGGTAAAATAAATGAATGAAGAGTTAGATCAGATTGATAAAAATAAGACATGGGATCTTGTCAAGAGACCTGAAGGTCACAGTCTGATTAGTATGAAGTGGATTTTCAAGAAAAAAATTTGATGAAAATGGAAATGAGATCATAAATAAGGCATGTTTGGTTTGTAAAGGATATTTACAAATAATAGGCATTGATGTTGAGGATACATTTTCTCTAGTAGCGAGACTTGAGTCAATCAAGATTTTCCTTTCCATAGGAATCCAAATAGGTTAAAAATTGTATAAAATGGACATCAAGAAAGTATTATTAAATTAAGTATTGGTAAAATAAGTATACATTGAACAACCCATGTGGTTTTTTCTTAACAATGATGAAGTGAAGGTTTTCAAATTAAATAAATCTCTCTATTTCCTGGAATAGGAACCACGGGCTTGGTACTCTTAGTTGGACTCTTATCTGAGAAATATTGAGTTTAAAATAGGAGGAGTGGATCACAATCTCTATGTGAAGAATTCTTAAAAGGATTAGTTCATGGTATTGGTATACATGGATGATATTGTCTTTGGTGGAAGCAAGCAGGGATCAGTGGATGAATATTCCAATCACATGAAATCAAAATTTGAAATTTCTATGCCTAGTGAGATCACATACTTCTTGGGGATTAATGTGATATAGATAAATCACTACACTTTCATTTATCAAGAAAAATATGCAATACAGCTACTGAAGAAATTTAATATGCATGACTCCAAACCAATGTCGACTCCAATTTTGGTTGGAACCAAACTTTGAAAGCATCAGTATGGGACTTCTATTGATCCCACCATGTACAGGAGGATCATTATAATCCTACTATACCTAAAAGTGACATGGATGGATATTGCCTTTGAAATATTCTTGGCAGCCTATTTTCAAATTAATACAATGGAAGAACATATGGAGGTAGTGAAAATAATCTTGAGGTGCATTCAAGGAACTCATAATTATGGGTTATACTTTTCTTCAGGAAAATAGAGTGAACTATCAGTTTTATCTGATGCTGACAAGGCTGGGGATGCAGTGGACGGAAAATCCACCAGTGGTGGAGCATTCTATATTCGGAATAAATGTGTGGGCTGGTTGAGCAAGAAACAGTAAAGTACTTCTCTTAGTACTACTAAATATGAATATATATCCGCTATAAAGGCATGAAATCATTTACTCTGGATGAAGCAACAATTGACTGACATATGTGATGAGGTTAAACAACCAATGGTGATCTACTGTGATAACAAGAGTGAAAATTATCTTACTAAGAATCTTTTTCAACATTCTCGTACGAAACATATTAAAATCATATATCACTTCATCAAGGAAAAACTAGTACAAGGTTTGATCAAAATGGACTATGTAGGAACTGATGATCAAGTGGCAGGTATTATGACCAAGACATTGACAGCTGATGTGTATGAGAAACATCAGTTGAACCTCGGTGTTTAGCCACCTTTTAGTGTTTGAGGAGGCTACAAAATGTCCCCTCTCCCCATTTATGTTAATTGTTTTTAATATTTTTGTGGTTGTGATGCAATTTTAGGGGGAGATACTATCCAGGGGGTTTTTGAGTTGTACAACGAAAAAATACTAGTCTTTGGGTTTATAGTCAATGGGGGAGAAAGAATAAATTCAGGACATGTGATGGACATGTAATACTTTTGGGAAATAGTAAGATAATAGCTTGGACGTCATTAATAATTACAAAACATAGGATCCCAATTCAAGCTTCCCCTTTGTTTTCTACACAGATCATTGCTCACATAGACTTAGAGTGTTGTCTGAGTTGATTATTGCATTTCAGGTTTTAATAGTGGCTGGTTCTCTATTTAATTTATCTGGAGATTTCCAACAAAACCAAAGGGGGATATTTTTGGAACCATGAATATTATATACAGGAAATAGAGTATGGTTTGTGTTTGTTTTCAATCCTTATTTTAAGCTCAGAAATGTTTCCAGGAAAGATATCATACAGTTCAATAAGGCAATAGTATTGAAGGTGGCGTCAAATCCTAGTGTTTACCAAACTTTTTCGTCCAAGAATTGTAATATGGAGAAAAGCATTATTTGAAAAGGGGTTTGCATGAAAGATTAAAGGGTGTTTAAAAACATGCGCACAAGTAATAATTTGGGATCAAAGCATAAATATATGGAAAAGGAAAAAAGTGCGTGCAAGAATTAAATGTGCACGAAAGATGAGGCTGCGTAGAGGAATCTTAAGAGCCAAATGCGCCTTTAAATGGTTTTTACACACTCATGAAGAATATTGCGCACACCAACAAATATGTGTCTGAAACTTGAGTGTAGGGTCATCAATGACTATAAATAGGTGGCTACCCCTATGGAAGACTTAGGAATTTTCGAAAGAAAATCTGGATGCTCTGCTGCACGAAATATTTGCGCACGAAATAATTGCAGTGAGTAAATCTTGCACACAAGGTGTTTCTTTAGTCTGAAAAGACAAAGTGAACCCTTTAGTGTGGTTTCATGAAAGATAAAGGGTGCGCAGAAATTAGGCGTTGTGTAAAATTCATCTTGCATGAAAAATCCCAAATCTTCCACGTATGTTAGATATTGCGTGAAAGTGTAGTGTTATGCTTCTGACAGGATTTTGAATATCTAGTTTGTTTGATCAGTGATTTCAAGTGAATCAATCCAAGAATTTGATGCAAGAAGTGTCTCATTTTGGACTGATATAAAGACTTCAATGAAAATATGTTGAAGATACCCTCATGTCAATAAACTGAGTAATATTTCTCCCATGGTAGTGAGTAAGGGGGAGTCGATAGAAGTGTTCTGAGGGACTTAGTGAGATATCCCTGAATTATTTTAATGGAAGTGTATCTGGAAAAGAGTGATTGTGTTTAAACTCTTGTACTCCAAAACAAGTGAAGATTAGTGGATTTTGGTATGACTGACACACTATCAACGTATGATCATTGGACGTATCCCTTTGTGGTGAATCAAGTAAAATTGTTTTGTGGTCTCTTTGCATGTGATTGTTTAATTTTTGTTCATATCCATCATACAGGTTTAACATGTTTTTACCACTGTGGGAACAATATCAGACACTTTAAAAGAAAATTTTGACACCCTGATTCACCCCTCCCCTATTAGGTCATCTCGAGGTCCTACAATTTTTATCTTGTAACTCTTCAAATATTCAATAGTTAGCTTCATTGTATCTTTGGAGTATCTTTCTTATTTATATCTATTGATTTACCCATTATATTGGATGGATTTAATAGATTATCCTTTCTATGGTTTGTAATGTAAACACCAATCCTTGGTTAATAAAAAACCACATTTCGGTAATCCATACATATTTCCAAGTATAATAAAATTAAGAAAAACATTTAAAATAATTCTCTTTTCAAAGTAACACCCTTAAAAATAACCATTATTCCTTTTAGGCTTAATTAAATCATAAAAAAGAAATTTTATACATGAAAATATCTTTAAAAAATCATCACAAATAATTTTCACAAATTAATTAAATGGTATAATGAGATTATATCTACATTTAATAATTAAGATCATTAATATATGTTTTAATGGATAAATATTCCTTTAAAATAACATAAAACATCTCTTAGAAATAGTAGTAAATAACATTTTTTATACCTTTTATAACAAAAAATTTAAAAAATATTGACAAAATAATTTTAATTAAAAATAATCAAGGAAATGTGTAATTGATTCTTCAAAATAAATAATAGTTATAATGGTGGGAAAATATGTTCATGTTGTAAATTATAAAAATAAACATTCTTTTCCAACTTTTTTAAAGAGAGTCAATAAATTATTTTGGGGAAAATTTTAATAAATTCTAATTTAAAACCTTTTCAAAAAGGTAAAAGATCCTGGGAAATAACATATTGAAATATTTTTTAGAAAAGATCATTATTGAAATAATTTTTATAGCATCTATGAAGAGTTTAGATAAAAGATTTTAAAAACTTTAAATTAATATATATAAAGAAAGACAATTTTTGTTCATTTAAACTAAAAACCCTTTGAATGAATAAACATGAAAACAGAACTTAAAATAAAATTATTATAAAAGGTGCCCAAATATTATATTTCAATTGTATATATATATATATATTTAAACCATATTAATAAATATATTTTCATCAATCAAAACATGTCTCAAAGTTTGATGTTTCAGATAATAGAACATTGTGACTTGGTAATTTTTGAATCAAAAAGCCATTGAACCATAACATGTTTTTTTAAAACCCATAATTTCCCAAACATAATATCCAAAAAAAATTTGGGGTAATAATTATAGAATATAAAATAAAACATGGTGCATAACATGAATTACGTCTTAAAGAATTAATATTGTGACTCTGAAAACCTTTAAAATATTTATAGCATTTTTATAAACATATAATGAAAGATAAAACATAAAAGGAACATTAAATATCATTTTAGATAGTGATTCAAGATATAAAATCTCAATAGGAAACATTTACACATTATAAAATTAATTAAGTGCATAATATTATAAATGAGTTAAAGAAACAATATTGAGTTTAATAATCCCCACATAGATTTTTTATTTATGTGAGAATTAATAAATAAATTGATTATGTGTAGAAATTATAAAACCACACAAAAAAGTGGGAATATAAAATAATAAAATCATTTTTTATTTCACACTTAATTATAGAATAACATATTCCATGAAGTGCAAGTATAACCTAATTAATGATAATTGAGTTAAAAACCCCTTACCTTGAGTCTAAAAATTATGTGTATGTCCTTTAAATCCATTATAAAAAATTTTATTATATATTTAATTATTTTAAAAATAATTTTCAAAATCAATACATTACTATTAAACCATTTATTTCATTTATTTAAATGATATATTTAATTACTTAATTCATTAAGTCCATGTCAGTTGTTTTGAGGACGTTTAGTTCATAATTGCAAAATGATTTTGGCAGGTTGATAATTTTAAATGGGGTAATTATTCCATCATATTTATAATAATAATCAAGAAAAAATTTAATTTTTATACATAAAATTGAATTTTATATTCATCCATTAAAATAAATTATTTAAAATAAAATACATTGGCTCATGTGGCGGTAGTTTTCACGTACCCAAGAGCAGCGTTTTTTATTTTATTTGGAGGGAAAATAAAAAAAAGAAATAAAATATTATCTCTATGGAATCATTATCATTTTATATAAATAAAATATATTTATTAAATATATCCCAAAAACCAACCATGAGAGGTTTTATTTCAAAAATTAAGTACATCTCTACATAGAGATGATAGTTTGTACATATGCAGGTGCGATGATTCCATTTTTAAAAACTTGAATGGTATTAATATAGATGAAATATTATATATAAATAGTCATATTTATTGCATTAAAATAATATATATATATTAAATCAATCATAATAACCAATCAAGTTAGGTGATGATGAGAAATGTAATGCATAAATTCACAAGGTGATAGTTATCGTGTACATAAGAACGGTGGTTTTGTTTCCCATTTTATGGAAAAATGTGACGAATAAGGTTGTTAATTTAATATAACAACATCTAACAATATAATACAAACTAATGTATTTATATTAGAATATTTATGACATAATTTAAGGATTAACAATAATAATTAAAATTAAATGCTTGGTTGAGATGATTACCTTCTCTTTGAAGAACCTACTTTGGTTCTCACATTAATGAACCTAGGGATGGTATTTTAAAAGGAAAAAACCTATATAATGTTTATAAGGATTATTATAAAAAAATTCATGGTTTTTTTGACATACATGGATAATGATGTGTAACGAATAGTGTAATGGTAGTGTCCTTTTATAAGAGACGATAGAGGCGCCCTTAGAATTACTTAAAGTATTGAATTAATATAAATTAATTTTCATTTCCAAGTTGAAAAAAATGATATATTTTTATGATATGGTGAAAATAATTCTAAATTATATAATATATTGAAATTTACACAAGTATAGGTGATTTTTTAACCCTTATCATTTAGTTTAAATTTCTCATTTACACTTTTAATGATTACTAAGACAACAATTTGCATTACTCTTTAGGGGTAAATGAAGATTCCAAAAAATAAATGTTACCCATAAGTGTATAATGGATGATATGATAGACTATATCTCATTCACTTGGAAAAAGATAATATTTTTTTTAATTTTAAATCATTTAATAAAATATTTTTTTCATAAAAACCCATTAAAGTTATTTTCATGACAATTCACATAGTTTACATTAAAAAATATCAATATCATAGTTTAGTTTGAATATAAATATTAAAAGCATTTATAATACATTATATATGTCTAAAAATTATTATAATACCATAAAATATACAAAAAATAAAAGTTATAGGGTTTTTAAAATCATTTAAATGATTTTTCTATAGCTTGCACAAACACTGTATTACTATTACGTAAAAAATTAAGGTAATTATATAATCACTAAAAAATTAAAATAATATAATATAATAAAAAATTATTTATATTAAAACAATTGGAACTATGTATAAATTGTTTTTATCCCGGTTACACATTATTATTGGAATTAATGTCAAGAATGATACATTTTGGAATTTTATTTTACTTAAAAATATTATAAAGGAATTTAGTAAAGAAAAATGGCACAAAAATTCCATTTTTTTAGAATATATGAAGTTTTTGATCAAATTAAACTCATCCAATGAAATATTGTAATGTTTTTGGATGATTAAGAAGCTTTATTTCATGTTTTTAACCAACCATTTTTCCCTTACTTGGGTGACAACATTTTTTCTAAGGTTAATATTCATTATGAAAAAAATAAAGTTAACTTATTTACCAAAAGAGGAAATTATATTTCCAAATATATAATCCAATATATCCAATTAAATCCCTATAAGTGGAAGAAATTACTTTTAAAATAAACATACAAAAATGTGTCAAAAAACTGTTTTTCTGAAAAATACATTTTTAAGTATAAAATTGTTTTATACCAAAATTAGGAATAATGTTGCTTCTCATGAAATTAATTAGAATATTTTTCATAAAAATGAATAAATATAATTTTTAAATAATTTAAAAAAAATGAATTTGTAAATACGTGAATGGGAAATATCATTTTCTATAAAATCATTTTTTTCAATATTCTATGAAACAAATAGTATTTTCAAAAAAAATACCAAAATTTCACAATAAAAAAATTATTATATGTTAATTTAAAAAAGTATACCCTTTTATAAAATAAAATATATAAAATTATTAGAAATTAATTGTAGTATTCTCTCACAAAAAGTAATAAAAATCATTTTTGTTGAAAAAACATATTTTTAAAGAATAAAATAACTTCGTTAAATATTAGGTGCATATTTACTAAGAATTAATAAATAAATTTTTATCAATTAGGGTTATTTTACGTGAATTTAAAATTTTTATTAATCCTATAAATACTTATATTTCAATGTAAAGGTTATAATATTAAAATTTAAAATAATATTATTTTTTGGTTTGTTTTTGCTGGATGTTCCATGTCATATATAAAATTAAATGTAGTATTATTTTAGAATCTCAATATATTATAGATTCTTTAGTGTACTTCTCAATTTATTTTCAAATCCTACCACTAACATGACATCACTATAAAATCATTATATGTGTCCATTCTAGAAATAAATCTTCAAAATTACCACTCTAATACCACTCTAACATGAACCAACCTCATTAAGACATTTTCATGGGAAATAAAAGGGATGGGTAAGTTTCTCTTTAAGTTTTTCTCAAATTGTTTAGGAGTTTAAAATGAACATTGAGCTTATAAACTTCACAAATATGAGTTATTTCCCTCAAAGGAAACATGAAATATCCAATAAACTTTATATGTATATCAAAACAATCCTACCGGTGACCATGAACATATTTAAACAAGAAATGACATATAATAAAAAAATTGAATCTCATGTATCAAATGATAATTATATAATATAATAAAATTGAGGATATAAAAATTTAAATCAACAACATTACTCAAATAAAAATGTGGATGTTGATTCTCATAATACTAATGGCATCCAGTTGTAATGATATATATTTAAAATCCTAATAGGGTTACTATATGAGTAGTAATAAACTATCACCTCCACCAATAGTCACATAAAAATGAAACATAATAGAATTATAATGTAGATGTTAATAAAATATTATGAGTATTTTTAATTAACAATTTCATCCCCAAATAATAAAATTCACCATAACAATATGAATAAAACAAGCTATGTTTTAAATGATAGTAAAATCAAACAAAACATGAGTCCACTAGTGGAAATAAACTGTTTAATGTTGTTTTTTATTTTTAATGATAGTTAGAAAGAGACATCAAAATAGATAGTGTGATTAGAATATATTTATCATGAAATATTTATAACTCATGTTGAAGGGAACTTTGAATGTTAGTTTTTATATAAACCTGCATTGAAAGTCTGAAAAATGTTAATTTCTTTATCTTTAATGATGGTTTCTAAAACAATGGACATTGAAAGTCCAAAAATGATATTTTTATAAAATTTAAAGATTAACTTATATAAAAATATATGATGAAAGTTATTTTAAACATCATTTCTTTTTGAAAATCAACATTGAACAATCCTTCAACATCAATATAAAAAATTGATGTTTACACTTAATATAATTTTTAATATATTATAATATACATCTACCTACCACCTATAACATGTATTATAATAGAAAAACAATAGAGAAAATAAGTGAACTGGTGGAAAAATATGTATTGTTTAAAAATGGTCCAAATCAAAAATAGAAATACACCAAACATTGTACGTTTATGAATTAATCCTTCATAAAAAAATATATTACAATGAAACATTGAAGGTTATTTTTATATTTATCTATATAGTATGCAATATCATAAACAACCTATAAAAATAATAAAATTAAAAAAATTAATAATACAATATATCGGTGTAAAAAATAAGAGATTTAATGAGGTTAACCATGTGAAAATATATTGTTGTTTTAGTTACGATATTATTTAAAATGATTCGTTAAACTTAACTACCATATCCAATAATTAGTTTTTTAGGATGAAACTAAAGTTAAAATTCCACATATTTAAAATAAGAAAAAAAATTATATATATATATATAATGAAAAACAAGTATTAACTTATATAAAAGTTATCTTCCAATGCTTTCACATAATTAATTTTATTTGTTTTATTTATCAATATTTGACCATAGTTAAACATTTTCTTTGAAATTTATTTTCATATATCAATTATCAAAATATATATTATAATAAAATTTATTATTAAATAACTAATAAAATATAATAAAACATATGAAATAAATAATTTTTTTAAAAACATACAGAATCCACCTAGTAAAGTGTATAACCAATATGTTAGCATTCATTTGAGAAAAATATGAGTAACATAAAATTACCCCAAAAATATAAAACATTTAATATTAGTGATATTTTAATGAATAGTAGTTTGTAATTATATAATTATTTTTACCGTGGGTGCATGGTTGTGCTTTCATGAACGCATTAATGAGTAATAGTGGCTTTGGACTAGGTGGTAGACTAACTCTTGTTACAACATAGTTTGGAACATGATATCAAAATTGGGCAGGATTATACATTCATATAAATTGGGGCTATCCCATATTAGATTAGAATGAAATGGTCGATATGGTGGCTTTATCATTGTTTCCCCCAGAACTAAATTTAAAAGGTTAATTTTTAAAAATCAATAAAAATATAATCTGAGTTAACATAACTTTATCAAATTGTTTTCTTATATTCACCACATGAATATTTATAAAAAATTACTCATTCACCACTAATTAATTATAATCATCAACCTCATTATTAATATCAAAATGCAATGCTCTTATTTCATAAGAGACTATGATAACCAGTAAACTCAATAACTGAAATAAATATTTGTGTATATATATATCTGATTACTAATATTAAGAACGAATATTTTTTATTTTAGTTAAATATGATTTATATGAATCATAACAATTGTTTACTGGTGAGAAATAACTATTATGGCTTACTTTTGGTTAGTTTCATTCATACTGAGTCTGGTTGGGTTAGGTAGGTTTAGTTCTATTCTATTTATTTATAAAGTTTTATTTTAATGAGTTATACATGTTTTTATTTAAATATTTTTAATTAATATAGAATCATTTTTATCTAATTTATCCCATTTTGATTCATTTTTTTATCATTTTAGCTGAATTCTAATCTTTTTCATACAATTTGGTTCTTTTTAGGGTGTTATTATTTCGTTACATATACATGATATTTTAATAAGTTTTTTCTTTAATATAATATATATATTAGATTAGTTTGCATTAGTTATGGTAAAATTAAGTTATTTATTTTTGAATGGTTTATTTTTTGATTCATTTCAATTATGTTCTATTTAGCACTAGTTGAATCAAATTAGTTTTTTCTCATTAGTTATAGTTTATCAATATTTTTTAGTTCAATTTAATATGATTTTGGTTAAGTTAGGTTTTGTATGGTTTGTCCTTTTCAGTTTGTATCACACTAATTTATTTGTTATATATTTATATTAGGTTACTTGGGTTCAATATAATTAATCTTGGTTATGTTTCACTTGTTTCGAGTTAATTCATTTATATTCGATTCAGTTTGATTGGGTTTTTTAAATTTATTTTCTTATAATTATTTAGTTCACATATATTATATCAGTTTTAAGTTAGTTATCATTTCCTTATTTAACTTTAAAATGGTATATTTCAATTTTCTTTTAGTATGTCAATATTATTATATTCACTTATCTTTATTAGGTTTTTAGTTAGAAAATATATGGTTATTTTAGTTCTCATATAAGTTAGTTAGCTTAGGGTGTATTGGTTTATGTTGTTTCTAGTTAGTTTGGTTTAAATAAATTCATATTAATATGTTATATTTAAATTTTTAAAAGTATGAGTTTATTTTAGTATATCTATGTTCAGTTCCATTTTATTGGATTTTTAGGTTATTTTTATTTGATTAATGTATGGCTGGTTAACTTATATTAATTTCATTTATTATAGGTTAAATTTGATTCCATTCGTTTTAGATCGAGTATGATATAATTTATATGGGTCAATTCAATTAGGGTCAATATGGATTACTTCAAATTAGTTTTTTTGGTTTGAGTTGGGTTTGACGGGGCGATGTTGAACTAAATGGATCTAAAACATAACAAACTCGGTCAAAGAAATCTAAACCAATATAAATATTTACCAATTAAAGGAAACTAGTATGAACCAAAAGGAAATAAAATTAATCAATAAAAATGAAATTATATTATATGAATTAAATTTAAATAAAAAAATATATATTGAATATATTATATGAAAATCTGATAAAATTAAATAAATATATAAAAAACTAAACCAAAATAACCCATCCAAATAGAAACAAATAAGAAAAAATATGAACCATACCATGATAAATCAAATGAGTCCAAATTAAATAAATTTTAATATCCCCAACAGGATATAACCCAAGTTTAGGTAGAATTCATTAATTGAAATTGACTTAGCCAAAATGCAGTTTTAATTTTGGTTTGCTTCATGTATTGATTGATATATGTAATCATAGATTCTAGAATTTAGTGATTATTGTCATTTTTTAAATATAGTTAAAATATATTAAAATCATTAAACTTCATAGATGCATAGTTTTACATTTTAAATTTAAAAAATAGACTTGAACTCACTATAACTATTGGGTAAAAACTACAGTGTTCCATTGTGGATAAATTTATCTTTTTGATTATATATGTAGTTATATTTGTGGTCACTAAATCATTGGATATAAAATAGAAATCCATGGATCTGTATTCCTACTCTTATTTATAAACTAATTAACACCAATGGAATCAACTTAAGTGTAATACCCCCTCTATTTACAACTCAACATAGGACACTGGTTCTGAATTTAGAAATATTACACATGGACGAGACATAGGGCAGTCCCACATAACATGGTCATAGGATTCCCAATATAATTGATGTATCTAGGATTAACCTTTAACATAATTTAAAATTGGTCTATCTTGAAAAATAAACAAAAAAAATTATAATTTGATCTAACATAAATCTATAATGTTTTTTTCTCATATTCCCTACTTGATTACTTATTAAAAGTTTATCTCCATTAATCACCAATAATTTTCAATCAAGAGACTCGTTATTATAGCCAAATTGAATTTTTGTTATTTCATTAGTGACTATATAAACTGGTAAACTCAATACCTAATTTATATATATGAATATTGAAATTAGGAATAAATATTTATAATTTATTTTATAAAATTAATGTTCACACATTTTATTTCAACCAAGCATGAATATCTTTGTGGTATAATTCCTCTCCATTTACCAATGGCAATTAATGATTAATTATACAAGTAATTTATTTTTATTACCTATAAAAAATGATGGTAAAATTTAATGGTATATGCACCTTTATATAGAATGAGATAGAATATATATGTTCAAATTACTAACTTGGCGTATTCATTAAAAATATCATAGTTAAACAAGACCTTGTAATATACAATCTCTTACTATTCAAAACATATATTATTAACTAATTCCACCTATTTTTGAGAAGTGTTGTAAAAGTGGTATCATTTTTTTCATATTTTTCATTATTATTTCTCTTCAGTCAGTCACATCTTGTTCTTACATTAAACAAATACACCAAACAGCAATCCATAAAGTCTTGACCTCAATAAAAATTCACAGTGGAACCTTTTTTATGATTTATGTTTCTAACATAGAAACTAATAGTGAAAATATTTCATTCAATTGGATTCATATAAATAAAAGAAATGAATCCCCTAAATATATTTTACTGGTAATTTGGATTTTTAGATGTAGTATGCAAGTGAAAAATATGGAGGGAAAATATTCACTTACGCCCACTAATTTATTGGTTCATCTTCCTATATTATTTCTCAAGAAACTTTAGTCAACCATTAATAGAGAATCTCTATAAAAATATAATATTTTAATCACCATCACCCTTATATTATAGATATTAAATAAAAGATTGTTTTTGAAATAAATTCAGGAAGAAGAATGTGATAGTCATGAATTTTCAATGATTTTATTTTCAAATATCCTTTTTTTGACCCATTTCAAAAAAATCCTAATTAATAGTTTGGAATATAACACCCTGAGATTTAATGAAATATTTTTTTTTCAAATAAATTTAATTTCTTTGATATATTTTGTTCATGCAACATTGAGTTTTAATGAATCATGTTATATTATTAATATTATTATTTATACATGAATGTTATAACCTTTCCATTAAACTTATAAGTATGAATAGGAATAACCAAATTTTAAAAATTAATAAAATGGTTTTATATAAAAAACCATCTTTATAAAAATTACATAATTGTTATTAGAGTCTTTATATGTTTTGAAAATATAGTTTTCTCAAAAAAAATGTTTTTAATTATTTATTTGTGAGAAAATAGTTGAATAAATTTTTTAAATTGTTTATAAAATATATTTGATAAAATTAACTTCATTTTTAGAATATAAATTTAAAAATTATCTTTGGGTGAATTGCTTATAATTTTCTAAAATGATTATTTTTTTAGTGAATAGTGAAAAATACTGATTTTTATTTAAAACATCATTTTAATTTATAGAATTTAAAAAGATATATTTTGTTTAAAATGTATTAAAAGTAAAATTAGTTCAATAATGTTTTTATTAAACCAATTTTTGTCCTTTTAATCAAATTGTTATTGAATTTTGACATTAAAACATTCAACACTTATGAAAATGTTCTCTTTAGAAAACCACTTTTCATTGTATCTGTAGGATTAAATTTAAATAAAATTCTGTCAATTATAAAAATGGAATTTAGAAAATTGGATTCTATAATTTTAATCAGAATAATTAATATTATATAATTAGGTCAAATTAATTTTTGGCCAAAATGAATATTAAAAATAGTAAAAAGTAATTATAGTGGTTAGGGTTAAGATAGGTTTACTGGGGTGTTAAAAATTATAAGTATTAAAATGGCCTAAAATGGTTAAAATTAAAAATATATGGCCATATTTTGACCTTATATAATCTAAGCTTTTAGAATGAACCATTTTTTAACCTTTTGGATGTTTAAAAAGTGGGTATGCCTTTTCCTTTTCAAATTTTTCAATTGTGGGAACCCAATCTCCTCTCATATTTACACTTCCAAAACCATTTTTTCAGACAATAACTTCCCCAATATCTACCTTAATTTCAAAATCACATCATAGAAGCATTATTTTTAATAGGTAACCTTCCTATGATGGATTTTGGTAAAAACCTAAAGTGGTTCATCAAAGAAGAGTTATAATTCTTAACTATGATTTTTGGTTTTATATCCTCTTCCCCTTCAGTAAATTATTATTAAATAGTATTGATATAATAACACCAGTATATCTCATATACTAATATTTTATAACTTGTATTTAATATCCCATATCATTCTCCTCTTCCATCAAATGGGAAAAGAAACCCTTGATCGGGTGTACAGAGGACTACCTCTTCGTGAACCAATGTAATTTGTTTTCTATCACCACATCTCAAGAATAGAGGTAATGATGGATTTAATGTTAATATATGATATTTATAACATTCTTATACCTATATATTTATAATATCATATATACCTTCTTACTTTCAATTCATTGGTAATATGATAACATTACTAATGTGTATGATGGACTACCGCCACACGAAGTGATGAGATTTATTTTTTACGTACACTTTACATGGAAGGTAATAAGAAATAATTTAATTAAAATATGTTGTATATATGAAATAATAATGAATTTGGAAAGTTGATATATTATTTACCTTATTTTGGTTCCTTCTTTCAAGAAATAAGAAATAGCATCCATGGATACGTACAGTCTACCATCTCTATGAACTGTGTATTTCATTAATACATTTCACTTTTAAGGAATAATAAAAATACATATATAATGAATATATATGATATTTATATCATGGTAAAAATTTTGGAGATTATGAAACCAGGATAAAAGTAAATATTCCAAAAATACCAAATCAAATCATACTTGAAAAACAATGCATTTATTACTCAGAAAAATATTTTTACAAGGAATGGTTAATAAATGGGTAATAAAGGTCATGAGTCAATGATATATAATATAATATTTATTTATTTATGGTTATATAATATATTTATAATAAAATTAACTTCATTATATAGTATTTTTGAATGTTTATAAAGGAATTTGAGACTTTAAGTAAGGTATTTTCATCTCACTTTTATTTTTGTGGAACACATGACTTATAGACCAATTTATTATTTTTTGTGGTGTATATACTAATGATTGATGTATTTTATGTTTATTATCAGGAAAATTATGTATTATACATATCCATAATATATTCATGGGGATTATTATTCAAAATATAACAATGTGGTAACAACTTTATGTAACAATATCTTGGTTTATCAGGATTTTTTATTATTATGCTTCTAATGATGATACATTATAATCAAAATATCAATAAACACGTGAATTTTCTTCTTATATGATTATTTAATTAATATAAATGTTTACCTTTATTTTTCCTCCCTTTATGTACTCAAAATTGAAAAATTTTGTTTTTAGAAATATCGAATTTATTTCTCTCTTTGGTCAAAAATCATTTTTCTTCCATGTCTATATATTCTAAAAATGTTTTAAGTAATCCTTTTATAATAATTCAATTATTATTTATAGACATTATTACACATGTATGACTTTTTATAAAATGGTTTAAAAGGAATCTTCTTATCATATTCCAAACAAGTCTTATTGGGATTTGTACCAAAATTGTGAAAAAGAATCTTCATTTTAATGTGTACATCCTGAATGGTATTTTCCATCATCATGATAGATCAATGATTTAAATATTACTTTAAAAAGTTACAATTTTCTTTTCAAAGAAAAAATTTTTCTTTAAAATTTGGGATGTTATTAGATTTCAAATAAATGATTCCATGGTGAAAATTTTATTTTCCTCAAGAAATTTTTCGATTCATACATTAAAATCAATTTCCATTTAATATGAAATCCTTTGACATTACTTAAGTTTTACTAAGGATATGATCAAATGATACAATTCTTATTCATTATTGAAATGGTTTATTTTTATGATGATAAGATACTCATCAAACCTGTTTCTTTCCCGTGGGTTATACAATGATGAAATTTTTATGAATCCCATTTCTTTTCATGGGTTCTAATATGATGAATGTTTTATGATCTTTTGGAAAACTTATGTATGGTTTTCATTATTTTATAGTGGTTACATTATAACCAAGGATAATGGTTCTTTTATAAGAAACGATGGTAGTTGCATTATAACCATATATGGGTGGTACCTATATCTCCCTCTAATAAATTGGTTAAATATTGATATCTTATGAGATAAACATGACTATAATGGGGAGTGAACTCATTTCAGTAAGGTAATTTTTCCACTATGATCATCATAAGAGCGAACCTTGATAACTATAATGGTTTGGCGAGTGAACCCATTCCACTATGATAGCTTCTATAATGAGCCTTTATTACTAATGAAATTATTTTCTATTATTATTTGTATGCTTAAAACTATTTATTATTCCAATCCTATGAAATTATGGCTCCTCTTATTTGATTCCATTATTTTTCATGTCTCAACAAATTTTGTGATTTATTCCATATATTATGTTTATAATATATGATATATAGGGTATGGTTTTAAAATGTCTTTATCTTGTTAATATACCATTATGCACATGTTATGTTGATATATCCATTTTTTACCCTTACTGAGTATCTCATCTCATCCTTTCTTATGTTTTCTCCAAGTTGTGAATAAATTAATTATGTATGATATGTCTAAAAAGGATGCGGGTTATGAATAAATTAGTGGGAGGTTATATAGTTCACTTATAGACCAACTGTTTATGTATCCACATTTCCAAATGAACTAGACCTATACAATTCTATCATGGATCATTATGTTATGTATTGAACATTCATCAATTAAGATATGATATATATGTATGAGAAGTTATTATCTTTACAGTTGGTATCAAATAGGGTTGTAGTTAAACATCCCTACGTGTATTTCTAGGAATATTTCTAAGGATAAGTCAAAGGATAATACAAAGTATATGATATTATCCTATAATTTCAGTGGATGATGGATTGAGTGGTTTTCATGAAATTTCATCCCATTCTAGATACTACAAGTGTATGTGTGTTTAGACCATTTATACCAAGAGGTAATAACTCTTAAAAGGGTGTATTGGCCATTGACTCAATCACCACTGGTTGTACAACTGTAAGCCTTATTTCACACCTATTTTGACACTATCAGGTAATTTTCTTTTGAAATTCAGAAAAACATTGCGAACCATCATAAAGGGTTTGAATGGATAATGAGCATGAATAACCTAGGTTAAACCTTAGATGTCAAATACTAAAAATAAGGTGTTGGAATTTAGAAATCCCATGAATTATCAATCACCCTGATCCATGATTTATGATTATCGTGATGGGAATATTTATTTTACTATAGTATTTAACATATAAAAAAAGATGGGGTGGTGACAAGTACACTCAAATTTTGAAGTACCCTATTTGTGACTAGTTTATGAAAAGTATCTTAGAATTATAATTCCAATATTTTTTATGAAATAATGAATTATAACATAAAATTCATAATGTAATTATGATCACATATCAATTCTATGATTTTTCTCCAGTTGAAGTTTGTGGGAATTTTCTTCCTATAAATATTTTTATTCCCCATCTAGCTAAATTTCATGTTATTTGAGGAATAGATTTTCTTTCTATACATAAATTCTAAATCAATTTCTTAGGTAGGTAATCCAAGTTTGATATTCCAAACCAACCTATGATCATCTGTCAATGTGATGATATATATGAACTTACCATGGAGATCACAGCAATTTTATGGGTATTGAATACTATTAAAAAAGAGTGTTTATCTTAGATGGTTTGGGAGAAACTCAACATCGATGATATATATATTATAGAGTATTTTTATTATAACTTTATGGAATAGTTACATAGTATTATATCAAATAATGATGTTGAGTTCTCAATAGAATTTGTGCCTATTTTAACACCCATTTCAAATAATCCCTATATAATAGCCATGATTATGATGCAAGAATTGAGGAAACAATACCAGGAGAATCTTGAAAAGTGATTCATTCATCCAATTATGGCATCTTGGGAACACATGGTCTATTTTTTAAGATTAAATATGGATCAATGTGACTCTGTATTGATTATTGTTAATTAAATGTGATAATTAATAATAAAAAGTATTATCTAATAGGTATTTATGACTTTTTTGACCAATTGAGCGGAGATCAATACTTTTCCAAGATTTCATTCCATTATAGATATCATAAATTTAGGATTTAGAAGGAGGATGCACCTAAAATATCATTCCATACAAGTTATATATACTATGAGTATATAGTGATGGCATTTTTTCATACTAATTCAGCCACTATCTTTAAGGATTTAATGAATATATTCTCTAGAGATTATATGGATGAGTTTTTCATAGTCATTATAGAACACTTTAACATATATTAAAAGAGTAAGGAAGACCATGAATATGACTTTAGAAATTTAATAAAGACACTAGGGAAAAATAATTTGTATTCAAAATTTACAAAGTGATATTTTGTTCTGCAAAAGGTTTCATTTTTTAGTTATATAATTTCAATCAATGGTCTATGGTGGATCCACTAAAGACGGAGACTATTAAAAATTGTCTTGTACCAACCATGATGAATAAGATATAAATGTTTCTTGGTTTTTATGGATATTATCAATGTTTTATAGAGAATTTATCATGGTTTTAAAATCCAATAACCAAGTTAACTTAGAAGGGATCCATGTTCCTCTAAAAAGATGAATTTGAGGAAAATTTCAAGGGACTGAAGAGAATATTTCTCAGTTCACTTGTGCTTACATTACCTTTTAGTTTATTAGAGTTAGTAATCTATAATGATGCATCTGATAATGGATTGAAATGTGTCCCATATAAAATTATATGGTTATAGCTAATTCTTCACGCTAATTTAAGGTTCATGGGAAAAATAACCAACTAATAATTATAGTTACCTATGGTAATTTTTTCATTAAAGATATAGATTAATTATATTTAAGGATAAGTTTTGATATATATATATATATAATTATCATAAAATTTTATAGTATATATTCACATATAAAGAGTTGAACATGCACCAGAGAAGATTGTTGGACTTGATTAAAGTGTATAGTTTCTCATTACACTACGACCCTGTAAAAGCGAACAAGGTATCCAATGATTTTTCAGGAAATAATTGTGCTAGCTTATCTATGATGGGGATTACAAATGATCTCATATTTATATATTGTCAATGATTTAATTTTAAAACATAAAGGAAGTTGTAAAATCTTACCTTTCTCAAATAAGTGTTTAACCATCTATCCAAGTGAATATTAAAGTGGCGTAGAAGGTTCATGTAGATCTATAGAAGATGTTTAGAAAATTTATTTAGTTTATCCATGATTATGATGGAATGATAAGGTTTATGAAACATTTATATGTCACATCCATACCATATTTGATGAAGGATGTTTTATTGGAATCTTATAGTTCTTTATTCTCTATTAATCCTAGAAGTAAAATGATGTAAAGAGATATAAGAATATCAATGGAAGGCAAAAACCAGAAATTGTATAGTATTTATCTCAGTGCTTGGTATGTAAAAACTTTTTGGCTGAGAGAAAAAATCTAAGTGTATGTTAAAATCTTTACCCATGGAAGAATGGAAATGGGAAAATATTACCATGGATTTTGTCATTGAACTCCCCCAAAACATCTAAAGGGAATAATTATATATGGTTTGTAGTTTATTGCCTTTCAAATTTAGTACTCTTCATAAATATCAGATAATATAGCTCTTTGAATCATATTTCTAGGATATACATTAAGTAATATATAAGGTTTATTGTAGTACCGCATTCCATTGTATTTAATCAGGATCCAAAGTTTACCTCAATGTTTTAGTGAAGTATTTAGAAAGATCTTGATACAAATTTGAGTTTTAGCACTACCTATCATCCTCAAACATATGGTTAGTCTGATATAAAAATTCAAACCCTATCATATATTTTCAAATCCTATTTTATTGATATCAAAGTTGGATGGGGTCAACACCTTCCTCTAGTTGATTTTTTATACAAAACTAGATTTCACTCATGCATTAAGATGGATCTTTATAAAACCTTCTAGATAAAGAAGTGTATAACTTCAATGTGATTAGATGAATTTCGAGAATAAAATCTATTTAGACTTGAGATAGTTGAATAAATGGAAAAAGGTTATATCCTTTTAACAACACATAATAGAAGTAAAAATTTTATGGAAAATTTATGATGATAATCTTAAATGTGATTAAGAATTTTAAATTAATGATAAGGGGTTTTGAAATTTTGATTAATGAAGGAGGTTATGTGATTCCAGAAGAAAGAAAATTTGATCCCTATGTCAATTTTTCCTTTTGAAATAATGGATCATATTAGGGTGGTACCTTATTAGTTGTCACTTTCACCGAACCTCTCTAAAATCCACAATGTGTTCCATATATCTCTCTTAAGGATGTACATACTTGATCTATCATATAAAATAAACTCTTAGTTCATACCACTAGATCATGATCTTTCATATGAGGAAAAAATGGGGGGTATTTTGGATTATAGAGATAAATTTTTATGGAATAAGACAACTCAAGTAGTCAAAATTGTTTGGAGAAACCACCAATTTAAAGAAGCTACATGGGAACCTATGGATATGATGATGTAGAATTATCCTAAATTTTTTATATGAGAGTGATGAATTTATAGGTAAAAATCATTATAATGGGGTTCAATGTAAAACCCCTATATTTTATAAAGTATATTTTTTAAAATAAATTTCATTTCATTGATATCTTGCATTACACACAACACCAAATTTTAACAAAACGAGATATACTATTAATATTTTTAGTGAAACATGATCATTATAACCTAGACATAAAACTTGATAAAATTAATATGAATAAACACATTCTATTTGTTTTGTATTGTGGTTTTATATATCGAGTACATATTGATAATTAATAACTTAATTTTTAGTAAAATCTTTATTTGTTTTGAAAAAACTATTTTCTCAAAAATTGTTATTTATTGCTTTTTAAAAAAACAAAAAAAATAGACTAGTAGAAGATTTATAATAAAAAATTAAATTCATTTTTAGAATCAATATATAAAAATTATCTTAGAGTGAACTTTTTGAGATTTTTATGAAAAACTAATTTTTTTAATGAATAGTGAAAAATAATGATTTTTATTAAAAAAAATTCATTTAAAAAATTTATAAAGTTACATATTGTTCCAAAATGGTTTAAAAGAAAAATTAGTTCAATTATTTTATTAATAAACCAATATATTTTATTTGATTCAAATTAGTGTTGACCATTGATATTAAAACATTTTATACTTATGAAAATTTTCTATTTGGAAAATTGTTTTTCATCACGTATGTAGGTTGAATTTTAGATTTAAATTTTCTAATTCTATGAATAAAATTTGGAAAAATGGTTTAAATATTTTAATATGAATAATTAATATTATATAATAAGGTTAAAATAATATTTGGTAAAAATGAATAGTGAAAACAATACAACTTAATTGTTGTGTTTAAGGTTAAAACTAGTATACTGAGGGTTAAACCAAAAATATAAGGGTTAAAATGACCTAAAAACCTATCCAATTCCTATTTTTTGGGAACTATTATTACCTTATATCATTTAATTTTTAATAAAGTACTATTTTTTATCATTTTTAATTTTTAAAATGTGGGTACTCCTTTTTCTTTTCAAATATTTGAAGTGTTTCCTCTCCCCTCAATATAGAAGGGAACCCCCTCTCTTATTTTATTTAAAATTAAAAAATCAATTATTTTTACCTTAACCTTCACAAATATCTTACCAAATTCCATCCTCACATCCAAGAGTATTTTTTTACTATTAAAATCTCTTATGAATGCTTTAGGAAGAAACCAAAAGAGGTTCTCCGAATAAGAGGTATTATTATTAACTATGCATTTTCATTTCATTTATTCTTAAACCTACTTAAAATATTTTTAAACTATGATGATATATTAACACCATTATATCATATAAACTAATATTTTATTATGTTAATTTCATAACATATATCCATATACTATTCCATCAAATGTGAAATAAAAATGTCGATCATGTCTATGAAAGACTACCATCTCATGAACTGATGTAATTCATTTTCCGTAACCACCTCTCACAGTTGGAGGTAATTATGGATTTAATGATTATATATTATATTAATTATATAATTTTACTTCTAGAATAATAATATCATATATACATTCTTAATTTCTAATCCATTAGAAAATGATAACATCACTAGTGTGTACGGCGGCCTACCCCCTCATGAAGTGAAGTGATTCATTTAACACAAACTATTTACATGGAAGGTAATGAAGATTAATTTCATGAAAATATATGATATATATTAAATAAAATTGAATATATAAATTTGATATGTTATTTACCTTCATTTTGATCCTTTCATCAAGAAAATTGAAACAATGTTCATGTGTACATACGACCTACATTCTCCCTGAACAATGTAATTCATTATCTATCTCAATATTTAATGTATTAATATAAATAAATACTTAATGAATATATATTATATTTATATAATGGTTAAAATTATGGAGATGTTGGAACCGTGATCAATGTAAATGTACTGAAAATACTAAATCAAAACATACATGAAAAACAATGCAATTATTACCTGAAACATGATTTTAATAGGGAATTATTAATAAACGAGTAATACAAGGTCATAAGTAAATCATATATAGTTTTTAGCATATATTTATGGTTAACTAATATATTTATAATTATATTATACTTATTATAAATTTGGTTTTAAATTTTATGAAGGATGTCGAGACTTATGGTGAGGGATTTTCATCTCACTTTTATTTTTGTGGGACACATGCCTTAGACACCAGTTATTTCTTTTATGTGGTATATATATTGTAGACGAATTTATTTTATAATTATTATCTTGAAAACTATGGGATATACATCTACATATAATATTTATTATTCCATGGTTCTTATGATTCAAAATACACCTTAGTGGGAACGCCATTATGTTACAATCCCTTTGTTTCTCAAGATTGTTTATGACTATACTTCCAATGATAAGATCTTATTATCTACCTATAAATAAACTCATTAATGTTATTATAATATATTTATTTCATTAAAATACATGTTTTAAATTGATTTTCTTCCCTTTATGTACTCAAAATTCTAAAATAATTTTTTAATAAAAAATAAACTATATTTATCTCTTCGGTCGATATTCCTCTTTCTTTAATGTATATATTTTATAAAAATGTTTTAACTAAATATTTTACAATTATCCAGTGATTTTCAAAAAAAACATGTGTTTCAATTTTTAAAAAATGTTCAAGAAGTAATCTTTTTATTGTATTTTGAACAAGGTTGTTTTGACTTTTTACCAAAAATGTGAAAGGAATATTTGTTTTGACATGTATTCCATGAATGGTATTTTCCACCATCATGACCACTCAATGATTTAAATATTACTTTAAATTTTTCCAAGGATATTTTCAAAGAAATCTTTTTCTTTAAAATTTAGGAAGTTTCCATAATTCAAATAAATGATTTCAAGGTGAAATTATTATTTTCCTTAAGAAATTTTTTGAGTGATCTTTCAAAATAATTTTCCATATAAGATGAAATAATTTGTCATTACATAAGTTTTACTAATTATATGATCCAACGATACCATTCTTAATATTTCTCCATATGGTTTATGTTTATTTATAAAAGATGCTTAAAAACCCATTTTTTTAAATTGGGTTATGCTATGATGAAATGTTTTTGAAACCCATTACTTTTCATGGGTTCTAATATGATGGATATTTTATGATCCTATGGTGCACTTATATATGGTTTCCAATATGTTAAGGTGATTGTTTTATAACTAATTATGGTTATTATCTTATAACCAAGGATAATGGTTACATTATAATCAAGGATGGGTGGGACCTATTTATTCCTCCAATACATTGGATAAATATTGACATACAATGAGATAAACATGACCAAAATAGGGAGTGAACCATGTTTAGTAGGGGATTTGTTCCACTAGGTTAGTATTAGGAGTGAACCTTTAATACTATGATGGTTTGGAGAGTGAACTCATTTCACTATGATTGTTTTGGAAGTATACTTTTATTACTAAGAAAATTAATTTATATGCTTATGTGTATTCTGCAAATCAATATCTTATTCCAATTTTATGCACTCATGGTTTATGTTCTTTGATTCCATTACTATTCATGTCTTGTGAACTATCAAGGTTTATTCCATGAATCATGTTTATTATTTGTGATATACAGTGTATGGTTTTCAAATTTCACTCTCTTATTATCATACCCTTATTCTAAATTTATGATTATATCTCTCTTATTTACCCTTACTAAGTATTTGAGTTCACAAATTATTATGTTTCTTTTACCATGTTATAAGTAAACATATTATGTATGATATATCTAATAAGGGTTCTATTCATGAATGACTTGTTTTGAGATAATATAGTTCACTTATGGACTAGTTATTTATGTATACATGTTTCCAAAGGAACTAGACCAATATGATTATAGGATTGATTGTTATGTAATGTAATAAATACTCAACTATTGTGATGTGATATATTGGTATGAGAAGTTTGGGTCTTTTCAAGGAACCTTGATAGACTCTATTTTATATAGATTTATTTTATTTTATATTTTCATCACATAATAATCCTAGGGAATATTCTAGTTATTTTTATTGTTAAATATAGGATGTCATTCTATTATGATCCTAAATTCAAAATGTTATTTCAAGATTATCAATCATTATTCATTTTCCCATTTAGATTTAAAAAGATTGATTGAAAAAATTCTTATAAACATTTATCAATGTGTACTATATCAAGAAAAAAATGTATAAAACTAATTGACCAATAAGGAAAATCAAAGAGGATACTCTTCTTTCACTATTTATAAATGAGTTCAGTGGAAAAATTCTTCCTTTTTAAATATATATCATTTCCTTTCCTGAATAAAAAATATAATTCTTGTAATTAGTTAAGAGCATCATTTTCATACATACACTTAGGTGGATTCTCAGTCTCAATAGCATTTTCAAACCCCTGATGGTTTTTACTATATGAATGATCCATTGGCAAGAAACATCGATGTCCCAAGTAACTTAAAATATATTGGAATTCAATAAATATTGTTCATGTATTTGTCATAAAAACATAATCATATAATTTACCCTTCATTATATATCTTTTCACCATTCCATAAATAGAAAAATTGTTCGATATCCAGGTAAGCACAACACATTTCTAATATATAACTATTGAAGAAGAAACATAAGTAAGAACACCCACATTAAAAAGGTGATTCAACTATTTTATTTAAGGTTTAATGTATATATAAATATAATTTTTATGATTATATGGTCCAGATATGAGTATACTCAAGAAAGTAAATTGTTTTTCATACACATCTATGGAGTAAAATTATAAATGTGAATGAAAATTAGACATGTGATGTGTGTAGAGATTATATGAAAAAATAGATTAATTCCATCATGTGATAAAATAAACATAACTATACATTCCATATAACACTTCACTATATATTAATGCCATCGAGTAAAATTCATATAGTTTTTATCCAAAATATGAATAAATCATTTAAGAAAGCATGAATTTTATTAAGTGAAAGTCCAATCTGATAAACTAACATCCATGCCATATAATTATTTAATGGAATAACTATATACTTAGTATGTAAGTCCTTCAAAATTTTACTATAATAATTTATGAGATTATAAAGAATTCCTTACATGGTTTTCTAATAATACAATTGAATTAAAAATTATCACATTAACACTTCACTATATTCTGGATATACAGGTGTCCTTACATCATCCATAATTTTTTCACTCTATCAGCAATATTATTTTCATTAGTTACATCATGTATACGCATACCATTATCTTATTAAATTTGAATACTTTCTTTCTCATGATGATGAATAAATAAAAACAAATTAATTATGAAATTCTATATTCCCGTCCTTTTATTTTGAACATAATCAGTCAATTATTTCTTTTTCTCATTATTATGTTATAAGAAAAAAATAGTTAGTTTGAATATCAATATTTTTAATGTGGTAACTCAATTCATCCCAATTTATCCAACGTCTTCTATCATAATTGTAAAAAGGTATGTGTGTAATTCCATAATTTAAAACAATTTGAAATGAAAAATCTATAAAATTAAACTTATTTCAATAATCGATTGAGATATGATCAATATCATGCATCCATATTTTGTCAATTTTTAAAATAAAAAAATGCATTTTTATTAAAATAAATATAGAATATAATAATTATAAAACTCATGATAGTAATGAATCATTTCAATACAAATTATAAAAAAATCAAAACTAAACACACACACACACACACATATATATATATATATATATTATAACAAATAGTATATATTTTAATTTAAATTTATGAATTGGAGATGCTACCAAGTAATAGGAGTGTTGGGCCAAATATAATATCAATATATTGATTATAATATGATGATAGAAGGAAATAAAAAATAAATATATATGAACATATGTCAATTTCAATGTTTAAGGAGAAGGGGAGTGTAATGGATTAGACTTCTCTTGTCCATTACTTTGCTGAAATTTGGTGTTCGAGGTGTTCTGGGGGATCAAGGTGAATTATTCCTGAAACTTCTCTAAATCTCTAGTTCATGAACAGTGTTTCCAGAACAGTAATCTATTTCCAACATCATTTTATTTCCTTTCCCAAATTTTTTGTTCATGAACAGTGTTTCCAGAATTGTAGGCTATTTCAAATTGTAGGCCTTTTCCTTTTCCAAATTTCTAGTTCATGAATAGTATTTCCACAACATTAGGATATTTCCAACAGCAGGCTTTTTCCTTTTCCAAATTTTTAGTTCATGAACAGTGTTTCCAAAATAGTATGTTATTTCCAACACCAGGCTTTTTCATGTTCAAAATTTCTAGTTCATGAAAATTTTTTCCAGAACAGTATGCAATTTCTAACAGTAGTCTTTTTTATTTTACAAATTTCTACTTCATAAATAGTGTTTCTATAACAGTAGGTTATTTTCAACAGTAGGATTTTTTATTTTCCAGATTTCTAGTTCATGAATAGTGTTTCCAGAACAGTAAGTTATTTTTTAAGAGCAGGCTATTCCCTTTTCCAAATTTCTAGTTTAGGAATAGTTTTTCAGACCCGTGAGGTTCTATAGTGTTTCCAGACTACTGAGTTTTCTAAAATGGTGAGTCATCCAACACTTTTTTAAATTTCATTTTTGGTGTACAGTTTTTCTAGATTCTTATAGTTTTTCCCCTTTGATGTTTCTATTCTTGTAAAATGTATTTAAATCATAAATTTAAGGACTCTAAGGCCGATTAAAAGGAAATAACTCCTGTTTTAATTTTTTGTAATGGTGGGAAACCTTTACTTGGTTAAACCACAGGGTTTAATGTGATCCTCTCATTAGTGGAAAAATTCAGCGTATCTTAAATTTATGCACTGTTAAATCTTATTAAGGGATGAGATATCCTTTTTCCTTGGTTCTTCCTTCTTGTTCCCTAGTGTGAGATGCTCGAACCCTTTCTCTGTTCCTAAGAAGTCATGGGATCAATCTACACTCCTCAGATCATCCCTTCCTGGGGGTTTCAGTACTCCTATTATACCCCCTGTTTTGGGGAAACTGGGAGGTATCGATTTAGTTTCAATATAAGTTCTTGACGTGAGGAATAAATGACAATATTTGATCATAAAAGTAAGAAATTTTACCTTCTTCTCTCTTTTACATGCATTATGTTGGGTGGGTGTGAAAATGCTTCCATGAGACAGAGTTAAAACCTCACCTCTAACAATTATAATAAATGGTTGTTAAATGGAAGGGGGATGGGGCAGATATGATGTTGTTATTATTCTTTTCTACATTTTGAATTTTACAGGCTTAATCCTACTAAAAACGGTGGCAGTTGGTGGTCCTTGTTTACACACTGGTAATGCTATATTTTTTGGACATGGTAGTTATTAAAAAGGTGCATCATGAAAAAAAGGTTAATCACATATACCTGGCTGTTTAAATGGATGCCTAATGAAAGTAACCCATGTGTAATCACCCTAGTTAAACAAACTAAAATGAGGAACATGGTGACCAGTGTTGGTGAAATATGTAAACTGCTTGATCAGTTTTAATGATATGCATGAGGAATGTAACGACCCAAAAATTCATTAATGAAAATTCCACTTAGTCAATTTAAATTTCTTCTTATGGTTATGTAAAACGTATACACTTATTTGGTTTTATGTTTTGGATTTTAAAATACAGTTAATAATTGTTACCATTGCTAATATAGCTGTTGAAAGGGTATTACGTGATTAGTATAAATATAGGGCTTTAAGAAATCCAATTTACTCAGACAAAGGAAGTGATGGCCTCATCCAGTAGACTTGCCACACACAAAGCCCATTTTTCAAAGCTCAGAATGGAGGTTGAATATTTGGGCTTCACTCTTGACAAATCCCAAGCTGAGCTTGAATACATTAAGTTCAAGCAGAACCGCCTACGAGAGAAGTGTAAGTTGATAGAGATTACCACCCGAACAATGTTATCTGACCCACCCCAAGAGTCTGTCACTATCGCGCACCTTACCCTTCAGTATTATGCAGGTGTTTTAAGGGGTTATGTAACAAGATGACATCAAAATTATCCAACAGTTAATTTTTCATAATTTTCTGAGACAGTCGAATTTTTTGGTAAAAATTAAATACCGTTTAATTATATAATGTGTTTTATGACATCATAATGACTCAATAGTGATGTAATAAAATACTATAAACATTATTTTCGTCCAATATATATTTTAACATTAAAATAATGTTATTTTACATTTGTTTTATTTATTTTACAAAGCCTTAGTTGACCCTCCAAGACTTATAAAACATTTTAGCTTTTTAAATTGATTTCTTTGAGAGTGTGACTTCCCTCCACATAAGCAACCCTGTTATTTTAAAAAGTTCGACATTGGAATTACAAAATATTTTTTCCACTCCCCTTTGGAAAAACCATGGTAAAAAAACCATGGTCAGGTTTGTGGTTTTGATTAGTTTAATGTGTGGTGTCCCAAACCCAAATAATAAATAATTTCCTCTCCTTTCCTATATACACCAACCCCAGCTCCCACTTCCTCCTCACTCAAAGCCTTTAGAGTTATACCAATACATACCCTCCACTCTCTATAATCCTGAAAAGGTGACCCAATCTCCCAAGAAGTCTCTCTCAGGCCCCTCCCAAGCCTTTTAGATCACACTTCCAAGTAAGGGATTCCTACCTTTCTCTTTTTATCAAAGTTTCTTAATATTGTTATTCCCTTTTATTTTCAATTATAAATGTTGGGGTATGATTTTACACCTCCCCCATACTTCCCACTTTATTTTTTAATGATGAGATACCCCTTTATCTCTCATTAAATGCCTCCCATGTACACCTGTTACCATGCCGAAATTCCGTAAGGAATTTCTCTCTTCTTATTTACATTCAAGTAATTATTTTCTATCATGAATTTGAATTCCATTATAGTTATTGGTACATGTATCTATATTCCCCCCTTACTGTCCATTTCATGTAAATATTATGAGACACCCCTTTCTCTCTTATCAACCATTTTTATGAGTTCTTGTGTCACAATTTTATGCTGCCGAAATTGCACCGTGATTTTCCAAGCCAGTCATTGTGTAGTGAATACCATGCTTATTTATCTATTAATGGTATTCACCTTTATGCACATTTACATATTTTTTAAATAGTTTAATTTATGAATTACACACTCCTTTATCATGGAATAAATGATAATGTTTAATGAATCCATGTTTTATGAATCATGTGGCACACTTATGCATGAAATGAAATGATTAAGAAGGGTGTCCCCTGATAAAGCTCCAACGCATTGGATAAAGTATAGTATCATGATACATCATGTGAAATGGGTGTTGAATCATGATAATTTAAGTTCTAACAGGGTTTACTCGTGCTTCATGTGCAATTACGGTTTACTCATGCTCCATGTGCAATGAGCCTTGGCTCATGCTAATTCCATGTTAAGAATTGTTGACACTTCTCCATGTTATGATTATCATGATTTATCATGTATTTATGTTCATGTTTCTATTTTTTCTCCATTGATATGCCTATTGAATAACATTTATTGTATTCCTCATGTTATTCCACGTTTATTCCCTTACTGGTCTTTATAGCTCACCCTTTTTTATGCATGTCCTCAGGTTATCCCATGAAATGATATGTATGAGGGAATGTAGTGGTCATGTAAAGGAAGTTTTCAATAAAGATGTTGTATTTCATATTTTAAGTTTTTATTTAATTATCCTAAACCCCAAATACACTAGACCTCTTGATATTCTATGTTTTATCAAGTGAAGTTTTTGTAATAAATCATGTTTAAGTGTGTAATAAAGAGTAGGGTTGTCACAGTTGATATCAGAGGATAGGTTTAGTTATTTTTGGGATTAGTATTATAAAACTATAGTGAATCCTTAGAGATAAGACTAAGTATAATAAAAACATCCCTAAGTTCTGTTGAGTATTTAGTAAGTGGTTTATCAATAAAATACATCCTTGTCTGGATATGAGTAGGTAGAGGCGGCTCTGGCACAGATGTACCTAGGGGTGAAAACCCTGACAAGGAGTTTTGGGCTTGACCCAGGGTATCCTGGTACATGACAATAGGTCTTGCTGCACTCTTGGTTACAGCACTCCCAGGGGATATGCTTTTGTAAATTCACAAGCTTAGTATGAATAATTAGTAAGGGAATAAAAAGATTCCCCTAAGAATATATGTTAGAAAGTAGATCATGGATAACATAGATTGAAGCCTATAGATTCACAAGTTAAGGAAATAAATGTTCTTTATAAGTCATCAATTTTTTTCAATGGTTTACCCTTTATGTGTTACCCCTAACTTCCCTTTTATTCCATCCAATGGCTGGTAATAGGAGGACTCGGGCTAACAACTGATGTGAAGAACAATATGATGACTGTTCTAATGAGATCCTCAATCCGATGGGAGCGGGAATCGCGAACTTTGTCATGATAATCTCTTAGTTAAATCAAGAATTGAATAGAAACATGGGTCAAGAGGAATGTTCAACCCCCATAAGAAAGAACAAGTCATTATCGAAAGCTTCATGAGACAAAGGCCTCCTACTTTTAATGGATCATTTGATCCCTCAATCTCCAAACAATAGATCAACTCCTTTGAAAAGATCTTCTCCATCCTTAAATGTTACAAAAAATAGAAGGTTCTCTTAGAAACTTATCATATAGAGGGTGAAGCTGATCAATTGTGGACATTGATCAAAAATAAAAAGCCTGATGAGGATATTGAGGTGTTGGAATGGAAGGATTTCCAAAAAATGTTTTTCGATAAATATTTTTCGCTCACCCTCTGGCTTAATATAGAAAGGGACTTATTTTCACTCAAGAAAAAAGACTATGAATCTATCAGAGCATATGAGGAAAACTTCACAAGTATTTCACAATACGCTTCTAGCTTTGTCATTACCCCAAAATTCAAGGCTGACTGCTTCTTTGGTGGGTTGAAACATAGCCTTCCGAAATCCCTAGAAATCCTTGACTTTGATAGCTATGAGAAAATTTTCTAATCTGCCCTCAAGGTTGAAATAAATATCGGTGAATCTCAGGGGTATCAAGGGGATAAGAATCATAATGTGGACTTAAATTTTGGAATCCCAATTGATAAATCCAATGGTTTTAAGAAAATCCAGCACTCCACTTACCAAAGGTGTAGAAAGAAGAGCCCCAGAAATTTCCTAAACGGGACGAGGAAATGCTTAGTGTCGAATAGAAGGACACCTAGATATTAACTACTGACAAGAAAAACCCACAGCTATAACAGAGGAGAGGAACGCTCCATTTTACTCTCAATGCGTTGTTTATTTCTTCAACTGCAAAGAACCAGGTGATCTTGCAAATCAGTTCCCTAAGCCAAGGGTTTTCAGAGGCAACCAACAACCTCCAAGGCAGCAAGGGTGATATTTTTCCATCACTAATGTAGAAGTGAACCCCGACAACGAAGTGGTAACTGGTACGCTAGTTATTCATTCAATGATAGAAAATGTAAAATTTGATTTAGGTTCTACACATTATTTTATATCTCAAGATTTTAGTAGAACAAACCCAACACCACCAAAAATCATGGAAGTAAAGATGTCGGTGAGTACAAAAAACGGGGAAATCATTGCATCCCATGAATATAACTCATCCCCTATCATAATCGGTGGATTGAACTTCCCACATAACCTCATAATACTCCCTCTAGTATAATTTTATGCAATTCTTGGCATGGATTGACTTTCCCTATATAGAGCCAACATAAATTTCTGTGAGAGGGAAATCACTCTCCATGTGGATAATCAACCCCCGACTTTGTACAAGTGAAAATATGAAGATGAATCTTCTTTACCTCCATCATCTCAAGTGTGGATATTACTGCCCTATGAATACGTGTATCTATCTCAGATGATTGAGTTTAAGGAAGAAACCATCCTTGAAGACTTTCCTATTGTTAGAGAATTCGTTGAAGTGTTTCTCGAGGAATTGTTTGGTCTTCTTCCTAGAAGATATGTTCATTTCTCAATTGATCTTATACCTTGGGTGATGCCAATATCCAAGACTCTATATGGAATAGTTTTTGTGGATATTGCGGAGATGAAGAAACAACTATAGGAGAATCTAGATAAAGGGTTTATACGCCCAAGTGCTTCACCATGGGGTGCACTAGTCCTCTTCATCAAGAAGAAGGATGGGTCAATGCACCTTTGCATAAATTATCGCGAGATTAACAAAATCATGATAAAGAACAAGTATCATATCCCATGAATTGGTGACTTATTTGATCAGCTTTTTGGAGAAAAATACTTCTCCAAGGTAGATTTTCAGTCAGGATATTATCAAGTAAGGGTAAATTCAGAACATATCCCCAAGACTTCTTTTCGTACAAGATACGGGCACTATGAATTTATAGTAATGCCTTTCAGATTCACTAATACTCCAGCAATCTTCATAGACTTGATGAATAGAGTCTTTAGAGATTACCTCAAAAAATTTGTGGTAGACTTTATAGAGGATATTCTAATATACTTCAAAACCAAGTAGGATCATGAGGAGCATCTAATAACTATACTAGAGACCTTACGAAAGGAGAAGCTCTATGGAAAGTATAGAAGGTGTGAGTTCTGGTTAGAGGAGGTCTAATTCTTGGGTCATATCATCACAAGCAATGGGATATATGTGGATCCATCCAAGATAGCTACAATATATGGATGGCCGAGGACAACATCGGTAACTGATATCCATAGCATTTTGGGGTTAGCAGGATATTATCGACAATTTTTGAGACCTTTATCATGATTTTCCAACCCTCTTACCAAGCTAACTCAGAAGGGAGTAAATTTTTCTTAGAGTGATTAATGTGAAGAAATATTCAAGGAGATTAAAAGTATGATTATCACTATGTTTTTGCTCACTTTACTCATAAGTGGATAACTTTTTTTGGTATTTAGTGATGCTTCGAAGAAGGGACTAGGTTGTGTGTTGATGAAAAATGACAAATTCATTGCCTATGCTTCAAGGAAATTGAAATTTCATGAGCAAAATTATCCAACACATGATCTGGAGTTGGATGCGGTGTTCTTCTCTTTAAAAATTTGGTGGCATTAACTCTTTTGGGAGAAGTCTGAAATATATACGGACCACAAAAGCCTCAAGTATATATTCATGAAGAAAGAGTTGAACATGCACCAATGAAGATGGTTAGAGCTGATCAAAGACTATAACTTCTCAATCCATTACCACCCTGGAAAAGTGAATAAGGTGGAAGATACTCTAAGTAGAAAGGAACTAGTGATTCTATTATTGATGAGAATTAAAAAGGATCCAATCTTCTTAGATTTTATAAAGATGGACATGGGAATCAAAAATAAGAGAACATCATCAATCCTTTCACAAATGATTGCCCAAACATCTCTTTTATAAAGTTTAAAGGATGCTCACAAGGATGATGTGTGAATTCAGAAGAAAGTGGAAGCTATCAGAAAAGGTAAATCCTCAGAGTTCAATGTTAATGAAGAAGGAATTGTGAGATTTGGGAAAATACTATGTGTTCCATTAAGTCCAGAGCTGAATAAAGAACTTTTGGATGATGCACATAGTTCAAATCTCTATATACACCCAGGAAACACAAAGATATGTTGAGATCTCTAAGATCATTATTGGTGGTATAATGTGAAGAAGGATATTTCTAAGTATACATAAAAGTGCCTAGTGTGTCAGAAAGTGAAGGAATAGAGGTAAAAGTCTAAGGGGATGATGCAAAAACTTCCCATACCAGTATATAAATGGAAGAACATCACCATGGACTTTTCCACAGGACTTTTAAAGACATAAAAAGGCAAAAATGTAATCTAGGTTGTTGTGGATCGTCTTAAAAATTCCGCACACTTTATAGAAATTCGGAAGGATTTCTCATTAGATCAACTGGAATGGATATACATCAGGGAAGTGGTAAGTCTGCATGTAGTACCAATATCTATTATATCCGATCGAGATCCAAGATTCACCTCTATGTTTTGGAAGAGTCTTAAACATGATCTGGATACTAAACTGAACTTCAGTAAGGCCAATAATCCTCAAAATGATGGTCAATCTAACAAAACCATTCAGACACTGTAATATATGTTAAGATCATGTTCAATAGACTTTAAAGGAGGATGGGATCAACATCTTCCTCTGGTTTAATTCTCCTATAATAAATGTTTCCACTCAAGCGTCTGAATGACACCTTATGAAGCCCTATATGGGAAGAGGTTCATAACATCGTCATGTTAGGATGAATACGGTGAGAATAAGCTGATAGGACCATAAATGGTCGAATAAATGGTGGAGAAGGTGAAAAACATTCAACATCATATCAAGGCAGCCTAGAGTCGACAGAAGACTTATGGAGATAACCATCGATGATACCTTGAGTAGAAAGTTGGAGACATGGTGTTTCTATGAATATATATATGGAATAAGGTCATGAGGTTTGGAAAGAAAGGGAATTTAATTCCTAGGTACATTGGCCCCTTCGAGATTCTTGATCGTGTCAGGTTGTGGCCTATCGACTAGCACCTTCACCTACCATGGCCAAAGTACATTATGCATTTCATTTATCCCTCTTAACAAAGTACATACCAGAAACTTATCATGTACTCTCTTCAGAGGTAGTACAGTTAGAGGATTATCTTTCTTACGAGGAGTAACCGGTGAAGATCTTAGACCGCAGAGAAATATTTCTACAAATTAAGACAATGCCCCTAGTGAAGGTGTTATGGAAATACCACAAGTTTGAAGAAGCGATGTGGGAATCAGATGAAGTGATGAAGAAAATCTACCCACATCTATTTTAGTGTGAGAAAATGAAATTTTGAGGGTGAAATCTCTTAAGGGGGAAGATTGTAACGACCCAAAAATTCATTAATGAAAATTCCTCTTGGTCTATTTAAATGTCTTCTTATGGTTAGGTAAAACATATGCACTTATTTGGTTTTATGTTTTGGATTTTAAAATTCTGTTAATAATTTTTACCATTGCTAATATAGTCGTTGAATATTTATCACATGATTTGTATAAATATATGGATTTAAGAAATCCAATTTACTCAAACAAAGGAAGTGATGGCCTCATCCAGTAGACTTGCCTCGTACAAATCCCATTTGTCAGAGATCAGAAAGAAGGTTTCATCTTTGGGCTTCACTCTTGACCAAGCCCAATCTGAGATTGAATGCGTTAAGCTCAATCGGAACCGTCTATGAGAGAAATAGAAGTTGATAGAGATTATCACCCGAGCAATGTTATCTAAGCCACCCCAAGAGTCTGTCACCACCGAACACCTTACCCTTCGGTATTGTGTGGTTGTTTTAAGGGGTTATGTAACAAGACCCTAGTACTACGATTATGTACATTATTCTTGTATAGAGAATATACATTCTTTTTATTGTTTTTACTTTTTAAATAGTTTTTAAAGCACAAATAGTATTTTTAGTTAATTTTAAACTGAGAAATCTATTTTGATGAATTAATGGATTTTTGAATTAAATAATATTTTAATAAAATATTATTTTTATTATTAAATTACTTTTTATTAAATATAAATGATCATATAATTTTATTAATGCAATTGTAATTTTTATTAAGGTTTGAAAGTTTTTTTTTCAAAACCCATGTTTTTCGATAATTGTCTCTTTTTATTTTAAAAGTGAAAATTCACATATTTAGAAAATTATTTAGATAAAATAAATATTATTTTTTGAATCAGGATGTCAAAACTATCTAGCATTTAAGTTTTCAAAATTTTCTAAGATAGTTGAATTTTTGGGTAAAAAATAAATACTGTTTGATTATATAAGGTGTTTTATGACATCATAATGACCCAATAGTGATGTAAAAAATACTATAAAAATTACTTTCGGACAATATATGTTTTACCATTAAAATAATATTATTTTAGGTTTTTTTATTTATTTTACAAAGCCTTAGTGGACCCTCTAAGACTTATAAAACGTTTTAGTTTTTTAAATTGATTTCTTTGAGAGTGTGACTCACATCCACATAAGAAACCCTATTATTTTAAGAGTTTAGGCCATTGGACTTATAAAATATTGTATTTTACTCCCCTTTTTCAAAAACCATGGGCAAAAACCATGGTTCGGTTTGTAGTTTGGATTAGTTTAATGTGTGGTGTCCAAAACCTAAATAATAAATAATTCCCTCTCATTTCCTATATAAACACACCCAAACTCTCACTTCCTCCTCACTCAAAGAATTTGGAGTTTGACTAACCTTTGACCTTATCTATCTATAATCCTTAAAAGGTTCCCCAATCTCCCAAGAAGTCTCTCTCAATCCCCTCTCAAGCCTTTGGGATCACACTTCCAAGTAAGAGATTCCTACCTTTATCTTTTTATCCAAGTTTTATAACATTGTTATGACATTTTATTTTCAATTATAAATGTTGGGGTATGATTTTAAACCTCCCCCATACTACCCTATTTATGTTTGAATGATGAAAAACCCCTTCCTCTCTCATTAAATTCCTCCCATGTACACTCGTTACCATGCTGAAATTCTGTAAGGAATTTCTCTCTCCTCATTTACATTCAAGTAATTCTTTTGTATCATGAATCTAAATTCCATTAAAAAAATTTGGGACATGTATCTATATGACCCCCTTACTATCCATTTCATTTAAATATTATGAGATGTCCCTTTCTCTCTCATCAACCATTTTTTATGAGTTCTTATGTCACGTTGTTATGCTGCTGAAATTGCATCACGATTTTCCAAACCAAAGTCATTGTGTAGTGAATACTATGCCCATTTATCTATCAAGGGTATTCACTTTTATGCACATTTACTTATTTTTTAAATAGTTTCATGTATGAATTTCACACTCCTTTATCATGGAATAAATGATGATAGTTAATGAATCCATTTTTTATGATCTATGCGGCACACTTATGCATGAAATGAATTGATTAAGAAAGGTGCGCCCTGATAGCACTCTAATGCATTGGGTAAAGTATAGTATCATGATACATCATGTGCAATGGGTTTTGACTCATGTCAATTCAAGTGAAATGAGGATTTACTCATGCTTCATGTGCAATGAGGGTTTACTCATGCTCTATATGCAATGAGTCTTGGCTCATAATAATTCCATGTTAAGTGTTATTGCCACATCTCCATGTTATGACTATCATGATTTATCATGCCTTTATGTTCGTGTTTCTCTTGTAATCCATTTATATTCCTTTTGACTAACATGCATTGTATTCCTCATTTTATTCCATGTTTATCACCTTACTAGGATTTATAGCTCACCCTTTTCTTATGCATGTCCTCAGGTTATCCCATGAAATGATAAGTACAAGGGAATGTAGTGGTCATGTAAAGGAAGTTTTCAATAAAGATATTGTATTTCATGTTTTAAGTTATTATGTAATGATACTAATTTCTAAATACACTATACCTCTTGATATTCTATGTTTTATCAAGTGCATTTTATGTAATAAATCATGTTTAAGTGTGTAATAATGAGTAGGGTTGTCATAAGGAATCTTTTTGGTTCCCTATACGGGTTATGTGGTGGTGGTTTTGAGATATTGAGGTGGAACTGGTTATGGAATAGAACCTAATATTGATAGTTTGATCGATTTTGGACTAAATGATCTTGTAGGTAGCTGAACTTCATTTGGTTGTGTTGTGTCTGCAAGCTAGCGAGGACATGGTTTGAGGCATCTCCCTTTGTGTTTTTTTTGCTTATAATAAAAACCACAAGTGAACTGTAAAAGCATTACTTTGATGTTTCTATTTTGTTGATTGTTCCTACTTATGGTTGTGCCTGTTAGTTTCCCAGTAGTGAAGGAATATTTGAACTGTAAATTTTCAAACATGATAACTTGAACAGGGAGTTTTGGTATTGTTGTTCTATGAATTTTGTAGGGGTATCAGTGTTGTGGCATGTGCTTGGATCTTTGTTTTAGAAGCCATTGGATGGTCAGAGTGCTTTTTCAGTATTAATCATGTATTTTATTCATTTTTAGATTTCACCCCACCCATGTAAAGCACTTAGTGTCGAACACCCCAATCTCATGGGGGGGGTGTTTTCCCTGGATGTTAGAACCTTTCTGCTCCCTCTCCTAGAGGTTGTGATGTCCTAAGGTGGTTACTTTATCCCAAGACTCTTTAGGCATGGTGTGTTGTTTTAGCCTAGAACCTTTAGGCAGTTTTCTAGTATGGATATGAGGCCTAGGTGTTTTCAAGAAGAATGTTCCCAAGTGTCTTTGAGATCAGTCCTAGGTGACTTTGGGTGAGAGGTGTGGTTATAGTTTTGCAGGTGTCTTTAGGATGAGGCCCAGGTGTCCTCCGGTGAGATGTTTGACTATTGTGGAGCCCAAGTGTGTGCGGGTAGAACTATGTAGGATGTGGTTATGATAAGGCCCGTGTGTCTGTGGTCTAGTTGTGTGGTTATGGACCAGGTGTTTTTGGGCAGGATATGTGGATGGTTTTGGCCCAGGTCTGTGTGGGCGGGATATGGCAGTGGAACTTTTAGGGGAGGTTTGAGGCGTAAGATGTCTAGATGACCAGTGGGAGGGTGGTGTGGTTTACCCTATAATTATTTGTTATACTACTACATACTTGGATTTATATATTTGGGTAGTGTTTCTTATGAGGATGGGTGGTTAGTTTCTTTTCTCGGTGTCTGGTTACTTTTGTTTTTCACGGGGCATTATAATGTCTCCCCACCTCTGCACGAGAGCTTTAGTTTCCCTACTGAGTATACTTGTATTCTCACCCTACATTTACTTTTAGGTTTTTAGGAGGGCTTTGAGGACCATCCAAGACCCTACTAGTCTAGACGTTGGGAGTTGTTGTTGTTTGGTTCTCAGTTTTCTTTTTTTCTTTTTGGTATAGCACTTTGGAGATTCTTGTACTTTTGTTTAGAACATGCATGTGGGTTTGGCATTGGGTTTATTTTTATAAAAATTGTACCTTGGTGTTTGGTTTTTGGATTCTATTATCTCCTGATCTTGTTAAAAAAATGGTAATTCCTCCTATATTGTGAAAATATATACCCTTAGCGCTATTCTCCACTCCAGGGCCTACTGGAGGCGGGACTCGGGGGTCATTATATTGTCTTCGTCTGAAGGAAGGAAGGGTTGGGCACTTTGGTGCCCCTTCCCTCATCTTTCCAAAGGCAGGTCATGATAGAATGATATCATAGGTCGATGGTTGAGAGATAGGATGGAGTCATGAGTTAGGAACAGTGAGAATTTCATGGGATTGTAGGTCAACAGTTCTAGGCAATATTGGTGTGTGACATAGGCCAGGGAAGACCGGCTAGGACACGGGATTTTAGGGCCCCCCGTGATCCGATGCAATGACTCTGAGCCTACCTAATGACCAAGTGAGACTACATTTATTATAGGGTAGAGACCCTAGTAAAGTAACATGCATCATAATAACTTGTGTTCTTACTTGAATTGGGGTGTCTTGGGGAGAAAATTTAATAAGATGATAAATAAATCTTCTAGTAAAATTCCTTGCTACTAGGGATTAGGAATTCCTTATTTACCTTGCAGTTATGGAACCCAGACATTGTCCACATGTATCATGGGAATTTGAGGCTCAACATGTTATTCCGGCTGATCAGTATAGGGATGACCGAGAGGGGGAGGATGATAGGTGGTAGCAGACTTTGCATTCCTTCCAGCGACAGGCCCTCCAGAAATACAAGGGCAGCATCTCCGACATAGAAACATAAGGTTGGATTGAGGAGTTATGGATCTTCTTCACTCTAATCCATTCTCCAAGGGAGTACTGGGTCCCATTGGCAGTCATCCAGATGAGAGTGGCAGCACAACATTGGTGGACACTCTACCTCGGGGAAAAGATGGAGATAGAGGTTTCGTGGGCCATTTTCGTGAAGTTGTTTCAAGAGTAATTCCTTTCTTATATGGAAAAAGATGAGAAGAGAAATGAATTGATCTCCCTTCATAAAGGAAGTATGTTAGTGATGGAATTAGGGATCAAGTTCAAGGATCTTCTGTGTTTTTCTCTGGAACTCTTTCCGGATGAGGAGTCTCGGGCGAGATGTTTAGAGGCGACGCTTCGACCGTCTCTTCAGTATGTTGTTACTCCCTTTACCCAAACGAAGTACTTGGTATTGTAGAAGAAGTCTAAGGTGGTTTATAGGATTCAATCATGAGGAGGTGTTCCACGAGATGGGATCCAGTCAGGTTCATCAAATGGAAAGGCAGTCAGCACCAGATCTCCAGCCACAGGGCCTTCCAAGTTTTGACCAGTGGGGAGTAGGCCTCAGTAGTTCAAGTTTTGATCCTCTATTCCTCACCTTTTTCCTATGGACCCAGGACCAAGATGATTTTACTGTGGAGTTTTTGGGAACATTTAGAGATGGTTCTCAGCTCAAGCTCAGTATGGTGGGGGTGGGTAGGTTCATCTTCCTCCTCAACAGCAATAGTTTCCAGCGATACCTTTTCAGCAGCAGGCCCCTACTTCTCTGAGGGAAGACATTGCGGGGCGAGGATGACCTTAGGGTGCTCCTCAGGGACCTCACCTAGGGTTTGTCAAGGATTTGGTTGATATTATAGAGGCAGAGGATCTGGGTGCAGATAGTTTCATGCTATAGAGTTAGTAGTGCTAGTGGGGTCGGAGGTCATTTGAGGTATGATCTATTTGTTCACCACTCTTTTTTCTAATTTGTTTTATTTGGGGGCCTCGAACTCCTTATTTTAACCCAATATTTCCCATGATATGGGTCTAGAAGTATAAATACATCTCATGCCCCTACTGCTGAGTACACTAATTGGAGGTCAGACCAATTTGTTTTATGTTTGCTGAGGATGTAGACTAATGTTAGAGACACATCATTCTAGTGGGGATCTTCTTCTCTTATTGATTCAACCATACAATGTCATTCTAGGAATTGATTGTTTTTTATCTATGTGTGTTGTTATCGACTAATTCTGAAGAATAGTTGTGTTTTTCGATGAGGAAGGTCAGGGTGTGGCTTTTGTCGATGAGTGGAGTAGTCAGATGGAAAGCCGGTGTGTGAAGCCTCTTCTTTCAATGTTGGTCAGAATGTCAGTGGAGTCGGTATATGCAAGGATAGTGGGAGTTTCGGGGGTTGTCATAGATTTTTTGGATTTCTTTCCCAAGTAGGTTGTGACTCTACCCCCCTCGACGTGACGTTGAGTTCGGGATAGACTTACAACCTAGCGCCCATTTGGTTTCAATGGCTCCCTATCGAATGGTGCCTTCTGAGTTGTGAGAGTTTCAGATTGAGATTAACAACCTAATAAAGAATGGTTTTTCCTGACCTATCATGTCTCCCTGGGGTTCTCCATTTTTTTGTGAAGAACGCATATGGTTGTCTCAGGCTGTGTATAGAAAACCGGAGTTTGAATCAGGTAATGGTCAAGAATGGTTACCCTCTCCCAAGTATAGAAGATCTCTTCGACCAATTAAATGGAGAGAGATGGTTCTCTAAGATCGATTTGTGGTCTAGATATCACCAGCTGAGGGTGAAGGATAGTGATATCCCAAAGATGTCTTTCAAGTGCGGGTATGGGCACTTTGAGTTCATAGTTATGTCGTTCAGTGTCACGAATACACCAGTCGTGTTCATGAGCCTCATTAACTCTGTTTTAGATGAGTTTCTAGAACTGTTCATAGTTGTGTTCATTGATGACATTATTATCTACACTAGGTTAGAAGAGGATAACATTGAGTATCTCAGAACATTCTTGGAGGTTCTTCGACGCCACCAGCTCTATGGGAAGTTTTCCAAGTGCAAGTTCTTAAAATGAGAAGTGAGCTTCCTCAGACACATGGTTTCTCAGTAAGGGGTAGCAGTGGACCTGCCGAAGGTGGAGGCAATTGTTTCATGGGTAACACCCAAGAATGTGGCAGAATTTCATAGTTTTCTGGGCTTGGAAGGCTATTACCGGCAATTTGTGCTCGAATTCTCTCGATTTTCAGCTTCATTGACAGCTTTGACTAGGAAGGACTAGGCTTTCACATAGAGATATTTGTATCAAGAATATTTTAGTTATATAAAGGATAAACTATTAAGTTCTCCAGTTCTCAGGTTTCCAGAGGAAGGAGTTTTATTTTAGGTGTTTTTTGATGCAATAGTGGGGAGTGATCGCTTATGGGTCTAGGCAGTTTCATCCTCATGAGCGTAACTATGCCACCCATGATCTGGATCTTCTAACAGTAGTGTTCGTATTGATGTTTTGGTGGAATTACCTCATTGGGGATCACTTTGTGGTCTTCACCAATCACAAGAGTTTAAAGTATATCTTTTCCTAGCAGGATCCGAATTTGCGGTAGTGGAGATGGGTGGAGTTTCTATAAGACTAAAACTTCAAGGTCACTTACACCAAAGGTAAGTGGAATGTTGTATCTGAATCCTTGAGTAGAAAATCACATAATGAAGTAGTTAGAGTGTCTGTAGATGCTTGGAGAGTAATGGGAGAATTGGCTGCCTTTCACCTATATGAAAGGGAAGATGGGGGAATAGGTTGTTTGTTTCAGATAATGGTACAATCATCTTTTATGCGGTAGGTGGAGTCTTAATGGTGAGACTCAGAGGTTGAAGTAATTCATGATCACGTTAACCAAGGCAATGTTCCTGAAGTGTGGTTAGAGGATGGTCAGAATCAGATGCTTTTCTATGGAAGGTTGTTTGTTCTAGAGGCGATGCATGGGGAAGTTCTTCGTGAGTTCCATAAATCATCCCTAGTGGTACACCCCGGAGTTTCCAAGATGTACCGAGGCATGAAGAGATGGTTTTGGTGGCTCGGGGTGAAGTGGGTAGTGGTGGAGATTATGGAAAAGTGCCTGGTGTGTCAGCAGGTAAAGGCTAAACACCATGTTCCTAGAGGTTTGTTGTAGGCTTTAGATTTTCTTGAGTGAAAGTGGGATGAAATATCAATGGATTTCATCACAGGGCTACCCAAGACTCAAGGAGGCTATGATGTTATTTGGGTAGTGGTGGATCGGATCAATTCTTGGTGATCAAGGAGTCGAGACTGGTGAGTTCCTTATCACAGAGGTACATAGATGAGGTTGTGCAGTTTCATGGAGTTCTGAGGTCCATTATCTCAGACTGGGATACATGGTTTACCTCACGAGTCTAGAGGGGATTTCAGCATGCTTTTGGAACCTAGCTATGCCTTAGCACTGCCATCCACCCCCAGATAGATGGGCAGATAGAGCGGATCATCCAGACATTGGAGTACATGCTATGGGCATGTGTTCTGGATTTTGGGGGATCATGGGTATGAAACATGCCTCTGTTAGAGTTTTCCTACAAAAAAAATACCACTCTACCATTGGCATGGCACCGTTCGGGGCTTTGTATGGAAGGTTGTTTTGTTCACCAGTGTGTTGGACAGAGGTTGGTGAGGCAGGTGTTCTTAGGCCGGAGGTGGTACAGAGCACCACAGAGAAAGTTCATCTTATACGTGAGAGGATGAAGACATCTTAAGACAAGTAGAATTCATATTCCAATTTTAGGAGGAGGCCTTTAGAGCTTGAGGTCAGAGACCATGTGTTCTTAAAGGTTTCCCCTCATCATGGGTAGTAATGGTTCGGTCGCGGGAGTAAGATTTCTCCCCAATTTATTGTTCCTTTCAAGGTATTACCACATTTTGGAGCTGTGGTGTATTATATAGCCCTTCCCCTATAGATGAGTTTGATACATGATGTTTTCCATGTATCATAGCTTTGTCGTTATCTTCATAACGACTCAAAAATCATCGATTGGAGCGAGATCGATGTTGACAATGATGCGACCTTTGAGGAGTGGCTAGTAGAGATCTAGGACCACAAGGAGAAGGTGTTTTGTGGGAATTATATTCCCTTGGTTCGTGCCTTGTGGTAAAATAGTGGCATCAAGGAGAGTACTTGGGAGAGGGATTCCCATATGTGTTTCCAGTACCAGATATTTTTTAAGTTGTTGTACTGAGTTTTTCTTTGAGGCTTTCATTGTTTTTGTACCTTTGATGTGATGTTATGATTTACTTGTTTGGATATGGAATGATTTTTCCCTTGTACTCTGGATGTGTTTAATGTGTCTGAATGTGTGGGGAAGGGAGGACCTGACTCTTAATCTGGACGCATTAATGTGGATGTGATTAAACCTGTGTGGGTAAGTGAGTACCACCTAAAGCAGATAATATCCTAACATGTACGAAGGAACTCCCTATCCCATGTGTTAAGACAGTGTGATCTTTGGGATTGGTGTAGCTATTTAAATGTGATAACTCTTGGGGGGGATTGTTCTCTTATGTTGAGGTTTTGTTCCAGCTTTCGAACAACTCAGGGTGGTTTTCCCCTGAGTGTTATCTTACGAGGTGGTTGTCTGGACCTCTCTTTTCTTTAAGGTTGGTTTTGAATTCTCGAGGATGGGGATATTTTTAGAGGTATCTAATGTATGGTATTGGACCTCTTTTGTCTATTACTTTTCTAAAATAAGGTGTTTGAGGTGTTTTGGGAGGTCAAGGTGACTTATTCCCAACACTTTGCCAAATTTCTTGTTCATGAACAGTGTTTCTAGAATAGTAGGCTATTTCCAATAGTAGGTTGTTTCCTTTACCAAATTTCTACTTCATGAATAGTGTTTCTAGAATAGTAGGCTATTTCCAACAGCAGTCTTTTTCCTTTTCCATATTTCTAGTTCATGAACAGTGTTTCCATAACAGTAGGCTATTTCCAACAACAGGCTTTTTCCTTTGCCAAATTTCTAGTTCATGAACAGTTCTTTCAGAACAGTAGGCTATTTCCAACAGTAGGCTTTTTTCTTTACAAAATTTCTAGTTCATGAATAGTGTTTCCAGAACATTAGGCTATTTCCAATAACAGGCTTTTTCCTTTTCCAAATTTCTACTTCATGAACTGCATTTCTAGAACAGTATTATATATCTAATAGCAGGAAATTCTTTTTTCCAAATTTCTATTTCACGAACCGTGTTTCTAGACTAGTGAGGTTTTACAGTGTTTCCAGACTAGTGAGGTTTCCAGAATGGTGAGTCATCCAACACTTTTTCAAATTTCATGTTTAGTGTACAGTGTTTCCAACTTCCTACAGTTTCACCCCTTTAACGTATCATTTGACATAAAATGAATTTAAATCCTCATTTTAATGACTATAAGGTCGATTCAAAGGCTATAACTCCTATTTTAATTTTTTGTAATGTTAGTGAAACCGTTACTTGGTTAAACTGGAGGTTTTAATGTGATGTTATCATTAATTAAAAAATTCAGTGTATCTAAAATCATTGCTCTGTTAAATATTATTAAGGGTTGAGATATCCTTATGCCTTGATTATTTCTTATTGTTACCTTATGAGAGACACTCGAACCCTTCCTTTGTTCCCAAGAAGTCGTGGGATCAATCTGCACTCCTCAAATCATCCCTTCCTTGGGGTTTCACTGCTCCTATTGTACCCCCTGTTTTGGGGAAACTGGGAGGTATCAATCAAGTTCCAATATAAGTTCTTGACATGAGGAAGAAACGACGATATTTGATCATCAATGTAATAAATACTAACTTCGTCTCTCTTTTACATTCATCATGCGAGGTGGGTATGATAATGCTTCCACGAGACATAGTTGAAACATAACCTCTAGCAAAGATAATAAACAGCTGTTAAAATGGAAGGGCGATGGGGCAGAGATGATGTCATTATTATTATTTTCTGCATTGTGAATTTTATAGGCTTAAGCCTACTGAAACCCATGGTCATTGGTGGTCCTTGTTTGCGCATTGGTAATGCTCTGTTTTCTGGACATGGTAGTGATTAAAAAGGTGCATCATGAAAAAAAGGTTAATCGCATATACTTGGCTATTTAAATGGATACCTAATGAAAGTAACCCCTATATTATTCCCCCAGTTAAAAAAACGAAAATGAGGAACATGGTGACCAGTTTTGGTTAAATATGTAAACTATTTGATTTGTTTTAATAATATACATGAGGAATCTGTTTGGTGCTCTATACGGGTTATGTGGCGGTGTTATTGAGATCATGGGGTGGCACAGGTTATGTAATAGAACCTACTATTGAGAGGTTGATCGATTGTGGAATAGATGATCTTATAGGTAGTTGAACTGCCTTTGGTTGTATTATGGCCTAAATTCAGAGGGGATGTAGTTTAAGGCATCTCCCTTTGTTTTTTCCTTACAATAAAAACCGCAAGTGAACTGTTAAATCACTACTTTTTTGTTTCTATTATGTTGATTATTACTTCTTATGATTATGCTTGTTAGTTTTCCAGTGGTGAAGGAATAGTTGAACTGTAAATTTTGAAACACGATAACTTAAACATGGAGGTTTGGTATTTTTGTTTTGTGCATGTCGTAGGGGTAGCAGTATTGTGTCATGTGCTTGGATCTTTGTTTTAGAATCCATATGATGGGTAGAGTTCTTGTTCAGTATTAATCATGTATTTTATTCGTGTTTAGAGTGCACCCCACCCATGTTGAGCATTTAGTTTCTAACACCCCCATCTCATGGGGGAGGGTGTTTTCCCTGGTCTTTAGCTCCTTACTGCTCCCTCTCATAGAGGTTGTGATAGCCTGAGGGGGTTATTTAGCCCAAGACTCTTCGGGAATGGTGTGTTGTTTTATCCCAGAACCTTCGGGCAATTTTCTGTTATGGATATGAAGACTAGTTATTTTAAAGAAGAATGTTCCTAGGTGTCTTCAGGATGAGTCCCAGGTGTCTTCGATCAAGATGTGTGACTGTTGTGGAGCTCAGGTGTGTGCGGGTAGAACTGTGTGGGATGTGGTTATGATATGGACTAGGTGTTTGTGGACAGGTTTTGTGATTGTGTACCAGGTGTTTATGGGAAGGATATATGGATGGTTGTGTCCCAGGTGTGTGCGGGTGGGATATGGTAGTAGAATTTGTTGGGGAGGTTTGATGTGTAGTATGTCTAGATGACCAGTGGGAGGGTGGTGCGGGGTACTCTATAATAATGTGATATACTACTATATACTTGTCTTGTGATATTTTGTGAGTGTGCCTTATGAGGCTGGGTGGTTAGTTTCCTTGCTCGGTGTCTCATTACTTCTGTTTTTCACGGTGAATTAGAATGTCTCCCCACTTGTGCATGAGAGCTTTAGGTTCCCTGCAGAGTATACTTATATGCTCACCCTACATTTACTTTCAAGTTTCTAGGAGGGTTTTGAGGACCGTGTGAAACCATACTATTCTAGACATTGGGAGTTGCTGCTGGCCAGTGCTTAGTTCTCCTACTACTGTTCAATTTTCCTTTTTCCTTTTTGGTATCTCACTTTGGAGATTCTTGTGCTTTTTTTCAGTTTTGTTTAAAACATTCATGTGGGTTTGGGTTTGGGTTTATTTTTATACATATTGTACCTTGGTTTTTGGTTATTGTATTATCTTATCTCCCTAACTTGTAAAAATAAAAAAAAGGTAATGCCTCCCATATTGTGAAAATATATACCCTTGGTGCTAGTCACCACTTCAGGGTCTATTGGAGGCGGGACTTGGGGGGTCATTATCTCATCTTCATCTTGAGGAAGGAAGGGTAGGGCACTTTTCTACCCCTTCCCTCATATTTCTAACGGCGGGTGGTTATAGGATTCATGTAGATCCTCGTTGTAAAGAAAAAAATACATCCCATAGGTTTCACACTTTCTACCCTAACATATCTTTAACAACCTATTACTTAATTATTATTTTAACATTGAAGCCATTTATGAAATAATTATAGTATTTCCATATAATAAGAAAGGTTTACTCATGAAAAATATCATCAAAATCACTTTATATTTACTGAAACACTACTTGATATTATTAAATAATTATTATATTTTTGTAACACCGCATAAATAATTTTGGCTATATACAAAAACCCCATAACATTGATATTATTCCAAAAATTATTTCTAATACACCATATAAATTATATTAATAAAAAACCCATGATAATTCTTAATATCAATAAACATAAACTATATTTATGTTAATAAAAAAATCATAAATAATTGGTTTAAATCATTTGAACAACAAAATTCATTATTTATAACACTCCATAATTCATTTTTAGCAAAAAAATTATTTTATAATAAAATTTCATTTTAGAAATAACCTTATGTGTAATATCATTTTAAAAAAATGTATTTATGAATTTTTAAGAAACAACCATAATTTATCACATTATAAACAAGTTAAACTAATGATTTTACTCTCTGTCTTTCATTATCAAGAATAAAAACTATTTAATCTTAAAGAAAAATACAATCAAATTAATTTAAGAAATTATTTTATAGAATACAAAGGTGGTATATTGAACCACTAACCAAGAATGATAAATCCAATTATTACCAATGATATTTTACTTTTAAAAATAATGATTCCTCAAATGTTGATGTTAAGGAACTTTGAAAAAATGAAATTACATAATCACGAAACCCTAGTCCACCACTAAAATATATGGAATGAAATTTTAGAAATAGGAGAGTAGAAAAGAGATAAAGTTTAGATAAATAACATAATATTATGGTTACACCTGAAATATAATTTCAAAAAGGATCAATAATAAATGAAGGCATAGGTGAATTGAAGTTCAAGGAGAAACTTGCCTAATGCGGTGTGAAAATCACATTTAGAATGTGGGTATCACTTATACAGGAAGAATAAAGTAAAAAATTAAAAACATTAGAATATATTATCCATATATAATTACTCATTAAAAAATATTATAGGGAAAATAAATACCAATGTTTTTTTAAAATCGTTATTATTGTAATATTATACCAACAGTTTGAAAATAGTTGGTATAGGTCTATTGGTATAGACCATATTTTTAGTATTTTATACATAATTATTAAAAAATATTATTTAATTCATGGATGAGAACCAAGAGATGTTTTTGGGTAAAATATTTATCAACCACATTATTAAATTTTCTTTTTATATTGTTAGTTTTACTTTTAGTTGATGGAAAATTAGATTTATCACCATCAATTTCATTGTGCATATCAACAAATTTATTTTAATCTTTATGTAAAATGATCATGTATTAAATAAGGAACTTCATGAGGATTGAATTTGCAAGAATATATATTACTTATAATATCAAAAGGGTTTGTTTCAATATATTTATCTTATCCTCTATAAATGGAATAATAAAATAATAAAATATACAAAAATGTGGTCCCTACCTTTATGAATGTAAAATATTTTCATATGCAATTTATATTTCCATGATATGATAAATAAATTATTTCTCAGATAAAACATTAATTTTTTTTCATTTTTTAGAATAGAATTATTTTCTAAACCATCAACATTGACTATATCCAAATGTACTAATATTTAAAAACAAAATATTTTGATATTTAAAAAACTCTGAAGATGAAAATAATAATAATAAGAGTAACAATATTATAATTAATTATTAGTTCATCAAATTTTTATATAAAGATTTAATAAAAACATTCATATATTTTTAATAAAATTGAACATATAAAATAAAATTATAATGAATATTATTTTTTACCATTACACACCCTGAGTGGGGGGTGAATGATGGTGTGTTGAATTTCAAACATTATAGCTTCTTTATTCCTCCACCTTTAAGGATCTTTTCCCCACAAGTATAAGAAATGTATTCAGCTATTCTCCTGACCCTTAACCTCATTGAATTCACATATGAATATAGAGATGTGATGTATGGAGGGGTAAAAGTTTTTACTTGGTCCACCCGCATAGGGATACTCTAAACAAATCTATAAAGATTGTTTCGAATCATTGATTTACTAATAGGCTCACTGCATTTGGTGGTTACAAGTCTATGGTAATGACATTACTGGGATCTCTACCCTTATAAGTTTTTGGGTCGTCTCACAGCTAGCCAAGTCACACTACCTTTACAGGATTTGGGATGGCTTACCACCTTTCCACGTCCTTCATGCACTATTATGCTATAAGACTCCATGTGCTCACTAATATTTTATACTCCTTTGATCACATATTTGGGAAAAGAAAAATAGACGGTTTATATACTTATAGGTCCCTTAATCAATGTAAACTAGGCTGAGTTCATCCTCAAATATATATATATATATATTTATGAACTCTATTAATGCTCCTTCACAAAATATATGGGAACATGACTTTGAACAACTTATTCTAATTTCTAGAGTACTTCTGGAACTCCTTATTCACCTTCCTTCATATTATTTTAGTGTCTCCTTTCCACATTAATTATTTCATATTTTGATACAAATAATATTCTATATTTCATATTTTTATTTTTTGGTTACTTATATTTTTACTAATTTTATTTATAATAATAATTTTTTTGTTTTTATTTACATTTATTATTTTATTTCATCATAGAATCTTATTTTAAATATTTTTCATTTAATTATTTTTTGGTATTAATCATTTATTTTTAATATTCTTAATATTCTATATTTTTATTTTTAATTCGTTCTACTCAAAAAATATTTTTCTATGGTTTTTTTCTTACCCTTATATGTGATTTTTTTCTTCACTTATGTGGGTTTTATTATTTTTTTATTACCCTTATGTAACATCTCTTCGCCCTTATGAATTCTTTGTATGTTTTTTTGTTACCCTTACATAACATGTGTCTACCCTTGTCCATATTTTCTTGATACCCTTACATTGAATATAGTAAATTCACTTTACCCTTATGTAACTCATATGTAACTATAAATCCCCATCCTTAAACCTTAAATAATCTTGAGTAAGTTAATAATTTACATTGAGGATCTTTTCAGTTTAGAGTTTTAGATAATTAGGTCATAACCATTACATTTTATCTCAAAAAATTACAATGTAGACACTTATACTCTATCCAATGTTTTCACAAAAATAAAACTCCTAAAATAAAATAAGATTTCTTTTCTGGATAAAAATATTCTGGAATTATTCATTTCTCTTACCCTTCCTTAAACCCAATGAAAAATATTTCAAAAAAAAACTTGGGATGAGCATAAAAATCTCATTAAGGAATATAAAATAAAAAATAAAACTGTTAGTCCATGAATATTTAAAAAACATGAAAACATTTTCACAAAATCATACATTTTACCCTTAAAACATAAACTCTTTAACATACCTTATAAAATCATAATATCAGTAAATAAACTCACAGAAATCATAAATCATAAAGTTAACTTGTGGCATTCATAACATACTTATGTTGTAGCTTTCGTAGCTATATAGGGAGTAACCATCAATGTTGTGTTTGGAATACCCATCATAGTATATTCCCTAAATCCTTTAGGATAAATATTATCGTTTACCTCCATCACGTTACCCAATGCATTGAAGATCTATCTTGGGCTTAACTACCCTTGGTTTATCATGGAACCACCCATATATGTAAACAATTCCCAATAACCATAATATAATCATAACACATGAAACAAGTATAAAGAAAAGATAACATTTCCACATTGAAATAAAAATATATTATTTCAAGATATTAACATAATCAATGATTTCTAAAAAATATTTTCAATACCAAAATATGTAAAAAGTGTATATCATATTTATTTTCCTTTAAAAACATTATGGCTTGTTAAGGAATCCAAATATCCAACAATGTTTATGGAGGTGGAAAGGTCGTTGTCGCCACTTAAGTTAAAAAGAAACATTCCTTATGTCATTTAGTAAAATGATTCATAGAAAAATATTCCTTTTGAAAACTATTTAATTAAATTAAAAGTAAAAGGGTAGGATTATACACCATATAAAATAATGTGGTGTATAACATCAAAATATGCCTCAATGAAAGGATATTAAGTCGAATTACTTTACAAATATTATATCCTTATATTAAGGATAAATCAATGATATAATTATGTGTGAAAAATATAATAATACCAAATATAATTTGATATTCATTGTAAAACAATCAGATTTTATTCACATGTATTTTTGGAAAAACAAAACCAATGACATAGATATTTAACTCAATGAATGAATATTGAGTTAAGATTTCCCTTATAAAGATCATTTTGTTAATAAAATAGATCAATTATGTGTATTCAAAATAAATCCCCATAAGTAAATTATAAATAAAATATAATGTATCAAAATTCATTTCTCACATAATCATAGCATTACATAGTCAAGAATTATAAGATTAACCCAAAGAATAGAAATTGGGTTAAGAAGTTACTTTACCTTGATCTGATTCATCACTTAAAATCGTTATGTTCCTGAATAATAAACTTAAGTTAATTTATAATTTATTGAGAACCTTTTTTAATTTTATTATTTGTTTTATATCACTTATTACCATGTTATAATAATTATTTAATTATTTGAGTTCATATTGGTCCTTTTTTCGATATTCTATTCTTAAGTCGAAAATAAACTTATATGATGTAAATTTTCCATGTGGTAAAAATTCCATAATTTCCAAAATATTATTCATGATTTAAATATCATATATATCTAGTGTATATATTTATTTATAATATTACATAACATTTAGAGATAAGAAATGAAATGTATCGTTCGTGGAGACGTTAGGTCGTACGTACGCATGAACGCTACTTTCATTTGTTTGTCATAAGAAAGAAAACTAAATGATAAATAGGTATATTATAATTATATTATAATATATATGTTATATATGTTACATAAGTTCATTAATTCCATCCTTTATATGTTCCATGTTTGGAATGAATGAGTTATATCACTTTTAGGGGGCGGTAGTCCGCACTTCCTCAAATGAAATTATCGTATTTAAACATTATGGAAAGCTTAAAGGTATGTTGTAAATAAAAAATAAAGAATTATAGAGACATTATAAATATAATATATATCATATAGAAATATATTTCCATCATAATGTCCACCATGAGAGTTGGCAGGAGAAAATTGAACAATTATCAATTCGTAAGGCAGTAGTTCGTCATACACAGAAACATTATGTTTGTATCCAATAGATAGTGGTGTTTGTAAGTTTAGTTCAAATAATTATCCTAAAAACATACTAGTATGTTTAAGATACTTTTTTTATGTAATCAAATAATAATAAGAGCATAGGGAGTGAAGAAGGAAAATAAATGAAAAGAACTTGAGAGAAGACGTTACCTCTAAATTGGGTAACTTCTTTTGATTTGATCCAAAAAGCTTTCTTGAAATTCCTTATGCCCAAGTTAAGGCTTATAGGAGGAATTTAGGGATTTTGGGAGATTATTTTTACAGAATTTGGATGATCCAAGGGGCTTTATGGGTGTGATTTATGTGGGTATTGGTTGTGGCCTTTTATAAGAGGGGGGAGGGGCACTTTAGGAAAGTTTAGAAATATTAATTTATTATAAATTTAATTTTGATAAAAAATGGTTCAAAACACATTTATTTCTAATATAATATTATTTTGGTTCGAATACCCATTATTAAATAATTTTCAGACAAGTTTTGAATATTTTTTTATCCTTATCTTTTTTGTTTAACCCTTATTTTACCCTTTTTAATCTTATAGTGATATCATGTTATTTACACATCGTGGGTTAATGTAATTAATATATCATATCAAACGACCCAAAAAAAGTAATTTATGACATATGTGTACTTTTATTAACCATCTTTCTTAATATTATATTTTTAGGAAATTAAAATCATTTAATAAACTATTTTATGTTTTAAGTTATGAATTGTGTCAATTTTGGATGCTATTCATACTTGAAATTTTTTAAAAATCATAAAAACCTTATTCCTTTAAAAAAAGGAATTAAATCAAATATAATATTTCAATATAATACATAAAATTATTTAAAGTCATAAAAATAATCAAATTACATTTATTTTAATATTTATAATATCATTTATTTGAATCCTTTATTAATGAATCAATCATTGCACCATCATTGTGTCATAATTAAATTGATTTATTTAATGTATAAAAATTATAAATAAAATATCATGATTTATGAAATATTTTTAGATTTATAATTAATATTTGTAGTCAAATATATCACTAATATAACCCTATATAAAAAAATTAAGTAAAAGATACATGTTTATGTTATTTTTTCTTTACTTTGAATTAATTATTATAAAATGTCATTATCACTTACAAGTGGCTCCATGGGGTCCTAAAATAGACTCAAGAATTCCAATGGTCATAAATATCTCATACAATAATATTAGGACATGTGTTATGGTAGTTTAATATTATTATAATATTATTTTTTACCCTTATTTACCAGATTTACCCTTTAACCGTGGTAAATAAAATAATTACTAAAGAAACTATTCATAATGTCCAAAAATAAAAGGAAAGTATTCACAAAATTTATAACTTATAATTAAAAATATGGAATTCATTTTCTAAAATTGAAAATAAATATTATTCAGTATTTAATTTAAAATTAATTCCCATTATCAAAACCAAAAAGCGGGTTTTTAAGAAGTAATAATTATCAAAATATTGACATATGTTTATGTTCAATTTAAATGGTAAATAACTTATAATGAACAAAATTGTATTAAATGATAATAACTTAATCCAATTAAACTTTAAAACCAATTAAAACTACAATATAACTATATAAATAAATTATATGAAAAACAGTCTTGAATTAAAATGCAGTATTTTTCACAATTCATTAAAAACTAAACTTTATCAGAAAATTACCAAAAATTTAACCAAAGTAAATTTTGGTATGAATATTCTATATAAGAAGTTTATTTTTTCAAATATAACATATAATAGTGGGAAAAAATAAATTTAAAAATGGTTCTCCATCAAAAGGTGGTAAAACTGCATTTTTAGAAAAATACTTCTTTTATCTGAAAGACTGAATTTGTTCTTATATCATATCTAGAAAACATATAAGATGAATTTAAAAAATTTAATTGAATATATAACATATATTTTTCATTAAATAAAAATTCATAATGTTTGATATGATTTTATAAACATAATTATTCTCTTTTTAAATAGGTTTTCATAAAAACACATCCTTTATATTCAATTGGTTTTTATTTCCATTTATAAAAAATTTGGTAACCAATGACTCATTATTTAAACATATTTAAACCATATTTCCATAATTCAATTGATATTATTAATTCCTACCATCCCAATAGATAGGCTTTAACTACTATTTAAAATAATAATATTATTACTGTATTATTTTTCGGTATAACTCAACGTTGCATGCAACATAAGATTTTAGAGAAACTCATTATTGCGTGTCGAGTACGCTATTGGAAAAATAATCCTATTTAAAATAAAATTAATATATTATTCATAAATTTTAATAGAAAAAAAGGTATTATTCTACAAATATCTGGGTCATTATATCATTCCCCTCTTTTGGAAATTGCGTCCTCGTAATTTTAAAATTTGGCTCGAAAACTTCACTGAAAATCACACATCAGGAAAAAGAGTGAATAATACTATCACTTTAAAATAAAGAAAGAAAAGTAAAAATTTCACATGATAAAACACATACTAGAGTATATGTAGGAAAACATGGATATAGAAGAAAAACTAACCATCAAGTTCTAATGGAGAGTGATAGAAAACATGATCAGGAGAAAGCTAATAATCTGAAAACCCCAAACTTGTAATGGGTTAAACGGTCTTTGATTCTGAATTAGTAAAATTAACTGTAAAAAGTTTTTTGTTTTAAGGTCCTTTTCATAATTTTTAGGAATTTAATTATGAGCTTGACTAAGAACATAAGTAAATATACTTACTTTTCAAGTAGAGTTTCATCCTTTAATAAATTTTTACCACAAACACATATTTTCTCCAAATTATGAGTATTCAAGATGACTTAGTCACACCTAAAGCACTAGAATCAACTTCTATAGAATCACATAATCCAAAAAAGATGAACTATATATTTCCCCTATCTTTATACATTAACCAAAACCAAAATGGTTAGTACAATATTAGATAATCCCCAAAAATGATAATCATTTATAGAAAGAAATACTACTCTTAATTTCCAAAATTCAACAAACAATACCCAAAGTTCAATAAAGACCATTCAATAAACAATTCTCCTTAAAAAATTTCAACATAATCCAAATTAAATTTGAAACCCAAAATTCAGAAGGATTTGATCACATATTCTTCCATGATAAATCTTAACACTAATCTCCAAATAACGTCGACTAAACTTAAAGTTCATACTAAAAAGTAATTAACATAATCACATATTCTCAATGATAGGTTAATCATTTCCATAAATAACCCAAATATACATATTTACAAAACATATATTCTTCCCAAATATCATTTATCACTTAATCACCAAATCATTTTCCTATACTAAGGATATTTGTTAAAACATAAGTTCCCAAAATCAACTTATTATTAATCCATAAAATCATGTAATTAAAAATAATAAGTCATACTAACCAGGTACTTCATGTAAGCCAGTGGTAGGAAATAAATCTCAGTCACACATTTTTTGTGGGTTCAATTCCCACAGCTTTGTCCGACATGATGGGTTGTCACACGGTCTGTGTGTTGTCCTTTTAAAAAACTAAATAATTTTATAACATTACCGAAAATTTGATAAACTCCTCAAAAAAACCATAACATATTTTAACCTCAAAGGTTATCTCATACCTCTCATTTTTCATTCCAAAGAGTAATAACTCGTGATTTCATCAAATTCAAGGATCATATAAACCCTAATGGTTTTTTATAACTATATATATAAAATAAAATATAATTCTTCCTTAATTAAAATTTTTATAAAAAAAAACTTAAGTGTTACAAATACTAGAATTATTCCAAAGTAATCCTATCATTAAAACATTTAATCATATCATCACTTATAGATCTGACATAACTCTTCAATTCCTAAAATTTAGACATATTAATCATCGAACATTCTTCATGATCCTTTGTCAATGTTTTTTCATATTATTCTTTTATAATTCCTTCCTACAAATAAAATCATGCATAATGTACTAAAATTCAATAAATTCAAAACATGAGCTAAAAAATATTCCATAACTTTCATATGTCATTTTTAGTTTCAACATCTTAAATTGGAATGGAATTAGGTATTGGTAAACATATATGTGTATTGTCCTACTGATCCCATTCCCAAACCTTTTTTATATGAAATCTATTTTTTTAATGACCAAACACACCACATTTAAAACATTCAATTGATCCCTCAGAAATAATTTATTTTCCTTTCCCAGATTCAACTAAACACTTCCTTTTTATTTGGTAAGTTATTGCTTTTTACCTTCATTAACACATATATAACATCTTCCCATACCTTTGAATCATTTTCTTAGGTGTTTATACCCACATCCTTGACACATAGTTTTTTGAATATACTTACCTTTATGATTATTAGTTGAACTTCCATAGTGATTCGTTTCTCGCATATATGATGCCTTAGAAAATCACTAAGTTTCAAGTAGTAAATAATTACTCAAGATAGTTGGTTAAAAATAACCACAAGATCTCATTTCATTCAGTTTCTTATTCAGAAAACCACCACATTTTTCTTCATATCCATTGTTATTTTGGTGTCTGTTAGATCCATCCATTTACTAAAACCAAAATGGTTAGTGTGATTATATCAGTAAAATAATCATATAATATCTTATAAGGAGAGTAAACTCTAAGATATATTTATTCATGTTATCTTAAATTCATTAAATTTATCTAAAATGACTCTGACTCTTTCTAATATGCTAACCATTATGGTTATGTCACTTATGCTTAAATAACGCCCTAACCTCTAAATTTATCTAAACCAACCTCTGATAATAACTGTAAATACATTTCCTTAAACCTTACATAATATTGAGTTAAGTCAATAATTCACATTTAGGATCTTTTCAGGTTTATAATTTTAGAGAATTAAGCCATAACCAATAAATTACATCTAAAAAATTACAAAGTAGATACTTCTACTCTATCCAATTTTTTCACAATAATAAAACTACTTAAATAAAAAAGGTAATATTTTATTGATAAAAACATTCTTGAATTCTTCATTTCTCTTACCCTTCCTTATACACTATGAAAAATATTTCAAAAAAACTTGGGATGAGAATAAAAAAGTCAACAAGGAATATAAAATAAGGAATAAAATTGTTAGTCCATGAATATTTAAAACCCATGAAAACATTTTCATAAAATCATACTTTTCACCTTTAAAACATAAACTCTTTAATATACCTTATTAAATCATAATATTCTTAAATAAGCTCACAGAAATCATAAATTATAAAGGTAACTTATGGCATTCATAACATACTTACACTGTAGCTTTCACAGCTACATAGGGAGTAACTATCAAGGTTACGTTTGGAATACCCATCACAGTATATTTCCTAAATATATTAGGAGAAACTTTATTGTTTACCTCAATCATGTTACCTAATTCATTGGAGAGTTATCTCAGGCTCACCCTCCCTCAGTTTATCACAGAACCACCCATATACGTAAAAACTTTCCAAGAACCATAACATAATCATAACATGTAAAACAAGCATAAAGGAAATATAACATTTCCACATTGAAATCAAAATATATCATTTCAATATATTGACATAATCAATGATTTATAAAAAAAATTTAAATACCAAAATATACAAAAAGATTATATGGTAATTATTTTCCTTTTAAAAACATCATGTCTTGTTAAGGAATCCAAATATCAAATAATGCTCGCGGTGGAGGAAAGGTTGTTGTCGTCATGTACGTTAAAAAGAAACATTCCTTTTTTCATTTAGTAAAATGATTCATAGAAAAAGATTCATTTTGAAAACCATTAAATTAAATTAAAAGAAAAAGGTTATAATTATACACTGTATAAAATAAGGTGGTATATAACATTAAAATATGCCTCAATTAAAGGAGATTGAGACTAAGTCCCTTAAAAATATCGTATCCTAAGATTAAGGATAAATAAATTACATAATTATGTGTGAAAAATATAAATACACACAATATAATTGGATATTTAGTGTAAAAAAATCAGAGTTAATTCATACATATTCTTGGAAAAACAAAACCAATGACATGTATATTTAACTCAATGAATGAATATTGAGTAAAGATTTCCCTTACAAATATCATTTTTGCTGACCAAATAGATCAATTATGTGTATTAAATATAAATATCCATAAGTAAAGTATAAATAAAAGATAAGATATCAAAATTCATTTCTCAAATAATCATAATATGAAATAGTCAAGAAGTATAAGATCAACCCAAAGAATGGAAATTGGGTTAAGAAGTTCCCTTACCTTGATCTGACTAGTCATGTACAATCATTATCTTCCTGAATAATAAACTTCGGTTAATTTATACTTTATTGAGAAACTTTTTCAAGTTTATTATTCCTTTTATATCACCTATTACCATATTATAAAAATTAGTTAATTATTTGAGTTCATATTGGCCGTTTTGTCGATATTCAGTTCTTGAGTCAAAAATGAACTTTTTTTTATGTAAATTGTCCATGTGGTCAAAATGCAATCATCTATCAAACATTAGTCATGATTTAAATATCATATATGTCCATTATATATATATGTATGTATGTATGTATGTTTTTATGTTTTTATTTATAATAGTACATAACATTTGGATATAATAAATGAAATGCACCGATCATAGAGACGGTCTATCGTACGTATGCATGAACGCTACTTTCATTTCGTTGTCATGGGAATAAAAAATAACTGATTAATAGGTATATTATAATTCTATTATAATATATATGTTATATATGTTACATATTTTCATTAATTTCATCCTTTATACATTTCATGTATGGCATAAATGAGTCATATCACTTTGAGGGGGATGTAGTCCGCACTTCCTCAAATGAAATTTTCTTATTTACGCATTATATAAATCTTAAAGATATGTTTTAAATAAAAAAATAAATAAGTATAGAGAAATTATAAATATAATATATATCATATATAAATACATTTCCATTATAATGTCTACGATTAGATATGGTAGGATAAATTTGAACAATCATCATTTCGTGATGCAGTAGTTCGTCGTACACAGAAACAATATGTTCGCATCCATTAGATGGAGGTGTGTCTAGGTTCAGTTCAAATAATTCTCATAAAAACATCCTAGTATATTTATGATACTATTATTGTTATTTAATCAAATAATAAGAAGATAATAGGGAGTGGAGAAGGAAATAAACGAAAAGAAATTCAGAGAAGACGTTACCTCAAAATCGGGTAACTTATTTTGATTTGATCCAAAAGGCTATCTTGAATTTTCTTCTGCCCAAGGTAAGTCTTCTAAGAGTAATTTAGAGATTTTGGGAGCTTATTTGGGCAGAATTTGGATGATCCAAGGGGATTTAGAGGTGTTAGTTATGTGGGTATAGGTGGTGGCCTTTTATAGAGGGAGGAGGGTCACTTTAGAAAAGTCTAGAAATATTGATTTATTATAAATTAAATTTCGATTAAAAATGGTCCAAAACTCATTTGATTATAATATAAGATTATTTTGGTTTTAATACCCATAATACAATAATTTTTAGGCAAGTTTTGAATATTTTTTAATCCTTATCGTTTTTAACCCTTATTTTACCCTTTTTAATCTTACAGTGATATCATGTTATTTACACATTGTGCGTTAATGTAATTACCATATCATATAAAAAGAATCAAAAGGTAATTTATGATATATTTGGACTTTTCTTAACCATTTGGAGGTATATTTTATTTTTAGTAATTTAATATCATTTAATAAAATATTTTATGTTTTAAGTTATGAATTATGTCAATTTTGGACACTATTCATACTTGACTTTTTTATAAATTCATAACAATATGATTCCTTCAAAACAAATGAATTAAATCAAATATAGTATGTCAATATCATCCTTAAAATTATTTTATGGCTTCAAAATAATCAAATTAAATTTATTTTAATATTTATAATATCATTTATTTAAATCTTTTATTAATGAATCAATCATTGCATCATCATTATGTCATAATTAAATTTATTTATTTATTTTATAAAAATTATAAATAAAATAAAATGATGTAAGAAATATTTTTATCTTTATAATGAATATTTATATTCAAATATATAACTTATATAACCCCATATAAAAAATTAGTAAAAGATACATGTTTATGTTATTTTTCTCTTTACTTTAAATTAATTATTATAAAATGTCATTATCACTCCCAAGTGGCTCCATGGGGTCATAAAATAAACCCAAGGATTATTGTGGTAAAAAATATCTCATCCAATAGGATTATGTTATGTTTTAGGGTAGTTTAGTATTATTATAATATTATTTTTTACCCTTATTTACAAGATTTACCCTTTAACCATGGTAAATAAAATAATTACTGAAGTTTCTATTCATAATATCCAAAAATAAAAGGTACATATTCAAAAAAACTTTATAAATTATTATTCTAAATATGGAATTAATTTCTCCAAATTAAAAACACAGAAGTTTCATTATTTAATTTAAAAATAATTCCCATTGTCAAAACCAAAAAGCGGGTTTTTAAGAAGTAATAACTATAAAAAGATTGACGTATGTTTATGTCCAATTTCAATGGTAAATTACTTCCAATGACCAAAATTGGATTAAATGATAAAAATTTAATCTAATTAAACTTTTAAACCAATTAAAATGATAATATAACAATATAAATAAATTAGACGAAAATACATTTTTGAATTAAAATGAAGTATTTTTCACTATTCATTAAAAATGAACTTTATCAGAAAATTACCAAAAATTTAACCAAAGTAACTTTGGGGTCCCTATTATATATAATAAGTTTATTTTTTCAAATAGAACATATAAAAGTGAAAAAAACTGTATTTTTAGAAAAATGCTTCTTTTATCTGAAAAATTGATTTTTTTATATTATATCTAGAAAACATATAAAATGAATTTAAAACATTGAATTGAATATATAAAATATATTTTTCATTAAATAAAAATTTATAAAGAGTGATATGGTTTTATAAACACAATTATTCTCTTTTTAATAGGTTTTCATAAAAACGCATCCTTTATATTCAATTGGTTTTTATTTTCATTTATAAAAAAATTGGTAAGCAATGAATCATTATTTAAACATGCATAACCTATATTTTCATAATTCATTAATATTATTCATTCTCACTATCTGAACTTCTGGTCATTAACTACTATTTAAAATAATAATATTATTACTGTATTATTTTTTTGTATAACTCATTGTTGCGTGCAATGTAAGACTTTCGAGAAACTCGTTCTTGCATATTGAGTACACTATCGGAAAAAGTGTCCCATTTAATATAAAATTAATATCTTATTCATAAATATTAATAGAAAATAAAAAGTATTATTCTATAAATATTTGGGTCATTACGATAACATTCTTGTTTTTTTACTTGTATTATTTTGGAATATATTAAAGAAAACTTTAAGATCCAAGTACCGAGACAGAGTTAGAATCCAAGTCCTGAGGAGGATATATATTGATATAATAACAATATTAAACATGTTATATCATGTGAATGATGTTTTTATAAAATAATAGAATAACTCTTCAACATATTGTTATATGTGATTACTAAGCCTGTCATTGAATTTTGAATAAAGGTTTGACCATAGGCATGATATAATCATTTTAATCATCGAGAGGTTGGATTTAGTGTGGTTTTTGGTGGAATATTAAATGATAAATTAATTTATTTTTTTAATTATGTATTTATTTTCCATAACCTGACAGCCTTTTATTTAACCCCGATTATAAAAAATCCATTAAGGATAGATGTATAACCCTAGGGATGTGAGAGGAGATCATGGAGGAGACCTTGGTTAAAAACAATGGGTTGGTGATCATGATCGATTAACAAAGGTTCATATTCACTAATATAGTTCATGGATCTCCCCTATGATAATGAAAATGAACCATGCTTTGTCAGAAATTAATTCTAACTTGTGTTAGAATGTTGTTTTTTTAATTGTATTTTTTTTTATCTCTTGTTAAATTCAAATAAATTATTATAACAATTTGATTCACAGTTCAGTGAATGATTTAAGGTTACTAGTTTTATCTTCCTAAATTCTTGGAATTTATATTTAATTTATTATTACTCTTTGTTCATAATTCTATGAAAAAATTATGCCAACACAGATAATGGATGAGATTTCTTCATCATGTTTGTGTTTTATGGTTATCTTCCCCCATTCTACACAGGTTCATTGTTAGTAATACTTTTTGGTTGGTGGTTTATTTAATACCCGGAAACTTATTGTTGCACATTTATCCTTTTTCACAACAGATAATTTCCACTAGACTAGATTCAGGAATGGCAATTTGATGAAGGATCATGGTGATGAAGGAGAATTTGGTGTCAAATTAGGAGATCCTTGATTGGGGTTTTTGGTTTGCTTAATGGCACAGTTTGATGGGATGTGATTTGAAAGTGGAGGATGTGGATGAAATCTATACATTAAGGATAAAAAGTCTAATCAACCCAATTTTCATTATTTCTAGGAATGATTGGATTCTAGATCAAATCAGTAAAAACATGTGTGCAAACATGTGATAAATCTGGTCATTCTTGAAAAAAACCAACTACATGGAAAGTAGTCCGAAGAACACGGGCTATATATTTCCCCCATCTACAGTACTAGGGTTTATTCATAGTGTAAAATATCATATGTTTTGTTACACAAGTCACACATTATGTGACCCATGGCTGGTGGCTCAGCATGTACCCTAGGTGTACATGGGAAAAGACCTGGCCAAACACATGGTCATGGATAGAGTACATTGGCATGGATCGATACTCAGGAATATAAATGTACATGGTCACATCTAGGTAAAGGGGAACTACCATAGTACACGGGCATGGACCGATGTACATGCGAATGGTCAAAGTATATAGAAATGGGATGGTGACACATTGAGTGTCATCTTGACCTCTACACACTATGTATCCTTAAATTACACATCGTGTATGTGGAGACGAACATGTCTTGTGAAACAATAAGACATGGGAAAACTCATGGCATGAAAGACATAATGTGTATTACAAGTACACATAGTGTAATTATTTTAGGGTAATTTAAGAGCCCTGGTCTCTTCAGTTTAGACTAATATCAGTTTTTTTATTTCCTTTGGTCCATCTTTATGATGATGCAGTGAGGCATTAAATCATAATAATAGGATTTTGATCCCCTCTATGGGATTAGTCTCAAATAGAGTTTTATTGAATCCCTTTATAAGTCCTTGGATGGGATCCTCTATCATAAGTCCTTCTCTATATTGGGTTTAATAAATCATCATGACTAACTTATGTTGGTGTATGATCCCCTAAATATATGGTTATTCTAGATTGGGTTTTTAGTATACCCAATAATCCTAGAGTGTGATCCCATATTCACGTATTGATCTATTTTGAGTTTTAGTGAGTACATATTCTTTGGAAAGTCCTAATGTGTATGACCTCTCAGATGATCACCATTAGTGAATGTGTGGATCCTAGAGTGAGATCTCTTGGATTACCATTACCCTAAAACTCTGAGTGAAATCCTATGATTGGAATTATAGTTAAGACCTTTTTGAGATATGGTATCTATTATGAGTATATTTTTATTATGTTATTATTGTTGTCTCGTATTATAATTGATATAACTTATCAATGAAAATCTTACTAGTCTCTTGATAATTTATTTTTTTTTTTGATTTTAGGATGTCCTACATGGTATTTTTATACTAACCCCTGCATGGGTTATTCCCATACATGTTGTGTCTTATGAAGATGACATGCCTTCTTAAATATCCAATGGATGACTAGGAGTAGGAAGATCATAGTTTGGGATAAATAGACTGTGGTGGTACCAAGTAATGAATTTGACATCAGTATCATCCTTCTTAGCAAGTTGGACTCTTTTATTAGTTTTGGTGGGATTGTATTTGGACCTTTATGCTTTTAAGTACTTTTTTCATAATTTAATGTGGTATAGATGTTATGAATAAATTATGGTATCTGTTTTTTTTTTTTTTGACTTTTAGCATTGTATAGGTATTTCAGAGATGTGTTCGTGTGTACAGGAACCAAAGCCTAAGGAATCCATTGTGTATGATATGCTTACTCAACACTTGTTGTTATCCCCTATCCTATTAGAGGTGGTTTTGGGGAGTCACTCTTAGATTTTTTCTATCCATGAAGGTTGTATCATGTCAATTCGTGAGATATTGGTATCAGAGATATATTCATCTTAGGATAGGAGTTTATAGATTTTCAAGTTGTGAGTTTGGTTTGAGAACTTAGGAAATGATGTTAAAGTGTTTGTAGTTCTTGTCTTTGGTCAGGGACAACATTGTTGGTGTGGTAGCAGATATATCCATTAACTAGGACTCTAATAACCATCTTTTCGACCTGTTACATGTATGGACTAGTTGTGGGAAAGGAATTGGTATAGAAATTATATAATAATGGATTTTGATTTTCAAGTTCTTATTAAGTAACCTACTCACATTTACTCTTTTACTTGGTATGTCTTGTCACCTTGTAGGATGTTTTCATGATAATATTTAAGGAGGTTTCTATAATACATTCGATATTAGGACTGTAATGTCCCCAGCCCAGTGCCACTAAATCAATGCCCTGAACCTATTTGTCACATGACGTCAAGTGTGCCTCCCCGTATGCCAGAGGTTTCTGACTAGTATCTAGGGTTTAGATTAGTCACATGGGGAGACTATACCCTCTTACCAGAGTAATCCATTGAAAAAAAGACATATAAATAGTGGATATAACATGATTTAATTGATGAACAAACATAAATAACCATTTCCCAATTGGGTACAAACCACAACCAATAATAAATATGTTATTTCATGCTACAATTCCAAGTGGAAAAAACCCCAAAATAAATAAAAATGGAGAAATACACAAAATGGTCCAAAATTAAAGTAGGTAACCTCATCCATGCATGTACCATGTAAAACTAAACCCCCTAGTATAGGGCCCTTGCCCTTATCCTGACCTGCAAGATGAAATCTTCTCAAGTACCCAACGATGGCCCGAGTAGGGTGTGAGTACAACTTAGTAGGACACTGCCAATGGTGTCTAAAAATATCCAGTCTAATAGATAGTGCATGCAAGTATAAATAAATAACTAGAAAACAAAAGACAATTTGAGCCACTAGTTAACAATCTCTACTTAGTTATACTAACCAAGGTTCCAAATCATTATGTGTTTTCCATTACTAGTTCATCCCCAATCACATAAGTTTCACGGAATTCATTATTTTCATAAGGTAATAAGTCCCTAACTCGCTAGGGATAACATATCAAAACATCATAATAACCTCGCCTCTAATCCTCAGTCTGGGTGGAATGAAACCATTAGGGGAATAGATCTCTATCACATTCTCTAACTTGTTCATTGTGGGTGGAGTTGGAGAATCAATATAACTCGACCCATGGAAGGAGCTTCAGTCCTTTATCCCACACCTAAACCCATTTCCACATTCTTATCCATCCATTCACCATACACAAACCATATCATAACCAAACACAACTAATACATATAACAATCATAATCCATAACAATTAACATGGTAAATCATATTATTCCATAACCCATTATTACATTTACCATTTACATTCCAAATCCCATTTGACCCAATTCCCATTATTGTACCTTAACCCATTAAGTATGTACAATTATTTCCACACATTAACCAACATTCAAAAATTACCATGTATTGACCCAATTAGCATGTTTATCGTTTCACAAGTATTTCCCACATATGCATTTCAAGTACAATTCTTATATCACTTAGCACAACCACTTTATCACATTCAACCCATCAGGTGTACCTAATAATTCCCAAGTATTTACCCATTCTATATATTCATCAATTACCTTATGTAAACCCATTCACATGTTCTTAAATTCACAAGTCATTTCTAATTTAACACATTCATCATTTCATATATACTAATTATTTTTGGGAAACTCAACATGGTTCATAACCCTTTTGACATAATCTCTTTTAACCCAATTAACCCACTACTAAGTCACTCCACACCACCCCTTAATCCATTACCAACCTAGGAATAACTACCAACATTACATTTCTAGGTCAACTAAACACATTACTATGTTTAACAAGGGCTCTAAGTTATCGCACATCAACTTCACAATTAACTTTACAAATTCTTAGGTTCGATAAGGTCAACACAACCCATGGGTGACCCTAAAACGTTTGATTGATCCTCGACACATCCCACGGGGACCCTGAGGGGTTTTAGTAATCATTTAAAACCCAATTTACCAAATCATACACAAGTTAACAAATTCACAAAAAGATAAAGGCAATACCTCAGCACAGATACACAAATATACAACCAAACTATGGGATATAACTTGTAGACCACCTACCTTGAATCCAATGATGAATGCACTCTCAATCGTTGCCTTGGATACAGATTCAAACACCCCTTGAATTCCCAACCAATGTTTCACTAGAAAAAGAGGTTTTTATGGATTTGGAAGGATATAGAATAAACTACAAACCCTAATCTAGAAAAAAAAAAGAATCAATAGGAATATTATATGTACCCAGGGCTTTTATCTGCAACCAACGGTGCTTCAAATGTCCAAGAACCAATGGAGGACCACACTTGGGAATATTGGTTCTTCCAATCTCATCACTAGGGTCGCAGGGTGTGAAATGGAGGAGAATACTGATTTGGGGTTGAAATCCCATAATGGATTTTTTTTAAATATCTAAACTTTACTGGGTCGCATAGTTTACCCACATTATTTGCAAAAACATGCACAAATTGTGTGCATGATACTTTACAAGGAGATCTAGGTCACTCGGTTACCTAAGAATTACACATGGTTTGCTTAACTATGCACCAACCATGCATAAGCCTCTGTCCAAGGTTTCACAATTAACTGGAATGCTCTGCACAGTTTTCACTAACTGTGAGAAAACCGTGCAACATGCCCAGAAAGATCATGTTTCCTCATCTATCATGCCCCAAACCCCCAGAACACCCCCAATCCTTCTCATAGACTTGGTTAACACTTATTTAATCAAAATAATAGACTTAAACCAAAGCATAAATGATAACATACCTTAAGAAAGAATCTGGGATCTTATAACCTCCCCACCTTATAATGGCTCATCCCCGAGCTGTGCTCCCAAGTATCACTGATCTTCCACAACCAAGAGACCAGTCCACTAGGCTCGCCTATCCATACCCTCTTTTTCCATGTTTCTCACTGAACATTACAATACTACCACAAAAAGTGAACCAAGGCACGGTCTTGACCCGCAAGACTTCCTTGCAACAACCCACAACATGAACTGGATACTCCTCAAGGATGCAATAACTTCAACCACACCTGACTACTAGAACCTTGTAAAGAAAATTTAGGCTACAATTCCTGAATCAAAACACACATAAACCTCAAGCACATAATTATATCATCGTGGAGGAACCAATCAGCACCTCATTGGTCTGATCCTCTACACAACTCCTGACCCAAATTATTTGGTGAAATTTTCCTTTATTTTCCAAAATCTAATGGTGACCCAACCCAGTATCACCTAGAGTAAATCATATTATCCTTCCAACCACATTTCCTAATGTATTCTGATCCACTAATCATGTCTTGATAATCTCATTCCATAACCACACATCCCAACACAACCAAAACTCTTAGGTACTCAACTGATTAAACATGTGCCTAAAGCTCGCTACCAGGGCCAACTCACCAGAATAGTGACCACTTGAGTCCCACAAACCTGAATCTCTAGTCATGTCATCAACCAAACATTTATCTTTTATGGTTCTCTCTTCCATATTTGATTACTTATCACCTCCACTCTCAATGAAAGACCACCAGAATCTCAACTCATCTTTCACATCATACCTGACACACCCACTAAGTTCATTCCCTAACTTCTAGTATAGCCCCTTCATTACGGAACCACTTCCCTCCAAACCATCATCAGCTCCACCATCCCTAACAACATTCCCAACACCATTTCCCTACCATTCATACACTAAATAAAGAAGGCTAAGTTTCCACTCAAGGTTATTCTAAAATTTGAAATGAATTACCCCTCCCATGGAATCCACCAACAGTGATTTACCACTCTCCACATTTGTTCCTTACTCATATTCAAGTTGATTTTTCCCAATTGAGTCATTATGGAACACTTAACTTAACCATTGACATGACACTAAATCACATGGACAAGGTTCCTTTGAACTTAAAGGTGTTCCAAAACCACTGAAGGACACTTACCTGAGTCTACTTTGGATTTCAAATAGAGTTATAGAACCCAACTCCTCTTTCCAAAAATTGTTGTCGAGTCTCACTATGCCTTATGATGACTAGAAAAAGGAATATCTAATTTCATTTGGAATTTCTCTAAGACCAAATCTAATGCTTGTCTCAATCAACCACCATAATCAAGGCCCAGTTGGACTCATTGAGAGACCTAACATACACCTCAAAAGTTACTCATTAACATCTTAGTGTCACTACATCAACCCATCATTCTCTTCTCCACATCCATAACTAAATTTTCACTCCCCACCTTAGGAGTGTCATTATCATTTCTCTTTATGAGGTATCCCAACCACCGCGACTTAATCTCGATCACAATCCAAACCCCAAAACATAGACATGGCTATCCATATTTTCCCAGAACAAGAAAATCAACATCAACTAGAGCTTGATCCTGACCACCACGAACAATACCCACTACTTTCATCGACACTCAGTCCATTATAAGGACCTCACCTAAAACCCTCGAGGGTGTACATTCCATCATCTAGCTCTATACATACCATACCCATGACCATAAACTTCATGATGTTCCTCATCCTACCAAAACACCTTCAAGTATCTTAGCGTAAATCCTGATCTTCTGAACATACTTGAGATGATGTTAAGATATTAGGCATGATCATCACTATATGAGGTATGCTAAGAAGTTATCAAAGAACACTGCCACCAACTTATCCATTTCTAATATCACTTCCCAAGATGGAAAACCATCATCTGCTAAGGATTCTATACCTCCCTTTTACACACCTCTCATCAGTATTTAACCACCACTGCTCAAGCGTGATTTATAACTAAGACTCACCACTACTCTATGACCATATATCAAGTATCCATGAACCAACGTTTCCTAGGGTACCACTTCCACCACACTACGCAATTTATTTTGGTGCATCCCTAATAGTTAACAATTGAGCACCATGATATGCCACACTAGTCAAAACCAATGGTCTCTCGCATTACCATGCATCCTGCTTTGGCTTTATAGAGAACGTCAAATACTTATCCCATTTGAAATCGCACATTATCAGTGTTCCCGCATCTGGACCACTTAAAACCCTCAAGTTTTCACACTTTCCTTTGACTATTCTTATACTGACTTTAGTTCCCATAAGCCAACCATCACCTAATATAGCCCAAAACCTACATACTTTCCTAACCATGCATCTTGATTAGTCAACCTCATCATCCCCAAGTCATTCTCAACATCTCACCAAATAACCAAACTATTCATACAAATAAGATCATCCCTATGACCACCCTCACCTTAGGTGTCATCTTCCAACAAAATCATTTAACCATGCTTCAGTCATCCTTGTCCATTTTTTTCTAAAAATAACACTAAGGTCTCCAATATTCATTGTCCAAACTGATGGGTCGAGCATCCATGTAATTCCGCTTAATGAAGCTTAAGTTACTCATATGCATTAATCTCACCTTCTAAGTATTCCCCATGCATATTATTCTAAAGCACCTACATCACTGGGATAACCTCCCATGAGGTCACCCCTGATTTACCTAAAACTATCAACGTATCACCATAAATTGATTCACATCACCCAATCATTGACCTTCCCACTTAGACCTATAGGATAACCTGAACTAGAAGACATCATCCACATCCCACTATCAAGGTCAAACATCCACCCATATGGCACACACCCAATAGCACTAGGAACCCCATACGACCTCTCTCTTAGGTCACCCTAAAGGTCGAGTGATAATAGTTCCCTAAACTAGAGGAATGACGAACAAAATACATTGATTTGTACACACATCGAGTTACAAACGAATCAATGTTTTTGAACGATACTCTCACCCTCATTCTGATACACACTATGCCTAGCACACCAAGTGACTATTTTCTCTAGGTTCTGCACCAAAGGTAATCGTACACATACATAGACACCATGATCCAAATCCCCCCACTCTATGGTCATAGATACAACTCACAAGGCCTGAATCTGCATGGATTACTAAACCCACAACAACACCCATCTCTAATGACACTACAACCAAGACACCCATTCTTATGTCCATCATACAACCCACATAATTACAACACACAAGGATTACTACCTTCACATTACAAAACATCACCTTAAGACCTCAAGGCCACTACCTAACAAAAGACACAACAAGTAACACCCAATGTTGCATGCTTTAGAACATCCTACTAACCCAAATTTTTCAAAATCCTTGCTTAATCGGATTTATATTCCCCAAACCTTTTCATCGACAAATATCTCAAGGGAGGTCCAATCTGTATAGACCATAATAGAATAATGCACTACCTCTCATACTTAATCCACTCCACATACACTAATCTAATAGATGTGTTCACATCTCTACCACTACCCTCGACCCTTCTTACTATGGGTCATAGTCAACATGGGGAAAACCAAATTACTTATTCACAACTCACTCATCAAACTTATCTATAAACCATTTACTCTTTTATAAAACAAATGTTTTCTCTTAGGAACATTTCCCATATCAAAACTTCTTATAATCATTATTTTAACTCCTTTACACTTTTCATTAGGAAAAAATCATTAACTATTTCATGGCTACTTAATCAAATATTTCTCTTCTAGACACCATTCAATCTTTAGAATTTACCACAACCCAAAATTTTAACCCAGTTAGAAACTTTATTTATACACAATATTCATTAACTATCCATTTAATTCTTTCCATTTACCAACTTTCATTACCCTTATTAAGCACTATTTTCTTCAAACTTTTCCGAATTAAAATGCATTCAACTCTCTATGCCCTGCACACCCATCTTGTGTGTGCCAATCATGATGCATTCCACCTTTATCGTTAGGTACCTAAAATGATGCATAAATTCACAACCTCATTCCATTATGGCCATGAGAAAAATATCATAAATTAGTAAAATCACAAGACATGTGAATTATAGAGACCCTTCCTTTTATTACATTACTATTACATCATTTTAAAGATAAAAAACATAATAGTATTACACATATAGGATTCAAAGTTTTAGTGTCTTGGAAAAACTAGTAACATATATAACAATTACAACATCAAGCATAAACATTTATTTAATTTCTTCTTCACTTGATTCTTATTGGGACTTGTCCTCTCCTTAATACATGTAGCCACCTGAGGATATATATCAAAAGGGGTGAGCTAGAATCCCAATAAGAGGATAGATAAGAACAATATAGCATGGGGTGATAATAATCACAACATGGGAAAAAGATCATGAACATGAGAGGAATCATAAATATAAGACTTGAAATGTGGAAATGCATAAAAATGAAACATCATGTCTTAGTGGTTAACCACCACACATACTTGTGAACCATTATAGCATATTTTTAACACATAATTTCACATTTACTCATGATATTAATCACATTACCCAATGCATTAGAGCACTATATAATTCCGGGTGCACCCGTCACATCATAACATTATCATTTAGAATGCATGCCACAATGAAAATATAACATAAATAAACATAACTAACCCATGAAAAGAAATGGGTTTCATCTCATAAGAACACATTCATAAACTTTGGGTTCCCAAAAGAAAGAGGAAACAACATACTTGATACAAGAACCATCAACCTTGAATGAGAGGTAAAAGGTGATTTCTTAAAAGAAGAGTTCTTTTGGAAAATATTTTAATTGACATAAACTTTAGTAGAAAACATTTATATCCCAGAAAAGGTATTATAATTATGAAAAAATGATCTTTAAAGAGTAACCATATCAAAAATGGTGTGAAAGAGGGAGAACCCGAAGGATGAAAGTTGGGTTCGGGAATTTCTCCGTACCTTGTACCTAAATGTTTCCTTCTCTTTAATGTCCTGTATAATGACATTATATTAATTAATTAGAAATCAAGAACAATTTTTACATTAATAGGGTTCATTATGGTTTAATTATGTCATATTATGTTCCTTTGGATGACTTATAGAGTTTAAAAACATTGTTCGGGGATGTTCGTTTTTATGGTTTTTTTTCTTGGGTGGTTCACTTGTATTCTTAAATTGAAGTTTGGGTAGAACATGAGTAAACATCCAGAAATAATATTAAATTTCATTAATGATATTACATGAGTTTTAATTATCTTATAATTAATTATATTAGATCCATTTGGATGAATCATTAGATAACAATTAAATGGTGGTTATTTGGGTCAATTTGGGCGGTTTTTGGATCACAACGAACTTGTTTTAACTTATCACTTAGTAATATGGCCATAAGTTATTTCTAGAACTTTAAATAGAAAATAATACATATAAAATATTCTGTTTCAACCATAAAAATGGTTTCATGACCAGATCTGAAGGTAGAAATGGAAGAAGAAAGCATGTCATTCTTGAAGGTGATAAATTAACACCTCACGAACAACGTTCTCTTAAATAAAATAAAAGGAAGACGGAAAGGGGGTTGGATGATATAATATCCCATTAGAATAATAAAATAACATTATATGTATAATAATATAGTTACAATAAAATTTTGATGAAGATAGGTGGGGAGAGATCAAGAAATGAACTTGAACTTGAAAGGAAATTAAAGGAGAAGAGGGAGGGAAATTACCTCAAGAATCCTCCTCTTGAGAACCTCCTTAAGGGCCTAATATTGGTCTTTTGATGAGACCAAAAGATCTTGAAAGTGGGGGAGGGTCTAGGGAAGGTGTTTTGTCAGATTTTAGAAAAGGATTGGAGCTTGAGAGGTGTGAGTAAATGGGGGTGTGAAGGGTGACTTTTATAGTGGAGGGGAGAGGGGTTTCCTTAATATAAAATTCATTAGTTTATTAATTTCCCCTAAGACAAGAATTAGTGAGTCTTGAATGACCAAGAATAGTACTTTTATCATGTGATCCCAAACCAAGTGGGATTATATCAGCATATCATCATCGATGACTCAATTAATCCATTATTTAGCAATTATTGAAAATTATCGGATTCTACTTTTCATCAAAAATTCAAGTATCTCAGAAAAATCCAAAAAAATTACCCCAAACATTATTTGATATGTAGAATCACAAAATGAAGTCCATTTTTCAAAAATAATTTTCTAAATACTATTAATTTAATATTTAATTAAAATCATAATTTACTTAAAAAAACATTTTTTAAGATTAAAACTGATTTTATAGTGCATTCAAAAATTACGTAGGGTCTTATAAAATTATCTAAAAACTATAAGAAATTGATTCAATAATTTATGAATAAATTTTAGGGAAATAAATATTCTTTTAAATTAATTAATTAATTATAATTAATTATTTATAACTTACAAAATACCAAAACGTTTACTAAGGTCAAATTGTCACTTTCTAAGATGTCTAAAATTTATTTAATTATTCATAGGTAATGTTACTCTTTTGTTGGATTATTTACTATTCATAGGAGTCATATTACTATTCATAAGGGTATGTTACTATTCATAAGGGTAGGTCACTATTCACCAAAAATTATTTTTGTTTCATTATACTCTAAAAAACATCTTGAACACAATCGTGTATGTCAGATTTTTAAAATTCCAAACACAGAAGTGACAAACTTATGTTTAAAGGTCACTTATCACTTAGTAGTTCATTATTTTGTGATTTCTTGTTATTTTATGACATAAATATAAGAATGAAATTTCCATTTAAAAACTTTGGGTCGTTACATTCTTCCCCCCTTAAGAAATTTTGCCCCCGAAATTTCACTTTACACAAACAGGTGAGGGTGTTTCTCCTTCATTGCCTCTTCTGGTTCCCAAGTTACTTCCTCAAACTTATGGTTCCTCCAAAACACTTTGAAAAGATGGGTTGTATTGTTGCATAGAACCTTATCTCTCCGATCCATAATCTTTACTGGATACTCCTCATATGAGATATCATCTTCCAACTGCACCACCTCTAAGTTTAGCACATGTGAGGGGTCTGGTATGTACTTCCTCAGAAGTGATACATGATACACATCATGAACTTGAGCCATATTCGATGGTAGTGCAAGACGATAGGTCATGGCTCCTATGCGGTCAAGGATCTCAAAGGGGCCAATATAATTTGGTCTTAGCTTCCCTTTCTTCCCGAATCGCATGACTCTCTTCCATGGAGATATTTGAAGAAAGACTTTATCTCCAACATCAAACTCCAAGTCCCTTTGACGGTTGTCATCATAGCTCTTTTGCCGACTTTGAGCAGCTTTGATGTGTTTCTGGATGACATGAACCTTCTCTATCATCTCTTGAACAAGATCGGGTCCAAGTAGCTTTCTTTCTCCAACTTCATCCCAACAGGTTGGAGTTTTGCATCGCTTTCCATACAAATCTTCATATAGAGCCATCTGAATACTCTATTGGAAGCTATTGTTGTATGAGAACTCAAATAATGGGAGATGATGATCTCATCCACCTTTGAATTCTAGAGAGTAGTCTCTTAGCATATCTTCAAGCATCTGAATAGTCCTTTCAGATTGGACATCAGTTTGCAGGTGATACGTCGTGCTGAAATTTAATTCAGAACCCAAAGCATGTTTAAGGCTCCTCCATAATTTAGATGTGAACCTTGGATCATGGTCAGAGACAATTGAGAGTGGAACACCGTGCAGTCTCACCACTTCCTTCACATATATCTTTGCAAGTTGTTCAAGCGAGATATCTTCTTGAATAGCAATAAAATGGGCAGTCTTAGTGAGTCGTTCAACCAAAACCCATATCACATTATTTCCATTTGACGTCTTCAGGAGACCTGTGAAAAAGTCCATAGTAACATTTTTTCCATTTCCACATGGGTATAGGCAATAGCTGCATCATACCTTTGGACCTTTGTCACTCAGCTTTAACTTGCTGACATGCCAAGCACCTAGATATATATTCCACAATCTCCTTCTTTATGTTATCCCAGCAGAAGTGTTCTCGGAGATCACGGTACATATTGGTACTCCCATAATGGATAGATAAAGTTGAGCTATGTGCATTGTCCAATAGCTCCTTATTTATCCTAGGTGATGAAGGCACACAAATCCGCATTCTAAACCGAATCACACCATCATCGTCGATATGGAACTCTTGCAGCTTCCCTTCCTTTACTGCATTCACCCTCTTTTGTATCTCCACATCATCCCTTTGTGCTTCCTTAATCTTCCCTTGGATGGATGGTTGTGCAATCATTTGGGCAAGGTAGGATGTATCCCATGCCCTTATGATTTCTAAATCCATTCTTTGTATATCCAAGAAGATAGGGTCTCTCTCAATCTACAACATGGATAGGGTAGTAGGTTCTTTTCTGCTTAGAGCATCAACTGCCTTTTTCTCCTTTCCAGGATGATAGTGAATAGAGAAATCGTAATCCTTGATTAGATCTATCCATATCATCTGACGCATATTGAGCTCCTTTTGTGTGAATATATACTTTAGGCTCTTGTGGTCAGTGTATATCTCACACTTCTCACCATAAAGGTAGTTCCACTAGATTTTCAAGGAAAAAATCATGGATGCCAGCTCTAGATCATGTGTCGGGTAGTTCTTCTCATGTATCTTTAACTGTCGTGAGGCATAGGCTATCACATTATCATTTTTCATGAGTACACAACCCAAGACTTTCTTTGAAGCATCACTGTAAATCACAAAACTTTCTCCACTTTTTGATAGTGTGAGTACATGTGTAGTGATCAGCCTTATCTTTAGCTCCTTTAATCTTCCCTCACATTCTTCCATCCAGACATACTTTACCCTTTTCCTTGTTAACTTAGTTAGCAGGCTTGACAATAATGAGAAGTTTCTCACAAAATTTCGGTAGTACCCAGCTAATCCAAGAAAACTACGGATTTTTGTGACACTAGAGGGCCTGGGCCATTCCTCAATTGCATTTTTCTTTGAAGGATCCATAGAAAATCCCTCACTTATGATCACATGTCCCAAGAACATGACTTGATTCATCCAAAATTCACACTTTCTGAACTTGGCATACAACTTCTCCTTTCTTAATGTCGCCAACACAAGTCTTAGATTTTCTTCATGTTCCTCCTTTCTTTTGGATTAGATTAGAATATAATCGATAAACACTACCAAAAAATTGTCGAGGTAATATATAAAGACTCTATTCATCAAATCCATGAAGATTGCAGGGGTATTAGTTAGTACAAAGGGCATCACCAAAAACTCATAGTGCTCGTACCTTGTTCAGAAGGCAGTCTTTTGAATATCTTCCTTCTTCACCTTTACCTGATGATATCCAGAACAAATATCCACCTTTGAGAAGTATTGAGCTCCTCTTAACTGGTCGAACAAGTCATCAATACTTGGGAGAGGATACTTGTTCTTTTTGGTGACCTTATTGAGTTCCCGATAATCAATACACAGCCGCATTGTTCCATCCTTCTTCTTCACAAAGAGCACTGGCACACCCCAAGGTGATGCACTAGGGCGTATGAACCCTTTGTCCAGATGATCTTGTAGCTGCTTTTTTAACTCCTCTAGTTCGATAGAAGCCATCCTATAGGGTCACTTCAAGATAGGAGTAGCTCCAGGTATGATTTCAATTGAGAACTCTACCTCACGATCTAGGGGAATTCTGGGTAACTCTTCAGGAAATACATCACTGTATTCCCTCACGATGGGAATTTCCTCAAGGTTGGCACTTTACTTCGACTCAACCATTTGGGCGAGGTATGCTTATTCATAGGTAATCAACACCCACACCATTGAAGGATTTTTCAAAGGAGATTCATGATCTTCCTTGCATTTGTGGAGGAGCATGGGATGGTTCAAAATATGAAAAGATATTTCCTTTTCCCGACAGTTGATATGAGCTCTATATAATGAGATCCAGTCCATTCCCATTATAGTGTCGAATTCCACTAAGGGAAGTATTATGAGATTTTCCAGAAGAGTCTTCCCACATACGCTAATAGGAGAAGATTCAGACACTTGGGTTTCAATGATTCCACCACTTGGTGTTTTTACAGATATCTCTACTTCAAGGTTTCAGGGCTTCGATTCTATAGTTCTAGAAAACTTGAAAGATATAAAGGAATGTGTAGAACCAGAATCAAATAAGACTTTTTCCATTCTTTAGTGAATAGGAAGTGTACCTTGTACGACTTCATTATCATGCTCCACCTCCGCAGTAGTGATGGTATAAGCCTTCCCTTGTTCCTTTGGCTTTGGTGGCTGTTGATGCTGATTACCCTCGAGAGCTCGAGGTTTAGTGCACTGGTTTTCATAGTTCCCTAGCTCCCTACAATATTAGCATTGAACCATGAGTGGTTCTCTCCTTTCATCAGCTACATTCTCCTTCCTTTTCATGTCTTCTCAACACTCTTGACCATGGTGTCCTTTTTTCCCACACTTGAAGCATTTCTCCATCCCTTTGATGCAGTTCCCATTGTCCAACATCCCACATTTTTGGCATGTGGGTCATTGATTTTTCTTCCCACATTTATCATTAGATCCACCATCTTGAAACTCCATATTTATCTTCTTATCACCACATCCATGGGACCATTCTCCAAAATCCATCTCCACTTTCAGAGCACGCCAAAAAAATTCTACATAACTCCCAAAGTCTCAAATTGCAAGAGCCTTTCGAAGGTGTGGTTTTAATCCACTAAAGAATCTATCAATTTTGCTACCATTGTTGATAACAAAACCCAAAGCATACCTTGCGAGCCTTGTGAAATTCTATTCATAGGTTGTGACATATTATCCTTATTTTTTCTTGAGATTTATGAATTCTCTCTCCATCTTCGTGTGAAGAGTTCGTAGAAAATACTTATTAAGAAACATTATCTTAAAGTCTTCCCATTCCATCTCTTCAATTTCCTCCCTTGGCTTGGTGTTCTTAATCAAATCCCACCATTGATCATTTTATCCATCTAGACAATAAACGGCTAGAGTCACCTTCTCCGTCTCAGAACATTGAAGCACAGAAAAGATCTTCTCCATGGAGTTGACCCACTGTTCCTCAACTAGTGGATTGTAGGATCCACAAAATGTTGGTGGTCGTTGCCGCATAAAACATTCGATAGCTAGTTGCTCCCTCTTTGGTGAAGGAGGATGTTCCCCATTAGTATAGTTATTTTTCATAACCTGTGATATTTGGGTAAGCATAACCATGAAGTTCTGAACTCCACCTCCCAAATCATTGGGGATGTTGTTCGGGCAATCATTGCATTGGCCCTCGCACGAATTGTTGGCCTGATTTCTCCTGGTTCCCACCATTTTCTAAAATAGAAAAGGTTAGAACAAAACATAAGTAAAAAAATCACGAATGACTTATTCATTTAAACAATTTATACCAAAAACATAACATATGTAATCCCTAGGTAAATATTCTTGTGTGCATATTTATACTTAGTCTCATGCTATAGGTTTTTTCTAGGGTTCACTAATTCTAATTCCCAAATTAACTAAACCTCCCCCCTGATACCAACTACAATGACCCTACCTTTTATTAAATTACTATTAAATAATTTTAAAGATAAACAACATAATATTATTATACATAGAGGATCCAAAGGTTTAGTGTCTTGGTCAAACTAGGAACATACATAACAATTACAACATCAAGTATAAACATTTATTTAATTTCTTCTTCTCTAGCTTCTTATTGGCACTTTTCCTCTCCTTAATACATGTAGCCACCTGAGGATATACATCAAAAGGGGTGATCTAGAAGCCCATTAAGAGGATATAAGAGAACAATATAGCATGGGGTGATCATAATCACAACATGGGAAAAAGATCATGAACATGAGAGGAATCATAAATATAATAATTGAAATGTGACAATGCATAAAAATGAAACATCATGTCTTAGTGGTTAACTACCACACATACTTGTAAACCAAGATATCATCTTGTTCACACATCATTTCACATTTACTCATGAGATTCATTACATTACCCAATTCATTGGAGCACTATATAATTCCGGGGGCACCCGTCAAATTTAAACATTCATATTGCGCTCTATAATTCCGGGTGCACCCGTCACATCATAACATTATCATTTATCATGCATGCCACAATGAAAATATAAAATAAATGAACATAACTAACCAATGAAAAGTAATGGTTTTCATCTCATACGAATTCATTCATAAACTTTGGGTTCCCAAAAGAAAGAGGAAACAACATACTTGACACAAGAACCATCAACCTTGAATGAGAGGTAAAAGGTGAGTTCTTAAAAGAATAGTTCTTTTGGAAAACATTTTTATTGACATAAAATTTAGTAGAAAAATTTTATATCATAGAAAAGGTAATATAATTATGAAAAAATTATCTTTAAGGGGTAACCATATCAAAAATGTTGTGAAATAGGGAGAACCCGAAGGATGAAAGCTGGGTTCGATAATTTCCCCTTACCTTGTACCTGAATGATTCCTTCTCTTTAATGTCCTATATAATGACATTATATTAATTAATTATAAATCTAGAACCATTTTTACATTAATAGGGTTCATTATGGTTTCATTATGTCATATTATGTTCCTTTGGATGACTTATAGAGTTTAAAAACATTGTTCGGGGATGTTTGTTTTTATGGTTTTTTTTCTTGGGTGGTTCACTTGTATTTTTAAATTGAAGTTTGGGTAGAACATGAGTAAACATCCCTAAATTATATTACATGTCATTAATGATATTAAATTAGTTTTAATTATCTTATAATGAATTATATTATATCCATATGGATGAATCATTAGATAAGAATTAAATGATGGTTATTTGGGTCAATTTGGGTGGTTTTTGGATCACAACGAACTTGTTTTAACTTATCACTTAGTAATATGGCCATAGGTTATTTCCAGAACTTTAAATAGAACATAATAAATATAAAATATTCTATTTCAACCAGAAAAATGGTTTCATGGCCAGATCTGAAGGTAAAAATGGATGAAGAAAGCATGACGTTCTTCAAGGTGATAAATTAACGCCTCATGAACAACATTCTCTTTAATAAAATAAAAGGAAGAGGGAAAGGGGTTTTGATGATATAATATCCCATTTGAATCATACAATTACAGTATATTTATAATACTAGAGTTACAATACAATTTTGATGAATATAGGTGGGAAGAGATCAATAAATGAACTTGAACTTGAAAGGAAATTAAAGGAGAAGAGGGAGGGAAATTACCACTAGAATCCTCCTCTTGAGAACCTCCTTAAGGGACTAATATTGGACTTTTTATGAGATTATAAGCTCTTTTATGTGGGGGAGGGTCTAGGGAAGGATTTTGGGAAGATTTTAAATAAGGATTGGAGCTTGAGAGGTGTGAGGAAATGAGGGTGTGAAGGGTGGCTTTTATAGTGGAGGGGAGAGGGGTTTCCTTAATATAAAATTCATTAGTTTATTAATTTCACCCAAGACAAGGAATAGTGAGTATTGAATGGAAAAGAATAGTAATTTTATCATGTTATCCTGAACCAAGTGGGCTTACATCATCATATCATCATCGATGACTCAATTAATCCATTATTTAGCATTTATTGAAAATTATCTGATTCTACTATTCATCAAAAATTCAAGTATCTGAGAAAAATCCCAAAAACTTAACCCAACCATTTTTTAACGTGTATAATCCAAAAATGAAGTCCATTTTTTCAAAAATAATTTTCTAAATATTATTAATTTAATATTTAATTAAAATCATAATTTACTTAAAAACAGTTTTTAAGATTAAAACTGATTTTATAGTGCTTTCAAAAATTATGTAGGGTCTTATAAAGTTATCTAAAAACTATAAGACATTGATTAAATAATTTATGAATACATTTTGGGAAAACAAATATTTTTTTAAATTAATTAATTAATTATAATTAATTATTTATGACTTACAAAATACCAAAACGTTTACTAAGGTCAAATTGTCACTTTCTAAGATGTCTAAATTTTATTTAATTATTCATAGGTAATGTTACTCTTATGTTGGATGATTTACTATTAATAGGGGTAATATTACAACTCATAAGGTTATGTTACTATACATAAGGTTTGGTCACTATTCACCAAAAATTATTTTTGTTTCATTAGACTCCAAAAAGCATCTTGAACACGACTGTGTATGTCAGATTTTCAAAATTCCAAACATAGAAGTGAAAAACTTATGTTTAAAGGTCACTTACCACTTATTAGTTCATTATTTTGTGATTTCATGTTATTTTATGATATAAATATAAGAATTTAATTTCCATTGAAAAACTTTGGGTCATTACATGCATCACCCAGTTGTGAAAATATAGTCAACTATAACAGCACACATCAAGAAAAACAATTACCACCCAGGGTAACTTGGGTTTTCCCCCTTACATGGGTAAGATACTCCTAAGCATGAGATCATTGATAAGGCCTGAAACTATCCTAATAACCTATATACCATCCCCAAATAGTAATAAATATAAAATAACTCCTTTGATACTGCTTTGTAACATCCCCAACCTGACACCACTAAATCTATGCCTTGGGCTGCATTATCACCTGACCTCAAGCATGTCTCCCCGTATACCAGAGGTTGTCAAATATTTTCAAGGGTCTAGATTAGTCACATGGGGAGATTATACCCTCTTACCATAGTAATTCATATCAAAAATACATATAAACATTGGAGATAACATGATCTAATCAACAAACAGTCATAAATAATCTTTTCCCAACTGGGTACAAACCACAACCAATAGTAAATATGTTATGTCATGATACAATGCCAAGTGGAAAAAACCCCAAAATAAATACAAATGGAAGAATCCCAAAATTTGTCTCGACTTCTAGTCAGGAACCTCATCCATGAATGTACCATATCCAACTCAACTCTCTAGTATAAGTCCCTTTCCCTTATCTTGAATTGCAATCATGAAATCTTCTCGAGTACCCAATGGTGACCCAAGCAGGGTGTGAGTACAACTCAGAAGGCTGCCACCAATGGTGTATAAAAATATTCAGTCTAACAGATAGTGCATGAAATTATAAATAAATATCAATCAAAATAAATACAATTCGGGCCACTAGTTAACAATATCTACTTATCTATACTAACCAAGGTTCCAAATCATTATGTCTCTTTCATTACTAGTTCATCATCAATCACACAAGGTTTGTGGCATTCATTATTTTTATAAGAGATTAATTAAGTCCCTAACTCACTAGGTATAACATATCACAACATCATAATAACCTCACCAAGAAGCCTGAGTCTGGGTGGAATGAAACTATTAGGAGAATAGAGCTCTGTTGCCTTCCCTAACCCTTGCATTGTGGGTGGAGTTAGAGCATCATTCTAACTCAACCTATGGGGGGAGCCTCAGTCCTTAATCCCACACCTCAAGCCATGTGCACATTCTTATCCATCCATTCACCACACACAATCCACATCATAACTAAACACAACTAATACATATAACAATCATAATCTATAATAATCAACATGGTAAATTATATTGTTTCATATCCCATTAATACATTTACCATTTACATTCCAAATCCCGTTTAAGCCAATTCCTATTCCCATGCCTTAATCCATTAAGTATATTCACCAATTTACACACATTAACCAACATTCAACAATTACCATGTATTGAACTAATTTGATCATTTATTATTTCACAAGAATTTCCCACATATTCAATTCAAGTACAATTCTTATATCACTTAGCACATCCACTTTATCACATTAAACCCATTAGGTGTACCTCATAATTCCCAATTATTTACCAATTTTTCATATTCATAAATTCCCTTATGAAATCACATTAACATGTTCTTCAATTCACAAGTCATTTCCAATTTAACATGTTCATTATTTCATATATACTAATTATTTTGGGCAACTCAACATAATCCATAACCCTTCTGACACATTCACCTTTAACCCAATTGACCCACTACTAAGTCACTATGCACCACCCCTTGAGACATTACCAACCTAGGATGACTTCCAACATTCCATTTACAATTCAAATAAACATGTTAACATGTTCAAAAATGGATCTACATTATTACACATCAATTCCACACTTAACCTTTCCAATTCTTAGGTTTGATAAGGACGGCACATCCCATGGGTGACCCTAAAACGTTTGATTCATCCTCGACACATCCCACGGGGACATTGATGGGTTCCAATAATCATTTAGACATCCAATTTAACAAATAAAACACAAGGTAACAAATTCACAACAATAGTAAGGGAATAATTCAACACACATGCACAAATCTATAACCAAACTATGGGGTATAACTTGTAGACCACCTACCTCAAATATGATGATGAACACATTCTCAATTTAATACTTGGATCTGGATTCAAGAACCCCTTGAAGGACCAACCTAGATTTCACTGTAAAAATAGGGTTTTATGGCTTCGGAAGGAGATATAAGAAACTAAAAACCTGAACCCGAAAAAAAAAGCAAGAGTGTTAGACATACCCAAGGCCTCGATTTGCGACCAACAGTGCTCCTAACGACCAAGAACCAAAGGATAACCTCCCTTAGGAAGCTTGTATCATCTAATTGTATCACTAGGGTTTCATGGGGTAAAATGGAGGAAAATACTAAGTTGTGGTTTATAATCCCATAATAGAACTTTTGTAAATTTCTCAACTTTACAGGGCTACATAGTATACATGCTTGGTTTTCCAAATTGCGCGCATGCAACTATCCGAGGAAATATGGGTCACATGGTTACCTAGAAATTCTACACTGTTTTTTAACTGTGCACCAACCATGCATAATCCTTTATCCACGGTTTCATAGTTACCTGGAATGTTCTGCATGGTTTTCACTAAATGTTTGAAAACCATGCAACATGCCCAGAAAGCTCCTTTTTTCTTCTCTATCATGCATCGAACCACTAGAACACCCATGAGCCTTCTCATAGACTTAGGAAACACTTATTTAATGAAAATAAGATACTTAAACGAAATTTTAAATGATAACATACCTTAAGAAAGAATCCAGGATCTTACAATGACCCAATGGGTGATGAAGCCTCTATGAAGGGGACTGGTCATGAGGTGGCTTTCCTTCCATATAGATAGATATGGGTGCTTCCACCAACTGATAAACACATAGATCCACCTCCTATAATATAGGTGGATGAATGATGTCATAATTATCCATGGATTTATATTTTGGTTTTGGATTATGATGTATAGGGGTCGAGCATGTATCATCTTCTCTTCACTTCAATGGGCTTCTACCACTCATTTGAAGACCTCATATGTTTTAAATTAATTTTATTATTTTAATACCAACCATAATCTAATACATGTTTCTGAATCCTCTTTTAGTTTCATTTTATTCTCCTTTATTAACTAAACTATTTCATTTTAGTGTAAAACTTGTTGTTTATATATTTGACATTTTATTTCAATAGGGAATATATTTGTAAAATGGATGAGTGAAAACATGTTTCTCAATAATTATGTATGGGTTATTTTTATCCTTGAATTACTTTTATAGGTCTGATACAAGTATTATATGAAATACTCATGGCTTCCCCTTTTTCAATACACTTTTTAGATTCAAACAAATCACCCTTCATCTCATTCATAGGTGCTATTATAGAACACTTACCCTGTTTATTTTTTATCCACCATATAACTACAAAACCTCCACAAAGATAGAATAAAATAATCACAAGTTTTTGGGGAACCTTAAACCTCATCAAGTATATGAATGAGTCTTTCATGTATGAGCTATACCATTTCTTTCCGTCTTTCCTTCTCTACAATTAAATTTTATAGAGAGGAATTATATCACTTCATCAACCTCATTTTCATCAAGATAATTTCACATAGTGAGATTATTCTTACAATTATTATGATTATTTTAAAATGTTAAATAAATACCACTTGTTAAATTTTCTTTATTTTTCATACCACAACATATTCTATATTTTTTATTTATTCATTAGAGAATAAATCCACCTTTATTTATCTCTTTCCTTATAGTGGTTTTTGTGATACCATATAGGAACACCTCTTGTATAAACTCCTTGGTGACTATGAGTTTTATAATTGAATTATCCTTTCATGATAGATTCTTATTTATTTTTTCATCCTATTTTCTTTTGAAATAAAGTAATTATCATCTATATTATGTTATTTTCCAAATAAATCTTCCAAGAGAATCCACATATCATTTGTAAAGTTATAGTGAGGAATCTATGTTTACACATCTTATTTTAATGATTCCTTTAATGAGTCCTATATTAAAGAATCCATCACAAAATTATTCTTATATATATATAATTTAACTCCATTTCATCTCAATAGAATAATACCTTATTGTATAACTTTAAGAGGTAATCCAAGATAATCATCCATATAAGACATGAAATATGTTTTCTAGGTCTAGAATTATTAACCACTAAAAAAGGAAAATTTATCATTATCTAAATTCATGTAATTTCTTGAAAAAAATCCTATTTTTTCACATGAAATCATAACCATAATATCTAATAGAAATTAGTAACCCCCATTTAGGCACCGTGAGAGGGGTTGAATTGGGGTTTGCCCAATTGAAAACCCTTTAGCCTCATTACAAATTATCTTTTAAGGATCTTATCCCCACATGTGTGGGAAATATTATCAACTATTATATTGATAAATATCCTCACTAAATTTACATATGAATACAAATATATGATTCATATAATCACACAATATTTTTACTTGGTTCACACACATTGGGTTACCCCAAGGAGAAAGTTATCGACATTATGTTGATCCACCAATTAACTACTCGGCTCACTACTTTGGGTGGTTATAATATTTTGGTCACTCCATTCCTAGGTTAACTCCTTAATAAAGTGTTTTGTCTTGGATCACTACCACACAAGAGTCACATGAATTATTTTTTTTGGTTCAGTTCCTACAACTAAAGGCTCATCGCCTTTCCTCCTCCTTTGTGCACTTCTCTGCCATATGTCTTTATGAGCTCATTGTTATTTCTTCCTGAATTTCTATATTTTTTAGTGAAATAAAACCAAAACTTTTATGAGCTCATTGGTCTATTCATTAGTGTTAACTGGGATGATATAATAGTAGTATGTATATATATATGCATTGATTAACTCCACTGCTACTCCATTAGAGAATAACTATGAACTTCCCTTCGAACTATTTCTCCTTCTTTTCATAGTGAATTTGGAACAAGTTATTCACCATGCTACAATTTAATAACTCTTATTCTTAAATTTTATAGTATTTCCATGTTCACTCTTCTATTATATGACTATAACTTCTTCTCCTTCATATAAAAATGATATTCAAACTAACTCCAAGTTCCTTTCCTTTTCTTGATACGATGATATTTGGTATAATTATTGAGATCTATATCTTATCAATATGTAGATATTCAGTTCATCTCTGAGACTATCACTCCTTTTTTCCTTACTTAATCTATTTTATGATGGATGATATAATATCTCCAATGTTATTTCCATTTTTCTTTATCAATGTTTCTATAAATAATTTCATCATAAAGGGATTTTATATTTTCTACAAATACAAACTCAAGAACACTTCCTATATAATTCCAACTATAACCCCCCACCCTCTCTTTAAAATATTTTCCAAATATCACATTATAGAAAAAAACTATACATGAAAATACCTACAATACATTTTTCCACTGCATCCTCTAAGTCACAAATTTCATTATTTTAATTTTATATGCATACTAGAAAACACTAGATCCTCCAAAAATATAACTTCACATAACATGAAACTTTCCAAAATAATAGTTTTAATTAATAAAATAATATACTCAATATACATGTAGGTAGACTATCTTATAAATGGATCCTTCTAATTTATAGTGTGAATCAGTCCTTTGCAACATGAAAAATGTTTATTTTAATTCACTACACCTCAGCTAAAACATCATCTTCATTATCAACATAAATTATGTATCTCATTTGATGTTCAATGATATTGAAAGAATTTATAAATAGTTATATCATCATCTAGTGATTATTAAATAAAAGTTTATGTCTCTATAAAAAATATAGAAAATATCCTATGTCATTTTATAATTCCCATAATTTGGGCCAAATTTATGTTCTTGGCTAGATTCACCAATGTTCTCCATCACATAAATGAATTTCCTTATATGATCCAAATCACCTATGTCATTGTATTCATGTACCTAAACTTATTTATATAGACATATTATCCTACATAAACTCTATTTCATTGGTGACCTTATTCATGAAGTTGAATTTCCTTATATAGGAATTTTCTTATGTCGGGCTTTTTTATACATGAATTATGTCACATAGCCAGATTTGAATAATTTTCTTAAATTACATTGAATTAAAACTGTGTTAATTTTGATTTGAATACATGGATAATTCCCTTACATGTTGAATTCATATATGTGAGTACTTGTTTATTTTTTTCTAGTTTTCTATAGTTTTTTGGTTCTTTAAAAATTTTGGACAACCTATCTCCAATATTCATATCCATGGCTTTCAGGATTCATAGATCATCCCATGGACTCCTCCAAGGTATATGTCATGGAATACTTCATTTATATAAATATTATATACCCCTTCCAATATCTATTAAAAACTTTCATTCTCTACACCTCTTTATAAAAAAATCCAACATATATAAAAATAAGCCCCATTTTTAACAACTTTAAACTTAACCTTAGCCACCTTGTCAAAAGTCCAATCTCACTCAAAGGTATCCAACAATAATCTCTTATTTTCATTAAATAACCTTGATCAGAGTTCACACCACTTTTTAAATATTTGGAACAACCTAATGGATTTACCAAAAATATAAAAATATTTCAAATAAAAATATTAAATTTTACATTTTATAAAATATGTGACAATTAAATTAAAATGGTGATGATGTAGTTTGAAGTCATTATATAATGATTTATTTATTTTATTTTAAATATATATTGATAATTTATAACATTACTTAATTATTTAATTTTAATATTTTCATAGAAAAATGTGTGGTAATATATACTAGGCATGTAAATGAAAAATAACATTTTTGGAAAAATAAATTTTCCTAGGATGAGAGGTATTGGGACTTTATAAAAATATTAAAATATTTAAAATTTTAAAATAGAATATAAAACTAAAAATAAAAAAAATATCAAAATTTTTATAAAGGTATAATGGTACATTTTAGGGTAGTTTTAGGCATAATAGCTCTATGTCATTTGTACAACTACAAAAAAATTGAATAGTTCCTAGTTTTATTTTCTTAGAGTGTGTTCAAGTTTTGATAGAATTTTTTTCATGTTTTCCTAATTGAAAATATAGAAAATTTTATTATAAATGATCTCATATTTCATTTTTATAAATGTATTTGAATATAGTAAGTTTTATTTACTCTCTTACAGGATTTTAATAGGAATCAGAAAAGTTTGATTTTCTATTTTATAGTTATCACTAAAAAATTTATGCATATTAGTGAGAAACATTTTTATTAATTGGAAATTGGGAGCACATTTTTTATTATTATTCCTCTATATATCCATATACTATTTTTTATGTGATTTTCTAGTTATAGATATTTTTTAGGAGATTCGGATTCTTAATATTAAAGATATTGAGTGGCTAGCTTTTGTGAAGTTTTGTGGATTAAGGAAATTTCTATAGGAGTTATTTCAACTTTCTTTAGATATGGTGATTTGTTTTTATGGTAGGTGGTTCTATATATCTTCTTTTATAATATTTATGAATAAAAATATCTTTCATTAATATAAATATACATTATATCATATATTATAGATTATTTTAATGAGATGGTATTATTTCCAATTATGTTTTTCATTATTTTTTTCTAAGGACAGTTATATGGGATGTATAAGTTTCAAAAGGAAGAATAATGGAAAGGTAATAAACTTTGATTAGAAATAAAAAATTGATTGTGACTTCGGTATGTCTAGGTAGTTAGTGAATGTTGTGATTTTTATGTTTTGAGTTTTTACTAATAGTATCATTAGAATTAAAACCCATTATAAGATGGCGGGGCATTTTGTAAGTTTCTTTTGGTTAGTTAATAAGAGACAAGTTATTTTATCAGTGATACTTAAAAAATAGTATCGATAATTAGATAAAATAATACGATGGTGGGGTTTAGATATTTTAGGGAAGATAAGTTTCACAAACATGATTTTTAAGGGTTTTAAGAAAACAATATAGTTCAAATTAATACCGTACCATTTAAGATTTCCATAGTTTTCTCAATAATGTTTGACTAATAAATTTTAGATAGTTATGAGGATGATTCTAGTCATTATTATGGGGTGATTACTCTTATAATTATAATTTAATTACATTTATAACATTAATAAATGGTTTGAATGTACCTAATTCATAGGTTTGTGTTCTAGTAAAACCAAAATTTTGATTACTTTTATTATTTCTCTTCTATTTTATAAAATAATTTTATGGTAGTATAGGTGGTTTTATTGGTAATGTTTCAATGGATTTAGTGGTACTAACTTGGAATATAATTATATATGGTGTTGTTACAAACCAATAACTTATTTTTCAAAATGATAGATATATTATGGGTTTTTTGGATAGTGGATATGACCTAAGATCTTATTCCAGATAATATAATATAGATTTATAAATTGTGATAATTATTTATAGTGGTGTTACTATTTAACCATACTTTCTTATTCAAAATGAAGAATTAAAAAACATAGTTTTTAGTTTAAGAGTATGTGATTATTCTGCATAGTTTTTATTATTTTTTGATATTGTGTTTAAAAAGGTGTGATGTGGATGTTTTGGTCCAAATAATGTGGTTTCCCTTGACTTGAACACCAAGATGGTTTTTATTACAATATGTGTTTGACCATGCTTTCTCTCACTATTTTTTAATTCCTATGTGAGTTTTATTAAAATAATTTTGGTGATTTGGTTCTTTTATCTGGATTATTAGGTAGAAACATGACATAAATCACTAATATATACCTATACCAATGATTTTATCAGATATGTGCCCATATTTTGGTACTATCAAGATCTAATGAGAATAGTGGAGATGGTTTATTTTGATTATAGACTTCTAAGTAACTTTTTTATTATTTTTATTATTTTAGTGGTAGTGAAAATTGTATCTCAATGAAAATAAAAAAAATATGTAATATAATCAAGATTGTTTCCCAATTTTCAGGTAGTGTGTGTTATAAGATTGTTTGGTAGAGAGTTGAGCTTATTGTTATAGTGTTTTATAATGCTTGGGATACATCATTGGTTTGCTTTTAGTGGTTTTTTTTTAGGTATTAGTTATCTATCTCATATCAGGAGACTAATCATTGGTTGGAGTAGATTGATATAGAATATCTACTAATTTAGACATTGATAGTGCATCATTTTCCTTTGGAAGTGAGATTGTTTTGAGAATTATCCCTATAATGGACAATATTGAAATAATGAAATCTTATTAATACATATTTATCCCCAATATGGTTTTAGTAATATATTTTGATCTAGATTATATTGATTACTATTCAAGTAGGTTCCCAATTGTATATTTTCTAAATTTTGTATTGTATCTCCCATGTTTGGAAGTTTTTAGTGCAATTCATAGGTTTAATTCCCTATTCCCTAGATAAAAACGATAATGATGAATTGAGAGATTTTCATTTTTAGGGAGTTATTAATCTTGAGATCTTGTGGTATATGGGTACTCTAAGTCTTAATATATATGATTAGGTGATCTATTTTTGTATGATTTTTTAGGGGTTACTAGAAAATACATATTATATGATTGAAAATATTAGTACTTAGAGTGGATATTGGAGTATGTTTCCTTTTATAGTAAAGTGGAAGCTCTATAATTACCATGGATAGCCACATTAATCATATTCAATGTCATATAGTGCTTAAAGTTTGATTTCTTCTAGAGTTTTTCACAGAACACCTTATTTATCTTAAGCTAGTGTTAGACATTATCAGTAATACTATCATTATTTTCAAATAGATAAATCGATTTTCATATATAATTTGAGGGTAAATAATTTTCCTTGATAGTTTCAATGACCTCTATAGATACAGTTTCATTGGTTGGATATTTATCTTGTTGTTTTACCACTGTGATTATAGTCTAGGGTAGTGGAGTAATAGTGCATAGTATCTTATAGACCTAGTTAGATGTCAAGTTTGGATGTATGTCCATCATGGTGGAGTGACTAGGTGATTTATTTTCCATATCACTATGGTTAAAAAAATGAAGGTGGTAAGGGGTAATATTTTTTAATTTTATACCCTTTATTTATAAATGATATCAATTCATTGTTTTTGTTATTTTTTGTTTCATATCTTTTTCATTAGATTGGTTTATCTATTAAGAGTTCGGATTAATTGATATTGTTATCAACACTAGTTGTAGGTTGTTATGTATAGTATATGGTTTTTTATGGGTATGATGTTTCATTGGATAATGACCATTTATCTTGGGATCTTTCTTTGCTACATATGAATTATTATGATATTATACTTGGTTTATAATATTTTTTTTCAATGGGAATGTGTCTATTATTTGTGACACATGGTTGTTCTCTTAAAATTAGTTATCAATTTTCTATTTTTTATTGTATAGAGAGATCATTTTTTAGGATTTTTTTTCATTTTATAATTTACTCAATTTCTTTACATTTTATTGTTTGGAATTGGTTGTAGTGAAGGAAAATAAAAAAGAGATTTCCCCTATTTATTGAAATTTAATTATTTTTTTAGAAATGATTGAATAGTATCCTTTTGGGTGTGAGGTTGAGTTCAATATTTATTCTCATAAAATTACCAAGATGAAAATTTCCCTCTATACAAGATGTCTCTGGCTATGCTTCTTGGGTGAAGTGATTGGATTAATGATTTATTAATGAGTAGTTTCATCGTTCCTCGTGTGTCAACATGGATTGAACTGATTTTTTATACCATGAAGGTGGATATTATCTTCCGAATTTTAATAAATTATTATCAATTGAATATTTGAGAAGAATCATTATCCATTACTTAGTAATTTTTTCTTTGTTATGATCTTAAAGGTAAAATTTTTTATCCCAATATGGACATATTTTTTAGATATCATTAATTGAGGATTTAGGAAGAGAAAATCCCAATGAATGGTTTTAATTTTAGGTATGGATATTTTTTATATGTGTTTTCATTTAGTTTAGAAACAATAAAAGATATATTTATGGGTTTGATGTAGTAGATATTCAATCCATTTTTCAATCTGTTTTTAGTGTTAATTATTAATGATATTATGGTCTACTGTAGTCAAATTATGAGTATGAAATATATCTGAGGACTATCATGGAATTATTTTATAATTTTTAATTATCTTTTTTGTTATCAAAATATTTTTTTTAAATACTTATGTGAATTTAGTTATCCATATTATTATGGAGAGTTATTTTTTACTAATCCAGTAAAGATTGAGGTAATGGTGTTTAAGTAGTCTCTTGAGAATGTGTTATGAGTGAGTAGTTTCCATAGAATATTAGGATATTAAATAAGGTTAATTTTGATTTTTACTAATATTTTTATTCTTTTATCTACTATAACTTAGAATTATTATGATTTTTTTAGATGGAGGAGTGTCTGGTATTATTTGATTTTATAAATTAAATGCTAACTAGTATTTTTGTTTGAGGTATCCAATAGATAATGGCACATGTGACATGTTTTATGATGCTTTATGTCATATCAAGGTATTTTATTGATGCATGGGTGTGTTTTTATTACTATATATTTATAAATTTATGCCCTTAAGATCTTTACTAGGCTACCCATGATTTGTAGATGGTATTTTTTGTGCTTTCATTAATAATAAAGAGGAATTATCTATTTGGAGGGTGTTTTATAATCTTTAAGGGTTATAATGTTTTTCATTATTTCTTCTCTCATAGATATTTATACTTGAGGTAGATTATATAGATTGATTTTCTATAGAATTATGTTTTTTTATCACATATACCCCTATAAAATGATAAAAAAAATTAGTTTATTTATGTCATGATTCAAATAGTTGTGTGGTTTGAGAGTTAATGAATGATTTGAGGATGATAGAGGTGATTATAGCTTTACATCATTATACAGATAGAGTTCATGGATGATATTCTATTTATTAGATATTTTTTTTATTTTTTTTATTTTATATAGTATGTTCTTGAGTATAAATTTGGAAATTATGGAACTGAGGTTTAGTATGATTAGATTATATATAGTGATGTACTTTATTATTCATCTGATGGTAGAAATAATAGGATTCTTATTTAGGGAAGTTTTTTATTTCCAAATTCATGAATGATGTGGTCTTTTAATAGTTTCTTGGATTTCCATTGGTTATGAATTCAACCATATAAAATAGGTATCATCCATTGTTTAAATAGTTTAGGTTTCCTAGTTCAAATAGATATATAGAATATTTTGTTGTGAGAAGTCTTAATGGTCGGTAGGTGAAGGTTAATAATTAGGATAACTAGTTTATTATCTCATTTGTCAATTATAATATATAATTATAAGGAAATTTCCATGGTTTTCATGACTATGATTACTCATTCACTTAGAGTTTATATTGTTGTATGTGTAGTTGTTAATAGTTTGAAAATTTTGTCTCATTTTATACACATTAAACAATAGTCTTTGATGGATTTCTTGGCGTGATTGTATGTGATGGAGGGGTGAAAAACTACAGGGTATAAATAAATTCCTATGGGGAAACACAAATTTAAATATTTATAAAAAATCAAACTTTATAACTATAAAAATGATGTAATTGGTATGTCCAATTGTCAAACCCACAAGGATTGTGGGTATACTCTAGATTAATTTTATGAATTTAGAATGCAGTTAATTAATTAATGATTTAAAAGGGTGAGAAATAAAAGATATAAAATTAGGATTTGGTTTCAATATTATAATCATGCTATGTTTTTTGATTTATATGTTTATGTGTTTATAGATTTAATTAATTATTTGTTCATCCATATTTGTTGCCCAAATTGGGTATTTAGGGATCCTGGTCTAGGAACCCTTCACTGATCATGTAATCGCATTGTTGGAATGGTAAACTATTAAATTCTATCATAGAACTAGGAGACCCAACACCTAATTTAAACATAATTTCTTAAGATTATGAAATATTCAAGCACATACTAGGGAAATTAGTTGATGTAGTAAACTGATACTCTTAAAATTACATAACAATGGTTATGAAACATAATAAGAATGATATTAACAATTGATAAACATCATTTAAACAACATAAAAATTAATAGAAAAATATTTATAATCCATACACAACACTCCACCTAAAATCAATATACCCATCACTATAGGACTATGCACTCATGCTAATGATGAAGAGGAAGATAAAAATGGATAGAAGAAGAATAATAATACAAGCAGTAGTAGGAATCTAAGGTGTAACATGCACCAGTTATCTTTTCTCTTCTTGTATCTAGTCTCTGATGTGTCATGTGTATGCTTGCAGGCTCAAATAAATAAGCCTTTTCATCAATTTCCTTATATTTGGTGTGATAAAATATCTATTGACTGAGTTTATATGATGTAAATCTAGATTTTACTTTCTGAAATGTGTGGAACATGTCTTATATATTATCTTCCTAATGAATATATGTTGTATGTTTGGATTTTCTAGTGTATGGATGGTTTTTCACTTCTTCTTCCAGGACAATATTAGAGCATAGATGATTTTTACACCATCAGTCCTTATTTTTATGTGGTAACTTGAATTTTGGAATAATTTTTCCCTCATCCCATTTTATAGATTAAAAAAATCTCTTTAAATAATCTAATGTTATGTTCCAACATAATCCATCTTCATTCAGGGTTCAAAAATTTAGTGGCACACTACACCACTTCACAGTAGGGAGCAAAGTGTCAATATCATGAAAAACATCTATTTTTGTTCCCTTTGAAAATAATTTTTTCATCTTTATAGAAATAACAAAACAAGTTAATTAATTCATGAAATATAAATAATATTATTTAAATTATTGAAATCGCTATATTAAAATACCACAATATATATAATGCTAGTATCAATTCCTCCACACTTTAATTAAGGATTGTCCTCATGAATGAAATATCAACATAATAAAATGGATGCACACCTTACCATTACCTTAATGAAAATTCAATAAAGTATTTTTATTAAATGGATAATTTAACTATTCAGGCATCACATAGGAAAATTCATTAATGAATCACTTTTCAAATAAAATAAATCAACCAAGTATCTTACTTTTCATCTTTTGAAACATTTATGGCCTTTTATTGTTCAATTTTAATTTATAAATTCACTATTAATATGAATTCCAATTGAAATTTACCTCACATGAATTTTTCCTCTCATTATTATGGTACAAATTTGAATAGATTTCAAAACATACCTTAAGAAAAGGTCATTTACTATATGCTTGAAAGCCATCTAGAATCTCCACAACCTAGAGATAGAAATAATAGTTAATCATGAGTACTTTGTATTAAGGTTCAAATTTCTACAAGGCCTTAGGTTAGTTGGTTAGTGGTTTGAAAAAAAAATAGATCTCAAAAAAGATGTTTTAATCTAAATCATAATACATGATATAAAAAGATAATCTCAAAGATAATCTCCCTTTATAGAATTTATCTCTCTCTTCCCCCAAAAAATGTCAAATTAAGATCATTATATAAGTAAGAACAATGAATGAATCACCATATATTGGTTTTTTTATTTTATTTCAAATTCAATGCATTATAAAAATCTCACAATCACTACCTAACTAGATATGATCAAAAGATCATCAGTCTGGAAATGGTGATTTTTTATCTTCCCATGGCACAACCCTTTTTTAATTTTTTTTTCTTTATAAGAGAGGTGAATAATAATTTACAATGAATAATAAATGGAGTATCCTAAAATCATATAAAACCATGAGAAAAGTCTCCTAAATGTAGTATATACCCATCTACCATGGATATACTATCCCCAACACTTATTCATTTAAATATCATGTAATATACTGTGAGTAGGGTATGAATATATATATATATATATATCAGTATTGTAGCCTAGATAATTTCCCAAAAATGTCATTAATGGATTTTACAAGAAATATTAGGATTAATATAAGGTGGGAAATAGTATAAGGGTTAAACAAATATGTGTTAATAATGTTAAAAGTGATTATGTTCAATCATTTATTTGATAAGATGCCAAGAATTTTCTAAAACATAACATTCCTGGGTCTCTCAAGAAATATACATTAAAAATGATGGGAAATATTTTTTTATTAAATGTCTTAGTAATGATATGAATGGTTAGGAAAACTAATCATGGGAATACATACGAATAATAAAATAAATTAATGAAAATAATATAATTTCAAGGTAGGCTAAATCTCAGGATAATCTAATTTACAAAGATTAACCTGATCTCATAAATCCTATTTTTTCTAAATTCAAAACCACATTCTTAACTCTAAAAATTAATTTCTCAATTTTTCCCATTCAAATTTATTTATAATTAAATTTAAAAAAATTGGAGTGATAGTATCCTATGTAGTTTATATCTCCTAGACCAGTTTGACTAATGTAAGAATTGAGTATGTGGCTTCCAAATCTAATTAAAAGTTTTAATAAAATTTTATTATGGATATCACATTTTAGAAATAAAAAATTGAAACTTTTACTCTCCTTTCAATGAATTACATGGGTTATTTCATTAAGGTTTTTCCTTTCCATCCCACTACTTTCATTCCAGTGCTTGTGATTAATTTTAATAATAATAAAACACACAAGTGAAAGTATAGGACCTTTTCCAATGAAATTTAAAATATTATGGGAAGAGTATAAATTTTTAAAAATAGAGAGATAAAAATCCAAAAAACTCAGGTTTACTCTTAGAAGTGATTTTTTTTAACTTCTTTGGATTGACCATACCACTTTAAACTCAAGTTTAAGATGATTAAAATGATGCTACCTAGTTGGGATCAATAAAAGGTCTCATATCTAGTTTTTCAATGTAGTTTCGAACCTTTACTTACTCTGAAAAAAATATTGACACTTTTTATTGGAATCATGTTCTTAATTTATATTAGTTTGATCACCCACTTAATTTCAAACCAGAAAATACATGCTTCAGTTCATGCACCACCAAAACTTGGTGGCCTTTTTAATACTTTTTTTCTTTAGTTATCTCGCTAATGTTGGTTATATCTTCTTTCAACTTTCCACTTGTCCTCTAAACTTTGAAAGTATCTACCTTTTAATGGGGATTAAAAAACTGTTTAGATATTATTGCTTCTTAGGTAGCTCCTTTAACACCATAGAAAAGTATTCTCTTGAGAGTGAAATCATCCTGGTCTCTTCCATTTTTTACTAGATTGTTCATAAACATTTATTATATTGGAATATCTTCAAGGGTTTCTAAAAAAGTAACATTAATTTTCATTTTTTAAAACTATTCAATAAATTTACCACTTTTCACTTCCAGCTAGTCCTAGTTCATCTTTTTAATAAATATTAAACATGGTTTGTATGGTGGTGGTTCTTCCATCACAAATTCTTCTTCATATTTATAATTATTATTCATTTCCTTATCTTCAATAAATATCTCCTACGAGTATTCTTGTTGTATCCTAATTGGATCTAGGTAGTCCTCTATGACTTTTCAACTTCTTAGAGTTATTATTTTCACATTGTCTTGTGGGTGCACTTATGGATTTTTTGGTAAAACTTATCTTGACTTATCTCTAATTTATAAAATGATATGATGAAATTTAATCTTTAAATTTTATAATCCATACTCTTGGTTAATTTATTATTCCTTTGTGTCTTTGAGTATGTCCTTGTTTGTGGTCATGAAAGTGGCCATAGTTTCTTCCAAGGTAAGGATTTGTCTTAAAAGTGAGGGACCTATTGGAACCAGAAAATGCATTCACAAAATATTCCAAATACTTTCATAAATGATCTAAGATCATATCCCATTCTGAAATCTTCAATTTGACCAGTCGTGGGGACCTAACAGAGTTACGGATTAGTAGTTATGGACATTTGAAGTTGGGCTGAAAAACTGGTTCATGGAGCCCATTCACAAAGCTCCCTCCTCGATCACGGAGTAGAGGGAACTTGACCAGAGCCTCCTCAAGCGCAGCGAAGGTCAATGATGGTCGACTATATGGTTACAAATAGCTTCAGGTAACTTAACTGGAGCCCCCACGAGCGCCGTGAAGGTTGATAACGGTCGAATCCCTGATTACGAGAAACTTGAGGGAACTCCCTCCGGTTGCGGAGTGCGACATCCTTCATGGCGTCATTGTCTATTCGTGGCACACATTTGTTCTCTGTGACATGCTCCGCCAACCTCCATCGCCAATAAATACCCGGATCAACCCCCTTCATAGGGACGTTCATGCCACCCCTTGGGCCACTGATCTCCCATTTCATGGAGCTCTAGAGCACAGTGAAGTGATGCCCTTTGCAAAGGGATCTACCCTTTACGAAAGAGAGAGATCCTTCAGGTTTCTCTCAACTCCGCAAGATGCTTTTCTCCATGAGACTCTTTTCTCTGTGAGACACTTTGCATCGCGATCCTCTTTGCTTCACGAGCCTCTTTGCTCCGTGAGCCACTTTGCTACATGAGATGCTTTGCTCTGCGAGTCTCTTTGCTCTGCGAGCCTCTTTGCTCCACGAGACCCTTTTCTCCACGAGCCCTTATGATATGCGAGTAGCGTTCCTTTGTTAAGCTTCTCTCGTGAGCCTCTTTGCTTTATAAGCCCCTTTTCTCTGCAAAGATACTTCGTGAAGCACTATCCTTCACGAACCTCCTACCTTCGCGCCCACCGGTCAATACTACGAGGTATGCGCCCCTGCAGCCTTACTCGGGGGGTCAGTGCCTAGCTGTGGTCCCAGCCCTCCAGGTCGGTCCCTTAACTACTGTCACTAACCCCCATAAAAAATGGAGAGTCATACCGTGAACTTTTCAGGTTGGGATGTCAGCATTTTCCATTGTGCCCTTATGTGAACCCACCTTCCACCTATGGAATACCATGATTTGAGATACTCTACACACCATGAAACACCTTGAGTTGACATATTCCTCTTGGTCCCTTTCACATGTCTAGAGTTGATATTCTCATCATCGCTTCCATGATTACCTTGAGTTGAACCATTCCTCAAGTAACTCATCCAAACCCTATCACAATACTCCTATGCCAGGATCCACTAGAAAGGGACGCCCTTGCGTAAGTCCCAAAATTATCCATTTCTAGGCACCTTATGCCTAATATTCCTATCTACATGACTATAAACTGTAGTACACCCTATATAAAAAATATAGGATGCCTCTTACTCCAAACAAGAGATGCCTTATGTGCCAAGAATAAGATGCAATAGTCCTCTCTACATGACTAGAAACTGTATCATTCCTTATCTTTCAATAATAGGATGACTCTCATTCCAAATATGATATTCCTTATGTGTTAGGCCTAAGATGCCTCATTCTATGATTATAGTGGCATAATTTCATGAGTGTTGGAATTTTTTCAATCATTCCACCACTCCACCTCATGCTTCATGTGTCCTACATTTGGATCTTCATCCTCTTTCATGTTTGAAGGGACCCCCCTAATGGCTTGGACCCATTCTGCATCGGCTCACCTACCATTATTGGTCAATGCCCCGAAAGACTTTGGACGACACTTCGATTCATGTCCTATTTTTTTAACATAGTCAATAGTCGACCCTCATTTGTTTGTCCCCATTCAGGATAATGTGATATGGATGATGTGTTTTGAACATGGTCAACAGTTATCCTCCATCACCACACCACCCTCACTGCATTCCAAATGTCAAGCATGTGATTAAAACTTTTCATCTCCCTTTTTTTGGATTGATTCTAACTCCCTTGGCATTATCCCGCTTGTGCACTAGCACATTGGTGTAGACCTCAATTATATTCTTCAACACACCAGTGAGTTGGGATGCCCTTATGGATAGACATGATGAAGATAGCATGGGTAGTTTCCTTGCGTAAGTCCCATCTACCATTTCCGCTCCTTAGTGTCACCCGGCAGCTTTCTTGCGTAAGACCCATCCACCATTGCCGCTCCTTACTGGCACCTGGGAATATTCCTTGTGTAAGCCCCATCCACCATTTCCACTTTTTAGCAGAACCTGGGAAGCTTCCATTCATAATCCCTATCCACCATTACCGCTCTATAGCGGCACCTGGGCAGCTTCCATGCGTAATCCCCATCCACCATTACCACTCCTTAGCGGCACCCGGGAAGATTCCATGCATAAGCACCATCCACTATTGTCGCTCCTTAGCGACACTCAGGCAGCTTCTATAAGTAATACACACCCACCATTACCGCTCCATAGTAGCTCACGGGCAACATCCATGCATAAGCCCTCATTCACCATTGTCTCTCCTTAGCAGCTCATGGGCAGCTTCCATGCATAAGCCCCATTCACCATTTTCACTCCATAGCGGCACCCGGGAAGCTTCCATGTGTAATCCCCATCCACTATTTCTTCTCCATATCAGCTCCCAGGTAGCTCCCATGAGTAATCCCCATCCACCATTGCCTCTCCTTAGCGGTACCTAGACAGCTTCCATGCATAAGCCCCATTCACCACCCTTCATGGCCGCACCTTTACGCCACAATTGTCAGGTTTATTATTGCCTCTTGTTTCTCACATCGAGCATGAATCATGTGATCTTAGAGTAAACAGTGACCATGAAATCCTCCCTAGGCCACCCTAGATTGTAATCCCCAAAACATAAGAAATTACGTGGACTTTGATCCTTGCCAAGGCAATGTACATAGGAATCCTCCCTGAGGTTCAAGCCCAACACCTATTGGTCCTGACCCCCTTCACGTCGGTTCACCAAACTCTCTAAAACTATGTGGACTTTGATCCTTGCCGAGGAAAGGTACATAGAAATCCACCCTAAGGTTCAAGCCCGACATACCTATTGGTTATGACCCCCTTCACGTCGGTTCACCAAACTATCCTGAACTATGTGTTCTTTGATTCCTTGCCACGATGATATATAGGAAGCCTCCCTAAGGTTCAAGAACAAAACCAATTGTCCCCAACCCCCTTCACATCGGTTCACCAAAATATCCTGAACTATAGGGAATTTGATCTTTTCCAAGGAAAGGTACTTAGGAATCCTCCATGAGGTTCAAGCCCAACACCTATTGGTCTCGACCCCCTTCAATTAGGTTCACAAAACACTTCTGAACTATGTTGACTTTGATATTTTCCAAGGAAAGGTACGTAGGAAGCCTCCATGAGGTTCAATCCCAACACCCATTGGTCCTGACCACTTCACATCGGTTCACCTTCGTCTCATATGATGTTAAAATGTACACCCCTTTTTGTCTCGAAAGACATTAAACTGTACACATTTGAACTATAAGGTATTTGATCTTTGTCTCCTTAACCAGGTATATAGGAATCCTCCTTGAGGTTCAACCCCAATCAATGGTAAGTTGTCGTTTTCCCCAATCAATGGTAAGATGTTGTACCCAAATCAACGGTAAGTCGTTGTCAACCTTAATCAGTGGTAAGACGTTGTAATCCCCATCCAGTGGTAATCCATTGTGCTCTACAATCAACGGTAAGCCATTGTCATCCCTTTGGTGGGACCCACATCCTTGGTCTGTCCTAGTGGAGTCAGACCATCCTTTGGATACTAACTACACGTAATCCCCAGAATGTCATCGGGTCACTATCCTCTGCACACACCCAGATTCTATACCCCATCCTGAACTATGTGGTCTATGATTACCTACCATGAGGATACGTAGGAAGCATCCTTGAGGTTCAATCCCGTAACTCATGTCTCATCATGGTCTCTCCCTTGAGCCTATGTGTTTTAGGAAGTTCATTTCCCAACCCAGAAGTTATACTTCCTATAGGTCCCATCCAAGCATCCATTCTCACGGGCTGTCTCCTCAAGTGTCCCATCGCCTCACTGAACTACGTAGAATTTGATTCCCTACCACAGGGATACGTAAGAACTATCTTCAAGGATCAAGCCTAACATCACTGTCATCCTCACATCAGTTCCATATCATTCCCTATCTACTTCATTCAACTCTCCATCATTCAACCTAATTTTTACCTGGGCTACCACATCTCGATGGGATCATGCCATTCCCTCGGGCAGCTAACCATGCATAAGCTCCACACAATCCATAAACATCCAACCAAGATTTCCCCTCTTGTTATGGGTTGTTAACCATGCGTAATCCCCAGCATGTCTCCAGGTCATTTTCCTTTGTGTACACCCCAATTCATCACCCCATTGAACTGCGTAGGTTTTGATCCCTATCGTCTACACAGGGTACATAGAAAACCTCCATGAGGATCAATCCCTGCCAATGGTAAAACTTAGTGTCCCCCATTCTGAGGTGAACTCTCCATGATCTTCCCTGAGTGGTGTCTAGATCAACCTTCATGGTGTGACATCTTCTCTTCCTATTTGGGACACACCACCTCAGATCTGTCTTCATTGGGAATTCTGATCCATCCATATGGTAAACCTTATAGGTGTTCCTTCCTAGGGATGTACCAATTTGATCCACCTTCATGGGATGTTCTGATCACTCTTATACCATCTTTACAAGATGTTAAGCTCACATCCTACCTCAGGTTAAACATGATATTCCTGGGGAAATCCTCGAAAGACACGCCTTTGGCATCACTGTCTCTGATAGATGTTAAACTCATGGAATACCCTAGGTTAATCATGGTAAGATGAGGAAAACCTCAAAGATATGCCTCCGGGATAATATACCCCATGGATGACATGAGATTTCTCGGGATATGAGCCCTTGAGATGCCCTCTTATGAGGAAGAATACAGGTTCCCCAACTTCCACGCATCCAAATATGCCCCGACATGTATGATGTTGTCATCTACTCCGATCGAAGGTTACTACCATGTAAAGACCCAATGGAATGTCCAAAAAGAAGTAGTATAATTAACTGGCGTCCATAAAGGCATGTCACTGGGAAGAGTTTCATGAACAACGTCTTAAGTCTATAAGTGAGACCCGAACTAGGTGACAAGTTCTAAGGAGGAATCCACGGAAGGAGGAACTGACATCCCATCATCCCATTTTGATCAAGGAGCAAACATCCTTGAATAAGTGATGAATTTCACCCACCTTTAGAAAGTAGGAATGGGGGGCAACAGTCAGCGCATCCTCTGAAACAGACGGATGCGCACGCCCCAGCGAAAGAATCAGAAACAGTACCCTATGTTTCTTATTTCTAAATTAATTGTTTACATTGTTAGTATAATTAATATTGTGGTTTTTTCTTCATGTACCCCTAAAATTTATTTTTCTATTATAATCAATATAATTTTCATATTAAATATACTTACCTTGGGATTATGAAAAGCCATCATTACCTCCATTTGGGATTTCATCCAACTATTGTCTCCCATGTTCACCCCTCACATCTGGGTGGTTTCAGTATTCCAAAATAATCTAATACTGGATATATCACATATTAGATTATAGCTATCCATAGGGGACTTTCACAATAGTTATCCTCTTGTTGCAGTATCAATGATGGGCTTATTTTCTTATGAGAGGCCTTTATAAAAATTTCATATAAATAATAATATATTAATCCCATTATGTGATAATTTTCATGTTAAATCCTTGAATATTTTGAATCACTATAATGGTAATCATCATCAAATTGATTAAAATTTAAAATTTATACCCTAATGTTCATTAATTTTGATGGTGGGACAAATTAGTCCATAAGTCTTCTCACCAACTCTTACAATGTAGTGATGGAATGATAAGGGAAACTTTGTGCCCATTCCCTTAGATTTTTAATTTAAGGAATATCTAAATAGTCTTAGACAAACCAAAATATTGGAAACATTATTAAACTGAATATTATCCAAATGTTCAAGAAAAATCTCTATATTCATGTTAGGATCCTCATATGGCATCCCAAAAAATAGGATGAGTTTGAAATAATTTGGACAATTGTAGGGTTTATCTTGAACAAAGGAATGATTTTTAGCGGCACCATAATACTATTCTAAATAACTATTTTTAAAGGATTTATATAATCTATAAGTGTGAATGTATCCTATTAATATCTCAAATATATAATCATTCACGTCAAATCTCTCGTATTTGGTTATTTAAAATTGTTTTTGACTGCAGACATATGATGTAAATCTATATTTTACATCATGAAATTGGTGACCTGACTCTCAAATATTATCATCATGTTTAACTTATTCCATAAGCTTTGATTTTATAGCATAACTTTGCATAGTAACCTATTTTCCCTATACAATAATACAGTATAAAAGAAGTTGATTCCATATGTTCTTTTTCATGAGGTGACTTGAGTTTTGGTGTATTTGTTCACTCTTCCCATATTATGGAAAAAATTCATATCTATCTTGAATATAAATTTCTCCTCTAGCTCAGTCCTACTTCATTCTGGATTCAAAAATATAGTGTCGCACTACACCACTTTGTTTCTTGGCATGAAGTTTCTTCAGCATGCATAAATCATGTATTTTTGTTCCTATTCCAAATATTTTTTACATCTTCTCACAAATCACAAAACAAATTAAGTTGTTAAATAATTTGCAACAATATCAATTAATTTAATGGAACCAGTTTATTAAAATACCACAATATATATATATATATAATTCTCATATCAAGGGGACATATTGAATAAATTTCCTTGATTGATTTTCTTAATAATGATACTAAATTTATATCTCATATTTATATAATAATAAAGAATAATTTTGGTACTCATCAATGTCTGAGCACTACATTTTATCTAAAATTTAGATGGTTAGATAGGGAATGAAATTTAAATTTTATAGGATATGTTGATTGAGTGAATTTTGTATTTTAACATTTTAATAGTTATTCATCAACCTTATTTGGATTTTACATAGAATAAATTCTTCCATTTTTATATTTTTAAGGAACCATATGAGTTATCTTTTAGTCATACTTATCAGTTTTTGTAGTGTTAACTAAATTTCAAGTACACATTAGATATTAGTTATAGTTTGGTATAGAGGAAATTAAAGAATGATATATTGATTTTGTAGTGGATATGAGAAATCATGGTAAGGGGAATTATTGTTTGGATGAAAGGAATAAGCTTTTAGATTTTGATATTGGGGATCATGTGTTCTTTTAAGTTTATCATATGTTAGGCCATGTATATTTGGTTGAGGTAATAATTTATATTTATGTTTTATTAGACTATTTGAGGCATTAAATTGGGTTAGTGTGTTGGGGAAAAAATTATCATGTCCTCTATAATTTAAGTTATTATATAATTTGTTTCATGTTTTAATGTTTAGTTATTATGTTCATGATATTTTTAATGTGATAAATTTTAGAGAGTTGGGTACATCATTATCAATGTATTCTATAGAGATTTAGGATCTCTGGGAGAAGGTTTTATGTGGTTATTATGTTTCATTTGTATGTTTGATTCATAATTATAGTGGAGTTGAGAGAATTTAGAAGTAGGATTCCAAAAATGGGTTTATAGTTCTCATAGATTTTTAAAAAAATTATTTTATCTTATGTTATTGTACCTTTATGTTTTTTATTATGATGATAATGAATATTATTACTACTACTATTATATTGAATATGGAATTGATTAAATGTTTGATTTATCTTTTGGTTTGGATTTTTCTTTTTTATGGATGAAACATTTTAAAATTGGGGTGGATTTAGATATCATTATTTTATTTTCTTATAGTATATATAGGTTCTACAGGAATTTTCAACATTTTATACCTTAGAAGAAATATTTTATTTTATTTGCTACATATGATATAAAATTTTATTTTTTCCATTGATTTTGTGTATGGTTAGTGGTGTTTACCCCTATGTGTGGTCTTTTTTTTGAATTAAGGAGTTTAACTTCCCATATTCTAATGGATATTGTATAATATTGTAAACTAGGCCAATAAATAGTTCATTCAGGGCTCATTTTCAAAACAAAGATATCACCTTTTCTTTCTCTTCACGTTCATCTATTTTTTGGTGATTTCAAACTATTTTTTTATATTTGAGCTTAGGATTTATGGTATTATAATGGATTTAGGGTCTATATTTCCTTGATCTTATAGGAAGGGGGAGTTTTTAGATGAATTCATTATGGTTTTATTCCAATTTATTATCCATTTTTTGATGTTGGTGATTATATATTTATTCATTTAAATCCTTTGAAAATAAAATCATGTCTCTATATTATTATATCATATAGATAGATTAAATCATACAATAATGAGTATTTATATTGGGTTTATTTCATTCCATTTATGTTTGGTACTTTTCTTGGGTCTAGATAGTGTCTATAGATGGCTTTTAAATGGATATAATTTGAATTGAAGAATGATAATTTATAATAATAATGGAATAATGGATAGTGTAATTTGATAAATTCAAATAATTTTTTGATTAAGTGGTCAAATATTTTATATCTATATAGATATCCCTAATGAGTGGGAAGTGATATTGGTAGTAGTTTTTCTTCATGGATCTTCTAGGATATGGTAGGAAGGTATGGTCTATGATAGGCAGCATGAGGGCCTATAATGAGAGGCCTTTAAGTACAACTTTTTAAATTAATTTGTTCCAATTTCAACAAATCTATATTGGGATCAATTTTTATAAAGTTTAATCAGGGGGGATTGTCTATGATAGACTATGACACCCATTTTTCTATGTTTTTAAGGATTACATGTTTATTTCTGAGGACTATGGCATAAAATTGTTGAAGGTTCGAGTTTAGTGTTTAGAAATATTTGAGGTTTTAGTTAAGAATGTTCAACTTAACATCATATTCTAATGTCATTCCTAAGGACCTTATCATAGAGAAGATCATGATGGAGGATAGTGGTATCGGTTCCCATCCTTTAACTAGTGGTCTAGTATAGGGAATTAAGTTGTGTTAGTGGTTCATTTTCTAGTGATAATAATAGGTGGTTTGATGAGATGGTTCAATGTGATGAGAGCTCATATAGGCAAAGTTGATGTGTATCACTATATATTTATAAGTGTGATAATATTCTATGAAATCAGTGCTGATGAAAATTAAATTATCACATTTCATGTACAATACAACTTAATAAGTTTCATGGGAATATTATGATGATCCATCTCCCTCATTTTCATACAATCATGTCATTTTAGTGTTAAAATGGAGACTCAGGGAAGATGAAAGCTTCCAGATATTGATCTAAGGAACCTAACCAAAGTGATATAAAATATTTATATAGGTGTTTAGGGTGATGATATAGCCAAGGATCTTAGGGGGAATATATTATACAAAAAAATGATTCATTTCCTTATGTTATTATGAGCTCATGAGTTCAGTTACATATGCCTGATTCTGGCAGGGTATATACTCTTGACTATGTTCTAGTTGATATGGTAGAGGGTACATCTTCCATGAGAGGTGTGATTCTAGTTTCATTAATTTTTTTCTACTCTTTTTGATACATGAATATCTCAATATTTTATACTATCATATGTGAATCTGGTTAGTTTCAAGCTAAAGAGTTATGACTTAATATGTTGTCTCATGTTATTACTTTAAGGAATATTTTAGACAGTATTTATCATTTCCAAAGGTGTGATATAGTGTTTGTGATATTTAGAAACCTATGGGATTTATTTATCATGTATATTTTTATTCATGATGATATCTTTAGGATGTATTAGTTGAGGCACTTACAGTATCACATTGTATAGTGACCCATAATTTTCTTATATAGATATCACATATTATTAAATGAATAATAATTACATTAAAAAATGATCCATGCTTGAATCATTTATGTCTAGTTCCTTTGGATACTTGGATACATAAAAAAACTGGTTTACATTTGAACTAAATAATCTCCCATATATTTATTCATAACTAACTCCCTTCTTAGACATATCATAAATAATACCTTTCTTAAAATCCTAGGGAATGAAAACATAATATTGGGTGATCTTAGATTATCAGTAAGGGTAAATAGGAGAGATATTAAAGAAACATGAGTATTATGGTATAAGAATAAAATAATAAAATTTTAAGGTCATAGACTGCATATCATAGATCATAAACATGATTCATGGAATAAATATTGACATTTCATAAAACATGAAGAATAATAGAATCAAAGAACGTGATCCATTAGATTGTAACATTGGCATAAGACATAGAATTCTCACATACACATAATAATAGAAAATAATTTCCTTATTAGTAAAGTATCATTGAAAAAACTATCATAGTGGAATGGTTTCACTCCCTATAAACATTATACTTAGTTATAACATTACCACCATCATTGGTTACAACATAAAAATTATCAGATAATGTAAAATATGGGTGTTCCACAAGATCATAAAACATTAATCATATCATAACCCATGAAAAGAAATAGGATTCAAAATCAATTCATCATAAAAACCCATGGGAAAGGAACTATTTTCATAAACATCTTATCATCATAAACATAAAAAATCCAGATAAATCGGAAGGATGTATCATTAGATGATATTCACAATAAAACTTAAGTAACATCAAAGTATTTCATCTTTGATGGAAAATTAATTTGAAATGTCACTAGAAACATTTTTTGAGGATAATAAACTTTTCATCTTGAAGTAATTTATTTGAAATTTAAAACAACCCAAATTTTAAAGAAGAAAAAAAATTCTTTCAAAATAACATTGTAATGTTATAAATAATACATTAAATCATTTAGCATTCATGATGGTATAAAACATTGTTCATATTTTACATGTTAAAATGAAGATTATATTCACATTTTTAGTAAAAATTAAAATGATCCTTGTTCAAAATATGATAAGAAGTTTCCTTTTGAACCATTAAGTAAAAAAGAAAAACATGGTTAAAATTTTATTTATAAAATCATTGTATAATTTTAATATCTTTCTTTAAAACATTTTTAGAAAACATGTAACCATAAACAACCCTAATAAACAATGAGATTGTAACATAAAACCTTTACAACATTGGTATCATTTGAATTATAAGCCACGTGAAAAAAAAATAACATGATATGAATATGTATATCACCTAATTTCATGGTAATAATAATAAAATACATTTATAGTCATTATATACACCACACAAAAGAAATAAGTGGTGAATATTGAATGTGACCCATAGAAATAAAAGTGAGATGAAAATATATTAACTTAAGTCCCATATACCTTCATACACATTCGAACCTAATTTATAATAAATATAGGTATTTTATAAAATTATTAAATAACCATACATATATATATCATTCCATTAAGTATTTAATTATAACATTTTATTACCCTTTTATTAACGGTTCCTTGTTAAAATCATGTTTTGTGTAATAACTTATTTGTTTTTCATGTATGTTTTGATTTGGTATTTTTAGTCCATTTAAATTTATCATTGTTACATAATCTAAAAAAAATTACCCATTATATAAATATCTTATATATTTCTTTCATTTGTATTTATATCAAACCATAAATGTTAGAAATAGAAAATTAATTAAGATGTTCATTGAGACAATTGGTAGTATGTGCGCATGAACGATGTTTCCATTTTCTAAACTGATGGAACCAAAGGAAGGTAAATAAAATATCATATATAAATATTCATTAATATGTCCAATATATCCCATATATTCATTATATTTACCCATATTAACTTCAATGTAAATCGTAAGTGAAGAACAAATGACATCTCTTTGTGAGGCGGTAGTCATCCGTACACATGAGCGACCTTATCATATTCTCACATAATTGAATATAAGAAGTTATATGTTATATTATAATTATAGGAGTATAATTATAAAATAAATATAATATAAATATGATAAATCTTTTATTATATCCATCTATTATAGGTGGTGATGGAAAACAAATTACATCGCTTCGTAAGGCGGTTTTCCTCAGTACACATGATTCACAATTTCATTTCTCATTTGAGGGAAGAGCATATGGATATAGGTTATTCTAGAAGAATAATAAAATATAATTATATGGGAGATATTTTTTTATTATATCACCATATTTGGATAATATGTGAAAGCTTTTTAATAATAAATAAAACAAGAACACAAGTTTAAGAATTTTATCTCTTATTCGAAAAACCTATTTAGGTTTCTACTTAAAGCCTTCATAGGAGGGTTTCATTATCAAAGTAAATCCTCTAGGATTTATAGAGGTAATTAAGGAAGATTTTTTAGAAATTATTTTATGGAAAAAATTATTTTTAATGTATTAATAGAAGAGGAGAGTGAGTTCTCTTTTATAAGTAGGGGTGAGGACACTGTTGTAATTTTTGAAAATAAAGAGATATATCCACATTTCAAACATGAAAAAATGGTAAAAAATTGTTCATTATCTAAAAAAGATTATTTAATGTTTAAATATTTCTATAAAATAGGAAAAATAGATTTATTTAGGTCATTTTACCCCTTTTAGTTTTAGTTTAACCCATGTTAAACCATTTGTAACATTAAATATTGTCATTAATTTTTTTAGTTTTTACTATTCATTTTTACCAAAAAATACGTTAAAATTATTATAAAATAATAATAATTTGATTCCAAATATGGAATTAAATTTTCCAAATTCCATTCATATAATTGGAAAAAAATTATTTAAAATTAAGTCCACAGACGTAACGAAAAAATGGTTTTCCAAATAGAAAATATTCGTATGTATGGAAAGTTTTAATATCCAAAGTTAGTATAAATTTGATTAAAATAAAAAAAAATGGTTTAATAAAAACATAATTTTACTTTTAAAACAATTATAAATTATATAAAACTTTTTAAATTCTTTAAAGGAAAATGCAGTTTTTAATTAAAAATCATTATTTTTCACTAATCACCAAAAAATTGATCTTTTCATAAAATTATTAGAAATTCAACCTATTATAATTTTTAAATTTTGATTATAAAATTTAATTTAATTTTTTCAAATAAATGTTTTAAATTTTTTTAAAAATTAATTTCATTTATTTTTAACAAAAATCCATAGAAATCATTTTTTGAGAAAAAATTATTTTCAAAGAATATAAATACTTTATAAAAAATTATGTACTTATTTAAAAATATAGTTTTTAGCTAAAAATTATAATTAATTTTAAAATTTTGTTTATTCCTATTAATACCACCAAATAAAATATCTAGGTTATAATTTTTATTTTTAAATAATAATATTAATAGTATATTGTGGTTCATTAAAACACATTGTTGTGTGTAACAACAACTCTAGAAAAAAGTTAAATTTAATCAAAAAAATCATAAAATTATCAGGGTGTCACATTCTATTCCAATTAAAATTAATTTTACCTTTTAAATTAATCACATTGATAAAAAAAATAGGATACTTCTACCTCATCATATCCTTTACTTCCCACATAGCTTCTTTAAATAGTTGGTTTCACCAAAAAAAACATTGACCAAGTGCATGGTATTCCTTCATAGAATTTTTATTTACAAAATAGAATCTCCCTTGGTTGTTCCACATAATAGAGATCATAATCCAGTGGTATGATCACTCAGTTTATTATATGTGTTGGATCAGGTATGTACTTCCTTGGGAGAGATCTATAGAACACATCATGAACCTGATATAGGTTCTATGGAAGTGCCAATATATAATCAATGGTCTTAATACGATCAAATATTTCAAATGTACTGATATACTTGGGTCTTAGTTTTCCATTCTTTCTAATTATCATAAAAATTTTCCATAGATAGACACTTTGAAACACTTTTTCACCGATGTTAAATTCCAGATGTCATTAATGATTATCATCATAATTTTCCTATCAACTTTGTGACACCCTTATGTGTTGCTAAATGTCTCTAAACTTATCTTTTAATTCATATTCTTTCTCAGTTCCTAGAAAATTTCTTTCTCCAAATTCATCCCATCAAGTTAGATTTATACACATTTTCCCATAAGAGGTATTTATAAGGATCTATCTGAATGCTTTAGTGAAATATATTGTTCTATAAAAAAATCAACCAAAGAAAGGTGTTGATCCCCAAAACCTTTGAAATCTATAAAACAATATCTCAACATATAATCTATGGTTTTAATTATTCTCTTAGATAGAACATCTTTATAAGTATGATATGAAATACTGAAACAAAATTCTGTATCATGGTCTTGATGAAGAATTTTCCAGAACTATAAGGTAAACCTTGGATATTGATCAGATACAATAGAATGTGGTACTCCATGAAAACATACCACTTATTTAATGTATATCATACTAATATAATTCATTGATATATCTTCTCAGACAATGATGAAGTGTGATGACTTTTTTAGGTAATCAACTACAACCCATAGAGAATTATTCCCTTTATATTTTTTGTGGTGTTTGAAAACAAAATCTATAGTGATGGTTTCCCATTTCAATTATCATATGGTAAATGGTTATAACAACCCATTATACTTATATCATGTATCCTTAACTTACTAACATACAAAAAATTGGGATAAAAACTATAAAATATCTCTCATAATGACATCCCACCAGAAACACTATTTAAAATCTATATATATCTTTGTAATTCCATGAGGAATAGAGAATGAAAAACAATGGGCTTCTTTTAATAGATCTTTATTCAAATTTGGTATAGAAATAACTCATACATGATTCTTGAACTATATCATTCCATCTCAATTTGTAATGAACTCGGGAACATTTTTATCCTTTTTTATAGCTCTACATCATCATTCTATGCCTCTTTAATTTTCACTTATATAGATGATTAAATAGTCATTTGAGAAATATAATATTTAATCCCTTAAATCATTATTTCTAGATCTTTCCTTTTCAATTCTAGAAATATTTTATATTTTTTATCCTTTCCATAGATAAGATAGCATGATCCTTTCAACTCAAATCACCAACCACTTTGTTTTCTTTCCCAAGGTGGTAATGTATTGAGTAGTCATAATCTTTAATCAGTTATAACCATCTTCTCTAGTGCATTTACAACTCCTTATGTGTGAATCCATACTTTAAACCTTTGTGATCACTATAGATATCACAATTCTATCCATAATGATAATTTCTCTATATCTTTAATGCATAAATTACCACAACAAACTCAAAATCTTGAGTTGGATAATTTTGATCATGAACCCTCAATTTTCCTGAGTCATAATCTATAACCATGTAACTATGTATGAAAAAATAGCCTACCCTAATTTTCTTCATCACAATATATCAAAAACCCTTATCCACTATAGGGTTATATAAGGATTGTTTCACCAAATATTCTTCTATTCAGTACCTTAAAATGTTTATTGCAATCAACTGTCTAGAGGAACTTGGATCCCTTCCCAGTTAACTTGTTGAGTGGATTATATTATTGTGATAAATTATTCACAACTCGTTAATAATATCGAGCTAATACTAGGAAACTATAGATCTTAGTCACCATAGTTGATCTATGCCAATGATCAATAACATCTACCTTTGATGATCTACCGGTATAACCTCTCTGGAGATTATGTGACCCAAAAATGAAACTTTTGGTAACCAAAATTCACACTTTGTAAAGTCTTCATACATTTTATCCTTACTTAGGGTCTTTAGTACAATTCCCAAGTAATATTTACAATCTTCCTTTCTATTTGAATAATTGAGAATATAATATCTAAATACTACCAAAAACTAGTCAGGGTAATCTCTAAGGACTCTATTCATTAAATATAGGAAGACATGTGGAATTAGTAAGATCAAAAGGAATCAATATATACTCATAGTGTTTATACCTTTTTTGGAATGTTGTATTTGGTATAACCATGTTCTTAACCCTTAATTTATGATATCCAAAATGAAGGTCAATCTTGGAAATGTATTGATCTCTATGTAATTGATCAAAAAAATAATCAATTTAGGGTAGAGGATACTTGTTCTTGATTGTGATCTTGTTCATCTCTTAAAAATCAATGAAGAGTCTCATCAATCCATATTTATTTTTATCAAAAAGAATAGGTGTGCCCCAAAGTGACACACAAGGACAAATGAATCCCCTGATAATATTCTCCTAGATTTTCTTCTTTAATTCTTGTAAATCAATCAAGTTTATTCTATAGGTAGACTTTGAAATAGTTTTAGTACCATGTATGAGTTATATTGAGAACTCAACATCACATTTTGATGGAATACTAAGAAACCATTCAAGAAATACATCAAATAACTCCCATATAATAGGAATATCATTGATATCAAGTTCATCCCCAACCATCTAAGATAAAAATACCTTTTGAATAGGAATGAAGAACCATACAATGGATTTGTTTTCCATCATAAGTTTATATTTATCATCACACTGAAAGATGATCATAGATTGGTTAGGAATATATAATGTGACTTCCCTTACTTGGAAATTGATATGGTATTTATGTACTAAAATACAATCCATGCCTAATACAACCTCAAATTCAACCAAAGGGAGAATAATAAGATTTGAAGGAAGTATATTCCCACAACCTTCAACTAGAGAAAAATCATAGACTTGAGATGTGGTCATCATTCCTTTAGGGGTTTTCATTTCTAATTCAACATCTAATCATTGGGATGACATTTTGATACCCTTATCAATTTATTTAGATATAAAATTGTGGGTAGTTCCAGATTCAAATAAGACATTATCAGTTCTATATTGGATGGTAAGTGTACCTTTCACCCTATCATTATCACACCCCTTATATGAAATAGTGATCACATGATATTTACCTTTTTCTCTCATCATAAAATTTTTCTAGCATCGATCATCATCATTAACCTATAGATTTGGGAACTGGTTATCATAATTCCCATATTTTTTTTAATTGAAATAATGGACTATATGTGGTAGATTCTATGGATATTTATTTCTATTCGAATAATTAACTATCTTGTCCCATAATTTTTTCAATCGATTGTCCAATGACCTTCCTTTCCACGCATAAATCATTTAACATTCCCCTTATGATAATTCCTTCTATGTTTCCTTCCACACTTTGTTCATGAATGAAATATCATCTTCCTTTCTCCAGGGTTTTTAGAGTTTCCATTGAATGACATCATACTTTTATTATCAAAACCATGTGATTTATGGGTATCTCTAATATTTATTTATACCATAACATCACAATTAATTATTTATTCATTTATACTAAATTTCCTTATGTTCAATCCCCTTCAGATACATCAATTTAAGACACTGAAGAATCAATCAACCATACTTTCAGGTTGGATGGTAATACTAGAAGCATACATCATTATTATCATAAAATTCACCACATAGGTGACAACGTATTTACCATCCTTCTTCTTTAACATAAGAAATTACTTATCCATTTTTTGTGAGAATAATATGAGTAAATTACTTTTTGAAAAATAATTTATTAAACTTGTTCCATTCTATGGAGTCAATTTCATCTTGTTGACTCATATTCTTGATAAGATTCCACAATTTATCTGATTTTCCTAACAAATTATAGGTATCCAAAATGAAATTTTCATTCTATAAAAATCGGAGAATGTAAAATACCTTTTTAGGGGAACTATAAAATAGTTTAGTAACTAATATATTAATATAACCAATAAAATAAGGTGGAAATTTCTTTATGATGGAATCAAAAAAAATATTTTTCTCTCCTTTAATTGATTATAAGTTCATCTTGATTCATAACTTGAGATTGTTTTGTGATTATAACGGTGATATTTTTCATTACAAATCCCATAATGTTAGTTTTCTCAATAGAATAATAATTTCATCTCCTATCAAACTCAACATTAACACATTTCCTTTAGTTTCCATCTATTTATTGAAACCAAAAATTGTAGTGTATGCAACAATTATCATAGTAGGGAACAACATAATCAGGAAAAAACACTTATATGATGTATAAATCATGACACCTTATTTTAAATCTATGACAGATTAGGATTAACCTAGGTCATTCATGGTCATTATTTAAATATTTAATGATGGTTCATAAAGAGTTTTTGAGTTTACAAAATCTATATCTCTGGAGTATCAAACCTGATGTGCAGTAAGGCTTGTTGTCATGAACTAGGTAATGATCAAGTCAAACTCAATGCACCATTTTTAGAGTTATTACCCCTAGGTATAATTTCTCTAGATCCACATCCACTTATAGTATCCATAAAGGGACATAATTTCTGAGAAACCTCTCTCTTTATCCATCACCAAAATTATAAGATATTTTTCTATACTTATATTTATCATTATGGTTCTCACTAAATTTTTCTAAACCTATTTTCCAAAGGATTAACTAAACCTTTATTTGATACCAACTATAGAAATCAAAAAAAATTAATACATAGATATCACATCATTTAAGATGAATATTTATTACATAAAATGATGATCCATGTCAATATCATTAAGGTCTAATGCCTTTTGAAACATAGATACATAATCAAATTCTTTATGGGTGAACGATGTCATCTCTCATTGATTTATTCATAACTGGAACCCTTCTTAGACATATCATATATAATACCATTATTTATAACATTGGGAATGTAAACATAAGAAAGGGTGATCTCATATGTTCAGTAGAGGTAAACAAAGTAGATATGAACATAATGTTAGAATAATGGTTTAATAACAATATAATTCCATTTAAAGGTTATGTCATGCACATCATGGATCATAAACATGAGTTGTGGCATAAATATTGGGATTTCATAATACATGACTAAAAATGGAATCAAAGAACATGACTCATGAGATCATGACATTGTCATAAGTCATAGATTTTTTGGCATACAAAAAATATAGAAAATCATTTCTTTAGTAGTCAATTCTCATTTAAAAACTATTATAGTGGAATTTTTTTAGTCCTTAGAACATCATAGTAGTCAATGTTCACTCTAAATGCTATCATAGTGGACAATGTATCTTACTAAACTGGGTTCAGTCCCTATTCCAATCATGTTTATGTCATGAGATATCAATATTTTACCCAATGGATTGGATAAAGATATAGGTCCCACCCATACTTTTTTATAATGTAACAACTATACTTTATTATAATCTGACCGCCATCTTTGGTTATAATGTAACCACCATCACTTAATTAAAAATAAACATAATTGTTCCACAAGATCATAAAATAATAATCATATCACAAACCATCTAATTAAATGGGTTTCATACAAATTTCATCATAAAATAATCAATAGTAAAGGAATGGGTTTCATAAACATATTACCATTATAAACATATATCATCTAAAAAAAGAATAAGGATAGTGTCATTGGATTTTTTTTCCAATAAAACATAATTGACATCAAATGATTTCATTATAGATAGAAAATAATCTTGAAATATTACTTGAAACATTTCTTGAGGAAAATAAAGTTTTCACCTTTAAAAAATTAATTTGAAATATGAAAAAATCTCAAATTTAAAAAAAATTGAAAATTACATGGTAAAATTTTACATTAATCTTTATATAATTGAGAATTCATAATGGTATAAAATACCATCCATATCATACATATAAAATCTAATATTCCTTTTTCATTTTTTTTAAAAAATCAAAATATCCTTATTCGGAATATAACAAGAATATTCCTTTTAAAACATTTTTTAAATATTAGAATATTTGTAAAAAATTATTTTAAAATAATTGGATTATTTTAAATTATTACTTTATATTATTTTTAGAAAACATAAATATGGAAGAAAAGTATTTAAAGTAGTAGAGAGAAACAATGTTGATTTCTCTTAAAAAATTCATTTGAACTCTAGATACATGAAGTGTGGAAAATGAAATTAAAACATGAATTTTAGTGATATTACTAAATTATAATAAAATTTCTTATTTTCCTGAGAGATAAATTATAATATTTTATCATTGAAACTTAATCATAAACAACCCCGATAAACAATGAGATAGTAACATAAGTCCTTTACCACTTTGGTGTATTTTAAATCATAAAACAGATAAAATAAATAACATTATATGAATATATATAACCTATAATTTCATGATAATAATCATAAAATACATTCATGGCTAGTATATTCACCACAAAAAAGAAACAAGTGGGTAATACATAATGTGTCCCACTGAAATAAAAGTGAGACGCAAATCCATTACCTTAAGTCTCAAATTCCATTATACATGTTAAAAAATCCTATATAATAAATATAGGTTTATTATAAATATATTATAAAAAAATAACTATATATATCATATCATATCTTATTTACTTATGACCTTTTATATGTTATTTAATAAAAAATCCTTATTAAAATCACATTTCAGGTAATAACTATTTTGTTTTTCAGGATTATTTTGATTTAGTATTTTAGATCCATTTATATTGATCATGATTACATAATATATATAATTTTAACCATTATAAAAATATAATATATATTCATTAAAAAAATTAGAATAATCCATAAAATTTAGGGATAGAAAATTAATTATACTATTCATGGAGACGGTGTGTCATTCGTACGCATTAGCGTTGTTTCTATTTTCACATCAGATTATAAGAAAGGAATTTAAATAATATATAACCTTTATTGAGTCATTATTATTTCATATATATCATTTATATTCATAAAATTTACCCTTATTACCTTTTATGTAAAGCATAATTGAAAATACGATTCACATCGCTTCATGAGGAAATAGTCCACCACACACACGACCGACGTTATCATATTCTAATGGAATAGAAACTAAGAAGGTGTGTGTGATATTATAATTATAGGAGTATAATAATATAATAAATATCAAATAAATATATGAAATTAATCATTATATCCAGATGTGAGGGGAGGTGATAGAAAACTAATTACATTGGTTCGCGAGGTGGTAATCTACAGTACACAATATCAGTTGTTTTGTTTGTCATTTGATTGTAGGGGAGATGGATATAGGTTATTCAATTAATGTAATAACACCTAATTATAATTTATATTTTAGTTTTATTATATCATAATAGTTCAAGAACATTTTGAGGAGGTGTAAAAAATAAATAATTCAAAAACACAAATTTAATAATTCTACCTCTTCTTTGGAGAACCTCTTTAGGTTTATACCTAAAACCATATTAAGAGGGTTTTCTAATAAAACTAATGCCTAAAGGTTTTGGGTAGGAAATTAAGGAAGATATTTGGTTAGGTATTTTCTGACATAAAGGGTTTTGGATGGGTGAAGTGGAGAGGAGTGGAGATGCCCTTTTATAAGTTGGGGAGAGAACGCACTTGAAATTTTTGGAATGAAAAAGGAGTACACGCATTTTAAATAAGAAAAAAAATGATAAAAATGGTTCATTTTCAAACCATATATGATATTAGGACAAAATAAATCCATAAAATTATAATTGTAAATGTTATTAAGTCATTTTAACGCTTATCTTTTTTACTTTAACCCCCGATAAACCTATTTTAACCTTAACCATTGTAATAAGTTTTTTCTATTTTACTATTAATTTTTACCAAAATTTAATTTTACCACATTATATAATATTAATTATTATGATAAAAAATATATAAACCATTTTTATAAATTCTATTCACAAAAGTGGAAAAATATAATTTAAAATTAAACACAGAGACGTGATGAAATTTTTTTTTCCAAATAAAAAATGTTCATAAGTATAAAATGTTCTAATATCAAAATTAAATATTATTTTGATTATAATTACCTAAATTGGTTTAATTATAAAATAATTAAACTAATTTTACATTTCAAGCATTTTTAAAATAGATATAACTTTGTAAATTCTTTAAATGAAAAGGATTTTGTGAATAAAAATCAATATTTTTCACTATTCAATGATAAATTAATCATTTCAAAAAAATATCAAAAATTCACCCAAAGAAAATTTTGACATGTTTATTCATAAAATGAATTTAATTTTTTAAAATAAATTTTACAAAAATTTCAAAAATTAAAATTTTTATTTGTTTATAAAAATAAATACAAATTATTTTATTAGAAAAAAGTATTCATAGCATATAAAGACTTTACTAAAAATATGTACTTATTTATAAATATATTTTCCTTTCGTAAAACCATTATACATAATTTTTTAGAAAAACATATTATTATTCATACTTAAAAATTTTACATCTAGGTTATAATGGTCAAGTTTAAATAATAATATTAATTATATATTGTGGTTCATTAAAACTCAGTGTTGCATGTAATGCAAGATATTGAAGAAATTAAATTCATTTGAAAAAAAATCATAAAATTTTCAGGGCGTTACACATTAATAACTACCAAAGGTGTGTGTTTCTCATATAAATTAATGGGAAGGAGTATATCTTCATTGGATAATGGTTTTTTGAAGTGAATAGAGCAGGACACAACCTCTATAGTTACAATCCATTGTAGAGAAGATAGATGGTATTTTTCATATAGTGGATCATATGATGGTTACATACACTTTTCTCCTAAATATGAATTGATTTTAGAATATATTATATAATTATTTATTACGTTTCCCTCATGGTAGATAGATTTATTTTATGATTGATCTCATGTTGTATTGAGAGACTATATTGATATTTTTTATCATAGATCACCAACTATGTTTAGTGAGATAACGGTATTGATTTAGAATATTGTGTCAAATGGTTTTATTCATTTGATTACCTCTCTACAAGGTGACCCAGTTGTTTTTTCCAAAAAGTTTGGTGACATATTGATATTATTTTTGGATTATTGGAAGTAGAACTAGGTTAAAGTGAAGAATTTATACCATTATTAGGGATAAATTATCTTTTTAATAGTTTTTGCAAAACTTGATGCTTCACAAAGATTGATCTATAGCAAGGATATCATCATTTATAGGTCAATATATATGATATAAAATGGGTGTGTTTTGGAGTTGGTGTGGTTTATATAAAATCTTTTTATTCAATTTAGGTTTACCAATGCACTAGTGGTTTCATGTCTCTAATAAACTAGATATTCCATCCTTACCTAGAATCCTTTATTATTGTACTCATTATTGATATGATAATATATTATTAGAAATAATAATTTCAATAAAATCATATAGATATAATGTTGGTTATTCTTTGATCTCATCATCTATAGATCATATTTTCAAAGTTTCACTACTAAATTATAGAAGTTCACTTCCTTGGGTATGCTATATCAAATGATGGAATTTTTATTTATCCATTGAATGTATAATTAGTGATGTATTATAAAATATAAAAGAATGTTTTTGATACTAAAAGTTTTATTTTATTGGATAGTTATTATAGATAATTCATTCAATATTTCTCTCAGATATCAGTGATCATGTTTGGTTTATCCAAGAAGGTTACAAAATTAATGAGTATCGACATATGTAAAGAAAAGTTTTTGGAGTAAAAAATTATGATTAAATGTTCTTTGATTAAAAAATTTTAGAACCAAGGTAGATATATACAATGTATAATAATGACTATGGTGTTGGTTTGGGAGATTTATTAATATAAGAGGATATGGTGGTCTTTATTGGGTATCATCAGCTATGACCCCATGAAGGTAACAATATTATAGATAGTTTGGAGTTTGTAGTTTTTTCTATTCTCAAATGTGTTTACGTAATTATCACTTATGGGAGATATTTATCATCTACATTGATTGTATGATCTTCTAGTACATCTTCTCTCAATATGGCTTGATCTTGTGAAAGAATCATTGTGTGAACTACCTATAGATGTTTGATTTTCAGATGGCACGCTCTCTAGGAATAGGAAAAATATTAATATATAATATTATCAAGAAAACTCAAGGTAAAATGGATAAAGAATCTAGTGAGGATGGGATATTGATGTGATTATATGGAAAATAGAGACTTTATATAACTAAGGTGAAATAGTTCATTAATTTTTCTCCCATGTACATTACATTGTTACTAATGTATCAACAAAAGGCTAGCCAATGTCCATAAATTGATTCCCTATTCATACATAAATGAATTATTATTGATAAGCTTATTTTAAGATCGTCTTAGGATTATAATGGGGTGTTTTATTTCTATGATAAGCTAGTGGTTCCACCTTCTATAAGAGAGGAGTGATGAAGGACTTCCATGCCTCCTGATGGGTCATGTTCTTAAGGTTAACTCAAATATACCATGGTATTATGTGTTAATTTTTTTGGTTGTGTATAGGGAATGAAATTATGGATTTTTTATCTCACTTCATGATTAGAATGAAGAATAATATATAAAATGAGTGACCCAAATGATTTCTTCAATCACTTAAAGTGTATATGTGTATATGTGATTTGGTGAACATATACTTAATTGACTAGATTTTAAGGACCCATAATGATTTTAATGTGGTGTGGGTTATAGTGGAATGGACAAGGAAGTTCACATATTTCCTACCCATATGAGAAACCTAATCAATAGATGATCTGGGAAAGCAACATGTGCTCTAGGTGATATGGATTAATAGTGTACCCATGAGCAATAAATCTTATTAGTATTCTCATTTTACATCTAGATTCAGACAGATCCTAAAAAAATATATGAGGAAATAGATAGTGTTGAGTATGTAATATCACAAAAAAAATAGCTAGGTAGGTGGAGAGAAAGACTCTGATACTTGAGGATATAATAAGAGCTTGAGTGATAGATTTCAGTGGATCATGGGATGAATATATTTTCATTTCCTATCTTTATAGATTAAAAAACATTAATTTTTCATACATATGGATACCAATTATGACTTACATGGATATTCATACTGATCACCCATATATTGCTTATAGGTGGTTGAGTTAGTGATCATCAAACTGAGCTTAGTACAAGAGACCATAGAGTATGTGTATTTATTCAACAAGTGGTAACATTCTACTAATATTAATAAGAAATCATATTCTAATTAGAGAAGATAAACCTTAATGTTCTCTCTGGGGGATTGGATATCTATACAGGTATTGCCTAGTAAAATTATCTATCATTGGATGAAGTAATGGAAACTTGCATAGTGGTATGTAGATCTATTTGATATTGTGAAGTGAACATGACCATATGATACTGGTTGGATATTACTTTATGAAATAATCTTATGCATGAAATTATTCATTTTTCAATTATCTAGAAGTATAATATAGGCCATTTGAGAATTATTGGAAATGGTGGCACTAATTTGGAGTTGTATGTGTCCTTTTAGGAGATATTGATGTGAATAGTAGACCAATTCTAAAAGGTGTTTTAAGGAAAGGTAGTAACTCTTGTAAATGAATAATGGAAACACAGGTGTATTCAGGAGGAGACCTAAGATTACAAATCATATGTATAATCCTGATGGACATAGTTTTTTAAGTGATGATACCTAGAAATTATTATTAAGGATAAAAATTCATTAATGGGGGAGCTTGTAAAACCAACAAATTTTTAGGTATATCTAATTTAATTTCAATTAAATCATGTTGTTTTATGGTTATTATCTTTTGGAGGAGTTTGTAGTGTTTAGGTTTCAAAAATTGATGGGTTGGAAAAGGTTTAATGCTAAAAATATACTATAATTAGATGATATTGGCACAACATGGGACTTTTTGGTATCCTATATATAGAGATCAAAGACTAGTTTGGTTCCACTGAGTGGGTGTGAATCAGTGGTACAATATTTTTATGAATTCTTTCAATTATTAATTCACCCTCTTGAACATGAAATATTTATCAATCCACTTAGTTTATTCTCAATCCCTCCCCACAAGTGTATTTGTAATGATAGAGAGATTATAAAACTGTATAAACAAAGTTTGGAATAAAATCCTACTCATTTCCATGTTATTTAGATTCCCCAACATGGTTTATATACTATAATCTTGTTATAAATTACAATGGATTATGTAGTAATTGGTCAGACACCCTAGTACATGATCCTCATGTTGATTATGGTTCTTTACCTCATCAAACAACTCTTCTACCTTTGTTTTTTAGACACCCTAGCCATCCTATTCATTCATGACTCATTATATGGCCCATCCATGATACTATTATGAAAATGAATAGACACCCCAACTAGAATATAATATTCTTATTTGTTGATCTAGTAATAGATATATCATATTCTTTTTTAGATGATCCTCATCCACAATCTTGTGGGATCTAGTTTTCTTGTGTACACCTTAAAGATCTTAAAAGGCTTCTTAAATAAGTATTCTGGTCTCAAAACATGCTTCCAAATCTTAATATATCTGAATCTTCTCATATTTATTGAATACTCAGGTATAGTGAGTCTCTTTATTGTTAGAACTTCTTTTCTTTGAGTCTATCAACATTAATAGATTTATTCCTCTCATTATATCAATCCTCTCTCACTTATATAGACATAAATTAATAGTTGCTTATTTTTTATCTTTACTTCCCCATCTACACAAACCATTTTGAAAAATTAGTTATATTTAATATTTCCTTTCACTTTGAATATCCACAAAATAAATTACATGATTATATTTCAATTCTAGAAGAAATGGGTTATTATTTAATACCCACTTTTTTACTCATGAAATTTATGGAAATAAAATTTTTAACTCAAAGGTAATTCTATAAAATCCTTTATTTAGTGCATCATACATTTGATATAAAATAGAATATTTAGAAAATATATACAATGGGATCAACTTATTAAACTCTAGCTTTTCCATTTTTGAAATCCATGCATTATTTTTCAAAGTAGTATAATGAATATATATCACACATATCTTGTGGCATGGAAATCTCTCTTGTAGTGTGAGAGATTCCCATGTTTTGATCATGGTAAAATCACAATACTTCTATCTTAGTTTCTATTATCTCATTTATTTCACTTAATAATTTTAGTTAATTCACCCACAATCTTCAGAGTTAATTAATTTAGACTCAAACATATATATTGAGCTTCAACGGAACAATGAATACATTATTATTAAAAACTAGATAACTTCATTTTTCATGATCAAGAACAATAATATGCTTCCTTATCATCATTATTCTTAATCAAATCAAGCTTAAATAATGGTTAGTCTAATATTTATAATGTTTGGAATGCTTATTAATAGCTTAATCATAATCCCAATTCATTTAAATTTCATCATATTTGAAATCTTGAAACTCAACTTTTCATCCTATAGAAAACTTAAATTATTCACAAAGTGTTGAAGCCCTACGCTCAAGGAAAGCATCACACTAGAGTGATATACTCAGTATTTATAAGGATTACTTTGGTAAATTCTTAGGATCAAGACATGAACTTAGTAATAAAAGGTTTAAGATCATTCCTCTTTCAATTTTCAATAGACTTAGAATCCTTAAAATGAAGTCATATAGTCCACACAAAAACTTAGGTTTAGCTTAGTGAGCACCTGAAGCTTTATACTCCCAATGAAGTCAAAGGATTAATAGGTTTAATCTAATGATAAATGACTTTTCTATCTATTTGTGAAACTTTAGAAATATAGATATTCTCAATTAATCTCATAATTACAACCACCTTCTCTAAGACCCCTCCAAACCTTCAAGTACCTCATCCAAGGGAATGTAGGAACTAATTATAGTAACCAACATACATAGTACATCGTATATGGGTTTTCCATATTTATCAAGCTCTATTAGAAAACTATTATCAAAATTTTTACACTTTATTACACTGAATGGCCCGAAGGCCTTTTTTTATTTTATTATAGATAATCCCCATTTTAAGGGTTCAAGGGGAACCCATACATGACCCATAGGACCAAGGCACAAGGCCTGACATGACCCATAATACATGACCTGAAGGCCCAAAGGCATATTATGCCAATACATGACCCGTAGACCCAGCCCATGGAATTTCCCCTCCCCAGCTTCTACATTATTGATCACCTTTAGCTCCCCACCTGCATTGATGATCAGCTAGAATTTCCCCGTACAAATTTGCATGGTGCTTGGTCCTGATGGCGGTTTCCATACCCTCTCATTCTTTCAATCTGGTTATCTTGGCTTCTGGTGACTACTACTATTTCTCTGATTCTCTTATGGGGCCTAATCTGTGTGAACTGGGCTACTTCATGGTCTTCAATGACCTGAAGTCCCTGTGGCCCGAAGGCATTTTGATGTCCCGAAGGCCCTTGAGACCTGTAGGCCCAAACCAGTGGCCCGAATGCCCAAATCGGGTGAATAGTTTCAGCTGCTACAGTACCGGATAGTAACTACTACAGTGCCTGCTATAGTAACTCAGAAATTCGTTACCTTTAGCACTTGTTATAGACATTAAGACAATATCATCATATTATTATGTGATTTTTAGTATATATTCATAAAGATCCTCCAGGTATAACCACTTCTTGCACCAAACACATATTGACATATTAGTATAAATTTCAATAAAACACCTTGTATGCAATAATCCCCCCTTTTTTATATTGTAAATATTAACTCACATCAAAAATTAAATGTGTTTGATATTTTATTTCTACCCATTATTGAAAATTAATTGAAAAGGGACAATTTTGGGGTCTACTTATCTCACTTTACTTCATCAATTAAAAAAATGACATGTTCTTGTTGTATTTCTTTCATTTTAAAATGGATGGATAATATCACATGAAATCTTATCTTGGATCCCATATCTAGGAAACTATAACTATATATGGGACAACCCGTTATATAAAACAAGATTCTATAACAATTTTTATCAATATTTTCCATAAATATACACACTTATGATACCATGACTAGAATCTCTTATCAAGGGCCATTAAGATAATGGTTGATCATAAAAATAAAGATCTTCAAATATCTCAACAAACCATTAAAATTATTTATATTGAAATTATAAAATTCCCCCATTATCTCATATTTTCAACCAAAAAAATCCCTTGATTAGTGCACTCAATATCATCATTACCATGGGTTTTAATTTTGATTCTCTTAGCATAAACTTCTAATTTCATCAATATATTCAGATTCTTAGAATTTCCTATTTCACATAGCATGTAATATATTAATGACCCCATATCTATTTTGGATCCCCTTTATGGTGTGCACACACTATTCTATTTCATAGAAGTTGAAACATTGTGATACCAAACCCCTATATCATCCAACAATTAAAGTTCCATACTTATCCTTGAATTCACATCCATTTATTTCCAAACATAAAAATAATAGGGAATAAGTTGGGAATTCAATGACTAATTAGATGTAGTACTCCAGTTAAGTGTTTCCTCTCAAACTAGGACATTATTTTATTTCAATATCATATTTTAATGCTACTTATTTGACCAATTATTTCATTATCTTCCTCTAAAACCATTATTGATATTGTAAATTATCATTCAATCAATTGAGACATGTCCATTTTTCAAACATTATTCACATGATTTCTATGAAATTTTTGTAGATGACACCTCATGTTATTGAATATCTTACTATATACTAACATGATTTCAATTACTAATTCCATTTTTCTATAAATCCTCTATTTTTTAGGCAACTACATAATTATCAAGACACATAATTATGTATTCATTATTAACATTCTCGTTATCTTTGATATCATCACAATTTTATATTCCTACTTCAGCAGAACATAACTTTACAAATTTTCACTCTAAACCCTCTTCCCATTCATATCATTGGGAATTTATCCTTGTATATTTATCATGCATACATTATATTGGTGACCCTATTATTCATATATTCTTCACCCCTCTTCTAGATATCAAAAAATTTTTTCTTCGGAATATTTGGTATAGAACAAGATATATAATTCTTCCTTAGAGTTTTTTCTACTAATTATTCCCCAAATATCGCCATTGTTTATTTACTATTCTATGGAAAATAAATATTGAAACCATACGAATGGGAATTATGTTAATACCATCCACAAAATTGGTAGAACCCTTGTAATTTTGATCTTACAGTTTGATTCTAGATTTTTCTAGATTTATTTTGATGTTGTCGTACTGAATTAGAAGCCTTCCTTTACCTTGAGGGCTATTATTTTCCTAGAAAATTTATTCCTTCCATTGGTGTGGTAGATTTATTCTCATATGGATTAGTCAAAACCTCATCAGATTTTATTTAAAAACCTGCACTGTTAGAAAAAGAATCTATTTTCAAACTAATTAGGTGCATATTTTCTTTTTCTCTCTCATACTTTTCTTCTCATTATCTTGAGAATATTCACTATTAACCATTATTTACTTATTTAATTCTTCTCTAACCATGTTAAACTCATAGTGAACAATGAAACATGTTCCTTGTATCTTGAATAGATCTTGTTTCTTTATAGTTAGCTTCTCCTCAAGTAAGGCATTATCTTCTCATTCTCTACTTCCTTTAATATTTATTATTTTTTCTCTTAAATTTATGTGACTTCCCGGTTGACATACTCTACCTTATCAATATCCATATTTTTTCCCTTTCACTATTTTTTTCTTATATTTATTGAGTAGGGTATTTTTCTAAATATTTTCTTTTATATTCTCTATCAGTATACATTCCAATTTTTTGAAGAGCTAATTAGGGATTAATCTCCTTTATCATTCATTCTCAACAAATTCCTTATCTTACTATTATATAGTTTTTTATTTTTCTTATACATTTTCTAATTTTGGGAATGATTGTTTTCCTCTTCTAACTCAAACTAGGTTACCTTATTCTTTGGGTAGCCATTTTCAAAGTGTCCAATAACATCAAAATTCTATAACTTTGATGATATTTTTCATTTTACCATAAATTTTACTTTGTTTGAAAGAAGAACTATAGTATTATTGAAGTCTATATCATCCTCCATATAATAATGACTTTACTCTACAACTTATTTATTTATGATTCTTTCTTTTCTCATTACCTAAAATTAAATATAATATTTTATCATTTTTCTGAAAGTTGGTGACTTTTTCATTTCTTATTATATGATAATATTAGTAATTTAAAATTGGTAAAAATATTTACTATCATGAAAATAAGAAATATTAGGATAAAATCTATCTGGAAAATTCCACTAAGCTTCTTAATAGTTGTTTAATCAAATTTCTACTCAAAAAAACCTCAAATATTATATACTATTTTATTCACATTATTGAAATAGTAATTTATATTATCATATCCATCCATTTTAATGTCTTTAAAATTTATCCTAAAAACATATATTTTTGTTTCTATGACATTAATATTTTCCCCATAACCTACTTCTCAAAAAGTACAATTTTTATTTGGATGCTTGTAGTCCTATGAATTTTGTGTATAAATTTTTTAAAAGAGACATAAAAATTTAATTTTGATCCTTACCATCATTCTCCATGTTTTTCTTATCAGATAGTTACATATTCATTTCTTTGGTGATGACTAGAAATCACAATATAGCAGTATCTTGAACCTTTAGGCCAAGAAATAGGGAGTAACGTAGCATCTTCATCCTCAAATTATGATAATTAATTCCATTAAATGTAATAACACCCCTACTATTAATAGAGTTTTTATTTAACATCCTCTAAATATACATGAGTCAATTAGATGTAATCTTATATGTGATAACAATTATAGATCCCAAAGACCATTTATGTACCACTGATAGGAGGTGAATTAGTTAAACACCCATTTTACAAATTTTATCCCTTTTTAATTCTATATCTTGAACCTATTAATGTTCTATATCCACTCAATTTAGTCTCAAAACCTTTCTTTTTATGCAATATTAATAAAATAAATATTAGAAAAAATTATTTACAAGATTCAATATAAAATACTACTCCTAGAATTTCTAGATTGATGTCCCAACATAGATTACCTACAATAAAATTGTTTTCAATTATAATGTTATACATATAAACTAGTTAGGTACACTAATAATCAATCCTCGGGTTTATTCAATTTTTCTAACCCATCAAGCAACTCTTTTTCCGTAGTATATTAGAAACCCCACTCATCTTATTCTTCCTTGACTAGTTATACACCCCAATTACAAGCCTCTTCACCAAACTATTAGATACCCAATCTACAAGGTACTCCACCTCTATATTGATTCAGTAATAGAAATATCTTTTTCTTATTTAGATGCTCCACCTCCATGATCCTATAGGATCTGTATTTCTCATGTAAAACTTCAAGATCATCAAGATCTTCTCCAGTAAGTCTACTAGTCTTGAAACTTCACTCCAAATAATTTGAGATATATGTCATATGATATTTCTAGAATAATAAAGCACAACATGTCACTTTATTGTGAGAAACTCACATATTTAACTCACTTTAAATTAAGAGATTTAGTTCTCTATCTTTCTCTGAATACTCTATCACCTTTACCACTATGATATAATGGAAACCTCATTTTCTTTCTCACTTCTAAATTTCCAAAAACTCACATGCACATGTGACTGCATTTAATGTATCTATTCATTTTCAATATTGTAAGAACCCAGATCTTCATTTCAGGTATGGATCCTTATTTAGGGTTGTTTTTTAGGAAAAAGGAAGAATTGGGAAATTTTCTAAGTACATGTCGTGTACCTAGTCATCATTTATAACCATGTACTAGTTGTGTAACGGTCGTGTAGGTGACCTGGTATACCACCTAAAGAGGGGACTAGTTGACACTAGTATATGGCATGTACATTAAATGAACACGTCATATACTTTTCTTTATAATTGATTAAACAGGGTGGGGTCACATATCATCTCTAAAACACACTTATTCTAACCTCAGTTCGTCTAGGAGTGATTGGGAGTGAAGATCAAAGTCTGAGCCACCGTTTCTCCATCTGAGGTCCGATCTGAACTCCAGGAGGTGCTTTGGAATCCCACCGGTGATTTATTACTTCTTCTTGAACCAATATTCCTGATTTCTACACTATTATGAGTTATCAAGGGTTGATCTTTTTTACCTTTTTTGTATATCTACATATTTCTAGGCTGATTCAAGGGACAACATTTAGGAGTGTTCATTGTAAAACATCTAGGTAGGTGGTTTGTGACTTTATTTGATAGTATTTAGATTATATATAATTAAAGTGACGAATACCCATGTTTAGGGTATTGGGTGTTTTGGATTTTAGCCATATTATCTACCTTCCATGGTTTAATTGATTTAAAAGGGGTTGTAGCATATTTGTAAGGTTTGATTACTTGTTTACGAGACAACCCATGGGTGTGTTTCCCCAGTTAGACTTTTTATGGACATTTAGCCTAGGTTTCCTATGAGTCATACCTTGTTTACATGGCTTTAATTACTTAGGATGGAGTTAATTGATTATATGAATTGCATGTGTTATGATTGTGAATGTTAATTATGTGGTAGTTATAGATTACATGTGTTGCTTTGATATGATATGTGTGCTGATCTTCCAATGGACCATGAGAGCTTTAGACCAGAAAAATTATGGGGGTTTCTATGTTTATTTACATAGGACCGTGAGAGCCTTGGTGTAGATTTTGACCAAGGTGGTATTGACTGTGAGAGATACCCAGAGGTCTTGTATAAATTATTGATTATATATAGATTAGGGGTATTGACTGTGAGAGATACCCAGGAGGTCGTTATCCTTATACTATTCTATGTGGGTCCATAGGGGTTAGACCGTGAGAACATTCCTAGAGGGTCAGTTGTGAATAAATGAATGATTCTAATGAGTCTTCCATGCCAAATCACAAGCTTAGACTTGGTCTTACTTGGTTTTTTATATGGTCTTTTGATACGTCTTTTTTTACTATTATATAGGGGAATACAAAGCTTAGTCTAGATCCCAAGGTTACATTATTCAATGTATTAAAAAATTAATAAATGTAAATGAATGTAATTGGAAACTATAGGATTTTTTACTTTTGAGTACTTCCTAGTTTATTACTTCATTTTTCATATTGCCTACTATATATATATATTCACTGATAGTAAGGCACAGATATTTTGGTGGTTACATACTAGGATTCATCTCTCACCATATCTGGGTCATAATTTTGGACCCAAACAGATTATATGGTTGCAGGTATAGATAAGGGAAAGTTCCCTTCTTCATGAGGTACTTGATTGTTGTTGGAGCTAAAGAGCATGGGGCCAAGATTAGGCTTGCGATGCTGTTGGATTTTACTATTTTCTGTACTTGGGTTTTAGTATTGTATTTTCAGTATTTTGACTTGTTTTTCAGCTTTTCTAGATACATGTGACATGTATTATTTATTTATATATGATTGAGTTGTTTATAGTATCATTTTTCCACTGTTTACTTCTGTTGTATGGTATTACTACTTCTGCTACTCTTTACTATTTGTTTCTATTGTGTTACTCTACCTATGAGGGCATAGTTTCCCCACTATCACACTCAAGGCCCTTGATACTAGTCGGCAGCCTCTGGTGTTCAAGGAAATGCACTTGAGGCCATGTGAAAAACCAGGTATGGGGCACCTTTGGGTGGCACCAAGAACCAGGACGTTACAACGTGATATTAAAGGAGGTACTTTTTTACTTTGTCTTGCTATTTGGAGCCTATATAGTGGGATAGGAAAGAATGGTTAGTTGGTAATAAGCTATGCTTAGGAATATCTAACTTGTGTATAGTTAAAATCCAAGTTACCTTGAATATTTCGATTTTTTGGGTTTGTAATTGTTACAGTTGATTTGATTTCACCATTGGGTGATTCACTTGTTTTGTGTTGTTATCATTGATATTATTGAGGTTATATTTTTGTTTCAACCTGATGAGATGAGGGTATTACATCTCATGCATCATATAGGCACTTGATAGAGATCACATGCCATGCATTCTTGTCATTCCATTTAGGGTGCATTACTGATTGCATGTTATTATGATAGATGTTGTGCTAGATATGCATGTTGTTGTGATAGATGCCTTGAAATAATACCTATTATTTTCATAAGGTATTGGAATTGTAAATTTTCATTGTATGGACGCCAAACTTTGATCCCTATGGTGTTATGGGGCCTCTTGGATCAGAATTTGGTGGATCATGTTTGAACTTTAACTGAATTTTGTCAAGTTATGATCTAAATAAGAATTCCAAGCTTTGATTTGTGGGATTATGGGCTCTCACGGGTTAGAATTTGTCATGTCTTTGACAAAATTTTAAGTTTTTAAGGGTTAAATAAGAGTTTCATAGGCCTACTATCTGGAAACCTAGACAACATGGCGTGTGATGTTATGAATACACACCATGTGTTCTTAGATTCTGGAAGAAACAACTTTTCTTAAGTACACATTGTGTACTATATGTACACGTCGTGTAGTCTTTAATCGTGTGACTGACTGTGTGAGCAGAGACATGAGGTTGGGAAACTTTGGTAGAACATATCCTGATGATTTTTGAGTATTTTCATAGGATATTCTATCATTGCTTCTATCTTGAGATGTTGAGGGTTGATCGAGCCTGAGAGTTCATGCATTTGGAGCAGGTCACTCTTTTAGTGATGGAGTACTCTTCTCATTTTACAGAGCTTCAATGATTCACACCTGTTATGGGAGGTGATGAGTTATATTTGGCTAGGTGGTTTGAGGATGGTATCAGGTATGATATCCAATCATAGGTGAATATTTTTAGGATGACTTCAGTGACATATATAATGAACCAGGTGCTAATTTCGGAGCGCAATCTGGGGGATTTGGGAGCTGTGATCCAGGGTGGTTCAACATCCAATGTTGGTACTCCTTTGACGGATATTAGGAAGCATCACAGAAAGCCTTCACATGATGTTTCCTTAGGTAGCCAGGTGGTATGATACCAGTGTGGAAAGAGTGGTCATACGAGACCACATTACCCAAAGGACCCAGTCGAGTGCTGATCTTGCGGAAAGATGGGTCATCTTCATCTCTTTTTCCAGTTTTTATCACTAGATTATAGTGATATGGGTTCTATTATGACTCCACATTTAGGATTAGGACCACCAGTTTCTCATCAGTCAAGAAATTGGATTTTGTCCAGCTGTTCAGGACAAGGAGGAGTTCGTGGTTGTGGTAGCCAGTCAGTAGGCTTTTAGCGACAGTAGTTTGGATCATCTCAGGGTATTCAGGTAGGGTATCAGGGCCACGGTATATGTCATACTTTTTCAGTGGAGCATAATCAATAGGAGAAAGATCTCGGACCCTCTATAGTTAGAGTTGCGATTCTATTTGCCTTAGTTTTATCTTATTCTCTTTTTGATATAGGGGCATCCCATAGTTTTATATCTGTTGATATTATGGAGAGTCGTGGTCTCTATATCTTTATGTCTGAGGATGTTATGATTCTAGACACTCTGTTTGGGATTAGGATGGCTAGTTTACATCAGTGTAAGGAGTGCCCTCTTGAGGTTGGTGGGTGTCACTTCTTATGGGACCTCTATGTCTTAGAGATGATAGGATTTGATGTCATTATTGAAATGGTTGGGTTAGTCTCTTTCCAGGACTTTTTTGACTACTATCTTCATATGGTGAGTTTCACATCACCAAAAGCAGGTCTTTTCTACACAAGGGTGAGTGGGATGTCCAGGCGAGTAGAGATGGACCCGAGCATCATGGGTTGAGAAGAATTACAGCCTAGATTGATAGTTTATATCTAGATGACCAAGGGAATTTACAGATTGACTTTCCTACAGTGGTGTATCATTATATAGATTTCTTTCCAGACTACTTTTTATGTTTACCTCTGGATCGAGAGGTAGATTTCTCTATTAAGCTTGTGTCAGGAGTGGAACTGGTGTCTATTCATCCTTATAGGATGGCTACACCAGAGTTACCGAATCTTAAGAAGTAGTTATAGGAGTTGCAGGCAAAGGGTTTTATCTAACCCAGTACTCCTACTTGGGGCTCTCCTATCCTTTTTGTGAAAAAGTCATACAGTAACCTCATACTTTGCATGGATTATTGAAAGCCGAACTAGTTGACAGTCAAAAACCGATATTCCTTACCAATGATTGATGATCTCTTTGATTAGCTTCGAGGATCCCGGGTGTTCTTGAATATTGAATTGAGATATGGTTATCATCGGTTGCTCTTTAGACCATCAGATATACCTCTTATAGCCTTTCGAGCAGGTATGGTCTATACAAGTATTTGGTTATTCCATTCGGTCTCATGAACACACTTGATGTTTTCATGGAACTGATGAACTGAGTGTTCCATCCTTACTTGGATTATTTTGTGGTAGTCTTCGTGAATGATATCTTGGTGTACTCTCACACTCGACATGGTCATGCCATCCATAGTATTGAGTACACTGAGAGAGCATCGGTTATATGTTAACCTCTCAAATTGTCACTTTTGGATGGACTAGATTCCCTTATTGAGTTATGTTATCTTAGAGACATGAGTATCAGTAGACCTAGATAAAGTGAGAGAAGTAGTTTCTTGGGAGAATCTGAATAATGTATTTGAGGTACGGAGTTTTTTGGGGTTGGATGGTTACTACAGGAACTTTATATAGAACTTTTTATATTTATTAGCACCACTAATGGGCCTGAATAAGAAGGGTGCAAAGTACTTGTGGACAGATTCCTGCGATTCAGCTTTTCAGGAGATGAAAGGGATATTGACTTCAGCATTGATACTGATTTTTCCAGAGCTAGGAAAGAGTTAGAATATTTAATATGATGTGTTGGGTATCAGGCTGGGATAAGTGATTATGTAGGGTGGAGGATTCGTTGCGTACGGGTCTCAGTAGTTGAGGCCACATGAGAGGAATTACCCAACGCATGATCTCGAGTTAGCTACAGTTGTGCATTCTTTACGCTTTTTGAGACATTATCTTTTGGGAGATAATTTTGTGGTACACACTGACCACAAAAGTCTCAAGTATATATTTACTCGGTGTGATCTGAATTTGAGACATTGAAGGTGGGTTGAGTACCTTCACTCTTTTAACTTTGAGCTTGCCTACATGCCTGGGAAAGGCAATGAAGTGGTAGATGTATTGAGTAGGAGGACTCAGATATAGGTAGTTCATGAGGCTAGCAGTGAGTAGCAACTTATAGCTCTATTCACTAAGATTCATTTGGAGGTGCATGACAGATAGGGGTAGATGTTTCATTCTTCTATAGCTGTTACCTCTACTCTACTGGATAGAGTGTGAATGAGGTGGCTATCAGATTCTGAAAGCCTATTCCTATGGGAGAGTGTGTCAGATGAGGACCCTAATCCTAGATGGACCATGGGTGACAATGAGATATTTTGTTTTCATAGGTGTGTATGGGTGTTAGCAGACATACGCGAGGAGATGTTTTAATATTTTCATTCCTCAATTTGGGCAGTTCATCCGGGTGTCACCAAGCTGTATCAAGATCTACACCATCAGTATTGGTGGCTAGGTATAAAGAGGGATGTTTTTAGTTTTGTTATGAGATATTACACCTATCAGTAGGTAAAGGTGGAGTATCAAGGACTAGCAGGGCTTTTATAGCAGTTACCTATTCCTAAGTGAAAGTGGAATGATGTCACGATGGATTTTATGATAGGTTTACCGAATTCGCCTCTAGGGAATGATGCAGTATGGGTTGTTGTTGAAAGACTCATAAAGGTTTCACATTTCTTGTCGATTAATGAAACCTTTAGTGTTGATGATCTTGTAAGGTTTTGTATCTGAGAGATTTTACGTTTTTATGGGGTTTCGCACTCTATCGTTTCAGAAAGGGATTCCCAATTTAATTTTCATGTTTGTTAGGGACTACAGATGGATTTGGGTATACAGGTACTTCTGATTATATCTTACCATCCCCAGACTGATGTCCATTCTGATTTCACGATTTAGGTTTTGGAGGAAATGCTTTGAGCATGCGTCCTGGTTTTCAGGGGATCTTGGGAGAGACACATACCCCTAGTGGATTTTTCCTACAATAAAAGTTTTTAGGCAATGATTCAGATGGAACCTTATGAGGCTTTCTAAGGTAGGCCATGCCGATCACCCCTATGCTGGATAGATGCAGGAAAGGCATCTATGATGGGACCTCCTCTTGTCCAAGAGATCATTGAGCATGTGGAGTTGATTAGCAAGCAATTGCATAGTCTCGTTAAAAATCTTATGTTGATCGACTAAGATGACCTCTGGAGTTTGAGGTTGGAGATCAGGTTTTCTTACATGTCACATTGAGTTTGGGGCATAGAAGGATTAGGAGATAGGGGAATATTTCATCGAGATACGTTGAACCATTTTAGGTTTTGGAGAGAGTTGGGCCGGTTAACTATCGGTTGTAGTTACCTCAGAGGTATCGGGTTATGCATGACGTCTACCATGTTTCTCAGTTGTGGCGTTAATTTTTGGACTCATATCACATTTTTTAACCTGATAAGGTTGTGTTGGAGGTGGATGCATCCTTCTAGAATCACCCTATTTGGATTTTGGATCGTAGCATGAAGTTTCTTTGTGGTCGGTCTGTTCCTCTAGTACGGGTGTTATGGCAGCACGGGCGACTACAGGACGAGACTTGGGAGAGGGAAACCGATGTACGATCACATTGTCCAGAGTCGTATGAAGTTTCTTCTTCACCACCCTTGGAAGGGAAATTCAGGGATAAATTTATTTAATAGGGGAAGTTTGTAAGAATTTGGATCTTCATTTTAGGTATGGATCTTTATTTTGAGATTTTTTTAGGAAAAAAATAATTGGGAAACTTTCTAAGTACACGTCATGTACTCTTGAGTACACTCTGTGTACCTGGTTTCCATGCATAAACATGTACTGGCTTGTACATGGCCATGTAGGTGACCTAGAATACCCCCTAAAGCGGGGGATGGTTGAGGCTAGTACATGGTGTGTACATTAAATGAACACACTGTGTAATTTTATTTTTAATTGATTAATCAGAGCGAGGTCATGTCACATCTCCAAAATGCACTTCTTCAAACCTCGGTTCATCCAAGAGAGACCAAGTGCAGTGATCAAATTCTGAGCCACCGTTTCTCCATCTGAGGTCTGATCTGAACTCTGGAGGGTGTGTTGGAATCCCACAAGTGATTTCTTCTTTCTTCTTGAACCTCTCTTCCTGATTTCTCCTCTCTCATGGGTTATCAAGGGTTAATCTTTTTTACTCTTTTTATAGATCTACATTGTTCTAGGTCAATTCAAGGGCCTACATTAAAGATTGTTCATCATACAACATTGAGGTTGGTGGTTTGTTCCTTTCTTTGATAGTATTTGGATTATATAAGCTTAAAGTGATGAATACCCATGTTTGGGGTATTGCGTGTTTTGGATTTTAGCCCTATTATCTACCTCCCATGGTTTAATTGATTGAAAATTGGTTGTAGCATATATGTAAGGTTTGATTCCTTGTTTACATAACACCCCATGGGTGCGTTTTCCCAGATTAACTGTTTATGGCCATTTGGCCTAGGTTTCCTATGAGGCATACTTTTTTTCCATGCCTTTAATTACTTAGGATGGAGTTGATTGATTATATGAATTTCATGTGTTGTTCTTGTGAATGTTATCCATGTGGTAGTTATATATTACATGTGCTTATTTGATATGATATGTGTTTTTATCTTCTAATGAACCATGAGAGCCTTGGACCAGGAAAACTATGGGGGGTTCCATGTTTGTTTACATAGGATCGTGAGAGCCTTGGTGTAAATTTTGACCCAGGGGGTATTGACTGTGAGACCTACCCATAGGTCGTGTATAAATTATTTATGCTATATAGGATAGGGGTATTGACTGTGATAAATACCCATGAGGTATTTATATTTACACTATTCTATGTGGGGCCATAAGGGTTAGACCGTGAGATCTTTCCCATAGGTTCGGTTGTGAATAAATAAATGATTGTGACGAGTTTTTCAAGACAAAGCACAAGCTTGGACTCAGTCTTACTTGGTTGTTTAGATGGTCTTCTGAGACATTTGTTGTTACTATTATATAGGGGAATATGGATCTTAGGCTAGATCCAGAGGTTACATTATTCAATAGATTGAAAAATTTATAAATGTAAATGAATTTAATTGGAAACTATAGGATTATTTACTTTTGATTACTTCCTAGTTTATTACTTCCTTTTGTATATTACCTAATATATATATATATTCACTAACAGTTAGGAATAAATATTTTAGTGGTTGACTACTTGGATTCGTCTCACACCCTATTTAGGTCATGCTTTTAGACCCAAACAAATTATATGATTTCAGGTATAGATAAGGGAAAATGCCCTTCTTTATCAGGTACTAGATTGTTGTTGGGGCTGGAGAGCATGGGATCAAGATAAGGCATGTGATGATGTTGGAGTTTACTGTTTTCTATACTAGGGTTTCAGTATTGTATTTCCAACAATGTGAATTGTTTGGTTGCTTTCCTAGATACATGTGACATGCATCAGTTATTTAAATATATTGCAGTTGTTTATACTATCAGTCTTCTGTTGTTTACTTCTGTTGTATGGTATTACTGCTTCCGCAACTATTTACTATTTTTTTCCACTGTGTGGCTCTGCCTATAAGGGCACAGTTTCCCCACTATCACAACCAAGTCCCACGCTTCTATTCGGCATCCTCTAGTGTTTGGGGAAATGCGCTTGAGGCCATGTGACCAACCAGGTACAGGGCACATTTGGGTGGCACCCAAAACTGGTACGTTACATATATATATATATATATATATATATATATATATATATATATTGAATTACATAAGTATTATTTAATTTCATATAAAAGGTATAATTTTTTAATAACAACATTTTTATCTTGAAATTTGATACATTCTCATTCTAACTCAAAGGGTATTATATAGATTCTCTAATTTAATACATCTAATGTCACACCCGTCTTTTTTAAATTATTTATTTTATTAATTTATCTAGGCATTGGGTAGTCCGGGTTGAAGCCTGACTTAAAATTTTGAGTTATTTTTTTCAAAACACACATTTTGTCATTGACAGCGTTCAGCATGCCATTGTCCAAGCCGCGTGGCCTCACTAGGGTCACTACGCGGCCACTCCCGATTCCCCGCACGTATGCCCGATGTGCAACTAATTAAATAAAAGGAATTAATAATAAATAAATAACATTATTTCAGTGGTAAAATAAAAATAAAATAAAATAGAAAAAAATGTGATAAAATTTAATGAATTTTTTTTAATGATAATACTAATATTAATATTAATATTTGAAGATATTATCAATTATTATGGAGTATTATTATTTTTATTATTATCATAATTGATTTAACTCTTTATTTTATTTTAGTACTATCAATTGAGTTTTATTATGATTTTTTATTATTATTATCATTATTATTCTAATTTTAGTTTACTATTATTATTGGTTTTATTATAGTTTTGTTTCAATATTATTTATTTATTTATTTATTTTTCCTAGTGTCTTAAGGTTTGAACACCCCCTCTTTTCCTAAAAATATTTTTCCTCCTTCCCCCTTCTTCTGGTGGCATGGCACCCCCATATCCCTACCCATATCTCCCTCATGGAGAAACCCAGCACCTCCCTAACCCGTTCTTTCCCCTCGCACACAACAACTATAGCGCGCCTCGCAACCCTGACCTCCCTATGCTCGGCTCGCAGCTCTGGTCTGGCGCCCCCTCCTTCCTCCTGCTAAGCGCGCCTCCTCCCATCATCACCACCCCCACCTCTGACCACCTCTTCAGCTGGTGTATCCCCCTTCCAGCACAGCTCCTCTAGTGACGTTTCTCTCTGCCGGACTTCCCTCTACCAATGCCCTTCTGGCCAGTGTGCGCGACGCCCCGTGAACCTCCTTTTCGTCCGTAAAATTCCCTAAAACCCCCTCTTCCAGCATGAGCATCCCCTCCGGTAGATATTTTCTTCCTCCTTTCAGTTTGAGGGTTTTTCATGGAAAAATTTTCAATTCTTAGAGTCGAGTCCTAATTTGTGTGTTCAATTTTGTTGTGTGAGGTTGGATTTAGCTTCCTACGGGTGTGTTTGAGGCACGATCAGTGTTTTTCATCAATTTTAGGGGTTCTTATTCCATTGAGGTAGGATCCCTTTTCTTTTTCCCCTTTAAATTTTGAAATATACTAATTTCTAACATTTTTCATTCCTTGAATATTGAACAATTAGTTTAGCATTTTTGGTGATTAATTAGATTGGTGTGTATTCTATTTTGGTATGTTTTTTGTGTGCGCATGGTCTAAAAAGTGGATTTTTAGTTTGTTTTTGGTGTATAACCATGTGGTGTTTCATGGAATTATTTTCTTAAGTTTCTAAATGATATATTAAATTATGAAAGTAATGCAAATTCTGATTTGAAATGGTCTTGGTTTGCATTTGATCTTTAAAGAGGAACTTGAGTTATGTAAGTGGTGTGAAATGTATTTTCAAATGGTTTAGTGTGCTTTTGGGTTTAAATATTTTTTTTGGTGTAAATTTGTGTGGTGCTAATTTTCAATGGTTTCATAAATTGTTTTTTTATTAATTAAATTATATGTGTAGTGTGTGGTCCCTGTTTAGTGAGGTTTCGAGTCACCAAGTCAAGGGAAACTCACTTGAATATGCATAGGTATGTATTTATATATATATATATATAGGTTCCCCCGTTATACGTATATTCATGCATGGCAGTTTTTATACGTGTATGGGGATAGGTTTTCCTATGTATATATATAAATGTGCATGCGTAAGTGAGTAGAGACAGGCATATGCATATAAGCGTACATGTAAGGATCCCCTTGTGCATGCCCATGGCCATGCAGGTGTGTTCATAGGGGCTAGGTGTCCTTTCATGTACATGAAAGTGTGTATGCTTAGTAGGGGAGCAGTAGCCTTGTGTTAGAAAGTTCCAAGAGTCAAAGCGGAAGGCTTGATTCCACTCTGAGGTAGGTCCCCTATGCCATTGTGTAACGCCCCGACCCCAGTTACCCAGATCCGGTGCATTATTTTAATACATTGGAATCATTACAAGGAATCAAGTCCCGAATGATCGATCAGTTTAGTAGTCTTGGAAAATAGATTACATACATGAATGTTACATTACACTTTATAACATACAAAACAACATAAATGATCATTAATAAACGCCTTTATTCCCTTGGCTTAACCCTGCATATCAATCACAATACACTTCTTGGAATCCTGGGAAAAATAAAACATATAAAGGGGTGAGCTCAGATGCTCAATAAGGATAACAATACAGTAGAAACTTTCATAAATAAGCATAAACATTTAAGGCAATGTATAAATAAAACAAAAGCCTTTTAAACTTGAACTTCATCATAATATGACAAAAATAAAATGAAGTAATTCCATTTAATTATTCACATGGATATTCTAATAGTCGAATAATCACATGCAATATCACTAACCACTTTCATATTGATGGAATGCATAATGCCAGACTATCATAACCACATAGTTAAGGCCATGTGCTAATACTACAAATAAGATTTTGTCAAGTCCTTGTGCCAAGACACTAGTTTGTCTCATGAGACCTACCGATGCATCGAGGAGCTATAGCAGGCTCCACCCGTCACTTACTAAGTCCAGTGCATTCCTCATATGAAAAGGTTTAAACATAACATAAAAATTCATATTAAAACTAGCATACGAAATGTCAATAATTTACCCATAAACCATGAATGTTATAAAAATAACACATCCACAGTCAAACATATCACAAAACCTTCAATACAACATGGAAGATTTTTATCATGATAAATCAACTTCGAAACAGGTTTAAAATCCATTAAAGTATTTTGACATAGATGAAAATGATTTGTTTGAGAGAAATGTGCCTTTTTCATTAAAACATTTAAAAGTAACACAATTTATAAAGGAATACATTTAAATACATTTTTGAATCAAAGTGTCCCATACCACTTTGAAACTTTTGAAAGGAATTTACATTTTAAAAACATTCATGTCCATATAAATAAATCCATAAAAAACCATTTTGAATACATGGAAATTAATGAGAAAGATTTAGAAGAATAAATAATCAAAACATTTGAAATGATGTTTTAGTAAAAAGTTACCTTAAATAATCCATTTGAAAACTCTTTCATGAAATATGGACATGGATAATAAATATTTCCCATTAGATACTTACGTAAAAACAACCTCAGATAATAAAGAGATTGTGAAATTAACCCTTACCAATTTGGTAACTTACAAAACATACACCCCATTGAAATAAGTATCATAAAATGAATATGTAAATACAAATAAATTAAATTTTATTACACAATTAATACAATTATGGGCAGTACATACACCACACAAAAGGTAATAGTGGCAACATGGCATGAATCTCACGGGAATAAGGAGTGAGATGAAAACCCCTTACCTTGCAATTTCCTTTAGTCGAGGGTATGTTTAAACTTCTGTATGAAGACCGTAGTATGTTATTAAATTATACCAGAACCATATTAATATTTATGATATCATACATTATTCATTTATGACTTTATACTACCCATTTAACAATAATTTCCATGTTAATTTAACATTTCAGATAATAATCGCTTTCTTTATCGTACGTGTTTAACTTATTAATCTTGATTGTATCAATTAGATCATTATTTAAATACTTCCAGAATATAAAAAATTATTTATATATCATATATATGAAATGGAAAACACCGTTTATGGAGACGGTAGTCCGTACGTACGCATAAATGCAGTTTTCGTTTTCATAACGTATTGAACGGAACTAAGTGAATAAAATATATGTAAGTACCATATATATATATATAAATATATATATCTCCAGTACCATAATTATTTCATATATTAAAAACATATTAGTAATATATATTTTTATAATCGTCGATGAATGGTGAATGTGGAAATGAATCTCATCGCGTCGTGGAGACGGTAATCCGTACATACGCACGAGCGACAATATAATTTCCTTAAAGGTGTGGAATTGGATGGTATATTAATTTTAAAGAGACATTATCATGTTATTTTCATTATTTATATACATATTACTCATCATTATATCCATCCAGATAACATAGTGTTGAATAACAAATTACACCACGGCGTGGAGACGGTAATTTGTACGTACGCACGCATGGTGACATTATCATTCATAAGATGGATAGAATAATGAATATAGTTGTGAAATATTTATAATAACATAAAATTATATATAATATACTAGAGTTATTATTTTATAATGGAAATAACAAAGAAAGAAGAAGTGGAAGAAGAAAGGAACTTGAAAGAGGGTGGTGAAATCATTACCTCTTCTTCGTGTTATTTCTTTTGATTTGATCAAAAGGGCTCCTTAAGTTGGATTTATGATCAAAATAAGGCCTATATATTGAATTGAGGGAAGTTGGAAGGATATTTGGGCAGGGTTTGGCTAAGACAAATGACTTTGGAGGTGTGATTTTGAGAGAAGGGGAAGTTTCCTTTTATAAGAGGGGTGAAGGTCACTTTTGGAAAAGATTAAAGTATTAATTTATTATACAATCATATTCAGTTTATAATGGTTAAAAATGAATTTATTTTGAGACATAGGTGGTTATGGGTCAAAATAATCTCAAAAAATAGGTTTTAGACAAGTTTAGGTTACCATTTTAACCTTATAATTTAGATTTAACTCTTAGATAAATAGTTTAACTTTTATCGTCTCTTCTTGTATTCTTACTATATATGGTTAATAAACTTACTCTAAACTTCCAAGAGAACCTCAAGTGGCTCATTAATGATATATATAATATTTTTTAATCCCTTTGTCCAAACCTTACATTTTTAGGAATATTATATCAACCAATAATATAGTATTTGTTTTAAATATTAATTTATGTCAATTTTTACACTATTTGGTATTTTATTTTTGTGAAAGTCATCACAACTTGATTAATTCGAAAAATATACATTGAATCAGCCCTAACATGTCATAGTCACCTAAAAAATTCTTTTATGTCATAAAAACTTTGAAATTATATTTATTTTAATATTTATAATACTATTTATTTGATTCTTTCATTAATAAGGTAATTATTGCATCATCATTGTGTCATAAATAAATTTAATTATTTAATCTCTAAAATTTATAAATAAAATACCATTATATAGGAAATCATTTTATATTTCTAATTAATATTTATATTCGAATTTATCTTATGTATAACCCTATATTAAAAATGGTTTAGTTATTAAAATTTGATTTTAACTCTTTTAACTCTTCTTTAAATAAAATAATAATAAATGTCCTAATCTAATCCAAGTGGACCTAAAGGGTCATATTTTATTCCTAAGGTTGTTTTTGGTCGAATTAAAATTATCAAATAGAATTAGGTCATGTGTTAGGGTAATAATAATATCATTTTTACCCTTAATTGCCCTATTTACTTTTAACTGTGGTAATAAAACTAAAAAGTTACTATTCACCAAAAATTATTTTTATCTTATTAAACCAAATTTTACTCCTTGATATTAACTGTATCTCTTGGATTTTCAAAATTCAACTCACAGAAGCGGTAAAATTAAGTTTTATGTGAATTTATAAATTCTCCTAGTAGGTAGGTAAAAGACGGTGAAAAGTTCAATAAAATTTTTATATATCTAAAATTATTATAAACTGACTCCAATGAATTAAATTGAACTTATATATGTATTATGTATCTATTTTGACCTAAAATAAATTTAAATAAAATAAATAATTATTTAAATAAAAATTTGGTTTTAAACTATAACTCGTTGTTTTCACTATTCATAAAAAATTAAAAGTTTTCAGAAAAATACAAAAATATCACACTAAGCTAATTTTTATATTCCAAATTCAATGATGAAGTCTATTTTACCAAATTAAAAACAAATAAGTTGTATTTATTAATTTATAATTAATCTCTGATGTCAAAACCAAAAGGCGTAATTTTAAGAAATAATAAATATCAAAAGTTTGACACTTGTTTATATCCAATTTCAAAGTAAAATTACTTACAATGACCAGAATTGCATTAAATGGTAAAAATATAATCTATTTATACTTCCAAACCATTAAAATGTATAATTTAACACTATAAATTATTTTGATTAAAAAAGTTGTTTTCAGTTAAAATATAGTATTTTTTATTATTCACCCAAATATGAAAGTTATCAAAAAAACACCAAAAATTTATTGAAACTAAATTCTTATGTCCCGATTCTAAATAAGAAGTTTATTTTGTCAAATTTAATATATAAAAGTTTCAAATATTGGATTTAGAAGGGGTTTTCCATTAAAATTGCATTTTTTGAAAAATACTTCTTTTATCTAAAAAATGTATCTGTTCTTACATTATGTCTAAGAAACTCACAATATTGATTATAAAATTATAATGATTATATAAAGTTCAAAATTCAGTTAATACTATTCATAACCACTTTTGAATAGCTAGTTTGGTAAGTCATGGTGTGCTTGAACTCAATGTTGCGTGTAGTGCAAGTTATTGAATTACTTTGAAGAAATAACATACTATGAAATCTTGGGATGTTACATTCTTCCCTCCTTCTATAAATTTCATCCTCGCAATTTGAAATTTTTCTTTGAAAATAATAAGTTGAAAATTGAAAATACCTTTGGGAAAACCCACATCGGAAATTAGGTTAATAAAATTTAGTCTTAATAAGAGGAAAAGTGAAATGAAAGGGTCACCACCAAATTATGATCTCGATTAGGAGAAAATTGGTGGTAATTAGAGACATATAATTGGAGGAAAACGTAAATATTTATAGTTAGTGATTGAGGTCATAAATCACAAACAAGTGTAAAATTGAGGGCCTTAAATTCATCAATCTATGATGATTTAAAATACCATCGGTTCAACAAAACGTGTGGTATTAGTATAACACATTTTTGGTTTTAAGATCCCTTTACTAAAGTATAAGAATTAATTTCTTCATAGAAAAAGAGAAGAAGAAAAATATATACTTAACAAGTAGAGTCTCATCCTTTAACTAATTTCTACCACAAACTCATCTTTCACTCTGAAAAATAATAGAACTTAAAAATAATATTCTATTTATCCTATTCGTATAGGGTTAAAAAAATTAATTTATAATTCATCTAAAATGATTTTTTTAAAAAGACTACATTATTCAATCCAGGACATCATGTGGGCCAGTGGTAGGTGATACACCCTTGTCACCCTTCGGTTGCGGGTTCAAGTCTCACGGCCTTGTCGGACGCGATGGGTTGCCGCCTGACCTCTGGGTTATCCTTTTATGGCAATCCAAAAATAATCTCAAACTATAATTATCCAAAATAATTCTATCAAAACTCACAGTCCAAAATTTATAAGGAAGGTAAACACAATGAAGATCCTTTTTTCTGCGTAATAATATGTGAACACCTTCATCATGTATTCTTTTAAAACACTGAAACAACTTAAATTAACATAAAAATTTATTGATTCCATTCATGATCCCTTATTCCTTATAGAATACGGGATATACTCCTATCCAAAAATTTTGTAAAATCCAACAATGATGGAATATACAAATCATTAATCAGTTTCAAGGTAGTCAAGAATATCCAATATAATTTATCCAAATCAATCATGTATTATTCCAAAATCACTACCTCAGTATCAGAACCATATTATGGTTTATCTTTCTCTCAACCATATATTTTCCAAAACTTTAACCTTCTATTGATTCACTTTTCTTGGTTCCACACAATCTCAAGTCCTTAATGAAATAGTACTATAGTACAGTCCTTATATACTCCATAATTATTAATACCAGTACATTGTTGATACAACACTCAAATGACATAATTCTCTAATAACAACATAAGAACTCTAATCATTCCTCCTCATCTGTGGTAGTATCACAACTTGATTATTATCCAATAGCATCATTTGGGTCATACTCTGATGATTTGGACATTGGTTTGTGTAGTGTCCCAACTCCTTTCAGATAAATCATTGTACATTTGAAACATGTTTCTTACCCTTGCAGTCACGTACATGGTGTCCTTTTTCTCCACACTTATAACAAACTCTCATTCCCTTTAAGCAAGTTCTAGGGTGTTTCTTCCCACAGTTATCACATATGTAAAAATTCATCTTTTCCCTCTTCCCTTTATCCATATTTCCCTCTTCCATCCTTTTCTTCTCTTTCTTCCCTTCAAAGCCATAGGACTCAAATAATTCTTTACTTATCTTATTAAAATATGATATTATTTCTTCATATGTTGAGAATATATGGGAGACTATTTCCCTTCAAAATGTTGGCTTAGTATCGTGAAATATATGACCCTTCTTACTCTTTGGATCATACGTATTTCTAGAGTTCACATTCCTTCTATTGGGCGCCATTTCTATACAATAGCATAAACTAGGTCAGTTTATGAATTGTAATGAATAATTCCAAACTTGTAAAATACCTAACGTAAATTGAACGGTTTATGGATATAATCCATAATCATAAAGATGTTTTCATTTAGGAAGTATATACTCATAAACCCTTCATAATTATTTGTAAAGAAAATGAGAATTATCCTTAGCATATCCCCTGGGAGTGTCGTAACCAAAAGTGCAGCAAGGCCCGTTGTCGTGCACCAGTTCCCGTTCGAGTCTAACTCAAAGCGGTGTTTTCAGTTTTTACCCCTAGGTTCATCTATGCCAGAGCCACCTCTACCTGCTCGTATCCAGACAGGGATGTATTTGCTTTGAAAACTCACAAAATCTCTACATTACCAAGATTCTAGGAATTTCTTCTATACTAATCCTCAAAGTATATCTTAGGTCTATGTGCTCTAATCAGAGTTTATCTAAATCTAGTTTCCAAGGTTATTGTTAAACTTCATCTGATACTAACCGTAACGCCCCGACCCTAGTTGTAACAACCCAAAGTTTTTCAATGGAAAATTCACTTCTTATATTTATGTCATAAAAACACAAAATAATGAACTACTAAGTGATAAGTGACCTTTAAACATAATTTTGTCACCCCTATGTTTGGAATTTTGAAAATCTGACATACACGGTTGTGTTCAAGATAGTTTTTAGAGTCTAATGAAAAAAATTATTTTTGTTGAATAGTAACCTACCCTTATGAATAGTAATATGACCCTTATGAATAGTAAATAAGAGTAACATTACCTATGAATAATAAAATAAAATTTAGACATCATAGAAAGTGATAATTTGACCTTAGTAAACGTTTTTGGTATTTTATAAGTCATAAATAATTAATTAATTATTTTAAAAGAATATTTATTTCCATATAATGTATTCATAAATTATTGAATCAATTTATTATAGTTTTTAGATATTTTATAACACCCTACGTAATTTTTGGAAGCACTATAAAATCAGTTTTAATCTTAAAAACCGTTTTTTCAAGTAAATTATGATTTTAATTAAATATTAAATTAATAATATTTAGAAAATTATTTTTGAAAAATGGAATTCATTTTTGGATTCTACACATAGAAAAATGGTAGGGGTAAATTTTTGGGTTTATTCTGAAATACTTCAATTTTTTGGTGAATAGTAAAAAATACAATTTTTCGCATAATCGGTGTATACTAAATTGCATCATTAATGATGTAATGATGACATAAACATTCTGGAACATTAGTTTCGGCCAAAACATATTAAATTTTATAAATTTTTCCTTAAAATACAATAAATCCAATTCTCAAACCTAAAAAGAACTTTCCAAAGCCTAAAGTCAAAAGGTGATTTCTTAAAGTGTCTTTTTCTCTTTCTTTCACTTTCCTTTTAATAAATTAATGAATTCGGATTATAAAGAATAATTAAAGCCTAAAACGAATTATATTATATTAATATATGATTTATGATGTCAAAAATCTACTATTACAAGTCTAACTCTTGATATATTGTTTTATTTAATATTTTATAATAAAAACACCTCCCTCCTCATGTATAAATAAGCCCCCCCCTCCTCTTGCCAAACCACACCTCTCAAGATTCAATCATTGCCTAAGCGCTTCCCAAACATCTTCCCTAGCCCCTCCCCCATGTCCAAAATCTTCTTGTCTCATCAAAAGACCAAGCTTAGGCTTTCAAGGAGGTTCTCAAGTGAAGGATTCAAGAGGTAATTTCCCTCCCTCTTCTCCTTTAATTTCCTTTCAAGTTCAAGTTCCTTTCTTGATCTCTCCCCACCTATCTTCATCCAAATTGTTTTGTAACTCCAGTATTATACATATACTGTAATTTTATGATTCTAATGGGATATTATATCACGCCACACCCTTTACCTCTTCCTTTTATTTCATTAAAGAGAACGTTGTTCATGAGGTGTTAATTTATCACCTTCAAAAATGACATGCTCTCTTCTTCCATTTTTACCTTCAGATCTGGTAATGAAACCATTTTTATGGTTGAACCAGAATATTTTATATTTATTATGTTCTATTTTATGTTCTGTAAATAACCTATGTCCATATTACTAAGTGAAAAGTTAAAACAAGTTCGTTGTGATCCAAAAACCGCTTAAATTAACCCAAATAACCATCATTAAATTCGTATCTAATGATTCATACACATGGATCTAATATAATTCATTATAAAATCATTAAATCTCCTGTAATGTCATTAATAACATGTAATATCAGTTCTGGATGTTTACCCATGATCTACCCAAACATCAATTTAAGAATACAAGTGAACCACTCAAGAAAACCATGAAAACGAACATCCCCGAACAATGTTTATAAACTCTATAAGTCATCCAAAGGAACATAATATGAAATAATGAAACCAGAATGAACCCTATTAATGTATAAAAGGTTTTTTAATTTCTAAATTAATGAATATAATGTCATTATACAGGACATTAAAGATAAGGAGGCATTCGAGTACAAGGTAAGGGGAAATTCTCGAACCCAACTTTCATCCTTCGGGTTTTACGTCTTTCACTCCATTTTTGATATGGTCACTCCTTAAAGATCAATTGTTCATATTTTTCTTTCCTTTTATGGTATATACATTTTTTATACTGAAGTTTATTTCAATCCAAATGTTTTCTGAAAGAACTCTTCCCTTAAGAACTCAACTTTTACCTCTCATTCAAGGTTGATGATTCTTGTATCAAGTATGTTGTTTCCTATTTATTTTGGGATCCCAAAGTTTATGAATATGTTATTATGATATGAAATCCATTATTTTTCATGGTTTAGTTATGTTAATTTATTTTATATGTTCATTGTGGCATGCATGATAAATGATAATGTTATGATGTGACGGGTGTGCCCGGAATAATATAGCGCAATGTGAATGTTTAAATGTGATGGGTGCGCCTGGAATTATATAGCGCTCCAATTCATTGGGTAAAGTGATGAATATCATGAGTAAATGTGAAATTATGTGTGAAAAAGATTCTATATTGGTTCAAAAATATGTTTGGTAGTTAACCACTAAGACATGATGTTTCATTTTTATACATTTCCATATTTCAAGTCTTTTATTTATGCTCCTCTCATATTCATGATCTTTTTCCTATATCATGACTATGCTCACCCCATGCTATATTGTTCTTATATATCCTCTTACTGGGCTTCTATATCACCCCTTTTGATTTATATCCTCAGGTGGCTACATGTACTAAGGATAGGACAAGTGCCACTAAGAAGCTAGTGAAGAAGAAACTAAATAAATGTTTATGGTTGATGTTGTATTTGTTATGTATGGTCCTAGTTTTCCCAAGAAACTAAACCTCTGGATCCTCTATGTGTAATACTATTATGTTTTTTATCATTGAAATGATGTAATAGTGATGAAATAAAAGGTCGGTTCGCTATACTAGTTACCCAGAGCTGGTGTATTATTTTAATACATTGGCATGATTACAAGGAATCAAGTCCCGAAAGACCGATCAGTTTAGCAGTCTTGGAAAATATATTACATACATGAATGTTATATTACACTTTATAACATACAAAAAAACATAAATAATCCTTTATTAATGCATTTATTCCCTTGTCTTAACCCTTCATATCAATCACAATACACTTCTTGGAATCCTGGGAAAAATAAAACATAGAAAGGGGTGACCTCAAATGCTCTGTAAGGATAACAATACAGCGGAAACTTTCATAAATAATCATAAACATTTAAGGCAATGTATAACTAAAACAAAATCCTTTTAAACTTGAACTTCAGCATAATATGACTAAAATAAAATTAAGTAATTCCATTTACTTATTCACATGGATATTCTATTATTCGAATAATCACATGCAATATCACTAACCACTTTCATATTGATGGAATGCATAATGTCAGACTATCATAACCACATAGTCAAGGCCTTGTGCCAAGACTACAAATAATATTTTTTCAAGGCCTTATTCCAAGACACTAGTTTGTCTCATGATACCTACCGATGCATCGAGGATCTATAGCAGGCTCCACCCGTCACTTACTATGTCCAATGCATTCCTCATATGAAAATTTTTAAACATAACATAAACATTCATATTAAAACTAGCATACGAAATGTCAATACTTTACCCATAAACCATGAATGGTATAAAAATCACACATCTATAGTCACACATATCACAAAAACTTCAATACAATATAGAATATTTGTATCATGAAAAATCTACTTCAAAACAAGTTTAAAATCTATTAAATGATTTTGACATAGATGAAAATGATTTGTAAAACTCTTTGAGAGAAATACGCCTTTTTCATGAAAACATTTAAAAGTAACACAATTTATAAAGGAAGAAATTTGAAGACATTTTTGAATCAAAGTATCCCACACCACTTTGAAACTTTTGAAAGGAATTTACATTTTAAAAACATTCATGTCCATATAAATAAATCCATAAAAAACCATTTTGAAGACATGGACATTAATGAGATAGATTTAGAAGAATAAATATTCAAAACATTTGAAATGATGTTTTAGTAAAAAATTCCCTTAAAATAATCCCTTTTAAAACTCTTTCATGAAATATGGACATGGATAATAAATATGTCCCAGTAGATACTTACATAAAAACAACCTCGGATAATAAAGAGATTGTGAAATTAACCCTTACCAATTTGGTAACTTACGAAACATACACCCCATTGAAAGAAGTATCATAAAATGAATATATAAATACACATAAATTAAATTTTATTACACAATTAATACAATTATGTTCAGTACATACACCACACAAAAGGTAATAGTGGCAACATGGCATGAATCTCATGGGAATAAGGAATGAGATGAAAACCCCTTACCTTGCACTTTCCTTTAGTCGATGGTATGTTTAACCTCCTTTATGAAGATTTTAGTATGTTATTAAATTATACCAGAACCATATTAGTATTTATGATATCATACATTATTCATTTATGACTTTATACTACCCATTTAATAATAATTTCCATGTTAATTTAACATTTCGGGTAATAATCACTTTCTTTATCGTACGTGTTTTAACTTGTTACTCTTGATCGTATCACTTAGATCATGATTTAAATACTTCCAGAATATAAAACATGATTTATATATCATATATATTTATAATATATATATGTATAATAGACATATATATGAAATGTAAAACACCGTTTATAGAGACGGTAGTCCGTACGTATGCATAAACGTTGTTTCCGTTTTCATAATGTATTGAACGGAATTAAGTAAATAAAATATATGTAAGTAAATATATATATATAAATATATATATCTCAAGTATAATTATTATTTCATATATTAAAAACATATTATTAATATATATTTTTATAATCGTCGATGAATGGTGAATGTGGAAATGAATCTCATCGCGTCGTGGAGACGATAATCTGTACGTACGCACGAGCGACAATATCATTTCTTTAAAGGTGTGGAATTGGATGGTATATTAATTTTACAGTGACATTATCATGTTATTTTCATTATTTATATACATATTACTCATCATTATATCCATCCAAATAACATAGTGTTGAATAACAAATTACACCACGGCATGGAGACGGTAAGTCGTACGTACGCACACATGGTGACATTATCATTCATAAGATGGATAAAATAATGAATATAGTTGTGAAGTATTAATAATAATATCACAGTATATATAAGATACTGGATTTATTATTTTATAATGGAAATAACCAAAAAAGAATAAGTGGAAGAAGAAAGGAACTTGAAAGAGGGTGATGAAATCATTACCTCTTCTTCGGGTTATTCCTTTTGATTTGATCAAAAGGTCTCCTTAGGCTGGATTTATAATCAAACTAAGGCCTCTAGGTTGAATATAGAGAAGTTGGGAGGATATTTGGTCTGGGTTTTGCTGATCCAAATGGCTTTGGAGGTGTGATTTTGAGATAAGGTGAAGTGCCCTTTTATAAGAGGGGTGAGGGTCACTTTAGGAAAAGATTAAAGTATTAATTTATTATACAATCATATTCGGTTTATAATGGTTCCAAATGAATTTATTTAGATTATTAGGTGGTTATGGGTCTAAATCATCTCAATAAATTGGTTTTAGAAAAGTTTAGTTTACCATTTTAACCTTATCATTTAGATTTAACTCTTTGTTAAATAGTTTAACTTTTACCATGTCTTCTTGTATTCTTACTATATATGGTTAATAAACTTAATATAAACTTCCAAGATAATCACAAGTAGATCATTAATGACATATATAATATTATTTAAGCTCTTTGGCCGAACCTTAAATTTTTAGGAATATTATATCAACCAATAATATAGTATTTGTTTTAAATATTAATTTATGTCAATTTTGACACTATTTGGTATTTTATTTTTTTGAAAGTAATCACAACTTGATTACTTCAAACAAGACACATTTAATCAGCCCTAACATGTCATAGTCACCTAGAAAATTCGTGTATGTCATAAAAACTTTGAAATTATATATATTTTAATATTTATAATACCATTTATTTGATTCTTTCATTAATAAGGTAATTACTGCATCATCATTGTGTCATAAATAAATTTAATTATTTAATCTCTAAAAATTATAAATAAAATAAAATTATATAGGAAATATTTTTATATTTATAATTAATATTTATAGTCAAATTTATCTTATGTATAACCCTATATTAAAAATGGTTTAGTTATTAAACTTTGATTTTAACTCTTTTAACTCTTCTTTAAATAAAATAATAATAAATGTCTTAATCTAATCCAAGTAGACCTAAAGGGTCATATTTTATTCCTTAGGTTGTTTTTTGTCGAATTAAACTTATAAAATAGAATTATTACATGTGTTAGGGTAATAATAATATCATTTTTACCCTTAATTACCCTATTTACTTTTAACCGTGGTAAATAAAAGTAAAAAAGTTAATATTCACCAAAAATTATTTTTATATTATTGAACCACATTTTACTCTTTGATATTAACTATTTCTCTCGTATTTTTTAAATTCAACTCACAGAAGCGGTAAAATTAAGTTTTATGTGAATTTATAAATTCTCCTAGGAGGTGGGTAAAAGATGGTGAAAAGTTCAATAAAATTTTTATATATCTAAAATTATTATAAACTGACTTCAATGAATTACATTGAACTTATATATGTATTATGTATATATTTTTACATAAAATAAATTTAAATAAATTAAATAATTATTTAAATAAAAATTTGGTTTTAAACTATAACTCAGTGTTTTTCACTATTCATCAAAAATTAAAAGTTTTCAGAAAAATACCAAAAATTCACCCTAAGATAATTTTGATATTAAAAATTTAATAATGAATTCTATTTTACCAAATTCAGAACATATAAGTTTCATTTATTAATTTAAAATTAATCTTCGATGTCAAAACCAAAAGGCGTAATTTTAAGAAATAATAACTATCAAAAGTTTGACACTTGTTTATGTCCAATTTCGAAGTGAAATTACTTAAAATGACTATTATTGCATTTAATGGTAAAAATATAATCTATTTATACTTCCAAACCATTAAAATTTATAATTTAACACTATAAATTATTTTGATTAAAAAAGTTGTTTTCAGTTAAAATATAGTATTTTTCACTATTCACCCAAATATGAAAGTAATCAGAAAAACACCAAAAATTTATTGAAACTAAATTCTTATGTCCTGATTATAAAGAAGAATTTTATTTTTTCAAATTTAATATATAAAAGTTTCAAATATTGGATTTATAAAGGGTTCGCCATTAAAAGGCGATAAAATTGCATTTTTTGAAAAATACTTCTTTTATCTGAAAAAGATATATTTGTTCTTAAATTATGTCTAAGAAACTCACAATATGGATTCTAAAATTATAAGAATTATATAAACTTCAAAATTTAGTTAATACTATTCATAACTGTATTTGAACGGCTAGTTTGGTAAGTCGTGGTGCGCTTGAACTCAGTGTTGCGTGTAGTGCAAGTTATTGAATTAATTTGAAGAAATAACATACTATGAAATCTTGGGGTGTTACGCTATTCCTTTAATTTGATTTTCATATTTCCTTGCTTGTTTTAAAAATATGTTTTACATTTATGATATATACACATGATATGAAATCTATTTGCAGTTGCTAGAAATGATTATGCCTTTGTTTGGAAATTGAAATGTATTTCTAACGCTAGTGGTCTTGAGTGAATTTTCTTGAAAATTGATTTCCTAAGTGGTTTTTAATTGGTAATGAGTATTTCTAAAGGTGTTTGGCCTTTTGGATAGTTAGTTATAAAAAGTGTTCCCTTTATGTAATTAGGCCTATTTGGAACCTTAAGAATGTTTTATAAAAAATAAAAAAACTCTCTTGAGGCATGCCCCCTTGGTTTTAGAAAATGATTTGTATGTTGAATATGTTATTATGTGCCTAATGTTGAGACTTATGCATTGTGTGATGTGAAAGAGGGGGAATATTCTTAAGGAGGGAGAATGGTGGTGAGAGATTGAATGAGTTTTGAATAAAGAAATTTTTATGTACATATATGTTTGATTGATGATGAAAACTCACCACCACTTGAAAAAGATCACAATGGGAGACCTGGGTATCTATGTGGGTGGACCGAGACTAGTACGCAAGATGACACAGTAGGATTTCATCCCAGTTTCTTCTAGCAGGATTGACACAAAAACACTAACTAAACATATGAATGACTGAGGGTCGTAGTTTCTAAGCCACATTTTCTGAGTTTCATGGTTTCTAAGCCATGTTTTCTGAAGGTCATGGTTTATAAGACACATTTCACCAAGGTACGAGGTCTCTAGGGTCATACTTGTGCTTGTTACCTATAGGTATTTCCCATGGTGCTCATTTGTGACATGATTCTTATAATGTAATTTTCATTTCAGTTGTTTTATACTTTATGTCTCATTTGTGAAAAACCACCATTTAATCTAAACTTGTTTTCTTTGAAGCTATTTTAAAAATACTGTGAAATTGAAGAATTTTCCTTAAAAATGTTAACTTGTGACTTGAAATTGAAAACAATGAAAAACATTACTTTATTTTATCTTATCTTCAAACTTGCATGATTGGTTTTCTGATTAAAGGCAGGGGCATAGTACTTTGTTATATTTTGGAATTCCTACTAAGCATATCAGTGCTCGCAACTACTTTACTTTTTAGTTTCAGGTTTTAGTCTTGGATCACTCTTGGAGAGAGAATGGTTCTATGTTTGGCAATGACCCATGGGGTCACTTGGAGGTATCTTTAGCTGGTTATCTTTATTTTATTTTATGATGTTACTGTTTACCTATTTTGTCTAGTTTATTTTTGTTTATATGTCTTTTATTTTCTAGTCTAAATCATTCCCAACTTCTTTTTTGGATGCCCGACACTAGTTGTCAGCCTGTGGGGATCAGGAATGCCCTTCGGGCCATGTCTCATACCGTCTTGGGGGACCGGTTCAGGTTTGAACCAATTCGGTTCATGACAAAATGGTATTAAAGGGAGGTTTTCTCTTTTGGGTCGTGTTTCTTTGGGATAGAGTCAGGGTAGACCAAAGTTAAGGGTGTCGGAACATGAAGTTCTAGCTACGAGCAAGGTGCCTGGCTAGTACACCTCATGGCGGGACTCGAGTTACTAGGGTAAGTTTAGGAGAGTGGGGTCAGTGATCTCAGTGAGATCGCAGGGTCTAGCAAGCCATGTGGAGCTGGGGACGTTGTCCTAGAATACTCTCTATGGTGGTGGTGTGATTTGCCTATGGACACCAACCATATGTCTCAGTCACCCACCGACACTAGTCTCCTCTTGCATCTCATCTATTTGTTTTGGATTCATGGAAATATGGTTTTTTTATTAAAAATGATTTGGTCTTGGATAGTGTTTTGAAATGAAGCACTTTAAAAAAATGATGTATGAGGTTTGAAAAGTTTGGGTTGAATGTTTTGGTTTTGGGAAAAAATAAAAGGGTCTATTTTGGATCCTTGGTGCTCTTATGGTAAACCACATGCATGGGTATATATGGGAAGATAAATGTTTAATGGCACGAGAAAATGAGTGCCTGGATGGACATGATGTGGATGCTAGTGTGGCATGAGAACATGCATGTGTGAGGCCCATGGGACACCATTGGTGTTTGTGAAACCCACCATATTCTTTTATTTTCAAAATTTTTTTCTAAAGTATAGTTTGTTGTTTTAATAAATTGTGATTGTGTGGTGTGACATTTTATTTTGGAAAAGTTGGATGTGAGGCATTTCGAACCGAGAATCCCTTTTTGACGGATTTGTGTCTTGAGTTTGAATCCTTATTTGTAAGTTGTTTTGAAAGCATGTGGTTAGTGGTTTCTTTTGAAAAGTGCTTTAGGAGGCCATTTTAGTGGTCCCCCCTAGATTTTTAGTGTTCACTTGCGGTATGTCTTGTCCATTGGAATAGTTTTATTGGGTCCATGGTTTTATTTCTTGACTAGTGTACGCCCCCAAAAAGCGTTAATATGTGATTGAAGGGTGGCCATGGGTATTTCATTGTGGGTCGGCCCTCCAGTTGATCGAAGGACTCTCTTCTTAAGTTCTAGAATTGAACCCACCTTTCCTTTTTACAACTAAGTGGATCCTCTTGCAGTGGGATGACAGATGTGAGGGGATTTGAAGGGATTTTTGGTATCTTTGAGTCGTCTGAGTCGTCGGGTATGAAGTTTGACACCGTTGCGTATGAAGGTCCCCCTGGAAACGGTGAAAGAAATTCCAGTGCAGAAGGATGAAGGTGGTTCAGAGTTATCAGTGTTTACTGGTGTCCTTAATGGATTTCTAGTACTTTCATTGGTCTCAAGGGTCATGTTTGGTGACATCTTGTAGTGTGAGTTCTCTTTGAAGAGCAAGAGTGGATTTCATAGGATCCTTCAAGAATCCCTGTTTTCATAGGAGTTTGTCCTCTCAGGGAGTTCTAATTTTTCTGTTCAAAGTGGAGTGTGTGTCGTACATCTTTACTTCTTAAGTTTCTTGGTTAGGGTGAAGAGGTGATGCATGTGCATCATCTAAACCCCTATTTTGGTGGATGTGACGTGAGTGAGTAGTTGGATATCGTGGTGTATTGTATTTGTTGGTGTTGTCTCGATTGTGGTGTGGTTGCATGTAGCACCAAAAGAAGAAGCTTTGTTTGGGAGTTTTCAATTTCTGACTACGAGGCAGGAGATGCTTCAAACATCAGGTCTCCATCCATAGGCCTTGTAGTGAATCTAGCGCATGGTCAAGAACCCCAAGAGTGTATGGGACCCCAACTTTATTTATATCATCGGTGTTGGAGGTGAAAGAAGTTTAAATTGTTTCCTGTAGTTTTTCTATTCTGAATGACCCATTTGGGTGCGTGAGGTTTATCGTGGCTATGAGGAGGTGTATTCATCTCATTGCCTTAAAGTTCTGGTGGTTGTGTTTCACTAAATGTAATCTATTTTAGTGGTATTTATGGGATATGATTGGTTAAATCGATCTCAATTTTGATTAGTTCTCATCCAGGGATGTGATGATGTAGCTTTGTATTCAGCTGTGGTTTTAACGCCCCAGTAGTTGGGCCTCCCCCCCCCCCCATTTGTGGTGGGGTTTTTAGTCACTGTCGGGAAATTTTTCAATTTTTATGTATCTTACGTTGGTTCGAATGGTGGGGAGACCCACCGTAGGTCTCATTGAAATTTCTCTTGAAGATGTTAGTGTTATTTCACCTCTTATGGTGGGGAGTGCCTTCGGGCTTCTCTATGTTGGCTTTCTGGTTCTATTCCTAAAGATGGATTGGTGGTAAGTGATAAGAGTGTTCTTTGGATATGATTTGGTCTTGTTTTCCCTCCAGAAAAATAGTGTGGTTTTCGTTAAATGGTGCTTGAGGTGTTTCAGCTTGGGAATTTAGTTTCCATGGGTGCAAGATTTCCTTTCCTAAATCAATCAATTGGAGGTGTTCTAGCTCTGTGGGGTGGGTGACACATAGCGTAAAGTCTTTTTATGGGTTTCTTGAGGTCATCATTTAAGTCACCTTCTCTGAGCATGATATGTTTGCCTCTTTTCACTTTCTTTTTGTGGGAATCCTATTTGAACCTTAAAGGGGTGTCGTTTTCTACGTTGGGGTTCAATATTAGTGTGGATTTATAGGGACAGAAAGCTTTATAGTGGGGAGAATTATCACACCCTTTTTTTAAATTATTTATTTTATTAATTTATCTAGGCATCAGGTAGTTTGGGTTGGAGCCTGACTTAAAATTTCGAGTTCTTTTTTTAAAAAATGCACATTTTGGCCTTGATAGTGTTCAGTTCATCGATGTCAAAGCCGCACGGCCTTGCTAGGGTCACTACGTGACCGCTCCCAGTTCCCCACATGCCTTCCTGATGTGAAACTAATTAAATAAAAGGAATTAATAACAAATAAATAATAATATATCAGTGGTAAAATAAAAAATAAAATAAAATAGAAAAAATGTGATAAAATTTAATGAATTTTTGTTTTAATGATAATAATATTATTATTATTATTATTTTAGGATATTGTCAATTATTATTGAGTATTATTATTATTATTATTATTATTATTATTATTATTATTATTATTATTATTATTATCATGATTGATATAACTATTTATTTTATTTTAGTATTATCAATTGAGTTTTATTATTATTTTTTATTATTATTATCATTATTATTCTAATTTTAGTTTACTATTATTATTGGATTTATTTTAGTTTTATTTCTATCTTATTTATTTATTTATTTATTTATTCCTAGTGGCTTTGGGTTCAAAAACCCTTTATTTTTTCCGAAATCTATCACTCCATTCCCCCTTATACTGGTGGCATGGAACCCCCCATCTCCCTACCAATGTCTCCCTCATGGAGCAACGAAGCACCTCCCTTGTGTGTTCTTTCCTCTCACACACAACAATTCGAGCATGCCTCGCAACCCTGACCTCCCTCGGCTTGACGTGCAGCTCCGGTCTAGTGCCCCCTCCTTCCTCCTACTACAGCGCACCTCATCCCAGCATCACCACCCTAACCTCTGACCGCCTCTTCAGCTTGTGTATCCCCCTTTCAGTGTAGCTCCTCCGGTGACATCTCTCTTCTTCGACCTTCCCTCTGTCGGCGCCCTTCCAACCAGTGTGCGCGATGCCCTGTGAACCTCCTATCTGGGCGAAAAATTCCCTGCAACCCCTTCTTCCAGCATGTACAGCCCCTCTGGTAGATATTTTCTTCCTCCTTTCGGTTTGAGTGTTTTACACAGCAAAGGTTTCAATTATTAGAGTCGAGTCCTAATTTGTGTGTTCAATTTTTTTGCGTGAGGTTGACTTTAGCTTTCCACATGTGTATTTGAGGCACGATCATTGTTTCATATCGGTTCCAAGGGGTTCTTATTCCATTGAGGTAGTATCCCTTTTCTTTTTCCCCTTTAAATTTTGAAATATATTGATTTCTTACATTTTTCATTCCTTGAATATTGAACAATTAGTTTATCATTTTTGGTGATTAATTAGATTGGTGTGTATTCTGTTTTGGTATGTTTTCGGTGTGCGCTTGGTTTAAAAAGTGGATTTTTAGTGTGTTTTTTGTGTATAATCTTGTAGAGTTTCATGGAATTATTTTATTAAGTTTCTAAATGATATATTAAATTATGAAATTAATGAAAATTATGATTTAAAATGGTCTTGGTGTTTATTTGGTCTTTAAAGAGGAGTTTGAGTTATGTAAGTGGTGTGAAATGTATTTTCAAATGGTTTAGTGTGAATTTGGTTTTAAAGATTGTTTTTTGTGTAAATTTGTGTGGTGATAATTTTGAAGTGTTTCATAAATTGTTTTTTATTAATTAAATTATATGTGTAGTGCATGGTCCCTGTTTGGTGTGGTTTCAAGCCACCAAGTCAAAGGTGACTCATTTGTGTATGCATAGGTATGTATTTATATATATATATAGGTACTCTCATTACATGTATATTCATACATGGAAGTGTTTATACGTGTATAGGTCTATGTGTGCCTATGTATATACATAAAGTTGCATGCGTAAGTGAGTGGAGATGGGAATATGCATATAAGCGTATATGTAAGGATCCCCTTGCACATGCCCATGGCCATATGGGTGTGTGCATAGGATTTAGGTGTCCTTGTATGTATGTGAAAGTGCATATGCTTAGTGGGGGAGCATCATCCTTGTGTTAGAAAGCACCAAGAGCTGAATTAGACTATGACTTTAATTTTAATCTCATGTTTTATTACTTGTTTTAAAAATATGTTTTACATTTATGATATATATACATGCTATAAAATCTGGTTACAGTTGCTAGAAATGATTATGCCTTTGTTTGGAAATTGAAATGTATTTCTAATGCCAGCGGTCTTAAGTGAATTTTCTTGAAAATTGACTTCCTAAGTGGTTTTGAATTGGTAATGAGTATTTCTAAAGGTGTTTGGCCTTTCGGCCGGTTAGTTATAAATTTTTTTACCTTTATGTAATTAAGCCTATTTGGCACCTTAAAAATGTTTTATGAAAAATAGAAAAACCTCTCTTGAGGAATGAACCCTTGGTTTTAGAAAATTATTTGTTTGTTTAATATGTTATTATGTGCAAAATTTTGAGGCTTATGCATTGTGTGACATGAAATAGGGGGAATGTGCTTAAGGAAGGAGAATGGTGGTGAGAGTTTGAATTAGTTTTGAATAAATAAAGTGTTATGTACATATATGTTTTCTTGATAATGAAAACTCACCACCACTTGAAATAGAGCACAATGGGAGACCTAGGTATCAAGGTGGGTGGACCAAGACTAGTATTTTAGATGACACGACAGGAGTTTTTCTTGGTTTCTTCTAGAAGGATTGATGCAACAACACTAACTAAACATATTAATGACTGAGGTTCATGGTTTCTAAGACACATTTTCTAAGGTCCATGTTTTCTAAGCCACTTTTTCAGAGGTTCGTGGTATCTAAGCCATGTTTCACCAAGGTACGAGGTCTCTAGAGTCCCACTTGTGCTTGTTACCTATAGGGATTTCCTATGGTGATTGTTTGCGACATGATTCTTGTGATGTGATTTTCATTTCAGTTATTTTATACTTTATGTCTCATTTGTGAAAAACCATCATTTAATATAAATTTTTTTCCTTGGAAGCTATTTTGAAAATACTGTGAAATAGAAGAATTTTCCTTAAAATTGTTAACTTTTGACTTGGACATGAAAAGAATGAAAAACATTATTTTATTATATCTTATCTTCAAACCAACATGATTGGTTTTCTTATTAATGGAAGGGGCATAGGACATTGTTATATTTTGGTATTCCTACTGAGCATCTCGGTGCTCACGCCTACTTTAATTTTCAGTTTTAGATGTTAGTCTTGGATTGCTCTTGGAGAGAGCATGGTTCTATGTTTGGTGGTAATCCATGGGGTCACTTGGAAGTATGTCTAGCTGGTTATCTTTATTTTATTTTTCACTATTACTGTTTACCTGTTTTGTCCGGTTTATTTTTGTTTATCTGTCTTTTATTTTCTGAGCTAAATCATTCCCAACTTCTAGTTTGGATGCCCGACACTAGTTGTCAGTCTGTGGGGATAAGGAACGCCCTTCAGACCATGTCGTGGATCGTCTTGGGGGACCGGTTAAGGGTCTACCCAAGTTGGTTCGTGACACCTAACTATTGAGATATAGTAGAAAATATATTTAGAAAATATATACAACTTTCTTAGATACTTCAACTCAAACTCTTCCAATGTTAAAAACCATATATCAATCTTCACAATTTTATAAATAATATTCAAAGAGCATATCATGAACTATTATAATCTATCTTGTATCATAAAAAATTATCATGTTTCAAGCTTGGGAAAATTCCCTACATTCCATATCAATTTCTTGGATCTGTTTTATTTGAGTTAAGAATATGAACACGCACACCCAAATAGCTTGTACTTTTCTAATTAAGACTCTTATATACAGATCGAGCTTCAATGAAAAAAATTTAGGCATTATTCTTGAAAACTTGATAATGTTATTTTTTATTTTCATGAACAAAGGTCCACATCATTATCATGATTTGTTCTTACTCGAATCTAGATGAAATAATGGATAATCTAGGCTTCATGATTTTTAGAAAACTTAATAATAGATTCAGTATCATCATAGTTGATTTCATATTATTTCTATCTGAAATCTAGAAGCTCAAATTTCTATCAAATATTAACCTTGATTTTTTTTTCTAATTGATTGGGTCTTATGCATAGGAAAATATTTACACTAGATTCATATACTCAGTATTCAAAAGACATACTATGGTAAATTATTAAGATTATGATTTATGTTAAATGGTAGATTTATTATCTTCATGTCAATATTAATTTTCAGTATACTAAAAATAACTACAATGAAGTTATATATTATATAAAAATACATACATTATGTAGAGTCAGCTCAAAAATACTTATGCTATATGTGAACTCATATGATTAGTAGGATGAGTCTTCTGATTAATGACTTTTCCATTTTTCAATAAAACTCAAAATTTTAAATCATTATCAGATAATCATATAATTGAATCCATATTCTCCAAGATGCCTCCAAACCTTCTTCAATATCATCCAAGGGTGTGTGAGCACTATATATAGTATCCAACATATAGAGAACACCTCGGATGGGTTATCCTTCTTTATCTAGCTCTCCTCTAAACTGTGAACCTAATTTTTATGAATCATCCAAATCCATATAGGTTGTCTAGATGTAGGTTCAAAATTAACCTCCTCTACCTTTATTTAAACTATTAAAGACCAGGACTCTTCACCTTTAGCACTTTTCATGGACATAAGAAAAATAAATATTGAAATATTGAAAAAAAATGCATCAAAACACCTTGGGAACAATAATGTGTCTCCTATATATCATTAGTTTATAGAATTAGAGATGATCATGAAACAAATAGGTTTTTCTATTCTTGATACATATTATTATCACAAGTGAATTTATGTCACATCATAATGGTTTTTCAAGGTATCGTGTCCTCTAGTTTAAAGGGGCTTGTTGCATCATAGAGTAGAGGGTCTCACCACAACATGACCCTAGGTCAGGGAATTTCTCTATAAACTCTATCATCATAATACAATCCACCTATGGGGTATTTTTATATAATTTTTATTAAATATATTAAATACAGGTAGAAATTATATAAAATTCTTATTCTTCCATTAAACCGACCACAAATCATACCCTAATGGACAATATTTATTGCTTCTCCAAGCTCTCTAGTTCACTTTTCCTAGCTATTTGAGGTGTCATAAGTTTTGAATAGTCTTATTTGGTAGGTATAGAACCATAGAATCTAGTAGCTAATTTTATTTCTTTGTTCCTTCTTCCCAAATTTTAAATACAAAAAATTATAGGATTTATTTCAGTTTCTTGAGATTTAATTTATTACAATCAAATTATAATATGTTTCTTGGTGAGTAATCTCTTCTAGGATTGATGTTTGAATTCCATAAATTATTATAGTGTTTTTATAAGGCCCTAACAATAAACATTATATTATCTTGATTTTTAAGTCAAGAATTCATTCTATTGAGTTTGATTATCTTTTCATCTTTATAGTTTTAGATAATTAGGCCATAATACATACATAAAAAATCATAAAATACAAACTGGACACTTCCAATTAGTATCCATTTTTTCTATAATATAAAACAATTAAAATAAATCATGATTTATTTTCAGGGAAAATCTCCACAACTTTTAACTTGACTTCTTCCTTTCCCTTACCTGATTGAAAAGAACTTTTTTTATTATCAGCTAGGAAGACGGGCCTAGTCCCTCTATTACAAATAACCTCAAGGAGGATGAAAATAATGTAATCCAAGTTATTCATTTTGCACAAATATTTGACACTCCTGTGGAAGAGACCCCAAACCGTCGAAAATGATTAGTCCCTCTTCTGAATGGTCGAGGATTTCTAGAGTGTCTGCAACAACTTTCTCAAATAAAATCACTAAAACCCATAGTAATAAATTAAAAAACCTTCTTGGTAACTTTAATAATAACATTCATAACCCATTTTAAACTGGTGTGATAAGTAACTGGATCCTAATTAAATTAATAGGAGAAACCATTTGGTATCACCTTCCTTCTTTCCTATTAAGATAAGGAAAATTACCCAATGCATTGGAGAACTATCTGGGGGCACCCATCATTTAAGTTATAATTGGCCCACCCAATGCTATATGGGCCACCCCATCATATAAGCGATAACGGGATCATCTGGAACTATCTGGGCCACCTTATTATAAAATGATCAAGTACCATATCATGAATAAAACTTTTTTAAACTTTAAATTTTACATCATAAAACATTTGAAAAACACTTTAAAATTTGTAGGTAAAAATACCCTTTTCTTTTAAAACCCTAATTTCAATATAAAAATACCCTTTTATTTTGAAAAACCATTTCCAATACCAAAATACCCAAATAAAATGAAAAATAGTTTTTCATTGAAGGAAAACTACAATATTTCAATGGAATCTATAAATAAAATAATGGTCATGCTGGTATAAAAGTCATTGTTTTTGTGTACATTAACAATAAAACATTCCTTTTGTCATTTTTCAAAACGTTCTATATAGAACAAGTAAAAATATTCCTTTTGGAAACTATTTAAAATAATGTATAAAATATAATTTATAAATATTTTTCATTTTCTAGTTAAATATTTTGGAATATTTTTCCATTTGGTCATTTCGATAATCATTTTGTTTATTTTAATTTAGATCATTTTGGTTGATTTGTGTTAGGACACTTTCTTTGAGTTATACAATTTGTTTTATTCTAGTAAATGTTATTTTTTCTCTTTGGTTTAAGTTATTTTGGGTTTGTTAATTTGGTTCATATTTGGGTTATGTCATATTCGAGTTAGGTTATTTGGTTTATTTTGGGTTAAGTCATTTGGTTCATTTTAGGGTTATGTGATTTTTGGTTAGTTCATTTGGTCATTTGTAGATTTTTTGTTTAGAACAATTAGTTTACTTGGGTTTAAGTTATTTGGTTTTTTTGGCTTATGTCATTTTTTTCATTTTGGGTTGGGTATTTTTAGGTTAGTTTATTTTGTTCATTTTTTGGTTATCTCTTTTTTATGTAAGGTTATTTGGTTTATTTTGGGTTAGGTTATTTGGTTTATTTTTTGATTATGTTTTTTTGGGATACTTCATTTATTTTATTTTCGTTGTTTGGTATTTTTTTCTATTAGTTAATTTGATCAATTGTTCTTTTATTTTTTTAGGTTAGTTAGTTTATTTTGAGTTAGGTGAATTATTTTTCTTTTGTTTAGGCCATTTAGTTCATTTTTTTAGGGTATTTACTTCATCTTGGGTTATGTCAATTGGTTAATTTTAGGTTAGGTTATTTGGTTTAACAAGTTTTTTTTAACTGATAAATTCTCAAATGTATCCCTTTATGAATGATACATTCATCAAAGCATGTTTTCAATGATAGAAAGATTATATTGACATATCATTGAGGTGTTAAATTAAAACCAAGAAATCTAGTATTTGTGGATTTTAATTGAACTTTAAGAATGTTTGTAGGAGTAATGTTAGCACAACCTGGAGGTATGAGTAGGAAATCATTCAAGTTATAAATTATAGATTAAAGGGGAATTTACAACCTTATATTAAAGGGATTCAGGAGAAGAAAACTTAAATTTAATCATGAAAATATAACTAAATGGGGAATTTCCATCCTTCTATATTAATATGTAATTTTCATCCCTTAGTTTTAGAACTATGTGAGTTAGTTTTAGAACTATTTTAAGATAGTTTTATTGAAGTTTAAATCCTTTTTATAAAAATTTATTCTTTTATACTTATTAAAAATATAAATAAAATGAAATAAACACTTTAGGTTTTTTTGATTCTATTAAATTAAGGTTAGGTTGATTTGAATGGACTAGAGGAAATTACATGTAATAATATTTTATAGTTTACATGAAAATTATTTATTAAAATCAGTTTATAGTTTACAAAATGAAACTAAAATAAATAAATTTAAATATAATGAACCTAAAAGACTCAAGTTGAGCTAAGATAAATGAAAATAGAACACATATGATTGGTCCAATAATATCATTGTTGGATAAAATAATTTATAAAAGTGTTTGCTCCCCAAATTATACCCATATTTTTGTTGAGAACATCTAAAAAAGAATCTAGTTTTTAAAAATTTGGGCAACAATCTCTCTAAAGAACAAAAAAATATTTTTAGGTCATTGGTTTAACTATTATAAATTTGGGAATAATGAACTCGATTGTTGGGATTATTATTCAATAGTTGCTGAAATCTAGAATATTCTATTTTAGTTCACTCTCAACTTCAAGAATCTTGAAGCCTATCTAATATAGAGATCACCCCAAATTTTAACTTCGTCAAATAAATCCCTTATACTTAAGTAACAATATAAATATAGATATTATTTTTATTCATATTAAAGTACCTGGTGTCTCTCATGCTCGGTCATTCCAGTGCACCCCAAAGTGTGCAGATACATCATAGAATCCTTATTATTTTTGTTTTTTTTCCAACACATCCTAATAAAAAAATCAATACCATTAATAAGAATTAAATTTTCAATGAAAATCATTAAATATTAAGAATACCTTAAACTCATTACTCTTACAATATTTGATCATTTCTTGATATTTTGTTGTTAGAAAGTCGGTGAATATTGGTACACCCTCTAAACCAGAACAGACTCTACTCTTCTAATAAACATATAACTCATTCTTATATGATCGTTACAACTCCCCAAGATCCATCAACCGTGAAACCTTATCAGCTTCACCACTAGGAAAGTTAAACTGATTTTGAAATGAATATGTTAATTCATATAAATACAAAAATAATATAGAGGTCAATTTAATAAATTTTCTTACCCATATCTTCATCCATGTTTTCTTATTGATTTCATTACTGATATGCCTCTATGAAACTGGTTTCACTGAAATGATATTGTTGTACTTGGATAAATTTTCCATAAAACTTCTACACTATCTGGAACTTTTACCTATCATTTTATTATCTTCATTATAATATACCATTATTTGTGTTTGATGATTCTAGTATTCACGTATATGGGCATGCCCACATTGCCTATTAGAAGATTCCACTAAATAAAATAAAGAAAAAATGGAAGAATTAATTCACTGTATAATAAGAAAAAAATGATGTGATATAATTTGACACACTTATAAAAAACCTGACGCAGGATACTCATTAGGCTCTGATGGATCTGTGGGTTTTCCTGGATTAATATACTCTAAAGGATGTGCCTATTCCAATGCAGTCATTGGGCTATTTTCTTGTAGTGGATTGGAAGATGAAGGAGAAGAATCATCAGATACTGGATAGATAATAAGAAATGAAGATGACATAGACATGGTAGGATAAGGATGGAAGGTTTGGGGATACATCATAGGATATGGATATGGTATATGTGGGAATATCCCTGGAGGCACAAACAAAGGATAAAAAGGTGTGGTGGAAGGGATGTCTACTGGTGGGTTGGGGTGTGAATGGGTATAATGGGATCTCCATGTAGATCTAGGGGCACCCTTACTCAAGCCCATACTAGTAGGCTAAGAAGAATTTAACTCTAGTTTAGTTTAATGTCCCTAAAAAATTTGATAAAGAATAGGAACATGATATTAGATGAAATGCAGAAGAAAAATATTACAATTATTATACTCACTAAGGGAACCATAGGAGGCAACCCTAGCTAATGCATTGGTCAATCATTATTAAATAATCTCTTCTTTTTAATTTCTTCAATATCATTCATAATCTACATGATAATAAAATATACATTTTTTAGAAATATTTTTTAAAAATTCTTCATATAACTCAAAATTCAAATAATTCATAAACAATATCATAACATGTTTTAGAAACTATAATTTAAAACAAAGTTATCCAATTTTTAAAAAGCCCTTTTTAAACCTAATTTTTTGAATTGAAATAAATCTAATTAAAATAAACAAAAATAAACAATATTAAAACAACCATATCATTCCAAACTAAAACTAAATTAAAGTAATTATAGTATTACCAACCTGAGAAACTCACATCAAGGTAAATAAATGAACTATAAATATATATGGTTGCTTTTATATATTACCCACCACTACTTCAGGTTCAACATCAATTCTCACAGTGGGACAATTTGAGTCATTAAATAAAATATTTTGGTCAACGCCAGTGGGGGTGTCAATGGTTTCAATTTTTTCCCCAACATCATGAAAAATATGTCTTGTGATTACTTCAATAATGACACTATAATCAGGTCTCATATGATCTTTCACATAAAACACTTGTTTTTCCATTGATGCCAAAATATATGGTTCATCAGTAGCTAAGAAATTAGTGTTGACACTCCATTTTTTCATATGGATGATAAGGTGTTAAAGTAAAATACCTCAAGGAAAATAAGAAAAGATAAGAGAATAATGAAAATTCCAAACCCCTTCAGTATTGGCCTTTCGCGCAGGTACCCCTACATAGTGGACCTATGTACCAACCTATGCAAAACACCTATGTGAGAGACTCTCTTAACCCAAGGTCCTATATTTGCATATAAATAGGACCCTAGGTATCTTCATTTGTACATATGAAATTCCCGAAGAACTCCCAATGCTCTAATCGCCCTAGTCCTTTACCCAAGACCTCCAAAACCTTCCAAGTAGCCCTCCAAAACCTAAAGAAGAGGGAATTAAATGAGGATAGTAGAAAAAAAGTACTACCAAGGTTTAAAACACATCACACATGTGCAATGAACCCTCTCCCTCGTGGTTTAATAACACTAGCACGAGGTCCCTTCCCCTAACTAGGGACCTATGTGAGACACATCTAAAAACACATGTGGTGACCCATATAGCCTTGATAGAAGCCTTTTCAAAGTGTTGTTTACTAGGTGGTAAGTCTCCCAAATAACCTTCATCCCATGTAGGCCTACCTATGTGAAGAACTCCTAGGCTCACCCAACCTACACACTACACAATACACCCTTGGATCATCCAGCCTTTACCCAGTGCGAGCCACTTCCTAGGCCCCATTTTAAGCCACTAATGGTAGGGAATCTCTTCCTTTGTATCCCTTTTCTGAAAGGTACCAAGTTGAAACCTCCACCGAAGCCTATGAACTAGAAAAAACATGGAAATAGGCACACCAACATGTCTCCCAATTGGGGATTCATTCCTACAGTCAGAGGTTTCCCACACTTTTCCTACCTAATGGTTAGGGTCTTTAGGGTACATGTGTGTATGAATTCCCACGGTCATGAGGACTCATACCCTGGGGATGGTGTTAGGGAGTTACGAGTATTGGGTACTAGGGATAGTAACATATACTTCCCTAGTCATCTCTAAGACCTGGAGACTCGGGTTCTAAGTAGGGAGGGTGAGGATCACACTTTTTTCCCTTTGAAGGGGAATGAGATCATCTTCTCCTATCGTAGAACCAATTTTAGGGAATCCTACTTAGAATTAATCCCCAAGACTGTCTTATAGGACCTCTCTTGCTTCACTCCTTTCTCTTTCTCCATACCCGTGGGTGGTATCCATGTTGATAGTCTGATGTGACTATCTTGGATATGCAACGGGATAAGCAATAGGTGCATCCAAACCCCTTATTCTTCTCCTATCACCTCAGCCTATTCCACTAGCAAAAGGGGGGAGTGTGTGGTTTTTTAGATCTTCTGCTTCCAATTATTTCTCACATTCAAGAATGACTCATCATTACTCATGTGTGATTAGAGGATAACCATGATCACAACATCTACACAGTTAAATTCATGCTTTGGAAGAGAATATTCTTTCAGATCTTCCTCTCACCATCCTCTAGAGTGCCTCCATTGGCATGGGTCCTTGAGGCTATGTATCCAACCTCAGGTAAAAGAGGATTGTGTGGTTTCTTGTATCTTCTATTTTATCTTGTTTCTCACATTGAGCATGACTCATGTGGGTATAGAGGTTGACATTGTTCATGAAACCCACATGATCCCAAATCTTTTAAGCCTCATTAAAAGTGTAATCCCCAAACAATCAGGGCATCCTCCTTAGAAATAAGCCCCAAAATCCAAACCTTTAGGGCCTCATATTTAGTTATAAGCCCAAATCATATCACTAAACTCAATCAAGGAATCATCCTTAGGTGTATGCCCCAAACCAAACCCCTAGATCTCCATGAGTCAAGTCACTTCTCATGGACCCAAACTCATTCATCAAGGCATCCTCTTTAGAAATAATCCTCAACGTAATCCACTCAAAGGCCCATACTCCCCTATGATAAAAACCTTTAGAGGTCCTCTATAGGCACAGTTCCTCACAACTGAACTATGTGGGATTTGATTCCCATATAAATGTGATATATAGGAAATATCCTTGAGGTCCAAACCCAACACCCCCAAATCATCCCTACTCTATCTAGGCCACATTCCCAGTAGATTCTTATTCAACCAAGGAATCCATGTCCCTTCCAAGTTCCCTAGGTTTATTCAATATAAGTCATGAACTGAACATTAATTAGGAATCTTCCGCCTATATGTCTTTGCTACATGACATTAAACTATATGATTTAGACCTTATCACATGACCATAAAAGGTATGATAGAACCCATTAAGTGGAATAAGACTATGTGGGTTCTTATTCCTTTCACAAGGATACGTAGGAAGCCCATTCATGTGTTTGATACCAATATAAAAATAACTCTCATCTCCCTAGATGACGATACACTTCAGAGTGCCCCATTATGTGGCTAAAAAGCTGGCATTATCATAATAACGACCAAAGAATCTATAGTCAGTACATAAGAGGATACCATTGATAGATAACCTAAAATACATAAAGATATATCCACTGACGTAGAACCCCATATACATACAGATTATTCTAAATTACATACATGCTAATAATTTATTTTTAATTCAAGGGTGACCCACATAATACTTGGTAATTAATGAAGGATTTTTGAACATATATTAAATATATAAGAGAGTGTCATAGTAGGAAATAATTCCCCCCAAAAGGGTATGATGAGCCTGATCTCCCATCCTCTTGACCAATGTGGGTTCTAAGTACCATTTTCCAAAATCACCAATGACTACCTACCTTTGGAAAACAGGTACCTAATGGATATAGAACCATTGGATGTTTTTGGTTCGATGAATAAACCTATTGAAAACCATTCAGAAATAGTGAACTCAACATGAATGATTTCACAAAACTCAACCCCCATGCAATAAACCATTGGGAAAACTAAACCTCTATTGGAAAAAAAATGGTGAACCTGACACTAATCCTTAACCAAGATGATAATTTAACCCACTTTTTAGGCTACTTTTTTCCTCAAAATAAAAAAGGTCCAACCAAGACAATCAATCATGCATGTGTTCATTTAAATAAGATGATGATTTGATGGGGTTTTCTTTTTTTTGTCATATATATCCAAGAACTTTTTCTTAGAAATCTATTTAATCCAATAAAATCCTTTCAGCTTCCAAAAATGCATTACCTATCTATTGTCCATTTCGGGCCTTCATCCAAGTAGAGGATGACATCACCAACCCAACATCTTCAACACTGGGTCACAAATTCACTAGTCAGGTAGTATCACCAAAATGATACAATACTGACCCTGAAGGCTGTTTGACAGGCCCTACAACTTGAAATTCTCCACCAATTGTTCAGTCAGCAATGACTGGTGTTCTATAAGTTGGTGGAACCTATTTTCATATCCAAACATTTAAGGATTTTATCCTTGAAATGCAACAACTAGTCCCTCCCTTATCTTAGGTAGGTAGATCAAGAGGCCACATACGAACTCTTCCATAAGAAATAAGGGTCCTTCTAAAGGGATCCTTCCAACAGTCATCATCGCCAACACCACACGATAGTGAACCCTCCAAATAATGAGGTCATCAGCCATATGACCCAAGTCATCTAGACCTAGGTGTGAAAGACAGCCCATCGAGGGTAGAAACTGGTCAATAAGGAGCAGGACTACACCTATTCCCACTTTAGAGAAGCCCACCAACCAAATTTTGTGTCCAATTTTAAGTAGGAACATACACCTGTCCGCCCTAATATAACTAGCCAGGAGACGCACCTAACATCATCCAAGGAAGTCCATCATTCAAATCTGGTGGCAAACAACGAGCAGGAACATACACCTACCCACACTAATCAAGTATTCTAGTAGACTCACCTAGAAGCACTCAAATAATCCTACCTATGACACCCCAATATTTTATGGTATATTTCTTCAATAAAAAATTTCAATTCATTAGATAACTTATAATGCATGCAACACTAAGTCTTTGTGAAATAACACTTTGTTATAGGAGATAGTTATAACCTAGCTGTTAAAATTAATTTTGTTGCTTATGTGTTATGAATTTTGAAAAAAGGACATACATGGTTGTGTTAGATAAGATATTTAGAGTCTGATAGGATCAACTTAATTTTTTTGGATAATAGTAACTTGCCCTTATGAATATTAACTTACCCTTATGAATAGTAATGTGCCCTTATGAATACTAACTTGACCCTGATGAATATACCCTTATAAATAGTAACTCAACCCTTATAAATAGTAATGTACCCTTATGAATAGAAACTTGACTCTTATGAATAGTAACCTCATCCATGTAAGTATAAATAAAATTTAGGCACCTTTTAAGGAAGAGAAAATATTTTAAAAGAATTAATAATTAAGTATAAGTATTTTTGTGAGTAATAAAAATTTCATTACAATTTTATAATTAATAAATTAATTTAAAAGACTGTTAATTTTCATAAAATTTATTCATAAATTAATATTTTATTTTCCTATGTTTTTTGGATAATTTAATAAGACCATATTTAATTTTTCAGGGTATTATAAAATGAGTTTTAAATTTAAATCTATATTTTTCAAGTAAATATGAATTTATTTAAAATTAAAAATTCAGGTATTTAGAAAATTATTTTGATAGAATGAATTCCATTTTTTTCTAAATTTTGAAAAATGGTTTGGGTAAATTTTTTGTATTTTCCAAAAAAATTTAATTTTTAGTCAATAATGAAATACGGTAATTTACCGTATATATACATTATAAGTTAAATACACTATTCCCGACATCATGGATGATGTAAGAAACCATTATTTTGAACTCACATGCACTTATTACTATTTTTTGTTATAAGAATCAATATTATTTCTTGTCTTGAGAAAAATAATAAATTAATGAATAAAATATTAAAAAATCACTCCTCTCCTCCAATATAAAAACCACCCCTCACCCCCTCTTCTCCTCACTCATCTAAGTCTTGAAGATCCTAAAATTTCTAATCAAATACTCTTACTTATTCTATCCCCACTTCCAGAAGCTCTTGTTCTTTCCAAAAGACCAAGACCCCTTCCCTTAAAAAGATTCTCAAGGAGGTGTATTCAATAGGTAAATCCACGTCCTTTTTCTTTAAATTTCTGTCAATTTCATTTCAAACTTCTTTATTTTGTTAACCTCTACTCACATATTCTATCCAATTGATATTGATAACTCTAATATAATCTATATACTATAATTATATCTTTTAAATTTAATAATCACTTTCAATCTCCTTACTCTCTCTCTCTCTTATTTTATAAATGAAATCATCGTCCGAGAGGTGCCAATTTACAACCTTCATGGACGACAAAGTTTTATTTTTCAAATTATACTTCAAGGAAGGCCATGAAACCATTTTTATGGTTGAAATAGTTTATAAAATATGTATTATATCTTATTTAACAATTCTGAAACCATCATTAATACATTTTATTAAATAATGGAACAAAACTAGTTCATTATGATCAAAACCACTAAAATTAAGCTAAACGATTATCACAAAATGTATTATCTAATGATTCAACCTCATAATATATAATAAAATGATATATATAACCATTTAAACTTTTTTATGTTCAATAATAACATGTAATTATAATTCAGGATAATTATATCCATTCCACATGGACTCCATTACTCATAGTCAAGTGAACGGATCATGAAAATCAAGTAAATGAACACTCTGGAATGACTGAATTCAATCTTATAGCTTATTATAAACGAAATAAATGAACTTAATAAAGCTATAATAAATAAAATACATGAATATAAGGTTCTAAATTGATTATTTAATGTATTCAATTTAATTATCCATGACATTAAGATCATGAGAAGAACACATTCAGGCATAAGGTAAGGGGTCTCTCATCTCAATTTTATTTCTGTGAGATTCCATTGTTCACCACTTATTTCTTATATGTGTTGTATTTTTAATTCCATTTGATATATAATATCATGATTCTATTTATATTCATGGTATTCAATGATTCACTTGATGATTATTAACTCGATTGATTACAATGTTGTAAGGGACTTTGTTTTAATTTCCATTTCATTGTGATTTACTTGGTATTGTGCACCTAATCATTCTTATGTGGTGTATCTATTGCCCCTTTGAGATAATTTTTCATTTTAAATTGTAATTATATTATATATCCATATTCTTTTTGCATGAATATGATTATTTTCTTAGCCATATACTATTTTACATATGGTATTTATGTGAAATGTTGCTTTAACTATGGAAATATTGATGAATCTGTATCCTCTACTCAATAAGGATATTGAAAAGGCATATTGTTATTGTATTAAATCTTTGTATAAAGAATTATTTGGATTGGAAGTTATGGGAGGGGCCTGCTATATCCACTCGATGCATTGATGGGTCTCATGAGACAAATCAATTGGCGACAAACCCTTCGAGTTTGTTTCCAAAACATAATCAGACAAGTGTCTACCCACATACTTAAACTGACTTGACGGTATGATGGTTCATGTGCCAGATACATAATGTCCAAATAATAATAATTCTCTTTATTCTTTATTCAATTATTAATATCCATGAGCTTTTCAGTATGATAAAATCTATGGATGCATTTTCATTCTCAATTTATTAATGGCATGTGTTTTTAATTTATTCATCATGCCATATTGATTATGTAAAATTGATTATGATTCACTTATTATTGATTCATTCTTCCACTATATTTAACCCTTAATAAGTATTTGATCTTACCTTTTTCATTTGTTTTCCTTCCATAGGTTATGAAGTAGATATCATTTATTGAGTTTTCATGGATGCAGTTTATTAGTTTTTGTTATGTATTATATTTTGTTCCCTTTCCCAATGTAAAATGAGTTCCATGTATGTATCTATTTTCTTAAAGACTACTAAACTGGTCGGTCCTATGAGATTTTATTTCTTGAAATCATGAAAATGTAATTTAATAATGCACTGGCTCCGGGCTTCAGGGGTCGGGGTGTTACAGTTGGTATCATAGGAAGTTTAGTAGAAACCTTGAGAACTATATTTAGAAAACATAGTTTAGGAAACATAAACCTAAGATAGACTTTTAGGATAAAAATATAATAACATCCTATAATTTTGGTAAGTTAGATATTATTTGGTTCTTCCTAGAAAATACATCTATGTTTAGATACTACAAGTGGATGTGGTTCTGGCACATATATACCTAGGAATAACAACTCCAACAAGTTGTTCTGGGCCTGACTCAGGGTAACTAGGTACACAACAACAGGCTTTATTTTTCACCTAGTTTGACACTCCCAGGGGATATGCTTAGGATAATTTATATTTTCTTTACAAACCATTATGAAGGGTTTAAAAGTAAATATAACCTCAAAGAAATGATTTTTAGGATTATGAGATTAGTTATGCATAAATTTTTAATTTATGTTAAGTGTTTTTATAGTTAGAAATTATGCATTATGATTGATAACCTAATTTAGTGTATATCATTGTTTAGTAATGGAACCTAATGGAATAAAGGGAATCAATACCCACAGACAATGTAGGGATTTCCTCACTGAGAAATTCAACACGATTAGTGTTGGAGCTAATCAGATCACGACTATATTAGGAAAACTTACTCAAGTTGTGATGAATAATCCTGATACACTTGTGTTGGGTTAATTCATGCTGCAGAATCCCCTATCTTTTAGTGGGAATACTAATTTGGTGGTAGATGAGTAGTGTATAAAGTCCCTTGAAAAGATATTTCTGGCATTAAGATGTAATGAAAATGAAAATGTGGTACTAGAAGTATATTGTCTCAAGGGTGATGTTGATAAATGGTGGTCCTTGATCCAAAATACCATAGAGGAAGATAAAATAGAATATATAGAATAGAGAAATTTTAATTAGGTATTCTTTGACAAATATTTCCCTCGTGATCAACGAACTAAAATGAAGAGAAAATTACTTATCTTAAGGAAAAGGGGAGAAGTGAGTGTTGTGGAGTATGAGGCTACCTTTAAAATACTATCCAAGTATTATATAGATTACATACGTGATTTAGAAGACAAGATTGATCATTTATTTGAAGTTCTTAATCCAATTATTCAAAGTTCATTGGATTATAAAATATTTTTATCATATAATTAAATAGTATTAAGAGCCATCAAAACAAAGAAGGAATTTTCTAGATCCAATTTTTTTAAGGGAAATCAAGAGAAGAATAGGTTTTCTGATAATCATGGAAAAAGTGAATCTTCAAATAAGAAGAAGGGAACAAATAATTTCCCATTATGTGATAATTGTGGAAAGAACTATCTTGAAAATGCTTGAAAGGTATGGGAGTTTGTTATAAGTATGAAGAAAAGGGTCACCAATATAATAAATGTAAGGGGAACATATAAATAAATAATATTCAATGATATAATTTTAAGAAGATGGGATACTATGAAAATTATTATCTTAAACATCAAGGAAACTTGCCTCAGAAAAGGCCACAAGAGAAAGGGCGGGCTTATGCAATCACAACTAAAGAGGTTGAAGTTCTTAATGATGTGGTGGTAGGTGCTTTAATCATTTCCTCAAATTTAGATAATTATTTATTTGATTCTATATCATCTCATTATTTTATATCTTCCTAGTTTTCCAAGAAAATTAGACATTACTAGTTTTATATAATAAAGGAGTTTTCAGACAAAACTCCTAAGGGAAGTATCATTGCAACAAAAATGATTCTGTCAATCCCCTTTAGGACACATAAATGTACTTTAGTTGTTAACCTTATAGTCATATATATGATTGAATTTGATATAATTCTCATTATGGATTGGCTCTCAAATTATGATGTGAAAATATATTTTAAGAAGAAGAAAGTTACAATTTTTTAGAATGATATAAAATTTCTTATCTTTGGAGCAGAAAAATCATCATATAGATTTTACTAGATCCACCTTCAGTAGCTATTTTATATAAAATTCATGGGGAGGAAGGGAAAACATATTCTATGGACCTTAAAATTGAAGATGTACCTATTGTTCAAAAATATATTGGTTTATTTCCAGAGGATTTACATGTACATTCTCCAGAGCAGGAAGTTGAGTTCTTTATTGATTTAATTCATGGTGAAAGACCTATATCAAATACTCCCTATAGAATGGTCATTGTGTAATTAGTGGAGCTAAAGAAAAAACTAGAGGAATTGAGTGACAATGGATTTATTATCCCTAGTGTTTCCCTATGGGGATCCCATGTTCTCTTTGTCAAGAAGAAATATGGGTCCCTGAGGCTGTGCATTGACTATAGAGAAATCAATGTTATTACAATAAACAAAAAGAATCCACTACCTCGCATTGATAATATATTTGACCAAATTCACAGAGCTCAATATTTTTTGAAGATTTAACTTTGATCAGGATATCATTAGTTACGTGCAAAGAAGAAAGATGTTCCAAAGACAACATTTTAAACTAGGTATGGACATTAAAAGTTTACAGTAATTCCATTTTTACTAACTAATGCACCCTCTATTTTCATGGATATAATGAACATATTTTTCAAGGAATGTCTTGAGGATTTTTTGGTGGTATTTATTGATGATATCTTAATATATTCTAAAATATATGAGTACCATGAGAACCACTTAAGAGTTGTTCTGGAGACTCTTATAAGAAAAAAATTATATGGGAAGTTTAGTAAATGTGAATTCTAGCTTCAAACAGTTTATTTTCTTGGTCATATTGTCTCTGAGGATAGAATATCAATTGATCCTACAAAGACAAAGGAAATCCACGAATTTCCTACTCCAATGAACATAACCAAGGTACATAGTTTTATTGGCCTATTAGGTTACTATCAGTGTTTCATTCAGAATTTTTCCCGATTGGCTAACCCACTAACCAAGCTCACACTTAAAAGGGTTAAGTTTATATGGAAAAAATAATGTATAGAATGATTTGAATAATTGAAACTAATATTGATTAATGCTATAATTTTTAATCTTCTATCCATAAATGATGGGTTTGTGACATATAGTGATGCATCAAAGAATGGATTAGGTTGTATCCTTATAAAAAATGATAAAGTTATTGCTTATGTATCAAGGTAGTTGAAGACTCATGAGAAAAATTATCTAACTCGTGCTCTTCGGTTAGTAACCATAATCTTTTCTCTAAAAATATGGAGACATTGTATCTATAGTGAAATATGTGAGATATATACAGATCACAAGAGTTTGAAATACATTTTTACATATAAAGAACTCAACATGAGGTAAATGATATGTCTTGAGTTACTCAAATATTATTATTGTTCAATACACTACCACCCATGAAAGGAAAATAAGGTGGTTGATTCATTAAGTAAGAAATATTATGGACTTCTGACCCAAATGAGGATTGAGAGAGATCCTATATTCATGGATCTAGTAAAGATGGATATGGGAATTATTAAGGAAGAGGAAAAATCATTCATTTATCAAATGATTGATAAACCATATTTACTAGAGAAGATAAAAATCTCTCAATATGATAATAAGAATCTACAAAAGAAAATTAATGCTATTAAAGATGGAAGATTGGTAGACTTCATGTATGAGGATGGAATTCTAAAATTTTGAAAGAGGTTATACGTTCCATCAGTACCTGAGCTAAAAATGTAACTATTAGATGATGCTCATAGCTCAAATTTCTTTATACATCCTGGTAGCACCAAGATGTATAGAGATCTGAAGGAACATTTTTTTTGGGACAACATGAATTGAGAAATTTCTAACTATGTGCCAAAGTGTCTAGTTTTCCAACAAGTGAAGGTTGAGAGACAACATCCTAGAGGGGTCATACAACCTATAACTATTCCTATATGGAAGTGGGATGAAATTACAATGGACTTTGTCATAGGACTAACAAGTAAACCTAGAAGGAATGATGCAATATGGGTAATTTTTTATCGTCTTACAAAATCGGCACATTTCCTTGCTATAAGAGAGTACTTTCCACTTGAGCGCCTAGCAAGACTCTATATTAATGAAGTTTTAAGATTTCATGGTGCACCTCTATTAATTGTGTCTAATTGAGATCCTCAGTTTACATAAAAATTCTGGAAAAGTCTTCAGAAGGCTTTGGATACCGAGCTTCATATGATTATTGTATATCACCCCCAAACTGATAGACAATCTGAAAGGACTATTCAAACACTAGAAGACATTTTTAGATCATGCTCACTTGAATTTCAAGGTATGTGGGATTATTACTTAACTTTGGTAGAGTTTTTCTTATAATAATAGTTTCCATTCTAGTATTCAAATGGCACCATATGAAGAATTATTTTGAAAGAGGTGTCAAACTCCAACTTGTTGGGATAAAGTTGGTGAAAGGAAACTTATAGGCCCATAACTTATCGAAGCGACAATTAAAAAAAAGTTAAGAAAATTTAATCCCATATTAAAGCAGCCCAAAGTAGACAAAATAGATATGTTTATGACTGAAGAAATAATTTGGAATTTCAAATGGGAGATCATGTATTTCTAAAAGTATCTCCATGGAAGGGTGTCTTAAGGCTCAGTAAGAAAGGGAAACTAAGCCCCAGGTACATCAGAACATTTGAAATTCTGGAAAGAATTGGAGTTGTATCTTACCATTTGGAAATTCCGCTAAGTCTATCTAAGGTTCATGATGTGTTCCATCGTCATTTTTAAAAAAAATACATACCATACCCAACACATGTACTCACCTATGAGGAAATAGAACTGGAACCCGACTTGTCTTACTATGAAGAGCCTATCGAGATTCTTGAAACTAGATTGCAAGTATTTAGAAATCGTACGACTCTATTGGTAAAGATTCTTTGGAAAAACCATAAAATGGAGGAAGTAATGTGGGAACCTGATGATGTTATGAAGAAGAACCACCCACATCTTTTTAGAGGGAATTATGCCTGAAAATTTTCAAGGAATAAATTTTATGAAGGTGGGATGAATATGACACCCTGATATTTTATGGTATGTTTATTCAATTATTAATTTCAATTCATTAGATAGGTTATAAATCATGCAAAACTAAGTCTCTGTGAAATAACACTTGGTTATAGGTGATAGTTATAACCTAGTAGTTAAACTTAATTTTGTTGCTTCTATGTTTTGAATTTTGAAAAATGGACATACACGGTTATATTCAGTAAGATATTTAGATTCTTATAGGATCAACTTAATTTTTTTAGAGAACAGTAACTTACCCTTATGAATAGTAACTTACCCTTATGAATACTAATGTACCCTTATGAATAGTAACTTAACCCTGATGAATATACCCTTATGAATAGTAACTCAACCCTTATGAATAATAACTTAACCATTATGAATATTAATGGACCCTTATGAATAGTAAAATCACCCATGCAATTATAAATAAAATTTAGGCACCTTATAAAGAAGAGAGAATATTTTAAAAGAATTAATAGTTAAGTATAGGTATTTTTGTGAGTAATAAACATTTAATTACAATTTTATAATTAATAAATTAATTTAAATGACTATTAAATTTCATAAAATGTATTCATAAATCAATATATTGTTGTCCTAAGGTTTTTGGATAATTTAATATGACCATAGTTAATTTTTTAGGGTATTATAAAATCAGTTTTAAATTTATATTTGTATTTTTCAAGTAAATAATGATTTTATTTAAAAATTAAATTTCATATATTTAGAAAATTATTTTGTTAAATTAAGACCATTTTTAGTTTCTACACATCAAAAAATATTTAGGGTAAATTTTTGGGATTTTTACGAAATATTTTAATTTTTAGTGAATAGTGAAATACAATAATTTACCATATATATACATTATAAGTTAAATACACTATTCCTGACATCATAGATGATATGAAAAACCATTAGTTATAAATAAAATGCACTTATTACTATTTTTGGTCACAAGAATCAATACTATTTCTTTTCTTGCGAAAAATAATAAATTAAGGGATAAAATATTAAGAAAACACTCCTCTCTTCCACTATAAAAACCACCCCTCACACCCCTCTTATCCTCACTCCTCTAAGCCTTGAAGCTCCTCAAAGTTCTGCCCAAATACTCTTCCCTATTCTGTCCCCACATCTAGGAGCTCTTTTTCTAGATAAAAGACCAAGACCCCTTCCCTTAAGGATATTCTCAATGAGGTGTATTCAAGAGGCAAATCCACATCATTTTTCTTTCAATTTCTTTCAATTTCTTTCAATTTCATTTCCAGCTTATTTATTTTTCTATCCTATACTCACCTACTCTATTCAATTGATCTGGATAACTGTAGTATAATTTATATACTAGAATTATATATTTTTAATGTAATAACAACTTTCAATCTTCTTACTCTCTCTCTTTTATTTTATAAATGAAATCATCATCCAAGAGCTGCCAATTTACAACCTTCGTGGATGATGAAGTTTCTTTTTTCAATTTATTCTTCAAGTCTTGTCATGAAACCGTTTTATTATTAAACCAGTTTATAAAATATTTATTATATCTTATGTAATGATTCTGTAACCATCATTGATACATGATATTAAATAATGGAATAAAACTAGTTCATTATGACCAAAACCACTAAAATTAAGTTAAACAGTTATCACTAGAAGTATTATTTAATGATTCATACTCATAATATATAAACAAATGATATATATAACCATTTACATTTCTTTATGTTCAATAAAGACATGTAATTCCAATTTGGTAGAATTAAATCCATTCCACATAGACTCCATTACTCATATTCAAGCGAACAAATCATGAAAATCAAGTAAACGAACACTCTGGAATGACAGGATTCAATATTATAACTTATCATGAAGGACATAAATGAACTTAATAAATATATAATGAACCAAATACATTCATATAAGGTTATTAATTTATTAGTTAACATATTTAATTTTACTATCCAGGACATTAAAATTAAGAGAAGAATACATTTGAGAATAAGGTAAGGTGTCTCTCATCTCACTTTTATTTCCATGATATTTCCATTGTTTTCCACTTATTTATTATGTGTGGTGTATTTTTACTACCATTTTATATATAATATCATGATTATATTTATATTCATGGTATTCGGTGATTCACTTGATTATTATTAACACGATTGATTACAATGTTGTAAGGTACTTTGTTTTAATTTCTATTTTAGTATGATTTACATGGTATTGTGAACCTAATAATTATTATGTGGTGTATCTAATGCATATTTCAGATCATTTTTCATTTTAAATTTTAATTATATTATATAGACATATTCTTGTTACAAGTATATGATTATTTTCTTAGCTGTATACCATTTTATATATTGTGTTTATGTGGAATATTGCTTTAACTGTGGAAATATTGATGAATCCATATCCTCTAGTCAATATGGATATTGAAAAGGTATATTGTTCTTGTATTAAATATTTGTATAAAGAATTATTTTTATTGGAAATTATGGTAGGGTCCCACTATATCCCCTCAATACATTGACAAGTCTCATGAGACAAATCAGTTGGGGACAAACCCTTTGAGTTTGTTTCCAAAACATAATCATATGGGTCTCTACCCACAAACTTAAACAGTCTTGACAGTATGATGGTTCATTTTCTAGATTCATGAATTCCAAATAATAATCATTCTCATTATTTATTATTCAGTTATTATTATCCATGATGTTTTCACTATGAAAAAATCTATGGATGTATTTTCATTCTCAGTTTATTAATGGCGTGTGTTTTTCATTTATTCACCATGCCATATTGATTATGTAAAATTGATTATGATTCACTTATTATTGATTCATACTTCAGCTATATGTAACTTTTACTGAGAATTTGAGATCACCCCTTTATTTTTCCCCTTCCATAAGTTATGAAGTAGAGATCATTTATTGAGTTCTCATGGATGCAATTTATTAGTTTTTGTTATGTATTATATTTTTTCCCTTTCCTAATATAAAATGAGTTCCATGTACATATCTATTTTCTTCAAGACTACTAAATCGATCGATCCTATGAGATTTTATTTCTTTTAATCATGTCAATGTAATGTAATAATTCGACGGCTCTGGGATTCAGGGGTCAGGGCGTTACACTACCAACCAAGTTTGGAAGTAAAACATAAACAAGCACACACACCTTCCTGAATTCATCAAGCCTGTTAGTAGTTTTGTATGGAAACACCTAGAGAAGTTAGTTGGAAAGTCCCAATGGTGAATAGGAGGCATACCCAACTCTCTTCCCCCACACACAAGTACTATTAGTATCCACTGGCAGGAAAGGGGGGTAGGAGTAGGCATATACCCCTGCTCCAAATATGAAATGGCCATATATCCCTATTCTAGTCACTAAATTCATAAATCATATGCTAAAAATGGTGAAAGAGTAGAAGAAAATCCTTGACCACATCCTATAGGTCTACTAAGAAATCATAATGAAGATAAAATTTGTGAAAGAGGGAAGGTCATATAGCCTCATCCGCCCAAATGGGGTGGCTCACCAGTATTTCACCCTAACGCCTCTACTACCATCCAAGATAGTCATGGGGCAAACTCCCTCATGATATATAAACAACTAGATCAAAAACACACATTATTTCCAACAGGAGGAAATTTGACCATTCCAATGGCCACTTCAAGGCAGACACAAACCCCTAACAAAATTCCAGAATCCTTCTATAAAATTCTAGTAGAAATATAAGATACAGTTAAGAAATATTCATTACCTAAACACCAATTCCCCTAGAAAGTGGCCCCACTTCCCCCAGTAAGTGGCCCTAGTTGCTCGAAAAAAGAAATCCAAAAAAAAATCCTCACCAAAGACAACTGGAAAATGAAGATCTGATCTATGATCCCACTCTAATTAAGTCTTGATTTATTGAAGCTCTCAGATGATTATCTATGGTAGCTCAAGATCCTACTCTCCCATTACCAAATTACGGGTGTAGTAGTAATAATTACAAAGGTCGTCCTCGAACACTTAACCATGAAGTATTACTTCATGACCATAACCCAATCGATCTAGAGAGTATATCTCCTGATGAGAGTCACAAAAACCCTCCATGTGGCCAAAAGATCAAGGAGAAAGAGGTCCTTACCCTTTTGTAATCCACCATAGAAGTATTACCCATGATGGTGTTCATTATGAAAGTTCTCTCTGTAATAGTGTTTCTCTTTATCAGAATGATCCTCCCCTTGGTGATGTAGTGATGTGAAATCCCTCCTACCATGAGGCCCTTGTGAAAACAATTTTGGCCATGTTTGATGCCTTTTCATTAACAAGTGAAATCCTTTATCAATCGAAAGACATCCCAAAGAAACAGTCATTCTATGAACCTCACTTGGATCACCTGCCTTCTAATATAATAAATGAAGTCCCTACCAATCTTGTTTATTATAATAAAGCTGAAGGAAAGAATCCAATCTAGTTGGATCGAGTATAGTAACCTATAGAAAAATATTAAGGTGAACTGCTAAACATGAGAAAATAGTTGGCTAAAGATGATATACCAGTTATGTTCTGACCTTTATCCACCCCTTAATACAACATTCCAAAGGAACTATCAGAAGATTTTGTGCACAACATCCATCTCAATATATGGAAAAAAATTCATCAATTGAGATAAAAGGCATTACCCTATGATAAATATTGAATTCAAATCAAGTTAATAGAAGAGGTGTAATGCCAAATTGACTTGGATACTCTCCTAGTTACATGACATCCAAAGATCGAGAAGCAGCAAGGATCCCTTCAATGCGCATGACTCAATATATTAACAAGATTTCTACAATTGATCACAGATTACCCATGTGATGTTCATATCTAAGGATGGGTTGAACATGGAGCATTGCATTTCACCATGCTCCCCATCTAGTAAAGTTTGCTGAAATTGTTATCATGAAATATCATAGATTCAGTTTGGCTTCAACAAATGGACCATGTTCACAACTGAAGAAGTGCTCAACAAAAATAGGCTCCGAATGAATATCACTGATGTCAGGATAGAGGAGATCATTCTATTGAGATTATTTTTCATCAAGCATTTAAAAATATATATAAAACCTCTTGTTTAGGATACTTCGGCCGTTAGATAGAGAAAATTTCAGAAATAGTGCAATGATATTTAGAGGTGGGTGATTCTTGTGCATATTAGATTATGCTCCTAGTCCATGTTTGGATGAAACTCTGTAAAATTATAATGGAATCCACAACATTAGTATCCATGAAATTTTAGGAGCAACCCTAGCCCATAGGGTTGGGGTCTTTTTTAACCCAACCTTCGAGGTCATCAAACCAGGCCCGAAGATTTGTGAAAGTAGAACGGTAATAGCCCCATCCCTCATGGATGGGGACTTTTTCACCTTAGTAACCTCATCCTTAGTAGAAATGAGTCTTCTTATGATTAGGGGAAACACTGTAGAATGGATCCTCCCAGTTCATCTCATCCCATGATTTAGTACATCCACTAAGAACATACAGGACTGAACTATCTAGCAATTCCCTTTGGATTACTATATGATAAATAGCTCCTATATAACTAGAAAAGGATATTATTAGGCCTCGTAGAGGTGGTATAAAAAGGAAGTATCACAAATAAATTGATATAATTCCTACCATTCATTAATAATTAGTTAATTTAATTGATACCACCCCTGGAAACCCTATAGAACAAGAGGACAATTCAAATCAAGAGCTAGAGGAGGAATTTCTGGTTTATAATGTGGCATATAATGAAATGATTGAAGGAGGTGTGTGTACCTAAAACCAAATTATTTCCCTAAATTTGGTCATTCCCTCAAAAAATCCATCATTACCCCCTCAAAAGGAATCCAATAAGAAAAAGGTTAAGGTTCAGATTGTTCCACACCTACCTTCTTGAGAGTTTAATCCCTTTTCACTTGAGGAAAGGTTTGCTCGGATGGAGGAAGAGATAAAATAATTAAGAAGACTCATTGAAAAAACTACTCTAAGGCAACCTTACCACTAGATATGTTCTATAAGAAGATCCTCAACTCACACTCCCAATAGGAACACATTAGCAAAGAGGGTTTATTGTAGTGATTGAAATAGGTCTGGAATACCCGCTCAATGTAGGATACCAACCAAAAATATACTTGGATCCTGTAATAGCATATTAGGAATTACCTATATTGGATGTGAAACTATAATAGGGTCAAGAACATCCTTATAGGCCTATCCCTATAGGCTACCCATTCCAGATACCATTAGTGTAGCCACTGATAGCCCTACCAGTTGATGCACCTATTTAAGATCTGGATCAGCCAAATATCCCTCGAGGATGTATAAATGTTGTTGATTCACTCATGTATTGATTTAAATCCATGTAGGATCGGTGTGCACCAATACAACCATAAAATAAGCCTTACCATGAATGGTTAGATCTGACTCTTCCCTCACCAAACTTTGGGCACCCAACATCCCCTATTTATAATGGATCACGAGACCCAGAGCAGTATTTGATACATTTTATCTCTTGATTTGATCCCATGATGGGGACCCCTGAATAATAGGAGGCAATAAAAATCAGGTGTTTTGTGTAATTACTATAGGTACTAGCCTTTTATAGTACACTAGATTATTGGTTCGGTCAATTGCGGGGTGGGAAGACCTCTATCATAAGTTTCTATTCTAGTTCATCTCAATATTGAATAAGAGAACAATCCTCAATCTTTAAAACTTAAAATAATGTAATAATTAAAGGTCCTTGGGTTTTATTACTTAGTTTAAAGGGTTGAAAAACTCTTTAAATCTACCACTCCATCAATAAGACTTGTTTCCCATTTGTATAGGGAATCTTCATGATGAGTTGTGCATGCCAATTATCCTTGTGAAATATATGGGAGGGTTTAGAGACCTTTCCAAATTTTCTTAAAGAGTGGAATAATCTATCACAAAGACCAAATATAATTCCTGAGTAATTCCATTAGCTCAAGAAAAGATAATAAGAAAAGCATAGGTTTCCACGGTTACACTTAAGTAGGCCCCTATACTTGCACTCTCTCTAAAACCTACACCATTCGTGCATTTTTTCCTCCTGAGTGTCAGAAAAAAAACACCTACCTTGTAAGGATGATCAAATAGAGAATATACAAAAATATTTTTGAGGAGATGAAAAACAAGGTCTATTATTTTCTAAGTGACCAATTCACTGGCCACTTCATCTCATCATCAAAAAACAAATTGTTAAAGCTTCCAATGCTTGGTAATCCTAGTAAATATGGTGAAAAAGACCTCACAAACTATTTCCCCTTCCATAAAGTATTTGGGGCACAATATCCAAGAGTGTTTTTTTAAAACATTCTATAAAAGATGTTGGACTCTAGGAAAGTGATGTTGGGAAGGCCACCTGCTCAAGTACGTGTCTATACCATCAATCTATAGGAGTAAATTGAATGGAATAAAGTTAATATCGAGGTTATGTAGAATTTTAATAATTAGATGGTTGGAAATATGATCAAACAGACTCATTTTGTTCTCCAAACACATTTGAAATAGCCAATTGTGTCTACAACTACTTTTTCTACAACACATCCAACTTCATCGATAGCTCAATCCTCTAAAATCCATTCTTTAAAAAAGATACATGGATAGAAGAGTAAGAAGAAAACACAAGAATATGAGACTATTCCAAACCCAAATTTATCTTTGACTTTAGTAGACTTCATGCCTACAGTACCAGAAGCATGGGCACCACCCCGCAAAACTGTACAACAAGAGTCTGCCTGCAAGACAGAATCTCAATAAGAAGAGGAGTTGATCTTTGGTTACATTAACATTATTCACTTAATGGATCACTTATTAGAATATGATCAAAATTATGAACCTGAATTCCCTAAAATTTATTGGGTAACTGGAGGGAGAGTTCATCATAGTCGAGGATAAAGGGGAAGTCGCAATCGTGCCAGGAGTCACTACTCTAACTGTGTCCCTACTCGAACTGTCAACATGGTTGAAACTCATGGGAGATATCTCTAGTGAGATAAATAGGATAAAAAAATTTCCCTCACACATGTCATATTTTTTCTTAACACAATAATACTAGAAGATCAAATAGAGGATATGTCATCACCTAATGAACTTCAGCGTGTAGGCATATCTAGTCGACCTCATCCACCAAGAGTATAAGAACCTTTAGATCCTATTCAAAGTGCTAATCCATCCACATCAAGTACTTCAGTTACTAACGAACCTATAAAAGAGCATCCACATTCTAGGAATCACGTAACTATAGACCAAAAGTATGATTTTTTAAAGAAACTATCCCTAGTGTTGACCAAGTTTTCAATCCTGGATTCTTTGAATCAATCAAAATACCTCTAGGAAGCACTCATAGAGGCCTTGTCAAACCATCAAGAATTTTAAGTTGAAGTTGCTAATATTGAATTGTACTATTCTGAGAATGATCCTATAGAATTCCACACAGTCATCTCTTTCACAGACCATGATGAGGATTCCCTCATATAGGGACACGTTATACCATTTTTTATATCGGGTAGGATAAATGACATTGATATCTGAAGATCTTTCATTGATAATGGCTCAAGAGTCAACCTCATTCCAATATGAACACTTTTCCAACTGGGTTTCAATGAATACCACGTGTCCCCTTCTACTTTAACATTACAGGGTTATGAAAAGAATGAGAAAAGTCCTCTTGGATAAATAAAACTCAGAACTCAGTTCGAGGATCTTGTGTCTGATTCAAAATTCATGGTTGTTAGGTTGGATAGGGCCTTCAACATTCTGCTAGGAAGACCTTAGATACATCATCATATGTATATCCTTTTTTTATACCACCAATTCCTCAAATATTGTATCAATGGAAAAATTGGGATGTTTTATGGTGAAAAAACCTCATTTAAATCCTGTGAATCGTGGTACATTGGCATAGGATTCTACCATAAGGAAGGGAAACAGTCTATGGCTGACGATGTCACTCGTATTAATGCCCTAAATGATCTGTAAATTATTCCAACAAACCCTTTAAAATATACTAGTATAGATTATGTTCTCCAAAACCAAGTAGAATGTGTAACATCCCAGACTCGAGTGCCACTGAACCGTGCCCCGAGCCCGGTTGGTCATATGACCTCAATCGCATCTCCCCAAATGCCAGAGGTTGCTGACTAGTAGAATGGGCCTAGGATGTATCCATGGGGAGACTATTCCCTCATAGATCTTATTAATCATAACAAACAGTAATAGAAAGTAAATATAGGAAACATAATTACAAACAGACAGTGACAGAAGTAAAGAAATGACAGAATAGTATAAGTAAAAAGCTAGAGAAATCAATAATCAATGATAGGTAAAAAATATGATAATGATGTAATTTCATGAGTATATAAAAAATGATTACTAGGAAAAAGGGGTACAAGAATATACAACATGCTATCAAAACTTCAAGAAGACCAAAAACGGATACACAGTATCTCGAGCATAGGCTCGATCCTCTACCCCCCAAATCTACATCCTAAACAGCAATCAATCAAGCATCAGAAGCATATGTCTTCCCTTTATCCATAAATTCAATCATAAAGTCTACTCAGGTACCAAACGACGCATGATCAGGGTGTGAGATATAAATATCAGTAGACTGTCACCCACGATGTATAAACCTTTACATTTCATGCAACAGATAGATAACAGTGTTCCATATAGAATAAATACAGAGTAGTAAATAATTAAACATTAATAATTTGGTTCGGGTTCCTAACAGACACCCATCCCATACCACCTGCTTCGACCTATGTCGGAAGACTGGACAAGGTACCTGTGAAAACCCCAAAATGTATACAAGGCTCAAAATTAAATAGGTTGATCCTAGAAGTCATAACCCAAGATTGTGCTTCATCTTGGTGTCTAATACACATTTCATCATTTATAATTACTATTAAGAATGATATAAGCATTAAAAATTCATAAGAAATCTCAAAAAATTTAATAATAAATGCATCTTGTATGAGAAACCAATCAAACAATCTATTAAATTATGAGGTAGAGTCCTGAGCCCATCCTTAATGATCTAAACATAATTCCAAGGGTTGCAATGGGAACATCCAATAACCTAATACCATCAATACCTTCCAATGTGACCTATACGACATCCCTTTTATCACTCAAGGATAGTGACTCTAAGTCCGTACCAAGTATCTCACATAGGGTACCGAATATCACCTGAGGCATGGAAAATCATCTTTCCAAATGGGTCCATCCTAAATCTCTCCCCTAGGGAACCAGTGTCACTCAAGAATATTATAAACCGATTGGGTATTCATTAACTAGAAATCCAATTCATTACTCCCAGCGTGTCGATTCATAACCCATAAAGCACAGAAATTCCATCCATGAGTCCTTAATATGTAACCCATGTTCCCTCCTGGCCTGCTTCAAGTGTACCAAGTATCCAAGGCACATAGCAAGGAAAACATCTATATAGATAACAAGGTAATGTATATACATAACTACATTCTATGAGGGAGAATCTCAATATCACATGCTCATTATCTAATTCAAATCTTGCAACTCAAGCCATAAAATAATGGAACATTTCATATAGCATAGTAAAAAGCATTAAATAAGAGAAACCATGGTATGAGGCATAAGCTATAAGGCATAAGCTTTATACAATTTCATGTCATCACATGAAATTTAATAACATAATCTAACAATATTACCAAGGCCGTTTATATAGTTCAACCCACTAAACAAGTTCATAAGAATAAATAAATTTGCATAATCATAGAAATATAAGCAAGGCATATGGAATCAACATTCCTATTACCAATATGTCATCAATGACATTTCATTATCTCGAGATATTAATCTTGACCAAGTATCACATTCCATTCAAACCATTTAAATGGTTCAAGCAAGGAGCACCAAACAAGGCCTAAGCATTTGGCATGATATAAGGTGAGAAATTTCACATGATATTAAGCACAAGAATTTAACATAAGGAATTAGCATAATGCACTTGGAATAAACATGGGAATTTTAGTATAATACCACTAATAAATTCACAATGCATGAAGTGTAATATTTTAGCACAAGGAATAAGGATTTCATTATAAGGAAAGGTACTTATGTAACTTGAAATGAGAAATTTAGAATGTAAGGCATATTGAATTTAAATAAGATATCAAGTATTTCAAAGGTATAAGGCACTACACATAAGCCTAACAATTATGTTCAAGCTTAGGCATTATCAAGAGGGTCCCAATTCATGGTTCAACACCCTTCTTAATTTACTTTATAAATTTAGAGAATATAACCAAGGTTCCACACACCACCAAGATAATTCCCACATTTAAAAAAAGGGCTAGGTATTCCATTTGGGTTGGGTGCACCCAATGATATGGCCAAGGGAAAATCAGACACCCTATGAATGGGTTTCCCTATAAGCAAAGGTCATTATGGGCATAGAAAACCATTCCAGTTAATTTAACATGTGGTAACAGAGCTTCACCGGTAGTTTTTGTCTAGTGGCAAAATGGCGCAATGCCAAAAATTTGACAAAATAGTGGGAAAAGAGTAGGCAGCCTACCTCATGTTCGTAGTACTCCACATGCCTAATATCAACCCTAGATTCAACCTAAAATAGGAGAAATCAATAGATTTAGCAAAAACCCCAAAATATGGCATAAATCATCACATGGAGATAGCACAAGGGGGGTTTGAGAAACTTAGAAATAGAAGGGTGTAGAATGTAGATCCTACCAAGAGGATTTTGTATCTTCCAACAATGAAGGAATTAGAGTAGGAATGAATAAGAAATCACAAAACCCCAATGGAGGAGGAGGGGTGAGTTTGTGCACTTAGAGGAGGGGTAAATCTTGAGTGGAGTGAGGGGGGAGAAAAGGTGGGTTAAAAACATTTCATTAAAGTGAAAGTATAATTTTACCCACACGGTAGGATTCGCATGGTTTGCGCATGGTTATCCAAACTGTGCGCCAACCGTGCGGTGGGTTATGCTTCTTTGGGGCATAAAGCACGGGATACTGAATGGTTTGACTTTCATGCATAGACCATGTGGTATATCACTGACTAGGTTTTTCAATTGGCCACCTGACCATGCGGCCTGGGTCGCACGGTTTCAGAAAAAATCTGCATCCTAGCCTGTTTTCCTCCTTTTGGTGCTTTGAGATTCAAATGAGCCCTGAATTTCCTTGGGACCTCCTTTAACCTCTTAGGATTAAAATTAAGGGCCATTTTAAGGAATTAAACCAAAATTTTAATGGTTTTTACATTTGGATAAATTTGGGCTGTTACAATCTCCCCACCTTAGAAATTATCATTCCCAAGAAGCCTTCAAGAGCAATGAAAACATAACCCAACCTACAGAGGTCATGAAGTATCACTCAAATGATCACATTGAGTTTCCAAATTCTCAGCATACCCGTCATACCCAGCAGTGATCAAACTAGTGGTTCTCCACTGACCGCACATGACAAGAGAGAGAGAAATTCAAGTTACACCATCCCTAGTCAGCTATTCTTGAGACACCCATCTTATAAGGCCAGTGAATTTCAAAATCTATACAATATTCCTTTAAAAGAAGGAACCTAATAATTCTTCAATCACACCCATTGAAGCTCGTAACTCACTTCAAGTGTCATCACAATCCAAAAAGTCCATTTAACCATCGTTCCCCAACACAAACATGGAACAAACCTCAATCTGACACATTTGGATTGACAAGGTTAAAAACCCATTATGATCTCAAAAGAATCCTCGAGTAACCTTGGAGTCAACATTTGGGACCTAAGGAGCTCATCCGAGGAAACCCACATTTGGATATTACAAGCGAGACATTGGTACAAACCGAACATCCTACCTCAAGAAGATTGATTGAAACCAAAGTGGCTACTTCCCGGTGTTCAAGTCAAGAGGAAAATTGTTGGTGTCCAAAATTATTTACATTAAGTTCCTACTTGGGAATCCATGTATTACTTAGGATTAACCAGACCTTTAAAACAACCACGCTTTCGGAGCATGAATCTGATCAAAACCATGAGAACAAACTCAACGGTTTTAAAAATATTATCATTTCATAATACCAATTCTATCTCAGTGTACCTAGAATAAACCAAGATATGGGACATGGTCACATTAATCGAGATAACATAGAGAGTTATAGGATTAAACGATCTCCAAAAAATATTTGAGACACTTTCCAAAAATGAGGTCAAGGTTCTCCATACATTTTCAAACCAACCCTACCAAAGAAAAAGGAAGGACTATCCGACCATTTGAACAGTCCTATAGGTTTTTTCCCTTCTATAGGAAGGAAACACTTACCCAAAGTCAGCACGACACTCCCCACCTAGTAGTGTTCTTAACATCATATTGAATAGTTAACACTAAACTCAACCGGTTTGATGCACCATTAAACAGGATGACGATCACCACATATATATATGCACACTACCATGAGATTACACAAGAAAAATGCACGTCCTTGATACTATACATAGGCTTATCATCCATATGAATTTATGTATCAATGTTTCACATCAAGGATTAACCCAAGAGTCGCATTACCCGAAGCTCGCACCCATAATGAGGGTCAAAACACTGAGTGACCACCCATCTTGAAAAAGGTTTCACTTTTAAATATTTAAGATTCCTACAAGGGAAAATGACACCCAAATATAACCAAGCAAGAGAAACTACTCATAGAAAGAAATAAGAGCTTTAAGAGTCAAAGGTCACTACATAAAATAGTTGTCCCCTAACCAAAGAAAAAAACATTGACCCAATACAAGGTCACACCTATGAAAGTTCACTGGCTCAAGATCTAACTTAGGATCTAGACTCAGAAAGGAAGATTCCCATAGAATTATCACACTAAGGTGTTGTCTAACTGGGCTAAGTAGATCCACTTTGTTGACACTAAAGTTCTAGGGCCTAACTACCTCATCCATGACCATATCCACCTCGGTCTGATTGACCAGTAGAATACCAACTCACAGTCTGACATGGAGTTATAGATATAATTCTTGACATAGGTTCCAGTGTATAACCCCTATCACAAGAGGATGGAGTAAAATAATTTCATAAGCATTGAATATGACCCATCCTACCACAAGATCGGTATTTGATTGATTTCTTCGTGCATTGGGGTTTCTTGATGAATGGAATGCCGCATTGGTGGCACACTATATATTTACTACGTGTCACTTGGTTATCACCACCCCCATGTGCACCCTTGAATCAGCACTTCCTACTGCTAGAAGAGCCATCAGCCTGATGTGGAACAGAGTTGTCCTGGATCACACTACCATCCTCTCTGAGATTACATTACATAATTAGATTCTGGTTCACGATCTCTATAATAGTTTTTAACCAAAACATATTCACATGTTAGTAGATGGAATTCCTAATCCCATCCTTAAAGCTACTTGCAGTAGTTAATTCATCACTCATTAGAGATGGAGAAAAACATTGAAGCTCAGTAAAGAGAGAATAATACTCATGCACTATCATGGAGCCCTACTCGATATGTAAGAACTATGTGGATCGATCCACTCTCAAAGTATGTGGAAAGAAATGATAATAAAAAGATATATGGAAGTATTCCAAGATCATGTCTTGGTAATTCTCTAACTAAGATATGAAATCCCAATAATTCTTGGTGGAATCATGAAACATGTAGGTTTCAATCTTGATCCTCCACTCTGTATGCATCTTAAGATGGTCAAAGATGGATATCATAGCTTTTATGACTCTAAAACATGAGGAATGACACCCCCTGAGAAGGTGGGAGGTTTCTAATACTGAAATTCTCATGTAAGATCTTCCATAGTAGGGGTAGACCTGGGAACACCCTGAACAGACTGAAAAAAAACCTGAGAAATCTCTCTCAAAACTGGGCATTGATGCCTAGTGGAAGATCGGTAGGAGGTATAATGGGTGGATCAGGTCCCACCACCTCCAGATTGTGCTCATATCTACTCTCTTAACATTCATCATGAGGATTTCATGGTGGCATAAGTCTACAATTTCCAAGTGTGCACATCAGACAAGATTTTCAGAAAAGTTAAGGAAAGTAGATAAAGAAAAATAAAAAGTAATAGAATGTACAAGGACTCCATAAACATGTCACAGTAGATAATAAAAACGATAAATAGGATGGTTACATGTCCTGCCTCTGAGTTTAACACCCCAAGATTTCATAGTACATTATCTCTTTAAAGTAATTCAATAGCTTGCGCTACATGCAACACCGAGTTCAATCGCATCACGACCTATCAAACTGTCCATTTAAAAAGCGTTTATGAATATTATAAACCAAATTTTTAATTTTATATATATCCTATATAATTTTAACATTCATATTTTTTGTTTCTTAGACATAATATAAGGACAAATTCAATTTTTCAGATAAAAGAAGTATTTTTCAAAAAATGCAGTTTTTCCCCCTTTTAATGGAAAACCATTTTAAAATCCAATAATTGACACTTTTATATATTATATTTAATGAAATTAAATTATTATTTATAATTGGGACATAAAAATTTAGTTTGGATAAATTTTTGGTACTTTTCTGATAACTTTCATATTTTGATGAATAGTGAAAAATACTAAATTTTAATTAAAAAAAACTTTTTAATCGAAATAATTTATAGTGTTAAATTATACATTTGAATGGTTTTAAAGTATCATTAGATTATATTTTTATAATTTGATATAATTTAGTTCATTTCATGTAATTTTACATTTAAATTGTGCATAAACACATATCAATCTTTTGATAGTTTTTACTTCTTAAAAACCCACTTTCTGGTTTTGACAACAGGAATTAATTTTAAATTAATTAATGAAACTTATATGTTATTAATTTGGTAAAATTGACATCATTTTTTAATCTAGAATAACAAAATTATCTTTGGGTGAATTTTTGGTATTTTTCCGAAAACATTCAATTTTTGATGAATAGTGAAAAACACTGCGTTGTAGATAAAAACTGACTTTTTCATTTAAATAATTATTTTAATTAAAAATTTATCTTAAAGTAAAAATAGATACATAATATATATATTATTACAATGTAATTAATTGGAGTCATTTTATAATAAGATCATACATATAAAATTTTATTGAACCTTTTTAACGTCTTTTACCCACTTTTTAGGCACATTTGCAAATTTGCATAAAACGTAATTTTACCGCTCCTATGAATTGAATTTAAAAAATTCAAGAGATGCAGTTGATATCATTAAGTAAAATGTGGTTCAATAAGATGAAACTAATTTTTGGTGAATAGTAACTTTTGAATTTTATTTACCACGGTTAAAAGTAAATAGGGTAATTAATGGTAAAAATGATATTATAATTACTCTAACACATGTCCTAATTCTATTGAATAAAGTGTATTTCGACCAAAATAAACCTTAGAAAAAAAATATTATCCTTTTTGATCCACTTGGATTAGATTAGGACATTTATTATATTTTATTTAAAGAAGAGTTAAAAGTGTTAAATTCAGATTTTAATAACTAAACCATTTTTAATATAGGGTTATACAAAAGATAAATTCAACTATAAATATTAATTATAAATATAAAAATATTTACTATATCATGGTATTTTATTTATAATTTTTATTCTCTAAATAATTAAATTTATTTATGACATAATGATGATGCAGTAATTAACTTATTAATAAAATATTAAAATAATTTATATTATAAATTTTAAAATAAATTTAAATTGAACCTTTTTATTTCATACACGAATTTTATAGGTGAATATGACATTTTAGGATTAATTAAATGTATTTTTTTGAATAAATTAGGTTGTTATGACTAATAAAAACCAAATACTAAATAGTGTCAAAATTGACATAAATGAGTTTTTAAAACAAATACTATTTTATTAAATTATATAATATTCCTAAAAATATAAGGCTCATTAAAAGGACTTATATAATGATATATATGTAATTAATGAACCACTTGAGGTTCTCTTGGCATTTTATAGTAAGTTTATTAACCATGTATTGTAAGAATACAAGAAGACATGGTAAAAGTTCAACTATTTAATTAAGAGTTAAATCTAAAAGATAAGGTTAGTATGGCAACCTAAACTTGTCTAAAACCTATTGGTTGAGCTTTTTTCGACCCATACCCACCTTATCCTAGAAATAAATCAATTTGGAGCTATTATAAATCGAAAATGATTTTATAATAAATTAAAATTTTAAGATTTCCCTAAAGTGGCCCTCACCTCTCTTATAAAAAGGTACTTCCCCTTCTCTTAACTTTACACCTCCAAAGCCATTTTTTTAGGACAAAACCTACTAAAATATCCTATCAAATACCATCACTTCATCCTAGATTCATTACTTTGATCATAAATACAACCTAAGGATCCCTTTTGTTCAAATCAAAAGGAAGCACCCGAACATGAGGTAATTACTTTATCACCTATTTTAAAGTTCTTTTCTTCTTCCACTTCCTCTTTCTTTGTTATTTACATAATAAAATAATAACTCCATAAACTTCTACATACTAAGATGTTATTATAAATATGTTAAAACCATATTCATTATTCTATCCATCCTATGAATGACAAAGTCACCATACGTGCATACGTACATCTTACCGTCTCCACGTTGTGGTATAGTTTGTTATTCAACACTAAATTATTTGGATGGGTATAATAATGAGTATAATTAATTAAAATAAGGAATATAACATGGTAATTATTCTGTATATATAATATACCATCTAATTAAACATCATTTTACCATTGATATAATGATATTGTCGCTCGTGCGTACGTACGGCTTACCGTCTCCACGACGCGATGAGATTCATCTTCAATGATCACCATTCAAGAATTTTTATAAAAATATATATATTGATTAAGTATGAGATATATGAAATAATATTTCTACTGGAATAATTTATATTTATCTGGATAAATATATGTTGTTTACTTACTTCCATACTATACGATAAGAAAACAGAAACAACGTTCATGCGTACGTATGGACTACCATCTCCATGAACGGTGTTTCCATTTCATATATCTATATATTATAAATATTTATATTTTGAATATATATAATATATAAATCATTTTTTATATTCTGGGAGTATGTAAATCATTATCTAAGTGATGCGATAAAAAATAACAAGTTAAAACACATATGATAAAGAAAGCGATTAGTACCTGAAATGTTACTTTAACATGGAAATTATTATTAAATGGGTAGTATAAAGTCATAAATGAATCAAGTATGATATCATAAATATGAATATAGTTTTGGTATAATTTAATAACATACTATGGTAATTATATGGGAGGTTAAACTTACCCTCGACCAAAGGAAAGTGCAAGGTAAGGGTTATTTCCTCAATCTAATTATTATCCAAGATTGTTTATCTGTAAGTATCTACTGGGAAATATTTATCATCCATGTCCATGTTTCATAAAAATGATTTTAAAAGGAATATTTTAAGGTTTTATAGAAGGTACCCTTAAAATAGATCATCATTTTAAATGTTTTAAATATTTATTTTTCTAAATTTATTTAATTAATGTCCATGTTTTCAAAATGATTTTAAGGATTTATCTATATGGACATGGTTGTTTTAAAATTACAATTCCTTTCAAAATTTCCAATGTGGTATGGTACACCTTGATTCAGAAATCTCTTTTAAATTAATTCCTTTATAAATTATATAACTTTTAAATGATTTTAAAAAAAAGGATATTTTTCTCAAATATTTTTACTAATAATTTTCAAATATGTCAACATCCTTTTCTGAATATTATTCTTGATTGATGTTGATTTATTATGATAAAATATTATATATTGTATTAAAATTTTTGTGATATTTTTGACTATCGATGTGTTATTTTTATACCATTCATGGTTTGTAGTTAATGTATTAATATTTCGTATGCTTGATTTAATATGAATGTTTATGTTATGTTTCAACCTTTTCATATGAGGAATGCATTGGATGTAGTAAGTGATATGTGAGGCCCGATATAGCCCCTCGATGAATTGGTATGTATCATGATACAAATTAGTTTCTTGGAACAAGGCCATGACAAAAAATTTATTTGTTGTCTTGGCACAAGGCCTTGACTATGTGGTTATGATGTTCGGCATTATGCATTCCCTCATTATAAAATTAGTTATTACATGTGATTATTCAACTAGTAGAATATCCATGTACATGTTTATATGGTAATTTTTTATTTATTTTTTCCATATTATGTTCAAGTTTATGTTTAAAAAATATATTGTTTTTATTACACATTTTCCTTTAAAGTTTATAGCTTCTACTAAATTATTTACCCTTATTGAGCATCTGAACTCACCCCTTTCTTAATGTTTTGTTTTCCCAAGATTCTAAGAAGTGTATTATGATTGATTTGTAGGGTTAATTTAGGGGAATAATGGAATTATAAAATGATTATTTATGTTGTGTTTTATGTTTTAATTTGTAATGTAATATTCATGTATGTAATCTATTTTCCAAGACTGATAAACTGATTGGTACTTTGGGACTTCATTCCTTGTAATCATGACAATGTATTAAAATAATGCACCAGCTCCAAACTTCTGGGGTCAGGGCATTATAGTTGGTATCAAAGTAAATTTACCAATAACCTTGGAAATTATATTTAGATAAACTATTATTAGGAAACATTACCCTAAGATAGACTTTGAGGATTAGTATAAAAGAACATCCAAAATTTTTGGTAATGTAGATATTATGTGTGTTTTCCAAGAAATACATACTTGTATGGATACTACAAGTGTACTTGGGTCTAGAAAAAATGTACCTAAGAGTGAAAACTCAGACAAGGAGTTTTGGGCTTGACCTGGGGTATCCTGGTACATGACAACGGGCCTTACTACGCACCTAGTTTGACACTCCTAGGGGATATGCTTAGGATAATTCACATTTTATTTAAAAACCATTATAAAGGATTTATGAGTAAATATGACATTAAAGAAACCATTTTTATGATTATGAGACTAGATGTGTGAAAATATTCAATTAATGTTGATAATTTTTCTAGTTTTTGCATTCTACGTTATGATGTGATTTAACCTAGTGTATGTTTTCATTTAGAAATGGCACCCAGTGTAAGGAATGAGAAATCTAGCAATACGCATGATCCAAAGAGTAATAAGGATCATATCTTTCATGGTCTTAAGCCAACATTTAGAAGGAAAATAGTCTCCTGTGTATTCTCATCATATGAATAAAGAGTATCATGTGTTAATAAGATAAGTAATGAATTCTATAATCCATATGACTTTGAAGGGAAGCAAGAGAATAAGAGGATGGCAGAGAAGAATATGGATAAAGGTAAGAAGGGAAAGAAGGATTTTACCATATGTGATAACTGTGGAAAGAATCACCTTGGTAAATGCTTGAAGGGAATGGGAGTTTGTTATAAGTGTGGAGAAAAAGAACATCAAGTACGTGATTTCAAGGTTAAGAAAAATGTTCTAAATGTACAATGCTTCCTCTTTAAGGAGTTGGGACACTACACAAATCAATGTCCCAATCATCAGAGTATACCCCAAATGATGCTATTGGATAACAATCAAGTTATGATACTACTGCAGATGAAGAGGAATAATTATTGTTCTTATATTTTTATTAATTAATTGTGTAATTTGAGTATTTTATTAATGATGTACAAGTTATAAGAATTATAGAGTATATAAGTATTGTACTACAGTACTATTTCATTAAGGATTTGAGATTGTGTGGTACTAAGAAAAATGACTCAATTTCTGGTTAAACTTTTTGGAAAATATATGGTTGAGAGAAAGATAAACCTTAATATAGTCCTGATACTGAGGTAGTGGTTTTGGAATAATAGATAATTGAGTTGGATAAATTATATTTAATATTATTGACTACCTTGTAACTAATTAATGGTCTGTTTATTGCATCATTGTTGGAGATTACAACATTCTTGGATTTAAGGAGTATATCTAGTATTCTATGTTTTACAAAAGGAATAAGGAAGTACATACCTATTCAAATAAGGTTTTATGGTAATTCAGGTTGTTACCATGTTTTAATTCAATAAATGATGAAGATATTCACATGTTATTATGTGATAAAAGAGTTCTTCATTCTGTTATGTTGACCTTTCTTATAGATTTTTGGACTGTGAGTTTGGACACAAGTATTTTGGATAAGTCTAAAGCTTGGAATGGATTAAGTTGGACATTGGATACAATTGTTTAAGGTTAAAACATTTCCTAATATTTTTTTTTGGATTGTTATAAAAAGGATAACCTGGAGGTCAGGAGACAACCCATCACATCCGACAAGGCCACGAGACTTGAACCCGCAACCAAAGGGTGATAAGGGTACATCACCTACCATTAGCCTACGTGATGTCCTGGTTTTTATAATGTAGTTTTTTTAAATGGTATGACATATGAATTATAAATTCATTTTTTAAAACCCTGTATGATTAGTTTTAATATAATATTTTTGAGTTATATTATCTTTTGGAGAGAAAGATGAGTTTGTAGTAGAAATTAGTTGATGGATGGAACTCTACTTAACAAGTATTCTTTTTTTTCTTATTCTATAAATAAATTATTTATTAAAAATTAGGGAAAATATCTCAAAACCAAAAATATGTTATCTTAATACCTTATGTTTTATTGAACCGATGATATTTTAAATCATTATAGATTTATGGCTTTGAGGCCCTCAATTTTCCATTTATTGTTCACTTGTTTGTGATTGATGACCTCAATAACTCCCTATAAATATTTATGTTTTTATTCTAATTATGTGTCTATAATTTCCACCAATGTTCTCCTATTCAAAACTTTAATTTTTTTGTGACTTGTTCATTTCCCTTTCTCTCTTATTAAGACTAAATTTTATTAACCTTATTTCTGGTGTGGGTTTTCTACAAAGGTATTTTCTATTTTCAACCTTTAATTTTCAAAGAAAATTCTCAAATTGTGAGGATGCAATATATTAAAGTATGGGAGAATGTAACCCCCCAAGATTTCATAGTATGTAATCTCTTTAAAGTAATTCAATATCTTGGGCTACACGCAACACCGAGTTCAAGCGCATCACGACCTATCAAACTAGCCATTTAAAAAGCGGTTATGAATATTATTAACCAAATTTTGAATTTTATATATATCCTATATAATTTTAAAATTTATATTTTGTGTTTCTTATACATAATATAAGGACAAATTCAATTTTTCAGATAAAAGAAGTATTTTTCAAAAAATGCAGTTTTTCAACCTTTTAATGGAAAACCCTTTCAAAATCCAATATTTGACACTTTTATATATTATATTTCATTAAATTAAATTCTTCTTTATAATCGGAACATAAAAATTAAATTTGGAGAAATTTTTGGTACTTTTCTGATAACTTACATATTTTGATGAATAGTGAAAAATACTAAATTTTAATTAAAAACAACATTTTTAATTGAAATAATTTATAGTGTTAAATTATAAATTTGAGTGGTTTTAAAGTATAATTTGATTATATTTTTATCATTTAATATAATTTAGGTCATTTGATGTAATTTTACATTTAAATTGTACATAAACACATGTCAATTATTTTATAGTTTTTACTTTTTAAAAACCCGCTTTCTGGTTTTGACAACTGGAATTAATTTTAAATTAATTAATACAACTTATATGATTTGAATTTGGTAAAATTGGCATAATTTTTTAATTTTTAATATCAAAATTATCTTGGGGTTAATTTTTTGGTATTTTTCTGAAAACATTCAATTTTTGATGAATATTGAAAAACACTACGTTGTAGATAAAAACCGACTTTTTCATTTAAATAATTATTTTAATTAAAAATTTAACGTAAAATAAAAATAGATACATAATAAATATATTAGTCCAATGTAATTCATTGGAGTCGTTTTATAATACCATTAGACATATAAAACTTTATTGAACCTTTTTAACGTCTTTTACCCACCTTCTAGGCATATTTGCAAATTTGCATAAAACGTAATTTTACCGCTCCTGTGAATTGAATTTCAGAAATTCAAGAGAAATTTTTGACATCAGTAAGTGAAATTTGGATCAATAAGATCAAAATATTTTTTAGTGAATAGTAAATTTTGAATTTTATTTACCACGGTTAAAAGTAAATAGGGTAATTAAAGGTAAAAATGATATTATAATCACCCTAACACATGTTATAATTATATTGGATAAGTTTATTTAGACCAAAATAAACCTTAGTACAGAACTATGATTATTTTTTATTCACTTGGATTAGATTTGGACATTTATTATATTTTATTTAAAGAATAGTTAAAAGTGTTAAATTCAAATTTTAATAAACAAGCCATTTTTAATATAAGGTTATACATTAGATAAATTAGACTATAAATATTAATTAGAAATATAAAAATATTTCCTACATGATAGTATTTTATTTATAATTTTTATACGTTAAATAATTAAATTTATTTATGACACAATGATGATGCAGTAATTACCTTATTAATGAAAGATTAAAATAATTTATATTATAAATATTAAAATAAATGTAAATTGAACCTTTTTATGCCATAAACTAATTTTATAGGTGAATATTACATGTTAGGATTAATTAAATTTATTTTTTTCGAATAAATAATATTTTTATGACTAACGAAAACCAAATACTAAATAGTGTCAAAATTGACATAAATAAGTTTTTAAAACAAATACTATTTTATTAAATGATATAATATTCATAAAAATATAAGGTTCATAAAAACGACTTATTTAATGATATATATGTCATTAATGAACCACTTGGGGTTATCTTTTCATTTTATAGTAAGTCTATTAACCATGTATTGTAGGAATACAAGAAGACATGGTAAAAGTTAAACTATTTAACTAAGAGTTAAATCTAAAAGATAAGGTTAATATGGTGATATAAGATTGTCTAAAACCTATTTGTTGAGAATTTGTCAACCCATTCACACCTTAGTCTAGAAATAAATCAATTTTTATCTATTGGAAACTGAAAATGATTTTATAATAAATTAATATTTCAAGATTTTCCTAAAGTGCCCCTCACCTCTCTTATAAAAGGGTATTTCCCCTTCTCTTAACTTCACACATCCAAATCCATTTGGATCAGACAAAATCTACTCAAATATCCTCCCAACTACCCTCACTTAATCCTAGAGTCATTACTTTGATCCTAAATCTAACCTAAGGAGCCCTTTTGTTCAAATCAAAAGGAAGCACCTGAAGAAGAGGTAATCACTTCATCACCTCTTTTAAAGTTCTTTTCTTCTTCCACTTCCTATTTATTTGTTATTTCCATACTAAAATAATAAATCCAATACCTTATAAATACTGAAATGTTATTATAAATATTTTAAAACCATAATCTTTATTCTATCCATCCTATGAATGACAAAGTCACCATACGTGTGTAAGTACGACTTACCGTCTCCACGTCATGGTGTAGTTTTTTATTCAACACTACATTATTTGGATGGGTATAATAACGAGTATAATTAATTTAAATAATTAATATAACATGGTAATTATTCTTTATATATAATATACCATCCAATTAAACACCGTTTTACCATCTATAGAATGATATTCTCGCTCGTTTGTATGTAGGGCTTAAGGTCTCCACGACGCGATGAGATTCATCTTCAACGATCACCATTAAAGAATTTTTATAAAAATATATATATTGATTAAGTATGAGATATATGAAATAATATTTCTACTGGAATAATATATATTTATTTAGATAAATATATGTTATTTACTTACTTTCCTACTATATGATAAGAAAACAGACACAATGTTCATGCTTACGTACGGACTACTGTGTCCATGAATGGTGTTTCCATTTCATATATCTATCTATTATAAATACTTATATTCTGAATATATATGATATATAAATAATTTTTTATATTCTATAATTATTTAAATCATGATCGAAGTAATACTATCAAGAATAAAAAGTTAAAAGTCGTATGATAAAGAAAGTGATTATTACCCAAAATGTTACTTTAACATAGAAATTATTATTAAATGGGTAGTATAAAGTCATAAATGAATTAAGTATGATATCATAAATATGAATATGGTTCTAGTATAATTTAATAACATACTATGGTAATTATACAGGAGGTTAAATGTACCCTCGTCCAAAGGAAAGTACAAGGTAAGGTTTATTTCCTCAATCTCATTATTATGTGAGGTTGTTTATTTGTAAGTATCTACTGGGACATATTTATCATCCATGTCCATGATTCATAAAAATGTTTTCAAAAGGAATATTTTAAGGTTTTATGTAAGGTACCCTTTAACTAGATCATCATTTTAACTCTTTTAAAGAATTATTTTTCTAAATCTATTTAATTAATGTCCATGTTTTCAAAATGATTTTAAGGATTTATTTATATGGACATGATCATTTTAAAATGTTAATTCCTTTCAAATTTTTCAAATCAGTATGGGAAACATTGATTCCAAAATCTATTTTAAATGAATTCCTTTATAAATTATGTAAATTTTAAATGATTTAAAAAAAGGTATATTTCTCTTAAAGAGTTTTACTGATCATTTTCAAATATATCAACATCCTTTACTGGATATTATTCTTGATTGAGGTTGATTTATTATAATAAAATCTTCCATATTGTATTGAAAGTTTTGAGATATGTTTTATTGTGTATGTTCTATTTTTATACCATTCATGGTTTAAGGTTAAAGTATTAAAATTTCGTATGCTAGTTTTAATACGAGTGTTTATGTTATGTTTCAACCTTTTCATATGAGGAATTCATTAGATGTAGTAACTGACGGGCAGGGCCTACTATATCCCCTCGATAATCGGTAGGTCTCATGAGATAAAATAGTGTCTTGGAACAAGGCCTTGACAAAATTTTTATTTTTAGTCTTGGCACGAGGCCTTAACTATATGGTTATGATGTCTGGCATTATGCATTACCTCATTATGAATTTAGTTATTACATGTGATTATTCGACTAGTATAATATTCATGTGCATGTTTATATGGTAATTTTTTATTTATTTTTTCCATATTATGTTCAATTTTATGTTTAAAATGGTTGATATTTTTATTACACATTTTCCTTAAAAGTTTATAGCTTCCGCTAAATTATTTACCCTTACTGAGCATCTGATCTCACCCCTTTCTTATGATTTGTTTTCCCATGATTCTAAGAAGTGTATTATGATTGATATGTAGGGTTAAGCTATGGGAATAATGGTTTTCTCAAAGGATTATTTATGTTGTTTTTTATGTTTGAATGTGTAATGTAACGTTCATGTATGTAATCTATTTTCCAATACTGTTAAACTGATCAGTGCTTCGGGATTTCATTCCTTGTAATCATGCCAATGTATTAAAATAATGCACTATCTTTGAGCTTCTAGGGTCGAGGTGTTACACTAAGAATTCAAAACTGAGATCCTTCTCTAAGAGCCAGGTCTAGATAAGAAGTTAGAGACCCCAGAAGGATCACAAGATACACAGACTACAACCCATTACCCAGGTAAAGTTCAAGGTCGAGGTCTCACATTCCTATATATAAGGTCATTTCACTCGATCCATTTATGTAATTTAATTCCCTTTCAATTTGGATGAATTAGTTGTATCACTATTACAATTAATAAGGTCCCATACACCTTATGAATTGAAATTGGGTCCACTTAACCCAAACCACAATATTTTTCTACAAGTTATATTGAAACATCTCATTTTAAAAGGTGGGATTCACTTTGATTCATTTAAACATTTGAATCCTTCTTAAACAGATTGAATTAAGTGGATCACCATTCCAATTTATAAAGTCCCATACACCTTATAAATTGGAATTAGAGGTCCACTCAATCCAATTTATTACATTCTTATGCAATTCAATTGGGCGCAATTTTATATTTATATGAAAATAGGTACTGCAATAAATAACAACTAAGCACAGTAGTAATCACATGCAACTAGGCAGATTCATGCTGAAAGTAGACATGGCATGGAAATATGCATAGAAATTTATTCCCTATTCTTCCTAGTATGATGCATGTAATTAAATTACATCATTTAATTATGATAAAGTAATATAACCATCATTTTAATCATACAAATATAAATAGCATCACAAAAAAAGTGTGTCACCCAATGGTGGATTCGTATCAACCATAAATGGAATAATAAATAACACAATTCCCATCCTAGGTAATTTGTGTGCCTCTTGTACATGGGTTAAATATGTTCAAGAATAAGGTAAAGTCCAAATACATATTCCTATCCTCATGTATAAGACCAAACAGTAATACAAAATAAAAATAACCCTCTAATACCACTTGTAATGACCCAATCCAGCCCACGATCACAATTGTTTGGTCCACTAGGCTGAATACCCTGAGAGGGGGGGTGAATCAGGGTATGACTAATTAAAAATTAACGCCCGTTCTGATCTTGTTTTGCTGTTAAGAAAAACACTCTTCTCTCTCTTTCCTGCTGCACAATATAAATAGAAAGTAAAGCAAGCACAGGACACATCAATTTTACTTGGTTCACCGCTAAGGGCTACGTCCAAGGAGCATACACCGAAAAGTTGCCGGTTCGTACCAAATTCCACTAGACTTCACTAGATGTGGATTACAATGTTCGGGCTAGATCACTTCTATGCCCAGGCTCACTGCCTATACAAATTTTAGGGTTAGCTCACTGCTTTCCCAAGGGTCACTCCCTGTTTCTCTCTCTCTGGCTCACTGCCGGTGGAGAGGATCACCTTCTTCCTCTTCCTAAGCTCACTGCTCTGTGAAGGGATTCACTCATAGTTTATAGACCTGTAGGTCTCTTCATTTGCATGAAGTAATGCATACTTAACTGTAGATAGATGCTCTTTTGAAGTCCAACTTTCATCCACTGATGAATACCTCTTTGCCTCTGAACACTGGGCAATTCCTTTTGGAAACACCTTCGCAAAGCACCCTACAATGCGAGGCACCCAATTTCGCGAAGCTCAAACAAGCTTTCGTGAAGCTCCTGCCTTTTCGCGAAGCTATCTCGCGAAGCTCACTCGTGAAGAACTCCTGCGAAGATCAACTCGTTGCAAAGAAACTTCTCTCGCGAAGATCACTGAGCCAACGCGGAGCACACAACTTTCGCGGAGCTACAATAGCCGCCGCGAAGCTCCTCTTTCGCGAAACACACTGGCTTCGTGAACTACCTTCGCAAAATGAGAGCAAATAATATTCTCTGAAAAAAAAATCTCTACTTATCTCGAGAGGGTCGGCCTCTATTTATAGGCGATTCCACCGACCCTCAACCTTTCCGCGCGAAGTCAACGCCACGTCATCTCAAATCGCGAAGCTCTAAAGTTTCTGCCGGAAATCTGTCCAAATCGCAAAGCACCACGGAAAATTTTCCATTCGTGAAGCTTGACGTAATCACGAAGAATCACCATCAACATACCTTCACGACTTCTCCGTGAATCTCCCTCGTGAAGCCCAACATTCCTTCGCGTCTTCGCCGCAAAGCTCCCTCGCAAATCCCTTCACCGCCGCGATGCGCTTCAGCCTCTGCCGTTCGCGAAGCTTGATGTAATCATGAAGCATCACCGCCTCCATTCTTTTGGTCTTCGTGATTTCCAAACCATGCATCTTATCTTCGCGATATTCATACCTTTTCCATATTAAATTATTATCTTTATGTAAATCCTATTTTTGCGATGCTCACCAAACTCCAAATTTTGGACCTCAAAAATTTGGCAAACACTGGGAAACGGCGCCACCTTGTACTGCTCTTTTTGTACCGCCTCCAGATCGTCCTTTCCTTTATCATCGTTCTTTGTCAACAAGGATTGTCAACAACTTCATGGGAACTCGACAAATATCCATGAAAACCTGTTTTGTCAACAAACACAATCAAACCAAAAATACTGCAATGTTACCTTGAGGGATTTTTTCCCAACAATATCCCCCTTTGGGTTTGTTGACAACTCTTCACAACTCTGCTCATAAAGATTTTCTGCACTTTGATACCTCACTGAGTCTTCTTCCAGCTACTACCACCATTCACCTCTTGCGATTTTGATAGCGTTCAAGGAGTCACTTAACACGTACTCTAAGCCCACATGAGAAATGCTCGGCGTGAGAGACAAGAGTAGTATGAAAAGATCATCAATGAATCACTTCATGTCAAACACCAATTGTCGATTCCAACATGATACCAATTCTTAAATTGATACCAATTGTTGAACCACACTGATCCCAATTGGTGATAGTTGGAAACCTTCTCTCACCATTCCAACACCACTGTTTTTCTTTTATCACGATCCTCAGCTGTCGTGATTTCTATGCTTTGATCGATCACTTCTAGCATCGTCAGAATTAAAAATATCCCCCTTTCTAGCTGCTCCACCTTTCAGATTCTCCCCGTATCAATTATGATTTATCAAATCTCCGCACTGTCTCCCCCTTGAAAAATCACTATTTTCTCCCCCTTTAACAAACACTTTTCTCCCCCTTTGTCAACGAACCCAAAGGTCATTCCTTTGCAGTCTGTAACAGAGTAGAGAACACATTAGCACATTAGGGAAAACACATCATACCTCGGGGAGAGGGGGGGTCCCACATCCACACTATGTCAAGTGCAGGGAATTGACTGAACTCCCAGAGCCAGTCGATGCCTCTTAAAATCTTCCTTGGGTAAGGCCTTTGTTAGAATGTCTGCAACCTGTAGCTCTGTAGGCACGTACTCCAACTTCATGATTCCCTGCTCAACCTTATCCTTGATAAAATGATACTTAATCTCAATGTGCTTTGTCCTTGAGTGATGGACGGGATTTTTGCTGAGATTTATAGCACTTGAGTTATCACACTGGATTCCGATCGGAGACTTCACTTCAACTCCCATATCTTCAAGCTGCTGCTTCATCCACAATAACTGTGTGCATGCTTGAGTGGCCGCAACATACTCAACTTCTACGGTGCTTAATGAAATGAAATCTTGCTTCTTGCTTAGCCAAGAAATACACAATCCACCAATATAGAATGCACCACCTGACGTTGATTTTCTATCTTCTGTTGAACCGGCCCAGTCTGCATCAGTATATCCCAATAACTCTGTCTGAGATTTGTCAGTGTATGTCAGTCTGAAGTCCACTGTGCCCTTGATATACCAAAGTATTCTTTTCACTGCAAGCATGTGACTTTCCTTGGGATTACTTTTATATCTTGCTGCTTGGCATGTGGCGAAAACAATATCAGGCCTTGTTGCAGTTAGGTACAACAAACTTCCAATAATTTGCCTGTATTCTGTGATATTAACTGCCTTGCCATCCTCATCTTTTGATAATTTCATCCGGGTAGCAACTGGAGTCTTCATCTCCTTGGAATTATCCATTCCAAACCTTCTTATAACCTCCTTGGCATATTTGGATTGAGAAATGAAAGTTTCATTCCTTCTTTGTGTCACCTGTAGACCAAGGAAAAACGTTAGCTCTCCAATCATTGACATTTCAAACTCATTTTTCAGGAATTCGGAAAACTGTCTGCACTGAGCTTCATCTGATCCGCCAAAAATTATTTCATCGACATACACTAGCACCATCATCCTTTGATTACTGTCATTGCTGAAATAGAGGTTGTAATCAACTCCTCCACACTGGAAACCAAGATTCTTCAAGTACTGATCAAGCCTTGAGTACCATGCCCTTGGTAATTGTTTCAGCCCATACAACGCCTTCTTCAGCCTGCAAACTTTGTTCTCATCCTCATGAATGAGAAAACCATCTGGCTGCTCAATATACACCTCTTCTTCCAGAACCCCATTCAAGAATGCGGATTTGACATCCATCTGGAACACTTTGAACTTTCTTTGCACTGCTATGGCCAAAAATAATCTGATTGTCTCCAGCCTTGCAACCGGTGCAAATGTCTCATCAACATCCATCCCCTCTATCTGGGAGTATCCCTTGCACACTAGTCGTGCTTTGTTCTGAATAACTATGCCATCTTCATTCATCTTGTTGCGATAGACCCATTTAGTCCCGATGACATTCTTGTCTGCTGGCCTCGAAACAATCTCCCATGTCTAGTTCTTCTCAATCTGATCAAGCTCTTCGTTCATGGCCTGAACCCATTTTTCATCTTCAGCTGCATCAGAAAAACATTTCGGCTCCACTTGAGACAAAAACGATGCTTGCTGTGATGATTTCATTCTTCGAGTCTGAACTGTAGCTGTTTGATCACCAATGATATTCTGCCTATCAATTTCAGCTCGACTCTTTGGCTTCCTCGCAGACACAGACTTGAAACTTTCTTCTTCATCATCAGTATCTTCTTCTGAGTTAGCTTCTGCCACTTCTGCTCCCCCTGGGTTGCTTACCTCATCATCACTTTCATCCAGGAACTGTTCACTGGATCGTTGAGTATTCTGTTCATTTTCAACTATAGTGACATCATTGCTTTCAATGATTTTTCCCAGCCTTTTGTTGAAACATTTATACGCTTTGCTTTTCCCGGAATAGCAAAGGAATATCCCTTCATCTCCTCGTGCCTCAAACTTCCTATGATGTTCTTTGTTGAGAATGAAACACTTACTTCCAAAGATTCGAAAGTACTTCAACGTTGTCTTCTTTCCGTACCACAGTTCATACGGATTCTTCCCTTGCTTCGGACATAACAGGGACCTATTTGAAACATAGACCGATGTCAAAACTGCTTCCTTCCAAAATTTCTCTGGTAGGTCCTTATCAATAAGCATTGTTCTGGCCATGTTGTTGATGATCCGATTTCTCCTTTAAACTACTCCATTCTGTTGGGGAGTTCTTACTGATGAAACTTGATGCCTTATCCCATGTTTCTTGAGATAGTTTTCAACCTGACTGTTTGTAAATTCTGTACCGTCATCAGTATGAAACTTCAGAATTTTCTGCCCAAGCATCTTTTTCGATTCCCTTATGTACTGCTTTATGAAACTGAACACCTCTGTCTTATGGGTAATGATGAATACCCAGGCCATTCTGCTATAGTCATCAATGAAAAGAACATAGTACCTTTGCCCATCTATAGCTCATGGTGATATAGGTCCACATACATCATCATGCACCAATTTGAGCACTCCATTTATTTTTTGTTCCTTTGGCCTGTATGTCTTTCTGATGATCTTCCCTTGTTGACAAGCATCACACGTATGAGTGCGATCACGTGATAGTTTGGGAATGTCTCTAGCAACATCACACTCTATGAGATCCTCCATAGATGGTTGGCATAGATAACCAAGTCGCTTATGCCACAGTTGGTTTTCTTCCTCTATGGATAAAAGACATGTATCTTCTTCCCCACCTACAAGGTAGAGATTTCCCTTTAACCGTTTTCCCTGCAGGACAGTTGCTCCATCTTTTCCTTTCACAACACACATCTTCTCGGTAAATCAGATAGAGTGCCCAGAGTCACATAGTTGACTGACACTGAGTAAGTTATGACTGAGACCCTCTACTACCAAGACATCAGCACGTCTCATCTCTCTGCCCCCAAATTTGGCTTTCCCTAAGCCAACAATCTTCAAACCTTCATTATTTCCAAATTTAACAACTCCTTCTTTGTCATACTTGATGCCTGTAACAAGATCTTTATTACCCATCATGTGGGATGTGCAACCACTGTCAAGGATCCAAACACCAGATCGGTCTGATGCTTTAAGAGAAATCTCCGCCACCACGGCCATCTCATTTTTCTTCTTTTTGGTCCATACTTTTTCTTTCACACTTGGCATGGATTGAGACTTCTGTTCTTTCTCAAAGTATGATGGACCAGCCTCATCTTGCAAAGCCGTAAATCTATTCTGCATTTTTAACTCACTTGTCGGTTTATTGACCTGCTGCTTGTGAATGTTTTGATTCTACTTTGGTAAATTTCTCTGAATGGTCGAAGTACAGTACCTAGCCATGTGCCCAAATCCTCCGCCCCAAAAATAGTGTCCTTCAAAATATGTTCTGGAAAACCGTTCTCTATTTGGCTGCCATCTCTGTTCTTGTTCCCTTCTATATCTCTTGGCTATGGAACACACATACTGTGAATGTCCCATTTTCCCACAGCAATAACATCTGATATAGGATACATTCCTTTGTGATACTTCAGCACTACGATTTTCCCTTTGGGATCTATGAATATTCTGATTCTGTTTTGTGCCCAAATCAACCTTCAATTTCGGGATGGGTGCTTGCGGTCTGACATTAACTGCCACCGATTTTTGTTTCTTATCAATCCCTAAATCAACCTTAGCATTTGAGATTTCTTGCTGCTTTACTCCTACTGAACTATGAGCCTCCTTTTTCATCTTCTCTGTCTTCTGAATGGCCTTCTTTTCTGATATCACATTGGGGGTCAAGAGTTTTTCTTGATCCTTCATTTTTCGTCGCAGACTGACCACTTATTCTTCAAGCTCTTTGATACGTCTGACCTGCTCCTTTCCTGTGTTAGTTAAACAATCAATTTCCTTCTTTTGTTCCTCAATTTTAAGCTTATTCTCAACAATATTTTTTGAGCTCTCTGGTGTTGAGGATTTTAGTTTTTCAATTTCTTCTAACAGTTCTGACTTTTCTTCATCCTGTTGTTGCATATAGAGTTTGGCATCACGAACCACTTTATTGGCTTTCTTTTTTTTGGCTCTCCAAACATCTATCTCTTCAAGAGCTGCTTCCAATTCTGCTTCCATATCAACTCTTCCTTCAACTTCTTCTTCATCTTCTCCAACGTCAGTTTCCTCCTTTTCCTGAGAACTACTGACGACCGCTACCATAGAATTTTATCTATGATCTTTACAATTTTCAAACTCCTCAACCTCTTCATCCTCAGACTCATCTGAACTGTCTATTTCTTGTGAAAGAAGATTCTTCCTCTTGAAGAAATTTCTCTTGAACTGCTTCTTCCCTTTCACATAGGCTGATGATTTCTTCTTGGGAATTTCAACTTCATCATCATCATCATCATTATCTTGAAATTTCTTGGGGCATCTTGCTGTAAGATGACCAACCTTTCCACATCGAAAGCATGCTAGTGGAATCTTACCTTTAAACTTTCCTCTTCCTCTTTGCAGATTTGAAGAAAGGAATGACATCACCTCATCTGTCTCTTCTTCTTCATTAGAATCTTCAATGGTGAGTTTCTTAATGGCCTTGAATGCCACCTCTTTGGATTTCCCCTTTTCCACAGTCTCGTTATCATCGTTTCTCATTTCATATGCAACAAGATTGCTGTGTAGGTTATCCAATGTCAGTTCTTTTGGGTCTTTATCTTCCAAAACAGAAACTTTCGGATTGAACCGAGGTGGAAGTTTTCTCAATATGCGCTTCACAATTTTTATATCTTCGATAATTTCTCCAAGACCCCGCATATCTTCTACCACAGCATTTACCCTATCAAAGAATGCATCAACAGACTCATTTGAGTTCATTCTCAGATCTTCATACTTGTTCCACAATACTTGCATCTTTGCCTCTCTGACTTTTGTATCCCCTTCATAAATATTCAAAAGCTTTTCCCACATGGCATGTGATGTTTTGCATGACATCACCTTTGTATATATAGGATTGGAAAGCACTCCCCCTAAGGCATTGATTGCTTTGGAATCAGCATCCAACTCTTTATGCTCAGCTTCTGATAATGCACCACTAGTAATATCAGCTGTGATACCATGCATAGCTGCTGAAAACACATCCATTCCCAAGGATCGGAAATAGTGTTGCATTCGATTCTTCCATATCTTAAAATTACATCCGTCGAAGATCAGAATCCCTCTATGATTAGTAACCTCCATTTGAGAGAAGAACAACTGTCAACCCTCCTCTGATACCACTTGTTAGGTCCACTAGGCTGAATACCCTGAGAGGGGGGGTGAATCAGGGTATGACTAATTAAAAATTAACGCTAGTTCTGATCTTGTTTCGCTGTTAAGCAAAACACTCTTCTCTCTCTCTTTCCTTCTGCACAATATAAACAGAAAGTAAAGCAACCACAGGACACAGCAATTTTACTTGGTTCACCGCTAAGGGCTACGTCCAAGGAGCATATGCCGACAAGTTGCCGGTTCAAACCAAATTCCACTAGACTTCACTAGCTGTGGATTACAATGTTCGGGCTAGATCACTTCTATGCCCAGGCTCACTGCCTATACAAAGTTTAGGGTCATCTCACTGCTTTCCCAAGGGTCACTCCCTATTTCTCTCTCTCTGGCTCACTGCTGGTGGAGAGGATCACCTTCTTCCTCTTCCTAAGCTCACTGCTCTGTGAAGGGATTCACTCATAGTTTATAGACCTGTAGGTCTCTTCATTTGAATGAAGTAATGCATCCTTAACTGTAGATAGATGCTCTGTTGAAGTCCAACTTTCATCCACTGATGAATACCTCTTTGCCTCTGAACACTGGGCAATTCCTTTTGGAAACACCTTCGCAAAGCACCCTACAATGTGAGGCTACCAATTTCGCGAAGCTCAAACAAGACTTCGTGAAGCTCCAGCCTTTTCGTGAAGCTCTCTCACGAAGCTCACTCGTGAAGAACTCCCATGAAGCTCAACTCGTTGCAAAGCAACTTCTCTCGTGAAGCTCACTGAGCCAATGCAGAGCACACAACTTTCGCAGAGCTACAATAGCCGCCGCGAAGCTCCTCTTTCGCGAAGTACACTGGCTCCGCGAACTACCTTCGCAAAACGAGAGCAAATGATCTTCTCTGAAAAAAAAACTCTCTACTTCTCTCAAGGGGGTCGGCCTCTATTTATAGGCGATTCCACCGACTCTCAACCTTTCCATGCGAAGTCAATGCCACGTCATCTCAAATCGCGATGCTCCAAAGTTTCTGCCGGAAATCTGTCCAAATTGTGAAGCACCACGGCAAATTTTCCATTCGCGAAGCTTGACGTAATCGCAAAGAATCACAGTCAACATTCCTTCGTGACTTCGCCATGAAACTACCTCGCGAAGCCCAACATTCCTTCGCGCCTTCGCCGCGAAGCTCCCTCGCAAAGCCCTTCACCGCCGCGATGCGCTTCAGCCTCTGATGTTCGCGAAGCTTGACGTAATCGCGAAGCATCACCGCCTCCATTCTTTTGGTCTTCGTGATTTCCAAACCATGCATCCTATCTTCATGAAATTCATGCCTTTTCCATATTAAATTATTCTCTTTATGGAAATCCTATTTTCGCGATGCTCACCAAACTCCAAATTTTGGACCCCAAAAATTTGGCAAACACTGGGAAACGGCGCCACCTTGTACTGCTCTTTTTGTACCGCCTCTAGATCGTCCTTTCCTTTGTCATCGTTCTTTTTCAACAAGGATTGTCAACAACTTCTTGGGAACTCGACAAATATCCATGAAAACCTTCTTTGTAAACAAACACAATCAAACCAAAAATACTACAATGTTACCTTGACGGATTTTTTCCCAACAACAATATTGTCTGCTCTGGGCCTATCCCACATGGTTTAGCTTTCCATGGGCTCTGTCCCTCAAGAATACCCTAGGAAAAGGCCTCATAATGGGAGAGGTATCCACACCACCTTACAAATAGGTGCTTCATGCTCCTCCTCCTTTGATGTGGGATTATCATAATCCTCCCCTAGAAGGGCCTAGCATCCTCACTAACACATCGAATGTACACTGGTTCAGATACCATTTGTAACAGCCCAGTTTAACCCATGATCATAATAATATCCACTTTGGGCCTAGACTGAATGATTTTTATTTCCTTGGGATCTATCCCTCAGGCATACCCTATGAAAAGGCCCCATGATGGGAGAGGTATCCACACCACCTTATAAATTGGTGCTTCATACTCCTCTTAAATGATCTAGAAATGATTCTAGTAAACCCTTTAAAACATCTCAGTGCAGAGTATATTCTCCCCATTAACCAATTCAAAGGGTTGTTCTTGAATTTAAACACACATTCAATGACTTTTGTGATGTCATTCATGACAAAAAAGTCCACCAACACTGATCAACTCTCTGAGTTGTAGTGAAAACCTGGATGAAAATGTCTTCATTCCATCCCCCAAACTTAAACACGTCCTTATTCTATCATATAGTCTAGAATAATTTTTCATGAAAATGGGAGAAAATGAATATGATCATTTTTAGGCCCTTGTTTCCCTTTCGAAACTCCAAATAGGCCTCATACCAATAATCAATCTAGAAATGGTCACTTCATCTTTAGAATATATAAATTCCAACTCCTACCATAACTCTGAGAAATATACTTCATCACCTAATTCCTAGGTGGAGTAAAAAATAGATATTGCATGAGGAAGAGTAAAAAGAGGAAGACATCAAGGACATCCATCTGGCATTTGAGGAAGGTGTCTCCACCACTGTTGAAAAACTCAGATAAATAAACCTAGGTACAGATGAGGATCCATGACCCACTTTGATTAGTGCGAACATTACTTTTAAAGAACATGAGGTATATAATTCATTTATAAAACAACATCGGGATGTGTTTTTCTATAATTATACAGAGATTCTAGCCCTTTATCTTGAGGTATCTACCCATCATTTAGGTTTTCCAAAATATCATTGGGGATACAAGTAGGAAGTTAGACGGACAAACCCAACTCATGCCTCCAAAATTGAGTTTTAAGTGGATAAGATTATCAAGGATGAATTTATCTGAGAGTTATAATATCTGAAATATCTAGAAAATATTTTCCCTTTGAAGAAGAAGAACAGGAAAATCAGGGCTTTTATCATCTTCAAATATCTCAAATGGCACTGTTCGAAAAACAACTTCCCTAGTTCCAACCATAGAACACTTAATTGATGTGATGACTGGTATCCTTCATGGATGGATATTCAAGGTACAACCAAATTTGGATATCCCAATAAGATGAAGAATCCACTTCCTTCGGGATCTCCCAGGGAGTATTCTGCTATCAGGTAATGCCCTTTGGATTGAAGAATGTTCGAACCACATACCAATGTGTCGTTCATCATATCTTCAAAGGATTTACAGGGAATTTTATCAAATGTTACATCAAAGAACTATTTGTTAAGTCCTAATAATGTTCTGACCACCTATCTAACTTGGAGACCATCTTAAACAAGCTAAGACAACATAGCCTGAAGATGCACCCCTTAAAATTTTCTTTCAGGGTAACCTATGGAAAGTTTCTTAGCTTCATTTTATGCCATCATAATATCAAAGTTTACCCCAATAAAATAGTATCTATCATAAGTATGTCACATCTATAAAACATTAAATATTTGAGAGGAATTCAAGGAAACTTTTCCTACATCTAGTTCTTTATATACAACCTTACAGTAAAGTGTTTTTCCTTCACCAGACTGATGAAGAATAGGGTTACATATCATTGGACTAGTCAATGTCAGGAATAATTTGAAAACCTTAAGAAATTCTGCTTTATTCCACCGATATTAATGCCACCTATTGAGGTAAAGTTGTTCATTCTATATGCGATGTACCTGCAGCTATCACTAGGTGCCTTCCTTGTGCAAAATAGTGATGCTTGTAATGAAAAAAACCTTTATTATCTCAGTCAAAATATGCTCAATGTTGAGACTCATTATTCACATATTGAGAAAAGATTCCTGGAATTAATCTTTGTGGTTCAGAAACGAAGGTACTATCTATAGAATCACAAGGTTCATTTGGTCTCTCGTAATAACCCACTTGAATACATACTAATCTATACTATGTTAATAGGATTTCTGTAATGTTGGGAGGTTATTCTACAGTAGTTTTATATACAATTCGTGCCTTATAAAGTAGTGAAAGGCCAAGCCTTAATAGATTTCCTTATAGAACACCCGTCTGCAAAAAAACATCATTAAATACTAAATTTCATGATGAGGAAATATTATCTATTTAAGAAGAGCCACAAATGTGGGAAATGTATTTTTAAGGTGTTTCCAGGAGACCAATAGGGAGGATAATGGAATACAATAACCTTAATAAATTTGGGTTAGGGGTCATGCTCATTTCCCCAGCAAAGGCAGTTTTACCTTACTCCTTCCTGTTATTAGAAGGTTGTACTAACAATGATGTGAAATATCATTCCCTAATTGCAGGCTTAGAACTAACACTCCAAATACTAGTGGACCGCCTAGAGGTTAAAGGTGATTCATAGTTAGCGATTAAACATATCAGTAAGGATTATTCCATCAGAAAAGAATAACTAACCCCCCCCCCCATTTGATTATGTTTGAGGGTTAAAGAAATAATTCCCCTCAGATCCCATAATGAATCACATATTATGATCACAAAATGCCCAAGAATATGCATTGGAAAATTAAACCATAGTTATGAAAGATCCAAACCGGGATGAAACAATCATCAGCATTTCCCATCACTGAATGGTCTCACATTTTGTTCGAGTCAGGACAGAGGAGATCAATGAATTCAGTCCTATCTCTGATCTATATGGTCCTACCACTGGTTGGATTATTATAATAATGTACTAACTTAATAATTTATTACTCCCACCAAATAGATATGGTGAATATAAAATCTAATGGCAAGCAGCCAACTTCACACTTTAGGAAGGTCCAAATCACCAGAAAGTCCTTTATAAACAAAGCTTTGATGGAGTATTTCTCAGATGTATTGATAGAGAATAAATAGTTGTTATCATAAGAAAAGTGCACGCTGGATCTTGTGGCACCCATCAATCAGGGATCAATATTTCTCACCAAATCTAAAGGCATGGATACTATTAGCCCATTGTGACATAGGATTACATAAAATTCACCAAAAAATGTCATTCCTGTCAAGTACATCCCAACTTCATCCATCAACCCCTGGAGTTGATACATGAACCTAAATACTCCTGACCATTTTTTCTATGGGGAATAGATGTTTTGGGGATATACACCCAGCTATGAACAATCAGTTTAGATATATCTTAATTTCTATTGATTTCTTCTTCAAATAGGTTGAGGTAATACCCCTCAAAGAAGTCAAGTCCAAACCCATTTTCAGCTTTGTGAAATCCAACATCATTACCATATTTTATATACCTCACATAATAATAATGGACAATGGCACCAATTTCTGCTCTGCTAATGTGGGAAAGCTGTATTAGGAGTAAAATATCATATCCAACTATTAGTACTGCTATCATGTAGTGGCTAATGGATAGATAGATTCCTTCAACAAGTCCCTATAAAACATACTCTAGAAGATGGTGGATAAAGATAAAATGTTTTGTCCTGAAAAGTTCTTTTATTCCCTATGGGATTACCGAACTACAACCCGTACTACCACATGGGTGACCCCGTACTCACTGGTATACAGAACAAAAGAAGTCATGCCCATTGAGGTCCATTTTCCATCACTCCGTGTTCCCATCTATGATCATCTATCCATATATGAGAAATCCTTGAAATGGATGTATGAATTGGAGTGACTCAATGAGAAAATATTGTATACCTTTCATCACTTTTAAGCCTATCAAAATTAGATATCACGAGGATTTAATAAGAAGGTTTGCCTTCATTCATTCCTCCAAGGAGAACTAGTATTGGACCTCATAACTCCTATGATACCAGGAAAGAGGCATCCAAATCTTAAACCAAAGTGGGATGTACCTTACTCCATACACAAGGTCCACTCCAATAGATATTATTCCTTAATCTCAATGGATAGAGAGATTATTACGACCCTGAAAAATGCAAGGTTCCTGATGAAATATTTTGTGTAATCACATGACCTTTATATTTGATGCAAGATGTTAAACTATATAGTTGGTCTTTACTATATAACCTTAAAATTCATGAAATAATGTCTATGTCACATGGCATTAAACTACGTGACATCATTTTCCATATCGCATGATGATAAATTGCATGACACATGGTCCTAGTCATATGACCTAAAATTGAAAGACACAATTCATCCTTACTGTATGAAATTAAATTTCATGGTTATTTTCTCTCCCATTAAATGTTAATAAACCCCTGAAATACCACAAAATGAGTCACTCCTTATGGTCCTTAAAATATGGGACTCCATTTTAGGTGTAAGTCCCAATCACATTCCTTTAACCCCACAACAGGTCGAGATGCCCTCTTGGATAAACATGAGGAAGAAATTATGGGTAGCTCCCATGTGTAAGCCCCACTTCTGACATCACCATGACCTTATTTAAGGATGTAAAACTATGTGACATTTCAATCTTTTTTTGAACAGATCATCATATTTGGTGCTAGTTCCCCTACCACACGTTTATTCAATAACTACATTTGGATTGATTCTTAATCCAATGAGATATGTAGTGATTCCCGGACCTCTCATCCTAGGTTAGCTGTGATAAAAAAAATCCCCCTTTTTCCTGTGTATGAATAAAACCTACATAGGTAACTTTTCAAGAATTTCATATTGCTTGATTCTAATTCCAATTAGATATGTAGTGATGCCTAAACCTTATTTCCTGGGCCTAACTATCATTCTGGAAAATATCAAAGCCCCCTTTTCCCCACTTCTAAACCTTATTGATGTAGGTAACAAATTTTCAAGAAATATGTGTGGATTTATTCTCATTCCGATGAGATACATAGTCACACCCATATCTTCAATACAAGGTCCATCTGCAACAAAAATATCCCCCACTCCCTGTGTACAAGTCAGGTCTGCATGAGTAACTTATCAAGAACTGCATGTGGCTCGATTCTTGCTTCAACAAGACATGTAGTGACACCTAGGTTTTATCCCCTAGTCCAGCCATAATACCTCTTTTCATGTTAGTTCATATTCTTCATTACCATAATACATTAAACTAAATAGACAACGGCCTTATTTCATGATAATAAACTGCATGATCTTTTTCAAAACTATGTAAGTCTTGATTATTATTCTGATGAGATCTGTAGTGATGCTCATATCTCACATCCTGGTCCAACCACTACAGAATATAAATGACACTATCATTTCATTTTATTTCCTTTGTGTGGTATAATAAACCTTTCCCACTCCTTGTTTCTCACACATAGCATAGCTTATATGGGATTAAGAGTTTTGGTAAATAATTTCCCTACACTATCAAGGCATATCAATTCACATTGGGGCTATCATGGTCTTGGATTCAAGACTAGACTCTGTGCATGTGGTCATCCCTCACATATTTTTTCTATATTATTTCTCTAATTTGAGAACCCTTGAGACCGTGGTTTACAATTTCCTTCCTCATGTACAAAGTATGGAAAAATGAACTTGTTCCAATAGGCCACATATCATCTATCATTTCCATAATGTTATGGTCTTAGAAATATATACATCATGTTTGCAGAATTTGGGTTAGACCTGTATAGGAAACCTTTTCCCCCAATTCTTTGAATTTTGACTTGAAATGTTCCTCTCACACTTGGGTAATTTCCTTCCACAAAACTAGACTCTGTGTCTAGGAAAATCTGAATCTCCATAAACTTCATTCATCTATCGGTAATATAATTTCATAATTCTTGATAACTAATTTTCCTAACTATACTGTAAGACACCCTAGTTGGATTTTCATAAGATTATCATAAAATTTCAGGTCCTTTTGGCCAAAGGATGCCACTTTTGGACTATATCATAACACACCCCAGTTGGGTTTTCATAAAGTATCCCACAAAATGGGTTTTTCAACTAGTGGTTACTTCATCCTTAGGAGATATCTCTTTTATCGCCATAAGACCTTTTCCCATACCACTCTTTGGATCTGGAGATCCCTGGATTACATCTTACAAAATTCATCCCCTCATGCCTAAAAGTGATGCCATGTTCTCAAAAAAATTACTATAAAATGGGAAACCCATTAAATTTTAGATCAAATATAAAGACCTTAAATTATAGCCCCCATAATTCCCTTGATGTATGGATTTAAACTTCATAGCATAATGTCCTTTTTTATGACATTAAATTACATAGCATAATTTCCTAGTTGTAATATGTTAAACTGTATAACAACATCCTCATCGTAAGATTTTAAACTACACGGTCAATGTCTTGGTCGCATGACATTAAACTGTATGATGTTTCAACCTTTTTCATGAAATGGTCCTCCCCCTAAAATCAGTCATTTAACAAATTTTCTCTCTTTCATACAATCTAAATTTATGTAGGAGTGGTTTCCCATTCATGGAAAATCCAACAAAAATTCTCTCCACATTCTCAAAAATATTCCCTTATAAAAACCACCACCATGATCTTGAGAAATACAAATCTTCATAAACTATATTCATCCATCAGCAATAGAATGTTGGTAGTCCTAATAACTCCCTTTCCTAACTATGCAATAACACACCCCAGTTGAATATGCATAAAGTCACCCATAAAATGGGTTTTCATCTAAAGGATACCTCTATTTGACTATGTTGTAACATGCCCCAGTTGTCTTTTCATAAAGTATCCCACAAAATAGGTTTGTAAACCATTGGAAACTTTTTCCTCAAGATAGACCTCTTTTATTCCTGAATAAAATGTTTTAGATTTTGGAACCAAAAAATCATGCCTCAAAATTCCCCATCAGGTTTTTGAAGAATTTTATAACATTATTTCCCAACAAGACTTGTTTAGGTCATCATTTTGAAACTTATGGTCAAAGGTTTTTGGCTTAAAACACTAGTCTCATTAGTCCAGTTTTCAAGACTTTAAACTACCCAAAAAAGAGATATAGTACTCGCTTGGTTGAAAACCTACAAAGGGACCCTAGAAAAAAATTGAGTCTCAACTCCCTATACCTACACTCCATGTGGTTTAGGAAAAATATTGATCAATGAAAAGAAATAGGCACAAAACGTTTTAGGTTGAAAACCTAAAAAAGGGAGGTCTAAGAAAAATCCAAGTCTCACCCGCTAAGTCTTCCTTATATTGGACTTTGGAAAAAATTAGGGCGATAACACAAAAGATGAAAATTTTGTAGGGTTATCCATATAACCCTACCAATAGTAGAACTATGCTCATTATGCCCCATGGACTAAAAAATTATAGAATCTACCCATACCTATGACTGTGATTATGACTAGCTGATGAAAAAATGCCTCACTGTGTGAATCATCTTCCATGTTATGTTATGAATGAAGAAGGAAAATAGGGATGAATACATAGATGATTAAAAACAAAATTATTTTCATTTATGAGACAAAAAATTAGAGGATCATTCACAAGATGAATTCTATCTGTCACACTTTATAAAAGATCGTCATCATAGCTCTTCATTTTTTGAACGGCCTCTTGATCCCCCTCATCATCTTTTTGAACTCCAGCCAACTGAACAACTTCAGTCTCCTAAACCTGATAAAGTTCCTCTGCCATGGTCACAATAGCAGTTGACCCTTCGGTTTGGGATCCTTCTAGGGAATTGTGAAGTTGTACGAGCTACCCATGAGTGGAATTCAATTCCTTTGGAAGATTTGATATTTGAATGGTCTTCTCATTGATCTTTTGTTTAAATTTTTTCAACTTCTTATCATGGTTGGCCGCCTCCTAGGATAATGCAGCTCAGAGATCATCAGTGTTGAAAATCATCTTTTCCTTTATGAGTTCCTATTTAAGATCATGTTCTCACTCCCATTTTTGGATTATCTCCTTCACAACAACATGAATCAAGTGGTAATCAAACACACCATATCCTAGAATACCAAATAGGAATGGAAGCCGACAGAACTGCAAAGGCATGTCTTCCAAAGGTTTCTTGGATATTATTTTCCAAATGTCCCACCAATCTACACGACATGTGATGCAAATGGAATTATTCATCTCTACGTCTAACTCGAGCCACTATTATGAGGAGAAATGTATTTCGGGATCAGAGTGCTCAATAAGGCACCATGTCCCACTCCCTCCAGGATAGTGGTGACTTTGCCTTCCGATATTAACTTAATTGGCATAGAGGCTCTGCCCTCAAACCTATCCATAGAAGTTGATGGCGCTAGATAGTGGATAAAAATCAGTCTTATCCTTAAAAGGATAATAGATAGAATAAATAGGGGATGATTAAAGTAGTTTGTAACACTCACCTAGTAACAAATCAGTCCCTAGGGTGGATTCTTCCACAGAATCCATGACCTTAGTAGTTTGAGCTAAAACCTCATGAAGAGGGGTACTCTTCTGGTTCTACCTATAGTTTTCCAAAGGAGTCTCAGGAAGACTCCCCATTTCAAGATCCACCTGATTTGGTCCCCCCTCAATAGTGGGAGTGGTATGGACTTCGACATCTTATTCACATACTATCATTGAAACATTTTTTATGGGCGGAGTTGCACAGTCCAACCAGTCATGATCAGAACATCAGGCATAAAAATTGGCTGCACAAAAATAAAGACTCATATCCATTCAATTCCCTATTAATTTCCTAAAACTCTTATAAAGTAATATGAAGATTAATATATTCCATCATTTTTTCAAAGGTCATTCCATGATTTATCATGGAATGTATTGAATTCCCAAGCCTCGTGGTAGTCACACCCATAGGGACAGCTAAAACATTTGGCTTAAGACCCATTACAACACCCTCTTCTGACGACCTAAGATCCCAAACAGCTTCCTTAGAGATAGACTTAGGGTCAACATCAGTCTTTGTTGGGTTTTTTTGTGCATGAGATGAACTTGAATTATCATAAGGGATAAAATTCAGTAGTAAACATATGATGACTTATGGTGTATCTCTTACATTACTAGAGTTCCCATCCCTCTCTATAGTGATAGGAGTAGTGACAAGAGAAAATAATTTATCTTTAACCTTTGACACTTCCTCTATCAATGGAGCTGACTCACTAGTATGAATTTGTGTTTGGTTTAGAGTGTCCTCCTCAGTTCTTGGAGGTTTATTTTCAAATCCATTGTGATAAGATGGGGGGGATAATCTGCAACCATAGACAAGTTCAAACATTTGTTCTAGTCAAAGCATAGATAAATGATACTATGGAGACTTACCATTACTGATTAGGTTCTTAACCAAGGATTTTATTCTCTGAAATTATTTCATTTTCAACGGGGGAAGGCCAGAAACGACCTCCTCAAAGACGGTTATTATAGGAGGCAGTGTAAATTCTCCCGCCATCTCAGCCTCCATTATTTGATGGCCTAGGGATAGTTGTCCCAATTCTAGAAATTATTCATCAGTTCTGGGTGGGGTACCATTAAAGCCATATTTCGGTGATGAAATCTTAGATAATTTTCTCCTGGCCCACTGTAAATCAATATGACCTTTCTCTCAACAATAGTGCTTCTTTTGAGATAAAAAAAGAATAAAATAATATAAGACAAGAAAAAAAGGAACTTACATCCTCAGGATTGACATAGTAGATCCATTCCTCAGAAGATGGGTGGTCAAACCCTTTAGTAGAACCCCATATCGACATGTCATCCACCTATATCATGGAAGGGGTGTGGTTTTTAGTTTCATAAATGTTCATCTCTAATTCAAAAATATAAATCCTCACCTCAGTGGGATTATCCTCAAAATAGAGATTTGGTGGGGTCGAGAATCTCCTATTTCTAGAATCTGTAACCCATCATGAATAAGTGACCATATGACTTAAACATTATAAGGAATATCCATCCAAAATTTGACTACCTCTTATAGCACGTATTCAGAGTTTTTCCTAACCTGTCATGGAGTTGATTTAATAATATTTGATTTAACGGGCTTCCTGACACTCTCCATCATAGATAGAGGATGAGAAAATGAAACTCAATCCTCTTGTTGATAGTGATGACTTGACCATCTAGGCTCATCCTTAGTTGGTGTAACCCTTTTGATTCTAGCTAGCGGACTGAACCATACATGAGGTCACTTGGGATAACTTGGGACCTCATCATCCACACCCTCCAAAGAGAATAAAGAATCCTCTAGGGGAGACAAATCTCCTTCTGTAGGAAGATAAGAATTTCTACCTCAATTTCCATGCTTGGTAGTTATTCTAGTCCCAAATTAAGGGACAGTTTCTACCAACACTCCCTCAGGATATGATGAAATCTTATTCATGGAATACCAAGAGGTTAATTTAGTATATGCATCAGCTGGAGGCGGGTTGATTATCGCTTGAGTCAACTCCATCATTGTAAGAATACATAGCTATCAAGATACCATTGGATTATTTTCTGTTCATACACAAATGGTAAGAGATGCATTTTTTTGTTGTAAGCACTTAAATTGGCATGAAAATCTCTATGGAGCATAGGCATCGCATATAACCTCACTATCAATATGGGTCACTAGCACACCATCCATAAAAGTAATCATATATGATATTAGCTCACCATAATCCTTCTCGTCATCATTAAATATCCTAGTAGGTGGGTCTCTATACAGGAAGAAATTAAATTCCTTGAATAGGTTTAGCCTTTTCAGGGACTCGCTGGGCTTTAGGGAAAAAGGATGAATAATGGAAATGGCTTGAACAAATGGTCAAAACTAACCCTCAAGAATCTCGACCTCATTCAACATGGAATGAGATCTAAAGTGGGTTGTTAACCATACCCATAGTACCTGGAATGGTCCTTCAATTTTTAAAGTTTCCTTCTCTATGTGAATATACAGTAGGCACCAAAATATTTTCATCAAAATGGGGATTTTCAACCCCATGTGCTTCTTCTCTTCTAGCTCGGTCACTGTGAAAAATGTATATGGCATCACGCCACTATTATATCCACAGACAGGAAACAATTAGATGCTCATCCACATGTCTAAAAAGACTGTGAGACGTGTCTTCACAGGTACACTAGATTTGGTCATGTACCCCCACTGGTTGTACTCCCCCTTTAATAAAGTTTTCCAAAATGTACCAGGATTTCTTCAATTCTTCATCTTGGGGAACCCCATTAGACATTTAAAAGTAGGGTATTTCCCATTTGGATCTAGTAAGGTACTCATAAACACCTCAATATGGATATCCTCCCTCAGGAAGAGGCCTTCCTTCTTAATATCATGATCTATCTTTAGTAGATCATGCTCTAGAGTTTGTGTCCTTTCAGCATCATCCCATGTCGCCCTCATAGGGATGAACTCATCGTACATATCTCTAATGATCAGAGCCTTGGAGATCTTTTGGATGTCCCACAAGCTGATACTGACCTCTCCATGAATCAAGTGGAAAGAGTTCATTTTCAGACTCCGTCAGCTCAGCAAATTAGGGATGAATTCGTCATTTTTTTATACATAAGTCTGGTCCACCCAGATGGATTCATCAATTCCCATTACACATAGCTTGATTTAAAATTCAGCAACCATTTGGCATACCCAATATGCCCACATCCACTCAAACCTAACACCACCTCCTGAGCAGAGGTCCCAGTATACCTTCCAACCTTTTGACCGGTCTATCTTAGAATCACAGAAGATCAAAAAATAATAGTGCATCTTTAATTTAGACATGTACAGCTTCAAATTCATAGAAAATTGGCTATGATGCATGACACAAGCTATGGATGATGTCTCAACATTAATATATGAGAGAATGCTTGAAAAAATGGTATTAGAATAGTTCTTGTAGTATTGAAACTAGAAAAGATGAGTGTAATTATTTGACACTGATATGAGGACCTCCTTCATATGACTATGGTTGTAAAGAAGAAAATAATTACTCTCCAAATAGTCATAATTACACTTCTTCAGATGTCTTGTCGAGTCTGGTAGAGTTGTATCACAAATATCATAGTATTCAGGCCCTGCAACTTTTACCATCTCTATAATAAAATTATTATCTTGTTCATTAAGAAGTTCAGTCTTCTAAGTGGCCATTGAATCTACAAAGAAACATCAAGATTTAATTAAATACAAGTCTTCATTTCAAAAGGTTGTAGAAATATAGGAATTTTTCAAAGGCATGGGATCACGTTAGGTGTTCGCACAAGTGACCTCACGCAGATCTCTCTACCAAGGGGAAGTGTGTCGGTAACTCGTATAAACTTACGTATCACGTAGGTAGGTGCATAACTTTTTTGTAGGAGTAATTCTTTAGAAAAAGAGATTAAGTATAAGGTCTCCATGGGACACTAGCGCGGTGATATCGGAAACACCGAGGCATGAAGACTATCCATTGAAACAGTGGACCTATTTATAGATGTTGGAGACCCAATGCACAGCCCGCCGATATGACCTACTTGGGTGGATGACCTACATGGATGACCTTTTCAGTCCATCCACCCTTTTCATCCCTTTACTACAAGATCAATACCTATTCTTTCAATCAGATCTAATCCTGAGGGGGGTGTTGACTCTACATTTTTTCATGTGGATGAAAAGGTTTTAATGGAAAATAACTCAAGGATAAGAATAGAATATGAGAGAATAATCCCAAAGGCCACACCTCTTCATAAAAGGCCTTTAGCACAGGTACCCCTAAGCAATGTCAGTTCATAGGGTACCTATGCATCAGCCTACGCGGCGGGCCTATGCATTATCCTACACGACACACCTATGTGAGAGACTCCCTTCACCCAAGGTCCTATATTTTCCTATAAATAGAACCCTAGGACTCTTCCTTTGTATAGATGAAATTATCGATGAAATCTCGATGCTCTAATCACCCTATTCCTTCACCTAATCCCTCCAAAACCTTTCAGGTAACCCTCCAAAACCTAAATAAGGGAAAATTAAGGGAGTATTAGAACTAAAGTCCTCCCAAGTTTTAAAACATATAACACCTGTGTGATGCAACCTATCCCCTATATTTGAAAAACACTAACACGAGGTCCCCTCCCCTAACCAGGGACCTGCAAAAGACACTTTGGAAACACCTGTAGCGACCCTTAGATCCTTGAGAAAAGCCTCTCCCAAGTGTTGTTTCCCTGGTGGTCCATCACCCAAATAACCTTCATCCCGTGCAGTTATACTTGTGTGAATAACTCCCAAGCTCACCCAGCCTACACCCTATGCGAGCCACCCTTGGATTACCCATCCTTTACCCTCCGCAAGCCACTTCTCAAACACCCTTTCAAGCCACTAATGGAAAAGCGTCTCTTCATTTGGATCCTTTATCTGAAAGGGTCCAAGTTGAAACCTCCAATGAAGTCTCAGGACTTGAAAAAACATAGAAATATACACACCAATGTGTATACTATTTGGGTATTCATTCCTACTGTCATATGTTTCTCACACTTGTCCAACATAGTGGTTAGGGTCCTCGAGGTGCATGTGAGTATGAATTACCATAGTCAGGAGGACCCTAAACTTGGGGATGGTGTCAGGGAGTTCTTATTATTGGGTACTGGGGTTAGGACCATATTATTCCCTTGTCATCGCTAAGAGCTAGAGCCTCTGGTTCTAGGCTAAGAGGGTGAGGATCATGCTTTCCTTTCCCTTTGATAGGGAATGAGATCCTCCTCTCCTGCTATAGAACCAATTTCAGGGCATCCTAGTTAGGAGTAAGCCCCTATAATTTCTTACAGGACCTCTCATGCTTCAATCCTTCCTCCTTCTCAATTATTGTGGGCTATTACCATATAGATAGTCTGATGTGAATATCTTGGATATGCAATGGGGGAAGGAATGGGTACATTCAATCCCCTTCTTCTTCTCCTATCGCCCTAGCCTCTTCTACTAGTGGAAGAGGGAGTGTGTGGTTTTATGGATCTTTGGTTTCATATTGGTTCTTACATTCAATCGTGACTCATCATGACTCATGTGTTCTTAGAGGATATCCATGGTCACAACATACCCATAGTTAGATGCATGTTTTGGTAGAGAATGTTCTTTCGGATCTTCCTCTCACCTTTCTTCAGAGTGCCTCTATTGGTGTGGGTCCTCAAGGCCATGTATCCAACTTTAGAGAAAATAATATTGTGTGGTTTCATGGATATTATATTTCCTCTTGTTTCTCACACTAAGCATGACTCGCATGGCCTTAGAGGTTGACGGTGGTCATGATATCCACAATATCCCAAACCTTTTGGTCCTCATTCAAAATGTAATCCCCAACCAATTAGGGAACCCTCCTTAGGAATAAGACTCGAAATACAACCCTTTTAAGCCTCCTCTTTAGTTATAAGCCCCAATCATATCACTAAACTCAATCAGGGCATATTCCTCAGGTATAAGCCCCAAACCAAAACCCAAAATCTCCATGAGTCCAGTTGCTTCTCATGTCCCCAAACTCAATCATTAGGGAATCATACTTAGGAGTAATCCCCAACTTAATCCCCTCAAAGGGCCATAATCTCCTATGAGGAAAACCTTCATAGGGACTCCATAGGCATAGATCCTCACAACCGAACTATGTAGGCTTTGATTCCCATCCAAATGGGATACGTAGGAAACCTCTTTGAGCTCCAAACCTAGCACCTCCAAATCATTCATACTCTCCCTAGGCCACATTCCTAGTAGAGTCTTATTCAACCTGGGAGTCCATATCCATTCTAGTTTTCTTAGGTCACTTCAGTATAAGTCTCATACCAAACTTTGATTAGGCATCTTCCACCTATATTCCTTTTATGTTTGATGTTAAACTAAAAAGTTTGGTCCTTATCACATGACCTTAAAAGGTATTATGTGCCCCATTAAGTGTCACCAAACTACATAGTTTATGATTTCTTTCACAAGGATACATAGGAATCCCATTCATGGGTCTGATCTTGATATCAAAACAACTCTCATATATCTGTATGATCATACACTCTAGAGCACCCCACTATGTGGATAAAAAACCAACATCATCGTAATAATGTCCAAAGAATATCTAGTCAGTACATAAGAGGATACCATTTATGGAGAACCTCATATACATACAGATATCTCCATTGGAAAAGAACCTCAGATACATATAGATGATTATAAATTCCATACATGCTAATAATTTATTGTTAATTCAAGGGTGACCCAATTCATACTTTGGAATTAATGAAGGATTCACAAATATATCTTAAATATATAAGAGAACCCTAGAGTATGAAACAACTCCCCCCAAAAGGGTGTGATGAGTACAACCTTCCATCCTCTCAACCAATGTGAGTTATTAATTACTATTGTCCAAAATCCCCAACAAGAACCTAACTTTGAAAAGTAGGTCCCTCATGGATATAGAATCATTGGGTGTTTCTGGTTCCATGAAAAAACTCATTGGAAGCCGTTCAGAAATAGTTAACTCTACATGAATAATTGCACAAAACTCACCCCCCTACAATCAACGGTCGGGAAAACCAAATCTTAATCAAAAATAGTGAGTCATGAAAATAAATATAAATCCAAAGTCATCAATAAATATACCATGTCATGTCATATAGTCAAATAATTTACATTTCATCATAGTGACTTGACCATGAGAGTAGTAATCTAATAACAATATTTTCCTAATAAGTCCATAATAAGACATTTTCATATCGAGGCATATTGTAGGATGTACTGACATAACATTTTGTTGTTACAATTAATATAACGACATCATGTTGTGTTCTCATATTCACTACTCAATCAGTTATAACAAATTTATACCCATTGATTATTAAATATTTTCATTCATGAACCAAAAATTTGGGACCAAAATACAATACTCTTAATTCTTGAGAGACATAGTCAATAGGTAAACTCAATACCTAAAATATACACTAGTACAAATCTATCATTTAATAGTGAAATTAAAAGGGCTTTATCAACACTATAGAAGTTCTGATAATGCAAGCGATATTAAAGGATTAGATTTAATAGCATTGTTAAAGGAAACCTTTATTAGTACTTTATTTAGCATTATTAAAGGACCCCTTTATCATTACTAAAAAAAGAACTGATAAAGGGGGATAAAAGTGTTTTCGTTTGGACCTCTTTCTGACCTACATTTTATCAGTGCTTCCCCCCCCCCCTCCCACCCTTATCAGCCCTTGTGACCCACTCACTCAGGCGCCCCCCCCCCCCCCCCCATCAGTGCTTTATGTAATTCCAACCTCATGTGTGTGCCTGGATTTAATCCTTGTACCTTTCCTTCGTAACTCAAATGACTTTACCACTGCACCATGTTGTTTTATTTTATATTTTATCATATTTTCTATTTATTTATATATATATACATATATATATTTTATTCATATATTTATATAATTATTTTTAAATATATATCTATAAAATATATGTTTGTGTGTTTGTGTGTGATATATATATACTTATATTTATTGAAATATATTATATATTAATATTCATTTACATATAATATAATATAATATAAATATATATCTATTTATTAATACACACATATATGTATATATAAACATTATATATTTTTTTATAAGTATATATATATATTCATATATTTTTATAATGTAAAAAAATGGTTAGATATTGTTTTAAATATATTTTTAGAATTTTTCTATATATATTGTATATTTAGATATAAATTTTATACATTAATACATATATATTTATATGTAAATATATTTACATATTCACATATAATCATATCTTTACCTATAAATTGTTTATAATGTATCACTAGTTGAAAAGGTGGCTTCAATGTCAGATATATATCATCAATTTATTACAAAGGGATGAAAAAAGGTTATGTGGAGAGTTTTTGTCAACAGTTTTTTCCAAAACCAATGCCAAAACTAATTGTTTTTTGGGTTTTGGAATCATTTTTAGAAAATATCGACATTGAAACATAAATGGTTAACTTTTGGCGTCATTGTTTGAAAAAATTGATGCCAAAACCCTTTTAAAAATACCCCTGAACCCAAAAACCCTCATTTCAGATATTCTAAACTCCTTTCCTCTTAACGAACGATGCCAATGACAGCTACCTGAGGAACCTCAATGGTGATTTTAGTCAGTTTTCATTGATTTCAATCAATATTTTCAATCATTGGTCCTTATTCTTTCATCATCTACTTTTATTTCACCATCAACGGGGGTATTTAGTCTCCATAAACCCTATTTTGGATGACGATCAACCAAAGTTAGATTTCTTTTGTTTATTCTTGTTTATTGTTCAATTCTATAGACTTTTTTGTTAGATATTTTAATTTTTATCCTTCCAATGAATTCAAGGGAGCGATTTTGAATCAATTTTCCATTGTTTAAATCTGAATTTGATAAGTCTTTTTAAATTTTAAAGATAAATTATTTATCATTTAGTTATAATTTTGAGTCATTGATTCATTTATTTGTATGGATTTGATTATTAATTATAACTTTTGTTGTTAAAGTTTGTTTAATTTGATTGTTAATTATAATTTTTTTGTATTCATTTGATTGTTAATTATAAATTTGTTTAATTTTATTATTAAAGTTTGTTTAATTTTATTGTTAAAGTTTGTTTAATTAGATTGTTAAAGTTTGTTTATTATAAATTTGTTTAATTTAATTTTTAATTATAAATTTGTTTAATTATATATTTTTTTAATATTATAAATTTTTTTAATTTTATTTTTAATTATAAATATGTTTAATTTGATTATTAATTATAAATTTTTTTATTTATATTTTTTTATTTTAATTATTAAAGTTTGTTTAATTTGATTGTTAAAGTTTGTTAAAAATTTGTTTAATTTGATTGTTAATTATAAATTGGTTTAATTTGATTGTTAATGTTTGTTTAATTTGATTGTTAAAGTTTATTTAATTTTATTATTAAAGTTTGTTAAATTTATTGGTTAATTATAAATTTGTTTATATGAATTTGATTATTAATTATATATATATCAGTTGAAATTAGTAGCTATGATCTTTTTCATTTTTTATTATAACCAAATTATATACTTTTGGATTAGTATGACACACATTAAGCAAATATAGAGTCATATATTTCATAATATCAATAAAGTTTTTGTTCTAATACATAACATTTTTTTCATTCATTTCAACCAAAATTAATGTTTGATGATAATGATAACCACCCTCATTTTTAATATTCATTATAAATATGTTAATTTAAGATATTATTTTTATCAAATATGTATACATTACTTTTAACCCATGTTATTTGTGTTTTGGGTTTTAAAAATTAATGATATTTTTCTATTTGCTTCTTATTATAGTAAGTTCTTCATTTGACCTGTATTTTTTCCTTATAAATTTTAAATTTTTTGTTGATAATGAACATTTAGATTTATGTTTAATGTTATTTATTTTAGGTTAACTAAAGAGGAATATTTATGTCTATCTTAAAGGATCTAAGTAGAATGGAAGTGGTGTTGTGTGATAGTCATTCAAAAAAATTTATGTAAACTTGATAAAAGTATCCTTATTCCTTTACTAGGATCATAAAACATAGTTTATATTTATTTATTTAAATAAAATAAATATCAAGAGTAATTTATTTTTGATTTTATTTCTAATAATCATTGATATTTCCCACCTGATCACCAATCATTTTGATTGTATGTTTTTATGTTTAAAATTTATTTGTTTATATATATATATATTTATTTATTTATTTATTTATTTAAATATTTATATGTTTTAATATATTTTCCTTTTATATTTTGATCTCAGGTATTGAATGGATCATAATTGGATATATTTATGAAGAACCAGTAGTGAATATAAAAAAGGAGTTGATGATTTATTGGAATTTTCTAAACAAAATCTTCAAAACATAGGTTTGATTTTCTATCCATATGTGAAGTGTTTGAATATGAGAAGGTTAAATTCTATATAAATCAAAGATCATCTCATTTTCTATGGTTTTATAATTAATTATAAAAGTTGTATCTAGCATGGTGAAAGAACTAAAAATTCAACATCTAATATTGATGAAAATATTCATAATGAGACAAAGGATCATATTGAAGAATTAATTCATGATTTAGATTTTTAAACTATTGAAAAAAACTGTTGAATGATTTTTTGGAGATTCTGAGAAACTATTATTCCCCAGTTTCACTCAATATACAGTGTTATCAATAGTTTTTTGATTATTTAAATTTAAAGAAAAGAATGTTTGGAGTGATAAAAGTTTCTCTAACTTGATTGATCTTTTAAAAGATATAATTACAGAAGGAAACAGACTTCTAGATTCCAATTATGTGGTGAATAAAATATTATTCCTAATGGGATTGGGATATAAAAAGATATATTATTTCCCCAATGATTTTGTGTTGTATAGGAAGGAATATGAATATTTATCAAAATTTTCTACATGTGGGACATCTTGGTATAAGATGGATGAAAAATCCAACTCATAATCATTTTCAGATACTGGAATCTAACCTCATGCTAAATAAATTAGGTACTTTCTAATAATTCCATCCAATAATTACTTAATATAATTCCAATAATTCAACTCTAATTCATTCTTAGGTACTGGAATCAAAGCTCCTTCTAAACCAATTTGGTACCTTCCAATAATTCCTCATTTGAAGCATCTATTTGAAAATTAAATTGATGAAAAAATATTAAGATTACATTCAGATGAGAACATCTCTTATAGCAACTTACATCACTATGCTAATTCACCACAGTGGAGGAGATTTGATAAACAATTTCTAGATTTTGGAAGTGAAGTTAGAAATGTCATAATGGGATTGTGTACTGACGAAATGAATCCATGTCAGAGACTAACTAGCCAGCATAGTTCATGGCCTATTTTGTTGGTAGTTTATAATTTTTCCCCACATATATGTATGAAGAAAAAATATGTTATGATGACTTGGATGATTTATAGACTAAAACATAAAATAAATTATATGTATGTGTACCTTTCACCATTTATTGATGATTTGAAACTTTTATGGGAGACAAGTGTTAAAGTTTTTGATGCATACAAGAAAGATTATTTTATTTAGTGTGCTATGATAATGTTTAGTATAAACAACTTTCCTTCATATGGAAACTTATTTGGATACATTTTTAAGGGACATAAATCATGTAAAATTTTTTAAGAATAGACTTCATATTATCAATTGAAAAATGGAATAAAGAAGGTGCACATGGTATATTGAATATTTTTCAAATTGATCATTCTTATCGTAGATTGAAAAGATCATTTAATGGTTTATAGGAACACAATCTTCCACCATGACCATTTTAAGTTAAATAATATTATGACAAGGTGAAAAATATTTATTCTGAATTTGTAAATAAAAGGAGTTATGGTCCACAAAAATTATCTAGAAGAAACAGTCTATCTTTTTTTAACTACCTTATCGGAGATTTTTAGAGATAAAACATAACCTTGATGTGATGCATATTGAGAAAAAAATATGTGATAGTTTTATTGGAACTTTGTTAGACATAAAAGGAAAGAAAAAAATATAGATTTCATGCTATATTGGACTTGATATCAATGGTAATATTTTAGGAGTTAGCTCCCACTATGAAAGAAAACATAACATATTTACCTCTGTCTTGTCACACATTAAGCAAGATTGAGAAGATAAATTTTTATCAGTGTCTTTATATATTAAAGTACTCAATGGATATTATTTAAATGTGAATAATGTTGTGTCATTGAATGATTATAAATTAATAGGTATGAAATCTTATGACTATCATGTGTTTATGCAACAACTTCTATTAGTCGCACTGCATGGTATATTGCAAACAACTGTCTGAAATACTATCATCAGGTTATGTAATTTTTTCAAATCCATTTTTAGAAAATTCATTGATCAAAATTTGTTATATGTGTTTTAGAATGAGCTTTTAATATACTTTTTCAAATATAAATTTATTTCACATAAATGTTTTTTGATATAGTGGTTCATCTAGTGATTCCTTTGGTGTGTGTGATAAGAATATGTGGGCTTGTTTATTTATGATGAATATATCTTTTTGAAAGATATATGAAAATTTTTAAGAGATATGTTAAAAATCATTATCGATCATAGGCCTCTATTTTTCAAAAATATGTATTGTAAGAGGTTATTGAGTTATGTACTACTTATTTATATGAAGTGAAGCATATTGGTATCCCTATATATCGACATATGATAGTTGATAGTGAAGGTAGAGGGATTAATGGATTAAAGTTAAAGTTCATTCCACGTGATGAAGTGATGCAGACACATTTATACATTTTGAACAACATATATGAGGTTGGATCATATATATCATCACATATTATTGAATTAAAGGTATGATATCTGAAAATAAATTAAAATTGGGTGATGATTGATCATAAAAAGACATTTTTTCTAGTTTAAAGAGAAATTCATCATAGATATATCTTAATCAGAAACATTCATATGGTTAGTAGGGGGACCATATATTAATTTGATCACATGGTATGGTTTTGATATTAGTGGGTACACATTTTACACAAAAAATCTGGACTACAAGAGTACCATTCAAAATAGTGGTTTAATGGTCGTTGCTAAAGAACTGCATTTTTCGAGTGTAAAAGATAAAAACCTAATTGCTACATTAACGACATATTTTGGAAATTGATTATACTAAATTTTGAGACATTATGTTTAAGTGTAATTAGGTTTCTAGTAATAGTGGTGTGAAACATGATGAATATGGGTTTAAACTGGTTGATTTGAAAAGATTTAGTTGTAATGAGGAACTATTTATCAAGGCGACACATGCAAAGAAAATATTTGATTCCATTGATCCATTGAATGATCAGTGGTCCATCGTTTTGTAAGGGAAAAGAATCCATTTGGGTGATGGGGATGGGTATGATGTTATTGATTTATATGAGGCTTATTTATCTATTACTTGATTTCCATATAATAATGAATATAACACATAATATATGCACTCGTACTTTATCACATGGAGGGTATCATTTAATGGAGAAAAAAATGATTGAAGAAAAGTTTGAAGCATTAAGATATTAGTCTACTAGTGGTTCATATGAGGCCCAGTTAGGTCCTCCATCTCCCCCCACATACTATGAAAAATAGAAAAAATTTAGAAGAATAAAAAATTAAAAGTATCTTACAGAGAAACCTAATGAAATAGTTGAAAGAATTGTAAGTAAATAATTTTATTTTTCATGAATTTTTGTATTTTATAAATTAACAATAGTAGTATACCATTTTCATTTTTCATTTCAGGATGACCTTCAGGATAAATTTATACAAGGTACTTTTATCCTTGAGCGTAGGATTAACATCCTATCCACTACTTAAGTAAATTTGGAATACCCTAGCCACATAAGAGAATATGAGGTAGGTGTTAGTATTTAGAAAGTTTTTATTTATCAAAGTAAGAAATCAAGAGACCCAGAAATTGAATCATTAAAAGTTGAGATGAAAGATATAAAATAGTCCATAGGTGAACAAATTCAATCATTTATGAAATATATGTTAGAATAATTGACGAGATAGTCATAGTATGCACAAACTGCCTAGCCTTCCCAGCCAGTTGCACAGCCTGTACAACCCACCCAGCTGGACTAGCCTACCCAACCTGCCTACTCAGATCCTCCACCTCCTCATTCTGACCCAACCTTATATTGTGAGTTGTATGTTAGAGATCCTCATGTATGTATTGTAGCATACAGAGTTGTAAATATTTTTAGGGATTTTATACATCACCAGCCTATGTAGATGGGTCAGGTCAGAGTATTGGTATATGATATTATTGATCTTAATGCTCTACTACCGTTGCCTACCGATGTGTTTACCATAGTTTGGGATTGTATGGGTCAATTTTTACTTTGGACAGATATCCTTCTTCATTATCTTTCATACGAGGTATGCATTTTTTTAAATATTAATTAAATTTTATAAAAAAATACTTATACTATTTTCTAAAATTTAATTTATATAGGAGTTTTTAAAATCAAAATAATTCCCACAAAGGAAAAAAAAGGTTTAGGAACAAAAAACTTTAGATACTTCTGATATTTTTTATGTGATACAAATATTAACTCAAGCTTATTCTTCTTTGGATAATTTATATGAGTTTAGGATGACATTTGATATATGTGGAAGATAATATCCATTGAGAATATTCAGAAAAGATATCATGGATCTAATTAGTTTTTACAAGCTCAGTGTGTCTGTGTTGCAGTTGTTTTCCATGTAAGTAAATTTATGTTTTAGTTTTTATTTCTTTAATTAAATATGGTTTTAACTGACTTAATATATAACTTATTTAATTAGGTATCTATACACACATCTTATTAAAAATGATACCACTGAAATTTATGGTTTTATAGACCCAAAATTCATTTCAACAACTATAAATTATTTGAAGACTGATGATAGAGTTACATATATATGCGAGAGATTATCAAAGATGGGGATTGGGTGTTGGTTTTTTTCATTCCTTGATGGGAAAGAACACTAAGATAATAATAAACTAATATTCATTATAAGGTCATTAATTTTGAACTTTTTTTATTATACATGGCATTAGATGTTAGGCATATTCTGCCTATGTGAATGCATATTATATTGGTTTTTCTCTTTATTATGTGATTTTCATAAAAAAATTAGCACCTTATTAGAAAATTAATTTTTATTATTTTTTATAAGTTCATTGTATTTAATTATTATTATTTATACATGTTTCATTAGTTGATATATATGAAAATTCATGTCATGTAAAAAAATTTAACAAAGATCACTTGTCTATAAAGAACCCAAGTCAAATCCAATACGTGCAAGTAATGGTAAGTATTTTTTATATTAGATAACATTATGATTTTATATATATATATATATATATATTGATTTTTATTATCAATTTAATGTTTTATAACCACAGTGTCATCATCAACAAGGAAATGTGGAATGTGGTTATTATGTTTTACTATTCATGTATGAGATAATCACAACGGAGGTAATGACTGAATTTGATAAGGTTAGTTATATTAATTATTTTATGTTTTATGTCATAGTATTCTATTTTTTTAATCTTATAACATTCAATGTTATTATATACATTCAATGATTTCAATTCGTATACGAATGATGAACTTACCCATCTCAGATTTATGTTTGTGAACTATTTGTTAAGTATGATTACGATTTAAATTATTAGGTATGAATATTTTAATGTTTATTATTAATAATAAATTTTCCTAATAAAAAGTGTTCAAAAAATAATTCTTTTGTTATAATAGGTGTTTGAACCTAGTGATCTCAAAAAAATTCTTTAACAAAAACCACAAATTATTATGTTATAAATTATTAGGTATGTGTATTTTAACTCTAGTTTAAAATATTATTATGTAGATAATATTTTTTTGATTAAGTTGTTAAATTATGATTGTCTTTATAGATTTTTATTCTGTGATACAAGATGTTTGATTTTTGTATGTTTTGTTTTCTATTATAGGAATTCTGATATTTTTTTAGGTGTGTATTTACAATTTTCTAAAAAAATTATCTTTTGGTGTCAGTTTTTTAAAAACTGATACTGAAAGAATAAAAAACACAAATGATATTTGGTGTTGGTTTTATCTATAAACTGACACTGAAAATATGCCCGGAGAAATTTTGGGCATTGATTTTCCTTAAAACCGACACTGAAAATTAAAAAATATATGATTTTAGGCATCGGTTTTCATTAAATTTGACACCAAAACCAATGCTAAAAATATGATCTAAATTTTAAAAAATAGATATTAAGCATTGGTTTTAAAAAACTGACACTGAAGCCCTTATTTATAACATCGCCTTTATAAAATTCGTTTAAAAACTGATTTCAAAGACGTGAAAACCTATTTTTACACTAGCTTATTTATAAATATTTACTGTAAAATACGTATATATAATATATTTAATGATAATGGTGGTGATTTATTCATAAAAATACATTTATATATGATATATATATATATCACAAACACACACACATGTTAACACACATAAGTATACATTTATATTTCTCACATACACATAAAAATGTTTACATAATATGTATTTATTTACATATATTATAATATAAATATATATATATATTTTTTATTGACACACACATGTTTATATATAAACATTACTTATATAGGTATATACATATATACACATATTAATATATTTTTATAATGTAAATAAAATGGATAATTTTTTATTTTAAATAAAATTAATAATAATTAATTATTTTATATATTTAAAAATACATTTTTATATAAATATGTTTAAATATGTGTTTATACAATTGACTTATTGTAAGTAAATATAAGAAAATATGAATACATTTAATTATAAATAAAACTAAATTGTGAAAAATGATAACATTTAAAAACCATAATATCAATATGAATGTGATTCCTAGGAATAAATTTAGTCTCCACTATAAAAAGACAATAATACCCCTTTAAATGAGGTTGAAATTCCATTGAATGTTAAAAAATTGGGATACCCTGACTAAAAACTCAGTTTTGAATGATTTTTGGTCCATATTTTGCCTCAAAAAATGTGACTAGGGGTTCACCCATCTAGTGGGGTGTATATCATTTTTAGATATTTGATTTGATACGTGGTAGATCTAAAACTGACACCCAGATCAAAAGTTATGACCGTTTGAAGTTCGAATCATGTTTTCAACTTATTTTAGAGCATTTATTAATTTTTTGATTTTTTATATCTTCATATTGTTATTAAATGACTATTAATCGATAATAATTAGAAAATTATTAATTAATATTATTTTTTAAATTATTTTATAATCTATTTTTCACTAAAAATCTTATATATTAAGTGTAAATGTGTATTTAGCCTTATATAAATCATATTTAATAAAATATTATATATATATATCGATATAAATATATTTTTATGTTAATATATTATTTTTAATGATTTATATTTTTTTATGAAATTTACCCTTTATCAGTGTTGGTAAAAAGGCACTGATAAAGACTCCCCCTACCAGCGTTTTTTTACTAGCACTAACAAAGGGCCCCCTTTATCAGTGCTTTTTTATAGTACTAATAAAGACCCCCCTTTATTGGAAATTTTTTAGTAACACTGATGAAGGTACCCCCTTTATTATCAATTTTTTATTAGCACTAATAAAGGGCCCCCTTTATAAGTACTTTTTTATTAGCACTGATAAAGGGCCCCTTTTATTAGCATTTTTTAGCATCGATAAAGACCCCCTTTATCATCGCTTTTTTAGTGCTGATAAAGGGGATCTTTATCAATGTTTTTTTACAACTGTTAAAATCCTATTTTATAGTAGTGATATATAAATAATAAAATTAAATGAATATTTATATTTTAAGTTAATTAAGTTAATGATCATACCTTTGATTTCAACCAAGCAGGAAACTCTTTGCTATGTAAAGCCTCTCTCATTATCAAAGGAAAAGATCGATGAACTCTACTTATAATTTTTTTTATGTTCCATACATAAAATGATAAAAAATATTTAAGTTATACATGAAATTACATAGTATGAGATGACATATAAATATTAAAACTTCTTACTTGATATAATCATCGAACAAACCACAGTTAAACAAGATTGTGTGATGTGTCATATCCCTCTCTTCAAGGACCAATGTAGATAATGTATATGACCCATGAATTCCTCTTATTTAGGGAAAATATGGAAATGAGGCCCCAATTTCCCCATATTACTCATCTTCATTTCTCATTGTCTAGTAATGTCTTGTGCTCACACCAGACAAATACATTGAATAAAAATCCATACATTATTGAGCCAGATAACCTCTCACAGTAGAACCTTCATGTTGATTCTTGTTTTAGACATAATATTTCATTGTACACATATTTATTTCAGTAGGATACATCTACTGAAAATAAATAAGTCCCCCAAGAAGTGTTTTAGTTGGAAGATGAACTGTTAAATGCAACATGTAAGTGAAAAATGATGGAGGAATTTTTTTCCAACTCACACAAAATTAATGGTGCCTCATACTGTATTTTTATCAAGAAATACTTAGATAACCTTTTAAAATAAAGGTCTTTATGAAAATGGAACAAGATAATCATCATCACCCTTAAATTATTGGATAGTAAATGTCAGATTACTATTAGAATCAATTCATGGAGAAGGATGTGATAATCATGAGTTTTTAGGGATTTTAGTTTCAACTCCATTCTATTGAATCGTTTTGATATGTTGCTGGAATATCCATCATGAACCTTTATATTCTACAATACTTCCATAAATTTATTTTTCTCTAAGGTATCATCATATATTAAGCATAATGAACTTTTCATTTGTTTTCACTGATACACATAGGATGTAGTTCTGGTCGAATAGCCCAATCCAACAAGTCTCAGTAGGATTGTAATCCATATTTGGTATTACCTTTGATATTTAGAAGAATTGAAAGAAAAATTTAAAATATAATTTTCTCAATGTTCATTGCATCTAAACAATGATGTAACAAATTGGTTGACCAATTTGGTGACTCAAAAAAGATACTTTTTTCTAATTGTAAGTGGATTCAGTGTCAATATTCTTCCTCTTTTTAGATTTAATCTAAACTTTACCTAATAAAAGACTAAAATATTTCAATTCATTAAGCACATCGGTACTTGACATACATTGAGGTGGTTTTTTAGTGTCAACATTATTATCAAACCACTATATATTCTTCTTATATTTATAGTCCATTGGAAAGAATCATTTATGCCTCATGAAACTAAAACTAAAAAAATATTGAATTCTTCTTGATCATGTATTATTCATACAAAAAGAACATGATAGATTTCCCTTAGTGATCCAACCATACATCATTACATAAGAAGGGAAATCATTTATAGTCTATATATGGGTATAACACATCTGAAATGTATTTTTTGAAGAATCATTGAATGTGCACACACCCATATCCCAAAGCTTCTTCAACTCTCTTATTAAAGGTTGAAAGTATAATTCTATAACATTGTTAAGATCAAAAGGTCATAATATTAGTATACTAAATAAAGTGAAATGTTTTTTCATACACATTCATAGAGAAAGATTAAAAACATGAATAAAAACTAGCCATGTGTTGTGAGTAGTAATCATCTAACCAAATGGATTAAAACCATCACAGGATAGACCCAACCTAACATTACGTGTCTCAGCTACAAAATTATGATGTTTTTCATCAAATTCCCACCATGTTAATCCATCTATAGGATGATCCAACTCATCGTTATCTTTAATTATCTCAGCATCATTTCATCGCATATTGGTTGATATTTCTACAGACATGAATAGATTTTTGAAGCTTTCAAATCAATGAAAAGTGTCACATAACTTTTTTTGTATAATATATGGTGTTCTATCTATATTTTCCTTCCATAAAAATCTACCAAATTCTTTACAGCCATTAAGTTCTATTGTTTTCTCCCAAAATAAACTATAATCTTTCAGACAAGCATGATTTTTTTTAGTAGAAAATTCAATATTCTTAATTAACTTCCATGCCTTATAATGATTTGAGGGAATATATTCACCATTAAAAATAAAGTACTTCAAAAAGGTAAGAATATAATAAATGGCGGTATTAGAAATTACATACATGGTTTTTCTATGATATAAATACATTAAAAATTATAACTTTTTTATTTTAGTACATTTCTATTATACAGGAGTTCTGGAATCATTCATTAATTTTTTTGCTCTCTCGCATCATCATTTTTATTCATTTCCGCATGTGTATTGATACCATTATTATATTGCATTGACACACTATCTCTTTCGTGATGTTTTAAAAATGGAAACCAATCAAATATCAAATTATTCATAACACTTATTTCTTTTTGTTCATGAACAGTAGAAGATTGTCTCATCTCTCCATTGTGATACCAAACATAATAGTTTTTTTTAGACCATATTTTGTTATATGTTAGCTTACTTCTTCCTGATCTAACCATGGCCTTCCAAAAAAATTATAACATAGACACTTTATACGACATCCATCTAAAGAATTGTTAAATGCAAAAACTAAAAAAATATTCTGATTCTTTTAAAACTCAGTTAAAATATGATCGGTATGATACATACAGCTTATATCCATTATATTATGAGGAAAATTTATAGTCAAATCAACAATGTAAACCATAATTACAAAATTTATTACAACCAATTTTAATATAAAAGTATTCAAAGCATACTAGTATCTAGAAAAACAAAGAATAAGATAAATAACATATGTTATAAGCAATGCCTACAAATAATGAACCAAGGTGGGTATCCTTGACATTTAAAAATTCACTATCATGGTAGATAAAATGAATAAATTTTCAACACTAAAAAGTGATACCCACGGTTCTAAATATGAAGACTCAATAAATAAGATCCAAACAAAGGAAAAACCATAATTTCATGAAAATAAATTCTTGATTTTTAAATGATCACAATACTTAAAACATCCTAAAATACATTCCAAAGATAAAAACAAGAATAAAAGGAGAAAAATGATTGATATAAAGAACATGGTAGTGGAAGAAATGCCTCAGAATATCTATTAATTCAGAATTAAGATCTAGAAGATGGTACGGACATTTTATTCTTTAGATGATTTAATCTATAATTTATTTTTGTAGATATCCCAACCAACCACAAAAATGACTAGTATTTGGATTTTTTAATCAATGTGGATTGGAATTCCCAAACCATCCACATTAGAAACACACTAATGATTTTATTCATTCTTTAGGAGTGATAATTGAAGGAGATGTATTCCATGATTTAAGTTCCCCCAGCTATGATATTCACTAAAAGGGGAACCATTACTATCCCTGGATGAGATAGAGCTTCCACCATTGTTGGGTTGTGACCAATAAATAGAGATTCATTAATTACTAATGGAATCAATCAATTTAGAAGTTAAAAACACAAACCCCAAATCACTCAATCTCCAATTAAGTAGTATAGGATCATGAAAGTATAAGGATGATCCCATAAAGTAAAGGATATGTGATACTTAATTAAATAATTAAAACACTAAACTAATGCTAGAAAAAAACAAATACTTGAAAATTAAAATAATAAAAAGGGATTATGATTTAAGAGAGTGATAGAAGAAAGGGAAAAAAATGGTACGAGACATATAATTCCTAGGTTCGTGCACTAGTGATTGTAAAAACTTAATGAATTCTTCTTATTTCCATTGTAATTATGTCTAATTCACCCCCACCCCTCTGTTCGAGTGATTACTCTCAGTCTCTCATAAATTACCCTTTTTAGTGGTCATATACTTCGGTTCATTAGTGATAATGGTAACGAAAAGCCATTTTTAAATGTAGAGACTAGCATACCTAATGGTTATAGTAAAAGTAGTATTCTAGTAATTTTATTATATAACACTCCTATAATAAAAACAAAATTGTTATGTAATGAAAAATAAGGTAAATATGGAGGTAAGATAATTAAATGTGAAACCCAACATGAATTAAATAAAAATCCATAGACACACTGGTAAAATTTCCCTTTAATCACATGTTAGGAAGAAATAAATATCACCCTTTCATGATATCTATGATAGGGTGATGAAAAAATGAAATAAAACATATAGAATTTGTGATAGAAGAACTTTTTGAGCCTCTTTATAGCAATAACCCCACACTCGACTCATCCTGGTCCTTATCTCCCTTCACAGCCAGCCAAAACCAATTATGTATAGAAAATAATTATTCCTGGGCTTGAATTTGACTTCCCAAAATAACTCTTCAAATTTGAAAATGGATCTCATGGTCAATAGATATGAAATTCATTCAATAAATTCACATATATTGTGTTTTTATTTTCATTTTGACTGGAGCTTCATGACATGAACATAAACCATGGTATGACCTGTGCATGGACATCCATGCTTCATGATTCATTTATTTACTTCATGGAATGAATAAAAACTCATAAATTCTATAATTTTAAAGCATAAACCAAAAATCACTAAATATATATTTAACTAGTATAAGAAAATAAATGTACATGATGACATAAATAAAAATGAAAACAATACTCAATAGAAGAGAAGAATGATTCAGAACTCACTAATATGATGTTGAAGAATATCTGAATTAAAAAAATATGAATAAGTGGAGAACATTGCAGGATAATGGAATCTTCCACTCACTTGGGTGAGGGAAATTAGGTTAGGGATATTGGGTGAATGGGGGAGGCAAGGAGCCCGATGGATTTGTTCAAAAGTCATACCAATGTTTTTTTTTAAACCGTTGGTATAAACCAACCTATACCAATGGTTTGAATAAACCATTGGTATATACTAGATCTAAGAACATTATACCAATGATTCATTTAAACCATTGGTATAGTGGTGTGGGGATAGCCTCATTTTCTAATAGTGTAAATAACTCACCATGCATCACCATGTCTATATTAACCTTTAAAAACCTAAAGGAGGAAGCTTCCATTTGAAAAGAGGACATTGCATAGGAGGAGTAAAGTTATCACTAGGATATGAACCTTGGACAATGATCCAAATATGTATCCTATCCAACCAAACAACATTATCTTTGAAAACCTTATCAAACACAAATTCATTATAGAGAAACAAGACTAACCATGCATGAATGCATAGATTAGCAGCCTCATGTGCAAGTAACGAGCTAAACCAATATGAAAAAAATAATCTTTGTATCTCTAAACATTTCCAAACAAGTGTGAAAATTCTCACCATAGGATATCCAAAAACCAGCAACTTGAGTATAAGAGAAAATAACATGAAAGGTATTATCTTCCTCAAAACCATAAAATGAGTACAAAGCATTATAAAATAGGTTTCACCTATCTAGAAGAGAATAAGTATAGATGAGACCCTTGAAAACCTACTAGTAAAGGATCTTCACTTTCGGTGGGGATTTCAACTTCCATAGATGCTTCAAAAAGATAAACTCAGAGGAGTCTCCATACACTATAACACTCCTAAACCCTGAGTGAACTGAATAGAATCCAAAATTTTCATACCTCTGACACGGTGTATCTATACCAACAAAAGGAGAAAGGGGGGTGACCAGAATATCCATCTAGTCATATGCATTAAACCAAATATCTAACTTCTAGTAATCTCAACTACTCAGATCATCGGTCAATAACTTTCTAACCAAGGAATCTTCATGTTTGATCACTAGAATTGAATTAGGTTTCACCATCAATACTATAAAACAATTGATCCTTCCAAATACAAACCTTATCTCCTCATGGAATCCTCCAATAAATTACATGATTTAGAGAACCAATGGAGTCCCACAAACTTATCCAAATGAAGCTCTACCTAGGTCTTAGATTAGAATATAAGAACTTAGAGTGTAATAAATACTTATATTTAACAACCTCGTGCACATACTATTAGGATCCTATAGTAGCCTCCAACATTTCTTAGCTAGGATAGCATCATTAAAGCATTTTAAATACCTAAAACGCATATTACCACTATCCTTTAGGGCACAAAGATCCTCCCAAGTGATCCAGTGAATTATAATTATTCTATCAATGTGGCCCCACAAAAAATTAGAAAAAGTTTAATGGAGATGTAGAATAAATAAATCAGGGGGCTTGAATAAGGAAATCACATAGGATGGGACCTCTTGAAAAACTAATTTAAGTAGAACCTCCTTCTCATCCCTAGAAATCTTCTTCCCAGACCATCCTTGGATTTTTTTTGATAACTTTATCAAGAATAAAATAGAAAACTTTTATTTTGGAACACTCAAAAATAGTTATGATGACCAAATACTTCTGATGTTTTTTAACAATATTAATGCCACACAATTGGAAGATCATGTCCTTCTTCCCAACTTGCACACCCCTACTAAAATACATCTTCTACTTCTAAAAGTTGACATGTTGACTAGAATCTTTCTCATAAGCATCAATAATGTTGATAAAAACCTGGCATTCCCAGGTTGTTTCTCTTGAAAAAATAAGACAATCATCATCAAAAAATAAATGAGAAATAGGAATACTATGATTCCAAACCTTGGTCCCCTTAATAAGACCCCCCGACCACTACACTAGATAAAATATGATAGAAATAATCAGTGACAAGGAGGAATAATAATGGAGAGATAGGATCTCCCTATCGTAAGCCTCTAATCATATTAAAACACCTGGTAAGAACATTATTCACCTTAATTTGGAAAGAAATATATGTAACAAATATCATAATCACCTCAACCCATTTATTACCAAATCCCATTTTCCTTATCATTGATTCTAGAAAAGACCTTTTAACCCTATCATAAGCCTTGATCATATCCAATTTTAGTGTCATTGTCCCCCTCTTATAGTTTGAATGGGTTTTCATAGTGTAAATTTTCATGATCAGTAGAAACATTATTTGTAATGAGTCACCTGAGGACAAAAGTACTTTGATTCTCAAAGATAATAGCAGGGAGGATCTTAATCATTCAGAAGAAAATGACTTTTGAAAAAAAATATAAACCATATTACACAAACTAACCAGTCTAAATTTAGTAATTTTGATTGGGGTTGGAATTTTAGGGGTGAGAACTATAAGATTTTCATTGATTTTTTTTAAGCCAATAGATCCCCTCCATAGCACTCACACCAAGTTGATAATATTAGTTCTAATGAAATTAAAAAACCACTTAAAAATAAGGAATGAAAGCCATTAGTTACATGGTCCTTTACAGAATTAATTCTCTTCAATTCTAAAACAATTTCATTAATAGAATTACCAACCTCCACCCCTGACTCAATACAACTCAAGGGATCCACAAAACATAATCCACCCTTATGCCTAAAAAGGTCTTTGTAAAATCCCTATAATACCACATAGATCCCATCCCTATCTGATATAAATACTTAATTTTTATTTTCAAGTTTAAAAATAGAGTTATTCATTCTTATTTTCGATGCACTTTGATGAAAAAGGTTGGTATTTTGGTTACCTTGTTTAAAAAAATCCTCCCTTGATTGTGGTAACCAGTATGGGAAAACACCTAAGTTTGGAGTAAGATAGGAAAATGATCAAAATAAACTGAGGGAAGATAGGATACCCCATACCTCTAAAAGTTCATAATCTAATAACTTGAATCGGGAAATCTATCAAGTCGGTCAAAAATTCTTGAAGACTGGTTGCATCTACGAAACCAAGTAAAAGGACCCTTGGAGAAACCCAGGTCTGAAAGACCTATATAAAGCAAGAAGTCTCAAAAATAAAGCATAGAAGAAGAATTATGAAAGGTATTTCCCCACGTCTCATTATGTTGGGGAAACAGAGGTTCATAGAGATGAAAAACACACAAACAGAAGAGCAAAACAAAGAACACAAGAGATTTAATGTACTTCGGCAATGGTGCCTATGTCCATGGGAGAAAGGGGGGTTTATTTATCTCTCTTCAGATAATACGTCAGAGGATCACGCATAATGATTACAAAGGGGTTTTTTCTCTTTTTAAAATTCATGGGATTCAATCCCGTTTAAATAGAGGAAGGAAACCCATTGTTTTTCTTTCAGTTTTTGGGTAGTTCATGTACCCATGAAAATCTCCTCATTGTTGGATACTCGTCCATGGTTGGATGCACACCAAGGAAGACCCACTGCAGTGGTTGTTGACAAAGGAGAAATCTGTTTCAATAAAATAATCCCATAATTGGGAGTGGCCCCCACAAATCTCCCCCTCACGACCAGTTTGGGGTAGAAGCTAGACCTGCAGTCACCTTGCAGGCATCCAGCTTCTCTTTCGGTAGAACCTTCATCATCATGTCGGCCCCATTATCATTGGTGTATATTTTCTCAACATTAAAAAATCTTTATTCTAGAACATTTCGAATCTAGTGACATCATACATCGATGTGTTTGGACCTGGAATGAAATGTTGGGTTCTTACTGAGATGAATAGTTTTATGACTATCATAATAGAGAATATAATTCTCCTTACTCTATCCCATATCCAGTAAAAAATTATTCATCCACAATATCTCCTTGCAGCCTTCAGTGACTGTGATATACTCTGATTTTGTGGTAGATAAGGCAACATACTTATAAAGTTGTGATTTTCATGAGAATGATCCTCATGAAAATTATATCAGGTACCCAGATGTGGATTCCCTCGAGTCTATATCTCCAATCATATTTTCATCTATGTATCCTTCTAAAATATGTTTATCACTTCCAAAACATAAAAAATGAGTAGATGTACCTCGGAGATACCTTAATATCCATTTGATATCTATCCAATGCCCCTTTCTTAGATTTGATAAGAATCTGATCACAATTCCAACAGCATGAGAAATTTCTAATCTTGTGCACACCATGGAATATATAAGACTTCCAACTACTGACCGGTAAGGAACTTTTTCCATTTATCCTTTCTCCTCTTCAATTTATGGACTCTGAATTTTCGTGAGATTGAAATGACTCACAAATGGAGTATTAACTGGTTTCACCTTGCTCATATTAAATATTTCAAAAACCTTCTCAATGAACCACTCTTGAGATGTCAAAATCTTGTGATTCCTCCTGTCACGAGTAATCATCATACCAAAAATCTGAGTAGCATATCTCAAGTCCATCATTTTAAAAGACTTGTTCAAATCCTTCTCCAACCTATCAATCTTGGTGATATCTCTACCAATAATCATCATATCATCAACATAAAGAAACAAGATAATGAAATTACCATCAAAAAACTGTTTGATGAAAACATAGTGATAAACAATAATCATTCTATACTCATTTTTCTCCACGAATAAGTCAAATTTTCTATACCACTACCTTGGTGCCTATTTCAAACCATATAAACTTTCCATAAGCTTGTATACCAGGTTTTTTTACCTTTCACCTTGAATACCTTTGGATTCTCCATATATATCTCCTTATCAATATCACCATGTAAGAACATTTTCTTTACATACAGTTTTTGAACCTGTAGGTTCAGATTAGCCTCCAATCTAAGAACAACTCTGATCGGAGATATTTTAACCATAGGAGAAAAAAATTCATCAAATCCAATACCTTTATTCTAACTAAATCCCTTCACAACCATTATAGATCTGTATCATGGTTGTGAGCTCTCATATTATCATTTAATCTTGTATACCCACTTTTTTTTGAGTTCCTTCTTCACTTGTGGTAACTCTATGAAATCAAATGTATGGTTCTTGTGCAAGGATATCATTTCCTATTGCATAGCCTTCTTCCATTCCATCTTCTGATGACTCCTAGTTGTATTATCATAACTGTAGGGTTCTCCCCCATCAGTGAGCATCACATACTCTTGTGGTGAGTATCTATGACTTGGTTGTTGTTCTCTGTTGGATCTTCTCAACTTCACTTCAGGGGGGATCTATTTTGAAATATCATGTGATGCAGACATATTATAAGATGGAGAAATATTACCTGGTAGTGACTTATCATCAGTTTCGTGTATCTCTCTCATACTAGATGGTACTTATAGTGGTGATAATGATTTCAGATTGAATGGAATTCCCTCAAATTGTAACTTCTCTGCAATTTCTGACTTCTCAAAATCTCCAATCATCTGATCCTCAAGAAACATCACATATTTTTTTCTGATGATCCTCTTACTAATAAGATCCCATAGTCAGTATCTAAACTCCTAATGTTCATATCCTAAAAAGATACATTATTTTCCTTTTCCAACCAACTTTTCCTGCTCATATTTTGGGGTTTGAACAAATTCCCTACAACCAAATACTCTCAAGTGTTTGTATGAAACACATTTACCTATTCAAACACTTTTTGAAATATTGTAGTTCAGAAAAACTAATGGAGAAAGGTTGGTATGATCAACTACAGTCCTCATTTCCTCTACCCAAAAGGTGTTTGGAATCTTTTCATTTGAGAGAATACACTTGACTCCCACAAATTGAGGCATCTTTGGTACCGATTTTTCCAACCTGATGCTGAAACTCCTATAGTACTCCTCAAACAGACCATGGTACTCTCCTAAATTATCTACTAGTGCACACTTTAATTGTCTATCTATTTCTCTTTCTGCATTCTCATGAAACTTATTGAAAAAATCTTTCACTTGATCTTTAGTTTTCAAAGCAAAGGCCCATAATTTTCTAGAATGATCATCTATTAAGGTAACAAAATAAATAGCATCTCTCATCAACTTGATGATCACCATGCATACATTAGTGTGATTCAAATCTAAGACATTTTCTTTTATGGATGGTATATAACCATGAAATGAAACTCTTTGTTGTTTTCTCAAGATTAAATCAACACAAGTATACAAATGTATACCTTTTATTCCTAGAAAGAGATCATTCTTGGAGAGAATACTAATTTCTCTTTCACTCATGTGACCAGGACTCTTGTTCCAAACTTTTATAGGAACATATTTCCTAGATGCATTGACTTCTCCTCCACACAATCTGGAATCTATGAGATAAAGATAATTATATTTCTTTCCTTTAGCAATTACCAAGTTACCTTTTGTAAGATTCCATTTCCCATCACTGAAGGAACTGACATATCCATTGTCATCAATAATTCCAGTGGATATCAGATTGAGTTGAATGTTAGGAACATGCCTCACATCCTTAAACAATAACCTACATCCAATATTATTTTCTATAAAAATATTACCAATACCAGTAATTTTTTACGCACCATAATTTCTCATCTTCACATGTCTAAAACTCTCTGAAGTGTAAGATGAGAAGAAATATCTTTTGGCGGTGACATGGTAAGATGCGTTAGAATCGATCACCCATGTCGAGTCTTGATTAGAAAGATTGACCTTATTATCTTCATAAATAATAAAAAAAATCATTGACAACTACAACATCATTATTTTGGGTCTTACCATCTCGATTCCTCTAATCTGCCTTTAGCCTTCTACACTCCTAGATAAAGTGTATGGTCTTGGAATAATGGTGTCACTTCATGTCATATCTCGATCGAGATTTCAATCACTTCCTTCATTGTTGTTTCTGATGCTTTCTTCGGGGTGCACGCATTCATCTATTCGGGGACGACGAGGACGCGTTGGCTGTTGCCCCACATTACTGCTTTCCAAAGGTGGGTAGAATCTGTCACTTATTCAGGGATGTTTGCTCCTTGATCGAAACGGGATGATGAGATGTCAGTTCTTCCTTCCGTGGATTCCTCCTCAGAACTCATTACCTAGTCCGGGTCTCCCTCATAGATTAATACATTTTTTGTGAAACTCTTCCCAGTTCCATATCTTCATGGATGCTGGTTAATTACACTGCTTCTGTCAATACATTCCAAGGGGTCTGGTCAGGGAAGCAATTTTCGGCCAGGAGAGTAGTCACGTTGGACATCACTGGCATTTCTAGATGTTGGAATACTAGCGCGTCTAGGTTTATTCCCCTTATTATAGGGCTTATCAAGGGTGTGGAAGCCTGAGGCATCCCACGTCGAATGCGGGGAATTATATGTCATAGGCATGTCTCTGAGGTTTTCCCCAGCTTCCCATGTTTAACACAGGGTATGCCGCGAGTTTAACGTCTAGAGGAGATGGATCAGAATAATCAGAACACTGAATAGAGTGGATTAAATGGGTGCAACCCCTGGAGGGAACACTGATGCTAGGAGGTGAATTGGCATGATCTCACTGGGATGTGGTGGCCCGGGTAAGAATTAGGATGGATGATGGATAGTTAAGTGAAGTAGATGGAGAATGAAATGGATTCAACCTGAGGGCGATAGTGATGTTGGGCTTGAGCCTCAAAGAGACCTCCTACGTATCCCCGTGGTAGGGAATCAAAATCCACGTAGTTCGGGATGGGGTATAGGATTGGGGTGTTTGCAAAGAACAGTGACCCGATGATATACTAGGGCTTATGCGTGGTTAGCAGCCCGAGGTTGGTCTGACGCTTGAGGGATGACCAGATATGTGGGTCCCAAAAAAGGGGACTACAACGGCTTATCGTCGATTGGAGAACATGATGACTTACTGTTGATTTGGGTTTACAATGGCTTAATACTGACTGGAGTTGACAACGGCTTACCGCTGAATGGGGATCACAATAACTTACCGCTGCATGAGGTTCACAATGACTTACCATTGGATGAGGTCACAATGACTTACTAATGGATGGGGGATAGTTTAGTGTCATGCGGGACAAAAGGGGAATATAGTTCAATGTTATGCAGGATGGGGGTGGACTAATGTGAAGTGGCCAGGACCAATGGATGTTGGGCTTGAACCTCATGGATACTTCCTACGTACCTTTCCTTGGAAAGGATCAAAGTCCATGTAGTTCAAGATGGTGAGAACTGACGTGAAGGGGGTCGAAACCAATGGTTTTTGGGCTTGAACTACAGGGAGGATTCCTACATACCTTTCCTTGGAAAGGATAAAAGTCCACGTAGTTCAGGATGGTGGAAACCAATGTAAAGGGAGTCGGGACCAATGGGTGTTGGGCTTGAACCTCAGGGAGGCTTCCTACGTACCTTGCCTTGGAAAAGATCAAATTCCACGTAGTTCTGGAAAATTGGTGAACCGGCGTGAAGTGATTCAAGACAAATGGGTGTTGGGCTTGAACCTTAGGGAGGATTCCTACGTACCTTTCCTTAGCAAGGATCAAATTCCATATAGTTCGGGAGAGGTGTTGGTGAACCAACGTGAAGGGGGTCGGAACCAATGGATGTTGGGATTGAACCTCAGGGAGGCTTCCTACATACCTTTCCTTGGAAAGGATCAAAGTCCTCGTAGTTCAAAAAAGTTGGTGAACCGACATGAAGGGAGTTGGGACTAATGGGTGTTGGGCTTGAACCTCAGAGAGGCTTCCTATATACCTTACCTTGGAAAGGATCAAATTCCATATAGTTCAGGATGGTGTGAACCGTCGTGAAGGGATTCGGGACCAATGGGTGTTGGGCTTGAACCTCAGGGAGGCTTCATACATACCTTGCCTTGAAAAGGATAAAATTCCTCGTAGTTTGAGAAATTTGGTAAACCGGCATAAAGGGAGTCGGGACCAATGGGTGTTGGGCTTGAACCTCAGGAAGGCTTCCTACGTACCTTGTCTTGGTAAGGATCAAAGTCCACATATTTTGGGATAGGTGTGGGGCTTACACGCTCAGGCAGCCCAGGGGAGGATGTCATGGTTGGTGCTTACTCTAATCCCATGTGATTCATGCTTAGTGTGAGAAACAAGAGGCAGCGAAGACCTGACGATAATGTTGTGAAAGGTGCATCTGTGGGAAGTGGAATGGGGCTCACACGTGGTCAGCGGTCCAAATTGGAAATAGGGGCTAACGCGTGGTCTGTATCCCAAAGAGGAAATAGGGGCTTACACGTGGTTAGTGGCCTAGGAAGATAGAGATTGGGACTTACTCTAGGGTGGAGGCCCGGTGGTGAAAAATCCCATAGGGAGAGGAACAGAACTTTGAGGATCCCTGTGCCCATATCTCCTTCTAGTCCTTGGCACTGAGGAAGAGAGAAGAAGTAGGGGTGCTACCTCCTGCAAGAAAGTCTAGGGACTTACACCCAGGTGTTTTCACTTTCCCAACGGATAGAAGCTACTCTGATAAAGAGGATCTCATTCCATATGAGGAATAATTTCACTCTCATGCAGACCAGTGGGAATATAGGATGTCTGAGATGGGGAATTGGAAGAGTGCTGTCGTGGGTGCCCTCAAATGATTAGTGTGATTTTGGGGTACTTAGGTGCAGTAGAGTGGCTAACCAAGGTCATCTCTCAAAGGAGGAAGTGAATTAAAACAACTTTTTAGAGGTATTCTACATATAAAATAAAAGAGAATAAAAACAATACTTTAAAGGATGGGGGTTGGTTATAGTTTATAAATCTAGAAGAAGTTTTCTGGAAGAAGATTGTATTTTTTTTTTTAGTTTTAAAATGAATTTCAATTAAAATGACACAATAAGAAAATGTTTTTTAGACAATATTTAAAATATTTAATCAATATAAATATACATATTCAATCAATTATTTATCATTACCATTTAAATTAACATCTACTTAATTATGATCCCTTACTTGTTAATGTTGAGCAAAGTATTGTTTTCAACAATGCATATTAATGTTATTTAAAGGGGGAGATTATTGAAAATAATACTCTATCTATTTATGATAATTTTGATGCTCACAAACACCCTTAGTTATTTTCTAACGATTTTACTTAGTATTTTATAGGAGGTTATTAATTTATTTTACTCTTGAAATAACAAGAATTTATTACTTAGCACGGAATCTGTTTTAGCGTGTTCTGGAAACACTGTTCACATCTTACGTAGATGAATATAGCGCGGAATCTGTTTTAGCGCATTCTGGAATCACTGTTCATACCCTACGTGGATAAACGTAGCGTAAGGATGAAAAACATGTATAATTTTCGAGATAAGAGAAAAGTATGGTTAAACAACCATACTTTTTCAGTAAAGTATGGAAGAAGAACCTTACGTTAGGAAGGAACCCTACGTTTTGGTTTTCAGCAAAGTATGGAAGAAGAACCTTATGTTAGGAAGGAACCCTACATTTTGGTTATCAGTAAAGTATGGAAGGAGAACCGTACGTAAATTCTAAAGGTTACATTTATTTCTCAAAAGTATGGTTCATCAACCTTACTTTTGTAAACAACCATACGTTCTTGGAAAAGTATAGATCAAGTAAAAGTATGGATATTTTACCGTACGTATGTATTTTGAAGAAAAAGTACGGATGATCAACCCTACATTTTTTATCAACCTTACATTTTAAACCCTACGTTTTAATACTATGTTATTAACCCTACGTTTGGAGGCCACATCATCAACCTTACGTTTGGCGTCGGAATTTTCGGCAAACGATTTTTATATACAATGATCAGTAAGCTGATTTCTAGGCAGATTTCAAGCTAGATTTAAAGTCATTTTTAAATTATGACTTTGACTGATTCAAATCTTTTTTATTAATGCATTTAAGATCGAATTAAAAGGAGATTTTTATGCTGAGTCTTAAGGGAAGTTACGACTTCTATGTAGATTCAAATTTTTGAATATCGCGAATCAGAAGGCGACTTTTATAGATCTAAATGTGCAGGAGATATGCTTTATTATATATGCTCTCTCTGAAACACCAGGAAAAAAAAGAGGATGGTGTGATCGATCTATTATTGAAAAATGTGGAAAACAGAGATTGCAACTATTAACGATTAATCTACTGATTCAACAGGAGCGTAAAAGCTATGTTTGTTCAAGAATAAGGAACTCGATAGAAAATTCACCTGTTCTACATAGAATGTCTACTATGGATCTACTACTACTGAGGTTGTGAACTATATCTCTATATCTACTACAACTGGATCAACTCAGAACTGCTTCGTCTTGAAGATCAATATTTTTAGAGACTTTGATCAATCTGTTGTTAATTGCATTCTGTTGCAATTGTGAAGATCAACCGGAAATTTCTTTCTGAAATTATTTTTATTATTGAGTAATCAACTTCTCGTTCTAAGCTGTGTAGGTTCGTGTTTGAACCAGAAGGCTTTATTTTTCCTTGGATTGTAAAGGTGTCAACTGCCTGTACACAGTTGTGAATCAGTCTGTGGAAAAGAGGACCAGATAGTGAAAATCACCAAGCTCGTGGAATAGAGCATTGGTGGAGTGGACTAGTGGCTTTCTGTTCCCCGAACCACTATACATCTTTGTGTTCTTGTTTTTACTTTTTCCGTTGCACGATCAAATCTGATAAAGTATAAAGGACAGAACTCATTCAAGAGAAGAGTTTTTGAAAAAATTGCAAAAGACACAATTCACCCCCCCCCCCCCCCTCTTGTGTATAATCTATAGATTCAGATCCAACAATTGGTATCAGAGGAGGATCTTATAATAGATCCTTATAAAGCTAGAAGCATTTAAGGATTATACAACAGAGCATCATGACTGATACAAGAGAAGGGATGTCGATGGTTAGAGCACCATATTTTAATGGAGACAACTATGGTTGCTGGAAATCGCACATGATAATATATCTGAAAAACCTCGGATATAGAGTCTATTCAAAAATTCTGACTCCTTATGAAATTCCTGAAAATCATGAGGCATGGAGTGCTGCTATAGAGGAAGAGTATGATATGAACTCGAAGGCTATGAATGCAATTATCCGCAGTCTAGGACCAGATGAATTTAACAGAGTATCTCAGTTCCTGACAGCATATGAGATGTGGCAAACAATAGTTGTGGAATATGAAGGAACAAATAATATAAGGCAAATGAGATATGCAACTGCAAAACTGAAATTTGATACTTTCAGAATGATTGAAGGTGAGAGCATTACCCAAATGAATGAGAGATTGACAGAAATTGTTAATAACATAACTGCTCTAGGATAACCTATCAAGCAGGCTGATCAAGCATTAAAAGTACTAAGAGTACTTCCTGCTAGATGGAATGGTATCTCTCCTGCAATCAGACAATCAAAACCTATCAAATATCTAACTATGAGAGAGCTGATTGGTACACTGATGATGTATGAAGCTGAAATTCAAGATGAATTTAATGAACATAAATTGCTTATCAAAAGAGAAGATACTTCCTTGAAGGTAACTTCACTACAAAAGAATAGAAATATGAAGAGAAAATAAGTCAAAACTAAATCAGAAAGCTCTGACTCATCCAACTCAGATGAAGAACTGGCTCAACTAGCCAAAAAATTTAGAAAATTCTACAGAAAGAAAAGAGGCTTCAAAAAATCCCTTAAGGGAGATAATAGGAAGTAAGATGTTATGAATGCAAAAAGATGGGACATATCAGACCAGATTTCCCACAATTGAAGGATGAAAAGAAGAAGAAATTCTTCAAAAGAAATGACTTTGAGTAGAAAGACAAGAAAGCTATGAAAGCCACTTGGAGTGTATCTGAAGACTCTAGTAGCTCTTCTGAATCAAGCTCAGAGAAAGAAGAAGTCAATCTAAAGGCAAACATGTGTTTCATGGCAGAAAATGATGAGGTACACTCATATTACTCCTTTGAATCACATTTTGAATCAAGCTACGCAAATGAAAAACTTGCATCCTACTGCAATATTCTTGAAGAAAGATATGACTCACTATTTAAGAAACATAAGTCACTGAAAAATATACATAAATCTGTTTCAGATGAAAGAGACACAATGCTGAAACAACATAAAGAATTAACTGATAAATACAATTTGATTAACACTAACTATGTTAATTTTGAATCAAGAATAAAATCACTGCAGGATGAAGTAGAATCTTACAAACAGGCTGCATTGGTTTTTACAAAAGGAGAGAATTAATTAAATGAAATTCTTGGAAAAACTGTCATTAAAAAGGAGAGATTTGGAATTGGCAGTAAAGGAGAAAAACCAAAGCTATATAAAAATTATTTTGTTCCTAGCTCTAAAAAGCTTAATTGTAATTTTTGTGGGGCAAAGGGACATGTAGCTAAAAACTGCTTCTTAAGACAACCTCAAATTTGTGGTATTAAGAAAGACTATGTTTCAAAATACTTATATGATTCAGCTAATTTTAAAAGAACAAAGCAAATATGGATACCCATATCATTGCTATCTAACACTCCTGGACCCAACAAAATATGGGTACCAAAGCAATTTGTTTGAATGTCTTTGCAGGTAGCAGGTCACCAGAGAAGAAAAGATATATGGTACATGGACAGTGGATAATCAAGACATATGAGTGGAAACTCATTGAATTTTTCTTCACTCACTCAAAAGGAAGGATTACTTATCACATTTTGTGATAATGCCAAAGGAAAAATCATTGGCATTGGAACTGTTGGAGATCCAAAAATAGTCTCAATCAACAAAGTACTTTATGAACAAGGACTAAAACACAATCTGATAAGTATCTCTCAACTTTGTGATGATGGATATACTGTTGATTTTACTAACAATTGTTGTACTATTTCAAAAGATAAACTGTTTAAATTTAAAGCACCAAGAACTGAAAATGTATATACTTTGGATTTAAATTCCTTGGGTAAACAACAAGTAAACTGCTTGACTGCTAAAGTAAGTGAATCCTGGATCTGGCATAGAAGACTTGGTCATTTCAATGTATATTTTTTACATAAGTTATCCATGAAACATTTAGTTTCTGATTTACCTTGTCTCAAATTTGAAAGTGACAGATTTTTTGATGCATGTCAACTTGGCAAGCAACACAAATCATCCTTCAAATCTGTTAATAAGGTTGCTACATCTAAATCTCTAGAACTTATTCATATGGATTTGTTTGGACTTTCAAGAGTAGCAATATTAGCTGGTAAATTATATGTATATGTTTTAGTTGATGACTATTCAAGATTTACATGGATTTTCTTTTTGAAATTTAAAAATGAAGCTTTTACTTTATTTGAAAGTTTCTGCAAATCTGTTCAAAATGAAAAAGGTTTCAATATAATCTCATTAAGAAGTGATCATGGTGGAGAATTTGGGAATCTAGAATTTAATTCCTTTTTCTCAAATATGGGTATTAAACACACCTTTTTGCACCCAGAACACCTCAACAGAATGGGATTGTAGAAAGAAGAAATAGAACAATTCAAGAAATGGCTAGAACTATGTTAAATGAATATAGCCTACCTATATATTTCTGGGCAGAAGCTGTGAATACATCTTGTTATATAATTAATAGAGTTTTAATTAGACCTATTTTGAAAAAGACACCCAATGAACTATGGAATAACAGAAAACCTAAAGTAAATTACTTTAAATTTTTTGGATGCAAGGTTTATATCTTAAACACCAAGTATAATCTTGTTAAGTTCGATCCAAAATCTAATGAAGGTATTTTCTTAGGATATTCTGCTAACTCCAAATCTTATAGAGTTTATAATAAGAAGTAAAGGATTATTGAAGAATCATTTCATGTGAAATTTGATGAATCTGATCCTTTTGAGAAAAGGATAGAACAAATGTATGAACTTGACTATAATGATAACATGAGACTTGAGAATTTAAAGAATGATTTTTAAAATGATATAAAAGAAATTCAGTCTAGTTCAGAGGAACATGATACTGAAGAACCTTTAAATATATTACCTAGACAGTCTAGAACCCTAAAGAATCATCCTTTAGAAACTGTAATAGGTAACTTAGAAACTGGTGTTCAAACTAGAAGAAACTTAGAAAACCTAGTGGAATTCTCTGCCTTCCTATCTCAACAAGAACCCAAGACTATAGAAGAAGCTTTAGATGATGAAATCTGGGTAATAGCAATGCAAGATGAATTAAACTAGTTTAAAAGAAATGAAGTTTCGGATTTAGTAAAAAGACCTAAGAATTATCCTGTAATAGGAACCAAATGGGTTTTTAGAAATAAACAGGATGACCAAGGCACAATAACTAGAAATAAATCAAGATTAGTAGCTAAAGGATATAATCAAGAAGAGGGAATAGATTATGATGAGACTTTTGCACATATAGCTAGGTTAGAAGCCATTAGAATCCTTTTAGCCTATGCATCTTATATGAATTTTAAATTATTTCAGATGGATGTCAAATCTTCCTTTTTAAATGGTTATTTAATGGAGGAAGTTTATGTTGAGCAACCTCCTGGTTTTGAAAACTCTCAAAAACCTGATTCTGTTTTTAAACTTACTAAAGCTCTTTATGGACTTAAACAAGCACCTAGAGCTTGGTATGAAAGATTAAGTTCTTTTCTTTTGAAAAATTATTTTACTGTTGGTATGGAAGATCCAACACTATTTAAGAAAACTATGAAAAATAATGTTTTATTGGTTCAAATTTATATTGATGATGTAATCTTTGGATCAACTAATAAAACTCTTTGTCATGAATTTTCAAAATTAATGCAAGAAGAATTTGAAATGAGTATGATGGGAGAATTAAATTTCTTTTTGGGTCTTTAAATATTTCAAAAATATTTTGTAAATGTTTTAAATCAAAGAAAATACATTACTGATTTACTTAAGAAATTTGGACTTGAGAACAGCAAGACATTTACAACTCCTATGTGTACTAATATAAAACTTGATTTGGATGAAACTAGGAAATTAGTTGACAACAAGTTATAAAGAGGTATGATTGGTAGCTTGTTATATCTTACTGCTAGCAGACCAGATATAATGTATTCAGTATGTCTTTGTGCTAGATTTCAATCAAATCCTAAAGAATCCCATCTAACTACTGTTAAAAGAAGTTTTAGATATTTAAAAGGAACTGTTTTTCAATCTCTTCTTTATCCTAAAACTTCTGATTTTAATTTGATTTCATATTCAGATGCTGACTTTGGAAGTTGTAGATTAGATAGAAAAAGTACATCAGGTACATGTCACTTTTTAGGAAAGTCCTTAGTATCATGGTCTAGCAAGAAACAACATTCGGTTTCCCTGTCAACATCTAAGGCATAATATGTTTCTGCTGGCAGTTGTTGTGCACAAGTGTTGTGGATGAAAAACACTCTTATGGACTTTGGATTGAATTTTAATAATACACCTATTTTATGTGATAATACGAGTGTAATTAATATTTCAAAAAATCCTATTAGTCATTCTAGAACTAAGCACATTGATATAAGGCATCACTTTTTAAGATATCATGTTATTAAAAAAGATATATTTTTAGAATTTATAAATACTGAAATTCAATTAGCTGATATTTTTACTAAACCTCTTCCCACTGCAAGGTTTGATTTTATTAAGGGGGAGCTAGGTTTATTTAATTTTAAATAATTTTTTTTATTTTTTTTAAATTTTATTTTGTTTATTGAATACTGTTTAAGTTTTTCTTTCTTTCGCTGTATGAAAAATTTATTTGTTTTTAAATATATGTAATGATGAGTGATTACACGGGAATCAAGTATGTCAGGGCCTTTTCGACTTCTAAACCCTTTCACTTCTATCGAAACCCTTTCGAAATCTGAAAATCGCACTTCCTCTTCTGAAACCCTAACCTTCGAACTTTTGAAACCCTAACCTTTAAACCTTCAGAGACTCTCGCAGTAATGGTAAGGACTAAAAGAGCCAGTGAGGCCGAGCCGAGCAATGCCAAGAGACAACGCACTGAGGGAAGAAAATTCTTACAGGGTAAGGTAATCGATCTTGACTGGTTATTTCAGACGAATCTGTTGTTAAAGCAAGCATTGTCATTTCAGAATCTTGAACAGATATTCAACAGTGAAAATACAGAATTTTTGTATGAAGTAGAACTTAGATACTTCTATAAATCTGTACAGTTTAGTCTGGGAGATACCGAAGACAGTATGATGGCTAAAATAGAGGATAGGGATTTCTCAATTTCTTCAGTAGAGATTAGTCAGATTCTCAACTACCCTCATGAGGGAGTTTTTTATTTTGACTTGAACAATATAGGAGATTTTGTGCATAAATCCGAAGAAATTATGTCTTTTCTTTTCGATACCAAGACAATAAAGAAAATTTTTGTTAAGGATTTGGAGCCTGATCAGAATATTTTGGTAAAATTTATTCAGACCGGAATAGCTCCACGGATGGAAGAAATGGAGAAGATTTTGTACCCTGATATGTATATAATGTTTCTTTTTTTAAGTGATATTAAGTTAAACTTTCCAAGATACATGATAAGGTATCTCAGTTACTGCTGTCAAAGCGAGGCCAGGATGAATTTCTATCCCTTTGGTAGATTTATTTCTAAGCTGCTGTTTAAGAAAGACATGGTGAGATTAGTGGATGCAAGAGTTAACTGTCATCACAGTAATACGTTTAATGCTGGAACCTTGAGGAAAGTTGGATATTTCTGGAGCACAATTAAAGGAAAACTTTTTCCATTAAGAGCTAAGGAAGACTCGGAGAGTGCTCAGGATCAACCTGCTAAGTCCAAGGAGGGACAAGCTGAATCCAGAGTCAGCAATGTAGTAAGAAGGATTCGCTTTGAAGTGACAGATGTTGAGGAAGACAGAAGCCAGGAGGGACTTCAATCAAGAATAAAAATACCAGTAAATGAAGAAGTCACTTCCACTACTTTGGAAACTCCAACAAAACCTTTATTTTCTTATTCTTTTATGAGAGAAGCTGTTTCTAATAAAACCATGGAAGATGTTACTGAGAGAACGGCTCCGGTAGAGAAATCAGGAGCTCAAGAAGAAGTTCAAAGGGAAAATCAGGAACAAATTGTTGCTGATGTTGAAGTTTCACTTAAACAGGAACAGGAGATGGAGGCAGTGCCTGGTGAAGAAGTGGCCAGACCTCAGGAAACTTCTGAAGATATTGTTCTTGAAATTCCAATGGAAGACAAAGATGCAGATTAATGTGATGAGCATTCTTTTGAAGCTCAAACAGAGGTACTTAAAGAGGATTTTTCTGTGGAGGAGTTTGAAAACTCTAAGGAAAAATCTGTGGACCAACCTTTTCAGGACAAACAAAAAGAGAAATCTAGTGCTGAATCATTGCCTTTGGTATTGCTGCATCAACCTGAGAATGTGAATCAAGCACAGGGTGCATCTGATTCAAGGAAAGAAGAAGTTGAAGAACTGTACAGAAAAGTATCTCAGTTGGAATCTGAGAATGCTTCTCTAAGAAATGCTTTAGACTTAGAAAATTTGAAGTTTCAAAAGATGAAGGAGTGTACAGTTTCAAGGCAATAAGTTGAAATGTTTAAAGAGGATATGTTGACTACTGTTACTCAATTAAAATCTAAAATGGTTATGAAGTCAGATTTATCAAATCTGAAGTTATTTATGGAGAACTAATTTGCATTAGTTGCAAATAATGATTTTAGTGGATTAGGTACTTCACCTGATTTAATCAGAAGGTTTCAGGCTATCACAGCTTCATTGAGAAATATGAATGATAGGATACAATATCTTCAATGTAAAAGTGCACCTTTTTCAGTTTTGCTGGACAATCAGAAATTCTTAGTGGATCAACTGACATCTAGTGAGCCATCAATCAGAATTCTGTTAGATCAGTTATCAGAGAAGCTGTCAGTATTTGTTGAAAAATAGGAAAGGATGCATGAGTTTTTCAGAGTCAATTTAATTGAGGATATTCATATGACTCAAGATAACAGAGAGCTCATTATCAAGCTTGGAGATGGGATGATGAAGAGACTTCGGGAACAATTTACAGAAATCAAGTCTGCAATTCAGAGGAGATAGAGCCTGTTGCCTATCTTACCCAAACCTTGATTCCTGTGTATATCATTGTCATGTATATACTACTATTTTTGAATGAAAATTTTCTTCATTGTTTATTTGTATCTTTCCTTATTTGTTTTACTAACTTTATTTTTAATATGCCTGTACTCCAGATTTAATTATTGATAAACAATTTGTAATAGCATTTACTAACAGTTCAGTGCAATATTAAACGTGTTAAAATCCATGATTTTTCATTCTTTTTGATATCACAAAAAGGGGGTGAATTTGGATAAACACAACATCAATATTTAGGGGGAGAATTCATTTTATTGAGGGAGAAAATTAGATGAGACATTTGGATTTATAATTATCTTTTTGGTGGAGAAGTTTTTATTTAAAACTTTATAACAAATTTTGAAAGTTAATTTTGTTTTTTTTAAATGATTTTAATTATTTTATGGGTTTTTTGATCATCAAAAAGGGGGAGATTGTTGAGCAAAGTATTGTTTTCAACAATGCGTATTAATTTTATTTAAAGAGGGAGATTATTGAAAATAATACTCTGTCTCTTTATGATAATTTTGATACTCACAAATACCCTTAGTTATTTTCTAAAGATTTTACTTAGTATTTTGCAGGAGGTTATTAATTTATTTTACTCTTGAAATAACAAGAATTTATTACTTAGCACGGAATCTGTTTTAGCGCGTTCTGGAATCACTGTTCATACCCTGCGTGGATAAACGTAGCGTAAGGATGAAAAGCATGTATACTTTTTGAGATAAGAGAAAAGTATGGTTAAACAACCATACGTTTTCAGTAAAGTATGGAAGAAGAACCTTACGTTAGGAAGGAACCCTACATTTTGGTTTTTAGCAAAGTAAGGAAGAAGAACCTTACGTTAGGAAGGAACCCTACGTTTTGGTTATCAGCAAAGTATGGAAGGAGAACCATACATAAATTCTAAAGGTTAAGTTTATTTCTCATAAGTATGGTTCATCAACCTTACTTTTGTAAACAACCATACGTTCTTGGAAAAGTATGGATCAAGTAAAAGTATGGAACTTTTACCGTACGTTTGTATGTTGAAGAAAAAGTATGGATGATCAACCCTACGTTTTTTATCAACCTTACGTTGTCAACCCTACGTTTGAAGACTATGTTATTAACCCTACGTTTGGAGGCCACGTCATCAACCTTACGTTTGGCGTTGGAATTTTCGGCATATGGTTTTTATATACAATGATCAGTAAGCTGATTTCTAGGCGGATTTCAAGCCGGATTTAAAGTCGTTTTTAAATTATGACTTTGACTGATTTAAAGCCGTTTTATTAATGGATTTTAGATCGAATTAAAAGGATCTTTTTATGCCGAGTCTTAAGGGAAGTTACGACTTCTATGTAAATTCAAATTTTTGAATATCGCGAATCAGAAGGCAACTTTTATAGATCTAAATGTGCAGGAGATATGCTTTATTATATATTCTCTCTCTAAAACACCAGAAAAAAAAAGAGGATGGTGTGATCGATCTATTATTGAAAAAGGTGGAAAACAGAGATTGAAACTATTCACGATTGATCTGCTGATTCAACAGGAGCGTAAAAGCTCTATTTGTTCAAGAAGAAGGAACTCGATAGAAGATTCACCTATTCTACATCAAATATCTACTGTGGATCTACTACTGCTGAGGTTGTGAACTATATCTCTATATCTACTACAACTGGATCAACTCAGAACTGCTTCATCTTAAAGATCAATATTTCTAGAGACTTTGATCCATCTGTTGTCAATTGCATTCTGTTATAATTGTGAAGATCAACCAAAAAAATTCTTTCTGAAATTATTTTTATTCTTGAGTAACCAGCTTCTCGTTCTAAGTTGTGTAGGTTCGTGTTTGAATCAGAAGGCTTTTTTTTCGTGGATTGTAAAGGTGTCAACTGCCTGTACTCAGTTGTGAATCGGTCTGTGAAAAAGAGGACCAGATGGTGAAAATCACCAATCTCGTGGAGTAGAGCATTGGTGGAGTGGACTAGGGTCTTTCTATTCCCCGAACCACTATACATATTTGTGTTATTGTTTTTACTTTTTCCGCTGCATGATCAAATCTGATAAAGTATAAAGGAAAGAACTCATTCAAGAGAAGAGTTTTTGAAAAAAATTCAAAAGACACAATTCACCCCCCCCCCTCTTGTGTATAATCTGTAGATTCATATCCAATAGTTGACCCCCTAACCCTTCGATAATTAACCTTACCACAAAGATGAAGTGAATTAAACCCTAGGTTATCTTCGGAACATGTAATCGCAGCACCCTGCTTTGATTGATTTTCTAAGGATAGCTTATGGTCAGTGGTAAATTAAGGCACATATCCATTATATAAATAGGGACTAATTGAGTTTAGGGATTATTTTTGAACTCTACAAATTAATCCCATGTGGTTTTGAATTACCGGTTAAGTTTGCGCTCTCACAGTTCACACAATTCTCGACCTCGCGTGTTTTGTGTTAACTATTAAATTGCTTACTTAGTTTAATTTAAATTAAAACTAAATTAATAGATTATAATATGTGAATTAAAGTAGCTCATTTATTCAAAATAAATGAATGAATAAGGATATAGGTCGATCGATTACTAAAAAAAACTACTCTTCCATGGGTGGTGTAGTCATCGTAGAAACGTTTTGCATGTACAAAGGTTTAGAAAGGGTAGAACCTAATCACATTTATAATCTTGATTCCAGACCAATTAGTAATATTAATATAAGAATAAATTTAAACAAAATAGAAGAAAAGAGAATAAATAAAAGAATAAAAAAGAATTTTATTATGAAAACACAAACATTACAACATGAGGAAGAAGAATAGGGCTTCGACGAAGGGATCCTTGCTTCAAGAGATACCCTTATTGAATTGCTTGGAGAATTTGAGTAGAACCTCTTCTTCTCTGCCCTAAACTTCATAATGTACGTCCAAACCCCACTAAAAGATAAAAAAACCAATTTATAGAGTGGTGGGGAGTCTCGGTTCAAAGTGGTTTCAAGTGTGAATGAGGAATCTAGGCCAAATATTTTATGCCAACTTGCACCAAACATTTGACCACCAAAACGCGTGAATAAGCTGTTCTTACATAAATATGATTAGATATAATATGAGTAATGTATCTCCTCTAAAAATTTGGGCCCTATCCAAGCACGGATGAAGAAGTTATGGTCCAAATACAGAACCCATGTCCATTCTGCCGAGTCCAGCCCACCATTGACTTAATGGCCCATTTACTCCATCCAAATGCACTCTTTAGCTCTAGTGTCCTGAATAAAAGTTGTAGAAAATTAAGTTTTGAACAATATTACAAAATATTAAGTTCAAATAAGTCTTATTAAAATATTTTTGTGCGAAATACTACAGTGCATTTTAAAAAGGTAAAACTGGAATTTTAATCAAATTTTCAAATGAATGATCTAATCACAAATATTTCATAAATGAACATATTTAGCACAATGTGAGGAAATTATGTCATTTATTATCAATAAAATATTCAACAATATAGTGTTTTATCAACTCCCCCACACTTACCCTTTTGCACTCCTGGGAAAAACCTCATATCAAGTAAATATCAATATCAAATCAAAATCAATTTTAAAACACATATCCTTGAGATCAAACAATTACACACCAAGAAACAAAAGATATCATGCCTCATAAAAAAACATTATTTCAATTTCTTCATTTATATCATTCAATATATTTCCACTTTATTTATCCTCCCATGCACAAAACACTTACCTCACTTGAATTTTCTCTTATCACACAAATGTCAATTTTTTTTGCAATGTCTTTCTCATCCAAACTCATACAAGGGTCTCTATAGGATTGATAAATTCATACATCACTACCCGATGTGAGTCAAGGAAATATTCTTATCATGAGAACTTTTCAGGGTTGTTATGTGGCTTTTGGTTGGTAGGATTTAGATGTGAAAACTTTTGAGGCTAAATAAGGAGGGCTTGACTCTTTTTTAAGCAAAATTGCATTAATCTAATTTTCACTTAAATATTGTCTCCTCCTCAATCGACATAGAATTGATTCATGTTAATCATCATGGAAAATAAAGGAATGTTCACACCATTCAAAATTTTAGCAGAAAAAATATCAATCTTCTCGAACATGATTTTCTTAAAATCTCCAAATAGGAACAGTTTTCCCACTCTATTAGAAGCTCCAGAAAGGCACAACTTCTTTTATCATGAAATATTAAGAAAGGAATGGAAATCAATATAATGTTTTTCTTCAGCATCAAACACATCTCTTCAGAATTTAATTTTTCACCCAAAGTATCATAAAATGTGGTATCACAACACAAGACAGCTTCCCCCACACTTAAGCTCAACTAGATTATGCAATTTCACTTCAAGAGTTTGTTGGATAGGGAAAATTGGCTTGTAATGTGGCTAACCTAACAGTATGTGCATGGATTATAAGGGATAAAAGGATTAAATGTTCAAGGTAGGCCATTATAAAAAAGTATTATTTGAAATAGGGGCTTCAATGCCAAACAAACGCCTCAATCATTTAAATATAAGTACCTCAAACCCTAAAGTTTTGATAGGAATAAATCAAATTCTAGTTAAATCAAGCATGGTTTGGTTCTCTCAAGAAGTGAGGTGAATGTAAAGAACATGAAAATAATGGTTCAGAATTCTCATAGGAAAGTGATTTCAAATATAAAGACAGTGAGATGTGGCATGGGATTCAAAATTCAGTGTACTTTTCATGAAATTACTAAATATTTGAACTTGAAACAAAGTCATTTCAGAATTTATTTAAGCTTAGTTTCAAGGGATAAATTGTTTCACTTATTGATATGGATTTCAAAATGGTTTTTGAGAATCATTTCAGCTCAAAAGTTTCAAAAACACACATAAAATTGAAAAAATAAACACACAAACTTTGAAAAACACGCAATTTTTTTTTAACATGAAAACAATTGAAATTACTAAACTAAAAGGTTCCCTCCCCCACACTTAAAATATTGAATTGTCCTAAATGTGAACCCATGAGATGATATATGAACATGAAATGTATAATTTTAAATAGGAAAAAGAATAAAAAATTTAAAGGGTTAGGAACAGCCTGATGTGCTCAAGTGATGATGGGGTCATGCAGTGTGATAAAATCCACTACATCAGTAGGAAGTCCCTCAATGTATCTCTTCAAAAGTTGCCCATTGACTATAAATCTCCTTCATATGTCCTCTTGTGTGATCTCCACTGCACCATAAGGAAAAATATTAGTCACAATATAAGGACCTAACCATCTGAAACACAACTTAACAGGCATCAGCTTCAGTCATGAATTGTAGATAAGGACTTTCTCTCCAACATGAAACTCCCTTTGTTGGATCATTATACCATGAGCTGCTTTTGATTTTTCCTTATAGAGCCTTGAGTTCTCGTATGAAGACAATCAAATCTTTTCAAGCTCTTGAATTTGCAGCTTCCTTTGGATTCCATCTTGGGCCAAATCCATGTTGCATTTATTTATAGCCCAATAAGCCCGATGCTCAACTTCCATGGGGAGATGACACACTTTCCCAAAAACAATACGAATTGGGGACATACCAATGGGTGTCTTGTATGATTTCCTATAAGACCACAATGCATCATCCAAGCGCTTGCTCCAATCCTTCCTATTTGGCTGCACGGTTTTCTCTAAAATCTATTTCAACTCACGATTTGAAACCTCAGCCTGGCCATTTTTTTTGGGGTGGTATGGTGTTGATGTTTTGTATGTCACCCCATACTTCCGAAGGAGGGAAGCTAAATTCTGATTGCAGAAGTGTGTCTCGTGGTCACTGATGATGGCCTTCGGTACTCCAAACCTGCAAAAAAATGTGCTTTGACAAAGTCCAAAACAACACGAGAATCATCAGTCCTGGTGGCCTTAGCCTCCAACCATTTACTCACATAATCAACAGCAACCAAAATGTAAAAAAACAAAGGAACTAGAAAAAGGACCCATAAAATTGATGCCCCATACATCAAAAATCTCACAGAATAGTATGGGTTGTTGGGGCATCTCATGTCTCCTAGAAATGTTCTCAGTGTGTTGGTAATGAGAGCATGACTTACAAAACACATGGTCATCATGGAATAAGCTAGGCCAATATAATTCAGAGTCCAAAACTTTCCTAGCTATCCGTTGGGGTCCAAAGTGTCCACCACAATCAAGTGTATAACAAAAATGTAAAACAGACTCCAACTCATGATCAGGAACATACCTCCTAATAACTTGATCACTACACATGCTCCAGAGGTATGGATCATCCCAAACATAATACCGAGACTCACTTTTTAATTTTTGGACTTGATGTTTCTTTAAATTTTCAGTGATTTTAGAGGCAACAAGGTAGTTAACTAAATCTGTATACCAAATATGCGTACCTGAGATGGAATAAAGATGCTCATCGGGGAAAGTGTCCTGAAGTGGTTCCTGGTCCAAGGTGTCATCCTTTAGTGTGTGAGTAAGCCTACTCATGTGGTCCACCACCAAGTTTTCTGACCCCTTTTTGTCCTTTATCTCAATATCAAATTCCTAAAGAAGAAGCATCCATCAGATTATCCTGGGATTTGCATTTGGCTTCTTCAAGAGGTACCTCAGAGTCGCATGGTCAGAAAAAAACAACTACTTTAGAGCCCAATAAATATGAACGGAATTTATCTAAAGCAAATATAATAGCAAGAAACTCATTTTCCATGGTTGTGTAGTTTGATTGGGTTTAATATAGTATCCTTGATGCATAGGTGATCACATGTGAACTTCCCTCCACCCTCTGAGATAAGACAGCTCCAACCACAGAGTTGGAGGTGTCACACATAAGCTCAAAAGGAATCTCCCACCGTGGAGGCTGTATGATAGGTGGAGTGGTCAGACACTTCTTTATCTCATCAAAGGAAGTCTTGCAAGAATCATCAAACACAAAATTAGAATCCTTTTAAAGTAATCGTGACATAGGAAGATAAATCTTACTAAAATATTTGATGAAGCACCGATAAAATCTTGTATGCCCTAGGAAAGATCTAACATCATGCACACATGAAGGATAGGGTAAGGATTAAATAATGTCTATCTTAGATCTATCAACCTTTATCCCATGTTTTGACACTACATGCCCTAAGACAATTCCATGCTCTACCATGAAATGACACTTTTCAAAGTTTAGGACCTGATTCTTCTCAATATAATGATTCAACACCTTTCCCAAAATACTTATACATTCATCAAATGAAGACTCATACACTGTAAAATCATCCATGAATACCTTCATGAAGGTCTTAATAAAATCAGAAAAAATACTCACCATGCATCTCTGGAAGGTACCTGGGGCATTGTAAAGTCCAAATGGTATCCTTCGGTAGGCAAATGTACTGAAAGGAAAAGTTAATGTTGTCTTCTCCTGATTCTCTAGAGCAATAGAAACCTAAAAATATCCATAAAATCCATCCAAGAAACAATAGTGTGTCTTCCTAGCTAGTCTCTCAAGAATCTGATAAATAAATGCGAGGGGGAAATAGTATTTGAGAGTGTAATGATTTAGTTTTCTATAATCAATACACACACGCCAACTATTTTGTACCCTAATTGGAACTAACTCATCTTTCTCATTTTTAACAATAGTAACACCACTTTTTCTTAGGCACAACCTGAATAGGACTTACCCACTAAAAATCTGAAATGGGATAGATTATACCTACCATGATCAATTTTTCAACCTCTTTTTTAACAACCTCCAAAAGGGTTGGATTGAGTCTCCTTTGTGGTTGCCTCACCAGTTTAGCCCCATCCTCCAAAAGAATCCTATTCATGCAAATGGAGGGGCTAATACCTAATATTTCAACCAAGGTCCACCTAATTGCCCTGATGTTCTCCCTCAAAAGATTCAAAAGTTTTTCTTCATGTTCAAAAGGGAGATTGTCAGCAATGATAACATGTAATTTTTCACCACTTAACAAGTATGAGTATTTGAGATTTGGTGGCAATGGCTTGAGTTCCAGTGTAGGGGTGGTGTATGGATGGATACATAGAAGTAATTGAAATATGTGCACAAAGAGCATCAGTATCCGAATATACATCATTAAAATCAGAGAATAAAGCATCAAATCCATCATCATACTCAACATCCATGTCATAATCAGAGTTCACATGATCAAAATCAGAATATGACTCCATTTAAAAATCAAATCTAAGAGAGTCTTGTGCATTAGAAATAGGTGTGGAAGTACTCTTAGACATCAAACTAGAACCAATATTCATAATCTCCCTAAGCATAGAACAATCAATTTCCATGGGGTTTTTACTTGGTGGTTCAAAATGGGAGATAACAAATGTAGAATGATCCTCTGAGGGGTACTTCATGGAATCCATAACATTAAATATCACAACTTCATCCCCAAATTCCATGGAAAGTGTACCCTCGTTGAAATTTATGATAGTTTTTTCAGTTTTTAGGAAGGGTCTTCCTGAGATAATGGGGGTATGATAACTTACCTAATCATCCTTCATGTTAATCACGTAGAAATCTGCTAGAAAGATCATGTCTCTTACCCGGACAAGTACATCCTCAAGGACTCCCACTGGATATGTCGTAGCTCTATTCACCAACTGCACCACTACTCTCGTCGGTTTTAGCTCACCAACCTGCAAATAAGAGAATACAGAGTGAGGCATCACATTTATGAAAGCTCCTAAATCACAAAGTGGCTCAGAAAAATGCAACTCCCCTATGGTGCATGGGATGTTGAATGTCCCTGGATCCTTGCACTTTTTCGGCATTTCTAGAGTTGGTGTAATGAGTACTGACACATTCCTTCCAAGATTGATCCTTTCATTTTCCTTGAGCCCTCTTCGATTGGTACAAAGTTCTTTTAAGAATTTCGCATACCTTGGAATTTTCTTAATGGATTCAAGTAGAGGAATGTTGATCTCCACATGCTTGAATGTGTCCAAAACCTTCTTTTTCATTGCTTCTTCAGCCATCTTCTTGGTTTGAACAAACCTGTTTGGAAAAGGAAGGGGTTTAGGAGGAACATCATTAATCTTTTGCTTAACTTTATATTTCTCCATGGGTTTCTCATCAGTTGATGTGGAATTGGGATTTTTTGGAGTTGAGTTGAGTCTCAGTGGAATCGTAGGTGGAGAAGCATTAGTTGTTTGCTTCCCACTTATCAATGTGATGGCACTGACATTCCCCTTTGGATTTGAAGTGGGTTGGGAAGGTAGATTTATGTAATTCTTACTTACAAGTTCATGGAGGGCAGTGGAAATCTGGCTCATTTGAGTCTTCAACTCCCTCAGCTATGAACCATGACTCTTCAGATCATTTTGTTGATTAAGAACAATTTACTTAAAAAGTTCATCAGTGTTAGAATCTACCTTTGTTGGGAGATTCCCTTGTTGCTGGCTTGTTGATGTTTGGGCTTCAAATATTCTTTGGGGTTGTTGGAAACCCTGCTGGTAAGGCGGAGGTGGATGGAAGTTTTGTTGAAAGGGTGGCCTTTGTTGTTGTCCAGAGCCATACCTCATGTCTGATTGATCTTTCCACCCTTGGTTGTATGTTGGTGCAAAGGAATCAAGCTTCTTTTGGGGATATGGTTATTTATGCTGATAAGGTCACCCAGGAAACACTGCTGCACAATCTTTTATTTTTTGTAGTTGGGAGAAACAGTCAGTTGGGTGGCTTGTCTCAGTGAAAATGCCACAAGGCCTTGAAAGAGGGGGTTGGGATGTCTTTTGTTCCAAATAAATCTGCCTCACCATAGTTTTCAATTATTCTAACTTGGTATCAATAAAATTAATCTCAAGAGAATAAGGACTTACATGATGTACTCCCCTGACATGTGGTGTACCTTGATCACCAAATTGTTAGGAGTTTTGGGCCATTTTGTCGATCAACGCACGTGCAGCTACTGGTGTCTTGTCCACCAATGCTCCTCCAGCTTCAGCATCCACCATGCTTCTCTCCATAGGTGTGAGTCCTTCATAGAAGTATTGTATGAGTAGTTGTTCACTGATTTGGTGATGTGTTCAGCTTGCACACAACTTCTTGAATTGCTCCCAATACTCATACATTAACTCCCCTTGTGATTCCTTGATCCCAGAGATCTATTTATGAATGGAAGTGGTCCTTGATGTTGGAAAAAATCTCTGTAATAAAAGATGTTTCAAATCATTCCAACAATTTACATCTTCGGGTTGTAAATAATACATCCAGTCTTCCGCAGCTCCATCAAGTGAGAATGGGAATGCTCTTAGTTTTATTTGATCTTCAGAAACATTTCATGGTTTTAAGGTTGAGAAAACCACATTAAATTATTTAAGGTGTTTATTGGGATCCTCACCAGAGAGGCCGTGAAATTTTGGAAGCAGGTGAATTAATCCAGATTTCAGTTCAAAGTCTGATTCGAGATTTGGATATGCAATGCAATTTGGTTGATAATTAATATCGGGTGCAGCCAATTCTCGAATGGTTCTATTAAGTTTATTTCCATTATTTTCTATTATTGGTTCTTGTTTTATGGCGGAATTTTAATTGTTTCCAATTTCAATGTTCTGATATTGGAGTAATTCTACAACTGGTTGAATGTTGAAACTTCATGTAGACTGAGAATGTCTGATTTGTGCCCTAAGGCTACGTTCAATCTCAGGGTAAAGATATAAGAGATCATCGGGATTATTTCGTGTCATAAATTAATGAAATATGAAAAGGAAATAAAAAAAAATTGGACCATAATAAAAATAAAAGAAGTTTTAATTGGTCCGATAAAAATAAAAGAAGAGAGTAAGAGAAAAAAAAACTTAAGAAAGGGGAAAGAAGAAATAAAGAGGAGAAGAAAATAATTAAATGAAAAATAAAATAAATACCTATAATTGGTTGAATAAATTACTTTCCTCCCTAGAAATGGCACCAATTTGGAAGAGTTCTGTCGTGGGTGCCCTCAAATGATTAGTGTGATTTTGGTGTACTTAGGTGCAGCAGAGTGGCTAACCAAGGTCATCTCTCAAAGGAGGAAGTGAATTAAAACAACTTTTTAGAGGTATTATAAAAATAAAATAAAATAGAATAAAAACACTAATTTAAAGTATGGGGGTTGGTTGTAGTTTATAAATATAGAAGAATTTTTCTGGAAGAAGATTGTATTTTTTTTATTTTTAAAATGAATTTCGATTAAAATGACACAACAAGAAAATGTTTTTTTAGACAATATTTAAAAGACATAATCGATCTAACTATACCTCTTAAATAAATTATTTATCATTATAATTTAAATTAACATCCACTTAATTATGATACCTTAACTTTTTAACCCCTAAACCCTACAAGAATTAACCTTACCACAAAGATGAAGTGAATTAAACCCTAGGTTATCTTCGGAATATGTAATCGCAGCACCCTGCTTTGATTGATATTATAAGGATAACTTATGGACAGTGGTAAATTAAGGTACATATCCATTTTGGAAATGAGGACTAATTTATTTTAGGGATTATGTTTGAACTCTACAAATTAATCCCATGTGGTTTTGAATTACCGGTTAAGGTTGCACTCTCACAGTTCACACAATTCCCGACCTCACGTGTTTTGTGTTAACTATTCAATTGCTTGCTTAGTTTCATTTAAATTAAAAACTCAATTAATATATCATAATATTTGAATTATAGTATCACATTTATTCAAAATAAATGGATGAAGAATGATATAGGTCGATCGATTACTAAAAAGAACTACTCTTTCATGGGTGGTGTAGTCATCGTAGAAACGCTTTGCATGTGCAAAGGTTTAGAAAGGGTAGAACTCAATCATGTTTATACTCTTGATTCCAGCCCAATTATAAAGATTAATAGAAGAAGAAATTTAAATAAAATATAATAAAATATAATAAATAAAATAAGAACAAAGAAGTTTATTATGAAAACACAAACATTACAACATGAGGAAGAAGAATAGGGCTTCGACGAAGGGATCCTTGCTTCAAGATCTACCCTTATTTTATTTGCTTGTAGAATTGGAGTGGAACATCTTCTCCTCTTTCCTAAACTTCCTAATTCACGTACCAACCCCACAAAATAAGAAAAACACCAATTTATAGAGTGGTGGGGAGGCTGGGTTCAAAGTGGTTTCAAGTGTGAATGGGGAATCTCAGCCAAATATTTTATGTCAACTTGTACCACCCATTTGACCACAAAAACACGTGAATAATCTGTCCTTATATAATTATGATTCGCACAAATATGAGTCCTGTAGATCCTTTCAAAATTTGGGCATGATACAAGCAAGGATGAAGAATTTATGGCCCAAATACAGAACCCGTGTCCATTCTGCTGAGTCCAGCCCACCATTGAATTAATGGCCCATTTACTCCATCCAAATACACTCTTTAGCTCTATTGTCATGAATAAAAGTTGTAGAAAATCAAGTTATTAACACTTTTACAAAATATTAAGTTCAAATAATTCATATTAAAATATTTAAGTGCGAAATACTACAGTGCATTTTAAAAGGGTAAAACTGAAATTTTGATAAAATTTTCAAATGAATGATCTAATCCAAAATATTTCATAAATGAACATATTTAGCACAATTTGAGGAAATTATGTCATTTATTATCAATAAAATATTCAAAAAAATAGTTTTTTATCATTCACCCCACGTATGATGCACGTGGAGAGGCCACAGTTTAACGTCATGTGTTGAGGAAGATGGTGCTTGGTTGTTTAACATCCTGTAGCTCAAACAAGGCGGGTTCACTCTGCACCCTCTAGGACTTACATAACTGATACCTATCTTCCCTTGAATAAGGTAAGGCATCAGAAATTCCATGGTGAGGGGGTGTTATGGAGTGATCCATTGAGGGGTCCATGTTAGTGTGGCTATGCGAAGAAGCAATAGCCTTTAGCGTGCCTATGGGAAGAAGCATGAGGTGAAGCAACGCAACGAGAAGTATCGCCCAAGGGACTTTGAAATAACTTCATGAAAACCTGGAGGATCACATGGGAAAAGTAATTATAGAACATAGGGGTTCATAGGTAGAAGCCTCGTGAAGCTCTGGTGCTCCATGTAGTGGAGGAGCTTCGCGGAGGGGTATGCTTCACGAAGTGAAGTGGCCTAGCCTAGGTGTAGGGCATAGGTGCATATGGAAGGTGCTTCGCAAAGTGGAAAGGCATTTGTAGAGTATTGCTTCACGAAGCAAGGGTACCCTGCAAAGCATATCATTGTGAAGCAATGTTCTTTGCAAAGCACAGTGACCCTGCCTTAGCATGTGGGTCACATGTGCATGGAGGGTATTTCACAAAGCATAAGTGCACTATAAAGACCTGAGTCCCCTTGAGGATCCCCTTCCTTTGTGGAGGCTCATGGGCTCCGCAAAGGGCATCCCTCTTTGAAGAGGTACTGAATTCAAGCTAAGGTAGAGGCACTTCGTGATGTTAAAGTACCTTGAAGAGCTCATGGTTCGCAGAGCAGAAATTGGTTCACGATTTGAGAGCTAATAAGGCAAAAGGTCAGAGGATCCATCCTTTGGGATCAAGGGGATCCTGATATTTATAGGCAAGAGGCACCACAAAGCAAATCTTGCTGGGCAAGAAGACACATGGAATTTTATCGTAATCATGGAGCCCCTTGCCTCCTTGCTCTATGGTGGGTTCGTAAACGTCAAAGGGGTTCATGGAACCTCCCGACTTCTTGATCTATAGTAGGTTTGAAAATGTCAAATGGGTTCGCATAACCTCCTGTCTCTTTACTCCGCGACTGGTTTGCAAACGTCAAATGGGTTTGTGGAGCCTCTCGCCTCCTTGCTCTGTGGTGGGTTCACAAATTTCAAATGGGTTCGCGAAGCCTCCCGCCTCATTGCACCATGGCGGGTTCGCAAAGGAGGAGCTTTGCGTCGGTCGTAGTGTTGCGGGGCTCTGTGGTCCAGCTTCGCGATGTAGCCCCTAAGGCTTTCTGTGTGTTCTTGTTCTTCCCAAATTTTGGTGCCAAAAAATGTCCCCCCCTCAGACTAGGATCCAAGGAGAAAGCAAGGGTCAAAGTCTGAGAGTCAATCACCAAAATCCCTTGATCAATCGTGAAGCTGACTCATGAAGAAGGATTGCGAAGGGGTGAGGCGACAGGTGGGATGAGCATGCTGCGAAGCTCACCTCGGTTGGACGCATCGTGAAGCACCAGGGGTCCTCAACTATAAATAGGGGAGGATGACCTCTCTTTTTTCCTTTCTCATATCCGAATTTTGGCATTTAATGCTCTCGATTCGTGAAGCTCCATGTACTTCAAGATTTCTCTCTGTGAATTGAGCCTTTTGCTTCACGGTGCACAACGAGTCTTTGACTTCATGATGGTGCACTCTGCAGCTTGCATCTGAAGGGTAGGGCAGGGCTCTGTGAACTGCCTTTACAAACGGGCTCCGTGAACGATCTTCGCGAAAGATCTCCATGAACCAAAACCAAGAAACACCCAAACTCAAAAATTGAATGGCTCACCAAGAGGCTACTAGGGGGTCCTTATAGATACTACCCAAAGGGAGGAGATAGAAGATAGCTCAAGTATAGGGGAGTTTGTGCAGATCCATTCTGACCATAATTCATTGGTGGAGCCGCTTTCAGAAATCCAAAATAACTATCCACTGTGTAAGAGGATACCTCTGTATGGCTTTGGACCAAGGGATGATGTCTTCATCCCTGAAGTGAGCAGGGACGAGCCATCTTACTGGTTCAGGAACACGTCATGCTAGAACCAGTGGTTCAAGGCTGCTAATAGCCATGCCCAGGAGGACTTCACACCTGTCAACACTGACTATCTATACAATTACTTGAACAAAATTGATGGGAAGGAATTGAAGTCAGATACGTCTCCCCCGTTGTATCATACTATCTTGAATAAATCCTTGAGGAACCTAGGAAAGGGGTGGTTCGATGAGTGGGATCTGCGCCAGGGAGGCAACTTCATAGATGACTGGGAATGGGCCTACTGTGTAGGTACCTCGTGTGAGGAATTTGGAGAAAATATGAGAAGAGTGGGCCTATATGAGGCGGCTTGGGCCTCCCAATTCCATATCTATCAGCCGAAGCAGCTGATGCTGGAGTTTCTGAGCATATGGTCATCGAGAACCAATATCGTCTATTTTCACCATAGAGAGGTTAGCATCAGTTTATGGGACTTGCATCAGATATCAGGGGTCCCAATACTAGGGGCGATGTATGATGATGTCCTCCCTATTATGGGTGTGTGGGAGGATCCATAGTAAATACCACCACTGGATATGGCATTGATGAACCTGGTGCTGGGAGAGGACAAGCAGACAGTAAGGAACGTCCACTTCAAACGGTGGTTCAAGCAGTTCTTGAACTTCCTAGAAAATAGGAAGTTCCCTGTGAGGCCTCAGACATGCCCGAAGGGGGATCAACGAGGCAAGGAGCACTCATATTAGCAGATTTTGGAGGATATCCAGTGGAAGATGTGGGGATTCAGCATCAGTACCAAGAAAAAACTGGTAGTCAGGTTGGCTGCATTCATTGCAGCGCTCATCTATGGTTGGATTGATTAGACACTAAATGAGGCTAATATTCATTGGTAATATATATAATATTCATGTTCTTTATTATTCATAAAAACCATTTTAGTACATTTTACACTTTGAACATCATTTCACATTATGATTGTAATACCTTCTTAAAATGCACTATTATGTGGTACATTTTTTAACATCATTTAAAGTACCCAATGATTCATCTGATTTTAAGGAATTGAATTATACATATTTTAATTTTATATTTTTGTAAATTTATCTACACTTAAATATGAACATGTTTGATTCAGGGATCATTGGAGAATTCATGGAGGATGATGGAGATATTTGGAAATGAAAGGAAGCAATTCTGGAGAAGGCAGATTGGATATCATCCCACTGATGAGACTTTGGGGCCCAACATACAGGCCCAATTAATCCCAAATTTCGTGGGATTATAGAAGACATGTATAGAAACAAGTCCCTCTTCAGGAGTTAATGCTAATTCGTCCTCCATATTGGTCATTTAGGCGGCCCAAGTTAGAGATAAAATTCTGGGCCAGATTCTGCGGCCCAGAAAAACAAACCACTAATTTGATCATATCTAGGAATACACAACTCCAATAGGGCCCAAATTTTACAGTAGATTAGAAGGAATCAGGAGATCCATTTTATTCTTCTATGTCCCACTCTGATTCGGCCTTATAGAAGGTCTTCCAGATGCGTCTGTTCGGTGAAGGAAAGTTGGCTTCCACCTCGGGTCAAATGTGGAAAAGTTCAAATTCCACAAGCTTTCCACCACCTATGGCCTACCAAAATTAATTGAGATGCTTTGTACTGTTGGAGGCTCGACCCAAGGCTCCCAAAATGCCTATTTAAGGCAGTGGTGGTGAAGTAGTTGGATATCTTGGATGCTTTGTTCAATTGTAATGTTATGCTGCATTTTTGTTGCCTCAAATTTGTCTTTCACATGTAAGTTGTTCAATTCACTTTAGTTTCTTAATAAAAGTTCTTCTTCTACTATTATTATGTTGTTCTTAATATCACTTTGATACTTTTGGATCAAGGTGTGAATTTATTCACACCAAACCTTGTGAAATTATTCACACAACGGTGGAGTGATCATTTTATTTTTGTTGTTTTCTTTACTTCTTCATTTCCTCCCTCATGAGTCTACTTTCCGCTTCCATTGAAACCATGGGATCAATGGAGGGCTAACCCACTTATGGGTTGATCCAAGAGAGTAGCAAGGGGATGTATTGGATGTTATTTATCACCTAATTAATGTATAATCACTTCTTTAATTGGGATTTTTATTTGATGATTTTTAAACTCCATCGTCCTTGTTGAATTTAAGGCCACACACTTCAAGTACTAATACGAACCTTTACCTTGAAGTGCTCAAAACTTTTATCCTTCAAGTGTATAGGTGATTAGTATTAAAGGGTGTAGGCATTAAACCAGTAAGTGATGATGTTGTTTTATCTCCTTAAATGAACCCATCTCAAATTTAAGAAATTGAAATCATTAAAAAGGAAATACGTCCAATCCACCCCGAGTGATAACCTAGGATCAACTCATTATTTTAAATTGAATTAACTTAAATATATTAGATATATTTAAAACACATCCAAAATCAATCCAATTTGGCCACTTCATAGCCAAAAACAGTCCATAGAATGTACGTGTCTATAGGTTTCTTCTTAGGTCTCTGTGGATTCGATAACACAAGCTAAACTACAAGGACCGTCTTACCTTCTTCTCTTGGGTAAATTTGAGAGAGAATCATGGATCCTGCCAGTGAGAGACACAAACATGGACGTGTGACTAAGAACATTTATCATGGTGTCCATGCTAGCGACAAGAGGACGGGTCAACCTCGGAATCTTGATGCTCACCAAGTTGTTCAAGATGTGTCATATTAGTGAGGGGAAGAATCCACATAGAATATGTAGGCCATTCCACCTCCTATATGGGTGTATAGCAGTGTATGTCAGGGGGATATATGAATACCCAAACCCCATATCTCCTCCTGGATCAAAATTCTGCCTGTCCATTCTGAATGTCGTGGGGAGATTTTTGGCCAAGCTGGTCGTGCAGGTGGTACTGAACTGGGTCTGGAAGGTAAAGGAGTTCAACTTTCACCCATTCTCATTAACAATGGGTGTATTAATTGATAATGGCCAGGGAATATAAGAGCATTGGTCCTACCTACTGGCCTTTCGAGGTGGATTCCTGGTGGCACGGGTGGACCGCGAGCCCCTCTGTGATCCGTACACCCTACACCGATTTGCAAGGCAATTTCACTGTATGCATCGGTTGAACTCACAGGTCTATTTAGGGGTGCGCTATAAGGACCACCCATATGTGATGAGATAGATGTGTCTCATGTTCACACAGGAATACAAGAAGATGAAAAATGAGCTGCCTCTATCCATGGCCATCTTCGGACTGGTGAGGGAGTATTCCAAAATCTGAGAGGTGGCCTACCCTAGGGAGATGTTGAAGAATCCAACCATTCGGGCCAGCGATGGTGTGCCTCCCCAACCTCGAGGATGGGGCTGGAAGGTGGAAAGGACATCCCAAAGTGGTGAGGCTTCCATGGTGGCGAGGCCCACACCGATTGAGTGGGAGGTAGTGATAGCGGATCCAGCGGCGATAGCGGACCCGGTGGTCCTAGAAGAGTAGAGTTATCTGGAGGGGAGGCCACCAAGAGTATTATATAGAATATCCACCTAGGCTCTGGGGAAGTGGTTGTGCCACATAGACTTTCCAGAGGATGTTGTCTTCCCAGAGACCTAGGACATTTAGGATGTCAACAGGAAATTCCTCGTCTCGTCTGAGATGTGGCAACACCTAAACCATCTCAAGATGGATTTTCCAGGAATCGGCCCCATCAGGGCTGGCTTTGCAGTATCCCAGGCAGAGGCAAAGAAATACCTAGCCGAGTTGGAGGACTTCGTGCACTCCTAGGGTGCCCTGTGTCCAATGAAAGACTGGGTGAAGGTGTTGTTGGATCGAATAGCCTCTCTGCAGTTGTTGGCTGCAGAATTGAGGGAGCGCTTCCCTTTTCCAAAAGAATCGGATGAGTCCTCATGGGGGGAGGAGGCCGGTAGAGGAAGTCCATTGGAGGAGGGTGAAGTTGGTGACTCAGACCTAGAGCTTGAAGAGTTTGCAGAGGCTCTCGAGGTAAAACCCTTATCCCCTTCCTCGGGATCTACTTCCAGGCTACTTTGGACCCCTCACTAATATTTAAATTGTGCATGAGGGCCTCATATACAGAACCCTCTCTCTCCCCTCAATAGATGCAGATGAGGGGCCTTTGGGATCTACACCCGTGGTTATGGAAATTACTGCATTCAGTGGGTCCAGGACACTCGAGGTGGTTCCTCTATAATTTTCAAACTTCCCAACAATATAAGGAGGGTCGCACCTTAGGGTCCCAATGGAAAAAACCCAGGAACGAGACTGAGAATTTGATCTCTGTAAGTCCTCTTTACAAAATTCATGACTGCCGCCCATTGATCGGGATAACTGACATTTGTGTCCTTTTTGGTATGCATAGTTATTCAAATGGTGTGGGATGCCTTGGTGAGGTTGGTTGGTACTTCTGGCGGTGCCTTTCCTCGGGGAATGTCGATGACCGTAGAGGTGAATATCCCGAACAACCAAGCTACAGTACTCCCGATCACTGGTGGGACTGTTAGCAGGGATGCGCTTGAGATTATTGAGGTGGAATACGACAATGAAGATCGATCAGACAGCACGGGTCTTGCTATACTCAATCATACACCAGATGTGGACCCTGCTGACAAGTTCTTGGGGGTGTTCCCCATGTATGAGCCTGCCAACCTCACAAACTGGGATGAGATGCCCTCTGATGAATAGGATAACAATATAGTCCATCTTTGGTCATGGAAATTGATCAAGAGCTTTATCGATGACACTCCTCAAGCACAATGGATAGACTAGATGGTGAGACTTCGTTCGCGACTGTGCGAACTGTGCACTGGGGGAGTGGATGCCCAGCATCCCCACTTGCTCATCCAAGATTTTATGGTGGAGAAGATCCAAGAATATGATTGTGGAATTAGTTTGGGTTGCCAGTGGAGAAAAGCAGTGAACATCAAGAGGCTCTAGGAGGCTGAAAATGAGATTCAGTGGCTGCACATCTGGGCAGATGAACATTCTGCTTTCCTCAACGTATAGTCAAAGATCGTATCGCGGATGAAGTCCCAACTAGTGTAGGATGAAGAGCACATGATACAATCCTCCAAGTAGATGACCATCATCTGAACCAATGAGAAGAGATCTTGGATTGTGGCTGATGAACTGCTCCACATTGCTGCTGAGGAGGAGTGGGAACTGGATAGGCAACAATGAATCCTGGATACCACAAGCCAGAGGGTGGCAGAGATGCAACGCTCTTTTGATGGGGTCAACCCATCCATGGGAGGGGTCTATCCTCAGAAAATGTGATTCATGTAACCATTGAACATGCCTTCATGTTTTCATTATTCATGCTAGATGCATGCATGAGATCTGTTATTCGTTTTTGGTCTATTGCATTTCAGTTACATTCATGGAACGTTTAGTGATCATTCCATAAGCTCGCGTGGGTCAGGCCCGATGCAAGAAATAATGGATGACCACCTTGTCATTCCATATAATTATAAGAGCACAAACCAAGCTCTAGGAATCCAGGGTTTGAACGACCAATCTAGATTTCTGGGAAGGGAGAGGCCCGACTGGAGGACGAAGACCTCAGAACAATCAACGTGTCATCTTTCCAATGTGCTCTAGTGCACGAGCAGGGTAATTCTAGGAGAATTTGGAATCCACCTGAACATAAGGAAGTGGAAAGTGTGAATCACAATACCCTAGATTCAGAATTTTGTGGGGTGGAGTGACAATGAAGGATAACCGCTGACCGTGTTTGAAACATAGTATCCTTATTGCGTTAGCCTGAAATGGAGATAACAAACAAGGGATGACAGTTGACCATATTCAAAACATGGGGCCTGGCTTGAAATTTCATCCATTAGTCTTTCAGAACATTGGCCCAGGATAGTAGGAAATCCATAGGCCAAACATCCATACTATTAGGGGGTTATTTTAGACGTGAAAGAGGATGAGGGTCTGAATAAAGGGCACGAAAAGCGTGGAGTGTAGAGTGATGGGTTGTTCGAATGGAGTCCAACACTCTTTAAATCACACCACCATGGTGGAAACACATTGGGTGGGCATAACTGTCTAATCATGGATCAAACATACTTTCAAGAAAGACCTCTCTGTTAAGGACCTGGAATGCTCTGTAGTTTTACTTCATACGGATGCAGATGATGAATGAAATAGTTTAACGTCATATGAACAAAACATTGCACATAGTTTTAAATTCATACTGCCTGGACCAAGGTTAAAAGTTTAAAGTCATGTTACATAGACTGTAGGCTCTTAGTTTAAGGTCATAGGGAGTGGACCGTGATCGGGGCCTAGGGTCCATAAGGGTTAATGACCCAGGGGTTGGTCCCAAGGCAATATTCTTGGGCATCACTACGTATCCCATAAGGATGAGAATCAAGCCAAACGTAGTTCTGAGAGCGTAGTTTAACATCATGTGGGGTGATGAAAGGAATGTGTGGCATGCCTGCACCAGTACACATCCTACTAGAACTACTAATCCCACGTGAGTCATGCTCAATGTGGGAAACAAGGAGTAGTGATGGGACTTTCCTAGCATAGGAAGGTACATGTTAAGGGCGATGGGACTCTAGGTAAATAACATCCCAATAATGCTAACCCTCCTACTTGACGCACTTAAATGTGAAAAGGGGTAAATTTGAGTATTTTGGAATCCCACTTGAACATAAGGAAGTGGAAATATGTGAATTATGATGCTCGAGATTTGGACCATAGTTACGGTGGCATGACGATGGGGGGTAACTATTGACCATGTTCAAAACACAGCATCTATTTCACATTAGCCTGGAATGGGGACAGACAAATGAGGGTCGATTGCTGACCATGTTCGAAACACAGGACCTATCACAAATGTCTTATGAGGTCCTCAGGGATGTTGGCCCAAGATGGTAGGTAAGACAATGTGGCACTAGACCAGGCTGTAAAGGGGGTCCCTTCAGACATGGAAGAGGATGGAGATCTAAATAACATGCTCACGAAGATTGGACATGGAACGAGGGAATGTCCCTGTGAAAATTCCACACTTTGGGATCTTTGTCACAACGCATATGAGTACGACAATAAGACGTATCGAATAGAGGGAGTCGGTCTCTTTCCAAGGACAAGGGTCCTGGGGTCACATGCTTCCAACTTAATGGTTGTTGGATGGGCCATAAAGGGGGGACTAATTTAATGGATTGTGCGTAGGGTGGCGAAGTAGCCAAACCTGATGCATAGTTACCATAGGTAGATCTTAGTTTAAGGTTATAAAACTTGGACCAGGTTGGGAAAATACATGGGAGGCACATGGTGTGGCTATTGAGAAACCCTAAGTGAATGAGAAACCATGAGGTACTCGCCACACCACATGTTCCCAAATGGGTTTGGGCCTAGGGGAAGAAAGAGAGGGGACAATATTTTAGATTCCTAGGGCTAGACCCTGAGACAATATGTCTGGGTGTTCCTACATATCCCATGAGGATAGGAATCAAGCCTTACGTAGTTCTGGGAGATGTCGTGCAGTTTAACGTCTTGCGGCAAGGATGTATAGTGGTCTTAGTTTATGGTCATAGAGATCAGACCATGATGGAACTGAAGAAGGGATACATGTGGTGAAATAATTACTAAAATCGATGTGAGTGAGGACAGTAGGAGTCTGTATCACCATAATGTGCTCCTCGGTAAACTTCTAGGTCAGGGGACCAAAAGTGAAAGTTAGGATAGGCCTAAGGCAAAGTTCTCGGGCATTCCTATATACCCCATGAGGATGGGAATCAAGCCATATGTAGTTCTAAGGGTGTCATGGTAAGATTCTAGTGCTAGAGATAATAAGGTCGTGCAGGTCTAGCCCTTGCACCAAAAAAAGAGGCATTTGATAGATCTTGTTTGTCCTTTAGGATGAATGTGTGTGTGTTTTTTTTTGTGAATCGATAGACCTAGGATAGAAAGTACAAGCATCATCACAATAATAAAGTCATATGCATGCATTGATAAATGGTATGGTGGGTGATCAATACCAAACATGATGTCCCCTCGAGCGAGGACACCATGATGCAGTGTCGTTTTTCATCGTGCGGCCAGGATGATAATGTCATGGTTTAGGGTCATTTGATGGGACCAACTATGAACTTTAACGTCATGAAGTATAAATGTAACAGTTTAAAGCCATGTGGGACTAGGTATTATAGTTTAAATTCATATGGATCAGACATATACAAGAGATATGAGGTTCAAGAGGGAATGTGCATGACGTGATAAAGCATACTTGACGTGAATGAGGATGAGTTCCACATCGTACCGCATGTGATTCCAAGAAAGAAACCTCAAGACGAGGGGCCAGAAAAGGTTAGAGAATATGGGTCAAGAAAGACTAGCTCTCAGTTGAGTTAGATCCAAAGACAAGATTTTTGGGTGTTCCTACGTATCCCATGAGCATGGGAATCAAGCTAGATGTAGTTCTAGAAGATGAAGTATAAGGAGATCTTAGTTTAAGGTCTTAGAACTCGGACCACGAAGAAGAGACACTCTTCCAAGCGAGCGCAAACCTCGATCCGGTCTCTAATCCCACATGAGTCAAACTCGGTGTAGGAAACAAGGGTAGAATAGGTCTTTGCAACACATGGGATACACGTAAAGGGGAAGTTAGTGCGGAGCCCCGAATGATGCCCTATTATGGATTTGTCCCCCGAACTTGCAAATGAGCGCTGAGGGATAATACCAAAAGTATCGAAATTCCACTTGGACATGATGGGGTGGAAAATGATGTGAATCATGTAACTGACATTTAAGGCTTGATGGGGTTGGCATGATGATGGAGGATAACTATTGACCGTGTTCTAAACACAACACCCCTATCGTATGACCTGAAATGGGAACAATAAATGAGCGTCAACCACTAACCATATTCATAATGCGGGACTTGTATCAATTTTTTGTTCAAAACCCTCAAGGAAGTTGGCCCGTAATGGTAGAAGAGACCTTGGTCCAAGCATCCATGCCATTTGGGGGTCTCTTTGGATGTGAAAGATAATGAAATCCCAAATGAAAGGGAACACGAATCTTGAAAATGGGTGAAAGCATGTCTAGGTAGAATTTGACACTCCATGCTCTGAACCAGAGTACTCCTGGGCACATTGGCAAATCACCAAAGAGGGTCAAGGGACCCAAATTATGAGCAGACAACTTGAAAAGATGAGTGTAGGGAAAGGGATAAAAGGGTTCTCATGAGAGAGAGTTATGTGGAATGGTAGTTATAAACCCAACGAGAATGGGGACATAAGACCATACCACACCATATCCCCCTCTCCTGGAAGAACGCAGGCTAAGTGGCTAAGATGATAGAGAGGTTTCTAATAAATGGGGCTAGAACTATGGACAAAATGTTTGGGTGTTCCTGCGTATCCCATAAGGATAGTAATCAATACATATGTATTTTTGATTAGGATGTTTCTCAGTTTATCGCCATGCGGCAAAGATGATGGTGCTCTTAGTTTAAGGTCGTAGGGATCAGACCGTAGATGCCTAGTTTAATGTCATATGCATGGGACAACTGAGTGGAGGGTGAATCATCATGCCTATGGAAGACCAAAAAGAGGAAATGATGATAGAGGACAACTGTTGACCATGTTCACAACACAGTATCTGTATTTTTGTGACCGGAGGTCAGGGGAAAACAATTGAGCATCGACCGTTGACCATATTTGCAACACGGGACTTGTATCAATTTGTTGTTCGAAATCCTAGAGGACGTTGGAACGTAATGGTAGGAGAGCCCTTGGTCTGAGAATCCATGCCATTTGGGGGTCCTTTTGAATCTAGAGGATGATGGAAACCCAAATGATGGGGCTCGCGAAGCATGTTGGGGCCTGTTCTCATGGAAAAGATGATAAATGGAGGGATGTATCAAAGGGGGTATGTGTGGCATGGAAAAATATCCTGACATGAATAAGGACGTGATTCCATACCACACTGCACAATATTAGATGAGAACTCGGGCCAGGGGTGTCACGACCCGTCCCCCGAGGCCCGTATCGTGACTACCCCAAGCCCGCCTTCCATAGGCCAGGGGCTGGTGACTAGCACCAAAGGCGTAAATCCTTAAACTCAGAAGGCATTACCTTTAAAACTGAAAACAAACACATCAGAGTACACAACTAGAAGCAAAACACTAAGTAAAAATGTATACAAAAGAAGTTCTGGAAAGTAAAAAGGGGTCGGAAATACAATCCCAACAAGAAAGTACAAGTACAACTGAAAGAAAATACAACTGAAGAAAAGTAAAGTAGCTACTGGGTCGTCCTCTAGGGTTCCTACCTGAAGGGTAGGTAAAGATGGCCTCCTCAGCACTCTCGTCCGTCTGTCTCCTCCGTGTACTATCACGTCGTATAGTCCACCTCCGAGTACCATCCAGTCCTGCTACTCTCTGCCTTAGTCAATGTTGTCTGTCATCTGCAACCAACACAACGAGGTGCGGGTATAGCCCGTTTAGGGGTGAGTATAATGATACTCAGTAGGGACCCCAAGACCCTCAAGGTCTCACAAAATCCAACAAGGATAAACCACAAAGTATGAAATCAACAGATAACTATTACTTAGGTATATGCCTATACATATACCTAAGTTATCTAGTAACCCATCTCAATCAGGAGGAAAACACAAAAGTCATTGACTCAGCTCAAAACCAGGATTTTTATTATCGAAACCATGGCTGGTGGTGTACTCCTATATCAATTACAGTGGTCCTTCCACGACACACAGAGGTGTTTCCCACTATCCTTGGACTGCTGAGGCACTCCTCCTGTCGAGTACCGTGGGTATTCCGTGTCACACAGAGGCACTCCCCACCGTGGGTTTGTCGCGTCACACAGAGGCGCTCCCCCTAATAGCCTGTAGAGGTACTCCTCCTGTCAAGTACCGCGATTTTACCATGCTCACATAAAGGCTCTCCTCCACCATGGGTCTACCGCGTTACACAGAGGCACTCCCCACTGGGCTAGTCGAGTCACTCCGAGTCAAATCGATCAAGCAGTCGTCAGATTTTAGCCAGCTACTAGGTCTCCGTACTCTGTTTTCTCATCACTGGAAGGATTCGCTCCACGAACTACTAGTCAATACTCCAAGTGTCACTAAATCTCACGTAGAAGTATCTCAAAGTACAGCCACATCATAGGGGTATCAACGCAATAGACGGTGCATCAATTGGACGCCCGGTCTGTGAGTTATTAGCCTTTTAGTCCCAAGGGCCCGGTTGGATTCGTGTACGAACCAACCCGACTGTATCTCAACTATACCCCAAACTCCAGTGGGGTATACTCAAAAGACTATCTCTCATAGAGATTACCAGGGCCACTGACGGCTCTTCAAAGGGACGTCTGGTGCCACAGATATGTCCAAAGTAAGCAAAGGGGTCGGTAGTGGACCCGGGTCCGGTCCGACCCGGATTGGACCGGACCCGGGTCCACTACTGACCCCTTTGCTTACTTTGGCCATATCTGTGGCACCGGACGTCCGTTTGACGAGCCGTCAGCAACAGTGGTAATCTTGATGAGAGACGGTCCTTTGATAATACCCCACTGAAGTTTGGGGTATAGTTGAGATATGGTTGGGTTGGTTCATACACGAATCCAACCGGGCCCCTGGGACTAAAAGGCTAATAACTCACAGACTGGGAGTCCGATTGACGTTCTGTATGTTGCGTTGAGACCCCTATGACATGGAGGTCCTTTGAGATACTTCTAAGTGAGAATTCATGACACTTGGAGTATCGACCAGTAGCTTATGGAGCGAATCCTTCCAGTGATGAGCAGACAGAGTACGGAGACCTAGTAGTTGGCTGAGATCTAAAAACTGCTTGACCGATTTGACTCGGAGTGACTCGACTAGCCCAGTGGGGAGCGCCTCTATGTGACACGGTAGACTCATGGTGAAGGAGTGCCTCTGTGTGAGCACGACAAACCCACGGTACTCAACAGGAGGAGTACATATGTAGGTTATTAGGGGGGTGCCTCTGTGTGATGCGGAAGACCCACGAAGGGGAGCGCCTCTGTGTGACGCGGCAGACCCACGGTACTCGACAAGAGGAGTGCCTCAGCAATCCAAGGATAGTGGGAAGCGCCTCTGTGTGACGTGGAAGGCCCACTGTACTCGATAGAGTAGGAGTACACCACCATCCATGGTTTCGATAATAAAATTCCTGGTTTTGAGCTGAGTCAATGACTTTTGTGTTTTCATCATGATTGAGATGGGTTACTAGATAACTTAGGTATATGTATGGGCATATAACTAAGTAATGGTTATCCGTTGATTTCATACTTTGTGGTTTATCCTTGTTGGATTTTGTGAGACCTTGAGGGTCTCGTGGTCCCTACTGAGTATCGTTATACTCACCCCTTCACGGGCTATGCCCGCACCTCGTTGTAAGGCGGGCTTAGGGTAGTCATGATATGGGCCCCGGGGGACGGTTCATGATAAGGGGCTAAAAAGGTCGGGGGACCTAAGGCTGGGTATCCCGGACAACTATAGCCACATGACCTCTCATGCGGACATTTCCTTATCATAGATCCTAAGCCCATGTGAGCAATGCTCGGTGTAGGAAACAAAGAGTAGTACTAGGCTCTCCCCATCGTACAGGGGTCTGATAGCTGGAATCACACTCCTGCCCGAGGTAGACCAAGGCTTGAAGAGACATCGGGGAAGAATAAACCACTACAGTCTATTTTTGGGACATATGATGGTGGTGAAAATAACAAAGGATAGTTGTTGAACAGGTTCAAAACACAGCATCTATATCTTGTGACCTAAAATGGGAACAATAAATGAGTGTCGACCGCTGATCATATTCGCAACATGAGACTTGTATCAATTTGTTGTTCGAGGTCCTCGAGGGTGTTGGCCCGAAACGATAGGAGAGCCCTTAGGCTAAGTATTCATCCGTTCGGGGGCCCTTTCGGACATGAAAGGTAATGGAAACCCAAATTATAGAGTGTGTGGAGCATAAATGTGCCCATGCAACTTAAAGTCAAGTTAGACAATAGAAGAGGTGGGGATCTTTAGGAAGGAGGGATACATGGTACGGTCATGATGAACTCAATGTGAATGAGGGAAAAATCCTACACCACACCATGTTCTTCGACCCAATGGGAGGTCCCAAAGTTTGGGGCTAGACCTACAGAAGAAATGTCTGGGTGTTCCCACGTATCCCATAAGGATGGGAATCAATCCATATGTAGTTCTTGCAGTTTCACGTATCGTAGGGTGACACATAGTTTAACGTCATACAGGACGACATATAGTTTAATGTCATGCGGGACAGTATATAGTTTAACATCATGCAGGATGACATACAGTTTAATTTCATGTGGGATAGTATACAATTTATCATCATACGGGATGACATACATTTTAATGTTATGAGGGAAAGTATACAGTTTAACGTCATGCGGGGTGACATACAGTTTAATGTCATGCAGGACAGTATGCAGTTTAAGGTCATGTGGAACAACATACAGTTTAATGTCATGTGGGACATTATATAGTTTAACGTCATGCGGAATGACATACAGTTTAATGTCATGTGGAATAGTATACAGTTTAACGTCATGTGGGATGACATATAGTTTAATGTCATGTGGTACATTATATATTTTAAAAAACACAGGATGACATACAGTTTAACATCATGTGGGACATTATACAGTTTAACGTCATGCAGGATGATATATTGTTTAACTTCATGCGGGAAAGTATACATTTTGACGTCATGAAGGACAGTATACGGTTTAACATCATACGGGATGACATATAGTTTAATGTCATGTGGGACATTTTACAGTTTAAGGTCATGTGGGACTGGATAGTTTAAGGCCATGTAGGGCCCAACTCTTTAAGGTCATGTAGGACCCTAATGCAGTTTAGGGTCATGCGGGACCATACAGTTTAAGGTCATGTGGGACCAGGCGACTCAGGTAAAGTATTTCTTAAGGAACTTAGCATTGGTGGGAGGATTTATACGCTCACCATTCATAGTAACCAGAGAGTATGCACCATTGGATTAAACCTTGTGAATGATGTAAGGTCCTTCCCATTTGGGCTCCAACATGGGTGGTTTCCTTCCAGGTATCATTGGTGTTCTCAGGGCCAACACCAAGTCACCTTTCATGAAGGATCATAGGCAAAATTTCTTGTTGAAATCTCTAGATATCTTTTTCTGATGCCTTTCTAGATTGTGCAGGGCATGATGCCTATTTTCTTCAAGTGATTCCAACTCATCCAGATGGATTTCAGCTACTTTATGTGGCGCTTGCTGATCACAGACATTTGTGCGCAATTAGGGTAACTAAATATCGATGGGCAGGACGACCTCCGTTCTGTACACCAGGGAATATGGGGTCACCTGGGTGGAATTATGAGTCATCATCCGATAAGACCAGAGGGCGTTGGGGAGCTTGTCTAGCCAATTCTTCTTGTTCTAACCAACCATTTTCTATATAATATTAGAGAGGGTTTTTTTGAACGCCTCGATCTATCCATTTTCTTGTGTATGATAACGGGAGGTATGGTTAGAATGGATATTGTACTTAGTGTATAGTTTCTTTAGCTCAAATGCCTGGAAGTTCATGTTATTATTGTTGATGATGGTGTGAGGGACTCTAAATCGGTAGATGATATTGGAGCTCACAAAGTAAATGATGGAATGGACCTTGACCTCCTTGAGCGGAACTGCCTCTGTCCACTTAGAGAAGAAATCCGTAGTGGTCAGGATGAACCTGCACTGGCGAGCTGTCGCTGATGGATATGGTCCCATGACATTGAGTCCTCATAATAAAAATTTCCAAGAGTACTTGGTGGAGTGGAGAGGCTCTGGCGGTCGATGCATAAAGTTGGCATGAATTTGGCATGCATGGAACCTTTTGGAGAACTCGATGTAGTCATAGATCATAGAGGGCCAAAAATACACCAGTCTCTGGATCTGGTGAGATAGTTTTGGCCCAGTCTGATGAGCCCTGCAGGAACCGGCATGAACCTCCTACATGACTTGGTAAATATCGACTCCTTGAATGCAATGGAAGAGAACCCCATCAAACCCACACTTGTAGAGGATCTGCTCATGACTAGGACCGTCCTGAAGGGTAAACTGTAATGCACGGTGTTGAATTCACTCACACTTGGCCTGATCTGCTAGGATATTACTGTTTTGGAGGTACTTGAAAAAGGAGGTTCTCTAGTCTAGAGTCACTTTAATCACTGCATTTGGGGGACCTGGGGGTCCTGATGTGGAGGTGTCGGCAGTAAGGTGGCTTACTTGCGGGTTTTCATCGTCATCTGGAGTGATGGGAGCAATGACTCTCCAGTGTGACACGTGGATAATCAAATACTCCTATTCAGGCTCTACAAGTGATAAAGCTAAGCTGTCCAGGGCATCAGCTCGACCGTTCTGAGATTGAGGTACATGAGTAACTTTTGGCTAAGATGGGAACTGGGCCATTAGCTGGAGAGTGTGTTCCAACAACAGTACGAGATCTGGATTTCTGATGACATAGTCACCATTGATCTTCTTGATGACTGGTTTAGAGTCCCATTTCACATGCAAATGGGGCACGTCAATCTCGAGGGCCAGCTCGAGGCTAGTAATGAGATCCTGATACTCTACCTCATTGTTGGTGCAGCCTTCTGACAACAGGAATAGATACGGTAGAACGACCTATGCTGGGGTAATGAAGACAATACTCAGGCCTACTATGTTGAGCTTGGGGTCATTGAGCCTTCTATTGTTGGGGCTCCTTGAAGCACCATCGAATTGAATTTTTCAACACGGGATGGCTTGGTCTACCGATAGGATTTCCTCATCCGGAAAATCAAGGTCCAGGGTCTGGTCCACAGGATCTGGATGGGAAGCAAGGAATTTTTCCAACACTTTCCCCTTAATAGCCTTCTGAGGGACAAACCTGATGTCTAACCTCTAGAGAATCACTTCCCACTGAGCTAGACAACCTGTTAACATGGGTCAATTCAATATATACTTTAGCAGATCTACTCAGGACACCAGCTGTACCTCGTGGTACTGTAATTAATGTCACAATTTCTATACTGTGAATACCAGTGAAAGGCATCTTTTCTCAATAAGGGAGTATCTGGTCTCCGTATCGAGGAGCATGCGGCTGAGGTAGTAGAGGTTGTTCTCCATCCCCTTATTGTTCTTTTGGGAGAGAAGGGTGCTGAGAGACCATTCCAAGGCGATCACGTAAAGGACCAGTGGCCTTCCAGAGACAGGTGACATTAAGACCGAAGGCTGGAGTGGGTACCACTTGATTTCCTTGAAAGTAGTCTGGCATTCTTCGTCCCACTCATAGACAGTGCCTTTCTTCATGAGCTGTGAAAAGGGCTTACACTTACCGGCCAGATTCGCGAGGAATCGACGTATGTAGGCTATGTGGCCTTGGAAGCCTCGAAGCTCCCGAATGTTGCTCAGGGAAGACATCTGAATGATGGCCTTAATATTCTCCGAGTCAATATCGATGTCCCTATATCTGACAATGAATCCTAGAAACTTTCCAGAGGTGACCCTGAAGGCGCACTTCAATGGATTCATCTTCAGGTGGTGGGAACAGAGGAAGTCGAACACTTTCTCAAGGTCTTTGAGATGGTCCTAAAGTTGGAAATATTTGACCACCAGATCATCCACATAACATTACAGCAACGTTCTGAGGATTTGATTAAATATGTGATGCATATCCTGTTTATAGGTGGCACCCGAATTATTTAAACCGAAGGGCATGACTTGGTAATATAAAGTACCTTGTGGCGCCCTTAAGAATGTAGACTCTTCATCCTCAAGGGTTATTTGAATCTAGTTATACCCAGAGTACCCATCCATAAAGGAGAGGGCTTGGAACCTAGCTGTAGCATTGATCAACAATTCCATCATAAGAAGGGGAAAGTTATCCTTTGGACAGTGACGATTGAGATCCCGTAAGTTGATGCAGATTCTGATCTATCCATTCTTCTTCCTAACTAGCACAATGTTGGATAGCTATTTAGGGTACTGAAACTCCTTAATGAAATTGGATTTTATGAACTTATCAACTTCTGCCTCAACCATGGCACCGTGAGAAGGGTGTATCTTTCTGGGAGGCTTCTTGAACCCGCGATGATTTTCCGGGAGACCGAGGCGGTGGACAACTACCTAAAAATCTAGTCCCGGCATCTCATCATAACTTCAGGTGAATACATCACAATGTTGTTTAAGAAAGTCTATGTACTTTTGTTGCTCCTTGAGGGGCATGGAGGCACTGATCGATGTGGGTTTTGGGTTTGCCTCACTATCGAGGTTCACCTGTACCAATTCATCGACCGTGGTGGAGAATCCCTCTTCAAAGGTGGGGGGAGCATCCTCTAAATCCACTTCTTCACTTATGGAGGATGGATCCTCAGCGGGAGAAGTTTCCTCTGAGTCGGCGGATCATGATGGGAGGCTAGTACCATCCTGAGCGGCAGTGGACACTGCATCGAGGAACTCATGTGTTGCCGAAACCATAGCAATGAAGGCTGTTGATCCGATCTCATTTAGTCTTCGGACCAAGGGGCCACACTTGATGATATCAAAGTAATAGTGGCATGTTGGCTTGATCCAGTTAATTTCAGCCTAGAGAAACAAGAATGTATGACGTATTACCCTTTCCATGGGGCAAACATCCTGATACCTTATGGGAGTAGGAGGCTCTGGGATCACCTGGGCCTGATTTTTGTAGGAGTATGAGGTGATCTTCCAAAGTCTCTTAGAATTGGGAATTTGTTACCCCCTCATTCCAGAAACAATGAATCATTTTCCCATGTATGGGGTTGTAGCCTCCAACCGGTGGATTGGAAAGATGTAGGCGTCATCTAGATCTTTCCACGGGTTGGTTGCAGTTATGGCATGCTCAACCTCATTAGCCTGAATCTACTTGTCTTTGCTCTTGTAGTAGTTGGCATCTAGATAGTAGGCTTCACAAGAGGAAAAGGGAGACGCGTCACCTTAAAGTGCACCCACTCAACCATTAAGGGAGTACTTGAGGAACTTGTGATATAATGAAGGAACCGTCGCATGCAGTTGGAGCCATGGCCTTCCCATCAATGCATTGTAGGCAGTGTCCTGGAAGACAACCATAAACTCAGTGCCGGAAACTAGACCACTGAATTGGGTCTTAAAGCGAATCTTTCTGAATAGTGTCTGTTATATCCTTTCATAAACTTGGATTATTAGGTTAGAGGGACTTAGATTATCCTTATAAAACCCCAGTTTTCATACTGTCCGAGTTTATATTAGGTTGATTTCAAATCCCGTGTCGACAAGACAGCGACGAACCTCCACGCCATTGAACTGGACAGTGATTTACAGTGGGAGAATGTGCCCCTATATGGGAGAACCTTCATCTTCTCCAGAGAATGAGATGATATCCTAGAATTCATCATTCTTGACCACCTCAGCATGAAAGGCTTCTGCGATTGCTACCTCCATCTCAAACTGGAGGGGGCTTCCTAAAGCCTCAGCGATGGCCTCACTCATATCTGATGATAGGAGAGGGGCCTCGAGGATGGTGAGCTTTGCTGGAATGATGGTAAGATTTTTGAGAACATCATACTTTTGTGCCAATCATGAAATTTTTCTTACATTAGGTCGCTCTATGACAGGCGGTATGGTGGGCCCTATCAGCTGGACCGGCGGTTGACTGGTGCTAGGAATATCCCACTGCTCACTAGTCGAAGTCTACAGAGTGACTACCAGATAAGGGACCGATGATTGAGATCGGTCTGGAGAAAAGTGTGGCTGGTCACGACGCAGTCGAGGTGGCTCTTCCTAATCCAACAACACAAATGGAAATGAAGGCGGACTTAATGTCACCAGATGAGAAGGTTTCACGTGATGAGCTCTACACTGGGCCTGCTACCTAGTTTCAGTAGCATGCACAGATTGGCTGGAAGTGCTTACCGAGGCAATCTAATGGCCCATATAGCCACGGCTCCATCGACACTAGCGACGGCTAGGGATGTTGGGAAGATCCGCCTAGTGCTCCTCATCGTCAGGAATCATGTAGGGGTTTACCAACTCTATGGTATGAACCGAGGCATACCCTTGACCATCACTCGAAGAGTCATCCACTACTAGACTGATTCTGGGAGGAATTCACATCTCTGGGGGCATGAAATATCCAAGAGTACGGGATGACAATCACATCAGTGGGGGGCTTTTTTTCCTTTACGCTGCTGATGCTTGATTTTCTAGGAATAGGACGGCTGAGACAACGATGCAAAAGTAGTAGTTGCGGCTTCTGAAGGCTCTGGTCGATTCAAGAATGCACATATAACACCATGGGAATAGGTTACTGTTTTATGAGTCATCTGGTCACATACTTCTGGGACCCGTGGTTAGAAACCTGATGTTACTCACCTTCATTGTCACTGCTGTTGCCTGGCTTCACGAAGACACATGCCACATGTGCCGGAGCTGGGCCTAACCAGACTATAATATTATCCACCTAGTCTTAAATCCAATATTTAAACACATAGCACTGTTTGAGGGTGTTCCCCAGGATCTGGTGGTAGGGGCAGTAATTAGGGCAGTCAGTGAGGTTCGTCTCTTCTGGCCTCCGGCATTCAAGCAATCATACAATTCCCTACTCTAAGGCACTGCGGAAGTAGCCGAGGAACTGAGCCTCATTGAACAAGTAGGTATGATTCCTCCCATCCAGGAATTGGTCCTTGGAGTCTCTCCCTGATGAGGGGATGTAGGAGTTTTTCGAGGAGGTGAGGTTTGGTTATCCTAGCTAGGCCGTGGCGACGCATTGCGCGGGGGCGCCTTATGATTCTAAGGTGGGCGTTATTGGTCCGGAGGCTATGTCTGAGGTGAAGGGCCTCTGCAAGGCTATGGATGCGGCTCTACTGGTAACAACTCTAGTTTATTGGGGGCCTCTATTTGGTCCACTACAGCGGGCTCGGCTCTGGAGGACCTTCTCATGGGGATTGCAGGTGGCAATGGACGTGCCTGCTTAGCCTGTTGTAAGGCTTCCTCTAGGTGTTGGACCTTATCATAGAAGTCTCAAAATCCCTCGTGGTAGTTCTAGGTGATCAAAGAGGGGACCAATTCTGTCTTGACATTCCCTACGTACATTGTCAGTAGTTACTTCTGAGTCAGTGGCATGTCAAGGGAGTATGTGAGCCCTTTCAAACGGGTGAAAAAGTATGCAACGTGCTCATCAGACATCTGCATGCACTTGAAGAGGTCCACGATACTCGTCTTCCGAGTGGTGGAACTAAACTAGTAGAGAAGTTTCCTACAGAGGTCTTCCCAGCTGGCTACTGATCTTATGGGGAGCTGGATGTACCAGACAAACGTTGGTCCCTCCAATGTCTGCACAAAACACTGGAGTTCGGCGGCTTCCTACTGCACTGGGGTTCCCAACATGGGTCCACACCTTGAGATAAATTGGTCAAGGTGTTGTGGTGGGTCCCATGTCCCGTTGAAGGGGGAAAGGTGGTATTTATGAAACCTGTGGGTGCTGGAATATCATTCACCCACGCCGTATAAGGCTTTCAATCAGGTGGGATTTCCACCTGTCGCATCTCCAATGCCTCGAGGCGGGCAATGAGTGTCATCATTGGATCATCTGGGTGGGGGTTCCAATCTTGACGGGGATCCCTGACCACCAGTGCATTGGCAGGTTCTTCAACATGATAAGCAAGACCATAGACTTATGGAGTGGCTAGTGGAACGACCTGTGGAGTAGCTGGGGGAACCTGAGTTGGGTCCTGAGGATTGTCACATCATTCAGGAGGATTTGGCAACACATATCGTGCCCTCTTGCTGTAAGCTTCAGTCTCAACCCTGTCTGTGTGGGTAGGATGGTCGGGGTCACCTGGAGGCAGCTCGTCGAGGGGAAGTTGTACTTGCCCCTGCTGCCCCAGTCGAGGATCACTATAATCTGGTCGTCGTTCTATAGCGTGTTCAATAAGGAGTTCTTCAACCATCTTCTTGTGTTCTGTGAGTTGCCGACGCAATGCGGATTTTTTAGGATCGTTTTCCACCTTCTGCACTGAGCCATATGGGTCGGAGGATTTGACAGCTCTGAGGTGCTCCTTACCCTTGTTGGGATTTCGGATGAGGACCAACGCCTCGGTGGGCACCAGAAGATCCAGTAGATTCCTCTGTTGATGAGTAATCCTTCCCAATGGGTCTAAGAGGTGTGAAACTATCTTGGGGGTAGGTACTTTCCAAGAATCTACAGCTCTTTCTCACCCCTGGCAATTTGGCCATGTTAACTACGACCCTGCCTAGACGCATATCCTCTATGTCGCTCGGCAGATCGGGCTGGCGCTGGATGGAACTGAAATAGAGGGCCGCATACTGCCCTTAACCACAGATTTTCACATGGGGAGAACCCTCCTTGATTATCCTGAGGATCACTTTAAAGCTCTAGATTCATCATTGTTGGAGGGTCCTATGGTGACTTGGTGACTCAGGGCATTGGGACATGGGGAGTGCGGCCAAATCAACCAAACACCATTGTTGGATGATGTCTTCGAAGTGTGCCTGGCTCTTGGGGTGAGCCACTCATCGATGTTGAAGATAGAAATGAGTCACCTCGAGGTTCTGGTGAAAACACTCAACCTCTTCTTGGGTGAGCGATTCTGGCGTCCTGAAATTTGGCACTGCAACTGGCCAAAACATCTCAGGAAAATGGTTCACTGCAAGAATGGCCCACAAGATCCTCATCTCTGACTCGAGGTCTGGACTTTCATTGCCCCACTCGTTAACCGGAGGCGGTTGGGGAACTGGTAGCGGTACTGAGGCAGACCGCTGGGATAATGGGATGTCCGATGGAAAATATGGCGAGCAAGCTAACAAACTGCCGCATCTCAGTCTACCCTCTAGAGAGTGTAGTGACTTATCCACCACATTGCGGTATGACGGGCTGACAAACGCAGTTTCCGGCATAGGGACTATGGATACTGGCGATGGGCTACATTTCTTCTCATCTACCATTGGTCCCTAGAATAGCTCTCTATGATCTCTAGTCGAGGTAGAGAGTGCTTCTGGTGATAATGGTGGTGATTACATGGCCGAAACCTGTGGAGTTTCTAGATTTTTATCCTCCTAGATATACCTTCGGAGGGAGGCGAGAATCCAATGGACCTCACATTCTAGAAGTATGAGGATGATGCATCTTGTTCCTGCCCCGGCCCTTGACACAGAGGATCTAGGCGAGGGTTCCATCACAGAGTCATATTCCGCCTTAGAATTTGAGAAGCATACTGGTTTAATCTCAGTCTAAATCCTATCGGTATTCCTTTTATGGTCGTGATGACCCACCCTCCTGCCCCAGGATGGTTCTTCAGGATAGGGTAAATTTCTGGAACTAGGAGGACCTTCGGCCATACTGGTGTTGGGGCAAAGAGGATATCCGCCTGAGTGAGCTGGGATCTGAGGAGTACCTAGACAGATATCAAAGAGAACACGGGGAGGACCTCTGCGCCCACTGACTGATGTGCCGAGGGGATCTTCATGGGAAATGCTGGAGCGGGTAGGATTATGGGTAGGGCCTTTATGCTTGTTTCCCCTGGAAGCAACAGCACAAGAAGAGTCCTCATACTGGTCAAGCCAAACATAGGTAGGACCTCCGTGCTGGGTGCTGGTGAAGCGAAGCTGACCTTCACTCCTCTGATTGTTGGGGCAAGGAGGACCTTCCACTACTAGAAAAACAGGTATTTGTGACGGGTCATTTGCGACGGGATCCCGTCGCAAATGGATTTTTGCAACGGGGGCCCGTCGCAAATGATCCGTTGCTGAAAACGGTGTCGCAATAACAATTTTTTGCGACGGGCCCGTCGCTAAAGCCTTTTTCCGCGATGGGGAGAATCCCCGTCGCAACTAGTACTCCGTATATTTGTAAAAAACTATTTGCGACGGGCCCCATCACAAAAACTCACAACAGGTATTTGCGACGGGGCCCGTCGCAAAAACTATTTTTTAAAAAATAAAAAAATAATAATACTATTTGCGACGGGAATAGTATCCCGTCGCAAATACTATAAAAAAAATAAAAAAATAAATTGTTAATAAATTATTTTAATTAATATAATAATAATCCAATTATAATTCAAAAATAAAAAATAATAAAATATTAATAAATGATTTTAATTAATATAATAATAGAATTATAATTCACAAATAAAAATAATAAATTATTTTAATTAATATAATAATAATAGAATTATAATTAAAAAATAAAAAATAATAGAATATTAATAAATATTTTATAATGAGACAGAAACTACGAATAGAAAAAAATCATATTTTGATTTCACAAATTTTATAACATAAATACAAACTCTAATCTGAAGGAGGGGGGGAGGGGGGATCTGCAGATGGTGATGGAGGAAACTCCATCCCTAAATCCATGTACTCCATCTTCTCCTGATGCTGCTGTTGCCACCGACTCGTCTGCTCCTCGTACAGCTGCTGCTGGCGTCGACGCTCCTCCTCATGCTGCTGACGCATCTGCTCCTGCTACTGTCGGAGACTCTCTATCAGTGTAGTCTGAGATCGCAACTGATCCTCATAGTGTGTAGCAGAAGAAGATGCATGAGCTCCTCTCGAGCTGGACGCCGACATCGCAGCACTGCCATAATAATCTCCGGGATTCAGTCGAGAGCTGATACCAACTACCCGGCCCTTCTCGAAGGCATACTGGGTGGCCTGCATCCATGCCGCCTCATCAAACTGACGGCCAGTGGTCTGATCTGATGACTCGGCCTGACTCTCAGGCCGGGCCTGTGACGCTGCGGCCTCATATGACTCCTGTAGTTGCAATTTAAAATTAAAATTGTGAATATATTATATACAGTTAATTTTTAAACTTGAAAACAAATAATACTAACCACGATGTGATGCTGACGATCACCTCTGAGCTCCCCAATAGCAGGATCACTATACATCCTCCGATATACGTCGTACTTCGTAATATCGGGGTGCTCGACAGCCTATAAGAATAAAAAATAAACTGTTAATATTTATAGTTATATAAAATATTTATAAATAATGTACGTACCAGATGCTGTCTATGAGTACTGAAAGAACGACTCCCAGCTCGATGAGTCACCTCCTGTCTCCCCCGATTCTGCCTCCCCACCGGTGATCTCCTCTGAAAGGCACCACTCAACCAGTGTGCACATAATCCATCCCATACATGGGATGAAATGTACTCTGGTCGGTGTGCTCTACATGACTCGTCAAAATCTGACACTCCTGCTTTCTTCATCGCAGATTTTCTTAAATTGTGCAAAAACTGACGAAGGCGATCACGTATGGCTACCTCCCATGCCTCGTGGATGGCTTCATGCATGGTATCCTCGATCGGATACCATAAACCCTACAAATAAATCAAAATATCAAGTTAGAAATGAAATAATTTTCAAAATAAAAATTATTTATTTACGTACGTACCAACCAATGTCCGAACATGGCCTGCTGCACATCAATGGGAATATGCTCCCATGTGGTCCACGGCTGAGAGAAATAGTTGCACAAAATAGCGCTGCCCTGTCCGACTGCTATATGCGGAAAACTGTAAAAATAATAAACATTTATTATGTGAATAGATTAATGAAATCTTAGTCAAATCAACAGGTTATCACACAGGTTATCACACCTCCGTGTGCGTGGATCAAACCCAAGACGTGGACGTCACTCGGGGATGGGGTCAAGAATCATCAATCGTGCAAGACCGCGCCCCCTCCGCATACTCCCTGGAGCGCCTGCAGACTGAGGGTCATCTGGCAGCAACTCATCCGCATCGAAAGTCAGGTCAGCATCCGCCAACTCACGAAATGTGGCGTCATCCATCTGAAACAGAAAATGTTAATGTTGTTAGAAAATAATTGATAATTACTATTATATATACATATATACATATTATGATTGTATATAAATACCATGGAATTCTATCAGTGTTCATCTTCATCATCATCTTCATATATGTCAATGTCATCTTCATATTCCTCCTCAACATCATCGATATCCATTCGAGTTACAGTTGCTTCATCTCTTACCATTTCAAATTCATATGTGACATCATTAATATCATCGTCATCACTGACTCTTAAATGTGGGGTGTCGTCATCGATACTCATGTCTCTTTGTAAAAAAGATTGATTTTGAGTACTCTCTTGAAAAACTTCAATTCTTTGCACATCAGTGAAAGCACATTCACTTTGACTAAACTGATTGTCTCGAATTTTGATTTTTATTACACTCCACCAATCAGTCAAGTCTCTTGATGTAGCACAGTACTTTGCGTAATAAACTTGATGTGCCTGTTGAGCCAATAAGAATGGTTCATTTACTGCGAGAACACTTTTACATTTAATATCGATGATTCCATGAGTCAGATGAACACGCACGCCTCTCTCTATATCCAACCACCGACATTTGAACATGGTTATGTAATGTTGTCCAAGATAACAGAGTTCAATGATTTCATCAAGTATGCCATAAAATTCAACTTCATTTTCTCGATGATGAGATCCTCTCAAGCTAACTCCATTGTTCATTGTTTTTTTCGATTCCCCATATGCATGTGTGTGAAATCGAAATCCATTCACCACATATGCATTATAAGTTTTAACTAGTTTGGAAGGTGGGTTACTCAATACACACAGTCGTTTGTCAATTTTATCAGCATGTCGAGACACCTGAAAATTTGTGAAATAATTATCAATATAGTAAACTATACATTGAATGAGTTGCTAAAAGATAAAGAATTTATGTTACCAGTTTTTGAAACCACTGAGAGAAATTTTTCAGTCGACGTTCTTCGAGAGCAGCTGCTGTAATTTGTGGAATTTATTTCTTGATATGATTATCATACAACCTATAAAAACCAAAGTTATTTACTATAACATAAATGATAGAATAAGTGATATAAACACTTACAGTACAACTGATGTCATCTCTTCACAGTTGAGCAGAACATAGGTATGAGCTCTATGATGTTCATCATCTGAAAGCCAGCGTTCATAAACTCCACCAAAACCAAGCTCTGACTGGTTGAAAATAGATAATTGATTGTCGATTTCATCAATATTCCTCTTGTTCCGTCCCATTTGGTTGTGTTTTGAAGGATACTCAGATTCAAAATAATGGGAGCAGAAAAAAGACATTTCCTCTTGCAAATAAGCTTCTGCAATAGATCCTTCAACAGATGATTTGTTACGTACTTTTCTTTTCAATTTTTGCATGCATCTTTCAAATGGGTACATCCATCGAAACTGTACTGGACCTCCACATTTGGATTCATATGGCAAATGTAACATCAAATGTTCCATTGAGTCTAAGAAAGACGGCGGAAATATTTTTTCCAGTTTACATATAATTACAACAACATCTTTTTCAAGTTTGCCTAGAGCATCATAATCTGCTGTAGCCGCACAAATTTCCCGAAAAAAATGAGACATGTCTATTATGGAATCCCAAATCACAGAATTCAACAGACCTCTTAATCCAATGGGTAGCAGTCTTTCCATTATAACATGAAAATCATGACTTTTTAATCCAGTAATATGACCATTCTTTACACATCTACCCAAATTGGAAGCACAGCCATCTGGAAGTCTCAAATCTGCAATCCACTGACAAAATAATAAACGGTTTTCTTTAGACAGTGTATAAGCTGCTTTTGGTTTCAGTAACCTTTCTGTTCTGACATTCTCAAACAGTTCCAATTCTGGACGCCTGCAAATTTGGGCAAGATCTAAACGTGCATTTACATTGTCTTTTCTCTTTCCTGGCGTATCCAAAACTGTATGAAACAAACTATCAAAACAGTTCTTCTCAATATTCATGACATCTAACATGTGTCGGACCAACAAATCAGACCAATATGGAAAATCCCAAAATATGCTACGTTTAATCCAATTGTGTTCTTTCCCAAAACCAGAAATTTTCTGTTGGTTTATTATGGGACCAAAAGTGATGGGAGGTAATGAAAATACAACTGATTTTAACTCCGAACCTGATATCATTTTTGTAAGTCCTTCCCTTTCAACTGTTCCTTTTCTGAAATGAGATCTGTTTCTGCGAAAAGGATGATCATCTGGAAGAAACCTGCGATGACAGTCAAAATAACAAGGTTTCTTTCCATGAATGAGCATAAATGCTTTGTTCTCTCCCATACAGTAAGGACATGATTTCTGACCATGTGTACTCCAGCCAGATAACATCCCATAAGCCGGGAAGTCACTTATTGTCCACATCAATGCTGCTCTTAGTATGAAATTCTGTTTCGTTGCAACATCATATGTACTGACACCAGTACTCCACAATAAATTTAATTCATCAATCAATGGTTTCAAATAAACATCAATATTTTTCTTCGGATGTCCTGGAATTAGTAAAGTCAAAAAGATATATGGCTCCTTCATCAACATCCATGGAGGTAAATTGTACGGAGTTAAAAAAACTGGCCAACATGAATATTGACTACCATAAGATCCAAACGGACAGAAACCATCAGTGGAAAGGCCCAATCAAACATTTCTAGCTTCTAAAGCAAAGGATGGATACACTCTATCAAAATGTTTCCATTAATCACCATCGGCTGGATGATTCAAGCTTTTATCGGTTGAAATATTCTCTTTATGCCATGACATCATTGTCGCTGTATTCTTAGACATGAATAAACGCTGGAGTCTGGATGTAAGCGGAAAATATCTCAACTGTTTTACAGGAATCAAACCAGACTTCCCGTGTTGTCCTTCTTTATATCTCAGTTTCCCACATGTGGGACAACTATCCAACGACTCATTTTCCCCAGAATATAAAATGCAGTCATTTGAACATGCATGAATCTTCTGACAAGTAAGTCCCAAATTTCGAACCAGCCTCTTACTCTCATAGTAATTTGCAGGTAAAACATTTCCTTCGGGTAACAGTGTTTTAAGCAAAGAAAATATCTGGTCAAAACAGGTGTTTGACATTCCGTTATCTGATTTGATAGCCATAAATTTTGCAACTGCTTCTAATTTGCTCATCTTGCAGCCAGGATATAATGAATCCTTAGCAGACTTCAACAACTCATAAAATTCAGACGGTGCCAACTCAGGTTTTGAAGCTATATCAGCCGGAGTTTCTGTATGTTGAACAGATGAACCTGCAACATCATGTACTAAATCTTGAAACTGGGATGGATCCGGAATCAAGTTGGTATCACCTGCTCTGGAACTGCGTTCACCGTGTTGATACCAAAAAACGTAATCTGGTTGAAAACCAAAACGCAAGAGATGTTCTCCCACTTTTTCAAACGTGTCAAACGTTCTCAATGCACATTTTCTGCAAGGGCATTTTATTTTGCCTTCTGAAACAAATTCTGGATTTGATGCCGCAAATGATAAAAAAGTCTTCACACCCTCTACATATACTGGATTTAAACCAGAACCGTTTGGATTTCTACGTTGATTTATCCATATGCGGTCACCTAATAATGATTGTTGACGACCTCGTTCTTCCATATTTCTCTATAAAATATAAAAGCATTACTGGTTTTGAATAATTTGTTAAAAAAAACACTCAAGCTATGATAATTATAGAGTTTAAATCATACACGACTGACACAAACTTTTTATTGAGATAGACCTAAAAATTAACCCTTTAAGAATTAAATATGTTGAGAATAAAGCAAAACATGTTACAAATATTGATAATTTTAATATTATATAAATTTTTTATTATTTTCATAGTACTAATATTATTGGTAATTATTACTAATTATTACTAATTATTAGTAATTATTGGTAATTATTACTAATTATTACCAATTATTGGTAATTATTACTAATTATTACCAATTATTGGTAATTATTACTAATTAATACTAATTATTGGTAATTATTACTAATTATTGGTAATTATTAGTAATTATTGGTAATTATCGGTAATTATTACTAATTATTGGTAATTATTACTAATTATTGGTAATTATTACTAATTATTGGTAATTATTACTAATTATTGGTAATTATTACTAATTATTGGTAATTATTACTAATTATTACTAATTATTACTAATTATTTGTAATTATTGGTAATTATTACTAATTATTACTAATTAATACTAATTATTGGTAATTATTACTAATTATTTGTAATTATTATTAATTATTACTAATTATTACTAATTATTACTAATTATTACTAATTATTACTAATTATTACTAATTATCACTATTTACCAGTAATTATTCCTAATTATTGGTAAGTATTACTAATTATTGTTAAGTATTACTATTTATTGGTAATTATTACTAATTATTGGTAATTATTATTAATTATTACTAATTATTACTAATTATTATTAATTATTACTAATTATTGGTAATTATTACTAATTATTGGTAATTATTACTAATTATTATTAATTATTACTAATTATTACTAATTATTGGTAATTATTACTAATTATTACTAATTATTACTAATTATTACTAATTATTGGTAATTATTACTAATTATTACAAATTATTGGTAATTATTGGTGATTATTACTAATTATTGGTAATTATTGGTAATTATTACTAATTATTGGTAATTATTACTAATTATTGTTAATTATTACTAATTATTGGTAATTATTACTAATTATTGGTAATTATTACTAATTATTACTAATTATTACTAATTATTAATAATTATTGGTAATTATTACTCATTATTGGTAATTATTAGTAATTATTGGTAATTATCGGTAATTATTACTAATTATTGGTAAGTATTACTAATTATTGGTAATTATTACTAATTATTGGTAATTATTACTAATTATTGGTAATTATTACTAATTATTGGTAATTATTACTAATTATTGGTAATTATTACTAATTATTGGTAATTATTACTAATTATTGGTAATTATTACTAATTATTGGTAAGTATTACTAATTATTGTTAAGTATTACTAATTATTGGTAATTATTACTAATTATTGGTAATTATTTCTAATTATTACTAATTATTACTAATTATTGTTAATTATTACTAATTATTGGTAATTATTACTAATTATTGGTAATTATTACTAATTATTACTAATTATTACTAATTATTGTTAATTATTACTAATTATTGGTAATTATTACTAATTATTGGTAATTATTAGTAATTATTGGTAATTATTGGTAATTATTACTAATTATTGGTAATTATTACTAATTATTGGTAATTATTACTAATTATTGGTAATTATTACTAATTATTGGTAATTATTGCTAATTATTACTAATTATTACTATTTACCGGTAATTATTACTATTTACCGGTAATTATTACTATTTACCGGTAATTATTACTAATTATGGGTAATTATTACTAATTATTGGTAATTATTACTAATTAGTACTAATTAGTAATAATTAGAATTATTACTAATTATTGATAATTATTACTAATTATTGGTAATTATTACTAATTATTACTAATTATTACTAATTATTACTAATTATTACTAATTATTACTAATTATTACTAATTATTGGTAATTATTGGTAATTATTACTAATTATTGGTAATTATTACTAATTATTGGTAATTATTACTAATTATTGGTAATTATTACTAATTATTGGTAATTATTACTAATTATTGGTAATTATTACTAATTATTACTAATTATTACTATTTACCGGTAATTATTACTATTTACCGGTAATTATTACTATTTACCGGTAATTATTACTAATTTTTACTAATTATGGGTAATTATTACTAATTATTGGTAATTATTACTAATTATTACTAATTAGTACTAATTAGTAGTAATTAGAATTATTACTAATTATTGATAATTATTACTAATTATTGGTAATTATTACTAATTATTACTAATTATTACTAATTATTACTAATTATTACTAATTATTACTAATTATTACTAATTATTGGTAATTATTGGTAATTATTACTAATTATTGGTAATTATTACTAATTATTGGTAATTATTACTAATTATTGGTAATTATTACTAATTATTGGTAATTATTACTAATTATTACTAATTATTACTATTTACCGGTAATTATTACTATTTACCGGTAATTATTACTATTTACCGGTAATTATTACTAATTATTACTAATTATGGGTAATTATTACTAATTATTGGTAATTATTACTAATTATTACTAATTATTACTAATTATTACTAATTATTACTAATTATTACTAATTATTACTAATTATTCCTAATTATTGGTAATTATTGGTAATTATTGGTAATTATTGGTAATTATTCCTAATTATTACTAATTAGTGGTAATTATTAGTAATTATTACTAATTATTACTAACTATTGATAATTATTAATAATTATTACTAATTATTGGTAAGTATTACTAATTATTGGTAAGTATTACTAATTATTGGTAATTATTACTAATTATTGGTAATTATTACTAATTATTGGTAATTATTACTAATTATTGATAATTATTCCTAATTATTGATAATTATTGGTAATTGTTCCTAATTATGAGTAATTAAATGAATAATTACCAATAATTAGGAATAATTACCAATAATTAGGAATAATAACATTATTAATATATTTTATTATTAATATTAAAATAATATAATTTTTTAATTTATATACAATTCTCCTTTCATCTGTGTGTTTTCTATCTCCATATACAAATAATACATGTGAAGACATCAAACACACAGATGAAAAGAGAATTGTATATATATAAAAAATTATATTATTTTAATATTAATAATAAAATATACTAATAATTAAATAATGTTATTATTTCTAATTATTGGTATTTATTACTAATTATTAAGTAATAAAACAATGTAAACATAATTAAATTACAACTAATTAAGAATAATTGAAACTAATAAAACATTAAAAATAAATATTAAAATAAAATAAATATAAATACCTTGAAAATTGATCTGAGGTTGATCTCTGATCGTTCTTCAAAACTTCGATATCAACTCCGGAGGAAAAAATTAAACTTGAGAAAAACTGAACTTTAGAAATAAAATTTTGAGAGAAGAAGAAGATGGAATTTGAGAATGATTTGAAAAAAACGGATGGGGGTATTTATAGGTTAGATTATTTGCGACGGGCCCATTTGCGACAGGTACCATCGCAAATACCTTAGCCATCATTTATTACGGTCAACGGTTAAATAGTTATTTGCGACGGGACCCATCGCAAATAACCTTCTGCCGACATACTATTTGCGACGGGGGAATATTCCCGTCGCAAATACCTTTTACCGCCGCCGGTTATTTGCGACGGGAATATTCCCCCCATCGCAAATACCTTTCCTGCGATTTGGCGCGCAAAGCGCGCCAGTCCTTTTGCGACGGGGAAAGCTATCCCGTCGCAAAAGGCTAATTATTTGCGACGGGCAAATACCCCCGTCGCAAATAAGTTTTTAACAGGGCTATTTGCGACGGGAATAAATCCCGTCGCAAATACCCATTTTTCACGTAGTGTTCGCCAGCTACTGCAAGGACATGGGGAGGTCCACCACACAGGAGATTGATTGGATGTGTAACATCCCCACACCGGTGGTCTGTGGTAGGAGGGATGACCCTAGACCCAACATAATGAGCACGGGAAAGGCTTTCATACTGAGTATCACTGTCGTGGGGGACCCTCATTCGGATGTAAGGTAGCACAGGGTGGACCTCCATGTCGATCTTAGAAGTGGGGAGGACCCTGATTCTCAACGGTGGCGGTACGGGGAGGACCTTTGTACTAGGTGTCATTGTTGTGTGTCAGTCCACGGTGGCCACTTCCTGCACCGAAGACCAAGAGAGACGACCCAGCCTGCCCGTGGGGCGGTTGGGGCCTCGATCCGGGTCGGGTATATAAGTGCCCCTGCTTAGCATACACAGGGGGTTGATGATACATGTCGGTGGTGGCGCGGGCCACAGTAGTTGTTGATGTTGACACCCCTTGGTGGGCGTCCTCCTCGACTTGTGCCCGACGCTGGCTTCGGGTCAGCCGAACTGGGGACAGTGGTGCAAACGCATGGCTTACCTACTCCTCGACTCGTGGGACTGAGTGGCGGTGCTGACGTGGCCTAGTGGGAGCCCTCCTTGGGGACCCCTAGAATGAGATCCTGGTCGGGATGGCCTATAAATCCCCTACCTCATTGGCGTAGGAGAGAGAATCGTCGAGGCATTCTGGGGAGAGGCTCCTGAAACGATTGTACGTTGAAGTGGGGAGCATTGGATTCCTACGCGGCCCTTGGGGGAAGCAGTGGCGATAAAGCGCATACGCCTCTAAATCCTGGTGGGCCATATCCCGAGTTGGGATAATCCCCTCCTCCTCGTATCGGCGTACGAGGTTGCTTATCACCCTTTGTTGAACAAATTCATAAGGGGAGATGGGGTGTGGGTGCCCAACAACTGTGGGTGTAGAAGCTGCCCCAGAAGCGGTGGAGCCATGCGGGATTGCCGCATTGGTGCTGCCCCTGCCCCTACCTCGGTGGGTGGGTGGTGATCAGATTCCTGATGTAGCAGCATGGTTCCTGGAAAGCAGGGAGATTAAACCATTAGTGCTAAAACAAATAAATCAATGTCTAATTCCCCAACGCCATTCTGTCTTCCATGGTTGGTAAGAAGGATTCACACTGACAACATCGCAGATCGGGATGTCCAACGTTTTAACTTCCTCGACTTCTGGTGAGTTTCACATCAGGCCCATTATTTTCTTGGTGGGACCCGACATCGGATAACTGGATCTGGTGAAATTCTAATCCACTAATGTCTCGAACTCTACTAATCTCCACATTGAGGAGAAGAAATTCACACCGGGTTCACCATTTCTATTTCCGATGCTTTCGCTGATGTGCATCCGTCTGTTCAGAGATGACGAGGACGCACTGGCTATTGCCCCGCATTCCCAATTTCCAAAGGCGGGCAACATCCGTCGCTTATTCAGGGAAGTTTTCTCTTTGATCGAAACTGGATGATGGGATGTTAGTTCTTTCTTTCGTGGATTCCTCCTCAGAACACGTTACCTAGTCAGGGTCTCCCTCATAGATAAAGTCATTGTTCGTGAAACTCTTCCCAGTTCCATATCTTCATGGATGCCGGTTAATTACACTACTTTTTCGGGACATTCCAAGGGGTTCGGTTAGGGCAGCAACCTTCGATCGGGGGAGTAGTCACGTTGGACATCACTGGCATGTCTGGATGCTGGAACACTAGCACGTCTGGGTTTCTTCCCCTTATTATAGGGCTTCTCAAGGGTGCAGAAGCCTAAGGTATCCCACGTCTAATGTGGGGAATTATATTCCATAGGCATGTATCTGAGTTTTTCTTCATCTTCCCATGTTTAACACAGGGTATGCTGCGAGTTTAATGTCCAGCGGAGACGGATCAGACTAATCGGAACACTGACTAGAGTGGGTCAGATGGGTGAAACCCCTAGAGGGAACACTGATGCTAGGAGGTGAATTGTCATGATCTCACCGGGATGTGGTGGCCTAGGTAATAATCAGGATGGATGGTGGATGGTTAAGTGAATTGGATGGAGAATGAAATGGATTCGACCCGAGGTTGATAGTGATATTGGGCTTGAGCCTCGAAGAGACCTCCTACGTATCCCTGTGGCTTGGAATCAAAGTCCACGTAGTTCGGGATGGGGTATAGGATCGGGGTGTGCACATAGGACAATGACCCGATGATATAATAGGGATTATGCATGGTTAGAAGCCCAAGGTTGGTCTGACGCTCAGGGGCTGACCATAGATGTGGGTCCCAACAAAGGGGATTGCAATGGCTTACCGTCGATTGGGGAACATGACGGATTACCGTTGATTGGGGTTGATAATGTCTTAACTCTAACTGGAGTTGAAAATTTCTTACAGCTGAATGGGGATCACAATAGCTTACTGTTGCATGATGTTTACAATGGATTACTATTGGATGAGGGCACAATGTCTTACTGCTAGATGGGGGACAGTTTAGTGTCATGTGGGACAAAAGGGGTGTACAGTTTAACGTTGTGCAGGATGGGGGTGGACTGACGTGAAGTGGTCGGGACCCAATTGATGTTGGGCTTGAACCTCAGGGAGGCTTCCTAGATACCTTGACTTGGCAAGGATAAAAGTCCATGTAGTTCAGGATGGTGGGAATTGACATAAAGGGGGTCGGAACCAATGGTTGTTGGGCTTGAACCTCAAGGAGGCTTCCTACGTACCTTTCCTTGGAAAGGATCAAAGTCCACGTAGTTTCGGATGATGGGAACTGACGTAAAGGGATTTGGGATTGATGGGTGTTGGGATTGAACCTCAGGGGGGGCATCCTATGTACCTTGCCTTAGCAAGGATCAAAGTCCTCGTAGTTCGGTAAAGTTGGTGAACCGGCGTGAATGGAGTCGGGACCAATGGGTGTTGGGCTTGAACCTTAGGGAGGCTTCCTACGTACCTTGCTTTGGCAAGGATCAAAGTCCATGTAGTTCGAGAGAGGTGTTGGTGAACTGACGTGAAGGGGGTCGGGACCAATGGATGTTGCGCTTGAACCTCAGGGAGGATTCCTACATACCTTTCCTTGGTATAGATCAAAGCCATCATAGTTTGGGAAAGTTGGTGAACCGACGTGAAGGGAGTCGGGACCAATGGGTGTTGGGCTTGAACCTCAGGGAGGCTTCCTACGTACCTTGCCTTGGAAAGGATCAAATTCCACATAGTTCAGGATGGTGGGAACTGATGTGAAGGGAGTCAGGACCAATGGGTGTTGGGCTTGAACCTCAGGGAGGCTTCCTACGTACCTTGCCTTGGCAAGGATCAAAGTCCTCATAGTTCGGGAAAGTTGGTGAACCGACATGAAGGGAGTTGAGACCAATGGGTGTTGGTCTTGAATCTCAGGGAGGCTTCCTACGTACCTTGCCTTGGCAAGGATCAAAGTCCACGTAGTTCGGGATGGGTGTGGGGATTACATACTAAGGCAGCCTGGGGGAGGATGTAGAGGTCAATGTTTACTATAATCCCACGTGAGTCATGCTCAGTGTGAGAAACAAGAGGCAGCGAAGACCTGACGATCACGTCGTGAAAGGTGCATCCGTGGGAAGTGGAATGGGGCTCACACGTGGTCAGCAGCCCAAAATGGAAACAGGGGCTTACGCGTGGTCTAAATCCCAAAGAGGAAACAGGGGCTTACGCGTGGTTAGAGGCCTAGGGAGATGGAGATTGGGACTTACTCCAGGGTGGAGGCCCGGTGGTGACAAATCCAAGAGGGAGAGGAATGGGACTTCGAGGATCCTTGTGCACATCTCTCCTATTAGTCCTTGGTACCGAGGAAGAGAAGAGGAGAAGGGGTGCTACCTCCTACAAAAAATGCTAGGGACTTACACCAAGTTGGTTGCCCTTTCCTGACAGACAGACGTCATTTCGATAAAGAGGATCTCATTCCATGTGAGGAATGATTTCACTCCCGTGGAGACCAGTGGGCGTAGAGAATGTCCGATATGGGGAACCCCGCGTATGATGCATGAGGGGATGCCACAGTTTTACATCATGTGTTGAGAAAGATGGTGCTTGACAGTTTAACTTCCTGTATCTCGAGCGAGGCGGGTTCACTCTGCACCCCCTAGGACTTACATAACTGATACACGCCCGCCCTTGAGGAAGGGAAGGCATCAGCAATGTCGTGGTGAGGGGGTGTTATGGAGTGATCCATTAAGGGGTCCACATTAGCGTGGCTATGTAAAGAATAAATAGTCGTTAGCGTGCCTATGCGAAGAATCATGAGGTGAAGCAACGCAATGGGAATTACCACCCAAGGGACTTTGAAATCACTTCGTGCAAACCTGGAGGGTCGCACGAAAAAAGGAGTTGCGGAGAAAAGGGGTTCATAGGTAGAAGCCTCGTGAAGCTTTGGTGATCCATGTAGTGGAGGGGCTTCGTGAAGGGGTATTCTTCATGAAGTGAAGTGACCTAGCCTATTCATAGGGAATATGCGCATATGTAAGGTGCTTCGCAAAGTGGAAAGGCATTCACGAAGCAGTGATTTGTGAAGCAAGGGTGACCTACGAAGCGTAGCATTGAGAAGAAATGTGCTTCGTGAAGCATAGTTAACCTACCTTAACATATGGGTCACATGTTCATAGAGGGTATTTATCGAAGTATAAGTGCTCCGTGAAGACCCAAGTCCCCTTGGGGATCCCCTTCCTTCACGGAGGCCCGTGGGCTTTGCGAAGGGAATCCCTCTTTAAATAGGGGATGAATTCAAGCCAGGGGAGAGGAACTTCGTGATGTTAAAGTACCTTGAAGAGATAATGGTTCATAGAGAATAAATATCTTTGTGATTTGAGAGTTAGGAAGAAAAAAGGTCATAGGATCCATCCTTTGGGCTCGAGGGGAGCCTGATATTTATAGGCAAGAGGCGTCGTGAAGCAGATCTTGCTGGGCAGGAAGACACATGAAATTTGTCCATAATCATGAAGCCTCCCACCTCCTTGCTCCACAGTGGTTTCTCAAACATCAAAGGGGTTCACGGAGCCTCCCACCTTCTTTCTCCGTGGTGGGTTCGCAAATGTCAAATGGGTTCGCGGACCCTCTCGCCTCTTTTCTTTACATCTGGTTCTCAAATGTCAAATGGGATTATCGATCCTCCCACCTCTTTGCTCCACAGTGGGTTCTCAAAAATCAAATGGGTTCGTGGTGCCTCCCTCCTCCTTTCTTCACGGAGAGTTCGCAAAGGGGGAGCTTTGTGTTGGTCACGGTGTTGCAGGACTCTGCAGGACAGATTTTTGTGGTAGCCCCAAAGGCTTTCCATGTGTTCTTGTTCTTCCCAAATTTTGGCACCAACAATTGTAGACTTTGGTCATGGGGTTCTATTCCTCTGCTTCTTCCCTGCCATTTCTTCTTCTCTTCCCTTTCAGTGATAAGAGCCTCTAATTCAAGTGCATATCCCCCATATTTTCTTCTGGATTCTTCATTCAACATTCTATATTTCAACATTTCCACGGTGAGAGTTCCATATAGAGTTGAATTACTGACTGAAAAAACTAGTGTGTCTCACATATTCAATAAATAACTCAATGTCAACAATGCCTAAAAATCATCATAAATCATCATTTTCATGGAATTCAACTGATCAAAAATACTTTGGAACTTTCTTATGTGCTATGATGCGTTGGTCCCATTTTTTACTTCAAGTTGACAAGATGATGTATCAGGTTTTATTGGTTTTGTATGGTTGTCCTCGTATACATATTTTCCAATTTTCACTAAATAACAGAAGCATCATGTTCATTGGAAAGTTTTTGGAAGATACTATTGTTGATCCACTATCTGATTTGGGCAACACACTTTCTATTGATCATGACCCGCACCGCATTAACTAGCGAGGTACCAGTTGTCGTCTTCCCACTAGATTGATTGTTTGTTGACGATTCCTCCACTTTCACTACAATGGGCTTAGTGGTCTCCACTATTGGTTTCTACAAATATTTATTATACAAAAGATCCTCAATTTTGGGTTTTCAGATAGAATAATTAAAAGTTGTAAACTTAATCATGTTATCGGTATTTTATTTCATTTATACATTTATAATTTTAAAAATCTAACCATACTAATGTGTCCAGAAATGTCTAAATATCTAGAATCAACTCTTAGATCATTAAAAATGGACTTCAAATGGCTAATATATAGCCAAAACAATTTCAACAGTCTAGATTGACTGATGAGGTGTCACTGACGTGGCTCACCAGAACAGTGGTTGGAAACATCGCCGGAAGGGTTTTTTTAATGTATTTTTAAAATATTTTTTTTAAACTGGATAGGGTTCCTGGTATTTTTAAAAAAGGGTCCTGAGAAGCGTGAACCACATTAATGCTTCTTCCCTCACTAGGAATCTTGAACAAGATTCGTGCTTCCTGTGTGAATTTTATGAAGGAAGTGTGAATGGGGTACATGCTTCCTCCAGAATTTTTAATTTAAAATTCATCAATATTTATAAATAATAATTAAATATAAATACATATTAATTAAAAAATCATCAATATGTATAAAATATCAAAAAATATTAATAAATATTAATACATTTTAATTAAATAATCAAAAATATTAATAATAGTGTTCATGCCCATTTTGATCAACTGGTCTGATTCTTAGTGCACTGCTCGATCACCAGTAGTGTTTGTTCATCAATTTTTGAAGCAAATCCATACATCCAAATTTCTTTACAACTAAATATGTCAATATGTTAATATCTATACTTTATGTTACCAAACATTCATTCCACTTCCTCTCTCATATATTAACAGCAAGTAAAAAGTTCAAGGGAAAAGGGTATCAGTTCATACTTAAGAAATGTGTCATCCATTATTTCACTCTAAGTTTATGTGAGCCATACTCGGTGTAAAAAACAATATAATTTGATTTTGGAAACAATTTTGTCCTCTACCAACTAATCATGATACCATAATAAATGATAAATCATGTACTTATCATCAAGGGTAATCTAATTTTATTTTAGGATGAAGATATTAAATGATATATGAAACTTTTATTAGAACAATCAACCTAAAACTCGTGCACTCAATTTAAAAAATAGATCAAAAACATTCAAGCTCAATAAGAAGGATAAGTGGTCTTTGAGAACATACATACATCAACTTTTCTTATGTCATTGATTAATTCAATTACAAACCCTTTTTATTGAGTTTATTTTTTGTTAACAAAGGAAAATATATTTATAAAAATATAACTCTTTCAATAAAATGATCTTCAGGATACTAAAAATATGATCAAACCATGATGATATATTTTTATACTTATTATCTTGGATATGATAACACATTCTTAAAATTCATAAATGATGACACTATTTCTTATTTGTATTTGAAAACCAATTGAGTAATCATTCAAGGATGATAACTTCTTCATATTTTTTATCAAGAATTGATAACACTCACTGCTTATCATGTTCTCCCCCTGAGAACTTGGTTCGCCATCAATTCCTTACATCATAAGAATAGATAAAATAAATAATGATTAAGGAAATATGGTGGATCTTCCTTACTTATTAATGTGAATAGGAAGGTTGAGTTTTTTTCTCAATGAAGTTGGTCCAATTCCTTTAGTATTCATGATTGCACATCTGAACATTTTTTCTGATTTATATTGGTGTAATAAGGATCTCTTCACATTAGATTCTGATTTTTATAGAGATTTTTCCCTTATTATCCTTCATGGATTATGCAATATTAACCCTCTTAAGGATTGTTTCTTATTCTAAAAGAATATCAAATCAATATTTTTCATATGTCCATAATTTTATCACATGATGAAGGTATTTTAATCTTAAAATACTCTGGTGGAGATTGTGTACCAATAGAAATCGTCTCCTTATTTTATAAAGTATAGATATGTATCTTCTCAAAATTGACCAAATCAACTTCTAATTTCACACATCTCATAGTGTGGTTTTTCAAATATTCAATTATAATCACCTACTCTTCACAAATATCCATTATTCATTCAAATTCTTCTTTGTGCAACTTAATTTTTTTAACAAAGATTCATGTTCCATGATCTTCGAGGATTTTACATCTAATTTAAAATCATTGAGATCAATAATATTTTTAAATATTTCTTCAAGTTCACAGATCTTTTCATTCAGAGTATTTTTGAATTCAAAATAATTAATATTATTAATATTTATTAATGAATTTAAGAATATTATTTATTATACATATATAGATAATAATACTAAGTATTAATATGAATATCAAATAGTAATTATTGATTTTGGTAGATAATTTGATAACAGTAAGATGCTTATTGAAAATAATAATAGAACTCTATAAATGATAACAGTAGGGAACATACAACATGTATCAAAAATCTAATATCAATCAAATCTATGCCTATGGCCTGGATTCTCCTCTATCCCACAACCAAATATATATAGGATGTGTCTACACCGTGTCTGTCTATGTCTCCACTCTGGCATTTGCTAAAACTATATATCATCATCGGTAGCCACCTCCACATCCTCCTGTGTGACAAGCGGTGGATGTATAGTCTCACTGCATGTACCCTATCCTATCTCTAAGGATAATGGATACTAGCTGGAAATCTTGACAACATATGAATAAGATGGTTGTTGTGTTGCGGATGTCTATAAAGTATGTCGTAATAAATAATCCAGCTCAAACCAGTCAATATCTATATTTGCCTCTGGTTGTGACTGAGAAGCTCAAGGATCATCTGGATGATCATGATGAACACCCTCCTCCTATGGAACATCAACATCCATAACAAGTCCTTCTCTCCCTAGTATATCTATATCAGGCTCAACATCCTTAACATCGTGTACTGGATCAAAGAAAATGTCATGATAAATCTCATCCATTAAAGGAATCAACTCTGCCACAGCGCTATTAAAATATATATGGTAAAATGCGCCTCTTTCTATTGAATCAAAGATATAAAGGAGACAAGTGATATGAACATCCTGTGAAAAAAATTCTCCTACTAAGTAATGTTAATAAAAATCTATTCAACAGAGGAAGGAATAATGAATACCAAATCATGAAAGCCTCATCTATGTCATGTCAGAAATCTGACTGGGGACCTATAGTATCGGGATGCATAATCCAACTGATCCAATAAATACAAACGTATTATACCCACCCCTCGTAACTGGGACTCCTATCGTATATCTCATAGATCAATATATGTGGCATGATATCTCCTCCAATCAAAGTCTCTCTTCCCTGACATATTCAGGGAATGCAGTGAAGGTAACTGACTAAGCAAGTTAGGAATAAGCTAAAGGAATCTAAACTACCTCATAACTCTGTCAGTCTGATGCCACTCGACAATATGAAAATGAATCAATAGAACCGTGCATGATCCAGTAACAAGAATTTTTATACAATACTGTGAGACTCTGGATGATATCATCAGTATATGGAATCCATATAATCTGAAAGAAAAAATGAATAATCAATTAATAAATGAATAGATGTACAGTAAAGAATAATTATTTAATAATATAAATAATAATCACTTACATATTCTAACCTAAGGTTGTCTAGCATAATTTTGTAGGCATGGACGTCGTGTCTAGTTGTATCTAAATGCCGATGTTACTAACTCCACCTGTAGATAAAATTGTTATAGTTACATTTTATAATAGAAAGTTATTCAATTGATTTAGACATTATAAGGAAGGAATAATATACCATCGTCCATGTGGAAACTCTGCTGCAATATCTACAGGCAATGGCGCACAAGTATGTGGAGCTAAGCGAGGGATGTGCTCTCATACGCACATCTGTAGAAGAATAACGCATCCTATGATCTGTATCTTATTGATGCAATATGCACTACATATCACCCTGTATGTATATGGAAGACAAGAAACCCCCCAGTTATACCGACCTTTCTAGTCCAAAATCCTCTAGTAAAGGTAAATACATCATATGTACAAATGTAGTGGATTGATCAAAAAAAATCGTGCCACCGATCAACCTCAAAATATAAGCATGTGAAAATCACAGCATGGTGATATTGTTAGCATCCTCTTCTAAATGTGTGAAGTGATGGTCTAACCAGGGAATGCATAATCTACTATCAATGAAAAACCTTCCATCGTCATTGACCTCTATGCCCAGTAATCTATGAACAAGATCGAACCAATCTACTCTGATTTGGCCTATCATGGTTGCATCATCGATGGGGAGGCCCAACATAATGGACACATCCTGTAGTGTAATAGTCATCTCCCCCTCTATAAAATGGAATGTATGTGACTCTGTCCTCCATATCTCTACGAGCGCAATAATGAGATGATGTTCGACAAAGGTGAATTCACACATCGCTACGCCATAGATCCCAATGCGATGAATATGGGGGATGATAGAAAGAGGTGATGTGTCATGATGGAAATGATGAGATCTCTGTAAACTCAAAGGAGACACTATATGTCCCTCTAAAACTAGTCGTGAAACATGAGTAGTTTGGGATGTGAGCAATGGAGGACCTTTCATCTGCAAAAATGACACCATTGTTACTTTTTTTATAGTGAATTCAATAAAGATTGTAATTTTTGTTTGAAAAACTATAATAATCAAAATAAGGTAGACAAATATATATTGGTGGTGTTGTTGGTTTAGTTAATTAATTTCTTATTTTATTGATCTCCAATGAAGTTTAATTTATTCTAATTTTTTTTATATAAATTAGCAGTGATGAGAAACCCGAATTGAACATGTGGATGCATGATATATTCATTTTCTATGTATGTTTATTTTTTAAATAGTTATAGTATCACAAAATTCTTTTTGATAAAATCCATAACTGAAAGAAACCAAAATTGAAATAGGTTAGAAATGGAGTAAGTTTTAAATAAAAGGATTAATTACTAAAACTTCTAAATATGAAACAAAATATACACATTCATGATAAAATAAATAGACTTGATCATGGATTACGGTAAGTAGAGCTCTATCCTTCCACTTGGGGACATCTCTTACGAGTATATCCTTTTGCGTGAAAAATGTTGCATCATAGTCCCCCTCTTCATTTTTGAGGTCAATCCATCTCATTTCTAATTCAAGTAGACTTTGGTCTTCATCAAGAGTGCAACCTGGTAGTATGAATCCAATAATTTAAAAAATGATATAAATTTAAAGAAAACATAAATGAAAGAAAAACAAACTTACGAAACCTGGAAATATCAGGGATGATAGTCAACTGATCAGTAGGAAATGTGATAGAATGAAAGTCACCAACAGGCATCCAAGATGCACTATAACAGTTAACCAAAGTGCTTATATGATACATCAAGTCAACATAGGGCTCTCATGATATATTTACCGAAGAAAAAGCTGAAAAAACATGTGCATAGGGATATCTCAATGCCTAAAAGTTGCTACAATCAGAGTACCTATTATCCAACATAACCACATGCACTCGACTATTGGTGAATGTAGCCCGATCATAACACCTCTTACCTGAAATATCCTCTTTTCCTGATCAAAGGTTAGAACATTCCATCTTGAAGCCTCGTGTGGTATCTGGTTAATGTCACTTTGGAAATACATAGTAAAATTCATTCAATTTTCCATCCTATAATAGGCCTTTTGGGACCATTCAATAAATTAGTGCACACAACTATAAAATGTCTCTTGCACTAACCATGTGATCAGGAGTTTGTGCACACCTTTGAGGACCCCATTTATGCACTCTACTATATTAGTGGTCATATGGACATATCTCCTACCACCATCATATATTAATGACCATTTTTCCTTTGAAATCTGTATCATATATTCATACACATCTTCATTAGCCCTTAGAATCACTTCAAGATGTCGATCAAACCTTTCATGTTAGGGCTCATATGATGAAACACTAAGATAATAATGTATTAAAAAGGATATTAAATTTTCTTTAAAAAATATAAGTTTAGAAAAACATACCCAACTTGAGGATCATCTTCTTTATTGCCTCATATCTGAAATTATTATGCACATTACTTGAAATATATCTAATTAAATGTCAATGATAATAATTCTACTCTTTCCATAAAACCCTATCACTATTTACATCCTTTATAATTGTTTAATGATGATCATATATCATACATTCTCCCTGATTTTGTGTGACATGAATGCGTACACAGGCCAAAAATCAGCTCTAGGTTTCAAATTCTCTTTTTTAATAATAAATAATGAAAGTGGTAGAGGAGCACGATTACCATCCTATGTGACATCAATGAGTAGAACACCTATATAATTTCAATAAATAAAAGTGTCATCAACCTGAATAAATTATTTACAATAGGGAAAAGTGGTGATGCATGGCATGAATCCCCAAAAAATACTATTGAACTTTACCTTTGATTGATCAAATTAGTGAATGGGGGACACATACTCAACAGTGTCCAAATGATAAATAATATAATTGTTGAGAGACAAAAATTCCATAAGTTGTGGCAACATTTCATAAGATTCATCCCAACCACCAAACACTTTTATAATTGCCTTCTGTTTTTTATTCTAGGATTTGTTATAGGATATTTTATAGTTAAACAACTATTAAATTCTTTCTTAAACAAGGGAAATGGGAACATCCTGACATGTTCATATCATCTCTATAGTAACAGTTGATATAAACTCTGCATCAAGTGAAGAGTGATCATGTGACAAGATTAGATGCACACAAGTGTGTGGGCCTTCTAATTTGGTTATCTTCCAACATGAAAAAAAAATTATCATATATTTCCCTTAATCAAAATTTACATTCTGGCCCATATTTTTCATATCAAAATAGATATTTTGTCTTCTTCGACTCATCAACCACAAATGTGAAATGTCACTCTATATGGTATTGTTTTATCATATTTTTTATGGAAAGTTTACTTTCAAACTCCTACCCGACATAAATGACGTTATCATTTGATGTAGATCTATTCCCTTAATGTCAGGGAATTTAGAAGCTGGTGTAATGACATCCCAATCAAAATGTTTTTCACATGACATTCCTTCAACTAAGGAACTCAATATTAAAGGATTATTGCCACCGTCTGGTGGATGTTGTGGGTGTTTGTCTCTCATAGGAACCTCAAAAGGTCCATTCCCCACATCACCCTCACCCACATCATCTCCTGATGCCTTAGTAGATACTTCATCCTCAAATAAGCATTCATTCACTATATTAACAGTACACAAAAGGATATCCCCTACATTTCCTTCCAAATTATGATCATCTTATTCATAATTTGGTTATATCACAAGAGTCATATGAGGAGGTAATGAATAAGAGTGTTGTGAAGGAATGACTTCTACAAAGCTTACAAAACATGGTTGTATAGTAGTAGGTTGCACCACATCAATATAAAAAATCACCATATACAATTCCATCAAACCATTACTACAATGTTGCCTGAATAACAAAGATCCATCCATCCAATCCTTAGAATCGACCATAGGGTACTTGGTGTGCTATAAAAATTCAGGATATTGAAGATTTTGATATGTTAATGAAGTAATTAATTGATCAGCCCTCAGTTTTAACTGACTATGAATCTTATTGTGAACTTCATCCAATGTCAGAAAACCATGAAGATTTTCCACTCTTCCAGGTGGAAAACTATAGCTAAAACCTTGATCGGTATAAATTAGTTCATTGTTGCAATATATTTGCGTAAACATGATTACCTAGAAAAGAGTAATTAATAAAATATTATATACTGCATAAAAATTTTAAATTATTTAAATTGGTTATGATTGAATAATTGACTTGATCTTGAGACATTTTCTATGGATTGGTTTATCACTATTGAGGTATAGTGATGGTGATATTATTACCAAATCAAATTTAATAAAATGTTATATATTTTTATACCACATCATCAAATGTTTCATAAATTCTAATTACTTATGAATAAATAACCATGACTTGATCTTCAGACTTATTATGGATTAGTTTATCATTATCTGATAAACTAACCAAAACCTATGGGTGAACTTATAGAGTTTCTACTATCAAATATTTTAATAACCTCCAATCTCTTTTTAAATAGCAACGCCTCTTGTCAAACGCCACTTGTGGAACGCCTGTTCTCGAATGCCTCTTCGAAAACGCCTCTTGTCGATAACATTTTTATTACAAATTTACTCACATGCATGTGAGGGGGTCTAGGGGTATGAAATAAATAACATTTTTTAAGCGAATATGCAGGTCCTTACATACTTAGTAAGGAATGACTTGCAGATCATCAATGCAGAAAAGAAAATGCAATTATTACAAATTATATAACCACATGCACAAAAAAAAATACATGCAATTTCAATTATGCATTGGTTGGTCATCTCAAGATCAGTCATCACACAATACTCTTAACATGTTTTTCGGTATACTTATTATGTTCTACATATTATATAACTTTACCTATTACTAGATGAAATATATATTAAATATCTACACCTTTTTTTCCAAAAAATCAACTTTTCAATGTGTGTGTGTATATATATATATATAATAATAGAATTTAATAAATGTAATTAAAAGTAATATAATTTACACTTACATAACAACTATTACTATACTGAACAGTTATGTTATTTTCAATTTTATAAAATTGCATATATATATATATATAATATTTTTTTGTCATTCTACTACTTTCCAAAATATAAGTAATTATATTTTATACTTTATTACTTGAAAGAATAATTATTTATACTTAATATAATTTAAATTTATTGATTAAAATTATTATTAGTAATAAATAAAAGTAATATAATTTTCACTTACAAAAAAATCATTAAAATAATATAAAATTATGTTATTTTCAATTTAATAAAATTACATATATATATTTTTTTGTCATTTTTATACTTTATAATATTTAATTAAATATATTTCATACTTTATTACTTAAAATAATAATTATTTAAGCTTAATATAATTTAAAATTATTATTTATAGAAAAAAATTTATACCATTAACAAAAATAATTATATTTTTTTAATAAATTTAAATATGTTACTTAATATAACCAATATATTTTTAATAAATTATATAGCTACTATATAATTTAAATTTATATTACTTTAAAAATAACATATTTTATATACAAATAAATCTATTCAACTCTCCATTTAAATTAAAAATATATACTTTTTTAAAAACAATTTTATTTCTCTAAATATAAATTATATTTTAGGCGCGCCATATTTAAATTTCCTAAACATTAAATATGAATTATATCATACAACAAACAATAACTCATTTATAAAGTGAATCATACAAAATACATTAATTTATACATTCATACATGCATCAATACATATTAAATAAATAAACCATACAAACAAACACTAATTTTTACATCCATATAGTCATGCATCACATATTAAATAAATAAATAATACAAACAAAATAAATAAACACAATTACACAATTAAAATTTTAAATAGAAATTTTACCTTCTTAAAAGCTATAAATATCTGTTGAGAAATATTTTTTGCAGGACTTCGCAACAAAAACCATAGGAGAGAAATGACATTTGGGGGGGGGGCTCTCCTTTTATAAATTTTGACCAGGCGAAGACGTGAACCATGTTCATGCCTCCTCCATGACCTTTGCAAAGCGTTAATAGAGTTCATGCTTCTTTGGCAGCAGAAAGAGATGTGTGAACCTCGTTCACGCTTCTTCCTCGGATCGGAGAAGCATAAACACGATTCACGCTTCTTGGGACCCTTTTTTAAAAATATCAGGAACCCTATCTTGTTTTAAAAAAAATAAAAACCCATTAGAAAAAACCCACCCTCGCTGGAAAGTTTTTGTCTGTGTGAACAGTGTCGTCTTCTCCGGCAAGGGGGTACTCTAGCACCTGAGGTTTGATCGAAATTTTGACCGGCTCTACTACCTTCATTTCAGATCTGTTTTTTACATTGTTTTCATCGTTGGAATTGTCTCACCAAACTCTTCATGGATCTAGCCTCGAAAAAAATTCTGGACAACTTCAATTTTCCAGTCGCCGGAAAACTTCGTTGTAGCGTTGTTGTTTCACTCCTGATGACTTTGATACCACTTTGTTGGGACAGCGGAGATTTGTGGCAATGAAAAACACACAAACATATGGAAAAATAGAATAACATGAGAGATTTAACATGGTTCAACAATGGTGCCTATATCCACAGGAGAAGGGGGCCTTTCTATTTCTCTCTCTTCAGATATTACATCGGAGGATCACACAAGAGGATTACAATGGAGTTTTTTCTCTAGTTACAATTCATGGGATTTAATATCGTTTAAATAGAGGAAGCAAAACCATTTTTTCTTTCAGATGTTGGGTAGTTCATCTACCCATGAAAATCTCTTGGCTTTTGGTTGCTCGTCTACGATTGGCCGCCCACCAAGGAAGACTCGCTGTAGTGGTTGATGACAAAGGAGAAAACTTCTGTTGAAAAAAGAATCTCACAATTGGGAGTGGCCCCAAAAATTATAATAGTGGGTCTCATTAAAATCTCCATCGATAAGTGTAGGACCATGAAAATAATTCCTGAGAGTTTTAATTAGATCCCAATATTTCCATTTATCTCATGATCCCAACCATCCATAAAAACCAATAAAGTGTCATGCGGGTTCTCAAGGTTGGCACGTAGAAATATCAATGTGGTTTTGGGAGAATTTAGCCACATAAACCTCAACCTTCTCCTTCCACGTGAGGCAAAGACCACCCACATGGCTCATTCATCCAACAGGAAAGCAATTTTGAAAATTGACTTTATAATCGAACCCTTTAATGCCCTTGATTTCCAACATGGTCTTGGATATAAAGACCACATCGAGGCTATGTTTGGAACTCCATAAACGGGACATTAAAACTATTCATGGGTTTCCAAGTCCAAGATAGTTCCTATATAAGAGTTTCATGGTGTTTGGTGGGACCGGTCCTTATCATCCTCCACCTCTAGAAGATAAATCCTCATTCCACACTCAAATGACCTTAAACTTTTCTAAAATCCTGGTAAAACACCATCCTCTAGATCGTTGTGTCATCTCTTATTACTGCACATTTTAGATTTCATCTTCTCAAGATTTCTTCCATTCTTATCCCTTTTTTCAAGTTATATTCTGCACTAAAAAGAACCTGATCTAGAACAAATATTAAATATTTCATAAGGGGGGACCCCGATGGAATCTCCTCCTCTGAAGGAGTGGGATATAGACCTTGATAAATTGATAAAACCCTCTCATGATGAGGAGAGACTTTTGATGACTCCTATACTTTTGGACATTGGTTAAAATTATAGAAATTTGACTGAGGCCCCGTATTCTGAAATAACATGTCATTGTTCATATTTTTCATGGAAACCATTTGATCTAATGTCATCGGCCTTCTAGCCACAATGATGTTCAAAGAGATATCAGGAGTCCTGTCATCCTTTGGTATATTTGAAAGATAGCCTCTGCTCGAAGGAAATGATTGGTCTTTAGTTGACAGACTAGAACAAGACACACTTATGAAAACATTAGAAAATGAAGGTGGGCCCACTGATACTACTGACTTTAAACCAAGAAGGTTTGATGCCTGGACTTCTATAAAGATTCTCACTATCCTTCTACTTTTCAGACTCTGAAATAGATAACCCCCCAATCGGTTTAGCACATAGCCACGAGCCATACTACAGAGTTATCCAACCTTATGGTTCCATATTTTTCATCCGATAATCCTTGACACCATGACCCACAAGTCTACTAAAAAATTAAAAGTGGGTAGCTTTCCAAATTCAAACGACACTTGAAATTAAGAATCTAAAAAATTCAAAAACAATCTCATATAATGGGTTGTGTGATATCTAATGTAACCCTTATTATCATCGTTAGTCCCCACTGGATCAGGTCTAAAACATCCTACTCAATAAACTCCATGATAGTGTTTCCAATCCCACACATTACTCGTTCATTCTTTCTTGTGGATGGAATGCCTCTCACATGGATCCAAAAAGGGAAATGAGAAAAATCTATTTTGAAAATATTGAATTCATTATCAATATCCTTGATCACAGTGAGATGATTATCAAACGACCAAGGTTGGCCTTTTAGCACATGACTCTTTCATTAAAAAATTAAAATATGTTCAACCTAGATTCAATTTCTCTAATAGAAACACCATCCTCCATTCCCCAAATAGATTTCAATACTTCTCAATGCATTGATATTATAGGGTTGGATTGTAGTAAACTTTCCGACCAAGAGAAGGGAGAGGCATTTATAAAATGAATCATCCTTTTTAGTGATAACTTTAATCTGGTATTTCTCTTGGTTAGTCAGAGAAAACATATCTCATTGCTCTAATAGATTGTCTTCTATATCACAGACAAAATTTCAAGAGAAAACCACAGATCCTCCGAAAAGGAAAAAATGCAGAGGAACAGATGAAGAGAGGAGGCCAGTCCCACTTGAAACACAACAAAGGATCTAGATAACTAAGAAAAAGTATAAACGACACAAAGGTGCACCAATGACAACCTAAGAAACCCTAAGAGTTGAACCTCCCATCAGTGATAGGACTCTCCACCCATTTATTTATATGATGTGTTATACATTAATATGTTTAGAACATATTGATTGAGTTGAAGGTATAATACACACAAGTAAATCTCTAAAATCATGCATGCATGAATGGATTGAAAGAGAAGTGAAGATATACATGAGATGCATGAAGAAATGATGAGGATAATAAAAACCCTCAAAATGCTAAGTTTTTTATTCTTTTGAGAGCAAACACTCGTGAATACCATGATCATTCAGTGTGAGTTGAAGGTTCCATGGTTATAAACTTAATCAGACAGTTCCATTCACATAAAAAATATGGGATATCAATTTCCATTAAAGAATATAAGAGACAAATTTTTTCTCACATTATTCATTAATACGATATCTCTCATGACACACTCAATGTATCCCACCTCACTGCGAGCATATGTCGTCATAGTTTTTATCAACGCATTAAAGTATATGACTCATGATATGCATTAATAATGATTTTAAATTTAAAATAATCATCACACATGTTTGCAGATAGGAACATCCAATGACACATTTAAATGTGAATTTCCTACTAGTGGATCATGTTCCCGTAATCTCCTTACTTGAGATTACCAAGGATGAACTTCATGAGAAGAAGTCTCAATGTCTTGTGAGCCCTCTACCCTTGATAGCCTATATCATTTGTGTCTCATTAAATGATATCGTCCGAGCATAAAACATATATTTAATAATATTTTCATAGCACTTCTAGGTTCTCATCATAGCGAGGAACTGTTGTGGATTTTCAGCATGCACTATTGGAATTTTACACTTTACCAACGGTTCACAACCATTGGTAAAGGCCTGGAAACCGTTGGTATATAGTATACCAACGGTTCCCTCAACCGTGGCCAAGTAAGCTGTGACAATAGTCCTATACCAATGATTCTGTGAAAACCATTGGTATAGGTGTCAAAATAGAAGGTATACCAATGGTTTTCTACAAACCGTTGGCATATGTGTGTTAAATTATAACATATACCAACGGTTTGTGAAACCGTGGGTATATGTTTGTTACACTTATACCAACGGTTGTAAACTGTTGGTATAGAGGGGATATGGCAAGCCATAAGGCTATACCAATGGTTTTGTTATAACCGTTGGTATAAACCTATACCAATGGTTATAACAAAACCGTTGGTATAGTTATATTATAGAATCTATACCAATGGTTTTGAAAACTGTTGGTATACATTTGCTCAACTCCAAAGCAGAAACATAGAAACACACCTCCCCCTCTCCAGACCTGCAACAACACCAATACAAAATCCCCATCCAAAGTATTCAAAATTTAGAATTCATTACAGAATTTAGAAATTTAGAAATTTAGAAATTCAAATTCAATAACACACATAAGAGAAAAATCCTACATGTTATAGGAAATGCAATAACACCCATAAGAGTATTCCAAATTTAGAATTAATTCCTCACTCAAACCACAACACCAACACACATAAGAGTATTCAAAATTTAGAATTCATTCCTCACTCAAACCACAACACCAATACACACAAGAGAAAAAACCTATATGTTATAGGAAGTACATGGGATGTTTAGTCATGGTCTTGGGTTGAGTATCTTAAAACCAACAGAAAAACTTGGGTATAGTGGACAAGGATCATGATACCCATAAGATAGAAAATGGTAGTGGTCATGTTCTTAGACCTAGGATGAGTTATAGGAAGCACATGGGATGTTTATATTCCTCTAATGATTATGTATCCATGTATAAATGGTTCCTGATGTGTTGGTGAGAATCATTGGCCAATCTCGACATATGAGATGGGTTACCGGAATAGCCTACATGTTTTTCATAGACTTTTCAATTAGAATAAGGGGGTATGTGTCTAATTGTAATTTGCTCTCCTGAGTGTGATGTGAGATAAATCCCCATCTTGGGTAGTGGGTATGAATATTCAATTAAGTCTTTGGTATTTGGTTCCCAAAGGAACTTTGGTTTGGTCCTAGAACCCACTATTTGAGGATGGGATTGAAGTGATCCATGGGGCTATGGTGTCACCATATGTATTCCTCACCATTGGGGTATTTTTATGAGACTTTGAAACTTATTTTTCAAGAATCTATGTGTAGCCTTGTTGACCAATTTGTTATATGGTATGCTTGAGTGTTCATAGGTTTCATATGAAATCACTATATGATATTTATTTGTTGTATGTTATTGTATAGAATGAATGACCCGTGATTGAGAATTAGAACATGAGTGTTGGTGCATGTTCATGATGGGATGTCGAGACTCATTCCTAATATAATTCATGTTTTTCTATATATACTATGACACATTGTGTTTCAATCTATGCCTTGTGAATATTTTCTTCTAATAACGTATAACCAATAGACCATATTTTATTTTTTATCCCTTAATTTCAAGAATCTATGTGTAGTCTTGTGAAAATTTTTCGTATGCCAGTTGTTGTTTTCACTTAAAATGTTGTCCATTTCAAACAAAAGTGAGACACTTTGAGTGATACCAGTCACACTGTGCCTCGGATTGAGGTGGGGGATGTCTGAGGGGTGGGGGGCTGTCTGGGTGGTGTGTGGGGCTATTTGGGGGGTGGGAGGGCTATCTGGGTGGTACGGGGGGCTGTCCGGGGGGTGGCGGCTGTCTGGGGTGAGTGGGGGGTTGTCCGGGGGGTGGGGGCGATCTGGGGGGTGGAGGGGCTTTTAGGGGGTGGGGGTCGTCCAGGGTGAGGGGGGAGTGCTGTCCAGTGGGTGGCGGGTCTGTACGGTGGGTGGGGGGTTGTCCAGGGTGGGGGGCTGTCCGGAGTGCATTTTCGACCACTGAAGTCACACGACACCTCCGATTGACATGTCGTCTGGTCGACCATTTCACAATTAACCCACTCTTTGTTTTTGTCTGATTTCATGGTATTCTAAGGTCGTTCGGCCGGTTTTGACCACCCCACGCATGCTTTTCAAGCGCGCCAAACACCTAAAAAACACATATTCTACCATGCTATGCAAACCACGCGTCCTAATGATGTGTCGTCTTTTTTTAAACCTCACAAATAATAATTAGGGTGTTTTCGTGTGATTTTAAGTCATTCCGATCTGGTTCGGTATGTATTTGACTGTAAAATGCATGTTTTGGTCATTTACGACATGCAGAGTGTGTTTTCGGACACCGCGGTCACACGACACCTCTAGTTGATGTGTTTTCTACTCGACCATTTCACAATTCACCCACCCTTTGTTGTCGTCCGATTTCATGGCATTCTGAGGTCGTTCGGCTGGTTTTGACCACCCCACGCACGCTTTTCAAGCGCACCAAACACCTAAAAAAAACATATTCAACCATGTTGCGCAAACCACATGTCTGAATGACGTGTTGTCTCCTCATACATCTTAAGAATAATAATTAGGGTGTTTTCGTGTGATTTCAAGTCATTCTGATGTCGTTCGGTATGCATTTGACCGTTAAACGCATGTTTTGGCCATTTACAACATGTGGAGTGCATTTTTGGCCACCGCGATCACACAACACCTCTGATTGACATGTAGTATGGCCGACCATTTCACAACTCACCCACCCTTTATTATCGTCTGATTTTATGGCATTCTGAGGTCGTTCGGTCAGTTTTGACAACCCCACACACGCTTTTCAAGCGCGCCAAACACCTAAAAAACACATATTCAGTTGTGTCACACAAACCGCGCATCTGGATGATGTGTCGTCTCCTCGTACACCTCATGAATAAAAATTAGGGTGTTTTTGTGTGATTTCAAGTCATTCTGATGTCGTTCGGTATGCATTTGACTGTTAAACGCATGTTTTGGCCATTTACGACATGTGAAGTGCGTTTTCGACCATCGCGGTCACACGACACCTCTGATTAATGTGCCTTCTGGCCGAACATTTCAAAGTTCACCCACCCTTTGTTTTCGTCCAATTTCATGCTATTTCGAGGTCGTTCGGCTGGTTTTTACCACCCCACACATGCTTTTTAAGCGCGCCAAACACCTAAAAAACACACATTTAGTCGTGCCGTGCAAACTGCGCATCCAAATGACATGTTGTCTTTTCTTACACCTCATGAATAATAATTAGGGTGTTTTTGTGTGATTTCAAGTCATTCTGATGTCTTTGGGTATGTATTTGACCGTAAAACATATGTTTTGGCCATTTACGACACGCAGAGTGCGTTTTCGGTCACCGCGGTCACACGACACCTCTGATTGACATGTCGTATGGCCGACCATTTCAAAATTCACCCACCCTTTATTGTCGTCTGATTTCATGGCATTATGATATCGTTCAACTAGTTTTGACCACCCCACACATGCTTTTCAAGCGCGCCAAACACCTAAAAAACACATATTCAGTCGTGTCGTGCAAACCGCACCTCTAAATGACGTGTCGTCTCCTCGTACACATCACGAATAATAATTAGGGTGTTTTTGTGTGATTTCAAGTCATTTTGATGTCGTTCGGTATGCATTTGACCGTAAAACACATGTTTTGGCCATTTACAACACGCAGAGTGCGTTTTCAGCCACCGCGGTCACACGACACCTCTGATTGATGTGTCGTCTGACCGAACATTTCACAATTCACCCAACCTTTGTTTTTGCCCGATTTCATGGAATTCTAAGGTCGTTCGGCCAGTTTTGACCACCCCACGCACGCTTTTCAAGCGCACCAAACACCTAAAAAATACATATTCAGCCATGTCGCACAAACCACATGTTCTAATGATGTGTTGTCTACTCATACACCTCAAGAATAATAATTAAGGTGTTTTTGTGTGATTTCAAGTCATTCTAATCTCGTTCGGTATGCATTTGACCGTTAAACGCATGTTTTGGCCATTTATGACACGCGGAGTGTATTTTCGGCCACCGCGGTCACACGACACCTCCGATTGATGTGTCATATGGCCGACCATTTCATAATTAACCCACCCTTTATTTTCGTCTGATTTCATGGCATTCCGAGGTTGTTTGGCTGGTTTTGACCACCCCACGCACGCTTTTCAAGCGCCCCAAACACCTAAAAAACACATATCCCATCGTGTCACGCAAAACGCGGGTCCAAATGATGTGTCGTCTCCTCATACACCTCACCAATAAAAATTAGGGTGTTTTTGTGTGATTTCAAGTCATTCTGATGTCGTATGTTATGCATTTGACTGTTAAACGCATGTTTTGGCCATTTACGACACACGGAGTGCGTTTTCGGCCATCGCAGTCACACGACACCTCTGATTGACATGTCTTCTGGCTGACCATTTCACAATTTACCCACCCTTTGTTTTCATCCAATTTCATGACATTCTGAGGTCGTTCGGCGGGTTTTGACCACCCCATGCACGCTTTTCAAGCGCACCAAACACCTAAAAAACACATATTTAGTCGTGCTGTGGAAACCGCACATCCAAATGATGTGTCGTCTTTTTGTACACCTCATGAATAATAATTAGGGTGTTTTCATGTGATTTCAAGTCATTATGATGTCGTTGGTTATGTATTTGACCGTAAAACACATGTTTTGGCCATTTACGACATGCAGAGTGTGTTTTCGGCCACCGTGGTCACACGACAACTCCGATTGACGTGTTTTTTGCCCGACCACTTCAAAATTCACCCACCCTTTGTTTTTGTCTGATTTCATGGAATTCTGAGGTCGTTCGGCCAGTTTTGACCACCCCACGCACGCTTTTCAAATGCGCCAAACACCTAAAAAACACATATTCAGTCGTTCCATGAAAACCATGCATCCAAATGATGTGTCGTCTCCTTTTACACCTCACGAATAATAATTAGGGTATTTTCGTATGATTTCAAGTCATTCTGATGTCGTTCGGTATGAATTTGACTATTAAACGCATGTTTTGGCCATTTACGACACGCGGAGTGCGTTTTCGGCCATCGCGGTCACATGACACCTCTGATTGAGATGAATTCTAGGAGACCATTTCACAATTCACCCACCCTTTATTGTCTTCCGATTTCATGGAATTCTGAGGTCGTTCGGCTGGTTTTAACCACCCCACGCACGCTTTTCAAGCGCGCCAAACACCTAAAAACACATATTCAGTCATGTCAAGCAAACCACACATCTGAATGACATTTTCGTCTTTTCGTACACCTCAAGAATAATAATTAGGGTGTTTTTGTGTGATTTCAAGTCATTCTGATGTCGTTGGGTATGTATTTGACCGTAAAACACATGTTTTGGCCATTTACGACACGCATAGTGCGTTTTCAGCCACCGCGGTCACACAGCACCTCTGATTAACATGGCATCTAGCCGAACATTTTAAAATTTACCCACCATTTGTTGTCGTCCTATTTCATGGAATTCTGAGGTCGTTTGGCCGGTTTTGACCACTCCACGCACGCTTTTCAAGCGCACCAAACACCTAAAAACACATATTCAGCTGTGTCGCGCAAACCGTGCATCTGAATGACATGTTGTCTCCTCATACACCTCAAGAATAATAATTATGGTATTTTTGTGTGATTTCAAGTCATTTTGATGTCGTTCGTTATGCATTTGACCGTTAAACGCATGTTTTGGCAATTTACGACACACAGAGTGCATTTTCGTCCACCGCAGTCACACGACACCTCTGATTGACGTGTAGTATGGCCAACTATTTCACAATTCACCCACCCTTTATTGTCTTCTGATTTCATGGCATTCTGAGGTCGTTCGGCCGGTTTTGACCACCCCACGCACGCTTTTCAAGCGCGTCAAACACTGAAAAAACACATATTCAGTCGTGTCGCGCAAACCGCACATCCAAATGACGTTTTATCTCCTCATACACCTCACGAATAATAATTAGGGTGTTTTTGTGTTATTTCAAGTCATTCTGATGTCGTTCGGTATGCATTTGACCGTTAAACGCATGTTTTGGCCATTTACGACACGCGGAGTGTGTTTTCGGCCACCGCGGTCACACGACACCTCCAATTAATGTTACGTCTAGCTGACCATTTCACAATTCACCCACCCTTTATTGTCGTCCAATTTCATGGCATTCCTAGGCCGTTCTACCGATTTTGACCACCCCACACATGCTTTTCATGCGCGTCAAACACCTATAAAACACATATTCAGCTATGTCATGCAAACCACACGTCCGAATGATGTGTCGTCTCCTCTTAAACCTCACAAATGACCCATGGATCATTGTGTTAAAGTATCAAGATAATCCAAATACGTTTGGTCGGTTTTCCATATGCCAGTTGTTTTTACTTAAAATAGTGTCCATTTTAAACAAAAGAGAGACATTTAGAGTGATACCGGACACACCGTGCCTTGGATTGGGGCGGGTTGTCTTGTACGTGTCTCAAATGACCATTGGATTATTTTCCTAAAGTATCAACACAATCTAAATATGTTTGGTCTGTTTTTTGTATGTCAATTGTTGTTTTCACTTAAAATGTTGTCCATTTCAAATCAAAGTGAGACACTTTGATTAATATCGGTCACACCATGTCTCGGATTGAGGAATATTTGACTCGTACCTATCACAAATGACCAATGTATCATTTTCCTAAAGTATCAACACAATCCGAATGCGTTTGATCGGTTTTTCGTATGTCAGTTGTTGTTTTCACTTAAAATCTGGTCCATTTCAAATAAAAGTGAGACACTTTGAGTGGTATTGGCCACACCATACCTCGGATTGATACAGGGTTGACTCCTAAACATTATAAATGTCTCATGGATCATTGTGCTAATGCATCAACAAAATTCGAATACGTTTGGTTCGTTTTCCGTATGTCAGTTGTTCTTTTCACTTAAAATGTTGTCCATTTCAAATAAAAGTGAGACACTTTGAGTGGTACCGGTCACACCATGCCTCGGATTGAGGCGGGGTTGAGTCTTAAACGTCACATATGACCCATGGATCGTTTTCCTAAAGTATCAACACAATCCAAATACATTTGGTCAGTTTTCCGTGTGCCAGTTGTTTTTACTTAAAAGGGTGTCCATTTTAAACAAAAGATAGACACTTTGAGTGATACCGGTCACACCGTGCCTCAGATTGAGGCAAGGTTGACTCGTACACGTCACATATGACTCATGGATCATTTTCCTAAAGTATAAACACAATCCGAATGTGTTTGGTCAGTTTTTTATATGCCAGTTAGGCAAATCATGCAACAACAGTGATAATATCTTATACTAAAACTATAGACATTGTGCATGATGTGCATCTCCTGGTGCATGGTTAGGGAAAATCATGCACATTGCTTCTAATATATAGCCCTATATGGTTGGTAGATACCTTGTGGGATGGACTTAAATTTTTTACTAATCGTGAGGCATAGTGTTTTTCTACGCCGACCAGGGTTCCGAGCTCCGAACAAGCCCCAGAAGCCCCATAAACCATTATAACATCATTAGGCTTCCATATTTGGTCAAAAATAAAGAGTTATACTAAATTCAAAAATATCCATACCAAAGTGAAAAACCAGGTTCAAAAATAAAGAGTTATATAGAATTCAAAAATGTAATGGATAAATCTGCCCCTAATCACCATCACCATCACCACTGTCATCATCAGCCTCATCCTCGCCACTATCTCTATCCTTGTCCTTGTCATCATCCCCATTCTCATCCTCATACTCATCCTTGCACTCGTCCCCATCCTCGCCACTATCTCTATCCTTGTCCTTGTCATCATCCCCATTCTCATCCTCATACTCATCCTTGCACTCGTCCCCATCCTCGCCCTCGTCCTCATCTTCATCCTCGCCCTCGTCCTCTTCAGCATCCTCATCATCACCAGGAACATCATCATCTCGACCGCCACTAGAACTGCCGCATGGTGCATTGGATAATGCACCCATCGACGACATATATGTCTAACAAGCCGTGTTGGCCTCTAGTGGAAGTGATGAAGATAAAGCTTTGATCAGTTTCATAAATTCTTTCTCCCTCGTTTGAACCTATTCTTCCAAATTTGTGGCCCTTTTATCAGACTGTCTTGCATGCTCCTTGACCTGTTCCAACTCGGTGGTACTAGAATGGATACCTAGAGAGGACCAATACCCCATCAGAACTATATTCTTACTAGGTCAGCAGCGTACTCGACCAGAGTGGTCATCTCCCAAAACCTGATATACATGATCGTGTGACCCTAAATTGTCAGGCTCCTGGGCATCAAGGGCCACTAAAGAAGCCTGTTAAAAATATTAATAGATTATTAAATTTAAAAATAGATATTAAACTTTGAAATAAACAAATTAAAACTTACAATTTTTTCTTGTGTCGGTTCATTAACCGCAGTTCCATCTTTTTTCTTTCTACTCAAGCAAAACAATTTTGCTCAAGGGAGACGTCCTTCAATATTCAATTTGTGCTTCTGTAATGACATTAAAACAATATAAAGTGCAAGTATAATCATATATTCAATATTCAATAAACCACATAATTTAAGTAGGAAACAATAAAAAGGGCAAGTCCTAAAGAAAAATTATAAACAACTATATCATACCAGCTGCCTTTCATGATCTGACATGGTAGTGCGCCCCAAAGTGTGGAGGTATTGCTTTGAATCAATGTTTTTTTTGTTTTTTCAGAAGATTCTTAAATAGTGTTTAATAATAAATAAGATAATATTAATGAAAAATATGAAAACTATCATTTAAATACCTCAAATGGGATTAATACCTTAAATTTGGCAGTCGCCCAATGGGTAATCATTTAGCGATATTGCTCTATCGGGAAGTCATCCACGATAGGTATTGTCTCCAACTCCATGCCCACTCTATCACACCATCCAACATACATCTCATGCTTATAAGATCTCCAAATCTCTCCTAGCTCCTTTAAACGTGTTGGTCATGCACCTTCGCCATCAGGGAAGTTAAACCGAAGCTGACACCCAATAGATTAATTCATATAAATACAAAAAATACTACATTAAATCCAATAGATTTTTTACCCATATTTGTGCCCACACATTATCCTTGACTTCGTGTGGCAGCTTTCTCCAAGAGAGAGGGCTGACCGGAATGATGTCAGAGTATTTGGCTAGCATCGCCAAAAAACCACGACATTCCTGCCCAGATTTATCAATCATCTGTCCATCATCATTGTATTCAACCATCAATTGTGTCTGGAAATTCCATACCACATGAAAGCGAGTACGCCCCCTCCCCTGCCTTCTATCAGTAGATGAATCTGTTATTAAAGAAAAAAAATATCAGTACAAGCTATAATAGAAATAAATTTTGGTATAAAAATTTGTTAGAGTTATATAAATATACCTGTGGTAGTCGGATCAATGGGCGTCACTGGATGTGTAGAAGCTGAAGGAATATCCTGTACAGGTGGAGTGTCCCTCAATGTACGCTCCTCAGCCACACACTGTGTCGGAGCAGGAGTCGAAGAAGGTGGAATATAATAGCTCGAAGATAATGAACCAGAAGCAAAAGATGATGGCACAGACGTCTGGCCAATTGGTAGTGTAAACATCGGAGGCCTAAATATCCTGTGTGTCCCTAAAGACACACCAGGATAAAAATGGGGTGTAGAAGATACGTCTGTGGTAGGGGCATAGTCCAATCAGGTACGACCAGTGGATTGTCTAACTCTCGCGCCACGAGCCCTCGTACCACCTGCCTCAGTACCGAGACCACCAGATGATCATCTAACTCTAACACCACCACCCCTCCTACCACCAGCCTCTGTACTGGGAGAAATATCAGGCTCCTCGTCGGATATCTCTTGTCTAGGGGGTGGATTCTGAAAAAAAAATTAATACAAAAGTAAATGCATGATATTATAAGTTAATGAAATATATATATTTGAAATAAAACTCATAACAGGGATGAGTGGAGGAATGCCCATTTGTGTCATGCGATGATTATTTTTTGTCATCTTTTTCCGCCGCATCTCTTCAATGGGTGTCATTTCCTGCAATGAAAAAAATATGGAAGTAATTAGAAAAAGATAACCAATGTGTAACCCAAAAAACAAAATATAGAAAAACTATTCTGATAAAAAACATAAAGAAACAGAAGATTTATAGTGGTTTGAAGGTAAGTACTAGGATACACACTCTGAATGATGTAGGTGAAACATGTAGGTGAGAACACATTTGTATGATTCTATATATTTCCTATCACAACTTCAGGTTCACAATCAACTCTGACAATTGAGCTATTGGAGTCATCATAAGTAATAAACAGATTGCTTCTGATTGCAGTAGGGATAGTGTCAACTTCATCATCACCATCATCAAAAACATGTCTGGGATTTACTTCAATAATTACACCGAATTTAGGATGACGATGATCTTTAACATAAAAAACTTGTTTCACCATTGATGCCAATACATATGGTTCATCAGTGGAAAGAGTGTGAGTCATGTCAATAACTCGAAATCCACAATCATCAATAAAGGTGTCTCGCCTCGTCATTGAATCAAACCATTGACATTTCATCATCATGACTCGACCATGTGAGTAATAATCCAAAATTATTATTTTCTCCATGACTCCATAATAAGCTACATTTTCAGAACGAGGTCTATTATTAGATGAACTAGCATAACAATCTGTTGTGTCAGTTAGCATAACACCATCATGTTGTGTTCTCATGTTTATTGCTCGTTCAATGATAATAAATTTGTATCCATTGATCACAAGTGATTTACAAGCACAAACCATGGTATTAGGACCAAAATCCAAAGCTTTTATTTCCTCAAAAACAGATTTTGTAGGCAAACTCAATACCTGAAATATAAACAAATAGTAAACTTAATTAAATATTATTTTTATTTAGTTATTATAGAAATATTTTTACCTTCAATTTCAACCGAGCAGAAAACTCTTTGCTATGCAAAGCTTCTTTCCTTCTCAAAGATAAAGAACGATGCTTTCTATATATCAACTCTTTATGTTCCCTGTAGATAAAAATAATAATAGTTTAACAAATATTTAAAATTAAAAGAGATAAGATAAGAGATACATGTATAATTTAGTTACTTGATATACTCATCGAACAAATCACAATTGAACAACATTGTGCGATGTGTCATCTCTTGCTCTTCAAGGCTTAATGTCGCCAATGTATATGATCCCGGAATTCCTCCTGTCTGAGGAAGTGGTGGAAAACTAGGTTCAATTTTCTCATACTGTTCTTCTTCATTTCTCGTTGGTCTGTTTATTCTCGTAGTAAGATCATACAAATACATTGAGCATAAATCCATACATTCTTGAGCCAAGTAACCGTTCACAATAGAACCTTTTGGATAATTCATGTTCTGAACATATGATTTCAATGTGTACATGTTTCTTTCAGTTGGATACATCCAACGGAAAGCAACGGGTCCTCCAAGAAGTATTTTGGTCAGAAGATGGACAGTCAGATGCAACATGCATGTAAAAAATGATGGAGGTGGTATTTTCTCTAACTCACACAAAATTAATGGTGTCTCTGCCAACAGTTTTTGCAAGAAGGATTTGGACAACATCTTAGCACAAAGATCTCTAAACAAATAGCACAACAGAATAACTGAGACTCTTACATTATTGGACAAGAGATGACAGATTGTTATTGGAATCAACTCATGTAAAAGGACGTGATAATCATGAGTCTTCAAAGATTTCAGCTTCAACTCTTTTCTGTTGACCCGTTTTGATATATTGCTTGAATAGCCATCAGGAACTTTAATAGTCTCTAGCACTTCCAGAAATTGATTTTTTCAGCAGGTGTCATCACATAAGAAGCACATGAAACTTGCCATTTATTTTCACTGATACAGACAGGATGCAATTCTGGTCTGATCCCCCAATCTACCAAGTCACTCTGAGATTGTAAATCATCTTTTTTCTTCCCATTGACATTTAGAAGAATCGAAAGCAACATTTCACATATATTCTTTTCAATGTGCATTACGTCTAAGCAATGACGTAACAAGTTGGTTGACCAATACGACAACTCAAAGAATATACCCTTCTTCTTCCAATTGTAACAGGTATCATTGGAAATATTTTTCCTCTTTCTAGATTTCATTACACCCTTCCCAAATGAATAACTGAAATATTTCAATTCATTAAGCATATCAGTTCCAGACATACGCTGAGGTGGATCACCAGTCTCTATGGCATTGTCAAATCTTCGACGATTGTTTCTATATGGATGGTTAATTGGAAAGAATCATCGATGTCACATAAAACTAAAACTACGAAGATATTTTAGTCTTCTCGATTGAGTATTCTTTATACAAATAGGACATGACAATTTTCCTTTTGTGCTCTATTCAGACATCATTGCATAAGCAGGAAAATCACTGATTGTCCACATAAGCGCAACACGCATATGAAATATGTCTTTCAAACATGCATCGTATGTGGGCACACCCACATACCAAATAAGTTTCAACTCTTTTATTAAAGGTTGCATGTATACATCTATATCATTGCCAGGATCAGAAGGGTCATATATCAGTATACTCAAGAAAGTGTAAGGCTTTTTCATACACAACCATGAGGGAAGGTTATAAATGTGTATGAAAACCGGCCATGTGTTGTGAAAAGTAAGCATCTGCCCAAATGGATTAAAACCATCACATGAAAGACCCAGTCTCACATTACGCACGTCGGCTGAAAATTCAGGATATAGAGCATCAAATCTCTTCCATGAAAATCCATCTGCAAGGTGAACCAACTCTTCGTTATTCTTTTTTCTCTCGGTGTCATTCCATCGCATTTTTACTGATATTTCATCAAACATGAAAAGGTTCTGTAATCTGGGGATCAATGGAAAGTGCCACGTTACTTTTTTTGGCACACGAGATGGTGTTCCATCATCTTTTGGCTTCCATCAAGAGGTTCCACATTTGATACAATCATTTCTTTCAGCAGTTTCCTCCCAAAATAAGATGCAATCATTCAGGAAAACATGATTTTTTTTTGAGAATCCAAGTTCATCAACTAACTTCCATGCCATATAGTAGTTTGAGGGAATATCTGCATCATCTGGAAGTAAGTCCTTCAAGAAGGTAAGAATGTAATCGATTGCAGTATTTGAAATCTCATACATAGTTTTCCCATGAAACAATCGGATTAAAAATTCCAACTTTTTCATTTTACCACATTGCTGATATACTGGAGTCGTCGCAGTATCATTCAATTTTTTCACCCTATCAACATCATCATTTTCATTGGACGCATCATGTGTGCTTGTATCGAAATCTTGTTAGTTGGACATCCTTTCCTTCTCATGATATCGAATAAATGGAAACCGATCATATATCAAACTCTCCAATTCAGTCCTATCATTTGGATCATCAACATTTTGAGATTCCATTTTCCCTCCATTGTGATACCACACATAATAGTTTGTTTTGAAACCATATTCGGTTATATGATAGCTAACTGATTCACGACTCAACCAACGTCTTCCAACACAATTAGAACATGGGCAGTGTATGTGACCACTATCTGAAGCCTTGTCAAATGCAAAATCTAAAAAGCTGTTCAAATTATTTTGAAAATCGATTGAAATTCGATTAGTTTCGTACATCCAACTTCTATACATTCTGTAAAAAAATTACAATAATTCATTTCAAATCAATTCAATAATATTGAAGTTCAATCAAAAAAATATTTAGGTAAATGACAATTTTTTACTTTATATAAAAGCATAACTAACACAGTACTCTATATGAGAATCATATTAAGAAACACAACAAAATACAGTGTATATAAGAAAATAAGATACAGAATTTCTAATGCCTATATTCAAGGATTGCCCAGTAAGATATTGGAAGTGGATCAAGGAATACATAATCCTTAAGGGTCTTGTTGGGAGTACATTAGTTTTATACTTTAACTTCTTCAGGGAGATCAAGATGAGGAGTAGAATGAGGATCACATCAAAAGTAGTTATGGCCTCATCAAATTTCACCTTAACCTTGGATTAAAGGATCCTAGGTTTGGGGCCATAGATCATAGGTTGGCAGGGTGTGTTCATTGAATCATGTCCCAATTGATTTTGGAGAGGGACCTTCAATAGTTATAGGTATGGATTTGATTAGAAACACCTATAAAAAGGATATCCAGGAATTGTGATGTCCCAAACCAGGATGCCACTCATTAGTGACCCGAACCCAGATGGCCACATGGCCTCAAGCACATCTACCAAAATTCCAAATGTTATTGACTAATAGTGAGAGCATTTGCTGTGTCTGGGGGAGACTATTCCCTCATTACCTAAGTTTCACAATTTTAATATTATCAGTTAAAAAGTGGAAGAAAGATAACAATGGGAAAATATTAGAAATGAATGAAAATAACCAAATCAGTAATACCAACTAATAACAAAATCATAAACTGAATGATGGTAATGTATTTCATGTATCAAGAAGAAAAACATAGTTACAACTAATAGGAAGTAGTATTATACAAGAGGCTCAATAAATTATAAAATTTGACCTAGCTTCTTGAGCTACAACCCAATCATCTGGTTCATCGGTGGAAAGAGTGCGAGTCATGTCAATAACTCGAAATCCACAATCATCAATACAGGTGTCTTGCTTCGTCATTGAATCAAACTATTGGTAAAGGGAAGAGTTTTACCAACGGTTGCACACAACCGTTGGTAAAAGAGGACTTCAAGGCCCCTTTATAAGCATCCCAAATAGAGGCACATGCCTCAGGTCCCATTATGTGTTATAGGCATCCCAAATCATTCACTCATGTTCAATAAATCATTCTTGGCACCTCTATGGTCATACCTTTCATTACCCAATTAGCTCCCCAAGTCAAGCGCACCCCATGGGTGGATAAATTTTAGGCTTCTACACTAATAGGTTGTTCATGGCTTGTAAAAAGGTTTAGTTTCATAAAGTACAGACAAAAACATTTATTTTTAAATTTGAGATTAATAATAAAGTATGTCAATGATAACAAGATTACTGAATTAAACTTGTGACTTATCTAACATTGTTATGGATGTATACACATGCCAGCATGGCTAGTGAAAAGCACCCCACCATCATAAAAGTGAGTATTGGCCAAGTAAGAGACATAATATACAACGTACAGTGAGAACCATATTTAATTGACCCTAAAGTTATATTAGTACAGTCATATTAGGAAGCCAATTATCACTCATGACTAACCATGCCACTATAAACAACCTGGAGCGTATGAGTTTTCTCTCTTATCTCAACAACATCATCACACATTCTTACCATGATGTGAATCATGTGGAATATGGATGATATTAACACAAAATTCCCAGCAATACCAAGCCTTCTAAGAACTGAAAATTTATGGATGATATTAACACATAATTCATTTTGAATCAAATTTGATTCACTGTCAAAGCCCAACACACACACCCAAATCAAACAGAAAACAAAAGTCATACACACCCAAATCAAAACAGAAAACCAAAACAGTGGATGTAGAACATTAAAATGAAAGTATCACTTACAAATTAGAAGTATAGAACTAAGAAATTTTGAAGATGGATCGGAACGAAGGATTTCCGCAGTAGGGTAAACAGAATCCCGCTTCTCCACTTCACCCAGATGAAAACATAAAACCAAAATAGTAGATGCAGTATCACTTACAGATTACAAGTGAAGAACTAATAAATCTTAAAGATGGAAGGATTTCGGCCGTAGGGGAAAGAAAATCCCAATTCTTCCTTCTGTTTAGGGCTGCAGTCGCGCGGAATGGGGGAGGTCGAGCTTCTGTGAATTTGGGGGAAAACTTTCCCAACGGTTTGTAAAAACCGTTGGGAAAGAAATACTTTACCAACGATTTTTAAAAACCGTTGGTATATGATGATTTCAACCTCTCTATACCAACGGTTTAAGAAAACCGTTGGTGTAGAGTATACTTTTTCCAACGGTTCTTCAAAACCGTTGGGAAAAGATGATTTTAACCAGCTTTTACCAACGATTTCCTTAAACCATTGGTAAAAGTACTCTACAGCAACGGTTTTCTTAAACCGTTGGTATTTAGGCGTTGGGAAAACCTCCCTTTCCCGTAGTGGTGACAAATATACTTAGGACATTTCACATACAATGTCACGTGGAAGAACAATCATGATGTGATAATAACTTTGTTAATATTCAAAGACCATGAATATAAGTAATCATAAAGTACATAGAAGTTGGTTCTGGGGCACCAACTCCATCATGAGTGGCTCCAACCATTGGTTTCGCGTGAATTATCTTGTGTATGGCAATAAGATTATAGGTGATTCTGACAGTTAGAAGTTTATATCTAATGTGAACTCTGAGTGGCACTTAGTTGGGTAACCCTAATCATTAGGTGCCCAGGGGAGTGGAGTTAGGATAGTTTACATGATGGATTGAGAAATGAGTTTTCCACTTAACTATCCAATAATCATATATGATACAAGAGGAATGATTATGTACTGGATATGGTCCCAACTTAAGATACGAGTTTAGTTGAGTTGTGCCATAATGAAGCATGGATCTCATCTCACTGATATATAAGATGCACAAGTCATTATTTTAGTGGGAGTGTGTTCAATAAAAGTCACCATTGAATTAATATAAAACATTATATTTGTTTTAATAAGTATGTCTCATTGGATATTATGGAATGAAACATGAACATTATTTTGAGATTTGTTATAGGTTGGATCTATAGTTTAATTGACTAGCATCTAAGCTCGATAAGTGTTTTTTGGGATGAATGTTATGAGCACCAAGATGTGAATGTTAACAAAATCTAATTCTCATATTTCGACTAATGGGTATTGGATACAAGGTGTATATCACACACATGTTCCAATGCACACAGACTTATAAATAATAGATAATTGATAAAAGGAGAAGGATATTTGTGTGTTAGCTGTAGGGAAAGAGTTGTTGCATTGAAGGTGGGGACATGTGATCAATGCATGCCCAGTGGATTAATCATGGAATTGGAAAATTGTTACTATAGTCTATCCATAAATAGAAATTTGAAATATATATATTTCCCAGACAATAAAGGATTTTCATTTGTGATTAAGAATAATAGTTGTTACATACACATGAATTAAATGTTTTACGACATTGTGAACATGCTAGATGGTTTATACATTCCATACATGGATAATACAATCTATAAGAAATTAAATGTTTTTTTTGTATCATCGCAGTTATACAAAAGTAGTTTTTATAATCAATATATCAATTTTTATGAATTTATTTATATTTTTAAACATATGTACAAATTGTTTTTAAAATGTTTTAAAAAATTTATACTCAATTTTAAATGTGAAAACTCTTTTTTTTACAAACATAAAATTTTTATTATTTTTTTAAATGATTAAAAATAAGTTATTTTTTAAAGTAAATTTGATTCTCCATTTTTATGACCCCGGTTATAAATTATTTTTTCAATATAAATACAAATTATGTTTTAAAGTATCCCTAATTGCAAACATAAAAAAATATAATTTGTATAGTGATAAAAAGTTTATTAAAATTTCAGAGGAAAAATTTGTTGTTACTTTAAACTAATTTTCTCCTATTTTTATAAATTGAGTTAAAATTTATTTATTTTAGACTATATAATATTATTTTTCAAGCCATAAAAAATAATTGATTAATTGCAAATATAATTTTTTTATAGGGTTAATAAATTTATTAATTTTTAAATGATTTGAAATTTATAATCTTTTTAATTTTTTTATGATATTTATTTAAGCACTTATGAGCAAAGAAACCACACACACTCATTGGACTAACACGTCTTAGACACCCCAGTCTTACAATCAAGTCAACTCAATACAATTTTATGGGCCGAAGGCCCAACGGACTTGAAAGTCCATTACATGGTCCTAATTTCCAATTTATGACCCAAAGGCCCAACGTTGTATTAGTGTTAAACTGGGTTTGCACCCCTACTTGTGCCATCCTATCCAAGTTACTGAAGCCTACATCATCGCTTGTATGTGTCACCTCCCTTTGTCACGACCTGCTACTGTACAACAGTACTTGGACTCGTCAAGGTCCAAACCCTCGACTTCCTAGATGTGGTGGGTGGTGGTTGAGTAGGCCGTTGCACTGGCTACACATTTTTTTGGATATTTTATGCGAATTGAGTTACAAATTATATTTTAATTTAATTACATATTTTTATTTTTTAAGGTTTTTTAAATACTTAATTTTAAACATACAAAAATACAATTTAAATCTGCTATTTTTTTTAAAATATATATATATTTTTTATTTTCGTGAATTGAAAAACAAATACATTTATAAGTGTGACTCAACAATCTAACAAGGGGGTATGGATTTTGATTTTAGTTGCAACCAAAACTGAAAATCATAGCCATATTTTTTCGGTTTCAGTTACCATATTTCTCTAATCATTCAATTATTTCGTTTTTGATTTTCGGTTAACCATTCGACCAACCATTATGTAAAACAAAAATTCACCCTGTGTTGGAAAGAAACTCCAGATTATAAATAAATTCTTAAATTTGATAATTTTTTTTAAAAACAAGCATATATTCATAAATTAAAGTATTTTGTTTTTTTGATGGTTATAATCAACCTCATTGATCATCTAGAATATTAAATTGATAAAATTTTAAAAATGTGATTTCAGTTTTAGGTTATTAAAATTAATAACCAAAACCAATCAAATTTTTTAGGTTATTAACTAAATAAAATTTTTAGTAACCAAAACTAATTTTAATATAACCAACCAGTTATTATTTAATGAATTTTCGATTAACCAATCGGTTAAAAGGTTCATTTCCCATCCTAAATCTAACCATTCTTAAATTATACGGAAAAATGTCAATAAGATTACTAATTTTAAATTTAAATTAGATTTCACCTTAGTCTAAAGTAGAGCACGCCTTAACTGGAATTAAGGACCCTTTTAGTCCATAAACGCCACTCCCCGACCTATGCTGAGACTCTTGTGGTCCAGCTAGGTCCATCTGCTCCCATCACTCAACTGACCTCTCTAGCTGAAAAGACATAAAATTTCGCCATCCAGCGGGAAGCGTGGTCCTTTTGCCCACCCCCATCGGCTTCCCGGGCTTTCCAATGGCAGCCAGGTTGATGATACCTGCCCCGATCCCTTTACGCCTTTCCACAGCATGCACCCTTCAAACCTTCTCACTCTTCTTATACCCATCCTGGTTAGCTTCTTTCTTCACCACGGCGTTCATGCCGCTTCCAATTATATCTCTCAGTACTGCGGCAGCAATGGGAAGAACGTCTCCGAGTTCACCCCGAACAGCACCTTCCGATCCAATCGCAATCGACTGCTCTCCAACCTTGCAGCAGCCAGCGCCGCCCATAAAGCTGGCACCGGGAACTACACCGGCGGTTTCGGAAATCTTACAGTGGGGAAAACCCCGGACGCTATCTACGGCTTGTTTCTCTGCCGTGGCGATGTGAATCCGGACGTGTGCCAGGATTGCGTGTCCGCTGCCAGTAGTGAGGTGGTGCAGAGGTGCGATCGGGTCAGGTCGGCCGTAATCTGGTACGATTACTGCATGCTGAGGTACTCCAACCAATCCTTCTTCTCCACCATGGACGATTTTCCGCGTGTGACGCTGCGGAATACAGGGAACGTCACAGAGACGACTCGATTCATGCGACTGGTTGCAGAGGTCTCTAATGACGTCATATCGAGGGCAGCGACCGAACCGGAGAAGTTCGCCACCGGAGAGAGGAAATTTTCTGCGTTTAAAATGCTGTACGGACTTGCACAGTGCACGCCGGATCTGTCGTCGGTGGCTTGTGATCAATGTTTAAGATCCGCGAACGCAGGTTATTATGGTTCTCTAGGGGGTAGGCTTCTGACGCCTAGCTGTCGCCTTCGTTACGAGCTGTATCCTTTCTATAACCAGACCGCCCTGTCCGCTTCTGGTAGCAATTCTACAGGTAAATTTCAAATCCCTTAATGAAGGGTGCCTTTTTTTGGATTTAATGCGGGCTCAACGTCTCCACCATCACCTGCATTAAAACATTAAAGAATTTGATTGATTGTAGACGACCGTGACACTAGTCTGCTCAAATTTTATAATGTTTTAACGTAGATTTTGGTGGGATGTCTGATGGGAGATGTCATAGTATCGTTACTTATTTTATTAGCATACTTGAAAGCACATTTTAAAAGTTATTATAAGATTGTTATAAGGTAAACTTGTTCAACTGTGAAATTCTTCTGAGATAAACTTTTGCATCTTGGTGACATGAATGGTACTTATGTATCTTTGGTATATTAGTATTTTTAGCAGTGTTGTAATTTGTAACCGAGTTCCTGCAGTGTTATTAAGTTGGTTTTTTCCGGTTCCTTCCTTGCACTGCCATATTTGGTGTGCGTTTAAAATTTTGTTCCAACATTTGGTATAAGGGCAGTATAATAGAGGTTTTCCAATTACAGTCCCTTTGTTGCTTCATTTTCCGGTTGGATGTGCGTTCAAATTTTTGAAACCAACATGTGGTATCAGCTGGTCGACGATGTTCCCGCTGCGATGACAAAGTATGGATCAGATGCTTCCTCAAAATCTTCACTCGCACCGGATATCTGTAGCGATGGTCATAGCGGAAGCGGCAACGACAACCAACCGCAACGTTGAGGAGCGGTGGTTGGTGAAGGATATGGGATTCACGATGTTCTACCCCATGTTGACACGCACAAACTATGGAGATTGAGCTCTGCTGATGAGGATTGATCTACAGGCGTAAGGACTCTGGGAGGCGATCGATCCTGGGCACACGGATTACCGGCATGATTGAATGACATCGAGCAAGCATGGGATGGTATAAAGACCATGTGATTGGGTGTTGAGTGCGTGCGCGAGGCAAAAGCGCAAACATTGCGCTTGGAGTTCAAATCCATCCGATTCAACTAGGGCAAGACAATTGATGATTTCACCATGAGCATCACTAGTCTCGTTAATAATCTAAACCTCTTGGGAGACAAGATCGACGACAAGCGGGGAGTCAAAAAATTCCTTTGGGTTCCTCCCAGGTATACGCATGTTGCTATTTCCATCGAGACACTTACCGTTGAGGAACTCATGGGTTGACTCAAAGCCACGGAGGAGCGCTATGAGCTCGACAACGACGTTGATGGCACGAGAAGCCACCTTCTCCTGGCCGAGGAGTGGCTTGCATGCCGGAAGAGCAGGGGACACGGTAAGGGTCTCTTTGGTGTTGCGAGAGGCAACGACAATCGCAATGGAAAAGACGTTGCAGCGCCACGAGGTGGTCGCGACATGACTAAGGTCAAGTGCTACAGTTGCAACAATTTTGGGCACTACGCGAAAAACTGCCACAAGCCACGATGTGGACGGAGGGAAGCAATGAATTTGATGCAGGAAGAAGATGATGAACTTGCACTTTTAATGGTCGAACACTCTGAGATTATCCAGGTGGTCGCGAACACGCCGCAAACAGTGCTCCTCAATGAGAACGCATTTCCAATAGATGTTGGAAACAACGTTTGGCACCTTGACACAAGTTCCAACAACCATATGACTGAGCTAAGTAGATGTTTGTGTCAGTGGATGATTCAGTGAAAGGCACTGTGAAGTTCGGAGGTGGCTCTACTTTTGAGATTTGCAAAAAAGGCGATGTCACGTTCCAATGAAAAAATGAGGAGAATTGTCTACCTACGATCCAAAGGCAAAGAAGCTGGACATGACACGAGATGCCGAGTTTCAAGAGGAGAAGCAATTAGACTGAGAGTCAATTTCAGCAAAACCTGTTTTGTTGGATTGGTGTAGCCCGATCCGTTTCAGATGATGACTGTGCCGAATGTTTCCCGCTCATACTGTGCACCAGGCTGCAACTTTGTGGTGAGCTTTTTGGGGGTTGCAGGGGGCAACACGCCTCTACTTTGGGGGTTTGAGAGTCGAATGCCCCTCATTCAAATTTTGGGGCACTGTAGCAACTCTGACCACTGTAGCAGGACTGACCAACCGATACTGACAGAGAACTGTAGTAGTGCGGACTTTTGGCATGACTACTGCAACATACCAGACTTTGGAGCCAACAGTACTGTAGCATCGCAGACTTCCAGCCTCTGGGCATTGTAGCATCTTGGACTTGGGTGACCGCGACACTGTTGCGATGCAAACTTTTTGCCACCTTTCACTGTAGCACATCAGACTTCTTGTGCGGTTGGTGAATAATACCTCGTTCTCCTTATTAACCCATTTCGGGTTAGGATTTTGTGTGTGCTTGAGAATCTTGAAACTCCTTATAATTCTGTGCTCCCGACTATAGTGAAATTTTCGCATCTCCGTGGATGTAGGGATCATTTCCCGAACCACGTAAATCTCTGTGTCCAAGATTTTCTTCTTTTGTTTTTTTTTTCTTTTACTCTTTTTTGAATCGTTTTTTCGCTTCGTTGCTCTTTTGTTTCAACAAACATGTTTTTGGTGACATTGACACCTTCACTATAGAGCTCGTGACTAATGAGCAAATGACTTCGACACATATTTGATAATTGTTGCAGGACCAATGACACTAAAGGGGTTTGAGCCGCAAACGCTTTTGACACCTTGCGATGTTGCATCCGGCGACATCAAGTAGGTGACACTACCCACCGGCGTGATGGAGGACTCTAGGGGTGCATCTCTACAATACCGGATGGTGTGGAACATCCATGCCATGGCCCAACTGATTTCAAATGATGAATACATGACATCAAAACATGAAAACAAGTATAGCGGCCTCTTTTTCTTTACAGTTGAGGAACCCACGATCATCGAGCAGGCGTTGACGAAAGACATTACATGAGATGAAGTCCGGGTGCCATGATGTTGGAGATAATCATGGCACCCCCCTGAACTATCCCATGTCCCTCTCCGTCCTCAAACAGTTGTGCCCACCACTTCCACTACGCATCAACTTCCCCTCCCCACTTTCAGTAGGTTTTTTTAGTTGGTTTTAGTCAGTTCATGTTTCCTATTTAAGTATCTCTGGCAGATTAGTTTTTTTAGCAGTGTTGTAATTTGTAACTGAGTTCCTGCAGTAATATTAAGTTGTTTTTTCCCAGTTCCTTGTGCGTATTTGGCGTGTGTTCAAAATTTTGTTCCAACATTTGGTTTAAAAGCAGTGTAATCGAAGTTTCCCAATTACAGTCCCTTTGTTGCTGCATTTTCGGGGTTGAGTGTGCGTTCAAATTTTTGAAATCAGCAGGTAACATAAAACTGAACTTGTCATTCATATGAATACTGCAATTTTCCCCAGTTACAGCTAAACATTCTTGTCACGAATCCTGCATTTCTAAACTCCGGCAATGAGATTGCACAAGAGGTTGAGTATTGGTTTGGACATTATTATGTAACATCTTGACCCTCCATTAGCAGTCACCAGTACTTTCTAGACGGCTATAGAGTCATTGTTTATCAATGACTAGTGCTGCGGGTCAACAGATATCCTTATAATGTGATTTATTCTTACTCATACAATTTTTGTGAAATTATTTTTAGCCATTCATCTTAAGATTATTCCAAGTCAAATATATTTACCCATCAAATTCTTATCCGATAAGATTTCAAAAGAAATGAACATTGTTGGTCTGGATAATAGCATGAACCCCTTACATTCATGGGAGATATTATAGTTTGTGCAACACTTACACTTACAAGTGAACAGAGGGGAAGATTATGGATGGGTATAAGTATTTTTACATGCATCCTATGATGTATTTTAATTTTTTTTTTTATAATAATTTCAGAGTTTCCAAGTTCCAGCTCTACTCATTTACGGGCTTAACATTTGCAGACCATCGAATCTTAGTCTGCGTTGTATCATATTTGGATTGTATCTGATTCCCACGACTTAAACTTGCTTTTTAGGGGGAGAACAGAATATTTATTTTGTGCTGCTTAGGACATCTTCCCAACCATAGACTTACATATTTGCAAACCACTTATTATATTTATGAATAACCCCGTTGACCAATTTTTGTTCTTTTAATATATTTGGCTCTTATTCAGACACTTCTCTACAAAAAATTTATAAAATATCAATCATTTTCAAAATTTCACTTAGCTTTGGAGTTCTTGTGAGAAAAAATCACAAAAGAGGATACAAAATGGATAATGTCCAAATATTTTAAAGTATTCATCTACCAAGTATTGCCTATTTCCCCACCTACGGAATACAACATTTTTTGTTGTGTACTGATATTTCAAAATTTATATGATGTGAAATGCATCAAACTTTCATTATATTTTGATTTTTATATAATTATGTAACACTATTATCTCCTCCTCAATTACTTGGTGATTACTTTTGATGTCACGACCAGCCCCCACTGGTACCCCTTTTGGGCTGGGAGTAATGACTGGTGTGATCTTCCGAAGCCAGCTTCCAATAGGTCACAGGTTGATGACTGACACTGATGGTGGACATTTCCCTTAAAGCATGTTTACTTTTGATTCCTAGCGTTATATTAGCTATCGACTATAGGTTTCTTGATGCGAAAAACCTATGCATAATAAACTGGTTAATTCAAGACGGAATACAAATAACTGTTTGCTAAAGAATAAATTTTTGAAGGTGAAGGAGCCCATTCTTGATTGTGGGAGGCTTGACAACCTTGATGCCATGACCTTAATGCCTTTGTTTGCGGAAAATACATTTAGTATTTATGTATGCCTTAGGATAATTAGAGTGTTAACGTGATTGATTGATAACCTAGGATGGCTTGTTTGTTTGACGAGAATGGGTTGGATTTCCTTGAAGGTCCCAAATTTCTAATGCTCTTCTCTTTGTGTTTTCCCTTGGCTCGGAGGTGTCCTGAGGGAGTTCAAGGGAGTTCTAGAGGTTAAAAAAGAGTTTTGACCTTTTTGAGGGTCATCACGCCATGGTGATAGGCGTGGTGTGGCTGTTTTGAAACTTGCTCAGAGGCTTGAGTGTGGGGCATACCATTTTGACATAGAGCATTTTGGAGCTGGTCGTGAAGCAGACCGTTTGTGTTGGAGTTGGTGCCCTAGAACCAACTTCTGTATACTTTATGATAACATGTATTCATAGTTTTTGAATATTAATTAATACTTTATCACATCATGATTATTCTTCTGTGTAACATAGTATGTGATAATGTCCTAAAAGTAGTTGTCCCACTAAAAGGTTATAGCAGTTCCCCGCTATGATGAGAACTCAGAAGTGTCACCACAGTATTTTTAAATATATGTTCTATAACCAGATGAAATCATTTGAGGGACACAAATGATTCAGGCTATCAGGGGTGGTGACTGATAGGACTTTGGGGCATCTTCTCATGGTGTACGCCATTGGTAATATCTAGTGTAGGATATCATGAGAACGAGACTCGACAGTAGAAAATCCACTTTTATATGTGTCATTGGATGTTCCTATCTGCGGACGTGTGTATTGATTCTTAGACTTTAAGTTTATTATTGATGAGTATTATAAGTCGCCTACTTTGATGTATTGACAAAAATTGTAATGACATATGTTCGTGGTGAGGTAAAATACGTTGGGTGCGTCACGAGTAATATTGCATTAACGAATAATGCGAGAAAAGAATTTTCCCTTCTATTTTTTAACGAAAGTTGATATCTTAGGCCCTTTGATGAAAATGATATAGGCTAAATAAATCTATGGCCATGGTGTTCTATAGGCAAGTTCGGTTTTCAGAAATTCAAAGAAATAGACATCGGGCACATAGGTTGATGTCATCAGCATGCAACCTGCTTGATTAGAAAAATCGTGATAAAGAGATTATATTACACAGTGAGCGTCCGTATGAGCTATTATGTTGTTGCGACATTAACTTCTTTCTCTATAGGTGCCTTGGCGTGTTGATAGACACTAATTTTGGACTTTAGGCTGCTTCGTCTAATGTAATTGAGAAAGAAGCCTAGAGGGTCACACATTAAATGTATCGAGAATCTTTGTTAAATATTATATTATTATTTATTATTTAATAAGCTGAATAAATATTATTCCCGCACGTGGTTTAATAACTATTCCTGTTTGGTTGATCGTATATATTATGCCACCAGTTATTCGAGAGAATATTATGTGAGCAGAATATTTAATAAATATTTATTTGCTTTTTAGTGAATGTAATATTTATTTATTTATTGGTGAATAATGCAGTGATATTTATTTAATAAATAAATAGTCATTATTCAAGACCCGATAAATATTATAGAGGAATGACAGACCGAGTTTAATGATCCGGCGAGAAATAATATATATTGAATATTATTTGAATAAATAATATTTAATTTTAATTCGCGAGTTTAGAGCATGTCGAGAAATAATAATAATAATATTATTATAGACATGAGGTTCCGCAGAGATTAAATAAATATTAAAGTGCATTTGTGCAATTATTTATTTCTAACCCTAGCGGTATGTAAACCCAATTACATTATTTTTCAAGAGAGACAATTCATTTCTTTTGTTGTGCACAATGAATCCGGAGAATTCTCTCGAAGCCCTAGAGAACTCTCTTTTCCAAGATCACTTTCAAGAACGGAGAGCGATCTTCCTCTACCTTCCACTCTCGAGTCTTGAGTGATTAATAAGAATCATTTGAAATCGATTCTCGAGGTGATCAAAGACAGACGACGCAAGCGTTAGGATTTGGCGTGCTCGCACCCGAAGATTCCTACGGTGATGTTCAGAGACTTCTGGAACACGTGTGGATCACCGCTAGAGAGAATCTGCCCTTGATTCCTACAACGCAACGATGATATGAAGTAGATTCGTTGTCAGATCCATCAACGAAGAAAGAACTCTCACAAGGTAATTTTTTAATGTTTAAATTAACTATATGTGATGATCTTGCGCTCTGGTTCCGACATTTTATTCATTGTCTATATTCTTTAATTCAATTCCGTTGATCACGGCGTTTATCGTCGTGTAAATCTCAGATTAATCATCGATCATGACAAAAAACAATGTTGGGCAAAATCCATCACACGCTTTTGTTGCGTCCAGAACCTTCAGTTTGGTACTGGAGTGCACCACGACGAACAAAACGGTTTGTCGCATGTTGAACGATTAATCAATAATCGGGAAAATTGTAAAGAGAGAAAGAATCGTTGCATGCTTTTGTTTAATTTATTCGTTGGAATTAATCGATGCTATGGAATAATGTTGTCATTGATTCAAGAATTGAATTAGAACTTGAATCACATGTCGTAGCTTAAAGAGTTATGCTTATTTAAATTTGGAAATTAAAATTGTTGGAGTTTGCATCTCACACCGGACTTGTGGTTTGATGTGGTCTTTACTATTCATTATAAAAGAACCTCAAGACCTCCTTTAGAGAGGACCTTGGGGATTTAGGTCTACTTTTTTACTTCTTCATGGTATCAGAGAGAAATTAATCCCGAACCCTCCCTCCCATTTTATTTTCCCCTGTCTAAGGTTTCCCATCGTTACTCCGGGGGGGGGCTCCATGGCCAACGAGCCATAGGCATCTCTTGTCGCCCCCCCTGCCAGCAGCCGGCCTCCGCCCCTGTGCGACGGACCTCCCCGGCCTCGCCTCCCTCCATCTCTCCCGTGGCATCCCGACGCCTCCTTCCCTGGCGTCCCCTCTCTGCTGCGCGTAACGGCCCCGCCCTCCTCGTGCGGCTCCCACCTCCTCGCGTGGCTCCCTGCGTGGCGGCTCTCGCTCGACGGCAACTCCTACGTCAGACTCCTGGCGGATCCCTCCCCGACGTCTCGAGTGCCGCTCGGCCCGCTGCTATCCCGTCGGCCTCCCTCTCGTCGCGGTTCCCAGCTCGCCTCCCGTCGGGGCGCCTCTCGCCCGGTGCACCTCCAACGTCGCCCGACGCACCTCCCGCCCGCAGATCCTCCTCCCGCAGCGGTTCTCCCCGACGGCGCTCCTCCTGCCCGCGAGACCTCTTCCCGCCGTGTTTCTCCCCTGCGGCACCTCTCCCGCACGCGGCTCTCCAGCGACGCTCGCCTCCCGCGTTTCTCTTGCACGCGACCTTCCAGCGGCACCCACCCCGTCCGAGGCTCTTCCTCCCATCCACCTCTAGCTGCCTTGCCTCCTGCTACGCGTGCGCCTCCCCAAGCACTGCTCCCTCCTCCCGCGCTGCTCTCCCGACAACCGTCTCCCTTTCCCAGCGGAACCATTTCTGTGCGCTCCTTCCAGATCTAGAGTGCTGTCTCCCCTGTCCGCCGGCACGCCCTCGCGCTTCCTCCACCGTGGCGCAACACTTCGACCTCACCGCCTCCCGTCGCCGGCCCCACAAGTGCGGCTTTTCCGGTGCTAGTGCGGCTTTCCCAGCGTATCATCGACCGACACCGCTAGTGGAGCTTTCTTGGTGCTCTGTCAACCGGCCCGGTCTGTGTGGTTCCTCTGCTGCGCTCGCGACATCTTCTTCCATCCATCATCCTGAGGGGGAGTTGCGATCTTGAAGGGGAGTTACGATCGTCGATTGTTTCTTTTTATTTCGTTTTGTTTTGTAATCAAATTGGGTATGTTCAGCTTGAGGGGGAGTGTTTGCAGCATGTCTTGTTTGCTTTGTATTGTCGTTGCTTTGGTCTCTTTTCTTTATGTGTCCAAGCTAGGTACACTTAGCTTGAGGGGGAGTGTTGGAGTCTGCATCCCACATCGGACCGTCCGATGTTGTCTTTACTATTCATTATAAAAGAACCTTAAGACCTTCTTTAGAGAGGACCTTGAGGATTCAGGTCTACCTCTTCTTTACTTCTACAAAAATGATAAAGATGTTTTCACATGCTGTAGTGTTATCTACCTTTTGTCATATAACGAGAATTGTTTACAATTCTGGGAATTAATAAATTGTAATGGGAATTGCATCATGTTCAAGATTAATATTTCTTGTGGAAGATTAAATGAATGGTTGGGTTTTGAGAACGCCCGTGGTTTGTGTTTTTTTGCTGCCTCTTGATGTTTGCAAAAATAGTGTGATATATGTTTGACTGTGTTTTTGTTGTTTGTTTAGCATGGTCAATTGCTTTAAGCTATAACAATGTAAAGCCGAATGATGATAATTAATAGAAGAGGCACAAGTAGTTTGTCAACTGCTCATCTTGGAACTGATCATATGAAACAATGCTTGGAAGCATGTTTATGGTTAGTTATGGTTAGCTAATGTTCTTAGGTTGTCTTGTGCAGATAACCTATGCATAATGAACCGGTTAATTCAAATTGGAATTTAAAAACGGTGGTTTGTTAAAGAATAAATGTTTGGGGCTGAGCGAGCCCATTTCTTTTTGTGAGTGGCTTAAATGCCTCCATGCCATGGCTTTAGTGCCTTAGCCTGTGTACGGAAAATACTTTTGAAATGTATGTGTGCTCTAGGTATTTAGAGCCTTGCTTGTTTTGTTGATGACTTTGCGGTTGGGAATCTTGATGAGCAATGGGTTGGAGGACTGAGGCTGTGTTGTTTGAAGTTTGATTTGATGGGCGATGGGCTGGGAGGCCAGGCTGCAGTGATGGTCGATGCCGACGACGGCGAGACAATTTATGTTATGCGCAATTGTATGGGACACCGGGCGAACAAAATGAGTTCAGAGTGGGACTTGCTCGTCGATATGTTTAATCTTTCTAGATGTTTGCTTGATGCTTGCATGATGGTTAGATGTCCAGATGATGTTTACTTTATCAGCATCCAACTGTTTGTCACAGTTTGCACTGCGAGTGCATTTTTGAAGGGGTAGCTTAAGTTGAGTCCGAGAGTACCTCGACGATTCATGAAATGATAATTGAACTAATAAATGAACAGGGTTGGTTCATGGTGTTCTCAAATAATGATGACACACCTGAGAATATATAAGATAATTAATAATGCCATCAACACTTTTGGCTTAAGAAGATCAAAATGTCAATCTTGGAAAATGTTGATGTGAATTAATTAATGGTTAATTAATTAATTAATTATGAACTTGAAGCTTGTATGCTTGTTTGATATCCAATCCTTAGGAGTGGCAGCTGGGGTCCTGTGTGACGATAGCGACAAATGAGTTTAAGGCTAGGTAGTTGCACATAGTGTGATTATGCGTGATATTATTCTATATTTTTTCTATCGTCAGATGAGTCTAAGGCTAGGTAGTTGCCCATAGTGTGGTTGTGTGTGATATTAGTCTATTTTTTTGATTTCACACGCTAACCCACCTGTCACGAACCGACTCAGCCTGCCCCTGAACCAGGCTCTTGAGCTGACCCGCGACATACCAGAGAGATGTTCTCGATCCTCTCGGGCTGGCGGCAAACACCAAAGGGCATCAAAAAGAACTCATGGGAACAATTTTGCTCAATAAAATATAATCAAACACGCAGTGGAGTCCAATCGGGATTTCGACATGACCCGCCCATACGTTGGACGCCCATGCAAAAACAATTAAGTAGCTACAAAATAAAAACCAAAACCAAACAGAGTGCAATAAAAATAAACATACAACCTGACATCAATAAATAATATCTACAAGATTTCAGATACAAAGAGTGGAAGGACGAGAAAGCCCCAAAAATAGAACCAAACAACCAACCTGACCTCCAGGCGACCTCACGGGTCACTCTCTAACTACAAAACCCAACATCGCTCTAAGACGATCGTAGCCAAGTCGGAACCTTGAAATTGGTATGATAAAGATAGGCGTGAACACAAAGCTCAATAGGCATAAGTAAACCACACCCTATGTATCACCTTTAAGTGAAAGATCCATTGCTTGCCAGTTTGAAATACAATCTTATAAACACAAGTTTTTTCCTTTACATTTAGTTTTAAAATAAATCATGGTTTGTTGCCCTCTTTTCTTTAAATGGGACTTAAAGCTTAAGGTTTTAGGCATTTGAAGAGAGAGTTCTTAAAACTTGTTAAAATGGGAAGTAGTGTTTTTGAAAGCCTTCTTTTTAAAGATATTTATTAAAATGAAAAGGTAAAAGAGTTTCAAAACATTTTTCATAAAACATTCAAATCATAACTTTTATTTTAAACGGGAGTAGCACAAAGATAACAAGAAACATTCACAATAATGATAATAAGAGCACAACAATGAAATGAGGGCAACGAGAAAGCAGCATGCGGTCTACTATCACAATAATAAAACTGAAGTAACCAACATAAATAATCAAGTGCCAGTAATGAGAATACCTAGGAACTGAGAGGAAAATCTAGAACATACTAAACATAATCCATTATATTAGCGCGCTTGACGCAATCTAACATCCCTAATGCTCGGTTGTACCCTACCTAACCTAACCGAGGGACAATTCCCAAAGCTGAGCATAGTCAAGGGCCACTAGTTAGAGCATGATCCTAAGCTAGTATGTGTTCTAAAAAATTGCACTAGCTACTCTTGGTTCCCATGCTGTATGCAAAATGGGGTGAGCCAAGCAATAATATCAAATAGTGATACGAAAGTAATTACATTTCATCACATGAAATATGAGTCACATATACGCTTCACCCTAGAGCACCCCTACTAAAAACGCCCCCTTTACTTTCAAAAGCATCAATATACTAAGAATGTCCTATAACAAGGACATTCTCATTCCTTTAGAAACAAACCAAACTAGGGCCACAATACAAGGAGTGTTTTTAAAGAGAGAACCCTTTCAAAGGTGCCAACCGGGCCTTTCTTTAGAAAATATGATATAAATCTGTTTCTAAAGATGATGAAGAAACGTCGGGAGTTGCAGCGACAAAAGCAACAAAACACAGAAGAGTAAAAGGAAAAAAAAAAGAACAAGGACACAAGGATTTACGTGGTTTGGGAAAAATCCCTACGTCCACAGAGGCAGAAAATCACTATAATTCAGGAGCACAATTTACAAGAGTTTCTCACACACACACCCAAAACCCTAGTTCGAAAATGGGCTAATGTAGGGGACGAAACACTATTCCACAAACCTCAGAAAGTTTGCATCGCTACAGTGAAAGGTGGCCACCCAAGTCAAAAGTGCTACAGTGGCTTTCGGTTGGAAATCCAAGGAGTTATAGTGAATGGCGGTTGAAAGTTCACGTCGCTACAGTGTCAGCATCGCTACAATGCCCAAAATTTGGCCCGGGGACCTTCGGCCCCCAAACCCCCGAAGCAGGGGTGCGTTGCCCCCTGCGACCCCTAACGAGCTCACCGTGGAGCTTGACCCGCGAAAGTTGTGAGCTGGTGCGCAGTACGAGCCACAAGCATTCGACCCAATCGAATCGGGCTATGCTAATCCAACAAAAGAACCAAACGCACCTCAAGAATTCAATAAAACATTTAAAATCACCTTTGAAACACAAAAACATCTTTTAAAACAACAAAACACTTTATTAAAGACCATGTGGGCATTTCATCAAACATCCGGTGTGCACGGCTTAATAAGGTTAATCAAAACAAACATTTAAAAAGGGAAAACTCTTTGCATTTTGTAGAATGATAAAATAGGGGAAACCTGAACCCTCAAGGTACTCTCTAAAGGAGGCCTTGAGGTTCTTTTATAACAAATAATAAAGACCACATCAGACCATAAGTCCGATGTGGGATGCAAGTTCCAACACTCCCCCTCAAGCTAGGTGTACCTAGCTTGAACACATAAATAAAAGAGACCAAACCAAACCAATGAAAACAAAGCAATCAACAGACTACAAACACTCCCCCTCAAGCTGGACATACCCAGCTTGACGACAAAACAATACAAAACAGTATAAAAGATAAAGCTTCAAGACTGCTGCTCCCCTTTACGACCGCAGCTCCCTCGCAGGATGATGGATGGATGAAGTTGTCGCGGGCGCAGCAGGGGGTCCACACAAACCGGGCCGGTTGACGGAGTGCCAGGAATGCCGCACTAGTGGGTTCGGTCGATGAGACGTCGGGAAAGCCACACTAGCATCGGTAAAGCCTCACTTGCGGGGCCGACGACGGGAGGTGGAGATTTCGCAGAATTGTTGCGGGATCTGGCGACGCCAAAGTGCCCAGATCCTAGGCGGTCGAAGTGCTGCGCCACGGTGGAGGAAGCGCGAGGGCGTGCCGGCGGACAGGGAGGCGGCTGCCGGGAGTCGTCGGGAGATGCTAGCGACGGGGGGCGGGGATTCCACAGGAGGAGGCCGGCAGGGAGGGAAGGCCGTCGGCAGAACCGGAGGCCGGCTGCTGGAGGGGCCGGCAGGGATCGTGCGGAAGGAGCCGCCAGGATCGGGCGTCGGGTCGTCAGCCGTCACGGGATCTGGCGTCCGGACGCTGAGGCGTGCGCTGGAGGGTCGTCGGGATTGGGACGTCGGGAGTCGCGCAGGAGGGAGACGTCGGAAAAGGAGCCGCGACTGAGATGGGGCCGACAGGAGGGCTCTTCTTGGGCGGGACGTAGGGCCGCAGGAGGAGCTGACGGGTGGAGGACCAGCCGAGGGAGGGGCTCCGGCGGGATGGAGCCGCCGGGATGGATCCGCTCAGGCGGGATCAAGGTCCGCCACAGGGGGCGGACGAGAAATACCTATGGCTCGTTGGCCATGGAGGCCACCGCCACCCACAGGGGAGAATTAATGGGAAAACCCTAGACGAGATAAAGTAAATAATGGGAGGGAGGGTTCGGGATTATGTTCCCTTTGATACAATGTAGAATGATAAAATAGGAGAAACTCGAACCCCCAAGGTACTCTCTAAAGGAGGCCTTGAGGTTCTTTTATAACAAATAATAAAGACCACATCGGACCATAAGTCCAATGTGGGATGCAGACTCCAACACTCTCCCTCAAGCTAGGTTTACCTAGCTTGGACATATAAATAAAAGAGATCAAACCAAACCAATGAAAACAAAACAATCAACAAACTGCAAACACATTTGATGTGTGAGGTAATAATCCATCACAAGAAAGCAAGGATGGCCCCTAGAAAGCCAAGCCAAACCCCAAACATGAAAAAACACAAAGGACGAGGTCGAAATCCCCCCTTAGGGTCTGGCCAAGGAGAGGCGTCACTAAGAAAGAAGAGAAAAATAAGAAAAGAGGAGAGAAAGAAGAAAAAGTGGAAGGAAAGGCCCAACCTTGATGAATCGGGCAAGAACCTTGAAGAATCCCCACAAAATCGGCAAGAGGGGAATTGAATGGGGAGGTGCTTGGGGGCCGTGCGAGTCGAGTGGGGGCGAAAGAGGGCTTTGGGGATTAAAAACGAAGAGGGGCAATTTGGTAAATTTCCTAAAATTTTAAAGTCTGGTCAAAGCGTATGGTTTGACCACACGGTTTGGGAAACTGTGCGCAACCGTGCAAAATGGCTTTGTCAAATTACAGTTCCATTTTACACGCTTGTCGCACGGTTTGCACTAATTGTGTGCACGCCATGCGCTCTCACCCTTAGACACAAAAGACCTACACGGTTTACCTTGGGATCCTCATGGCATGGACTCAACCGTGCGCTACTCGTGTAGACTAAATCGTGTAAGAACTAAATGAATCGGAAGAGGGTCCCGCGCAATGACAGCCACATAGTTAACCCTAAATCGTTGCACTAATCGTGTAACATAAGGAAAACAATCCGAAACTCATGATTTCGATCCGTAACTCTCAAAGCTCAAAGAAAAGGAAAATAAATAAATAAAATAAAAAAGAAAACAAAGGTTGAGGTGCGACAATTCTTCCTATCATAACGCTTTCTGCCCTCCAAAAGCTTTAGTAGATTCTATTGATCAATAGAGAGGGAGGAGACTCAACTCCTCAACACGACTCGAAACCCAAAACTGAGGGACACCACGACCTCTCCAAGGAACCACAAAAAAACCACAACCACAATTCAACCACCCTGGCACCAAAAAAGCCGTTGAGCTTGCTTCAAGAGCCCAACATCATTGAAAGAGGAAGACTCGAAATCGGACGTCTTAAGAGGCTAGGGGCTGACCATTCGACAAACTTCTCAAAGACCGGTCAAGGGAACTAAATCGAGAAACAAATAGTTAATAGAAGCGAATGACAATGGTCGTCTCCCCACCATAATAAGATTCCACTAAGTCATCCACACACAATTTAGCATTTCCAAAAGGAGCACACTTCATCATAAGATCTAAGCATTCCTAAAAGCAGAGGCCAAAGCACCACGTACGAGAAAACTAAAAAGGGAGAAGAAGAGGAATACCTTAAACAGGGGCTGGATCACAGATAGGTTCTACAAATTGAACTGGGTAGTCCTCAGATGGAGCAGATGGAGCAGATCTGGCCCCACTCCTCTTCCGAGCAACCCCCTTACAAAACCTTTGAAGATGGCCAAAACGGCCACAAGCACGACTTGTCTTCGCAACACTTTGACACAAGGCTTCTTGTAACCCCGCTTATTGCATTGATGGCATACTGGAGTCCGACGCCTAAAAGAAGCCGAAGAAGACAAATAGGAAGGCCTCTTGATCTCATTACCCACCTACCCAGACTTAGAACGCCTCCCCTTTCCTTCATCGAAATCCCCCTCTCCACATCCGGGAATAGGGAAAATCGTGTTCGCCTCAAACACCCCTGCTACAACTGCTTCGACCCGAACTGCTTGCATTACTACATCAACATAAGAGGTTAAACCGAACTCCAACACCCTCGACTTAAGATCGGGACAAAGGCCTTATTAGAGTTAGTGTCCTAGAACCAACTGTTTGTACTTTGATTACATGAATATTTGATGTATTAAATATTAAATTAAATATCTTATTACATATTGTTCATTGTTGCATGATCATAATGTAATAATGTCCTAGAGTATTTGTCGCATTGATAAGGTCATAATAGTTCCTCGTTATGATGATAACCTTGAAGTGCTATGACAATATTCTTAATATAGTTCTGCGGTTGGATATCATACTATGATGAGACACATAGTATATAGACCGTCAGGTGCGAGTACTCGTAAGCAGATGAGATTTCATCTCATGAAGTTTGCACTTGGTAATCTCCAAGATGGAAGATTATGAGAACAGACGCACCAGTAGAAATTTCACATGTTTTGGTGTCATTAGATATTGCTATTTGCGAGCGTGTGTAATGATCCTTAGACCATAAGATTATCATTAATACATGTTATGACTCGCACACTTAGATTTGCTGACGAAAACCGTCACGCCATATGTTGGCAGAAAGTATATATGGTACGTTGGGTGCGTCACAAATGACATATTATTGATGAATAAGTCAAGAAAGGATTTGTCTCTTCCATATTTATGGAAGTTGATATCTCAACCCTTTGATTGAAATAGAACCGTCGCCCTAAATTCCATGGCCATGGTGTAACAACGAGTTTATTTCAGATAGTCAAAGAATGATGTATCAAGCATATAGGTTGATGACACCGTCATGCAACCTGCTTGATGAGATTATGTGATAAATAGATTATATTACACAGTGAATATTCGTATGTAGTTGTCGTCGTTGCGACTTTAAGTTCTTTCTCTTAGGTACCTTTACCCGTTGCTAGACAGTAATCTTGGATTTTAGGTTAGCCCGTCTAAAGCCAACGAGAAAGAATCCTAGAAGGTTACACACTAAGTGTTTCTGGTGGTCTCGATTAAATTCTATTTAAATTTAATTAATGGAATAAATGTTATTCTCAAGACTGCGGAATAATTTTATTTAAGTTATATTGATCGCATAAATTAAATAAATATTTATTCACCGGATTGTGAATAAAATATTTTTTTGGGTGTTCAATAAATACAAGAGTTCGAACGGACCAAGACCGTGTCCGGTGATAAAATAATTATTTACGAGTCGGTAAATATTATTTATCCATTTTGCGCAAGTTGACGCACCATAAAATAATAATAATAATATTATTATGCGGCATGAGATTCCATTAATGGTTATAATTATATTTAATGCCTGTTTTGCAATTAAATTTTTTAACCGAAATCCCAGCTTTATAAATAGATGGCTACGTCTATAGTATAATTCATTCAAAACCAATTCCAAGTTTGGGAATAAAGGATTGTTGCGCCCAATGAATTCTCTCTCGACTCCTCTCTCGACTCCTCTCTCCCTCTCAAGAACGAGAAACCCAAGAGAGAATTTCTTCAAAACCGAAGAACGATCGATCAAGAACAAAAAACCCAAGACATTCGATTCGCCGCGCTAGCACCCAGAGAATGAGTGACATTACTCGGAGACCATTGGACCACGTGTGGATCACCGCTAGAGGGATTCTACCCTTAAATCCTCACAAGCGCAACGAAGACAATTCGGAAGGGCCGTTTCGGACAATCAACAATCATCAACAAAGAAAGTTTCTAAGCCCAAGTATTTATTTTTTCAAATATTATATAAATTAATTATAAATTTGACGTGCAAGATCTTCGCTCTTGGTTTTGGACAACGATTATTAAAAGAAATTTTAATATATTACCCTCCAACGCACGCTTTCGCTGTGCTCGGAACCAACAAGTGGTATCAGAGCGGTCACATTTAAATTTATAATTATTTATTTGATTGTTGATCTATGCGCAATTGTGGTTGGATTTTATTTCATGTTATTCGTTCTTTAATCCGATTTGAATAAACATGTTATCGACATATTAATCATGTTCGTTAAGTGTTTCATTTTTTTAATGGTTTAAGAACAAATGAAGAACGATTGAAGATGCCATCAGGAAGTGCCAAATCATTGGTCGGTAAAACTGGGTTACACAGCATGCGGCTGGAGCACACGCTGTATTCATATGCGCAATGTATCTAGATGCGCTGAGTAATTAATTACACGTGGTGCTTTTATTACACACCGTGTGTTGACCGGGCTAACCTGACACACGACAATTGGATACAGGGTGTGTAATTGGCATATACACACCATGTAGTCTTGCCGAGTCAACACACGGAAGCCCTAGGCATGTGACTTGGATATACGACAATTGAGGTACACGGTGTGTAGCTGTATGTACACGCCGTGTAGTCTCCCATTAATGGACAAAATTAAAATTACATTAAATTTAAAATTGCAGCATTAAAACATTATTTTATTGATTAACACACCGCTGTGTGACAATTTAATAATGGTTTTAAAGAATTTTAAATGCTTAATTAATTTATTGTAATTAATATGTCATTATTGGTTCTTCCGTTTATTTGCCATGAATGCCATTAATGATAAGTATCTCCAAATAAGATTGAATTATCATTAAGATAAAAGGTAATTAATTAATTAATTTATTAATTAATTAATGCAAGCGCGTTTATCTTAAATAATAAAAGGAACGAATAATGAAATGAATGTTAGCCGTTTACTTTTGTGTAGTCGTTGCATGTGTGACTGTTCATGAGCTTGACCAAAACCTTTGTATGTGTTAGACATTTATTTAATTAAATTTATTGCATGATTTTGCAATTATTTAATATTAAATTAAAGTTGGTCTGTGAGTCATCCCTCCCTCTATTATTATGTAGGACCTGCGTGTCCAAGGATATTTATGTAATTTTCTTTAACCAATCATTTGGTTCCCCCCACCTGTGTCTGTATAATAAATATTTGTAATAATGGAGCATCCCAAGACGCGCGAGGATGGTTCAAGACATAACTATATTGACGCCAATTCGGTGATACATAGGTGGACACGTGGAATGCTGTAGCTCATACCGAAGTCCGGCATAAGGAGTTATTTCCCCTTGGTTATAAGTTGATTTAATGTCCGCTCATTAAACAAACCATTAGATAAGTGTTGAATTGGTGTTGCCCGATCCGGTTGGGCTGAATGATTGTGGCTCGCAACTGTCGCGGGTCGAGCTCTGTTGTGAGCTCGTTGGGGGTTGCAAGGGCAACACGCCCCTGCTCCGGAGGGCCGAGGGCCGAAGCCCCCCGGCCCAATTTTTCAATCATTGTAGCATCTCTAACACTGTAGCAGAGTTGACCAACTGACACAGACAAGACACTGTAACAGTGCGGACTTCGAAGTCAACTTCACTGTAGCGCTTTTGACTTCCAGCCGGCAGACACTGTAGCACTTTTGACAAAGTGAGCCGCCGATCACTGTTGCAACGCGTACTACTATTCAGAACAGTGGACCGTCTTCTTCATATGTAGCCCATTTCGGGCTAGGGTTTCACTACTGAAATCCTCTGTAATTTTGTGCTTCCAACTCATAGTGAAATTCTGCCTCTCCCGTGGACGTAGGGATTTTTCCCGAACCACGTAAATCGTTGTGCCTTTTGCTTTCTTTCTTTCGTTTTTTTCCCTCGTTTTTGTCGTTGTGTCTCCCGACGATTCCGCAACAATAAGCTCATGATCAACCCATTTAATTAATTATTTATTTTTTGTCTAATGCATTAAAATTATATTTATTGATGCAAGACCGCGATCATATAAATGAATGAATTAATATGCAAAGACGGAATTTAAATAAAATTGATTATGCGTAAATGTTTTATCCAAACATGGTTAATTAATTAAGTAAACATCCACTCAAATACTAACAAGACATGTAAAAGATAAAACAAGATAAAAATTTATGCATAATAAAATAAAATCCCTCAATCTAATATTAAGTCAGACTAAGCCTTTCGTTATTTGATTAGGAACAAAACTCAATAGAACTATGTGTTTGACCAACCCTTGTTGGGACCCTTACTTTTATAAGGGGAGTTCTTAAGAAAGTTTTGGGTTGACTTAACCATTTTATATCAAGAGGAGTAACTCTTGCTAAACTTGGTGTAATTTGGAGGCAAGTGTTGAGAAAATCCAGGTCAGGATTTCTGGATTGGGGAGTCTATTCAACGGATCAAAGAGGTGCAAACCTGCAGTTGACAAAGACTTGCCTACCTAAATATCTTCAAAATAGCTTGACCAACCCTTGTTGGGGTTATGTGAAGGGGAATATGGAACTATGTGTTTGACAAACCCTTGTTGGGACGCTTACTTTTATAAGGGGAGTTCTTAAGAAAGTTTTGGGTTGACTTAACCATTTTACACCAAGAGGAGTAGCTCTTGCTAAACTTGGTGTAATTTGGAGGCAAATGTTGAGAAAATCCAAGTCAGAATTTCTGGATTGGGGAGTCTATTCAACGGATCAAAGAGCTGCAAGCCCGTAGTTGACAAAGACTTACCTACTTAAATACCTTCAAAATAGCTTGACCAACCCTTGTTGGGGTTATGCAAAGGGGAATATGAGTCCTTGCCACTAGAATGTTCTAGCAACTAGACATTTCAAGTTCAATGGTGTGGGCTATTGAGACTTGATAAAATAGTGAGAGATTTAATAAAATCAATTAATTTATTATTTCTTACGAAATTTGTAATCAAGCAAAATACTAATAATCTACTCTTTATTGTAGAATATAATGACAAGCTCGTCATCCACACTATTCCTATGATCAATATTGGATAGAGATAATCTCCTCACTGACAGTAACTTCTAGGAGTGGTTTAGACGTCTTCGGGTTGTTCTACAGCATGAATGAAAATCTTACGTGCTAGAATCCTAACGCCTGATCCGCCTATTCAAGACGCGAGTGCTGAAGAGTTCCTAGTCTACGAAAAAATATGAACGACGCGGTCGACATTCAATGTTTGATGCTTTCATCTATGTCTAGTGAACTCATGAAGTTTCACGAAATCATGGATGCGTATAGCATGCTTGAGCACCTCCGTGGTCTTTACCAGGAGAGAGCTAGACATGAACAGTTTAAGATTTCCAAGGCGCTCTTCAGAGTAAGCTTGGAGAGGGTTCCTCAGCTAGGCCTCACGTAGTCAAGCTCATTGGCTACATTGAGCGCCTAAAGGTTCTAGGGTTTAAACTCTCTGAAGAACTGGGCACCGATCTCATTCTGGCATCGTTGTCTCAGAGCTTCTTCAGTTTTATTATGAATTTTAATATGAACAACCCTAAGAAGTATCTGCCAAATCTTTTTATCCTCCTTTGCCAAGTAGATAAAGATATGAAGCGCGAAAAGCCTTATGTTCTTATGATGAACAAACAGAAAGGGAAAGCAAAGAGCTTTAAACCCAAAGCTTCTTCACGCCCTTTCAAGAAGAAGAAGATCAAATGGGAAGCAAGAGAACATGATGCTGTCTGTTTCACATGTGTCAAGAAGGGCCACTGGAAGAAAAACTGCACCCAGCTAAAGAAGCAAGGGGAATCTTCAGGTGCGTTTGTTATCGAGTGCAATTTATCTATTTCTACAAATTGGGTATTGTTGTACCTCTCGTATCCCTCGTGGTTTAATTTTCATGATCACAATCACTCTCTTATTTATCTAATTTTGTTTTAAGTGTTTTTGGATGATAGGCATGATTTCAGGTTGCCAAGGAATTGGGCCAAGAAAGCCAAGAAGACAAAAGTGGACTGAAAATCAGTCCACCGGCCAACCGGTGGATGACCACTGGCCAGCCGATGGAGTCTTGACAGAAGGCATCCTTTCTGTCAAGACCACCGACCAACCGGTGTCCCATCACCGGCCAGCCGGTGGAACCCAGACAAATAGTGTCACCTACTGTCTCAGCACCGGCCAACCGGTGGCCTCCTCACCGGCCAGCCGGTGGTGCCTGGGCAGAAGCCCTCCCCTTTTTCCAAAGCACCGGCCAACCGGTGGCCAAGCACCGGTCAGCCGGTGGAGCCAGTCAAACTAGCCGTTGGGCTTTGACCAGGCTTGTCCACTTGACTCCCAACGGCTCCGAAGGCCTCTCCAACGGCTCCGAAGACCCCCAAAGGCCATTTGAGGGTTCCCCCTCTATAAATAAAGGACTAGGAAGCCCCGGAAACGCACGGTAGCCCACATGAACATTTTACGATCACTTGGCGAACCTCCGGCGGATTCCTTCAAGGAACCTCAATTGCTCCAACCCATTTACACAACCAAGGAGTACCACCATAGAAGCTTGGGAGCGCTCTTCATCAACTCCATTCAATCCTTTGGCGCCCAAGGCTTCTCCTCTTACGGTTTTTCATTATTTATCATTTTGAGCATCAATTTGGGTTTGTGCCTACAAACCCCTCTTTCTCTCATCTTTCTTTGTTTGGGTTTTCACACCACTTTCAAGGTGTGAAGAGGTTAGTCAAGCCTTCCCTTTAAAAGGCTTGAGTCATAGGTGAGCTAGCCTTCACCTGTAAGAAGGCTAGTGAGTTCTTGCTCAACCATTAAAAGCAAGTGAGTTCTTGCTCAACCATTAAAAGCAAGCTGTAATAGGTTCTAGACTACCTTAAAGTCTAGTGAGTTTCTTGCTAAAACCATTAAAAAGCAAGCGGTAGTAAATCTCTCAACGGTTGAGTTGGGAGCGGAGACGTAGGCTTTGGTTTAAGCCGAACTCCGTTATCAAGTTTTGTGTCTTGCCCTCTTTTATTTCCGCTGCACTTTTAACTTTGATTTTAAATTGTTAATTATTTTTTTTAAAAGGCAATTCACCCCCCTCTTGCCATCACTCTCCGCCCAACAGGTATTAAATACAGCTTGTAATGCTCACATATGTATTCAAATATAGGAACTAGGTAGATTCAGAAAAATTGACATAGGGGAGGTAGATCTACGAGCACCCAACGGTGCTAAATTTGATGCTGTAGCTGTCGAGGACTACCACCTCACATTGCTGACCGAAATGATCTTGGTTTCAAATGGTTGTTATTATGTGCCTTCAGTTACCAAAAACATTATTTCTGTATCCAAACTAGATACAAATGAGTTCATTTTCAAATTTAGAAATAATTGTTGCTTTTTTTATAAAGATAACATTTGTTATGGTAAGACACATTTATATAATGATCTTTACGTGTTGGATTGCATGAACCAAATAATGACAATCGATAACGAAGTTACTTCTCATGACTCATACCACATCTAACTTTGGCATCACCGACTAGGTTAAAAACGCTTGACAAAATTACATCAAGATGGATATTTTGATTCTTTCGAACTAAAACCACTTGGTGTATATCACGTATGTTTACAAAGCAAAATGACCAAAACCTCATTTAGTGGGAAATGTGAAAGGGCTAAAGAGCTTCTTGAATTAGTTTATACCGATGTGTGTGGACCATTTTCTGTTGAAGTAAGGGGTGAATACTCATACTTCATAACTTTGATGATTTTAGTACATATAAATATATTACTTAATGAGGTATAAGTCGAATTCTTAAATTCAAGGAATACAAGAATGAAGTTGAGAACCGACATGGTAGGAAGATTAAGAAGCTCCGCTCAGATTGAGGTGAAGAATATCTTAATCAAGACTTCATTGATTATTTACGGGAGTTTTGGATCCTATCTCAATTCACTCCTCCTTACACGCATCAGTGGAATGATGTAAGCGAAAGGAGGAACCATACCTTGTTGGACATGATAAGATCAATGATGAGTCATACAAGTCTTCCATTATCCTTTTGGGGATATGCATTACAAACAACGACACACATGCTAAACCAAGTACCATTTAAATCGATAAATGGCATTTCATACGAATTTTGGAGTGAAAGAAAAACCATGTTATCGAATTTACATGTGTGGGGAAGCGGAGCGTTTATTAAGGCCTCTTCAGGTAACAGACTTGCACCCCGAGGCACATGTTGCGGAATCGTCAGGAGTCGCGACGACAGAAACGAGATACGAAAAGAAAATGAAGAAGAAAAAAAAACACATGAAACACACAAATTTACGTGGTTCGGGAATAATCCCTACGTCCACGGAGAGGCAGAATTTCATTAAAAACGGGAGCACAATTACAGAGTTTCTCTCACAAATCCTAGCTTGAAAATGGACTATAAAAGGAGGAAGACGATCCACTGTTCCGCACAGGAAGTCTGCGTCGCTAGAGTGAAAGATGATCATCTTTGTCAAAATGCTACAGTGGCTGCCGGCTGGAAGTCAAAAGTGCAACAGTATAGTTGACTTCGAAGTCCGCACTGCTACAGTGCCTGTCGGTGTCGGTCGGTCAACTTGCCACAGTGGTCAGTGTTGCTACAGTCCGAAAAATTTGGGCCGGGGACCTTCGGCCTCCGGACCCCCAGAGCAGGGGCGCGTTGCCCCTTGCAGCCTCCAACGAGCTCACCGCAGAGCTCAACTCGCGACAGTTGCGAGCCACAAGCATTCGGCCCAACCGGATCGGGCTACACCAATCCAACAACACAATGTGTACCTTTATAGGATACCCCAAGGAAATAAGGAGATATTACCTATACGACCCCTCAGACAAAAGGGTTATAGTGGAATGACACGTCATATTCCTTGAGAAGGAGCACATCTCCAAAAGAGATAGTGGGAGCGAGATAAAACTTCGATGAAGTCGAGCCTCAAGACACACAAGAGTTTGTACAAAATTAGATTCCACAAAGCCCCGTGGAAGAGGAAACTGTTCCAGAGACACAAGATTTGCGTAAGAGTACAAGAGAGGTTAGAGAACCAGAACGATATGGTTTTCTAGTTACCGAGGATGGTGACTCATTATTAGTTGATAATAATGATCCTCTAACCTACAAGGAAATAGTAATTGACACAGATGTTGCCAAGTGGCAAAAAGCCATGAATTTTGAAATGGATTCCATATACCAAAACCAAGTCTGGATTTTGGTAGATCCTCCAGTGGATGTAAAGTCTGTTGGTTGCAAATGGGTATTCAAGAAGAAACTGGACATGAAAGGACAAATTAGTACCTATAAGGCGCGACTGGTTACAAAAGGGTTTAAACAGCGTCAAGGTATTGACTACGATGAAACCTTTTCGTCAGTTGCAATGCTGAAATCCACCAGAATTCTACTTTCCATTGTGGCTTACCATGACTATGAGATTTGACAAATGGATTTCAAAACAACCTTTCTTAACGAGAACTTTCAGGAAGATGTCTACATGACACAACCTGAAGAGTTTGTGACTCCAAAGGCCAATAAGATACGCAAGTTGCAAAAATCCATTTATGGATTAAAGCAAATATCCAGGTCATGAAACATTCGTTTTGATGAAGGCATAACGGAATTTGGTTTTATAAAGAATGAATGCGAGCCTTGTGTTTACAAACGGTTTAGTGGGAGTGCAGTCGTTTTCTTAATAGTATATGTTGATGACATATTACTTATTGGAAATGAAATACGAGTCTTACAGTCTGTTAAGGCATTGTTGAATAAATGCTTTTCCATGAAAGACTTTGGCGAGACAACATATATTTTTGGGATCAAGATCCATCGTGATAGATCCAAGAGGTTGCTCGCCCTAAGTCAAAGTACATACATTGACAAGATACTGAAAAGATTTAGTACGAAACAATCCAAGAGAGGATTGTTGCCAACGTCACATGACATTCATCTTTCCAAGAAAATGTGTCCTCAAACCCATGATGAAAGAAATAGAATGACAAGGATTCTATACGCATCAACGATTGGGTCAGTCATTGGTCTCGCCCAAATTTACCCAAGTTTTTAGGGTTATGCGGTCTCTTGTAGTTTAGTTTGGGTTGTCGAATCTTCAGAGACCTAAGAAGTAACCTACAGACACGTACATTCTATGAATTGTTTTTGGCTATGAAGTTGCTAACTTTGGGTTGATTTTAGATGGGTTTAAAGGATCAGTAACAGATCTAAGTTAATTCAAATTAAGATAATGAGTTGATCCTAGGTTATCGCTCGGGGTGGATTGGATGATTTTTTTTTTTTTAACGGTTTCAATTTCTTCTATTCGAGATGAGTTTATTCAAGAAGATCAAACAACTTCATCACTTACTGGTTTAATACCAACACACTATAATACTAATCACCTATACACTTGGAGGATCAAATTTATGAGCACTCCAAGGTAAATGTTCGTATTAGCACTTGAAGTACGTGGCCTTAAAATTAACAAGGACGAAAAAGTTTTAAAACCATCAAATAAAAATCTCAATTAAAAGAAGTGATTATACATTAATGGGGTGATAAATAACATCCAATCCAGCCCCTTGATACTCCCTTCGATCAACCCATAAGTGGGTTAGCCCTCCATTGATTCTATGGTTTCTGTAGAAGAATAAAATGAGAGACCCGGACCCCAAGGTATGTCCTCTAAAGGAGCCCTTAGGGTTAATTTATAATGAATACTAAATACCACACCGGACCTCAAGTCCGATGTGGGATGCAGACTCCAACACTCCCCCTCAAGCTAGGTGTACCTAGTTTGGACACATAATGAAAAGAAAACAACAAAACAGACGCTAACACTCCCCCTCAAGCTGGACATGCCCAGCTTGATGACAAAACAAGACGAAATAAAATATTAAGCTGCTGCTGCTCCCCCTCACGATCAAAGCTCCCCCACAGGATGATGGATGGATGATGTCGCGGACGCAACAGATGAACCACTCAGACCGACCGGTTGACGGAGCGTCAGGAATGCCACACTAGTGGGGCCGGTCGATGAAACGCCGGGAAATCCAAACTAGCACCGGGAAAACCGCACTTGCGGGGCCGGCGACGGGAGGCAGGGATTCTGCAGAAGTGTTGCGGGGTCTGGCGGCGCCAAATGGCTCGAATCCAAGATGGTCAAGGTGCTGCGCCACGGTGGATGAAGCATGAAGGGGAGGAGAGTCGGTCGCCGGGAGGGAGGGCCGCCGGGAGAGCCGGAGCGGGAGGCTGCCGCTCGGGAGGGAAGGGAGACCCGCCGGGGAGCCGCACATGGTAGGGAGGAGGGGCGGCGGCGGTAACCCTACGGGGCTTTGAGGCCGCCGCCCCCCACGGGGGGAATTGCAAAGAACCCTAGATCGGAAAAAAGAACATCCTCACCTCACATTGAGGTAAGGGGAATTCACAAAAAAAAAAAAATGTGAGGGAGGGATCAAACCTCCTCTGATACCATGTAGAAGAATAAAATGAGAGACTCGAACCCCCAAGGTATCTCCTCTAAAGGAGCCCTTGGGGTTAATTTATAATGAATACTAAATACCACACCGGACCTCAAGTCCGATGTGGGATGCAGACTCCAACAGTTTCAGTGGAAGCGGGAAATAGACTCATGAGGGGGGAAACAAAGAAGTAAAAAAAAAGACAATGAAATAACGATCACTTCACCGTTGTGTGATAATTTTACAAGGTTTGGTGTGAATAAATTCACACCTTGAGACAACGGTATCAATGTGATATGAAGAACATAATAAAAGGATAAGAAGAACTTTTATTAAGAAACTAAGATGAATTGAACAACTTACATGAGAAAGAAATGCGATTACAAACACAAAACGACAACATAACACTACAATAAAACCAAGCACCAAAGATGATAAACTCCTCCACCACCACTGCCTTAAATAGATATTTCAAGAGGCTTAGGTCGAGCCCCCAATAGTACAAAGTATCCCACTTGAGTATGGTAGGTCTAGGGTGGTGGAAAGTAAAGGAGATGAGACTTTTCCACCCTTGACCCGAAGTTACAACTAGTTTGCATACACCGAACAGAGGCGCCTAGATGACCTTCTAGATGGCCGAATTGGAGTGGGCCATAGAAGAGAAAAATGAAGCTCCAGATGGCTACTAACTCTCTGTAAAATTTTAGCCCAAAATAATTTGTGGTTTCCGAGATATTATTAAATTGGTGGGCTGTTTTTCTGGGCCGTAGAATCTGGCCCAAAATTTTATCTTCAAATTGGGCCACATGAAACTCCCTTTAAAACTCCGAATTAGCTCTTCACTGTTGGAGGAAATGTTCCCCTTGAAGTCCTCTATCTTCAGTGCAATTTTCAGAATTATTGGGCTTGGATTGTAGTCGATACAGTTTCTTTATTGGGCTGTTGTCCAGTTTACTTTGCCTAGAATGTTGTTGGTTCAAGGCCAACTTGGTGATCTTCTAATGTGAATCTTCAAGTGCTCCAAAAACATGAATTGTTCCTTATCATGGGAGACCTAAAAATAAAATATGAAAATATAATCAAGAACATTTTGTGTTTTAGGAGGTGTTCAAAAATGTACCATGTAATAGTGCATTTTAAGGACTTACAATCATAATCTGAAATGACGTTCAAAGTGTAAAATGCACTAAAATTGTGTTTATGAATAATAAAACACATGAATATTATATATATTAATAATGAACATTAGCCTCTTTCAGTGGCTAATCAGTCATGTATGCTATGTTATGTACTAGGTTAGATGTCGCCTACGCATTAAGTGCGGTAGGCATATATCAAGTTGATCTAGGTAACCGCCATTGGATGACAGTTAAGACTATCCTTAAGTATCTGAGGCGTACTAAGGATATGTTCCTGGTTTATGGAGGAGATGGAGAATTAGTCATCAGAGGATATGCATATGTTAGTTTCCAGACTGATCAAGATGACATGAAGTCACAAATGGGATACATCTTCACTTTGAATGGAGGTGCTGTGAGCTAGAAGAGCTCAAAGCAGGTTGTGGTCGCATATTCTACAGTAGATTCCGAGTATATTGCAGCTTCTGAGGTAGTTAAAGAAGCAGTTTGGATGCGCAATTTCGTCCAAGAGCTTGATGTGGTACCTAGCAGTAAAGATTTCATCACACTTTATTGTGATAATACTGTAGCGGTGGCTCTCGCAAAAGAGCCAAGGTCACACTAGCGGATGAAACACATACTTCAGAAGTATCATCTCTTGAGGGATTTTTCTCAGAGAGGTGAAGTTGCAGTGAGCAGTATTTCCACGGAAGACAACGTGGTAGACCCCTTGACTAAAGCCTTGACTCAGCAGAAACATGATTATCATGTGTAGTCTAGCGGACTGAAAGTCGTAGGCAGTTTGACTCTAGTTCAAGTGGGAGTTTGTTAGAGTTGGTGTCTTAGAACCAACTGTTTGTACTTTGGTTACATGAATATTTGATGTATTAAATATTAAATTAAACATCTTATTACATATTGTTCATTGTCCTGCATGACCATAATGTAATAATGTCCTAGAGTATTTGTCGCATTGATAAGGTCATAGTAGTTCCTCGCTATGATGAGAAACTTGAAGTGTTATGACAATATTCTTAATATAGTTATGCAGTTGGATAATATACTATGATGACCCACATAGTATATATAGACCATCAGGTGCGAGTACTCGTAAGCAGATAAGACTTATTCTCATGAATTTCGCATTTGGTAATCTCTAAGATGGGAGATTATGAGAACAAACTCGCCAGTAGGAATTCTGCATGTTTTGGTGTCATCAGATATTCCTATCTGCAAGCGTGTGTAATGGTCCTTAGACTTTAAAATTATTATTAATGCATGTCACGACTCGCGCACTTAGATTTGTTGATGAAAACCATCACGCCATATGTTGGCGAAAAGTAGGGTACGTTGGGTGCGTCACGAATGACATGTTATTGATGGATAAGTCAAGAAAAGATTTGCCCCTTCCATATTTATGAAAGTTGATATCTTGACCCTTTGATTGAAATAGAACTGTCGCCCTAAATTCCACGGCCATGGTGTAACGATGAGTTTATTTCAGATAGTCAAAGAATGATGTATCAAACATATAGGTTGATGATACCGTCATGCAACCTGCTTGATGAGATTATGTGACTAAGAGATTATATTATACAGTGAGCGTTCGTATGTAGTTGTCGTCGTTGTGATTTTAAGTTTTTTTTCTTGGGTGTCTTGACCTGTTGCTAGACAGTAATCTTGGACTTTAGGCAAACCCGTCTAATGCCAACGAGAAAGAATACTAAAGGGTCACACACTAAGTGTTTCTAGTGGTCTCGATTAAATTTATTTGAATTTAATTAATGGAATAAATTTTATTTTCAAGATTGAGAGATAATTTTATTTAAGTTATATTGATAGCATAAATTAAATAAATTTTTATTCGCCGAACTGAATAAAAATATTTATTTATTTTATTGAATATTTAATAAATATTTATTTACTAGTTTGTGAATAAAATATTTATTTAAGAGAATAAAATATTTATTCGTGTGTTCAATAAATACAAGAGGAGGGGGTAGAATTCGGGAAATGTTGTAGTCTGTTAGAGGGGGGAGAGTCGGGCCCACGTGGAGGGGGGGGGGGTTGTTATAAGAAGACGAGGTCGGTGAGAGTGAGGAGAGGATTATTATGTTAAGGGGTTGACCTTGTGACTTGGGCGAGAGTGCAAGGAAGCCTCTAGAAGTGTCTTCTCTTTCATTCTGCCTCCTCTTCTCCCACCGTAGTTTTTGGTTCTTTCACATTCACAAGCAGTCTTTTAGATTCTTATCACTTGATTCAACTTGCTGGAATTACCTTGTGGGGGAGAAGAGTGATGTCAGATTCATCTCGTTCGGAGGAGGCGCACACTATCAGAAATTCACTCAAAGGAGAGGTGCGCATGGCCGAATCGCGTTCAGAGGAGGTGTGCACTGTCGGACAATTCTTTTGGAGGAGGCACACATTGCTGGATGCTTTCAGAGGGGGGTGCGCACTATCGAAAATTGTCCAGAGGAGGCGTGCACGGCTGAATACGATTCAGAGGAGGCGTGCACACTAGATACCGTTCAGAGGAGGCGCGTACTACCAATCACGTCTAGAGGAGGCACATTGCCAAATTTCATCTTTTGCCTGCATAGACTTGCCTTCTGCCGCATGGCTATGGAGACCCGTCACCAGACTCACCTTGACACCTTGTAACGACACCTGGGCACGTTGGAAACACCCACCTTCGACCTCTCAACAACATTGGAAAAAGACCGACAAGTGCATGCTGATTTTCGCTTGTACTTCACTAACCTTGTAAAATCCCGACCTAACCCATTGACTTGGGAAGGACCGAAATGCCACCAACCTTGGGCGACGTCTTCACGATACGAAAGGCCGACAATAAATGTCGAGGGTTTTACCAAATCGTAGGGGATGATTTGCCCTTAAACAAACAACCCACAAGCAGATCATAATAAAGAGACAATATGATGCATGATACAAAACCACAATGAACACCAATATATATAACTAGAAAGAACTATCGGAGTTGCAGCATAAAACAATGTATACCAAAAAGCCTACAAGGCGAGACCTAAAATTAAAGACGAAGTGCCTAACATGGCACTTCCCCCAAGCTCCACAGGACAATCACCACTGAGCTCCTAGCTTTATCACCAATGACTATAACATCCCCACGCTCCGCTAGAAAAGTGAGAGATCTCCTTTTATTTGCAGCATATCGAATAACGATTGTATACACACCAAGGTGTATATGTAAGAGGTGAGTATAAAACCTAGTAGGCAATCCACCAAAAGCTTTCCGCACACGCCACTAGAACAAGAACATGTTAGGTCACATTTTATATAAAACAGGAGAGAAACATATTATAACAGATAAGCCAGAGAAGACAATATAAGCAACTCACACCAAAAATCCATTTTTTCCTTTGAATACATTTTCCACAAAACAATTCACACGCCACGAACACGCACACCCATGCAATGTACACACCCGTGCAATGCTCATACCCATGCATGCATCTCTTGTCAAAACAGGCTCACTGAACATACCAACTTGCGAGTGGAACTCTGTCTCTCCAGACCTAAGCTGTCGCCTGACGATATAACAATTTCTTGCGCTCTCTATATTCGGCACCGACAACCAAGTCCGAACCCAGCGAGGCCCCGTACAATGCAGTATGAACGCACACCAACCCATGCTTAACCAAGTTCTCAAACCCACACATCTCTTTTAAAAACAATTTCTCATTAAGGCATTTCATTGAACACATTGTGGGTGATGCCCCAAATCCATGGTTTCAAACACAGTAAATCAATGAGGATCATCATAGGTTTTCATCAAGGAATATAAGCAGTTTATTTTGAAAGCTCGAGCCTTCAAGTTCCAGGCCAAGTAGAGTAAGTGCGAAACCACCTACCTGGAATCAAGCCGCTAAGATGAAATCGCATCGTGCCTTTGTAGATCTGGGCTCTAGCAACCTTTCTATGATGATCCTTCATAATAACCTAATAAAAACATACCCTAATCACTAGATCCGGGCATGGCAGCCCCGAACTAGGGTTTCTCCCAAGAGAAATTAAGGAGATCTAGGAGGGAAGAAATTGACTCTTACCTTTGATTTCCCTGATCCAACGCTCTCTGATTCACTGGAATTGGCCTCCTGAAGGAAATGAATCATCAAAATCGCCTAGAGGAAGCCTGGGGTTTGAGTGCCTAGGTCACAGGAGAAAGAATGAGTTTCAAGGAATATTTCAGGTCAAAAAAAGATTTTCGTACTTAATTAATTTAGTCGCATAGTTGGGCTGCACGGTTTGACAAACCGTGCGTTGACCGTGTGAATCTTCACTCTCTCGAAAATTCCAATGTCGCACGGTCACTGCACGGTTTGTTCAAGCCGTGCTCCTGCTCAGAAGACCTCTTTCCCCTTTGCACGGTTATGTGAGAAAGCCGCATGGTTTCCCTTAAACATGCTGAAACCGCGCACTCTCAAAAATGCCTCCAAAGCCTACTAGAATCGGAAACTTCCCTAGGTCTAACCGAATCATTCCACAACTTAAAAAGACACTATGAGATCACCCTATCCCCAAACCGGGGGTATTACAAAACTCATCTGACATTTGGAGAAATTGCCACAGTAGGAACCAACCCCGCCTTCTTTAATGACAAATTTTCCTGAGTTGTCTTCCGCGGCATCTGGCGGCATCGCACTGCTGGGGCGTGATGCGGGTCTCCCCGCCAAACCACTTGGCCTTGCACATGACCTGCCTTCCGCTTCGCACCAATTGGAGCTCCCCATTTTGATGCCACTGATCCATGGGGTTGACTTACGTGGGCAGAACTATATTTCCGCATCTATCAGACTCCGAACGGGACAAAAGTCCTTATGGCTTAGGTATGTATGGAGGGTGTTGTTGTGCATCGGTTCACCATTTTGGGGGAAGCTCTCCCTCACACGGATCGGAAGACGTTTAAAGAGGAGTTGATGCAATGATTTAGCGGTCTTGAAATCCAAAATCTGTATGAGGAATTGGCTGCACTCTAGCAGACAAAGACAATTCACGAGTATGTCGAGTAGTTTGAATATTTGGATTCTCTCTTGCCACGCCAGTCAAAGCAACAAAGCAACAGTACGTCGACTACTTCCTGCATGTCTTGTGTGAGGAAATCCGCAGTTGGGTTCGTGTTCATAATCCTGAAATTCGGCTGTAAGTGATGCGGTTAGCTCGACTTGCGGAGCTCGCTTTGATGGGAGGTCTTGGCGCTTAGCCCCACGGAGGTGGGTCACAACATTTTAACAGGGTACACAAAGCTGAACCATGACACCTATCTGACCGTTCGGGGGCACATCTATAGGATGGGACCACTCCCCAACCAGTTAGGCGAGGGGAGGCTGCTGACAATGAAGTTCACGGGAGGCTCTAAATCAAACAACCCCTGACGGGTGATGTTCGGCACCTGATGACCTAAGAATGAGAGGATAGACGAAGTAAAGGCTTATGTTTCAGGCGTGGGCTGCCCCATGGCCCTATGCAGCAGTGTGCCGATCCAAAACTGCGGGTGGTGTTGTTAGGAGGAGATGGTGGTGGTGTTGTTAGAGGAGTTGAGTGGGGCAAGGAAGCCGACCGAGAACAAGAGGAACCGACTCCCTTTCTTCTGTCTTGAGGACAATACCATTTTCAAGGGGTGGCAAGTGATAAAGTCCGAGACCTGGAGGGTTTCTTTAGCAAAGGGTAAACGTGTCTCTGCAGGGGTTAGTCTTTTTTTTTGGGGGGGGGGGTGAATCTGGGGAATATTGTAGTCTGTTTGGGGGGGGGGGAGCTGGGCCCACGCAGTGGGGTTGTTATAAGAAGGTGCGAGGGGGTGAAAGTGAGGAGAAGAGGATTATTCTATTAAGGGGCCGTCCTCGTGGCTTGGGTGAGAGTGCAAGGATCGTTCCTCTAATATACACAAGCAGTTTTTTAGATCCTTGTAAAAATACATCATATGTCATTTATCTAAGTTTGGTCATGCATTTTTTTGTTTCACTCTATCAAAGACCCTGATGTCTAATCCTGTCATAAGGATGGGCAAATTTCATTGTGTTTATACAAATCCATCAGCATAATCAGTATCAGAGTCCATCATCATTTGTTTATTCGTTCTTTAAAACAATGTATGATGAATGTCAAAGAACGATAGTTCATATGCCGGGAATTTTGTTAAAAAAATATATTTGTGACATTCCATGTGATATACTTTAAGTGAGTTAATCTGGATTACAAGTTCTTTAACTTGTATCAACGAGTGAGGTTGGTATTTCTATGCAATTTTCTACTCATGCCAATTTTAACATATCATAATCCTTAATATTTCATGATTACTATCGATCTGGGATTCTCTGAATACTATATTCTAATGAGTTTATTATTGTATCATATCTCATGTATAACATGGAAAACATAAATAAATGCTAAACATGATTATTATGAATAAGTAATACATGATACATGAATGTCCTCAAGTTAATATCATTTGACTGACTTTATGGCACATACACCAACAAATTCTTTGTTAAAAAAAAAGTGAAACTAGTTGCTTGGCAATGTTTTTTCCCCATCTTTTTACCTTTTTTTCATAAAGTTCTTTTCTTTTACCTTTTTTATGTTCCCGCTTCTTTATGCAGAACCCATTGTAAATACCCGAAAGAAGAAGAATTCCTCCACAACAATTATTGTTGTTGTTGTCCCAATAGTTGTCATTGCCGTTCTTCTCTTTATTGGTTGTTGCTTCCTGAGAAGTAAGGCAAAGAAGAAACAACAGAGTTTTCTAGGAGAAGCTGGTATGAAAAGCTTCCTTTCTATTTCAAACTAAATTTCCATTTAAATATTACATGTTATGCTGTATTACTGTTTATGAATTTTCATATGAAGTAAAAACTTCATGATTTATGCATTTCAAAAAACTATTAATATTTAAATTTTAAAATCAAGCAACCACATTGATATATTTTTCAGCCATCCAAAACACGTTGTCCGGGTACTTAATTTCTGCAATGCATTGATTGATCTGCTGTCAGATCCTGTAGTTGGAAATGAAATTGCTACTGCCGAGTCCTTGCAATTCGATTTTGGTACAATTGAAGCTGCTACCAACGGTTTCTCCGCAAGTAACATGATTGGCAGAGGTGGATTTGGTTTGGTGCACAGGGTATTGCTATTTAGTGCTCCATTCATATTAAGACACATCAAATGAGATTCATATGATTATGAGAAGGAATCCCTTATAAATTATTTTACAGGGAACACTTCTCAATGGTCAAGAAATTGCTGTCAAGAGGCTATCTAAGGGTTCTGGGCAAGGGACAGAAGAATTTAAGAACGAGGTTCTATTGGTTGCCAAGCTTCAACACAAGAATCTCGTGAGGTTACTTGGATTTTGCTTGAAAGAAGACGAGCGAATACTTGTCTACGAGTTCTCCCCCAACAAAAGCCTTGACTTCTTTCTATTCGGTAAGGTTTTATGATGAACTGAAAAAAATGTGAATTCTGCAAGAAAAACCTCTTGTGCTTTTATTGTGAAAGGGTTTTGTGTGGTATTTGGTAGACTTAAAAACCTCAGATTGATCAATTTGTTGTTATGTTTCCATTCACCGAGCTCGCAGACCCTGCCAAACGGGGAATGCTGGATTGGTCAAGACGTTATAGGATTATAGAAGGCATCGCACGAGGGATCCTCTATCTTCACGAAGATTCCCGGCTTAAAATCATACACCGTGATCTAAAACCAAGCAACGTACTTTTAGATGGAGACTTCAACCCCAAAATTTCTGATTTTGGTTTGGCGAGACTTTTTGTCACTGATCAAACTGAAGCAACCACCGCTAGAATTGTTGGGACATAGTGAGCTTTTATTTTTTTAACATCCACTGCCCCTTGATATTCTTTGTTAAATTGGTGTTTCATTCCTGGGGTTTCTTTAATTAACAGGGGGGTTGTTTTGGGGCTGTGTTGCAGTGGGTACATGTCCCCAGAATATGCAATGCATGGACATTTCTCAGTGAAGTCGGATGTGTTCAGTTTTGGTGTGTTGGTGCTGGAAATTATTAGTGGAAAGAAGAACAGCAAATTCTATGAGTCTGATGGTGCCCAGGACCTCCTCAGCTATGTGAGATTTCCTTCCTTCTTTACTAACCAATGCTAAGACTTTATTTGGATCATGGAAATAAATGTTGCATAGTGGGCAGAATGTATTGAAGCGTGTCAGGTGGTGCAGGCCTGGAAGCTATGGAGGGAGGGCAGGCCCATGGAACTGATGGATCCTGCTATTGGGGATGCATACCCTGCAAACGAAGTTATTCGATGCATTCATGTAAGTTTGTTATGTGTTCAGGATGGCGAGGCCGAGAGGCCAACCATGGCAAGAGTGGTTCGCTTCATCGACAGCGACTCTCTTGCACTGCCCGCTCCTCAGCAGGTTGCATTCTTTGCTCTTGGGGGCAGCAGCAGGACGGACACTTCATTTAAGGAAGTGGAGTCTGCAAACCAGGTTTCTGTTTCTGAACTGAGCCCTCGTTAGTGTATTTCCTGAATCTGAGTTTAGAATATTAACTACTCAATTAAGCTCATCAACTATTCAATGAAGTTATTATTTTAATATTCGTATTCAAATCATTTCATTGTTCAAATAGCCTGACTCGACAAAAATCATGCTGAATTGAAGTATTATTCGAGTTGAACTCAAGTAGTTGTCATTGTATCATTTACACCTATAATCTATCCACAACATCCCACATTTGAACCTGAGTTTGGATATCTATTTTCCTAACACAAATGACACTAGAGTAAATATGGTTTTTAAAAGTGTTAGAAAAGGGCATTTACAACGTTTTTTCCGGTGAAGATAAAGGGTGGAGGATTTCTTTTATCAGCGTTTAAAAAAACATTGATAAAGACCCACTTTATCATTGTTTTTAAAAAAGCGCTGAAAAAATCTTTAAATCGGAGCCCTCACTTTTAACATCGCTTGACCTCCTCTTTAACAGTGTTATCTCCAATCTTCACCTGCCCGCGCCCCCGCCATCTTTCTTTAACAGCGCTAGCCCTTCACCCTGCACCCGTCCGTGTGCCTGTCTCCCCTAAGATTCGAACTCAAGACCTCTTCCTTGTGTATCTGGACCCTTTACTACTTCCCCATGTTGCTTTGTTTTCTATTTAATGATATATATATATATATATATATTTACTTATATTTATTCGTATATTAATATATATATATATATATATTCATATATTAATATATATTTATATCTATCTATTTATATATATATTTAGTTATTTTTTTTATTTGTATATTTATTTGTATATTAATATATATTTATAAGATTATTTTTAAATACATTTATAATATTTTTTGTGTGTGTATAAATACATACAACATACATACAACATATCATACAACATATCATACAACATGCATACACTTATATATTTTATATATATGTGAGTATCTGTAAGTATAATTATATATATTTACATATATTATATATTCATATGTATATTTATATGTATATTTATATGTATATTCATATGTATATTCATATGTTACAATATGTAGATAATATATATCAATTTGTTAACACACACACTAACACACACACTAACACACACACTAACACACACACACAGAGTACATAGGTATATAAATATATATATATTTGTTACATATTTGATTATAAATAACATTACATTGTGAAAAATGATAAAATTTTAAAGTCATAATATCAATATGAACGTAATTTGTTGAAATAAATTCAGTTTATTGAAAAAGGGCAAAAAGACTCTTTGAAACGATGTTGAAATTCCATCGAATGTTAAAATATTTAGGTATTCTGACTAAAAACTTAGTTTTGGAGGTCTTCTGAGCCTTTTTTGGCCTAAAAAAATGCGATAGAAGGTTCTCTTATGTCGTCAGTGCGTAGAGCTCGTCACAGACGTCAATTTGATATGGTGTGGAGTTCAAACGAACATCCCATTCAAAAGTTATGGTTGTTTGAAGGTTTTCAACTTATTTTAAATCTTTTATTAATTTTTTGATTTTTTGTGTCTTCAAATTGTTATTAAATGATTATTAGTCGATGATAATTATTAAATTATTAATTAATAATATTTTTAAAATATTTTTAAGTCTTTTTCACTAAATTTCTTATATATTAAATGTAATAGTCTATTTATGCTTATCTAAAACATATTTTAAAAATATATATTATATTTATATCAATATAAATATATTTAAATATTTATATATTACTATATTATTTTTAATGATTTTTTTGAAATATGCTCTTTACGTGCTAATAAAAAAAGCATTGATAAAAAACCTCATTTATCAGCGTTTTTTTAACATTGTTAAAGGGTGATGCTACGGAAACCCAGTTTTGTGGTAGTGTGAGTTTTTGGTATTGGAGGAAAAATGGAATGATAAGGGGCAAATACATGTTTGTTCCTTGTTCCCTTCATTCAACACCTCATACGCCTCTTGGAGCCTCCATTCAATGAACCCAGACTCATTTCTAGAGATTATGGCACAATTTTGCTACATATAGATTGTCAAGTCACCTCTTCTTTCAAAGGTAGTTTAATATCTTAGACTTTCTAGAATAATCATTTTTTATGCTTGAATCACTAAAAATACAAAGTATTTTTTTCATACAATAATTTCACATCATCATCCATAGTTTCAACTCATCTCTCTTCACTTTTCGTTGCCAGTATTTTTTTTTGTTTCTTACCTTGTATGGTTATTAAATGAATAGTTAGGAGTGTGATGTCTTGAAGGTCGCCTGAGTGAAATAATGGGTTCATTAATAACCCTATGGGAAAAGCATCATCAACAACACTGTCAACATGTTCATCTATACACATCAACAGGTTCATTGATTTTTACCTCATTAATATCATTCGTGGTTTGATCTTCCATAAAGATTTCATCATGATTTATCAAGTTTGTTTTACATGTTCATAAAATACATAACCAAATTCATCATTGAAAAGACCTTAAATCAAATGCATGAAAAATAGTTAGGCTCCCTAATGAGTCTTAAATCAAGGGTGCTCGTCCTTAGCTTGCTTCCAAATATGTGATGGGTACTAACACATGAGTTTTGATAATAAATGTGGAAACTTTGCTAGGGATAACAATGGGTTCGGTACCCGTGCAATTTGGGGTATCTGAATCCTAACCCATTTATTTTTACAAAACTCCAACACTAACCCTAACATGTTTATTTTTTAAATTCACTACCCCAAATCCAATCTTATAATGTTTTTAACTACCAATTTAACTAACCCTTTTAATTACTCGATTAGAAATTCAAATATTTAAATTTTATTTATAAATCTAAAATAATCATTTTAGAAAATTAAGTAAATATATTTTGTAATTATACTTTATTTAATAACATACTAGAGAATTCAAATATAAAATTTACTTATAAATATAATATGAATCGAACTCAAAATAAATAAATATTTTTTTTTGTAATTGTATTGTCATTTGAAAATTCATTATTGATTAATTAATAATAATTTGCATAATCAGGTTTGGGTTTATGGTGCCCTAAAAGTATCACTCTAACCTTACTCATTTATTAATCAGATTTTCAATTTGACACCTCAACCTTATAAATATTCGTTTAACCACTACCTTAACCTATTTAATTGGGTCGGGTAATGTCGGGTACTCGGCTAACAAGTATCCATTATTGATGATGAGAAAACACGACACATCAGAATGATTTGCCATTAATTTCTACTTGTCACAAATAAATCAACGATCGTTGTAGAGTTTGACGACAATTCGAGTGGATTTTCTAAGTTTTGAGTATGTGCTGCACGTATAGAATAGAACATGGGGAGCGGGTTTTCCCTTGGATCGGGGCTAACCCTAGCGCCGCCTGTGGCGGTGCCGGGTCCTTCTATAGAGGTCGGGCTCGCGGGACCGACAATACCCCCCTTTTCCTATCTCTCGGAGCTGCTGAGGGTCTTTGATCCTCCTTCCCTCCCATTCTCGCTTCTCCCGGAGGTGCCGACTATCAGGATCTCACCAAAGGCTTCAGAATCGCTCAATGGGCCTCCTGCATTCTCCTTGTCGCCCTCGGAATTTCATGAAGCTGCAGTGGTGCATTCGCGTACCTTGGTTGCAAAGTTCGGTCCGGATCGGCCCCCGGTGTGTATCTTTGAAAGGTATGTGAATTCCTCTTGGGGGTTGCAGAAAGCGACTGCTATTGGGGTTCTCGACCGCTACCATTTTAGTATTCATCTTCAGTGTTTCGAGGATTTTGTCCGAGCTTAGTCATGCGAGTCACGAAGGTGTGATAACTAGCCATTTCTTCTGTTCCGGTGGACGGTTGATTTCCATAGGGGACGCGCTTGTCAACGCTCGACCCTGCGGATCCGCCTTCCCGGTCGGCCTCTGCCTTTCCCGAACCCTGGTGTCTTAAAGGGGATCGACGATCGTCTTGGTTGTTTCTTGCACGCTGATGATTCTACCGCTAGAGTGTTGCACCCCTGGTATGCGCGAGTTTGCGTCAAAATGGATATGTCAAGGGTTCTTCCTCACCGCATTTGGCTCTCTGTGGGTGGTGAGGATGAGTTCTGGCAACGAATCAGCTACGAGGAGGTTGTGGGCTTCTATTCGTTCTGCTTCTGTCAAGGGCATTTGAGTTCCAGATGTCGTAGGCATGGAGGTCGTCGTCGAAGAGGTCCCCCCCAGCTTCTCGGGTGGATGAGCCCCCCTCTGCGACTGAGGAGTCTGTTGTGCCTCCACCCTCTGTGCAGATGTCGACTCCCTCCTCTAATCTGGCCCCCTCTGCGAACGAGGAGCCTGCTCTGCAACCACCCTCAGCGCAGATGCCGACTCCCTCTTCTTCTCATGGCCCGGTTCTGGTGATCTCTGGATCCCCAAGCAGTCTGATGAAGGCTGCTTAGACTGAGGTTCTTCCTGACAAAGGGGATCTGGGGGTGCACATTGTTGCGGAAATGTCAGGAGTTGCAAAGACAAAAACAACGAAAAATAGAATAGTAAAAGGAAAAAAAGAACAAGGCCATGAAGATTTACGTGGTTCGGGAATAATCCCTACGTCCACGGAGATGCAGAATATCCATTATAATTCAGGAGCACAATTACAGAGTTTTTCCAGCAAGTAACCCTAGCCTGAAAATGGGCTACAAATGGAGAGGAAGACGATCACTGTTCCACCAACCGTACAGGAAGTCCGCGTTACTACAGTGAAAAGGCGGCCACCCAAGTCAAAAGTGCTACAGTGGCTGCCGACTGGAAGTCCAAAAGGCTACAGTAAGTTGACTCCGAAGTCCGCACTGTTACAGTGCCTTGTCTATGTCGGTTGGTCAACTCTGCTACAGTGTTAGAGATGCTACAATGATTGAAAAATTGGGCCGGGGGCTTCGGCCCTCGGCCCTACGGAGCAGGGGCGTGTTGCCCTTGCAACCCCCAACGAGCTCACAACAGAGCTCGACCCGTGACAGTTGCGGGCCACAAACATTCGGCCCAAACATCATCTAAAACCGGATTGGGTTACACCAATCCAACATGCATTGCCCTGGTTTCTCACTGTCCGACCAGGGATGAGCATGTGTCAAGTGCGAGTATTGGCCGGGTACGCCCCTCGCTGGTGTCTGCTGCAGCGATTCCAGCTATGAAGGATCCCCATAGCTCTCCATTGAAGAAAGGTAAAGAAGTGGTGGTTGATGAGGATGGATTCACCCTCTACCAATGAAGGATGTCAAAAACGCGCAAGGACTTCCCCTCCCAAGCTGGCAAGGATGGGTCTAAAGCAGAGAGTCCTTCTTGTCCTCCTAATCACAGGGAAAATACTGCAGGAATTGAAACGCTCAATGCTCCACTCGTCTTGGGTGGTGGTTCTTATACTCATCGATCAAGTCCTGGAAATGAGGTGCGTCCCCCGTTATGCGACCTTAGCCCGAATATTTCTAATTCTCCTCCCCTCTCCCCGAGGGGACGGGCTAGAAAGATGGCACTAGTGGACTCGGGTAATTGCATGAGAAGTCGAGTCATACAGTGTTCCAAGTTAAAGTTTTATGCTGCCTTTGACTGAATTTGTGACAGTTTGTTAGTTCTTCTGGTTATTCTGTTATGTTTTTTTGAATGTGAAAGTCATCAGTCATACTATGAGGATCTGCCTCAAATGCGGTTTCAGAGTAGGAAGCATCCACCAGCGCATAACCATCCGGATTTGGACGAACAAGAGGGCATGACACTTGCCATCGGTACCGGGCCTGTGCAACCCTGCACGGGACAGCTAGTCGAACGACCATGCGAAGGTGGGGGCTTGTTTTATTGATGTAGGTGCTGGGGAGGGGCAGCTCCAAATAGTCTTGATTTGGATGTCTTTTACTTTTTAATGGTTTTATCTGGTTGGAATTGTTTGGGTTCACACTTACCTTTAAAAGTGTCAGTTGAAAATACAAAAAAAAAAGGATTGGGAGTATGTGCTGCATGTTTTGAATTAAAACAACCTTTTTATATTGAATACTTGCAATTTTAGTCACATCGTCCACCCCATGCATTAGAATGAGATGCGATTAATTCCTACATGTCACAAATGAATCAATGATTGTTTTCGTATAGTTTCATGAAAATTTGAGCACATTTGCTTAGTTTTGAGTATGTGACACGCGTTTTGAACTTATTTGACACTGAAAATGGAAAAATAAACATTAAATCATTCCAATTTCACTGTGCATTTGAATGACTTGTTATTCATTCCTACATGTTAAAAATGAATAGATGATCATTGCCTTATATATTGACCACAATCCAATCGGGTTTTCTTAGTTTTGAGTATATGACACAAGCTTTGAACCAAAATATCATTTTTATATTGAAAACATGTACTTTCACTCACACTGTCTACCTCGCACGTCAGAATGATTTGTGGTTAATTTTTACATGTCACAAATGAATTAGTGGTCGTTGTAGTTGTTGGGCAAAATCCCTCAAGGTATCATTGAAGCATTTTTGAGGTGATTGTGTTTGTTGACAATGTGGACATCTGTGTTGTGATTGCTGACAAAGCAAATCATGACATGCAAATTTGTTGACAAAAGGGGATTTCATAGTCGCATGTTGAGTTCAAGGACTGTGGTTAATGATCCATGTTTGATTCAAGAACGTCGACAAATGAATGGATGATCTGGAGGTAGTACAAAAAGAGCATATACAAGGTGGTGCCGTTTTCCAGTGTATGCCAAATTTTTGGGCCTGAAAATCGACAAATGAAGAAAAGTGGTTTTTGGAAAAGGGACTTGCGCGCCGTGTACATGAAGGCTTGGAAACTTGAATGCCATATGTTTTTCAAGATCAGAGCATCAAAACATGGCAAAAGGATAAGGGTCACGCAAGTTTTGGGTTTGGTCGCGCAAGTGATTTGAAAAGTGTTTTTGGCAAAGGGACTTGCGCGTCGATTACTTGGAAGCTTGGGAACTTGCGCGCCTATTGTTTTTCAAGATCAGAACATGAAAATATGGCAAAGGGAGAAGGGCACCCAAGTTTGGAAGTTGGTCGCGCAAGTGACTTGTAGGGGCAGAGACTTGCGTGCCAAAACTTGCACGCCGAGGGGAGACTTGCACGCCGTCGCGCAGGGTGTCCAAATGCCTATAAATACAGGTCGAACCCTCCTCATTTTGTACGAGCTCAACACTTGGAGAAAATCAGAGCTCCCAACGCGCAGGTGTGGTGGTCGCGCAAGTGGTGTGTGGTCGCGCAAGTATAAGTTGCGCGCCGGTTGTTAGTTTCATGCCAAAATCAGTTTGGGTGTAAAAGGAGGTGTGTCACGCAAGTTTGAAGTTGAAGAAGGTTGTGTCGCGCTAGTGGTTGAGGTGGACTTGCGTGCCAGTTTTGTCTTGCACACCGAAGACTTGCACGCTGTTTTGGGACTTGCGCGCCGGGCTTGGAGAAGAGCACTAGGTGTTGCTGGAGCACGCCCGTCTTTCTGGGGCTGCGTAAAAGCTAGAAGATTGCCCGATACCTTCGGTGCAAAGAGAAATTCATCTACGGGTGAATGTTGAACTTCAACAGAGCATCTACATACAACAGAGGATGCATTCATTAGTGATAATGAAGAGACCTACAAGTCTATAAACTGTGAGTGGATTCCTTCCAGAGCAGTGAGCAAAGGAAGAGGAAGAAGGTGATCCTCTCCACCGGTAGTGAGCCAGAGAGAGAGAAACAGGGAGTGACCTTTGGGAAAGCAGTGTGCTGACCCTAAACTTTGTAAAGGCATTGAGCCTGGGAATAGAAGTGATCTATCCCGAACTTTATAAACAGCAGTGCGCTTTTAGTGGATTTGGTACATCGGCACATTGCCGGTGTATGCTCCTTGGACGTAACCCAGTGAGGGTGAACCAAGTAAAAATCGATGTGTCTTGTGCATGCTTTACTTTCTGTTTATATTGTGCAATGAGAAGGAGAGAGAAAAGTGTTTTGCTTAACAACGAAACAAGATCAGAACGAGCTTTAATTTTAAATTTGTCATACCCTGATTCACCCCCCCTCAGGGTATTCAACCTTGTGGACCTAACAGTAGTAGAGTTTGATGACAATTTGAGCTCATTTGATCAATTTTGAGTATATAACGCGTGTTGAACTTATTTAGCACTTAAAATGAAAAAATACACTTTAGGTCATTCTAACTACATTGCAGATCATTTTCCTTGAGTTTCATGGAAATCTGAAATTGTTTGCTTAGTTTTGAGTATATGATGAACGTTTTGAGCTAAAATATCATTTTTATATTGAAAACATAAATTTTCAGTTTTATCGTCCATACCACATGTCAGAATGATGTGTGGTTAATCTCTACATATCACAAATGAATCAATGATCGTTTTCATAGAGTTTCACGATAATTTGAGCGAGTTTGCTCAGTTTTGAGTATGTGATGCGTGTTTTGAACTTATTTAACACTTAAAATGAAAAATACACTTTGGGTTATTCCAATTACATGATACATTGAAGTGACATGTGATTAATTCTTACATTTCACAATTGATTCAATGATCGTTATCATAGATTTTGACGACAATCTGAGCGAGTTTGCTCAGATTTGAGTATGCGACACGTGTTTTGAACTAAAGTATCATTTTTATATTGAATCCACACAATTCCAGTCACACCATCCACCCCACACGTTGGAATGATGTTTAGTTAATTTCTAAATGCCACAAATGAATCAATGATCGTTTTTGTGGAGTTAGATGACAATCCAGGCATGTTTGACTAGTTTTGAGCATGCGACACACGTTTTGAACTTATTTAACACTTAAAATAGAACAATACACTAGGTCATTTTAACTACACAAGTAATATAAAACATACCATAATTGAAAAAATATATATAATATATAAATATAATTAGTTCACCACAATCATACATGAAGTTGCAACTTTTATAAAGACAAAAACATGTTCAGTAGAGTGTATCAATGAATAAACAATATTTTGAATTTCAAACAATCTCAAAAATGTACCTGTATTTGAAATGAGAAACATATATATAAGTAATAATAAACTACATTTGTATTATTAATAACACTTAATAAATTTAAATCTATTTTGAAATTTAAAAATACACATTCAGTTATACTGTCCACATCGCGCACCAGAATGTTGTGTAGTTAATTCCCACGTGTTTCAAACTTATTTAACACCTAAAATTTAAAAATGCATTTTAGGCCATTCTGGTTCCATCACGTTTCAGGATAACGCGTGGTTCATTTCGACAGGTCACAAATGAATAGAAGATCATTTTCATAGAGTTTCATAACAATCCAAAATCATTTGCCCAGTTTTGAGTGTATGCTGCACATTTTAAACTAAAATATCATTTTTATATTGAAAACATGTGTTTTTAGTCACATTGTCAATACCACAAGTTAGAATGATGTGCAGTTAATTCTTACAGGTTACAAATGAATCAACGATCGTTTTCATAGAGTTTCACAATAATTTGTGTGTGTTTGCTCAGTTTTGAGTACGTGACGCGCATTTTCAAATTATATACCATTTAAAATGAAACACAGGTTATTTCGACTACAAAAGACATGAGAATGACTTGAGATAAATTTCTACACGTCACAAATGAATCAACGATTATTGTTGTAGATTTTGATGACAATTCAAGTGGATTTGCTAAGTTTTGAGTATTTGCCACACATTTTGAATTAAAATAGCATTTTTATATTGAATACATACACTTTTAGTCACACCATCCACCTCGTGCATTAGAACGAGGTGTTGTTAATTTCTATACATCACAAATGAATCAACGATTGTTTTCACACAGTTTCATGAAAATTTGAGTGCATTTGCTTAGTTTTGAGTATGTGGCACGCGTTTTGAACTTATTTAACACTTAAAATGAAAAAATACACTTTAGATCATTCTAACTACACCGTGCATTGAAATGACTTGTTATTTGTTCCTATATGTTAAAAATGAATAGATGATCATTGTTGTAGAGATTGACAATAATCCAAGCGGGTTTGCTTAATTTTGAGTATGTGATGCACGCTTTGAACCAAAAGATCATTTTTATATTGAAAACATGCACTTCCACTCACACTGTCCACCCCACACATCAGAATGATGTGTGGTTAATTCCTATATGTCACAAATGAATCAACAATCATTGTCATAGAGTTTGATGACAATCCGAACACATTTGATCATTTTTGAGTATGTAATGCATGTTTTGAACTTATTTAGCACTTAAAATGAAAAAAATACACTTTAGGTCATTCTAACTACACCGTAGATCATTTTCCTAGAGTTTCATGACAATATGAAATTGTTTGCTCGATTTTGAGTATATGATGAATGTTTTGAACCAAAATACCATTTTTTATATTGAAAACCTGAATTTTCAGTTATGCCGTCCATACTACACGCCAGAATGATGTGAAGTTAATTTCTACATGCCAAAAATGAATCAATGACCATTTTCGTAGAGTTTCATGGCAATTTGAGTGGGTTTACTCAGTTTTGAGTATGTGATCATGTTTTTAACTTATTTAACACTTAAAATGGAAAATACACTTTAGGTTATTCTGATTACATGACACATTGAAGTGATGTGCAATTAATTCTTACATATCACAATTGAGTAAATGATCGTTATTGTAGAGTTTGATGACAATCCGAGCGAATTTGCTTAAGTTTGCGTATGTGACATGCATTTTGAACCGAAGTATCATTTTTATATTGAATACATGCATTTTTAGTCACACCATCCATTCCGCATATTGAAATGATGTGAGGTTAATTCCTACATGTTACAAATGAATCAATGATCGTTTTTGTAGAATTTGATGACAATCCAAGCATGTTTAATTATTTTTGAGTATGCGACACATGTTTTGAACTTATTTAACACTTAAAATGGAACAATACACTAGGCCATTTTGACTACACCGCACGTCAAAATGATGTGTGGTTTAGGTAAAAAAATGAATAAGAAACCATTTTCTTAGAGTTTGATGACCATCAAAGTGGATTTGTTTAATTTTGAGTATGTGGCATGTGTTTTGAACTAAACTATCATTTTTCTATTGAAAACATGCACTTTCCATCACATCATCCACCCCGCGCATTAGAATGGTGTGCAGTTAATTTCTACTTTTCACAAATGAATCAACGATAATTGTTGTAGAGTTTGATAACAATTTGAGTGTGTGTGATCAATTTTGAGTATGAGATGCATTTTGAACTTATTTAAACACTTAAATGGAAAAACAAATCTAGGTCATTCCTAATACACCGCACATCATAATGACGTGTGGTTTGTTTATATAGGTCACGAATGAATAGAATATCACTTTCCTTAAGTTTCATGACAATATGAGACCATTTTTTCAGTTTTGAGTATGTGATACACGTTTTGAACCAAAATATCATTTTTATATTAAAAACACACACGTTCAATGCATGTAACTAAAATAAAGAAAATAAACTATAGGTAAATACATTTTCAAGAATAAATATGGAAACTTATAAATCCCAAAAGGGTTATCAATTTTTCCATGGACTGCGTAATTATCATATAAATATCAACAATAAAAACCAAATCGTTAAAAATTGTAATAGCAATAACACATCAATAATTAAAAAAATTGTTAATGTACCTCATATATATATATATATATTTACAATTGGCTATCCTAACCAATCGTGATGGTATCATATTATCAGTAACTAGATGGTAATTTTTATTGAATCCAGCCACCACACCAAGCAACTCATACTGCTTGGTGTATTAGTTGGTTTAAACTTCCAACTGGTTATTGACAATATGATACCAGCACAATTGCACATACCTTTTCTTAGGAAATACTTTTCTTTTAATTCTGTAATACATTCAATAATCTAGGTTATCTAACAAGATTGTTATCACACAAAATTAAAATAAATGCCATTAATAATGAGAGTTGAAGGTAATAAAAATAAATAAATAAACTGTAGATAAATACCTTTTTAAGATTTTTCCTTATTGAGATGAGTAACATCTTGAGGCGAAGAAATGATTGTCTACGTCAAAAGTTAGCAAAAAAAGTTGCAATACATAAGCTTCTTATTACAAATAGTCAGGGAGGGGGAAAGTTGCAATACGTAAGCTTCTTAGTACATAAGCTTCTTATTGAATACAAATCATATGAATAGAACATATATTATATATAAAAAATTCAAGTAACAATATACCTATATTTTATAATTTTATTTTTTCTTTAATGGTTGAAGTGTTTTCCTCACTTTATCGATTATCCAAATTCCCTCTTTATGATCGACTCTAACATAGAAGACATCATCTCCATTAGGTCCAACCTGAAATGCCTGTGATGTTTCAAGGAAAGGATCATTCTCCAATGAATCAACACTTGATTTTGTATTTTCATTTGTTTCCAAAAGCACAATAGACCAATTTTCATTTGGAGGATCACAAGTATAAAAAATCTGCACTGTTTCTAACGCCATTATGAAGGGATCATCTTTGTATCCTTCCTAATTGAAATTTACTTCTACAAATCCCATTTCATCAACTTTTACCATCATCCTGTTATTAATCCATCTACATTAGAAGATAGGCACATGGCATGTCATATAGTCAAAGCTATCATATTTTGTTGATGATTACAAAATAAGTCATATTTACATAAATTGGATTTCTATCTTTGACACCTGATATGTACATCGCTTCAGCTAAAATAGCGACTCCACTATTTTGAACTGTACTACAATCATCATGTTTTTTTGTGTAGAACATACAACTATTAATTTACTAGCCATTGTCAGATAATACATAAACACTTTGTCTTTTGGCTAAGCATCACATTTTACTAAAGATGGACTTAGGATTTTCATATTACTCTTTATAAATGTGGTCATGAAACCAGGTAATAAATTATTGATTGTGTGTATTTGATATCCAACCTCTAGCTCTTGTTGGATTCAAATTTCTAGGAACGTCCTTAAGAGTTTGATTGTATGGAAAAACCTCTACACTATTATGAAAAACATATAGGTGAGTATGTTTCCAATCTGTGATGGATATTGTCACAACATCTATTCCTAAAAGTCCTTCAACTTTGGTGAGCCCGTTGTAGCGAGATTTTGGAAGATCAATGTTTTCCATATCAAATAGGTATTCAATATAGAATTCAATAAATTATTTTACAATATAAAACTCAACAATATAAACTTCTAGAAAACTTTGATTTTTTTTACGTTCCCTTTCAACATCTTCATATAACATTTAATGAGGTACATCTATCTCAAATGTATGGGGCCACAAAGTCGGATCTCTCTTACCAAATGAATTGTCAAGTGAACTGTGATATAAAACAATAATGGTGGGGGGAGCATCTCTAATTCACATAAAGCGTTACCAATGTCTCTTTCCATTGTTGGTAACTTTTCTAGATCAATAAATTTTCTAGATATTGATTTGAAAAAAAACATAACTTAGTTATTGTGTGCTGAACATTTTTCAGAAATATGCATTGTATTTCCATGGGTATAAAATCTTGAATCAAAATATGATGGTCATGTGATTGAAATTTTATTAACTTCAAGTCATTCATCAATACAACATTTTTGATATTTGATGAATACCTCTTTGGGACCTTTATATCATTTAAAAAGTTACCGAACTGAAATCTATCTTTCCTAGATTCAGAAATATGCATTGTATTGCCATGAGTATAAAATCTTGAATCAAAATATGATGGTCATGTGATTGAAATTTTATTAACTTCAAGTCATTCATCGATACAAATTTTTTGATATTTGATGAATACCCCTTTGGGACCTTTATATCATTTAAAAAGTCACCGAACTGAAATCTATCTTTCCTAGAAAGAGAGTGAGCTGCCAGAGGAAGAAAAGTTCATTTCCCCTTATTCATTGGCACCGACTCTTCCCTAATGCCAATTTCAAACACGTTTAACCTAGCTTTAAATCCATCTTTGGTCTTCCCTTGTGTATCTAGTAACCTTCTGATTACACCGCCACATACATTTTTCTCTATATATACGACTTCTAGAAAATGTATGACATACAAACTCTTCCAGTAAGACAGTTAAAAAAATTGATGTCTTTTTACAACCCATCATTGAAATGTTTTTTAAGAATGTTTTAGAAAATACATTTACGAAATCCTTTACCATTAAAAGTAGTTATTTGTCTGTTAATGGAGAAGGTGACAAACCTTCTTCTGAGTTCCCATATAATGTTTTCATCTATGATCAATATCAATTTCTTTGGGGTAAAAACCTTTGATGTATAAGGCAAAAAATATTCATATTATGTTTCAATCTAAGTGAGCGTGTGCCTTTTTCACTTATAGTGAGATGCCCTAGGCCCTCACTCTCATATCTAGTGTTAAAATACAAATTCTTTACATACTGGCTTTGATACCAACTGAGATGATCCAAACTTAAACCATATATAATTATAATATCAAGAAAAAATATTGATTCACTTACATACCCAAGAACTTTTTATGTTTAGAGTTTTATAAAATTAGGAAAAACCTATAACTAACAAAACCCACACCTTTCTTATCCAATGAGTATTTTTCCCACTAAACCAAAGATTCCTTATTTTACAATAAGTCTTCAACATCTCCTGCAAAATTCTGCACACATGATACCCATATAATCATTTCATATGCAATACTATTCTTTATAACATGTGGAAATGGAAACATAAGAAAGTTGAACTCAAACGCTTTGTAAGGGAAAACATAAGTGATAACAATCAAAGATCATAAACGAACATAAGATAAACACGTGAGTATAAGAACATAATCAAGATACAAGAACACACCATAAGGAAATCATACCCAGTAAAATATGTATTATAAGTAATGAATCCTAACATAATGATTTTGACATATAGAAGTAGATATATTTGGATCATGGCATCATAAGAACATGGAAACAACATAAAACATGGCATTATAAGCAAAAGTCAAGACTCACTACTAATACATGACACCATTGTGGCTAAATCCCACACATAAGTTGTGAAAAATGCTAGCATAAGGTTTTTAGAACTTTGCAAATTTAGTTTAAAAGAATAATAAGCTTCATAACTTTCTTAACATGCAACACTGAGCTTTAAACGAACTGCGATATACTGTAAAAAATATTATTATTTAAATGTGACTGTTATAACCTAGCTGTTAAATTGGTGGTATGAATAGGAATAACCATATTATGAAAAATATATATAAATGTTTTATATAATATAGATATATTGATTAATTCCTAATAAATAAGTACCCAATTTTTAGTAAAGTCATTTTATGCTTGAAAAATACGTTTTCTTCAAAAATGGTTTTTATTACATTTTGTGTGAGGACATTATAATTAATTTCTACAATTTTTAGAAATTTTATATGATAAAATTAATTTATTTTTTAAATTCAACAATTCAAAATTATCTTAGTGTGAATTTTTAAGATTTTTTTCATAAATAGTTGATTTTTGGGTAAATAGTAAAAATATCGATTTTTCCAAATACTATCACTTTTATGACATTATTATGATATCAGCATGACTTAATAAATTTTAAAACCTTTGGATAGACTAAATATGTGTTTAAGGAGTTAAATAATGTATTTTAAAATATTATTTTGAATTTGGGAACCCAAACTTGATTTTTGTGAACATAAGTTAAATTTTATTCAAATTAAAAACTATTTTTGGGTCTGTATTTAATGGTATGATTGGAAGGTTCCATTAAATTTGATTTGAACCAAAAGTCTAAAAACCTTTATTTATTATTTAACCCAAAAAAATTCATGTAAATCAACTTCTTACTTGATTTTAACGTGAAATGATTTTTACGCTTAAATCAGGCATTTTCCTAAAAACTATTTTTCTTGCGTTTTGCATACTTATATTAAATGTAATTTCTGCCACCTATAGATTTTAAATTTGATAAAATGGATTCAAAAATTGGAATCAATATGTTCAAATTTTGTTAGAAGTCACCTTTTATTTTTGGTTATATAAATAAGTTATCGTAGTAAAAAGTTAAGTTATCGCGATTAATGTTAAATCGAGTTTAAAGGGGTTCAACTAGGAGATAAGGCTTAAAATATCCCCAAAACTTGTCTAAATGTGATTGGTTGATTGTTTTTTGACCCAAGAACATCTTAACTATTAATTTGGGGCGCCTTGGTGCCACTTGACCAAGAATAAGGTCTTTTAATATTTTAAAATTTTGAATAATTACAAGTGTCACTCTTCTCACTTATAAAAGGGAACCACTTATTCTCTCTTCTTCACACCTCTTGATCCATTTAGATCGACCAAGACCTACCCAAATGCCTTCCCAACCTTTCTCCCCATGACCTAGAGGCTTCGGTCTCATCAAAATACAAACCTAGAATTCTTAATGTGTAAGTCAAAGGAGATTTCTCCAAGAAGAGGTAATCGTCTTTACCAACTCTTTCAAAGCTTATTTTTTCATTCCTCTAAATATGTTGTTCCCATCCTAATATAATGAGTCCAGTATCATAAATATGATGAGATGTTATTATGAATATGGGAAAAACATTCCCCCCTCCTTTCCATCCTATGAAAAATGAAAACATCACTCATGTGTACGTACGACCTCATGTCTCCACATAGCAGTGTAATTCGTTTTTCATCAGCAATTTACATGGATGGTTATAAAGATGAAGATAATTAATATATATGATATTTATGAAAAAATTATGATTCTTGAAATATAATATATCATTTACCTTCTTACCATTCCACCCATTAAAAAAATGACAACATCACTCGCGTGTACGTGTGAATTACCACCTCTATGAAGCGATGATATTCATTTTTTATGTCTGCATTTCATGGATGATTATAAATATGTATATAATTAATATATATGATATTTATATCATTATTAACATTATGTAGATGATGGAATCATGATCAAGATGCAATGATTATAACCGTTGAAGTGAAACATACATGAAAAATGAAGCAATTAACATCTGAAATGACTATGATAATGAAATATTATTAATGAATAAGTGATAAGATGTTATAAGAAAACCATGTATACTATTATAAGTATGAATATGATTCTAGTATTGAAGTATAATCAATTTTAATTTATTATATAGGAGGTTAAAATCACTTATGAAACAAGTCATACCTGAGGTAAGATTTTATTTCACAATCTCATCCTTATTTGAGATTGTTTATGTTTAAGTTTCCATTGGGGTACTGCATCCTTCATCATTGCATTATGATGGTTTGAGATTTAATTGCTGATGTTCAAGATAAAATTCTAAATACCTTTCTCTTTTAATTGCATATGAGGATTCTGCATTCAGGGAATTTCAAAACGCACACAAGTAGGGGCAATTGGGTCTGTTGACATCCAACTCTCTCTGGGTACAAATTAAATACCGATTGATTAGCGTGTGGCAATGCTATGGAATGAGAAGGGGTTGTGCGAGATCACATGAGCTTAGCTATCTTATCTTTTTTTATGCTCATTTTAGGCATGGATCTTTCATCAAAGCTGAAGCAAAGGCCCTTCTTCTTGGTTTGAATTTGTGTCATGACATGAATATTTTGATCTCAAATGTTGAACTAGATGCTGCTATAATTTTCAAATATTTATAGGAACCAGAGGCATTGAAAGGCACTATCGTGGGCATTCTCAAATGAAGTGTGATTTTTGAGTACTTAGGTGCAACAGAGTGGCTGACCAAGGTCGTCTCTCAAAAGAGGAAGTAAATTTGACAACTTATTAAAGGTATTTTGAAAATAACATAAAAGGGAATAATAACACTACTTGAAATGATATGGGGTTTTTTACCGTTCATAAAACTAGAAGAAGTTTTCTGGAATAAGATTGTATAATTTTTTTTTGTTTTTATTTTTGAAATGAAGTTTGATTAAAATGACACAACAAGAAGATGTTTTTGTTTTTTTAGAAAATATTTTAAAAGGAATAATAGATCTAACTCTACCACTTAAATAAATTATTTATCATTATCATTTAAATTAAAATCTACTTAATTATGATCCCCTAACTTTTTAACCCCCAAACCCTACAAGAATTAACTTTACCACAAAGATGAAGTGAATTAAACCTTAGGCTATCTTCGGAACATGTAATTGTAGCACTCTGCTTTGATTGACATTCTAAGGATAGCTTATGGTTAGTGGTAAATTAAGGCACATATCAATTCTAGAAATGAGGACTAATTGAGTTTAGGGATTATATTTGAACTCTAAAAATTTATCCCGCGTGGTCTTGTTTTACCAATTAAGTTCACGTTCTCACAATTAACACAATTCTCGACCTCACGTGTTTTGTGTTTATTGTTCAATTGCTTGCTTAGTTTCATTAAAATTAAAAAATCAATTAATAGATCATATTATGTGAATTAAATCAGATCATTGATTCAAAATAAATGAATGAAGGAGGTTAGAGGTAGATCGATTACTAAAAAGAACTACTCTTCCATAGGCGGTGTAGCCATCATAGAAACATTTTGCATGTGCAAAGGTTTAGAAAGAATAAAACTCAATCTCATTTTTATTCTTGATTCCAGACCAATTAGGAAGATTAAGGAAGAATAAAACAGAGGAAAACATGGGAATATAGAAGAAAATATAAGAAATAGAAGAGGAACAAATAAGTTTATTATGCAAACATAAGTATTACAAAGTAAGAAAGAGAGGAATGCTTCGATGAAGGGATCCTTACTTCAAGAGCTCCCCCTATGAGTATAGGGAGTTCCAGAACCTCTAAGGTGGTGAGAGGACTCCTCTATAACTCCAAAATGACAACACTTCACTCCTTGGCCGAACTTCAAAATGGGTTACCCAAGGTGTCAATTTATAGCCAAAATGGGGAGTGGTTTTGGGCACCCAGTTTTAGAGATACCACTCGTGTATCAGTTTTTGAGTTGGTAAATGACATTATCTCGAGTTGGACAAAATATAAAAGTTGTAGGCCAGTATCCTGACTATCACCATGTAAAATTTGGCAGCCAATGGAGGATGAAATCACGAGATATAGACAAAATACAGAACCAAATCATTGATTTTGTGTAGATTCTGTCCCCTGGATAGATTGGTTCGGATGGACCCCTTAATGAATGAATTGGGCTTCAGTTCCTTGAGATTATTTGTATCCCATGAAGTTTTAGAGTGTCCCACAAAATATAAGCCCATTTGGAGGCACATATGTTGATCAATGTGCAAAAAAGTGTACATATGTCTTTGGGCTTCCATGCAGTTTGACCCATTTCCCTTCTGGATCATCTCTGACCCTCCAAATCACCTCCTCCTACAACGAAATCACCAAAACAAGATTAATTTCCCTTTTTAACATTGATAAAAATTTAATAATTGAATCAAATGGGATGTTCAATTTGAGATAATATTTTAAATTTTAAATACAAAACTAGTTTAAAATAGTGGTGTAGGGGTGAAATAAAGCAGTGAATTGTGATGTGATCACACCCCCACACTTACCCTTTTGCACTCCCGGGAAAAACTTCATATCATGTATTCTGAAAAATTGTGACAAGTAAACATCAATATCAAATCAAAACAAATTTTAAAACACATATCCTTGAGATCCAACAATTCCACTCCAAGAAACAAAAGATATCATGCCTCATAAAAAACCATTATTTCAAGTTCTCTATTTATATCATTCAATATATTTCCACTTCATTTATCCTCCTATACAAAAAACACTTACCTCACTTGAATTTTCTCTTATCACTCAAATGTCAATTTTTCAGCAATGTTTTTCTCATCCAAACTCATACAAGGGTCACCATAGGCTTGATAAATTCCTACATCACCATTCGATGTGAGTCAAGGACATATGTCTTTCATGAGGAATTTTCAGGGTTGTTCTGTGTCTTTTGGTGGGTAGAATTTAGATGTGAAAAATTTTGAGGCTGAATGAGGAGGGCTTGACTCTTTTTGAAGCAAAATTGCATTATTCTAATTGTCACTCAAGTATGGTCTCCTCCTCACTCCTCTTAGTATCAATTCAGCTCCATCATCACGTAAACTCATGGAAAGTTTACACCATTCATCATTTCAGCAAGAAAAATGTCAATCCTCTCAAACATAGTTTTTCGTGAAATCTCCATATAGGCACAACTTCTTTTATCATGAAAGCTCCAGAAAGGCACAACTTCTTTTATCATGAAAGCTCCAGAAAGGCACAACTTTCAACAGAATGATTTTTTTAGTAGAAAACGCATCTCTTTGTAATTTAATTTTCCACCAAAAGTATCACAAAATGTGGTATCACAACACAAGATAGCTTCCCCCACACTTAAGTTCAACTAGATTATGAAATTTCACTTCAAGAGTTAGTTAGATAGGGAAAATTGGCTTGTAATGTGGATAACCTAATAGGATGTTCATGGGTTCTAAGAGTTACAAGGATTAAATGTTCAAGGTAGGCCGTTATAAAAAGGATTCTTTGAAATATGGGCTTTAATACCAATCAAATGCCTTAATTATTTAAACATAAGTACCTCAAACCCTCAAGTTTGGACAAGAATAAATCAAATTCTGGTTAAATCAAGCATGGTTTGGTTCTCTCAAGAAATAAGTTAAATGTAAAGAATATGAAAATAATGGTTCAGAAGCCTCACAGGAAAGTAATTTCAAATATAAATACAGTGAGATGTGGCATGAGATTTAAAATTCAGAGTACTTTTCATGAAATTACTAAAGATTTGAACTTAAAACAAAGTTCTTTTCAGCATTCATTTAAGCTCGGTTTCATGGGATAAATTTTTTCACTTATTGATATGAATTTCAAAATGGTGATGAGAATCATTTCATCTCAAAAGTTTCAAAAACACACAAAAAGTTGAAAAATAAACACAAAAAACTTAAAAAAAACACAGTTTTTTTTGAAAACCATTGAAAAACAGGAAAACAATTGAAATTACTAAACTAAAAGGTTCCCTCCCCAACACTTAAAATATTGCATTGTCCTTAAAGTGAACCCACGAGATGATATATGCACATGAAATGTATATTTTTAAATAGGACAAAGAATAAAAAAGTGAAAGGGTTAGGAATAGCCTGATATGCTCAAGTGATGATGGAGTCATGTAGTGTGATGAAATCCACTACATCAGTAGAAAGTCCCTCAATTTATCTCTTCAAAATTTGTCCATTGACTGTAAAGCGCCTTTCTATGTCATCTTGTGTGATCTCCAATGCACCATAAGGAAAAAAATTAGTCATAACATAAGGACCTAACCACCTGGAACACAACTTACTAGACATCCGCTTCAGTCATGAACTATAGATCAAGACTTTCTCTCCAACTTGAAATTCTCTTTTTTGGATCATTTTTTCACGAGCTGATTTTGATCTTTCATTGTAGAGCCTTGAGTTCTCATATGAAGACAAACGAATCTCCTCAAGCTCTTGAATTTGCAGCTTCCTTTGGAGTCCAACTTGGGCCAAATCCATGTTACATTTCTTTATAGCCCAATCAACTTGATGCTCAACTTCCATGGGGAGATGACACACTTTCCCAAAAACAATTTAAAATGGGAACATACCGATAGGTGTCTTATATTATTTCCTATAAGCCCATAACGCACCATCCAAGCGCTTGCTCCAATACTTCCTATTCGACTGCATGGTTTTTCCAAAATTTGTTTCAACTCAAGATTTGAAATCTCAGCCTGGCCATTTGTTTGGGGGTGGTATGATGTTGATGTTTTGTGTGTCAACCCATACTTCCAAAGAAGGGAAACCAAATTCCGATTGCAGAAGTGTGTCCCTTGGTCACTGATGATGACATTAAATACTCCAAACCTGCAAAAAATTTGTGCTTTGACAAAGTCCACAACAACATGAGAATCATCAGTCCTGGTGGCCTTAGCCTCCACCCATTTGTTCACATAATCAACAATAACCAAAATATACAGGAAACCAAATGAACTAGGAAAAAGACCTATAAAATAAATTCCCCATACATCAAAAATCTCACAGAATAGTATGGGTTGTTGGGGAATCTCGTGTCACCCAAAAATGTTCCTAGTATGTTAGAAATGAGAGCACGACTTACAAAATAGATGAGCATCATGGAATAAGATAGACCAATATAATCCAGAGTCTAAAAATTTCCTAGCTGTCCGTTGGGGTCCAAAGTTTCCTCCACATGAAAGTGTATGGAAAAAATGCAGAATAGACTCAAACTCATGGTCAGGAACACACCTCCTAATGACTTGATCACTACACATGCGCCAAAGGTAGGGATCATCCCACACATAATACCAAGACTCAATTTTTAATTTTTGGACTTGATGTTTCTTTAAATTTGGAGGGATTTCAGATGCAACCAGGTGGTTTACTAAATCATCGTACCAAGGATGCGTACCTGAGATGGAATAAATATGCTCATCCAGGAAAGTTTCTTGAAGTGGTACCTGGCCCAAGGTGTCATCCTCTAGTGTGTGAGTAAGCCTACTCATGTGCTCCTCCACCAGGTTTTATAACCCCTTCTTATCCTTTATATCAATATCAAATTCTTGAAGAAGGAGCATCCATCAGATTAGCCTGGGCTTTGCATCAAACTTCTTCAAGAGGTACCTCAAAGCTACATGGTTAGAAAAAAAAACTACTTAAGAACCCAATAAATATGAACAAAATTTATCTAAAGAAAATATGATGGAAAGAAACTCCTTTCCATAGTTGTGTAGTTTGATTGGGATGAATCCAGTGTCCTCAATTCATAGGCAATCACATGTGAACGTCCCTCCACCCTCTGAGATAAGATAGCCCCAACTGCGAAGTTGGATGCATCACACATAAGCTCAAAAGGAATGTCCCATTATGGGGGCTGTATGATCGGTGGAGTGGTCAGACACTTCTTCAGCTCATCAAATGCTACTTTTCATGAATCATCAAACACAAAATCAGAATCCTTTTGAAGTAATCGTGACAAAGGAAGATAAATATTACTAATCTCTTTGATGAAGTGCCGATAAAAGCCTGCATTCCCTAAGAAAGATCTAATATCACGCACACGTGAAGGATAGGGTAAGGATGAAATAATGTCTATCTTAGATCTATCAACCTCTATCCCATGTTTTGACACTATATGCCCTAAGACAATGCCATGCTCTACCACGAAATGACACTTTTCAAAGTTCAAGACCAAATTCTTCTCAATACAATGATTCATCACCTTTCCCAAACTACTTAGACATTCATCAAGTGAAGACCCATACACTGTAAAATCATCCATGAATACCTCCATTAAGGTCTCAATAAAATCAAAAAAAATACTCACCATGTATCTTTGAAAGGTACCTGGGGCATTACAAAGTCCAAATGACATCCTTCAGTAGGAAAATGTACCAAATGGACAAGGGAATGTTGTCTTCTCTTGATCCTCTGGAGCAATAGGAACCTGAAAATATCCATAAAATCCATCCAAGAAACAATAATGTGTTTTTCCAGCTAGTCTCTGAAGCATCTGATCAATAAATGGGAGGGGGAAATGGTCCTTGTGAGTGGAATGATTTAGTTTCTATAATCAATACACACACACAAACTGTTTTGTAACCTCATTGGAACTAACTCATCTTTCTCATTTTTAATAACAATAACACCACTTTTCTTAGGAACAACCTGAATAGAATTCACCCACTGGGAATCTGAAATGGGATATATTATATCTACCTTGAGAAATTTTTCAACCTCTTTTTTAAAAACCTCCAAAAGAGTTGGATTGATTCTCCTTTGTGACTGCCTAATTGGTTTAGCCCCATCCTCCAAAATAATCCTATGCATGAAAATAGAAGGGATAATACCTAATATGTCAGCCAAGGTCCACCCAATTTCCTTAATATTATCCCTCAAAATATTCAAAAGTTTTTCTTCATGTTCAAAAGGCAGATTGTTAGCAATGATAACAGGTAATTTCTCACCACTTAACAAGTATGAGTATTTGAGATTATGTGGAAATGGCTTGATTTCCAATGCAGGGGGGTGATGTATGGATGGAGACATTGAAGGAACTGAAATATGCGCACAATGAACATCAGTATCAGAATATACATCATCCAAATTACAGAATAAAGCATTAAATCCATTAGCATACTCAACAACCATGTCATAATCAGAGTTCACACGATCAAAATCAGAATATTATTCCATTTCAAAATCAAATATAAGAGTCTTGTTCATTAGAAATAGGTGTGGAAGTACTCTTAGACATCAAACTAGAACCAATAATAATAATCTCCATAAGCATAGGAAAATAAAATTCCATGGGGTTTTTATTTGGTGGTTCAAAATGGGAGATAACAAACACAAAATGGTCCTATGAGGGGTACTTCATGGAGTGCGTAACATTAAATATCACAACTTCATCTCCAAAATCCATGGAAAGTGTACCCTCATTGACATTTATGATAGTTTTTGCAGTTTTGAGGAAGGGTATACCTAAGATAATGGGAGAATGAGAACTTACCTGACCATCCTTCATGTTAAGCACATAGAAATCAGCTGGAAAGATCACGTCTCTTACCCGAAAAGTACATCCTCAAGGACTCCCATTGGATATGATATAACTCTATTTTCCAACTGCACCACTACTCTCATCGGTTTCAACTCACCAACCTATAAAGAAGAAAATACAGAGTGAGACATTACATTTATGGAAGCTCCTAATTCACAAAGAGCATTAGAAAAGTGCAACTCCCCTATGGTGCATGGGATGGTGAATGTCCTTGGATCCTTGCACTTTGTTGGCATTTCTAGAGTTGGTGTAATGAGTGATGAAACATTCCTTCCAAGATTGATCCTCTTATTTACCTTAATCCATCTTTGATTAGTATAAAGTTCTTTTAAAAATTTCGCATACCTTGGGATTTGATTGATGGCTTCAAGTAGAGGGATGTTGATCTCCACATGCTTGAATGTATCCAAAACTTATTTTTGAATTGCCTCTTCAGCCATCTTCTTGGTTTGTACAAACCTTTTTGGAAAGGGAATGGGTTTATGAGAAACATCATTAATATTTTTCTTACCTTTATCTTTCTCCTTGGGTTTCTCATCAGTTGATTTTGAATGGTTCTTCTCCAGAGTTAAGGTGAATCCCAGTGGAATGATAGGTGCAGAAGTATTAGTTGTTTTCTTCCCACTTCTCAATGTGATGAAACTGACATTCCCCTTGGGATTTGGAGTAGGTTGGGAATGTATATTTCCAAAATTCTTACTTACTAGTTCATGGAGGGCGGTGGCAATCTGGCTCATTTGAGTCTTCAACTCCCTCAGCTCCGAACATTGACTCTTCAACTCATTCTGTTGATTAAGAACAATTTTATTCAAAAGGTCATCAGTGTTATAATCTACCTTGGGTGGGGGATTACCTTGTTGTTGACTTGTTGATGCTTGGAATTTAAATCTCCTCTAGAGTTGTTGGAAACCCTACTGGTAAGGCGGAGGTTGCTGGAAGTTTTGTTGAAAGGGGGGACTTTGTTGTTGTCCAGAGCCATACCTCATGTCTGATTGATACTTCCACCCTTGGTTGTATGTTGGTGCAAAGGAATCAAGCTTCTTTTGGGGATATGGTTGTTGTTGTTACTGATATGGTCGCCCAGGAAACACTGCTGCACAATCTTCTGTTTCTTGTAGTTGGGGGCAATAGTCAGTTGGGTGGCTTGTCTCAGTGAAAATGCCATAAGGCCTTGAAGGAGGGGGTTGGGATGTCTTTTGAGACAATGCAATATTCCTCACCATAGTGGTCAATTATTCTAACTTATTATCAATAAAATTACTTTCAAGAGAAGGACTTACCTGATGTACTCCTCGAACATGTAGTGTACCTCGATCACCAAATTTTTAGAAGTTTTGGGCCATCTTGTTAATCAATGCACGTGCAGCTACTGGTGTCTTGTCCACCAATGCTCCTCCAAGCACGAAATCTACCACGATTCTCTCCATAGGTGTGAGTCCTTCATAGAAGTACTGGATGAGTAGTTTCTCACTGATTTGGTGATGTGGGCAGCTTGCACACAACTTCTTGAATCACTCCCAGTACTCATACATTGATTCCCCTTATGCTTGCTTGATCCACGAGATCTACTTATGAATAGAAGTGTTCCTTGATGCTGGAAAAAATCTATGTAAGAAAATACATTTCAAATTGATCCAACATGTTACATCTTCAGGTTGTAAATAATACATCCAATACTTTGCAGCTCCATAAAGTGAAAATAGGAATTCTCTTAGTTTGATTTGATCTTCATATACATTTCTTGGTTTAAGGGTTGAGAAAACCACATTTAATTCTTTAAGGTGTTTTTTTGGGTCTTCACTGGATAAGCCATGAAACTTTAGGAGAAGGTGAATTAATCCAGATTTCAGTTCAAAGTCCGATTCAAGATTTGGGTATTCAATACAATTTGGTTGATAGTTAATATCAGGTGCAATCAATTATAAAATGGTTCTATTAAGTTCATTTACATTATTTTCAGCCATTGGTTCTTGTTTTAAGTTATATTTAGAAGTGTTTCCAATTTTAATGATCTTGGGGTAGAGGAATTCTCTAACTAGTTGAATTTTGAAACTTCCCATAGACTGAGAATGTCTGATTCGAGCTCGAAGGCTATGTTCAATCTTAGGGTCAAGATCTAAGAGATTTTCGGGATTAGTTCATGTCATAAATCAAATAAAAATGAAAAGAAGGAAAGTTGACCATATTAAAATAAAAATAAGAAGTTTGAGTTGATGGTCTAAAAAGAAGAAGAAAATAGAAGAAGAAGAAGAAAGAAAAAAAATCAAATTGGGTAAAGAAGAAAGAAATAAGAGAAAAAGAGAATAAAATGTAAAATAAAATAAATACCTCTAATTGGTTGAAATAATTACTTGCCTCCCTGGAAACGATGCCAATTTGAAAGGCGCTGTTGTGGGCGCTCTCAAAGGAATTGTGATTTTTGAGTACTTAGGTGCAGTAGAGTGGCTGACTAAGGTCGTCTCTCAAAGGAGGAAGTAAATTTGAAAACTTATTAAATGTATTTTGAAAATAACATAAAAGGGAATAATAACACTACTTGAAAGGATATGGGTTTTTTTTATCATTCATAAAACTAGAAGAAGTTTGCTGGAATAAGATTGTATAATTTTTTTTGTTTTTATTTTTGAAATGAAGTTTGATAAAATGACACAATAAGAAGATGTTTTTGTTTTTTTAAAAAATATTTTAAAAGGCGTAATCGATCTTACTCTACCTCTTCAATCAATTATTTATCATTATCATTTAAATTAACATCCACTTAATTATGATCCCCTAACTTGTTAACCCCCAAACCCTACAAGAATTAACTTTACCACAAAGATGAAGTGAATTAAACCCTAGGTTATCTTCAGAACATGTAATCACAACACTCTGCTTTGATTGACGTTATAAGGATAGATTATGGTAAGTGGTAAATTAAGGCACATATCCATTCTGGAAATGAGGACTAATTGAGTTTAGAGATTATATTTGAACTCTACAAATTTATCCCATGTGGTCTTGTTTTACCAATTAAGTTCACACTCTCACAATTAACACAATTCTCAATCTCGCGTGTTTTGTGTTTATTGTTAAATTGCTTGCTTTGTTTCATTAAAATTAAAAACTCAATTAATAGATTATATTATGTGAATTAAATTAGATCATTTATTCAAAATAAATGAATTAAGGAGGTTAGAGGTAGATTGATTACTAAAAAGAACTACTCTTTCATGGGCGTTGTAGTAATCATAGAAATGTTTTTCATGTGTAAAGGTTTAGAAATGGTAAAACCCAATCTCTTTTCTATTATTGATTACAAAACAATTAGGAAGATTAAGGAAGAGTAAAATAGAAGAAAACATGGGAATACAGAAGAAAATATAAGAAATATAAGAGGAATAAAGAAGTTTATTATGCAGAAATAAGTATTACAAAGCAAGAAAAAGAGGAAGACTTCGATGAAGGGATCCTTGCTTCAAGAGATCCCCCTAAGAGTATAGGGATTTCTAGAACCTCCAAGGTGGTGAGAGGAATCCTCTATAACTCCAAAATGGAAGCAATTTATTCCTTGACTTAACTTCCAAATGGGGTACCCAAGGTGTCAATTTATAGCCAAAATGGGGAGTGGTTTTGGGAACCTGGTTTTCGAGATACCACTTGTGTATCTGTTTTGAGTTTTTAAATGGCATTATCTAGAGTTGGAAAAAATTTAAAAGCTGTAGTACATTATCTTGACTATCTTCATGTCAAATTTGGCGGTCAATGGAGGTTGACAGCGTGAGATATGACCGAAATACAGAACCAAATTATTGACTTCGTGCAGATTCTATCCCCTGAATAGATTTGTTTGTATGGACCCTTTAATGAACGAATTGGGCTTCAGTTCCTTGAGATGATTTGTATAACATGAAGTTTTGGAGCGGCCCACAAAATATCATCCCATTTGGAGGCACGGATTTTGAGAAATGTACAAAACAATGGAAAGATGTCTTTGTGATTTCATGCAGTTTGGCTCATTTCCCTTCTGAATCATCTCTGACCCTCAAAATCACCTTCTCCTACAACAAAATCACCAAAACAAGAATAATTTCTCTTTTTAACAGTGATAAAAATTTAATAATTTAATCAAATGGGATGTTCAATTTTAGATAATATTTGTAATTTTAAATACAAAACTAGTTTAAAACAGTGATGCATTCTTGTACTCTCAATATTTAAAGATGCATGTCTCTTTCGTACACATGGATAGAAGGTAACATGCTGTAAGACTCTCTCACCTTTCATGGACATACAATTTCTGATTTTGGATATCTACATTTCGCTTGGAAGACTCCCTTTGACGAGTATACATTTTTCTATTGCTGATGCACTGGGTTTGCATTTTTTTTGTCCACCCTGACATTGTGGTTCTTCTATTTTTCTTTTCTCCTTTTGTTTGATGCTCCCTTTCTTCAATAAATTTAAAAATTTGTTTAAAAAAATGCTTTTATTGGTGGAATTATATTATATTTCTATCTTAAACCCCATATATTTTCTTATCCTATGGTTATTTATGGAAATTATAAGTTTTACTTTCATTTTCCTCTCTTTAAGTACTCAAAAGTCCAAAATAATGTTTTTAAGGAAAACTGAGTTTGTTTTTCTATTCTGTTAGTAATCTTTTTCTTCCCCGTCTATATTTTCTTTAAAATATGTTCAATAATGTTTTTAATATTCTATAATAATTGATTAAAGTCATGTTTACCCATGTTTGATTTTATATAAAAGGTTTAAAAGTAACATTCTTATCATTTTCTGAATGAGGCACTTTTACCAAAGGCATGAAAAGAATATTTGTTTTAACTCTTACCACGTGAATGAATTTTCCCACCGTCATGATTATTCTTTACCTTGAAGCTTACTTAACATTTTTCCATGGTTCTTTTCAACAAAAATGTTTTTCCTAATATTCTAAATTTTTTTAGATTTTAAATAAGTGATTTCAAAATGAAAAGGGTATTTTCTTCATAAAATGTTTCAAAGATATTTTAAAAGCATTTACATCTATGTTAACAACCTTTGGTGACTCTTATACCTTACTGGGGATATATTCTAATGACTCCATCCACCATATTACTTGGATGGATTATGGTCATGTTGTTCTATTTATTTATTGATGAAAATATTCCCATTTCATATGCTAGTTTTTCAATATTCATGTTTATGTTGATTATGTATTGAATTGTTATTCATTTCTTTCATACGATGAATGAATTGGACTTAGTAAGTGATGAACAAAGCCTGTTATAGATCCTCGATACATTAATAGGTCTCACAAGATAAATTTTCATGAGTATTTGGTGTATTCCTACCCAATTATTTATGATGTATTGTCATGAGTCCTTGACGATATATTTATAATGTCTTGGAACGAGGCCTTGATGATATGATTATAATGTACGACATTATGCATTCCATCATTATGAAATCCGTTATTATTATCCATGTGATTATTTATTTTGTTATGGAATCCATGGATATATTCTCCTTCTGTGATATTAGTTATATGACATATTTGATTATTGTTTATCTTTTCCACATTATTCCCATTTTATTTATTCTATGATAACTTATGGTGTACACTTTACCTTACCAAACATATGAGCTCACCCTTTATTATGTTTTCTTTTCCTCTGGATACCAAGAAGGGACCTATGAATGATTTTGGGGATATACTAGAAGAAATAATAAAAAATTATCACTATAATTTTATGTTGTTGTTTCATTCTCGAATACCACGTGGGGATGGAACAACATTTTGTGGTTTTGGTGGGAAAACCTTCACATCATACACATATACCCACATATTTTTCCAGGTGGTTTCCAATGGGGTTTGTTTGTAGAACCATAAACACCCACTGACTCTCATATCCATGATGACTCATGGACCTGCTTTCAAAAGGAAGACACTCATTGGAGAACTTGGTCAATGATACTTAAGAACTCACATTGGTCGAGAGGATGAGAGGTTGGGTTCATCACACCCTTTTGGGGGGAATTGTTTCCTACTTTGGGACTCTTATAGATTTAAGATATGTTCATGAACCCTTCATCAATTCCCAAGTATGATGTAGGTTACTCGTGAATTAACAATCAATTATTAGTATGCATGGAACTTAGAATCATCTGTATGTATCCAAGGATCTTCATTAATGAAGATATCCATATGCATCTGAGGTTCTCCATCAATGGTACCCTTTTATGAGAAGATTAAAAATTATTTGTTCGTTTATTATTACGATGCTAGTTTTAAGTCGCACGGTGGGGTGCTTTGAATTTTATCATCATCCAGGGAGATGTGAGTTGTTTTGATGCCGGGATCAGGCCTATGAGATGGGATTCCTATGTATCCTTGTGAAAAGAATCAGAACCCACATAGTGCAGTCCCACTTAACAAGACACATCATATCTTTTAAGGCCATGTGATGAGGACCAAACTATGCAATTTAATGTCATGTGATAAGGATGTGCAAGAGAAAAGGTGCCTAGTCAAAGTTGGGTGAGGGAATTACACTGAGGCGGCCCAAGGAACCTGTAAGGGATGTGGGATCCCATGTTAGATATGAACCTACTGGGAATGTGGCCTAAAGAGAATTAGGGTTGATTTTGGGGTGTCAGGTTTAGACCTCACGGAGGCTTCATACGTATCCCTTTTGGACAGGAATCAAATCCCACATAGTTCGGTTGTGAGGACTCACACCTATGGAGGCCCTCTGATGGTTTGTCTCACATGGGAATGTGGCCCTTCAAGATAATTAAGGAATGATTTCAAGGCTTACGCCATTTTGGAGGATGCCCTTTGGAGTGGGGCCATGAGGAATGTCTCAACTCATGAAGATTTTGAGTTTTGGTTAGGGATTACACATAGGAGGTTGCCCTGGTGGTTGGATACATGGATTTGAGGGCCCATGCCTATAGAGGCCCTCTAAAGGAAGGTGAGAGGAAGATCTGAAAAAAGATTCTCTTCCAAGACATGCATCTGACCATGCAAATTTCATGATGATAGCTAACATCTAAGACCACATGAGTCATACTTGGATGTGAGAAATAAGAGGAAGAAGAAGATCCAGAAAATCAAATGATCTCCTTCATCTGCTGGTGGATGATGGAAGGGTGATGAGAGAAGAATAAAGGGCTTTGATATGCTTGTATCCTCTCCTGTTTTGGTAATGAGGATAGTCACGTATGACTACCTCCCTACGAGATATAATAGGGGCTTACTCCAGGAGGGATGCCCAAGGTTTGGTACTAGAGAAGAGAGGAGGATACAACATTAACCCTAGAAGGGAAAAAATCATGATCCTCTCCCTCCCGCCTGGAATTGGAGGTCCTTGGTCTTAGAGACGACTAGGGAAGGACATGGTCCTGACCTTAGTATCCAAGACCAAGTGATCCCCGACACCACCCCCAGGGTCGAGGTCCTTGTGATCGATGGGATTCATAACTGCATGCACCCCGAGCACCCTACCCATTGGGTATGAAAAGTGTGGGACACCTCTGACCGATGGATTGCATAACCGATTGGGAGACATTCTGGTGTGTCTCTCTCCATGGTCGTACAAGTCCGGAGGATTCAGTGGAGGCTTCAATTTGGTCACCCTCAGACAAGGGATCTAAATTAAGGGGAGCCCTGCCATTGGTGGCTTGAAAGGGGGATTGGAAGGTGTCTTGCACATGTCAAGATTTGGAGAGCATAAGGTGCTCTGTGTAGGGTGTCCTGGGAGGAGATGGAAGTTCCTCACATAGGGGTTGTCCTGTGCGAGTTGGAGGTGCCTCAGGTGATGGACCACCTGGGAAAAAACACTTGGGTGATGCCTTAATCTAGGAATAAAGGGTCACCTCAGGTTTCCCTATAATGGTCTCACACATGTCTCATATTTGGGAAGATACCATCACACTAGTGCTTTTCAACTATGGGGGAAGGGGTCTTCACGCAGGTGTCTTGTGTTTTAGATCCTGGAGGGAATTTGATCCCACTACCTACCCCTTTAATTCCCTCTTCTCTCAGGTTTTTGGAGAGCGACCTGAGGGATTTTTAGGACTTGGGTGAAGGGGATGCACGACTAGAGCTTGGAGGCTTCTTCTGTTTTTCCAGTCTCTCAAATGCGGAGCCCTAGGGTCCTATTTATAGGCAAGCATGTGACCCTGGTCGAAGGAGGTCATCCATGTAGGTACCCCACATAGGTGTCCAGCATAGGTGCCTCATGAAGAGGTGGTTGATACTTTAGAGTTGTGCACATAGGTGCCTCACACAAGGGTGGCTACGCCTTTTGGGTGGCATAGGCAGGGCCTGCATAAGCCTCTTGGAACACAGGGTTAGTGTGCACAGGACCACCTAGGTGAACAACTTAGGTGAACCTGCTGCTCCAGACCACAGGGGTTCTGCCCCCACATCCCTGCTCAGGATCAATTTCAGGTTGCGGTCTAAACCCTTCGGGCCAGTCCCTTCGCTTCCGTCATTGACCCCCATGAAAAATAGAGAGTTTCACCGTGAATCTTTTGGGCTGGTTCGATGGAGTTTTGTGTTGTGACACATACAACCCCACATTATCATTCCAAATCCATGGTCTACTCTCATGGTGAGGTTCTCACCACTATTCCATTGGATTGGAAAATGTTTTTGAGGAATCTCCATTCCTTAGTGTGTGAGAATTCTTGTGACACATGGAAACCCAATCCGCTCCCTCTAGCATAAAGACACATTTATACTTAAACTCAAAATTTGGTGTCTAAGTGAGGATACCATCATGAATTCTGTGGAAAAGTCCATGGAACACATTTCATGATGTCAAAAAATTCCTCCCTTAGAATTATATTTGTTCGAACTGAAAAAAATTCGATTCTATGGTAATTGTAGGGAACATTGATGCATTCCAACATCAATTGGTCGGATTTGGATCTATCTCAACTGTGGAAGGATGGTCTAATTTTTTCCTAACCCATGGGACCTAGCGAGTGTAGTTCAACTATTTCTAGATTTATATGGAAAACCTTACAAAATTTGTGTCTTTTGTGTCATCACCATATTTGTTTTCTTAATTCTGATATGAAGAAGAATTAGTGGGTGATACTTGGATTTTAATTAGGTCTCCCTTTGCAGGTTTTTATCCTAACAAGTTTTACGAATCCTTCTTTTCATTGCTCGATTTTTTCCTAAACCACGCGGAGTGCAGGTCTAGCGAGTTGAGAATCGAATTTTTTCCAGGGTTCCCTTTTGCAGGTTTTTAACCTAGAGAGTACTTGTCTCTTTTTTGTGGGAAGTTTAAAGTCTTGCAATCCAGACTAATGTGTCTAATATTTTAGGTTGAATATCTTTGACCATGAGTTATGGAATGATGATCCAAACAAATATTGTTAGCCAAGAATGTTCCGAAATTCTTCAGATACCTGAAACAGAATTTTGAGTCACGATTTTATGATTCCTAGATCTAAAACATGATACAAGACAAGTATGCGAGGAATGGTCACAAACCAAGTCTGAAAAGAGGTTTACAGTATAATATTGTTAGGAATTAATAAATTCGAGGTCTCTCTTGATGGATAATGTTCCATTGGTTGAAAAAACCCTTTTGTGGGTGAATTTATGCAAATCTAACTGGGGCGTATTACCACATAGTCAAATAGTGGCGTCCTTTGGCTGATAAGCCCTTCTGGTGGGTGAATTATGAAAATACGACTAGGGAACATTATTGCATAGTCAAACAAAGGTATCCTCAGGAATTTTGACATTCTATTACCAATGGATGGGAAGTTTATGAAGATCCATATTTATCAAGACCACAAAGGGTTTTTTTTCAAGGGAAGGTGTTTGAGAATAAAAAGAGCATCTATATTGGCATTTCCCATAAATGGGAAATTGACCCTACATAAATTTGGATTGTGTAAAGGAGAGAACATTCTATTAAATGACCGACATCATGGGGGAAATCCACTCTATGATAAGGGTTGAAGCATTGTGCAGTTTAATCTCACACGACTAGGACATGAACCGTGTAGTTTAACATCTTATGATGAGGATGCTTTTGTAAAGTTTAACATCTTGTGACTAGGATTTTTATGTTATAAATTTTAATGACATGAAACAAGGACATTGGGGGCTAAAATTTAAGGACCTTTAACTATGATCAAAATATTAGTGATTCTCCCTTTCACTGTAATCTATCCAAGAATGTTTCATCATTTTTAGGTATGAAGAGGGAAGGTTGTAAGCTGTAATCTGGGGGCCTCTGGGTTCAAAGATTAATATGGGATGAAAAAGACTTTAGGGATTATAGAGATAGAAGAGGTATTTACTGGGAAAAAATTTACCTCTGGTTGACAGACCCTGTTTGGTGGGCGACTTATGCAAAGCCAACTTGGGAGTATTACTACATAGTCAGACAAAGGTGTCTTCAGGAAACTGCCATTCTATTGCTGATGGTCAGAAGAAGTTTATGAAGATTCATATTTCCTTGGACATAGAGTTTGGTTTGTGGAAGGAAAGTGCCTAAATATGGAAGGATCATTTCAAGTCAAAATTAACCAAGAATGGGGGAAAAGGTTTCCTGCACAGGTCTGAACCAAATGCAGGAAAAGTGAGGGTTTTTTTATTGCAGTTAGGCCCAAAGCATAGGGTTTGTTCATCGCTATGTATCTCATTTGAATGAGAATCAATCCATACGTAGTTCTGGAAAATAATGCAGTTTTAAGTCTTACTATCAGGATTTATCATGCATTTTAACGCCGTGCAATGGGGAAAATATGGTTCCCTTAGTTTTAGATTATACGACTAGGACCATGGTATTAGTGAAATAATGGGTAATATGAGGCCTACTGGACCAAGGTTGCTTCAACGGATTTCAGACATGAGGGAGGAAATTGTAAACCAAGATCTTGGGGGTTCTCAAATTGGGATAAGTGATGTGGGAATAGCATGAGAGGGATTACCATAGACCATGGATGAATAGAAGGTTCTATAATGTTGGTGTTGGGGCTTATGGAGATAGAAGAATATTCTCCCAAGGACGAATGTGTCACTGGTTGAGAAAACCTTTTATGGGAGACTTTATATAAAGACAACTTGGGTGTAATATTGCATATTAAAACTATGAAATCCTCTGGCTGATAGGTCCTTTTGGTGGGATAATTATAGAAAGAAAACTAGGGCATGTTACTACATAGCCAGACAAAGGTGTTTTCAGGTATCAGACATTCTATTGCTGGTAGTTGGAAAAAGATTATGAAGATCCAAAATTGTCCAAGATTAGAAGTATGATGTGTGGAAGAAATATGTATGAGCACAAGATAAGAATTTAGATCAAACTTTTCCATGAAATGTAGAGTCCCTTTCATAGATTTGACCCACATGTAGGAGAGGACATTTCTGTTTCCTTGATGGACCCCTGAATGAGGGAACCCAAATTAAGATATCCTGTATAAATATTTGTTTGTATTCAGGAGAGGGGGAATTTTTCTTTACCCTATGGTTGAGACTAGGACATGTGGTCTATGCATCAATACGTACCTCATTTGAATGAGAATAAAACCATACATAGTTCTTGAAGAACCATACAGTTTAAAGTCATGCAGAAAGGACATCAACCATGCAGTTTAACATCACGTGGTAAGGAAGAATGTGAATCAACATGAAAAAGTAACATTATGACTGGACTAGGGTATAAGTCCTGGGTGTCACTATGTATCTACAATAATCAATCCATATGTAGTTATAGATCTTATATAGATCAGAATCATACTATAGGATACTGGGGGCATTTTCCATATTGCGGTTGGACCAAGATGTAGGATCCAGGCATGACTACGTATCTTGTAGGAGAGAGAATCAAGCCATACATATTTCTTAATGAACCATGCAGTTTAAAGTCAAGAGATAAAGACATCTAGTGTGACTTTTAAGGTATTTTTACCAAGACCATAGTAACCCTAATGTAAATTGATACGACTTGATCATGTGGGGAATCTTTTACTAAAACTCTTAAGCCCACATAAGTTATGCTCAGTGTAAGAAACTAGGTGTGGAAAAGGTTTCTTCCACCACACAAAGGTGATAAAATGAAGGATAGATGGTTTTTGATTTTGTGGTGGCTGGACTAGGATATAAGATCCATGCATCGCTACATATCTCATTAGAGCGAGATTCAAGCCGTACATAGTTTTTAAAAAGGTTCCCTATGTATGTATGGCCCGTACATAGGGAGGGGGAATTTTTTTATGTTGTGTATAGACCTAGGATTGGAGATCCAGGAATCACTACATATCCCGTGATGGCAGAAATAAAGCCACACATAGTTTTTAAAAAGGTGTGGTGGGATACCAGAACCAAAGATCACGATCCACTTAAGCACGGATTGAAATGTCATGATGTTTTACATCATGAAACAAGGACACGAACTAGGCAATTTTATGTCATGTGGAAAGGATGTTTTTGTACGATTTAATGTCTCATGACTAGGATGCTAGGCTATGTAATTTAAATTATTATAGCTCAGACTATGACGTCTTGTAGTTTTGGATTGTACGACTAGGACCATATAGCATTCCTTTTAAGGTCGTGCATATAGGATCACGATGCTATACAGTTTAATGTCATATAGCAAGGATGCTAGTGTCATGAAGTTTATCATCTTGTGATGTGGAAAAAATTTAATTCTTTTTAAGGTCATATGATAAGGAATTACTACACAGTTTAACATCGTACAGTTGAGACTTTGTCACTCTTTTGTCACACGAAGTAATTTTTGAGGAACCTCGCATTGATAGGAGATGTAATGAGCTCTACATCCATCGATATCAAGGAATAAGATATGTTAGAGTGGACCTTGTGTATGGAATAAGGTCCCTCTCACTTTGTCTCAAGCTTTGGAGACTTCTTCCTTGATATCATTGGAGTCCTAAGAACCAGTAACAATTCTCCTTGGAGGAATGAATAGAGGTATACCTTCTTTTTAAAAGCCCGAACTATCTGATTTTGATGGACCTCTAAGTCATGTAAGGTATGAAATATTTTCTCATTGAGTCACTCCAATTCATCCAGTCATTTGTAAGATTGTTCATCTATGGATAACTAATCACATATGACAACACAGAGTGATGGAAATTGGACCTCGATGGGCAGGAATGTTTCTATTATGTATATAAGTGAATACGGGGTCGCCTGTGTGGCGGTATGAGTGGTAGTTTGATAGGACCACAAGGAATGAAAGATCTTTTTAGGCCAATAATTTTTATCTTTATCCACTATCTTCTAGAGTATGTTCAATAGGGTCTTGTTGAATGCCTCTATCTGTCCATTAGCCGCTAGATGATAGCAGGACGAGTGGTCAAATTTGATATCATACTCCTAATATGGCTTCTCCAACTCAGAAAAATATAAATTTATTCCATTTTATATCAATATTGTATGAGGGACACTAAATCTGGTAATGATGCTAACTTTAATGAAGCTGAAAATGCTTTTGGACCCGACCTATTTGAGGGGAATCGCCTTATCCCATTTAGAGAAGAATTCGGTAGGAGTTAGGATGTATTTGAATTTCTTGGAAGTAGATAGTGGATAAAACCATACACCATCCATTCCTCATCTAAAAAATGGCCAGGAGTATTGGAAAATATATAGGAAATCTAGTGGTTGATGGATGAAGTTGGCATGCACTTGGCAGGAATGATATTTCCTGATGAATTTTGTAAAATCTTGCATTATTGAAGGAAATAAGTATCCAAGCCTTCTGATTTTATTAGAGAGTTGACACCCTGACTGGTGGGCACCACATGCTCTTGTGTGTACTTTTTTCACGATAGTAACTGTATCTTCTCCATCAATGCATTTTAGGAGGACACCATTAAATCTTTGTTTGTAAATGACTTTTTTGATGATTTGAGCTGTCATAAAGAGTAATGTTGATCTCTCATCGTCGGGTAAGCTATTTTCTAGCTCTGTCCAATGAGAGAACCCCATTTTTAAGGTAGTCCACAATGGGTACAACTAGGCATGGGGACATCTGGTTCAGTAATGGGACTGAACTCATTGATCTCTTCCATGCAGACACGAGAAAAAGGCGACACCATTTGGCGGTGCATGATGATGATGACTGTTTCATCCTAGTTTGGATATTCCAAATTCATAACTGCATTTGGAGTTCTAGATCAAGGCCTATAATGAGGGAATGATATTCCACCTCATTGTTTGTACAACCTTATGACAATAGGAAGAAGTAAAGCAAGTCTTCCTTTGCTAGATAGATAAGCATAACTCCCAGCCCGACTTTGTTGAGCTTGGGGTATTCCATTATCTTCCCTGTTGGACTTATGGATGCACTTTAAAAATACATTTTCCATATATGGGGGTTGTCTTGGATGAAAAAGGTATCTTCATCTAGAAGTTAAGTGTCTAATGACATTGTTTCTACAGATGGGTGTTCTGCGAGAAAATATGCCAAGACCTGGCCTTTCACTGCTTTTTGAGGCACAAACTGTATGTCGAACTACTTCAAAATAACCGCCCACTTTTACAAAAATCCCGTCAACATAGGAAGATTGAGGATATATTTGAGTGGGTTATTGCGAGAGACCAAATGGGCCTCTTGATGCTGTAGGTAGTGCCTCAGTTTCTAAACTATGAAGATTAACACTATAAATATCTTTTCGATATCCGAATAATGAATATTGATGTCGAGCATGGTTTAACTGAGATAATAAGGATTGTTTTCATTATCAGTATCATTCTTTTATGCGAGTAAAGAAACCAATGATCGATCTAAGTTTGTCACATACAAAATGATCAACTTCCCTTCAATGGGTGACATTAGCAATGGTGGACTCAAAAGATATTTCTTAAGATCATCGAATGCTTCATGACAGTCATTGGTCCACTGATATGTAACCCCCTTCTTCATCAATCTAGTGAAGGGAAAACATTTTCCTATGAGGTTGGCTATAAAGTGCTGGATGTAGGCAAGGTGTCCCTATAAACCCTTCAACTCTTTTAGGTTTTGAGGAGGTGGCATATTGAGGATAGACCCACCTGGTCGCAGCACCAGCACCCACTGGCGAACCAGGCCTGTCGGCCCCCTCTTCAAGCAGGACCCCTCCTGGGTTGCCTCCACCTTCCACCGTTCATACCAGACACCGTCCACTGGTGCGAGTCACCCCGTTGGCTGAGATATCCACCAAATTTGGTTACCACATGACCCGTCGACTCACCATACCACCACTGCCGGCCTACCCCTCGCGCACCGCACTCCTTCTAGGTGACCTCCCTTCCTCAGTATGAACCTTCACTGACTGTCGTCGAGGCAACCTCCCTCGAGTAGTCTGAATGAGCATCGCGGGCCACCCATGTTGTCCCGCCACCTCCCTTGGGTAGATCCGCCGAGCAGTCCGTCCACCACCCTCAGACCACCCACACTGCCTCGTGGCTGAAGCTATCGTGAGGTCCTGACCGAATTCCTTGGTTGACCACCATGAACACACAGGTCACCATCTAGCGAAGTTAATCCTTTCCATGGCTCCGCACAGACCCAATTTGCCCCAAAACAGGCCCAGGTGGGTCTTCCCGACCTGGAACGGGTCTGGGTGGGCCAACTCGACCCAGAACACCCTTGTACGGGGTCTGCATGGCTCGGTATGGGTATGTATGGGGTTTCAGGATATGAGAATATTTTATATAATAGAAAATTAATTTAATTAATTTTGGTTTTAAATTAAATGAATTAATTATTAATTTTTGATCTAAAAAATCTTGAATATTCTAGGATAAATTAATTTAATTTAGGGGTTAAATTAAATTAATTATTTAATTTAATTTTTGGCATTAAAATTAAATTAATTTTGGGACCAAACAACGTAAATATTGAATTAAAAAAAGAGTTGATTTTTAATTCAGTAAAATTTCCCTAAAAACTAATTTAATGAAAGTTTAGTTTTATTTATGCATTTAATTTAAATACACGAGTTTAACGCATATTCACTGATTATGAGTCATAGACCGACCAATGCATGTCTGGTGTATGTTTAATTTATTTATTAAATTATTGAAAAGGTTGTTTGTAATAATTAGTTTAATAAGTGATGATATGTGAGTCGTCTTTTTCATTATATGTATAAGGGCCTACATGTCCAATTTCTCAGTTGTATTTTGTACTCCTGAGACCTCACTTGAATGTAAGTATTTTTGTATAATGATGACGACAATCAGTGTTGTACTTTGCACTGAGATTTGATGATGCCTCAGATAGAAGTTTGATGCATTGGATGGGCGAACACTGTAATTCAAGTCACAAGCGATGCAACTCAAGGTGTTACCACTAGGGTCTAAGTTGATCCATTATTCACTCAATAGATCAACCATTAGTATTGAATCATGATCACATCGTCATTTTATTTATTCATGGTTTATTATTTTATGTATGTTTAGTATTACACATGATCACATAAAATAATAAGCAAGCATGCATAGATAAAATTAACATGTGACGCGATGAATATTTTATATTTATTGCATGGTCAATTGTGAGTGCGATCACATAGTATGTGATTCTAAGATAGAAAATAATTTCATTTCATCATGTAATTATAATAAAACCGTCAAAGAAATATCATGTTTTAATCGCCTTCAATCATTCAAATTTGAACAAAACTAGGTGTTTGGGGTGCTCGGTCAACCATATTTAAGGGTGCCTCCTACTACTGGGGATTTCTTATAAGCATAATGAGTTGACTTAACTAAATTTGATAGTTAAGAATTATCCATAGCTAATACTACTACAAAACATGGTTGACTGAACACCCCCAAACACTACAGTGTGCTATAACTGCACACTGCAGCACCACTGTAGTGATGATAAAGGGCTATACTGTAGTGTGCTGTAACTGGACGCTGCAGCACCACTGTAGTGTGCTCTAACAGCACACTGCAACACCATAAATACAAAAAATATAAAAAAACAAGTCTCAATACAAGATTTAAATGAAATGAAATTTACAACACAAACACAAGAAAAAAACACTATATTATAGACATTTCAAACATTGATTTATACAATTATATAAATACAAATTATTACATACATTCAAAAACATCAATGTTCCTTTGTATTTTAATCTTGACCCAACTCATGCTATTTCTGAACAAACTACCCCTATTGGAACAAAATAATGCACCTGTATAAGAAAACAATTTTTATGTTAGTAATAATATAAAGCAATAAATTAACAGAAAATGTTAATTTTACTAAAATTGATGTCAATTTTAAATAAAATGACACACTTGGAGTCATACCGATCACACCATGCACCAGATTGAGGTGCGACTAATTCCAACATATCTCAAATGACTTGTGGATCATTTTCCTAAAGTATCAAAATAATTTGAACGTGCTTGATCAGTTTTGAGTACGTTATTTGTCTTTTTTATTAAAATGTCATTTTAAACTGGAAACACACACTTTTGACTCATTCCGATCACATCGTGTATCGGTTTGACATGACATAGATTCCTACACATCAAAAATGAATTATTTATCATTTTCCTAAATTATCAAGAAAATTCGAGCGTGTTTGATCGATTTTCAGTGGGTGTCACTTTTTGAACTAAAATGTCAATTTTAAATCGATAACGAACACTTTGAGTCATACCGGGCACATTCTGTATTAGATTGAGGCGCGATTGATTCTTACACATCACAAATGACTTATAGATCGTTGGAAAAAATTATAAAAATAATACGAATGTGTTTTCTTAGTTTTAAGTAGGGAAATTGTCCATTTTACTAAAATTGATGATAATTTTAAATAAAAATACACACTTTGAGTCATACCGGTCACACCGTGTGTCAGATTAAGGTGATATTGATTCCTACATGTCCCAAATGACTTATGTATCATTGTAATAAATTATAAAAATAATATGAATGTGTTTTCTTAGTTTTGAGTACGTCACTTGTTTTTTTATACTAAAATTCCATTTTAAAATTGAAACATGTACTTTGACTCATATTGATTATATGTGTATCAGATTGAGGTGCGGATGATTCCTACACATAACAAATGACTTATGGATCATTTTCCTAAAGTATTTAAATAATTTTATTGCATTTTCTCAATTTTGAGTAGGTTAGTTGTCCTTTTTACTAAAATTGATGTTAATTTTAAATAAAAACACGCACTTGGAGCATACTGGTCACATTGTGCATTGGATTGAGGTGCAGATGATTTATGCACATCTCAAGTCACTTATGGATCGTTGTCCTAAAGTATAAAAAACTATAAAATTGAGGTCACTCCTCATTCGATACATAGATAAATAAAGTGAATCTACCTAAATATTATATATATATATGTGTGTATTATATTAGTAACTTTATTTGAATATAATTATATATAATTATATGTATATATTATTTATCATATTTAAATTTATTTAAATATAAAATATATTATTCGATGTATATATATGATACTATTTTTTTCTAATGAAACTAAATAATAATTTTTAAATTATATTAATTATAAATAATTATTATTTTGGGTAATTGTGTATAAAATATAATTATTTAAAATTTGGAAAGTTTAATTATTTCAAAAAAATGTATATATAGTTACGTAATTTTATTATTTTGAAAGTAACATGAATTTACAATATTTTATTAGTTATTTAAGTATAAATTACATTAATGTTAATTAAATGTATATATAGACCTAAAATGTATGTATGGACCTAAAATGATGAATATCTAAAAATAATTTCTAATATATAGAATTTGATAACTTCTATTCCATTTTTTTGGAACAAATGATATAGAAACCTAAGGATTCTAGGGAGGCCATCTAATATGCATTTACCCATCCTTGAGATTCTAGGGAGGTCCATAAAGAAGTTGTCATAAAGTAATAATACACATCAATAAGATATATCAAAAACAAAGGAGAAAACCACACCAACCCTTGCAACGTCTATCCCATACACATTTAAACATATATATATAGAATTTATAATACACATAATTGCATAATAAATTCACATTTAAACATAATTTTTAATGAAAATAAATATAATCCCTTCCAAATTTGGAAATCCAGAACCATAATTTGTGAATAAATAATTATAAAATCACCCTTACAATATAATTTCTAAAAATTCATATAAATATAAATATATATATATGTATGTATGTATGTATATCTTTATAAAATAAACTTAAATTGATAAAAATTTATGTAACACTTACAACAGAATATCACAACATAGTAAAATAAATACAACACCATACTAATTTTGAAAATAGAGAGCCATTGAAAATAAATAAATATGGTATCACCCTTACTAAGATTTCTCTTAAAATAAAATAACATGATTCTTAGAAAATATTTTTTAAGGAAAAACCCTTACATCAGAATATTAAAATAGAATTTAAATAAATAAATTCCCTTACATGAATTGCATAAAATCAGCTTCTGTTGCATAAAATCAGTTTTTGTTGCTACTTCGCACCATCATCAGACTGAGAATTGGTTTGTTAAATCAATTTTCACAGAACTTACAAATGAAATTGATTCAAAATTGCAAAGAAAGTTGGGGTATAGATTTGGACAACAAAGTAAATCGACTCAAAACAATAATTTAAAAAGACCAAAATAGGTTATCCAAAACACTAGTCAAGCAAACAACGAATCATAAACAAAAGTAAATAGAATACAACAACCAAAGCACAAATACAAAAAGAAAATCTGAACCTACAAAGGAAAATCAGAAACCCTCGGATCCAGATCTTGAAATGACAAATACAGAAAGAAAATTGGAACCTACAAAGGAAAACACAAACCTACCTTTTCTAGGTTGAAGAAAATCCGAGACCCTTGGATCTAGATCATAATGTTTTCTTTGAAAACCCTAACTGCAATAGAACACCAGATGCCGAATGATGTTTAAGCACTATAGGTAGTGGGTTTGTGTGATTTGATCTTCGATTCACCGAGGAGGAGCGCTAATAATGGGTGGATTCCACAAAAAGTTTCTGATATTGTGATGGGTTCACAATAGGTTAGGTTTTTTTAATTAGATCAAGACACTTTTATCAATGTTTATTAATTAAGCGCTGATAAACGACATATTTATCAGTGCTTTTTTAGTGCTGATAAATATGACTTTTATGAGCACTTTTTTTAGCGCTAATAAAAGATTTATAATTATAAATATAAATATTTTTTTAAATATATATATACTTAATAAATATATATATAAATATAAATAGAGTAAATATGTTACTTTTTTAAATTTTTTTATTATAATTTTAAAATTATTCAAATATATTATTATTTATTTATAATTATATAAATATTTTTAAAAAAATAATATTTATATCATTACATATATTTACATAATTATATATATATATATTTAATAAATATATATAAATATAAATATAGTAAATATATTCATTATTTATGTAAATTTATTATAAATCTAATAGTTATTTGAATATATATAATTATTTATTTATAATCATTTAAATATATATAATTATTTATTTATAATTATATAAATACTTTAAAAAAATATCTATTTATTTATAATTATAAATATACAATTTTATAAATATAGTATGTACATTTTTAAATATATTTATTTATGAATATATTTATTTATAAATATTTTTTTACAAATTTTTGTTTAAAATTATTACTGATTATCTAATTTTATGTGCATACATGTTAAAAATGAGTGAAATTAAATAAATTAAAGATAAGTACACTTTAATAATATTGAGAAAATGGATTAGTTTTGTGTGTGTCAATTGTATATAAAAATACATTAATTACGTATATGTGAAATCAATATAATACACATTTAATCTATGCTAAATTAAAAAATCAAATGACATTAAATTTTATGTCCATTACTCTATGCACAATATTTTTAATTTATATTAATTTTTAATTATAAACCATTATTCACTAAATATATGACTATTTAATGTAAAGCGCATAAATATTTTGTAATATATAAATCATATTTATATACATTAATATATATCTATATATTTAATATATATTATTTAATAACATTATCATTAATCATCTAATTAATAAAATGTTTAATATTTTTCTCAATTTACTTATTTTTAATTTTAATTTGTTTGATTTTCATTTTGCATATCTATATATTTAATACATACTATTTATTAGTATTTATAATTTATATATAGTATAATCAATTTATTCATTTTTATCAATAATTATTTAATTAATAAAATCTGTATTTTTTTAATAAACTCATTTTTTATTTATTTAATTATTTCATTTTATTTATTCAAACCTTTACCAGTGCTAAAAAAACATTGATAAAGGACCCCTTTATGAGCACTAAAAATATAGCACTGATAAAGGGTACCCTTTATGAGCGCTAAAAATAAAGCATTGATAAATACCAGCACTGTTAAATGCTGGCTTTGTAGTAGTGTAACTTGCTATCACTTTAGAGGAAAAACATTGAGTAAATCACGTTTATTATTTTAGAACCTGGGACTTAACTTAACAGATAAAGGAACCACAAGTTAATACGGTTGACCAGCCAAACACCTACGTTGAATTATCTGAATAGTGGCATAGCCATAGCTTATAGACTATGAGGAGAGATTCAAATATTCTTTCCACTAGAATACTCAAGTGATAGAGTATTCCAATTCTAGTACATATGGTTCCTAGAATTCGCTAAAATATTGGGAGACATTTAATGATTTAAATAATTGATAATGTCTAAATCAGCAATTAAGATAAAAGTAATAATTTGTTAGAATTTATTTTTTTAGAAAAAGAAAAGTAATACCACAAGAAATGTTGTGATATCTAATGGAAAAAGTAAATTTCCACACTGGAATGAGTTTCCAAGAGTAGTGCTGGTGTTTGTGCAAAATATTATGATATCGGAAATTCAAGTTGCTAGTGTCCCTAATACTTATTAAGATACCTTAGGAAGCAAGGGTGTTTAAAAATGATTACTGGATACTCATGTATGATGCATATGATGGTTATATAATAATGATATCATCAACATTCGATGTAATTTGTGGATAATATATCAGGACATGGATGATTTCACATGTTGTTTCATCTCCGAGATGCTTGTGAGGAGAAAACAAAGCATGATATGATTGGATGATATTACACTGGTTACGTGTAAATATGAAAGACAGACCATGATGTTTCAAAACATCTCATCCTTAAATTTTTTTCACCTAATTACTCCAATTTTTTTAATATTACAAAATGAATAGGATGGAGTAAACACTTCATTACCTTTTAGGCAAGATTTTCCAAGAAATAAGAGTTTTAAAGACAGATTAATCTTTAATTATTATGGTGAACAAATTGAAAGACAAGGAAAAAAGGACAAATGGAAAGTGTGATGCCAAAGACACCTTTTCAACATCCTTCAAAGCATGAGGTTGGATATTAAATAGGAGGTTATTTGCTTTTTATATCATGAAATAAATCAACAGAATTTCACAAGCAATGAACTAAATCGAAGAAGCAAGTAGTCGCTTCTTCTTGAGTGAATATTCATCAATTTCAACTAATGTTTACGTTACACTTCTTGGGTATTAAATAAAATATGTCAATCATGTATGTGTATTTTAATATAGTAACCAAGTATAGAAATGTTATAAGAAGTATAGTGTATTCTCCAAGTGGTTGAGAAAGGGTGATTCCTAAGTCAGCGGTGAGAAGCACACAACTTCTAATTTCCAAATTAACGATTCTAGTAGAACTTTCATTGAGTATTATCAAAAAATTAATTTCTCATGTCCTTTGGACACAAGGATACATTATTATAGGTCTAGGAATGAATTTTTTTGTGTCGTTTCATACTCAACCAATAGTTCAGTGATACATGAATGATGGGAAATACGTGATGAATATAAAATGTAAGACTTATATACCCAGTTGTGGAAAGATAACTCTTTTTCAAGTAAAACTAAAAGTGGGCGTCAAGTAAATACCCAGTATAGTATTTAGACTTAGTGGAGCTAAATATATTAGATATTATTGATGTATATACTTATTTAGTTTTGAAAAAAGAAACCTTTAGAAGTAAAGGTAAGCCACAAAGCTTTTAGAATAAGTTCATCTAGAGAGCGTGAACTATTGAAAGGGTAAGCTAGAAGTATATTCCTATACTTCATAAGATTTATTTAAGTAATTAAGGAATAAGAAAGTTAAGTATGATATATTCATGGCCAGAAGATATGAGTTACTTCAGGATGGTACGTCGAAGAATATATTGACCAAGAATTCATCGATCATTATAATGTAGCATGAAGTAATTTCTAAATGCACATTACCTTATCTACATAACATCATTGATGTTAATAAGTAGGATAAATGATGAGTCTTATATGTTAACATTGGATAAAAAAATGTAGCATGGAGAAATTACTAAACTCATATTTCCTTATACACATCAAAGTCATTATGTAAGTTAAAGGAGTATCAATGTTGAGACTAATATCCATTGTAAAAACTTCCATTATTTTCAAAACATGCATTGAAAATAATAGAATTATCCCATAACCATATGCTAACTATAATGAAAAATGGATATCATATCAGTTGTATTATGATGGAACTCCATTATCATAAGAACATGTGTTTAGATGAAAATAGTTTGTTAAGGATATAAACAAACTTACATCATGTACAAACACATTGTTCATCTATTGTAATCATCCTAAAGTTTTCTGAGCATATTACAAAAATCCCTATGATAGAAATATATAGTCAAGTTATAGACTATATTTCTATATAAGGGTTCACATATTTATTTTAGATTGTGGGATCCATATTGACTTGGTTTTATTCAATGCTAAAGATACAAAAGTAGTTGTCATAGGAATGAGTTCCACAAGAGATGTGGAAGAGGAATGTTCCAGAGACACATACTGTATAGAAAGGATAAAGCCATAGTGATGGTTTTGTATTCACCACGGCTAGTGATCCATTATTCATTGAGAATAATAAATCCTACAAGAAAGCTGTATATGGAAATTAGATAATATTGACAAGATCAATTAAAATTAAATAATGGATTCCATGTATCAAAGTTGGCTTATTATTTTGAATACCGTGGTGGGTATTCAAGTTAGATTATACATGGATGGTACAAGTGTGGTACCAATAAGGCTTGATTGGTTATACCAAGTCATTATTCCTAAATCCATTAGAATTTTACTTTTCATAGCTAAATTTTTATGATCATTTTATTGAGCATTGGATTTCAAGATCACCAATCATGGAATGTGTATATACGACATAACCAGAAAGGTATGGTGACATCATAGAATACTAATAAGGGGTGAAAGTTACTCAAATACAATTCAGGATTAAATTAAGAAAAACAATCATAGAATATTCATTTGGAATGAATCTTTTCCATGTGTCTACTAGAGGTTAGTGGGAGCACTATGGTTTTCCAAGTGAATTTTGTTTGGTAACATATAAAAAAAAACTATTGTTCTTACACTTAGTTAAGACTAGAATGAAAATATCTCTCTATATATTTTCTTAAAGTAGAAACCTAAGTTCTAGGAAATAGGATCTAATGTGGTAGATTTAGGTTCCAGGCACAATAGAAGTGCGGGAGGGATGGTGCCCAAATTTAATTTTTTCCATAATTGATGATCAATTTGGGATCAATACGATGATGAATGCCAGTATCCACAGAATTGAATCAAGGATTTAGAAAAAGAATAATTTCCCCTAGAACTAAGAGATAGGATCAACATATTTTGTTTATAATTAATTTAATTAAATAATAATTACCTCCAAGGTGATTATTTCTTCATTGATGCATTCAGATACAGATCTGCAGGTGTACCTTCATTACATTGTAGTGATCAAGGGTATATCTCATCTACTAGTGATCTACACATGTTCCACGTATCTCCAGACATCATCAAAGGATTCTTCGGGTGATAGCATAGAAGATCCTTATGCTTGAGATTTCTTCCCTCAATCACCTTAAGAACCACTTCTAAAGCATTCTCCTTGATCCATTGGAGGAGGATCTCTCTTGTTCTTGAGAGCGTTCGTGGAGAGCGAAGAACTCTACAGGCTTGAGATCTTTTATCCAATTTGTTGTGCTAAAACCAATAGCATTGCTTGGAAAACACTTGGATAGTGATTGGATAATAATAGAATAATATAACAAGGTATTTTATTCACTAGGGTAATAATAAATAATTTTCATAAGTTCCTTAATTATTTTATTAATCCTAGTGAAACCCCCATGTCAAATAATAACAACAACATTATTATTCCCTGAAAAGTTCTTAACTTGAGAGTTATAATTAAATTATTATTTAATCAAATAATATTCAATATTATTATTTCACACTAGACCATTAACTTGGTCTGCCAATCCTCCGCCATATTTATTGAACCTTTAATAATGACTATTTATTTATTAAACAAATATCACTACATTATTCTCTAATAAATATATAAATATTATATTCACTAAATAAAAAATAAATTTTTATTAATTATTCCGCCCACAATATATTCTCTCAAATAACTAGTGTCAAAATAAATGGAATCAGGCATCCCTAAATAATTATTAAAACATAGCTGAGAATAATCTTTATTCAACTTGTTAAATAATAAATAATATATTATTTAACTAAGATACTGGATACACTTAGTGTGTGACCCTCTGGGCCTCTTTTTTAGTGTCATTAGGTGGACCAACCTAAAGTCTAAGGTTAGTATCTAGAAACATGCCAATGCACCCATAGAGAAAGAAGTTATTGCCATAATAAAATGTCACCTCATATGAATGCTTACCATGTAATATAATCCCTTTATCTAGATATCTCCAATCAAGCAGGTTGAATGCAAGTGACATCAACCCATGTGCTCGATTTATCATTCTTTGAATTCTTGGAAATTGAACTTGCCTATAGAACACCGTAGGAATGGATTTATTTAGGCTATATCATTTCCATAAATGGGCCTGAGATACCAACTTTCATTATGGAACATAAGGGACAAATCCTTTCTCGCATTATTCATTAATGTAGTATTACTTGTGATTCACCCAACATATCCTACCTCATCGAGAACATATATCATCATGGTTTTCACCAATACATATAAGTGTACGAGTCACAATACCCATTAATAATAATATTAAAGTCTAAGGACCAATACACACATCCGTAGATAGTAACATCCAACGACACTTATAAATGTGGATTTTCTACTAGCGGGTCTCGTTCTCATAATATCCTCATGGACATTACCAGGGGTGTACACCATGAGAAGGTGCCTCAAAGTCTTATGAGTCTCCAACCCTGATATCCTATATCATTTGCGTCCCTTAAAATGATATAATCTGGCTATAGAACATATGTTCAAGAATAGTGTCATGGAACTTCTGGGTTCTCATCATAGTAGGGATCTGCTCTGACCTTTTAGTGCGACAGCTACTCTTAGGACATTATCACATATAATGTCATGCATAAGAACAATCATGATATGATAAAGAGTTTATTAATATCTATCCAATGAATACATATTTATCATAAAGTACAATGAATTTGGTTCTAGGGAACCAACTCCAACAGACTCACACTTGCACTAAAGACAACTGCTAACAATCTTCAGTTCGCTAGCTCTCACATGATATTCATACTTCCGCTAAGATATAACTTTAGTCAAGGGGTCTACCACGTTATCTTCTATAAATACTCTTCTCACTGCAACTTCACCCCTTTGATAGAAATCCATCAAGAGGTGATACTTCCAAAGTATGTACTTTGTCCATTGATATGACCTTGGATCTTTTGCAAGAGACACCACTGCAGTATTATCACAATAAAATGTGATAGGATATTTACTGCTAGGCACCACATCCAGATCATGGAAAAAGTTCCAAATCCAAACGACTTTCTTTGCTACATCAGAAGACACTATATACTCGAACTCCATTGTAGAATCAGTGACAACTAGATTCTTTGAACTCTTCCAACTCACAGTTTCTCTGTTGAGATAGAAAACATATCTTGATCGGGACTTTAGATCATTCTGATCTGTTATAAAACCAACATCATCATACCCTCTGATGACAAGATCCTCATATCCTCCATACACCAGGATAATATCCATAGTTATTCTCAAATACTTAAGGATATCATTAATAGTAGTCCAATGTTGTTCTCTTAGATCTGCTTGATATCTTCCTACCATGCTCAGTGTATAGGCAACATCAAGTCTAGTACATAACATAACATACATGATTGATCCTATCGCTGAATTGTATGGGATATTACTCATTCTATCTTTATCCTGTTGTATATGGTGACATATTTTCTTAGAAATATGTAAACTGTGTGACACTGGAACTAATCCCCTCTTGGATTGTTCCATACTAAATATCTTTAGCATCTGGCCATTATATGTACTTTGGGTTAGTCCAAGTAGCCTCTTGGATCTATCACGAATGATCTTGATCCCTAGAATATAGGCTGCTTCATCAAAGTCCTTAATGGGGAAGCACTTGTTCAACTAGTTTTTAACTAACTGTAAGGATGTTATGTAATTTCCAATAAGTAATATGTCACCAACATATACTACTAGGATAAAAAACACATTCCGATTAAACCTTTTGTAAACACATGGATCACATTCATTCATAATGAAACCAAAATTCCTTATAGCCTCATTAAATAAAATATTCCACGACTTGGATGCTTGGTTCAATCCATAAATGGACCTCTACAACTTGAAAAACCTTTTTGCATCACCTAGTGTCAAAAACCCTTCTAGTTGTATCATATAGACATCTTCCTGAAGGTTCCCGTTAAGTAATAAAACTTTGACATACATCTACCAAATCTCATAGTCATGGTAAGTTTCAATGACAATTATGATTCTTATGGATTTAACATGGAAACTAGAAAAAAGATTTTTTTTGTTGTCAATTCCTTAATGCTGTTCAAAACCCTTATCCACTAGCCTTGATTTATAGGTACTTACTTTACCTTCCATGTCCAATTTCCTCTTGAATAACTATTTATACCCAATAGGCTTTACATCAACTAGCTCATCGACCAGAACCCAAACTTGGTTATGATATATGGAATCCATCTCAGAATTCATAGCTTCTAGCCACCTTGCATATTCTGAGCTCTCTAATGTATCATTTTAGGAGAGAGGTTCATCATTGTCCAACAATAATGAGTCACCATCCTCAGTGATTAAAAAACCATATCTCTTTGGTTCTCTTACTTCTATTGAGTTCAAATGCAATACTTGTGTTTTAGGAACTACTTATTCCATGGGGACCTGTTGAACTTATTCCTGTACCAACTCCTGTGTATCTTGAGCATCAACTTTTTCAAAGTCAATATTGCTCCCACTATCCTTTTTAAGGATGTGCTCCCTCTCAAGAAAGACGGATTGTTTGGTGACCATTAATTTCTTGTCTGAGGGGTTGTATAGGTATTATCCATTTGTTTACTTAGGATACCCTATAAAGATACACCTCATGCCCCAGGGTGCTAGTTTGTTGCCCAAGAAAGTCTTAAAAAATTCCTTTCATCCCCATACACATGTATGTGACAAAATGGGTTTCTTTCCACTCCATAACTCAAAGGGAATTCCTTTTGCTGCCTTAGTTGGTACTTAGTTTAATGTGTATGTCGCAGTTTGTAATGCATGTCCCCAAAAGGATAATGGAAGATCTACATGACTCATCATCGACCTTACTATGTCCAACAAGGTACAATTCCTCCTTTCACTAATACCATTCCACTGTGGTGTATAAGGTGGAGTGAGTTGATATAGAATCTCAAACTCCTACAAAAAGTTGATGAATTATTAGTTAAGATATTCTACACCTCGATCCAATCGAAGCTTATTTATCTTCTTACCAAGATGATTCTCTACTTCATTCTTTAATTCCTTGAATTTCTTAAAGGACTCTAATTTGTACATCATCAAGTAAATATATCCATATCTACTCAAGTCATCAGTAAAAGTTATGAAGTAAGAATATCCACCTCTATCTTCTACTGGAAATGGTCCACACACATTAGTGTTGTAGAGACCCAATGATTGACATACATGGACATTAAATTACTTTTTTAGAATACTTAATACATGACAAAAATAGACGCCCAAAGATCATATTAGTTTAGTGTCTTTGGAAACTCAGAACGTAATCTTCTAATCATGGTGAAAGATCTTAAACATCTCCCATAAAGATATTCCCCTTTTGGTTTTCTTACCTAAAACCTTTCTTTATATCCTGGGGAAAAGAAAACATAAAAAGGGTGATCTCAAATATTCAGTAAGGGTAAACATAGAGAACATAAAACAATCCATAAACATTTGAATGCAAAAACTTAAACATAAAATCTAAACATCAAAATCTTGAGAAAAGACATAAATCTTGGAAGTACGTAAGGAATATATCATAAAGGAACATCAATCATGATAAAATATCATGAGAATAAAACATTTAATTGTGGAAAACCATTAATCACATGATATGATTTCCATAGTAGCCAAGACATTACTACCAAGACCATCTTAGTGGACAAAGATCCTTTCTGAATCGAGTTCACTCCTTATTCCAGTCCTGTATCACTAAACCTGATTAACTTATCATTATAGCCATGTCTATCTCATGTGATATAAATCTTTACCCAATTCATTGGAGGGAGATATAGGTCCCACCCATCTCATAATGAAATCATTCTTACTTGTTCCACAAAATAAACCTAAAACATTCATTATAACCCAAAGAATAAAATGGGTTTCATAAACATCATCCCATCATCACATAATCTATATAAAACAAATGGATATCATTTCATCATAAGAAAGTGAAACCATGTAAATCATAGAGACATTATACTTGAAACATACACATATGAAATAATTCCATCTTATATGGAAAATAGTTTTGATAAAACGCTTGAAATGAATTCTTGAGGAAAATATCCTTTCTTCTTCAAAATCATTTTCTTTTCACAAAATGCCATGAAATTTTAAAAGAAAAGGATTTTTTTGAAAATATTCATTAAATATTGTAGAGTAAGCTTCATGAAAATAAGGTGTTATGAAACCGTAAAAATCCGTTCGTTCCGTAAAAGTTAAAAAAAACATTCTCCTCGTACTTTTACAAGAAAAGTCAAAAAGTACCTCATAACGTAAAAAACAGAAAGATTACTTTCATAACTTGTAGTAAAAGTCAAAAATGGGTAAAAAGGAATTTAAACATACATGAAACCATTTTTAGAAAATATGGACATGGATGATAACAATAACCCCAGTAGATACTTATGAATAAACAATCTCGGATAAGAACGATATTGGAATAATTATCCCTTACCTTATGTCCAATATGCTTCGTATGTATCCGAACCTCCTATATAATGATTTAAATAATGTCATTGAATTAGTACAGAATCATATTCATTGTTATGATATCATATATGGTTTAATTATGACTTTATATTACCCGTTATTTTGTAAATTCGATGTAAAAGCAGCGATTTGGGTAAAATCGTTTCATTTATTGTACGTGTTTCGACTTGTTGTTCTTGATATTATTACTTATATACTGATTTAATTAATTACATAATATAAAACATGATTTATATATAATATATATTCATCATATACATATATATATTATAGATCTATAAATGGAATGAAATACACCGTTCATCGAGACGGTAGGCCGTACGTACGCATGAACGCTGTTTTCATTTCCTTATTGAATTGAATGGAATTAAGTAGATGACATACATATATATATACATAAATCCAGTATCATTATTATTTCATATATTTCATGATTACTTATTATATATACTTTATAATCATTCATGAATGGTTAATCATGGAGAATGAATCTCATCGCGTCGTGGAGACGGTAGTCCGTACGTACGCACGAGCGATGATATCATTCCCATGATCGTGTAATTGTATTGAAGTGTATGTATAATATTTTAGAATCAATATAACTTTAAAATAATCATATATAGTTATTTATTTACACCATAATACCCATCCAAGTAATGTGGTGGTCGAAAATAGATTACACCACGACATGGAGACGATATTCCGTACGTACGCACGCGTGGTGATTTATTTTTCCGTAGGATGGATAGAAGGTGAAATAGAGTTGTTTCATATTTATAATAAAATATCAGTATATAAGTAATAATGATGTTATTACTTTATAATGAGACAACTAAAGAAGAGGAAGTCGAAGAAGAAAGAAACTTGAAAGAGTCGGTAGAAGATATTATCTCTTCCTCGATACACCTCCTTTAAACTTCTTCTTAGGGCACTAGAGTTGGTCTTTTGAGAAGACCAGAACCTCTATGATGTAACTAAAGAGTTTGAGAATAGTAATTGGAAGGGTTTTACTGAGATTCAAGGCTCAAAAGGGTGTGAAGAGAAGAGGGAATGGGTTCCCTTTTTATAAGGGAGGAGAGAGGCACCTTTGAAAAAACTTAAAATATTATTTTATAATAAAGTCATATTCGGTTTATAATAGCTCCAAATTGATTTATTTCAAAGATAAAGTGGGGATGGGTCGAAATACTATCAACCAATAGGTTTTATAAAAGTTTAGGTTACTATTTTAACCTTATCTTTTAGATTTAACTCTAAGTTAAATAATTTAACTTTTACCGTGTCTTCTTGTTTTCTTACAGTATATGATTAATAAACTTACTATAACCAGAAAAACGAACCCCAAGTGGTTAATTATTAATATATATAACCTTATATAAGTCATTTGGACAAACCTTGTATTTTTAAGAATATAATAACAATTAATAATATAATATTTGTTTTAAAAACTATTTTATGTCAATTTTGACACTATTTGATAATTGATTTTTGTGAAAATCATAACAGCATGATTAGTTAGAAAAAAGTTAATTAAATAAATACTAACATGTCATATTAATCTAGAAAATTAGTGGAATTCATAAAAAGTCTCAAATTACATTTATTTGGGTATTTATAATATCAATTGTTTTAATATTTCATTATTTAGGTAATTACTGCATCACCATTGTGTCATAAATAACTTAAATTATTTAATGTCTAAAAATTATAAATAAAATAACATTAGGTAGGAAATATTTTTAGATTTCTAATGAATATTTATAGTCTAATTTAGCTTATTTAGTACCCTATATTAAAAATATTTTAGTTATTAAACTTTGATTTTAACTATTTTAACTCTTCTTTAAATAAAATAATATTAAGTGTCCTAATCTAATCCAAGTGGACCTAAAGGGTAATATCTTATTCCTAAGGTTGTTTTTGGCCGAATTAAACTTATCTAATAGAATTAGGACATGTTTTAGGATAATAATAATATCATTTTACCCTTAATTACCCTATTTACTTTTAACTGCGGTAAATAAAAGTAAAAAGTTACTATTAAAAAAAATTATTTTTATCTTATTGAACCACATTTTACTCCTTGATATTAACTGTGTCTCTCAGATTTTCGAAATTCCACTCACAAAAGCGGTAAAATTAAGTTTTATGTAGATTTTCAAATTCTCCTAGGAGGTGGGTAAAAGACGGTGAAAAGTTCAATAAAATTTTTATATATCTAAAATTATTATAAAATGACTCAAATGAATTAAATTGAACTTATATAGGTATTATGTATCAATTTTTACCTAAAATAAATTTAAATAAAATAAATAATTATTTAAATAAAAAGTCGGTTTTTAAATAGTAACCCAATGTTTTCACTATTCATCAAAAATTGAAAGTTTTCAGAAAAATACCAAAAATTCACCCTAGGCTAATTTTGATATTCCGAATCCAAAAATGAAGTCCATTTTGAAAGATAAAATTTATAAAATTTCAAAAAGTGGGTATTACTATTCATAACAGCTATTTCATAATAATATTATAATAATATCTCGTTCAGTGAAACTTGGTATTGCGTACAACACACGCTATCATGGAAGGTCGCGATTGCATGTAATGAAAGCCAAGTCAGGGATGTGTGTAGTGAAAGCTCCGTTTGGTGTTTCATATAACATAATCAAAACTTATTTCATTTATACATTAAACAAAATCTATACTTAATGTTGCATAGAATAATTTCCACAAAACAGACTTGAAATTGTGTGTAACACGAGCCAAGAATGGTGTTGCGTATACTGCAAGATAATATGGTGTCACGTATAGTACAATATAATCTTGGTGTAGTGTATAATAGAAGACATCAAAGAAATTAAAAATAATATATCTCATAAAATCCCAGGTTGTTACAAGCGTGCACCAATCCTAGAAGCTATATGGACCTTTCACCCTATCCACCAAATGGTGGTTTGGTCATTTTTCCTTGTATACAAGTGTGACATCTATCAAGTGGTTTTAGCTTAGAAGAGTCTAAATGACCATCTTGATAGAGCTTTGTCAAACACTTATCATTAACATGACTGAGACGGCGATTCCACAATTGGGTGTTATATGATACACGTGAACTTGATTTGTTATCAATTGCTTACACTTGGTTTTAATAATTCAATACATATAGACCATTATTTAAATGTGCCATACCATAAAATATGTTTTCCTTAAAAAAGAAATAACTTTTATTTCTGTAATTGAAAATAAACCCATCTGTATCCAAACTTTATACATAAATTATGTTTTTGGTAACACTAGGTACATAATAACATCCATGTAAAACCAAAATCATACCCATTGGTAATGTGAGGTGGTATTCACCAATGGTAAGAGAAGCTAACCTCACACCATTGGCATCTCACAGATCCACCTCTCCTCTAGAAATTTTACAGAATCTACTTGGTTCCTGCATTTGAATATAGATGTGAGCACCACAAGCTGTATCTAATACCTAATGTGTATAAATGGAAAGATTTCACTCGATAAAAAACTCACCTTTGGATTCCCCTTACCTCTAGGTACAGTTCCTCTTCAAGTGGCCTAACTTGCCACATGCAAATCATACTGCATTCTTTTCCTAACCCTTCCTTTGGATCTTCTTCTTCTTGGTCAGATGGTGCTTGGGGGTTTTAGACTATCTATAAGTCTTAGTCCCCTTTTTCTTGTCCTTCTTATTCCTATTGACCATAAGGACTACAGGGTTTTCATGCCCCATGTCCTTATCCACTTGGAGAATTAAAGTAATAAGTTCTGATAGACTCTTCTCATTATTGCTCATATTATAATTCATAATAAAACTAGATAAGGTCTTGGGTAGTGATGATAGTATGGTATCTATATACAACTAATCCAGGAATTTAATTCTTAAGATGTCCAGATGATCAATGTAGCCAATAATATTAACTACATGTGGCTCAACTGGTGTAGAATCTCCAAGATTAGTGGCGAACAAAGCATTGGATATCTCATACCTCTCTTGTCTCACCTTCTCTTGATAGAGATCTCGAAGGTGAGACATCATGCTATAAGCATCCATTTCCTTATGTTTCTTAAAGAGATAATTGGTCATGGATGATAGCATGAGGCACTGAACATCTGTATCATCATTAAGATGTTTCTTGTACACATAGAGATCCTCATCACTCACCTCATTTCCAAGTGCAACTAATAACGGTTCTTCTAGAACATATAGTTTTCATTCATGGAGAAGGATGACCTGAAGGTGCCTTTGCCACTCCTGGAAATTGGTTCCAGTGAGAAGGTTTTCCTTCTTGAGTATATATCTCAACGATATGTTTGATGTAATTTTTAATGAAATTTATACAAATAAGATGAACAAAGTTTTACTACTTTATATGATAAAATTTAGACAAATAAATAAATAAATATTCATTAGTCTCCCACTATTTTATCGAAACCCAATAGACATGACCAATGGCTTTAGAATATCCTGTTGCTTGGAAATTCTTGCAGCAAGGATCCATATTTCCCTTCTCATTACCCAAACTTTAGATGGTCAAGCAATTTGAAAGGTTTTAAGTAAGAATTCCAAATGCCAACTGCATTAACTTATAGATCCTTGATCCATTGAGTGGACTCCCTAATCCTGTAATCCTTAATTTTGGATTTTCTCAACCTTTCCCTCTAAGTTACACAAAGTCATGCTTTAGCAATCAACCCTTGATATAAACTAAGTCAAGTCAACCCAAAAACTCAAATTATAATTCCTGGACAATTGAAAGCACCCCAACTTTGGATGGTCAAGAACTTTGATCTATATTTTGATTCTAACTGAAGTAATGGAAGGCTATACCAAATTAATATTTTATTTAGTGATTTTATACTTTATGTGTAAATTTCCATTTATTATCTTTTCACATGATTTTTAATATTAAGTGGGATAAGTTTAAGTTATTGACCATGTATTAGATAATATTTATGCAGAAGAAAATTTATTTTAGTTCCATATTATATACTTGTTAATTCATTAATTATGTGATCATGAAAAAACATCTATAATGAATAACCATACAATTTACATAATTAAAATAAAGGGTTTGATCATGAGCGTGTTCTAATGATCATTTATTCTAGTGGTTGATATACTAATCACTATCCTAGGGGAGAAACACGTTGAACCAATTAGGTTTGTGTTTACAACTTTCCACTTATCCACCTTTGTATCTCCTTGGATTGGTTTCGCCTTGGCTCCTAACTTGAACTGCCTCCACTAGATTGGGAGCTCCATATATTACATATGATTTTACTCACACACAGGTGAGGGGTAAAAAAGGGTTTTACATAAAAGAAAACATGGGTATATAGGCCCTATATATTAATGAGGAGAGAAGACATGCAAACCAATAATTTAATTTAATAAATTAAAATGAAACCAATCACATACAAAAGGTCTAGTCTATCTCATGACCATCTACATGCATGAAAAAAAATTATGCATTTAATAAAACGAGAATTAAATTCTTTAATCATTTTTATTTAAGATAAATCACACTCAAATCAATTAATTATTATCTTTAATTAATCAATATTTTTATCTTAATCATTTTCTGAATTTCCTTGAGATTCCCATCCATTGTAATTTTAAACAAATTAGAATTCATTTAAAAATAACCTTTTACATAACTTATACCTTGGAGGTAACCTGGTGAATACCCGTCCAATCCTACCCAACATGTATTATGCTTGTATACTATTTTACTCTTGTGACATGTGGTATACACGACTTATCGCGTACTTTCATGATGTGTACTTAAGGGATGATTACACAAATTACATGACTTTTCAACCATGTGTTATGCTTCAATGAACTTATAGTAACAACCTGTAATACAACTTATACATGATATGAATATTTGAAAATTATGAAAATATTAAAGTTTTAATTATGAATAATTTGGTAAAGTACACATCATGTAGATCTGATCTACACGGCATGTACTGCCTTTACCTTCTATCCAAGGTACATGACTAGGGGCTCGGCATGTGAGGCATACTTTAGAAATTTTGAAGTACACGACATGTCTAGTGGGCCACATTCCATGTTGAATTCACGTTACATGGTCACCGGTCAGCTAAGCCATGTATTGGATACACGACCCAAACCTGACCTGAAAGGGAACACACGCTGTGTCCAGTGGGACACACAACATGTAGTCTGTCTGATCGTGTGTCACTATGTCCTGGACAACACCCGATGTAAGAATTAACTACCCCACGTGTCATTAATGCACACAGGTTGAGTAATTACTGAACTAATCCTAATGCATCGAACACAACTTTATGGTGTGTAATTATGATTACATGGAATGCATTACTGTGTTACCTGGACAAAATCTTTGCACCTCTAGATGAGATCATTGATATAATTTTAATCATTAAATTAATTATTTTTGTTAGATTTATGAGAAACGATAGAGGAAGAAACATATCTCTTTATTCATATTAAAAATGAAAGATTAAACTTGAATTTAAAAACTAAATTATAAATGAAAAAATCACCAAAAAATATTAAATAATTATAAATAATAATATTCCCCCTATGATACCACTTGTAGGTTCTAGGCATAGCAGAATCATGGGAGGGATGATGCCCAACTTTAATTTTTTCCGTATCGATGATCAATCTGGGATCAATACGACGTTGAACGCCAATATCCACAGAATTAAATCAATGATTTAGACAAATAAGAATTGATCCCATAACCAAGAGAGAGGATCAACATATTTTGTTTATAATTAATTTAATTAAATAAGAATTACCTCCAAGGTTATTCTTTCTTCATTGATGCATTTGGACATAGATCAGTAGGTGTTCCATCGTTACATTATAGAGATCAAGGGTAGATCTCCTATAGAAGTGATCCACATGTGTTCCACGTATCTCTAGATGTCTTAGAAGGAGTCTTCAGGTGCTAGAATGGAAGATCCTTATGATTGCGATTTCCACCTTTGATCGCCTTGAGAACTGCTTCCAAATCATTCTCCTTGATCCAGTGGAGGAGGATCTCTCTCGTTCTTGAGATTGTTCTTGGAGAGGGAAGAACTCTCTAGGCTTGAGAGATTTTCTCTAATTCATTGTGGACAACCCAATAACGTCACTTGGCTAGTGCTTGGCAAGCGATCGACTAATAAGAGAATAATATAACTAGGTATTTAATTCATTAGGGTAATAATAAATAATTTGCCCAAGTGCCTTAATTATTTTATTAATCCTAGTGAAACCCCCATGTCAAATAATAATAACAATATTATTATTTCCTAACATTCTCTTAACTTGCGAGTTATAATTAAATTATTATTTAATCAAATGGTATTCAATATTATTATTTCTCACTAGACCATTAACTCGGTCCGCTAATCCTCCACCATATTTATTGAACCTTGAATAATGACTATTTATTTATTAAATAAATATCACTTCATTATTCAATAATAAATATATAAATATTATATTCACTAAATATAATATAAATATTTATTAATTATTCCTCCCATAATATATTATCTCAAATAACTAGTGTCGAAATAAAAATGATCATGCATCCATGAATAATTATTAAACCAAAACCAGGAATAATCTTTATTCAACTTGTTAAATAATAAATAATATATTATTTAAATGAGATACTGGATACACTTAGTGTGTGACCCTCTAGGCCTCTTTCTTAGTGGCATTAGGCATAGCATCCTAAAGTCTAAGGTTAGCGTCTAGAAACACTCCAAGACACCCATAGAGAAATAATTTAATGTCGCAATGAAATGTCACCTCTTACGAACACTTATCATGTAATATAATCCCTTTGTATTGATATCTCTAATCAAGCAGGTTTCATGCAAGTTCCATCAACCCATGTGTTCAATTTCTCATTCTTTGACTTCCCAAAAATTGAACTTGCCTATAGAACACCATAGCCATGGATTTATTTAGTCTATATCATTTTCATTAAAGGGACTGAGATATAAACTTCCATTATGGAACATAAGGAACAAATCATTTCTCTCATTATTCATTAATACAATATTACTCACAACGCACCCAACATATCCTACCTCACCGTGAACATATGTCTTCACAGTTTTTACCAAAACATCTAAGTGTGTGAGTCATAATACCCATTAATAATAATCTTAAAGTCTAAGGACCAATACACACGTTCATAGATAGGAACATATAATGAAACTTATAAATATGGATTTCCAAATGGCGAGTCTCGTTCTCATAATATCCTCTTGTACATTACCAAGGGCATACACCATGAGAAGGTGCCTCAAATTCCTATGAGTCTCCACTCTTGATAGCCTGTATCATTTGTATCCCTTTAAATGATATCATCCGTTTATAGAACATATGTTCAAGAATAATATCATGGCACTTCTAGGTTCTCATCATAGTAGGGATCCACTATGTCATTTTAGTGTGATAGCTACTCTTAGGAAATTATCACATACAATGTCATGAATAAGAATAATCATGACGTGATAAGGAGTTTATTAATATCCGTCCAATGAATACATGTTTATCATAAAGTACAAATACGTTGGTTCTAGGGAACTAACTCCAATAGTAGATCTAATGGTTTCTTAGAACTAGTCAATCATACATATACTAACATAGTTTTGAAAAATACAAGTTGGAATAGTTTGAGAGAGGATTGTTACCTATGTCACATGTCATATATCTATCTAAGAATACATGCATAGAAATATAAGGAGATTAAAGTGGTAAGTTTAATTCCACACACTTTAGCGACGGATCAATCACGCATGCCATGATATGTTCAAGAAATGATATTGCCAACATATACTTTATGGTAGGGAAATATCAATTATATCCAAGATAACTACAAGGGAAGTAGTTATAACTATCTAATTGTACTTAAGAAATTACAAATGATATGTACATGGTAAGTGGAGAGGTAAGGATACTAGTTTTCAGGGGATACAAACTACTCTTCCTTAGATCCATGTGATCTAATATCATAGTTAGGCTAAAGGTGATGAGGAAGACAAGATCATACAAGCTAGTGGTAGCCATACCTACAAATACTAAGCACATTGCTGTTTCTGAGGCATATAAGAAGTAGTGTACAATATAAAATTATTTGTTCTAGTTCTTGGAATTTCACATAGTAAGTAAAGTATTATCATAATGTAAATTATGATACTATGACTAGCCAAGATGTCAAGTTTGACAGTAGAAAAAAGTAATATACTCAGTGATAAAATCTCTTGATAAATATTACTCAAGGAGGTGAGGTCACACATAGCATAATAGCCATGAAGTGGAGTTGTGGAAGACTCAACAACTCTGAAACTTAGCAAAAACATGATCTGAATCATGTGAGAGCTAATAAGGTTGGTTAGCAAGTTGGCTCTAGTGAAAATGGGAGTGTTGTAAAAGTGGGTGCCATAAACCCAACTTTATTAGTAATTTCTATTACCATTTCATGTATAAAGTGAAATATACATGATGTTCACTTATCATTTTAGTGTAGAAATTTTTGCGTCCACTATTAAATGGTAACGTCCATAGATTAATTATCGTATAAAAAAGTTATAGTAGATACCAGGCTATAATGAGAACCTCAAAATACTATGACATTAATATTAAACATATTTCCAATGGTCTAGATACATCTTACTTACTGTACATAGTAGATATTTGACTATCAGGTTCTGGGAGCTCATAAGCATTGAGAATTATTCTCATGAAGTTCACACATGGTGATCTCTAGTAGTTGAGATCATGAGGACAAACCCGCCAATAGGAACACCACATTTTTTGGGTATCATTGGATGTTCCTATCTACAGACATGTGTATTGGTATCCTAACTCGAGATCATTATCATTGTGTTCCATTTGTTCACATACCTTGATATAAGAAAAAAACCATGATAATGAAATTGTGGTGAGGTGTCATGTGTTGGGTGCATCATTTGTGGTATGAGGTATGACATTGGTTGAATGATCAAGATATGATTTTTCATTTCTGGGTTGATGAAGTAATATCTCTAGACAGGTTGATCAGGATGGTAATACCTTCATAAATCCATGACCATGGTAGTCGAGGGTAAATCCATCTAGTTAGATCAATAAATAATAAAGCAAGAAAGGATGATGACACAAGTGTGCATCCTACTTTATGATATATCTAAATACAAAGAGATTATATTACACATCCCGTGTTTGGAGGTTGGTTGTCGTTGTTATGAATACTCCGTATCTCTTTATGGGCCTTGATGGGTTACCAGACTCCACTCTTGGTCTGTGAATGGTATTTAATGTTATTGAGATAAGGGTCTAGAGGGTCACACAAAATAGTTTATTCAAAAGTATTCTCTATTATGGTGAATAGGAGTTTTGGACATGGTGGGCCCCACCAATGGGGTATGAGATATGTCTAAGGTTATACGATCACAAAAGGAATAAATAAATTCATATTATTTGAGTTAATAATAATCTGTATTGAATTTATTTTATTACACATATTTATAAGTTTTAAAGTAAATGTATGGAAAATATTATTTGAACGAATATTAGTTTTAAATATTGAAGGTTCATTTAATATTTTCAGAAATGAATAGTTGAGTTAATGACTCGGTTTTATCATGTAATATATTTATTATTTTAAAAGTAAGTGATAAAAATATATATATGTTTATGACCCATTTATTTGGTTATAGATGTCATTTATGGTTTATTTAGTGAGAAATAAATATTTAGGTATCGAGAATTTATTTCAAATATCTATTGATTCACTATAAATATTGGAGAGATCTCTCATGATAGTAACTATTCACTTCTCAATGGTGAGATATTCTCTATATTCTATCTCCTGATTCCTAGAGAGTGATGATCTAGTTCCAGGTAGTCGATCGTAATATTTCCTCACAGATTGATGGAATAGAGCAGCGATGATCTTCTAGACATCAAAGGTGTTGTAAAAAATCCTCTATCGTACTCTAATTCTGATGATCTATGTTCTCGCATGCTTTTGAAGCATGTGTGGATGATCTATAGGGATTCGAATTTAGATCCTTTGAGTAAAGATTGCCAAAAATGAGAAGATGTCCAATGATTATTTAGAACAAAATAGGTATTTCTTCAGTTTATTTTTGTGCTTAAATTGTCCATGTGAAGATCGTCAGGAGGTAATCAGGAAACACTTCACCAGCGAAGATGTATCCATGATAATAGTTGGTGGAAAATTTTTAAAATCCCAATTTTTAGGGCTTCTTCTACATGCCTGGTACCAACAAAAGTCATATTTTGTTGGAATGATTCTTTGGATGCTGCTAGACGAGTCTACCGGTAGTCTTGATTAGTGTGGGTAGGTGTTTGTGCTTTCTTGCAGTCTACTACCAAATTTGATAAGTGGGATTCTCTAGAGGTGTGTCCCTGTTACCTTTTGACCGGTTTCTACCCTTAGTGGTTCATCTTGCATGGCCGGGTCTGGATGACCTGAGCCAGACTCCCGAGGATAGCACCCCCATTATGCTGAGGGTTCACTGCCGCACGACATTGGAGTTGACAACTAATGGAAGGAGAACTTTGAAAGGAACTCTGTGTCTTTTATGTGAGGACATTTATAGCCTCTTGATCTACCTAACTAATATTAGGGAGGATTTTATTGTTATGTTCTAGGGATAAGCTGCCGAAATGGTTAGAGACAACGATTGGTGCCACCTGCTTCTGGACCACCAGTTGTGATTGAGTGGGTGACTAGTGGGGATTCATAAGCTAAAGGTCCTGTTGAGTAGCCTCCAGGTTCGATATGGTACCATATTTTCGGTACTCCCAGACCAACGCATTTGATACCCAATGTTGAAGATGCTGGGTTAGCGATAGTGTCCTATGCTTAGACGAGGATCCAACATGAATGGTAGATGAGGCATACATCTATGAAAATTGGTGTGATTCCATTTGGATCTAAGAGAGTTCTTATTGAGGGTAAATGGAATATAGGTGAAAAATACAAAAAAATAAAACCCCATCAAAGTAGCATCTCAATGGACGAACCCATGCATAATTGATTTCCTTGTTTGGACCTCTTTCATTTTGATAGAAAAAGGGGCCTATGAGGTTGGAAAAACCGTCATCTTGGTTAAGGATTCACATCAGGTTCACCATTTTTATTTTGTTACTAAATAACATGTAGGGATGGAATGACATTTTGTGGTTTTGGTAGGATTAATTCTATGTCAAACATGTATTCCCACGTCTTTTCTAGGCATTTTCCAATGGATTTTGTTCATGGAACTGGAAATACCCAATGAATATCATATCCATGATGACTCATTGACCTTCTTTCCAAAGGCATGCACTCATTGGGGGAACATTGACAATAGTACTTAAGAACTCACATTGGTCGAGAGGATGGGAGGTTGGACTCATCACACCCTTTTTGGGGGAATTATTTCCTACTTTGAAACTCTCTTATATATTTAAGATATATTTACAAATCCTTTATTAATTCTCAGGTATGATGTTGGTCACCTTTGAATTAATAATCAATTATTATCATGCATGGAACTTAGAATCATATGTATGTATTTGGGGTTCTTCATTGATTAAGATATCTATATGCATCCAAGGTTATCCTCAATGATACCCTTCTATAAGAGGATTAGAGATTATTTAGTAATTTATTATTATGATGCTGGTTTTAAGAAACGTGGTCGGGTGCTCTGGATTTTATCATCATCCAAGGATATGAGAGTTTTTTTTTGATTTCGGGATCGAGCCCATGAGATGGGATTCCTATATATCCCTTTGAAAGGGTTCAGAATCAATGCCACTTAATGGGACACATCATAAGTGATGAGGAACAAACCATGTAGTTTAATGTCATATGGTAAATAAATCTAGGTGAAAAGGTTTTTAGTTAAAGTTGGGTGAAGGAATTACACTGAGGCAGCCTAACAAACTTGGAAGGGATGTGGGATCCTAGGTTAGATATGATCCTACTAGGAATGTGGGCCATAGATAATTAGTTTTGATTTAGTGGTGTCAAGTTTGGACCTCATGGAGGCTTTATATGTATCCCATTTGGATGGGAGTCAAAGCCCACATAGTTTGGTTGTGAGGACCCATGTCTAGGGAGTCCCTTTGAAGATTTGTCTCGTAGAGGAATGTGTCCCTTCGAGATAATTAAGGAATGATTTCAGGGTTTACACAGTTTAGGAGGATTCCCTTTGAAGTGGGGTCCTAAGGAATGTATTGACTCATTATTATTTGGAGGTTTGGTTGGGGCTTACACCTAGAAGGATTCCCTAGTGGTTGGATACATGGATTTGAGGACCCAAACCTATGGATACCCTCTGAAGGAAGGTGAGAGGAAGATCCATAAAAAGGTTCTCTACTGAGACATGAATCTGACCGTGTAGATGTCATGATCATAGATAACCTCTAAGTCCATGTGAGTCATGTTTGAATGTGATAAATAAGAGGAAGCAGAAGATCCAACAAACCGCATGATCTCTTTCGCCTACTGGTGGATGAGGGCGGGGTGATGGGAGAAGAAGAAAAGGCTTTTATATGATCATATCCTCTCTCTTTTTGGTAACTGGGATAGTCACTTATGACTACTTGCCTGAATATTTACCTAAAATAAAGGATAATTTTTTACTCTAGGAGGGATGCCATAGGATTGTTTCTAGAGGAGAGAAGAGGATGTGAAATTAACCCTGAAAGGGAAAATAAAGCGTGATCCTCTCCCTCACTACCTAGAACTGGAGGTCCCTGGTCTTAGATACAATTAGAGAAGGAGAGATTATTGGGCCTAGTATCCGAGACTAGGTGATCCCTAAAACTATCTCCAGGGTCAGGGTCCTCGTGATCAATGGGATGCATAACTGCAAGCACCCTGAGGACCCTACCCATTGGATAGGACAAGCATGGGATACTTCTGACCAATGGAATCCATAGTTGATTGGGAGACTCTCAAGTGTGTCCCTTGCCATGGTTGTGAAAGTCTAGAGGCTTTGGTGGAGGATTTAATTTGGTACCCCTCAGATAAGGGATCCAAAGGAAGGGGAGAGCTAACATTGATGGATTGAAAGAGGTCTTGGAAGGTGTATCATGTAGGTCAAGTATTGGAGAGTAGAAGGTGCTTCACATAGGGTGGCCCAGGAGGATATGGAAGTGCTTCGTGCAGGGGTAGGCCCGTGTGAACTAAAGGTGACTTGGGTGATGGACCACCTGGGAAACAAAACTTGGGTGAGACCTTACTCTAGGTACAAAGGGTCTCCTAAGGTGTCCCTGGAAGGGTGTCTTGCATGTTCCAAATTTAGTAAGGGACCATTATGTTAGTGCTTGTCAAATAGGGGGAAGAGGTCCTCATGCAGGTGTCTTGTGTTTTCAATCATGGAAGGAATTTGATCCCACTATCCCCTTTAATTCCCTCTTCTATAGGGTTTTTTGAGAGCTACCTGAGGGGTTTTTGAGGACCTGGTAGAATAGGCCATGTGACCAGATCTTGGAGGCTTCTTTCATGTTTCCAGTCTCTCAAATGAGGATCCCTAGGGTATTTAAATATGAACTTCTTCAGATTATCATTTATATTTTATTTAATTTAAATATATGACATTTTATTAAATATGATTATTTTTCATTCTAATAATTTATATAATATAAATATCACACATTTAATATTAATTTAACCTATGATCATATCAATTATCAGAACACATTTTTATTTGGTTTAAATAATTTCTTCAATAAGGTCTTTAATTTGAATAAGTCAAATTAAATAATTATGAATAATTCATAATCTAAAATATAAATCATTTTATATTTATGCCTTATTTTTAATTTATAAACACTTTATAAACAATCTTTATAATTTTCATACAAAAATTTTATATATAAATTAGAAGTCATATCATATAATTCAAAATATTTATTTTAATATTATAGAATATTTATTTATCAAATGTTTCAAAAATGTTTAATAATTAGTTATAACTATTTTATAATTAATTAATTTATAAAAAAATTATAAATTATTAAATATCCCAAAATATTTTTTTTATTATTTACAAACAATTTATAAATCATTTCATTAAATTATCAATTGATATTTTAAAAAAACTTATTTTTCATGTAAATAATTATTTCAGATGGAAACTCTAATTCATGTATTCCACAATGTTTTGATTCGTTGTAAACTTTATTTCTAAAGGAAGGTGGTCATTGAGACTTTTACCAGTGACACCTTTGAATACACATTGTTCCAGAGGATTGGATGTCAGGATCATTCGCACCCTTTGGGGGGGGGGGTTCTATTCCCTACTCTAGGACTCCTTTATAGACTTAATCAATATTTTTGAATCCTTCCCATATCCCAATGTGGGGATAGTTACCCCAGTGTTAATGATCTGATAAAAAAATGCATTTTTGTGAACATCTCTATGAATTAAAGGTTCTCCATCTAGAGAATTAGTTGTATGTATTATAGGTTATCCATTGATTTGGTCTATTTATATATATAAGGATTTTTAGATCTTTATTTTATTATTTTGTTGATTATGTTGTATTTTAAATCGACAAAACTTAGTGATCTAGAATTTATGGCATCTAGGGATGTAGTGGGTGTTGTGATGTTGGTATAGAGTCCTTGAGAAGGGATTCTTATGTATCACCATGAGGGGAATCATAACCTATGCAGTTCGATTACACTTAATGTGACACTTCATGCCTTTTATGGTCATGTGAAAAAGATCAATGTGGTTCCTAAGAAGGATTTTCAACTATAACCAAGTGAAGATACTTTTAATTTTATACATTCAAGACCTATTCCAAGCAGTTTAAAGTCATAAAGAGTGGACTACTAGGTGAAATGTGCCTAGTAATGGTTGGTGTGGGGCCTACAAATAAGTTTCCTTTTTCTAATTATTGTCAAGTGGAATATTTCCCAATAAGGATGATTTCATGAGGAATATCTCCATAGTGAAGTTCAATAGGGAGTCTCAAATGGAATATAGCCCATTGATTGGGGTTGTCCTGGATTATGGGGAATATGGCCTGATGAGTAAGGATGTAGGGAGGTTATGATGTTGAGTTTGAACCTCTAGAAGGCATCTTACTTATCCTAGTAAAATAGGAATAAAAGACAATGTAGTTCTAGGATTAAAGTTTAAGGTCACTTGAAAAGACTGCACTATGCAGTTTAACATCATATAGTATGGATGTGTGTTATGAAATTTAGCACCATACATCTAAGACTTTCATGTTATCCCTACTTTTAATTATGACATATCTCAATCATACAAACAAAAATATCAACTAAAACCACTAAGACCGTGTGATTCACGATCAATGTGATAATAATATATAATAGAATATTAACCATATTTCTTGAGAGTGTTCAACAGGGTATTAAATGGTACTTACATATTGGGCTACCCTTTTGGGTATCATAGAGAATATGGAACTCTGAAAGAATGGCTTGTAGAGAATATGGACCTTTGAGATTTTGAGTTTGGGATCAAACCTAAGGAGGAGTCCCATATGTATGGGGCTTTTGCATACACCGCCTGACTAGTGATTGGGAACAACTAGCATGGATGTTGTCCAAGGATACTCAATCTAGTATGTGGGTTAAATGAAGGCAAGTTCTCGAGTCTTGTACCTAGTAGGAGTCCCATATAGGTGGGGCTTACGTATATGCTACCCAATGCCCTATCAATCTACATAAACTATTTGATGATTCAATGTGATGCAATCATCAATGGGATCATGGACATGATTTAATAAGTAATACCAAGATTACATAGCTCATTGATTAAATGAATACGACCAAACCGATAGCTCAACAACCAATATGGATAGCCCGAGCTTAGATATACTGCTCCAAAAACCTCTTTATAGGGACCATCATTATCAAAGAGATACATATTTGTAACCACCCTGAGGGTTATATCTATATGGGAGGAAAATTTTAGAGCATCATTTTATCAAGGAATACATGATTGGAGGGGTGAACACTAGAATTCATGCCCTCATCATGTTAATTTAGTGGCTTTGGAGGAGGAATTTATAATTGGGTACCTGGATAGGATACTTTTCAAAGGGATTCTCTATCATTGAAATTAGAGTGGACATGGTTCCCTAGTTTAGGAGTGTAAGAAAGGAGTTTTCCTAGGTGAAGGGATTGGGTGTAACTTCACCCTAGTGTATGGTTGGGTGAAAGTCTTCTCTCTAGTAATTTATGGGGTAAATAGGATTTATGATGAATTCCTATCATAGTGTGTGGAAAAAGAAAATTATTTTCCTAGTGAAATACAGTGGCTAACCAGGTTCATCTCACTTGAGGAAATTCTCTATTGATTTACTCACTTAATCTAATTCACCTAACACCATTTTTTTGTTTTTATTATTTATGAAAGAAATGAAATTAAAATGGTTTTTTGTTTATTTTATAAATAATGAAATTCATGAAAAAATGGAAATTTAAACTATAATATCATTAAATTCTAAAAAGAATTAAATTATAAATAAATAACTTGGTTTTAGGTTTGATTTTTAGTTCAATAATTATTCTCCTTTATTTGTTTAATTTTAGTTTGATAATCCAAACATGAAATCTCATGATGAATTGAAATCCTTTTGTTTATAAATTTTAAAATATCGAATGCCTTAAGAAATATCAATTCCACCTCCTCCTATAATCAAGGTTGATGACACACCTTGGTCTGGTGCGTACCATATTCTAGGACTTAGCCTTATCGATGTCGTTTCATCCATTTATTATCTCAACTCAATCACGTGAAGAGCTAACCAATGGATAGAGGGGAAAAAATATTTAAATAAAAGAATATAAATATATTGGGTTGAATGGAATGGGGGGAATTCACCACACTCATGTATTCCACTATAATCTACCACAAACTTTATTAAAAAAAAAATAACACCTTGACTTCCCTCAGGCCATGCCTCAGGTCAACCTCCCATTATCCAGAGTAAGAGATCACTTGGTGGAATGGGGAAGAATATAATAAAAATAAAATAAAAAGAATAAAATAAAAATAATAGGGATGATAGATAGAGTAATAAAATAAAATATGAAAATAAAATAAATTAAAAAGAGTAAGAAAATTTAAAAGAATAAGAAGAAGAAGAAGAGAATAAGAAGAAGAAGAAGTAGAAGAAAATGGGTGGATCACAATTGGAAGAAGAATTAAAATTTATGAATTTAATTTATTAAAAATAAATTAAAATTAAAAATTAATTAAAACTAAAATAAAATAAAATAAAACAAAACAAAATAATATATAAAACATGGAAATAAAACCATGAACTTGAATACTCTGGATGAGTTTCCAATCATGGGGTTATGAATTTCTTATATCAATAGTGGCTACCTTCTTTTATAGGAAGAAAAAGAGCATGGATTTATGGTGACCTCAAATACTTGTGTGTAAGATATTCTTAAATTTTCATTAAATTCTCCCCAAGATCTACGGTATGTGATTTGAAACACCTGAAAATTTTAGGTGTTCAAACTTACAGTGATAAGAGAATACAATGGGGCACCCGTGTATAGAATATAGGCTTCATTGCTTTCTATGTCCTCGATGAGGGATTTCATGGGCTCCATGGATGTGGAAACTTCTATGGTGGCATGGAAGCAGTGCACCAGTAGTGAGCAATGACATGGTGGAAGCAGTTCCTTTTTAGCCCCTCCAGCCTTCACAGTGGCCGGAGGGAACTCAAAATGATGTTCATAGGTGTTGGATGAGGTATCAGAGATGATACCAGGTGATTCCGACCTTTATTATGATGATTGAGATCTAGCCAGAGCATTATAGGGAGAATAAATGGAGTTCTTCGATGAACATAGTTGACAATCAGTGAGATCAGAGTGGTGGAAGGAATGTCGAGCAGAAGAGTGATTTAGCTAAGCGTAGGCAAGCCGAAGTGGCTAAAGATGATGCTGTTTTTGTTAAAATCCACTTAATTTTTAGTCCCACATCAAAACAAAGCATTGTGAGTGTGAGTATTTATAATTAAATTCATGTGACCATCAACTCAGTGAAGTCAGTCGGGAGTCAGAGGACTCCCAATGCCACCTATGACCACATCATCCTGGTGAGCTGCACCTCCCAGCACTGAACGAACTTGCCCCATACACCAATTCTTGATACTTGTATGAGCTATGAACCCACAGGATTGATCCCCAATAGGCCCAACACACAGGCTTTAATCCCCTATGCTCCACCAATTTAGGATGACCCTCCTCTGGGTTTGCATGGCCGGCCAGCCCCTTAGGCAGAGTATATGAAATGTTTGCCTATTTTTTAGGCCTGGCCTAGGCTTGGAACCAATTTTTTTGGTAAAGGAAACATAAAATAGTTAGTAATTAAATTGAAAAATTAAAAAAATCAAACATTTTTATTAGTTTCAAACCATTTTTATTTCTTATTTAAAATTACCCATTTTTGAATAAAACATTTATCTATATGAGAATTACCATAAAAAAGTATCAAAAAATCATCGAAAATTGATTATAAATATGAACCAAATTTATATCTATCAAATACCCCCACACTTAAACCATTATTGTACTCAAACATAAAATCTCAACATTTAATTAAAGGGGGAACCAATGTTGTCAACATTCAAATCTCAAAATAATAAAATCAAACAATTTTCAATGTCAAATATTTTTTTTAAATCCATATAAAATATTAGTTTAACTTCTCATTAAAAAAAAATCAATTCGAGTATTTTTATTTTTTCCATTTTTAAAATTATAGAACTTCTTCTTTCATTGATTCAAGTTTATTAATTCATTATTATTAAACAAGACAAATCATGATCTACCTCATTTTTAAATATTTTCACTCATCTCTCATGATAAAAATCATGTGGATTTATGCTAAAATAATGAGAACATTCCCCTTATCCATAAGTTTTTAAAGGAACTACTTTCTCCACTTTGTAAGGACAAAAGAAAAATGAAGTTATGAGGGTTTTAAATTAAGGTTAAAATGACCATAAGGCTTAAGGTAGGTAGGAATTGATGTGAAAAATTAATGCTCAAGGTGGAGGTTTATCTCTTAAAGTATAAAGAGAGATATTAAAAGTAAAAGTGTCATGAAATTACCTCCTTTAAATTGTAACAAATCCCACTTTCCCCACAACTCAATGTAAAGGTTATGATCAAAATATAGTATAACAAATGATTTGTGCACCCTCTAGAATTTATTTCTCTAATTTTGTATTTTTGTTCAAAGAAAGTTTTCACTTTTTCACTTTTTTTTCTTTTTTTTTGAAATTTATGCTTGAAATAAACCTCACATCCATCACTTAACCACATATGATAAAAATAGTTGGTCCAGTAATGATGATTTTTGGTTTTTCAAAATCACAATCCATTTTTTTTATTTTTTTGGTTTCTTTTTATCATTTTCTATTTTTTCAAGAGGGAAAAAACAATAAATAGTACAATTAATATAAAAATTTCTCAATCCTCATATGTATGACCCTAAAATTTATTACTTAAAATTTATTTCAACCCTTCCACTATGAATCCCCTAACCCCCACACTTTAACTTTAAAATATCGTGGAAAATACTAAGAGAAGAGTTGTAATAGAAAAAAAGCTTTTAAATAAGGCTCATTCATAACAAGGTCAGTCATGGATTTTATGGGATAAAAAATGATCAATGTAAATATTATTTTCAAGTATAAATACTTTTTAGAACACGACTAAATCATTTTAAATGTGTTTTTTATAGAAATAGCTTTGAAAAGTTTAAATGAAAGTTCTAGTAGGTGGCATGTACTAAGATTACTAAAGAAATATGATCAAGAATAAATAGGAAGTACTTGGTCTAAAAATCCTCTTAGGAATGGGAAATATAACATTGGACAATCACTCAAGGCATGGTTAAAAATATTAATTCAATTCACATAAATTTCAAAAATACAAAGTATGATTTTTTTTGATAAATTTTATTTACATGAATCAACTAATTTCCTCAAATAATTAGTTCTCATTTTAATACCCAATATTCACTTCAATCCTTTAATTATCCATTTTACTCATTTAATCTCATTAATATTAAAATATAAAACATGACATTATAAGATTACTAAGAAACTCATGTCTCCTAGATAACTGAATTAAAACATAAATTCAAATGTGGGCATGAAATTTTATAGTTTAAAGCTCAAAACTGGTTGTTGAAAAAAATTAAATGGGTTTAAAAGATAATCATATAAGTGAACCCCCTTTTCCATGAAAATTAGTCTTATTCCTCAACTTTTTGAGGGAGGCCTTGTGTCATCATGAAACTATAAAAGAAAATTACTCAATTAAGCACAATGATCATGTAATTTAACGTAAAAAAGATCAGAGGGAGTGGGATACATGCTATACTAATCCTAAAAATTAAATTTAAAGTAGTATAAAGGAAGTAAAGGGATAAGTCTTGGTATGATCCCCCAAGTGGGCCCTGAATTTTTACTTCCTATAGAGGGAAATACCAGTAGTTATCTAAAGGTAGTTGGTGGATAAATCATCTTGGATTTGTAACCACATGTGGATTTTCCTAGCTTGTGCCTCTTCCTTCTTGGTGAGGAATGATCCATGGATAGATTATTCTAGATCCATCACCTTCAAAATTAAGTATAAATTTTTTGGATAGTGTAGGATGAAGTATATATTATCCTCTTCCTTGGTTTCTACTTATAAAACCTCTTCCTTCTTATCCAGTTCTATCCCAATATGCACTACATGAATTAAATGATTAAATGGAAAGTAAATAGGTATTTTTTACTCAAACAAATTTTAAATTTGAATTAATAAGTAATTTAAACCTTTTAATATGAGTAGACTCTATATTGATATTCATAAGATCAACAACTTGGATTTTCTCACAGGCTTTCTCAAATTCATGTTCATTGAAATTAGGTAGTTCCATGTGTTCCTCAATTGGTGCATGTATAGTTTCTTCATCTTCCTCTAAGGCATAAGAAAGATTGAATGAATATGAAAATTCAAAGTAGTGTGAATTAATACTCAATTAAGATTTAATAAAATCAAATGAAATAGAGTTTTAGATAAGATAAAATCCCTAAATTGGTTTAGCTTGAATATCTCCTTTAGTGGTGAGTGCTTCTTAGAGTTAGATAGTGGAAAGTGGAGGTAGGTAGTCGGGCTCCTCTATCATTTCTTCAAATTCCACCACTTGGGTGGTTTATTCCTCCATGGATATAGTGACATGTAATGAACTGTATCTTCTAATTTTTAGGGATTGGGGAGATTAAGTTATACTTTATACTCATTCTAGAATTCATCTAGATCTTATTGACCAACCACAATTTTCTTAATAGGCTAGTCTTACCCATTATGAATCTACTCTAGCTCATCATAGTGATCCTTAATCTAGTTCTCAAAATGGTTGGGTTATTGATGGTCCTCGAGTTGGGACTCAACCTCTTTTATGACTTTAGTGAATTTTGGGAAAACAAGTGGAACTTCCTTCTTAGTCTCGAATCTTTTCAAGTCAATTCAGATTTCATCGACCATGCTAATCAAATATTGAGGTGAGATACATGTCTCTATTCCTATTTGATTATGCTTGACAATTATCATAATAGAATTAAATCTTCTTTTTAGGGTCTCCTCAGTAAAGTTTGTTTCTTGTTCTTTCACCCGTGTGTAATTGTTCCATGTATTTAAAAAATGTTTGTTTCAAAATATCATGGAAAAATAATTTTTTATGGTTTTTTAAAACAATTAAATCTATCTAAAATGTAAAAATAGAAAAATATAAGTAAACCACTGATTGGTTCTTCAACAACGATACCAATTTTGATGCACGCCTATTGTATGGTGTGGAAAAAGAAAATTATTTTTCTAGTATAACACAGTGGATAACCTGAGTCCTCTCACTTGAGGAGATTTTAAGTTGATTCACTCACTTAATCTAATTCACCCAACACTATTTCTTTTTATTGTTTTTATTATTTATGAAAGCAATGAAATTAAATTTTTTTTGTTTATTTTCTAAATAATGAAATGACATGTAAAAATTGAAATTTAAACTATACTATCATTCAATTATAAAAATAATGAAATTATAATGAAAGAACTTGATTTTAGGTTCTATTTTAGGTTCAATAATTATTCTCCTTTATTTTTTTAATATTAGTTTGATAATCTAAACATGAAATATATTAAGGAATTACTATCCTCTTATTTATAAATTGTGAAATTTTGAATGGCATAATGAAACATGGGTAATGCTTTATCATAGTGATTAGAGGTATTTATGAATGAATTTGGATGAATGAAACTCTATTGTGTCACTCGATATGGGTCCTTCGCCATAATGTTTAAGAACTATGAGGAATTGGTCTCCTTTGGAGGTTTTATTTAATGCATGAAACCTTCGAGTTACCCAATTACACTCATTTTAAGTTAATTTTCCTTGATTATAAGCTTAATTAAGCTACCTAGAGATATTTGGAGACTAGGGAAAGTAGTGATTCAGGGAACCTATTTGTCTTAAAAGCTCTAAACATGAGGATCCCAAGGTCCCTATTTATAGGAAAATTATGGGACCTAGTAATAGGAGTGATGAGCATGGAAAATTAGGAACTCAAGTGGACTTGGGCATGACAAGCTGGGAGCGTAGGTGTTCTAGGTTATGGAAAGGTGGGTGCGTATGTGGACTTGGGTGTGGGAAGTTAGTCATACAAGTGGACTTGGGTGACACAGATGAAGAGAACTTAGTGAACTTAAGAAAACATATGGTGCATTCCATGGGATTTTATCTTTATCATTCCAAAGTGATGATCCTGTATCAAAAGGTTGTTCCAAAAAATACCCCCTCTTCAAAATTGGATCATATTAGAATAAAAAGGATCTAATTCAGAGGTCATAGTGAAAATAGAGAGAACATGGCTTCAAAATGGAAATATTAGAACCTAGGTTGAACTAGGTAATGATAGTTTGGAACTCTTCTTGTATGCACTGGTCATGAGAACTAATCAATTATGGCTAGCACCAGGGCGAGATATCACACAGTGCCTATAAATAATGACCCTCACTTCCACACACTTTTTCATGACCTAAACCACTGAGGCATGCCTGGCTGGAAGGAATCTGAGTTGTGACTCCCTAAGCCTACCTCTAATAGACCAGGGTTGGAGACAAGTGTCTAGAATTCATAATTCGATATGGTATGCCTTAGATTAGTGTACCCATTTCACACACCAAACCATCTCCATGAAATGTGCATAGGAATAATAAAAGACAACAACATCCAAAGTATAACTATGACTGAAATAATCTATAAGTAATACACCATAATATGAAAAAATAAAACTCAATCATAAATGGAAAAAATACACACCCAACCAAAAATATATCCCGACATAAAAATAACTAGAAAAAGAAGAACAATTAAGAGATCCCGACTCCTAATTTCTAAGTCTGACCACCATACATAGTCTATACACTGAAGTATCACTATGCTCCACCATGGTCACCATCAAACTGTCTGTATTCTGCATAAGACATGAAATATGCAGGAAAACCCCATGCATGGGTGAGTATATACATACCTATAAGGACACCCTGAAATCCAAAAAGGAGTAATAGAAATATATAAAGGTTAGATTAAACTATAAGTAAGAGTGAAACAAAACCCAAAATTATATATACTTATAAAGAAACCTAAGTGAGAGAGAAAATGGATATCTATCTCCACAACCTAGCTAAAGATGAATATGATTATGCCTGTAGCTCCAAAGTTCCATCTCTGATGACCAAAATCACATGCATCCTCACAAGAATCTGAGTGGAGGGGCTCACTCCTCACTATTTCACTCTACAGACAAGGGAGCACTAACTTTCATGAAGGTCCTACTCATAATTGGAGATCGAATATGGGGGAATACCAGTACATAGATAAAGGAACCACACCCTTCTATATGAGGGAGTGCCGAACATACTTGAATAAAGTGTATGGAGGACCCACACCCTAGTGTGTCAGGGGAGTTTCAACCCTGAAATCTCTCTAGTAACCTAGCCCAATCACTGCCATCAGTCAAGCATCACCTAAAGAACCATAATTCTTGTGACACCTCACATTATATCTCAAAATACACTACTAAGGATAACATCATGTCCTATATAGAAAAACACTTAGGATAGGCTACTCATAGTCTAAAATACGATTCTTGGAGAATGATATACAGAAGGAGGAAGTTCATAGAAGTACATGTCATGTACGAGGGGTCACACATTGTGTAACCTCACCTCATTGCCTGTGCATGTCCTCCCCTGGACATGTCTTGGGAAGTCATGTCACTACCCATGGAGTGTCCACCTAGGGACATGACATGTCAGTATACTTAGGGTTGTAACATCATAGTTAAAGGTACACACTCCTTTTTTATATTTAATAGTATTTTTCCTGGGTTTAGAGGGTGTTTGTGGAGATTTGTGGGTTTGTTGTAGGTTTTGGCATTGGCCACTACCTGCTGAACCATTTCAAATCATGAACCAGATTCATGATGTTAGTCATTTCTAGGTGAAATCCATGAAACCGATTTATGGAGTGAAAAAAATTCATGTCATGAATGATGTTCACGTCATGATTTTTTCAATTAGGATTAATTTTAACCTAAGTTGACACATTTTTTGGCATACATGAAACCAAAATAGTTCATGATATGAATCAGTGATTTGCGATGTAAAATTTTCATGTCCAGTGGGGTTTTATTCCCCATAATCTTGAATCCTAATTCTTTCATTACGTAATCTCATATCTCAAACACTAGGTCTCTCATAGGTGATTTTGGGTGTTCCATTCCTTCTAGATTTCTCTGTTTGGTGTGTTTGATCTCTAGTGTGTTTGTTTCTATCTATTTGAGTAGATTTGATCATTCTACTTATTTGTTTCTCTTGGTTTTAGAAGTGGATTTGTGATAGATTTTTGGGATTTTTTGATCATATGATGATGCATGTTTTATCCCTTCTAGATCATTTGTGCACTTGTATTCTGAAGGTTTATCCTTGTATTAGTTTTGGTACGGTATGATAATTGCTCAAGGTATGCGTGATATAACCTCTACTCTATCCCTTTCATTTATTTAATTCAATTATAATATGTGAGAATCATTTTTAGGGTCTCTTTTGTTGTTATGTGTTCCTTGGGGTGGTTGTGGATCCCGTCACTTTGAGTGTGTGACTGAGTTTGAGGTAGGTGGTTCCGTCTCCAACCTATGTTATATAAACTATTGATTTCTCTTATTTTATTAAATTGTTTTCTAAAATAATTATCATGATAATATATTATTGATTTGTGTGTGTATTTTTTTTTATAAAATATAGTTTTTTCATCGTTTTGGTAAAAGAATACTGATTTTCAAATAATTGTGAAATGGATTGAAAAATGGATCTTAAAATAAGGTTTTTATGGAAAGAAAAGGGTGTTTGATATTGTATTGTAAAATTTTTAATACTTTTTGAAATGATTTGAAATGCAGAACATGGGAGTATTGGGTACTTAGGTGTAAGGTGTAGTATTAGGCCTCATATTTTATATTTTAAGGGATTTCACTTTTTAGGATATTATTATATTCGTAGATCGAGATAAATTTGTATCTAGGACTTGATTGACATGGTAGGAGGGTTCATATTTTGGGATGTTCCACTCTTTCTTATACATTGATGCATGGGGCCTAGGGACTCATAGTGTGGACTATTTATATTGATGTATGGTTTTCCTAGATAACCTAACCATGAGTTATCCTTAGGTTATGGTTACCACTATGCTTGGATTTTTACTACTTTGACTTTGACATGCCTTCTTGATAAAATTTTTATGAAAATTTTTCTTTGAAAATATTTTACCAGTATTGATTTAGAACTATGGAAAAGGGGAAATGTTTTACCATGATTTTGATATAACCTATTTCACTGCATATCATGCCATATTTTTTAAATTGATATTTTTTTTTTGGATTTTTGTATAGAGACTTGATATGGAACACCTAGATGAGATCCTAATAATCCTATTTAGCTCACATCCTATACACCACTTTGGTGGTTTGTAGACCTTTTATTGTATTTTGATTTAGGAAAATGCAAGGTATCGTATTGAGGTGGTGGGGTTTATGTCAAATGGTTATGGGTAGTTGGTGGTGAGATGGTGGGACACCTTCCACATATCACATAATTTAGAAGTTTCTCATTTTGGATATCCTTGTTGGTTATTGGACTTGTGCCTTAGAGTTTTTAGTTGTTTTTGAGTTGTATTGGTACCACTATTTTCATTTGTTTATAGCATATAATATTTCTAGTTGTTCTTCCATCATTTCTTTATGCTATATTTATGTGACATGTATCTTATTAAAGGTTGGGTGAAATTGTTCCCTCTATTATTGTTTGATGCATGAGTGCTAATTTCCATCCCATAGGGATTGGGAATTCCCTTAGAGTATGTAGCAAATTGACTTGGGTGATAGTTTTGAGGGTACCCTAGTACAGTTCATTAAAAATTGGTATTAGAGATTACTCCTCATGTTTCCCTATTTTGGGATGTCTATTAGATAGGAGATAGAATTTTCAGAACGTGAGAGGTAGGACACGGTGACTTCCTAACAAGATCTTACTGCAATGAGTATCAAGTTACCATGGGATGTTGGGCGCGATGAGTCTCAAGTTACCATGGGATGTTGGGATGTGCATATATTAAGTTAGGGTTTTTAATTTGGACATTAGTTTTTTTTCTTTTTATTAACTAGTTTGAACATAGATTTTCATGTTGTCTAGTCATTCTCATCAATTTCTAGTGTGTAGTAATATTCCTATGATACATCTTCCATGGGTTCCATGGGGGGTTTTAGTGAGAGATTCTCCTCAAGGGAATCCACATTTGGATCAGAATTTTTGGGACCAAGTTTAATGGAGAAGGAAGTTTGAAGAGTTAACCTTTGCAGAGTGTTGTATTTTGTTGTCAAAGAAGATAAATCAATTCACTTTGTAGAAGGACCAAAAATCAGACGATGCTTTGCTGATTTGTATTTCAAAAATATCATAAGTTAGGAGAACTTGTGATGAAAGCCTTATAAAGGAAAGGGGGAGAAATGATGATGCCAATCATATACAGTTTTGATTGGAAGGAATGATGCTGCGGGAACATGGGATGTTTCAGTACTTCCCATTGTAACTCTGACGATGCTAAAGCTTATTTATCAAAGGATACATATCATGATAGTGGAACTCGTGATAAAAGCTGAAGAATGGTTATGGGAAGCAGTGAAGAGAGAAATAACAAATTAATGAAAAATCTGGGGGCGTCATAAAAGCACAGTTTAAGGTGACGCTGTTTTCCAGTGTTTGCCAAATTTTAGGGCCTGAAAATCGGGAGATGAAGATGTGTTTTTGGCAATGGATGGAGTGTAAAAGATTGAATATGGTTTAGATTTTTGCATGCAAGGCATGATTCAAGGTCAGAACATCGAAAAATGACAAAGGCATGGAGTGTGCGGAAATTTAGGAAAGTTGCGCGCAAAAATAAAGTGGTGCGCGCAATATATGAAGGTTGCGCGAAATATTTTCGGGAGGCACGAAATTTCAGAGGGATGTGTAGAAAAATGAAGGCCGTGCAAAATAGTAGCAGAATGCGCGAAATATTGGATCATTACGCGAAATATGATGTCGCGCGAAATGTTGGATTTGCGCACAATATGGAACGCGGTGTGGAATTTTGCGCGCAATTGGTGCTTCATGCTTAGAAGGATGAAAAATGGAAAAGGTATGAGGTGCGTGAAATATTGAAGCATGGAATGAAATATAAAGTTGCATAAAAGAGTTTTTACGCGTATGAAGAAGGTTTTACGTGTGGATTAGTGTTTTTCACGTGGGGTCAAAAATGCCTATAAATATGAGGCTAACCCTTCTCATTTGTTAATGCTCGACACTTAGAAGAAATCCCGAGATCTGGTTCACATAAATTATACTCTAAGTGAGTTGTGCGAAAAGAAATAATTTTGCGCGAAAAGAGGATAGCTGTATGAAAAATTGAGAAGTTGCGCGAAAAGAGAAAAAGTTGCGCGAAAAAGGAAAGTTGCGTGAAAAAGTTTTTCGCACCAAAAGGGAATTTTTACACGTAAGACACTTGAATTGCACGCAAGATATCCTAAAGGCTGCGTGGAAAATTTGAGGTCTTTGCACATATTCAGTTGTTCGTACGGAAGTTCTTACAAGATTCTAGGTAGGAAAGTGAAGATCTAAACTTCAGAGAATACATCTGTTCAATTGTAAAGAATCACTAAAATACTGTAATTCCCTATTTGTGCTAAAAGGGTGCACACGCACTTGCGGATTGTTTTCCAAGTGATACACAAGTGTAAGGGTATATCCTACTCGTTGTATTCTACATCAAAGGATTGTTCTCTAGTGGATTGTGTGGTACTGGATTATTTACGTACTATACCAAGGACGTAGCTACTCTTGTTGAGTAGTGAAACTTGTAAATCTTGTGTTCCTATGGTTGTGTGTGTTCAGAAAAGAAGAAAATCTTTAACAGGAGACGAAGGTTGTTTCAATTCTAAGGAAACATAAAAAGAAAAAGATATCACTGATTCAACCCTCCCCCTCTTAGTGATACTTGGATCCTGACTGGGAACTTCACTTGGTATCAGAGTGATGTTCCCTTCGTTTATTCTTTGTTGAAGTGTTTGAAGAGAAGTTGTGATGGAGAATTTAAATTGCGTGAATAGTAAGGGGATTCCAATTTTCAATGGAAAGAACTATCACATCTGGAAGGACAGAATGATTCCATATCTTATGTCTCTTGGATATGAAGTTCTTGAAACTACAACAGATAGATTTCCTGCTATTGATGACAAGATTCCTCTTACTCCTATCGATAAGAAGAATCTTCAGAATGATGGAAGAGCTAAAAATGCATTACTCACATCACTTTCTGAGAGTGAGTTTTTAAGAGTGAAAGGTGTCGCTATAGCTAAAGGCATTTGGGATAAGCTAATGAATATCTATGAAGGAAATACAAAAGTGAAGAAGGAAAAACTACAAATCTGGAGGCTGAAGTATGAAGACTTGAAAATGAGAGAATTTGAATCTGTTGGGGACTTCTTTACTAGGGTTAATGACATTGTCAGTACAATCAGATGTCTTGGTGAAAAGTTGGAAGATGATACAGTTGTTGAAAATATCCTGAGAATTCTGCCTGACAAATTTGATGCTAAAGTTTCATCACTAGAATACAGGGACCCGGAAACATTATCTCTTGATGATTTTCATAGTACTATCATCACTTATAAGATGAGAAGAGAGAAGACCATGAAGATAAAAGAAAAAGCTGATAGAGAAATTTCTTTAAAGGTAGAAAAGAAATAGAAGCCGAATAAAATTCATATTAATGAAGAACCTGGTGAATCCGACTCTGAAAATGAGGTATGTCAAAATTTTGATGAAATTCTATCCTTATTTTATAAAAATGTTAAAAGAGGCACAAGGAAATACAAAGGGAAACTCCCTTTGAAATGTTTTGAATGTGGATCAGTTGGCCACTTTGTGGATAATTTCCCTAAAAAAGGGAAAGATGATGTCAATGATGAATAAGACAGAGGACCAAGAAGGTCATGGAAGAAATAGGGTCGAAAAGATAAATATTCTGGTAGATGTCAGAATAAAAAGTTCTTTAAATCAAAAAGGAGAAGCTTTTTGTCAAAAGATGAAGAAGATGATGATAGCGAGACTGAATCAGAAAAATATGCTACTGAGAAAGCTAGAGAGAGTACCTTTTTTTCAACAGTGAATAATGATGATTATGAGAGTAGTAGTACTGGAGAAGAAGAGACTCAACTTGAACAGTATCTGAAAGAAGAGCTGAAGGAATGTTTGAGGAAGATCAGAAAGCTTGAGAAAGAAAACAAGAAGTTGATAAATGAAAATTCCACATTAAACAATCAAGAAGGTTTTACTGATGAGAAAATCAATATGGAAAAGGAGATTGATGATCTGAAAAATTCTCTTGATAATACAAATAATCGTAATGACCATCTTGAAGTAAAGCTGAAGGCAAAAGAAGAAGAGTTGGAACTTGTCCAACAAAAACTGCATAAAGCTAAGGAAATGAATATCAGTTCCAAAAATTCTATCTCAGAATTTGGAGAATGTTCCAGTAAGAATGAACCAAAAAAGGATCTACAAAAGTTACCTTCAAAGGTTTAAATGAAAGATAAAATTGGTTCTGATAAGAACAAGGATGAAAAGACCAAGTATGTGTTCAAAGTCAGCAATGCAGAAAAATCAAAAGTGCATAAAAATCTTGAGTCAAGAAAAACTTCTAATACTTCTGGTGCTGATGAATCTGAGATGAAGAAGAGAGTTACAAATTAAAACATGAATCTTTTTGAGAAGCGTGTTCACAACTTCGGTTAGTATAAAAGTTTCAGAGGCAAATATTCTTTCTATGGTTACTACTGGTATTGTGGTGGATTTGGACACATGGCGAGTATGTGTTGGTTCAACCAACAACATTACAACTATTCCAAAAGTTTTGAAAGACAAGGATTGAGGGGGAGTCAACCCTTTCAAAATAGAATGTCTCCAAATAAGTTTCAGAAGATATCTGAGAAGACTGGTGTGAAAGTTGAGAATATATTCCAACCACTGGAAACTTATTGTGAAAGATGTGATCGACCTGGACATCTTGCTAAGGGCTACCTTAGTGTGTTACCAGAGCAACAAAAGTTTGTTAATAATCCCCAGAAGATAGAGTTTTTAAAATCCAAAAGGGACAGGTCTGATAAGTCTGAAAAGAAAGAATGCATGGTTCTCTGGCCAGAACATGTTGACTTGGCTAGAAAATTGGAAGAAGCACAACAAAAAGTAGAAGAAAAGAGAGAGCAAAAAGCTCTTGTTGTTGAAACTGCTCTAAAAGCTACAAAAGGAGAATGTCCGTGGATTCTTGATAGTGGGTGTTCCTCTCATATAAAAGGAGACTTAAAGCTTCTGAAGAATGTGAAAGAATTCAAAGAAGGAACAGTAACATTTGGAAATGATGAATCTCTAAGGATCAAAGGTGTTGGATCGGACATCATTGGAAAAGAAAATATGAAATCCAAAAAAAAACTGTATGTTGATGGATTGAAACATAACCTTCTTAGTGTGTCACAACTCTGTGATGAGGGCAACAAAGTGATCTTCAGAAAAGATGGATTTGTTGTGAAAAGTGAAAATGATGGAAATATAGTTACAAGGGGCCAACGTACAAGAGGGAACTTGTTCCAAGTTAGTGAAGTGCAGAACTCTTGTTACATGGGTGTAGCGGATGAAAATCAGTTATGGCATAAAAGGCTGGGGCATATGTGTCAGAGAAATATGTGAAAGCTATCAACACATGACAGTGTCCAAGATATTCCTGATTTATCAAGAAGAAGAGATTGGTACTGTACTATTTGTGAAAAAGGGAATATTACAAACTCTATTCATAAGAGAGTTGAAATTCGCTCAAAAAGACCCTTGGAGCTCATACACTCTGATATATGTGGACCAATGAGCAATCAATCTACAAATGGAGATAAGTACTTCATTACTTTCATTGATGAATTTACTCGTATTACTTGTGTTATGTACATGAGACATAAGTCAGATGCTCTGAGAATGTTTAAGAGTTTCCAGAGAAAAGAAGAAAAGGAATGCGAGTACTCAGTGATGAAGTTGAGAACTGATAATGGTGGTGAGTATAAGAATGAAGAGTTTGAATGTTATCTTGAGAAGCATGGAATTCAGCATGAGTTCAGTTCACCATACACACCTCAACAAAATGGGGTTGCTGAAAGAAAGAATCGGAGTTTGGTGGAAATGGGGAGAATTATGTTACTTGAACATAGTCTTTCTCATTATTATTGGAGGAAATCCATGAGCACTACTGTGTATATTAAGAACCAATGTTTTTATAGTCCAAACTAAGATATGACTCCATATGAAATGTTCTATGGAAAAACTCCAAGTCTGAAACACTTGAGAGTTTTTGGGAGTCCATGTATTATAAAGAAGAAAGGTGGAAATCTGGGAAAGTTTGAGCAAAGAGGAGATGACAGAATTTTTCTTGGCTATGCTCCAGAAGGAAGAGGATACAAATGCCTCAACAAAGAAACAGGAAGAATTATTGATTCTTCAGATATAAAAGTTTTTGAAAATGCTGAGAAAGAAAAGGAGTCATATGTTGATGTGGATGTCGAGAAAGATAGAGAAGATTCTATTAACAATTTTGATAATGCTGTAGACTATGTTAATCCTACTCAAGAAGAGGAATCCGACTCAGAAATCTAAAGTGATGAGGATGGAGTTCAAACAACTCATCCTAGGTTGAGGAAACAAGTGGAGGCTCAAAACATTATTGGAGATAAAAATCAGAGGGTTCAAACAAGAAGAACAATGAATGATATATCACATACTTCTCTTTATTCGAAAGTTGAACCGAATGATGTAAATGAAGCATTTGACCATATAGAATGGGATCATGCTATGAATGAAGAGCTTGATCAGATAGAGAAGAACAATACTTGGGAACTTGTACCCAAGACGGACAACAAGAACATTATTGGTACAAAGTGGGTTTTCCGAAACAAGCTGAATGAAGAAGGTAAAGTAATAAAAAACAAGGCAAGATTGGTTTGCAAAGGGTATTCACAAATTAAAGGCATTGATTTTGATGAAACCTTTACTCCTATGGCACGATTAGAAACAATCAGAATATTTCTTTCCATTGCTGCACAACGAGGTTACAAAATCTTTCAAATGGATGTAAAATCTGCATTCTTGAATGGGGACCTTGACGAGGAAGTTTACATTTATCAACCTTGTAGATTTGTTATTAGGAAGGATGAAAGCTATGTGTGCAGGTTGAAGAAGGCTCTGTATGGGATAAAACAGGCTCTGAGAGCATGGTATTCTAAATTAGATACTTGCTTAAAGAAGATGAATTTTAAAAGGGTAGAGTTGATAGCAATCTTTACATCAAGGAATGTCAGGAATTTTCACTGATCGTTATTGTTTATGTTGATGACATTATCTTTGCAGGGAATGATGAAAGATCATGTGAAAGATTTTCTGAGGAGATAAAGAAGTTATTTGAGATGTCCATGCTGGGTGAAATGAAATACTTTCTTGGGCTACAAATCTCACAGAAAAAGAATCATGTTTTTTTGTCTCAAGAAAAGTATGCTAAGGAACTTCTAAAGAAGTTTGGCATGGAAAATTAGAAACCAGTGTCTACACCTATGTCAGTGGGAACCAAGTTGTCTAAAGATTGAGAAGGTAAGGAAGTTGATCAGAAAGAGTTTTGAAAGATGATTGGAAGTCTACTGTATCTGAATGCCTCAAGAACCGACATCGTTTATGCTGTCACTTTATGTGCAAGATTTCAGAGTGCTCCTAAAGAATCACATCTGATAGCTGGAAAAAGAATTCTCAAATATATCAAAGGCACAAGAAATTTTGGAATCAGGTATGATGACTCAGGAAATATTGATCTATTCGGGTATTCTGATGCTGATTGGGCAGGAAATGTTGATGATCGAAGATCCACATCTGGTGGAGTTTTCTTTCTTGGGAAAAGTTGTGTTAGTTGGCATACCAAGAAACATAAATCAGTAACTCTTAGAATAGCTGAAGCTGAGTATGTTTCTGCTACTCAAGCTGCAACTCAACTAATGTGGATGAAGACTCAACTGGAGGATCTACTTGTTGAAGTGAAGCTACCATTGCTCTTGGGATGTGATAATCAGAGTGCGATCAATCTTACAAGGAATCCTGTACAACATTCTAGTTCAAAACACATTGACATAAAGTACCACTTCATCAAAGAGAAGGTGGAGAAGAATGAATTGAGGTTGGAGTATGTTCCTACATCGGAACAAGTTGCTGATATCTTCACAAAACCTCTACCAAAGGAACCATTTGAAAAATTGAGGTTGAACATGGGAGTCCTACCTCCTTCTCATCAAGGTTGAGGTATGTTTTTCTGTTCCCTCTCTTATCTTACCTTTGGATAGTGTTGTCAAGGGGGAGAATTGTTTCATAAATCTATCCATATAGAAGCATGCATAAAGGGGGAGTTGTGGGTAAGCTGTGAATTCAGCATGTATGTGTGTGAACTATTCTAACTGTTTGTTAGAGTGGTTGTAGGAAACAATGTTGTTTTCCAGGATAGTTGAAGAAGTGAAGAATGATGAAGCAGAAAATATGTTATAAAGAAAGATGAGAAGAATTATTGAAGAAGTGAAGAATGCTGAAGTAGAAGCATGAAAGATGTTTTGAAGAAGGCTGAGGAGGTACGTTCATGAGATTTCACAGTCACTGCTTTTGGACAGCATGGTTTTGTCTATCAATAATTCTTGTTTCCTACAATGAGTTAGCTCACATAGGCTTAGAATTGTTGATAAGTAATCCATTACAAAAGGTTACAAAGTTCAGGGATTTATGAATCTTGGTTGACAAAAAAATCCAAAGGGGGAGATTGTTGGGACCAAGTTGAATAGAGAGGGAAGTTTGAAGAGTTAGCCTTTGCAAAGTGTTGTATTTTGTTGTCAAAGAAGATAAATCAATTCACTTTGTAGAAGGACCAAAAACCAGACGATGATTTTCTGATTTGTATTTCAAAAATATCATAAGTTAGGAGAACTTATGATGCAAGCCTTATAAAGGAAAGGGGGAGAAATGATGATGCCAATCATATACAGTTTTGATTGGAAGGAATGATGCTGCGGGAACATGGGATGTTTCAGTACTTCCCATTGTAACTCTGATGATGCTAAAGCTGATCTATAAAAGGATACATATCACGATATTGGAACTCGTGATAAAAGCTGAAGAATGTTTATGGGAAGCAATGAAGAGAGAAATAACAAAGTAATGGACAATCTGGGGGCGGCACAAAAGCACAGTTTAAGGTGGCGCTCTTTTCCAGTGTTTGCCAAATTTTAGGGCCTGAAAATCGGGAGATGAAGATGTGTTTTTGGCAATTTATGGAGCGTGAAAGATTGAATATGGTTTAGATTTTTTCATACAAGGCATGATTCAAGGTCATAACATCGAAAAATGAAAAAGGCATGGAGTGTGCGGAAATTTAGGCAAGTTGTGTGCGAAAATAAAGTGGTGTGTGCAATATATGCGGGTTGCACGAAATATTTGCAGGAGGCGCAAAATTTCAGCGGGATGCGCGGAAAAATGAAGGCCGTGCAAAATAGTAGCGGAATGCATGAAATATTGGATCATTGAGCGAAATACGATGTCACACGAAATGTTGGATTTGCGTGCAATATGGAACGCGGTGTGGAATTTTGCGTAAAATTGGTGCTTCATGCTTAGAAGGATGAAATATGGCAAAGGCATGAGGTGTATAAAATTTTGAAGCATGGGGAGAAATATGAAGTTGCATAAAAGAGTTTTTACGCGCATGAAGGAGGTTTTACGCGCGGATTATTGTTTTTCGCGTGGGGTAAAAAATGCCTATAAATATGAGGATAACCCTTCTCATTTGTTAATGCTCGACACTTAGAAAAAATCCCAAGCTATAGTGCATGTAAATTATACACTAAGTGATTTGTGCGAAAAGAAAGAAGTTTGCATGAAAAGATGATAGCTGAATGAAAAATTGAGAAGTTGCGCGAAAAGAGAAAAAGTTGTGTGAAAAAGGAAAGTTGCGCGAAAAAGTTTTTCATGCCAAAAGGGAATTTTTACACACAAGACACTTGAACTGCACGCAAGATATCCTAAAGGATGTTTGGAAAATTTGGGCTCTTCGGACATATTCAGTTGTGCGTACGGAAGTTCTTACCAGATTCTTCGTAGGAAAGTGAAGACCTGAACTTCAGAGAATACATCTGTTCAATTGTAAAGAAGCACTGAAATACTATAATTCCCTATTTGTGCTAAAAGGGTGCACATGCACTTGCAGATTGTTTTCCAAGTTCTACATGAGTGTAAGGGTATATCCTACTCTTTGTATTCCACATCAAAGGATTTTTCTCTAGTGGATTGTGTGGTACTGGATTATTTCTGTACCATACCAAGGACGTAGATACTCTTGTTGAGTAGTGAACCTTGTAAATCTTGTGTTCCTGTGGTTGTGTGTGTTCAGCAGAGAAGAAGATCTTTAACAGGAGGTAAAGGTTGTTTCAATTTGAAGGAAACATAAAAAGAAAAAGATATCACTGATTCACCCCCTCCCCCTCTCAGTGATACTTGGATCCTGACTGGGAACTTCAAGAATATTATAAAGGATATCATGTAGGTAGTTCATGCTATGGACCAGAACATACCATGTATTTAGAACCTAGTTATTGTGGTGTATCTAGGAGTAGGAGGAGATAGGGACCGATCATGAGAGTTTATACATGAGAATCCCCTATCTTTTATAGGTATAGATAAAACTCAATAGGCATAGGAATAACTTGATAACATCGATCAAGTCTTAAACTTCTTGGATATACTTAAGGACATCAAGGTTAAGTGCATGACATTCAAGCTTGAGGGTCCCAATAATTAGTGTTGGTATTCCATGGTATAATAAATTTGGCATGTTGGTTTGGATTGGAAGGGTTTCAAGACCCTCTGATTTTAGAAATTTTTTCCAAATTATTTAATGATAATGAAGTCTCTAATGTTCCTCTCCTTGAAGTAGGGAGAGGACTTGGTGTCAGATAACAACAACCATTTTGTTGAGTTGGTTTGTTTTTACCCATAGATGCTAATGAATGATTAGTTGATGGCATAAAAATACCTATAGGGTTTGTGACTAGATATTAGATCGTAGGTATATATGTTAAATCTTAAAAAAAGGAGATAATTAATAAGGATATAATAGAATAAATGGATATGATAAGAAAGCTTGGATTATCTAGATCTTTTCTTCCTCTCAGTGGCAGTTATAGTGGCATGTAGAGGAAGAATATAAAGTGACATGATCATTGCAAGGGTGGTGGGGGTGCTTCTTAGTAGCGAGATCCCTCTACATGATTAGTAGTAGCCAATAATGTTCCCCTAACTTTCTATCAATGTGTAAAGGTTGGGCACACCATACATACTTATCCCACACCCATGAAGATATGTAATGATTATTTCCACTGAGACCATTTACAACGGTTCTTATAGGCTATGTTATAGTTTGGGATCATCAGCTCCAAAGGCCACTGCGGTGCAGTCAGATGCTTGAAATTATATAAGGCTCTATCCATAAGACTCAGGGGTGAAGCACCTTAAATTAGTGGATGAGTTTCTTATGGATGTTGATGAAGGCCCATCCATAGTTAGATCTACCATTTTTGTTACATTTTCATAAGTAGCCGCTTTATTTGATATTGGTGACTCACACTCATTTATATATTACTATTTCATTGAAATGCTTAAACATCCAATGGAGATCATGTCCTTTTTCATAGAGTTAGAAATTCCTCTTAGAAAGAGGAAAGAGCATGGGTTTCAATGTCTTCCTTGTTTCTTATCAATAGTTGATGAAATGTTAGTTTGGGATTTTATTATTCTTGACCTGGATATGTTTGACATCATCATCAGGATAGATTGGATTGTTTCTCATCATAGTGGGATTGATTTTTACTGTAGATGTGTTGCTTATTGCTTATGGGAGATATCATGTTTTTTAGGGAGACTGGGATCTTAGGTTTAGTTGTGAAGGACCTTCCCACCCAGAGATCAGGATTTTGTTTTTTGATGCTGTAGTCAAGACTAATTATGTTCCTTCTTCTAGTTATTTCACCATGGTTATTGTTATTTACCTAACGTCTTCCTAGATGAATTCTCTGGCATTCCTTTAGTGAGGGAGGTAGAGTTTATAGTTGATTTGGTGTTGGGAACACAACCAATTTCACTACCCTCTTACCATATACCAATAACTGAGATTAAAGAGCTCAAGGTCTAATTGGAAGACCAAATAGAGAAAGGGTTTTTCTCCCTAGTTTTTTATGGGCATCCCACATTCTCTTTTCCAAGAAGGTTGATGGTTCAATTAGGCTATGCGTAGAATAACTAAGGATGAACTAGATAATGGTTAAGAATAAGTACCCTTTTCCCCATGTGGATGACCTATTTGATCAGTTAAAGCGGGAAAAGTAGTTTTTAAAAATTGATCTTCAGTCAGGGTATCATCAGCTCAGGGTTTAGGAGTATGATATTTTGAAGATTTCTTTTAGGAGTAAGTAAAACCAATATGAATATATTATGATTCCATTTGGTCTAACTAATTCTGCTATAATTTTTATGGATTTGATGAATCGTATATTCAAATAGTATCTTGACAATATTGTCATTATTTTTGTGGATAATATCTTAGTATATTTGAGATTAGTGTGGGAGTATGAAAACTATATAAATTTTGTTTTATAAATCTTTAGGGGCTACTAACTTTATGTAAAGCTTTCAAAATTTAGTTTTTGGATCCAAGAAGTGAATTTATTAGGGATTTTTATTTCTGACCAAATACTTTCAGTCGACCCTGAAAAGGTGAAGGCTGTCTTGTCATGGGAATAACCACACAATGTATTTGATATTTAAAGATTCCTAGGCCTTTCTAGATACTTTAAATGATTCATCAAGGATTTATTAAAGTTAGAATAATATTTGAAATATCTTACTAGGAAAGGGGTAGAATTAACATGGGATGCTAAATGTCACACTTCTTTTTATACATTGAAACAACTTTTGATGTTGACTCCTATATGATCTTTCTTGAGGCCAGTAAGGGGAATGTGGTTTATTACAATGCTTCTAGTGATGGTTTGGGTTGTGTGATTATGAAGAATGATAATGTTATGTCCTAAATATCTTGAAATCTTTGACCACATGAGAAAAATTACCCCATTCATTATTTAGATCTTTCTATAGTTATGAAAGCGCTGAAATATTGGTGACACTATCTTTTTTGGGAGAGGATCACAACCTTTTCTGATCATAAGATTTTGAGTTATAAGGACCTGAATCATAAGGACTTGAATCTATGGTAGAGGTGGTGGATGGAATACCTCCATACATTTGACTATAAAATCATCTATACCCTAGGAAAGGGGGATTTCATTACTGAAATTCTCAGTAGGAAAGTACCACCGCAATATATTTTAGAATTGAATGAGGAGTGAAAACATATGAGACTATTTTCTCAATTTCATATGGATGTGTAGGAGGATTATTCAGGTATGGTTATGACCAATGTTAAACTATCTTCATTTATCCTAGAGTCCATTCTATAGGGTCGGTAGAAAGATGACGAGTTTAGAGGAATTAAGGAAACATTGTATGGTGGGGAGACTATTTTTAGTTGGTCTCTCCCATATGATGGTATTATCCACTTTAGGGATCAATTTTTAATCCCCTCATCTGTGAGGAGTTTAGTATTACATGATTTTCATAGCTCTTCATGGTCCATTCACACCAAAACTAAAAATATGTATTATGATACGAGATAGAGTTTCTGGGGGTTGGGTATGAAGCATGACATCACTGATTATGTGTCATGCTATTACACCCACCAACAAATAAAGCCAGATCACCTAAAACCTTTCATTCTTATTTTACCGCTTCTAGTGCTAGTTTGAAAATTAGATGAGGTGTCCATGAACTTCATTATTGGATTGTTGTGGACTCCCCAAGGGAATAATTATATCGAGGTGGTGATTGATCAGTTCATGAACTATTCCCATTTTATTCTATTCAGATATACCACCAAGGTTGAAGATCTGGGTAAGATGTATATGAAAGTGATTTTGAGGTTATATGGGATTCCCATTATCATTGTCTTAGACAGGGATCCCAAGTTTACTTCTAGATTATGTAAGAGTCTCTAGGAGGTGATGGAGACTCTGGTCAAGTGGAGTACATCTTATCATCCATATTCATATGGTCAGATAGAGCGTGCAATTAAAATATTAAAGGATATAATACGTGCTTTTATCTTGTATTTTTGTAGATCATGGGACAACCATTTGGGACTAGTTGAGTTTGTGTATAACAATAGTTTCCTATCATTGATCATAATGGTGCCCTTAAAGGATTTGTATGGATAATATTATGGTCACCTCTATATTGGGAAGAGGTGGGTGAAGCCTCTCTTGTGGGACCAAGTCTCATTCATGTAATGCCAATGAGGATTCAGGATATACATCGATTCTTGGTTAAAGATTAAAGTTGGAAAAAATTATATGCGAATAATCGACATTGTCCTTTGGAGTTTCCATTGGTAACTAAGTTTTCTTGAAATTCACTCATAGGTTGGGTCATCGTTAGCTTAGAAAATATGGAAATCTAGTTCCAAGATATTTTAGAACATTTAAGGTCACTGAGAGGCTTGGTAAAGTTGTGTACTGATTGGAATTACCAGCTCAATTGAAAAGTATCCATAATATTTTCCATATATATCAACTTAGGAAGTATCATCCTGATCCCACTCATGTTTTGAGTTGGGAGGAGATTGAGCTAGTGACATATGTTTCTATTATTGAGCAACTAGTTGATATTATTTATTCTCAAGTGAAATTATTACATGATAATTCTATTCCATTGGTCAAAGTGTTTTTCTATAATGAATTATTTTCTCACAAGTATTGGGAGTGAGAATCATTAGTGAGGGGGTAGTGTCCTCACATATTTATGAAGAACCCTTCTTCTATATGACGTCTCAAGGATGGAAAATCTGATGGAGGGGAGTTTATATCACCCCAGTTAAAGTTACTCTCTCATTTTTAATTTTAAGAGGTTGTTTCTTAGGTTTTGAGGGAATTTTTAGAGATTTGGGGGTTTACTATATGTTATGGAACTATCACTACTAGTTGAACCATTTACCTTCGTGAATTGGATTCATGATGTGAGTCTTTTTTGGGTGGAATCCATGAAACCAATTTAAGGCATGAAAAAATATTGTTCATAAATGATGTTCATTCTGTAATTTTTTTGATCGGGATTATTTTAAACTTGAGGTGATGCCTTTTTTGGTATACATGAAACATGGACATTCATTTTGTGAATAAGTGATTCACGATGTGAATCATTCACATCTAGTGGGGTTTTATGTATAAAAAGATTAAATCCTGATTCTTTACTTTTGTAGGATATTCTCTCAAACCCTAGGTCTCCCCCATGTGATTTTGGGTGTTCCAGTCCTTACAGATTACTCCACTTGGAACATTTAATATCTTTTATGTTGGTTTATCTCTGTTTGGGTGAGTGAAACTTTTCTTCTTCTTATTTTCTCTTGGTTATAGTAGCATATTAATGTTTTGTTGTTGGTATATTTTGATCATATAATGATGCTTGTTTCATCCCTTCTAGATATGTCTTACTCTTGTATTCCAAAGGATGGTCCTTGAATTTTTTGTGGTGTGGCATGAGATTTGATTGAGGTATGTTAGATCTAACCTCTTTGCTAACCCTTTTTTTGTGTAATCTGATTCTAATATGTGAGAATCATTGTTAGGGCCACTATTTTCATTCAATGTTCCTTCTGATGGTTTTGGATTCTGGCACTTTGAGTGTGCATCCGAGTTTGAGGTGGGTGGTTCCTTCTATAGTCCATGTTATGTGAACTATTGATTTCTATTGTTTTATTAAATTGTTTTCTAAAATAATTATCATGATAATGGATTTTTTATTTGTGTGTATAAATGGGTTTTTGATAAAAGATGGTTTTTTCCTTGTTTTGGTAAAAGAATGATGATTTTCAAAGCATTGTGAAATGGATTGAAAAATGGTTTTTCAAAGTAGGTTTTGAAAGAAAGAAATCGGTTATTGAAATTTTATTTTAAAATGTGTAATCATTTTTGAAATGATTTGAAATTTAATACATGGGAGCCTTGGGTACTGGGTGAAAGGTTCAATATTAAGCCTCATCTTTTATATAGTAAGGGAGTTCACTTTTTGGAATGATATTTAATTCCTAGATCAAGATCCATTTGGCTTTAGGACTTGATTGACATGTAGGAGGGTTAACTTTCTAGGGTGTTACTAAATTTTCTAGACCTTGATGCATGGGTCCTAGGGACTTTTAGTGTTCACTAGTTATATTGATGTATGATTGGCCTAGCTAATATGGACATGAATTATTCTTGGATTATGTTTAACATTGTTCTTGGATTTGTACTACTTTGACATTGATATACCTTCTTGATAAAATGATTATAGAAATTGTTCTTTGAAACTATTATACCTAGATTGATTTAGAACTATGGAAAAGGGGAACATGATTTACAATGATTTTGATATAAAATATTTTACTACTTATCATTATATATTTTTTAAACTAAGTATTTTGGGTTTTTTCTATAGAGACATGATATGGAACACCTGGGTAGGATCCTATTCATCCTGTTTATATCACACCCTACACACCCCCTTGGCGGTGTGCAAACCTTGTATTGTATTCAATGCAGGAAAAGGAAAGGCTCCACAGTGAGGCAATGAGGTTTATGCCAACTGGGTATGGGTAGTTGGTGGTGATATGATGGTACATTTACCACATATCACATGGTGTAGTAGTTTCTCATTTTTCCATCCTTATTGGTTATTGGTCTTGTACATTAGAGTTTTTTTGGATATTTCAGAGTTGTATCACTAATGTTTTGTTCCTTTTTTTATGGAACATAATATTTATAGTTATCCTTAAATTGTTTATTTCTACTATGTATACATGTCATGTATCTTTCTATAGGTTAGGATAAATTTTTCCCTCTATTTTTTGATGCCTGATTTCTAGTCTCCAACTTGTGGGGATTAGGAATTCCCTTCTGGTATGTGGTAGATTGGGTCAGGTTCCATTTTTAATGGTATCTTGGGTTGGTTCATTATAGGTCTCATGCTTGTGTACACATGCTCATGCTCATGTACTCAAGTTGGGATCGTGTGCCTAGCCGTGAATGTGCCTATATAACCCCAACTTATACATAGAACTATCAACACCATGTCACACAGTTTGTGTGGGTCATACATAGTGTGTGATTTTTACCTTTTCCTAAAACCCTAGCCATTGTGGAAATCTCGAACACGCTACATGTGTTCCTCCAAACTGCATTTTGTGTAGTCAGTTTTTTCAAAAACTTTGAAGAACAATTCATGTGTCTCACATATACTGCTGTTTCCACCATTTACACCTCAAATCACACTAGGGAATCTAGATCTAGGGATAACCAAGCCCAATATGTCACCAATGGTTGGATTCTGGCCATCTGAAGCCCGTACTAATCATCACATCACACCGCTCTATTGAATGTTGAATCCCATGAATCAAAGGCATCATTAATACCTTTGATCCTATTCACCAACACACGTATCTCACAATATACCATGATACATACATAAAACATTGGTATTTATGTTTTTCACACATCCTCTATGAATGTTGGGGTACAGTTGCACTCGAACCCTCCCTGACAATGTCAAATCACAACCTCATGGGCCAATGGTGAAGAACATAAATAAAAATGGGGGAAATGTACAAGAACGAAGTGATATCTCATCATTGGATTCTGCGATTCCATCCAATGATTACATAAAATGGATTAATGATGTAAACATGGAATAAATTATATAAACGAAAAGGAATGAGGGTCATGCGAGGAATCATGATCCTTGGAAATCAAATTAAATAAAATCCATGGTTGATTAATCAAAACAAGATAAGAAATCCATAAATAAAAATCACTAGCTAGGGTTTGGATCAATATTTATTAAATAATGGATCTATTCCATTTTCATTGGTGAGATCTAGAAATTTTGTTATCAGTGATCAATCCCTCAAAAAACGATCTTTTCTCCATGATCTTTCACCTTTCATCAACAGATCTCCTCCTTACCTCCTCTAATCCTCCTAGGGTTATTAAATTAACCTTATAAGTTTTCCATAATGATATATATATATATATATAAAGGATTAGGCTAGGTGATGTTATTAAATAAAGTTTATTTATTTATTTTACTTAATTCACCTTTCAATGGTCATCCTCAATCAGTAACCCGATGCCAAAAAACTTTGTGTCATGCCTAGGGTAAAACCCATGTTCCAAAACTAACCATGGTCTTGAATTTACCATCCAAGGTCCCACTAAACAAGAAAACAATTTATAACTATTTTTTGACGCTTTTCCACTAGGGCCCCACACATCAGGTCATGTTTCGGTGATGCATCTCCTTGCTCCTCTAGAGTGTTCCTCATCCAAGTACCAGTCATTTATCCCTCTAGGAGAGTTCTCCCAACATTCCTAGTTTACAAAGGTAGGTGAATCTTATCATGGTTTTTAGTGATATTGGCAGTTTGATTGAAATGAGATGATGGGTTATTAGTTCCTTCCTCCATGGATTCCTCCTTGGAGCTCATTACCTAGCTCAGGTCTCCCTCATAGATTTGAGTCATGTCCATGAAAATAATTACTAGATCCATCTCGAGGTGGACACTAGTTAATTACACTACTTTTGTCTTAATAGGGAAGAAACCTATGAACAAAGTAGTTGGTGATGTTGGACATGTCTATACATCATTAGACATTGGGCATGTTGGGTACCTGTAAAGTCTTATTATTTCAATGTTGAGGGAATATCATATATGAGGCATATTAGGTATGGTACCCAAGGTATGAAATGTCTGTCATGGGGTAGTTTTCACCAGAGGCATAAGGATTCCATGGGTTTTTACCTCAGGCATCCCATGTTTGTTGTATAAGGTAAATATTTGGAATCATTTGGCGGGGTCACAGATTTAAAGTCTCATGGGGAAAGTTTTTCACAAATTTAACACCCTGTGGAGACAAATTTTTCATATATTTAACATCTTATAGAGATAGATTGGTCATAGATTTAAATTCCTATGGAGAAATATTGGTCACATATTTAACATCTTGTGGAGACAAATTGGTCATAGATTTAATGTCTTATTAAGACTGATTGGTTATATATTTAACGTTCTATGGAGAAATATTGGTCACAGATTTAATGTCATGTGGAGACATATTGGTCATATATTTAACATATTATGGAGAAATATTGGTCATAAATTTAACATCTTATAGGGATAGATTGCTCACATATTTAATGTCTTGTGGTGATATATTGGTGTCAGGTTTAATGTCCTATGGAGATAGATTTTATACAGATTTAATTTTCTATAGAGAAATATTGGTAAGAGATTTAACATCATATATATATATATTGGTCATATATTTAATATCCAGTGAAGATATATTGGTCACAAATTTAATGTCCTATGAAGATAGATTGGTAAAAAATTTAATATCCTATGGAGATAGATTGGTCACATATTTAACATCTTATAGAGACAATTTTTTCATAGATTTAACATATTGTGGAGACAAATTGAGTATGTCCAAGAGGGGAAGATGATCACAATCGAGGGTTGATACCTTCTAAATAGAGGCATGCATATTTAATGGTGTTACAGGGGGATTGTTATTAAACCTCAAGGAGGTATCATAGATGTTTTTGGATGTCAGTATTGAACCTCAAAGAGGAATCCTACATACCCTATTGGAAAACTGGGATAAAAAACCACATAGTTTGATGTCACAGTTTGAGATCTTATGTTAGGATTATTCCATGTATTTTAACATCATGTAGTAAGGATGACAGTCTCATGAAATGAGTGACCTTGAGGGATGGAATGGGGATTACGCATAAGGACTACCCAATGGTGTCAGTTGTAGGGTGACAACCCATTGTACGGGAAGGAGTGGAATCCCATGATGATCATACATGGGGAATCCCATGTTCATAACATGTGGAAAGGATATAATTTAACATCATATACTAAGAACATTGTCTAGCAGTTTAACATCATACGATTAGGATGTGGAGATATGAAGTTTTTCATTTTGCAACTCGAATGTGGGATGCACCTACATTGGGGAGACCATTTACAAGTAGGATGGGAAGATCTAGTATAAAAAATTTTTATAGGGAAAGGAAACTAATTTACCTCGATGATGACACCTTTAGAGATTACATGCCTACTAATCATGTACCTCTGGGTGGGACATGGCATAAACACTACCATGTAAAACTGAAAATCATGGGCCACAATGTTAGGGTGACTATTAATAGGAGAAAGAGGCATTAAGGTTCCTATTACTAGGAGAAAAAGGCAAGGTAATGGTTCAAGATGCACTTAAAGCAAAGGGGATGGAAACTGGGGTTAGTGATACTGGTCACATAGGAATTTGGGGTGCAGATGTAAATGTTTTGGATAGGTATAGGGGCCCTAGGCACTCAAATCTTGTGAAAGGGGATCAGATAAAAGGATTCACCATGTAAAGGCATAGTGGATGGGTTTCGTGAAGATTGGGTATTTTCAAAGGTTGTAGGATTTGTTAAGGGAAGGGATCTTAAGAAAGGGGAAGTTTCATGAAATAGGGTGACCTTACCTCAAAGTGAAGTCTTGGTTCCCATGGGGTTGGTTTAATAAAGGATAATTATCATATGAAACCCAAAGAGACACAAAGGTATTTATTCTTACATTAAGGACATGGGACTTCGTGAAAAGAATCTCCATCATGGGTTGAGGATATAAAAAACTCATGTGATGTAGTTTCATGAAAGATGGATTCCTTTGGAAATTTATATCCTCTCTTGATCATAAAGATTCATAGTTTCATGAATTATAATATTTTCTTGGAAGTTGAAAAGTTACATATCTTTAAATGTAAGATATAAGGAGGTATTTATAGGCCCAGTAGAGGTGATGTCATCGATTTCATTAAATATAGAGGCTTTCACAGAAGATTATGAGATTCATGAAGATATGAGGTTCTGTGATCTAGGGTTACGCTGTATGGAGGTTATCGCCTCAAGTTTTGCATGACTGGTAACTTTAGCAAACTAGAGTTACACTGCATGAAGGTTACCACCTTAGGTTCCACACAAATGGTGACTTCCATGAACCTAAGTCATTTTAAAGCTATTGACCTTCACAAACTGGGACCGTAAATGGTTTTTCAAGACATTTTGGCTGGAATTTACCTTGAAATGGTTATTCCTTCATCGATCTCTCATGTGACACATGATTTCAGTGCAAAAAATGACCCCCTTAGAATTTGACCCAAAGAAGGAGAGGAGGGTCGAATTCTGTGGGGAAACTAATGAAAATTGGTGATTTGGAAGGTTTTTTTTCATGAAACTTGGTCTGAACCTATACCTATAAATATCATAGGGGGTCCTAAAGGGGATAATAAGTTTTTTATTAAATATAGTATTGTGCTCTATTTTCATGAAACTTTATACTTTCATGAGTGTTTTATGATCACTATCCTCACTGCTAATAAAACTAACATATTTTTTGATTCAGTACTCCTATGACTAGACTATTGTGGACTTTAGACTTTTACAGACTTGAACTTTGAGAGAAAACATTTTTATCCTACTTTTGTGAATCAGATTCTAAAAAACTTTTTAATTATTTGAACATTGGCCACTGAGGTTTTAGATGCTTCTACAACTCAATGAAGGGATATGAATGAAAATATTATGATTAGAGAGAGATTTAGAGAGATGTCATATCATGGTACTCTCATAGAATTACTGATATAAGCATAGCAAGAATACCCATTGTGAAAGAGACTTCCTATGTACAATTTTGAGCTAAGGGACGATGTGTTCATCCCCAATACCAGTCGAGATAAGACTGCCTAATGGTTTAGGAGAACACTTGGTTAGTACCAATAAAACATGGTTATTGGAGGTCAAATAATGAAGGACCATGCATATATCACTGTTCACACCTTGTGGAACCATGTGAATGACATCAATGGGTAGGTGATCACTATAGAGACATCCCATCCTCGATATGAGAGAATTCTCAAAGAGGTTTTGATGATAAATATTTGAGGATGGACCAAAGAATGGGACCTATGTCAAGGTGGAAACTTCATAGAAGAGTGGGCCTAGTTATGCTGGCTATGCCAATCCTTTAAAAAATTTGAGGTGGAGATGATGTGGGTTGGGATTTATGAGGAAACATGGTCTTTATAGTTCCATGTCTACCATTACCAGAACATCATGTAGGATCTACTGACCAGGTGGTCACCGGGGACCAAAACATTTCACATAAATCATGGAGAGACTGACATTGGTTTATAGGACCTCCACCAAATCACTGGTATCTCCATATAAGGAGGATTTTATGACGATTTTCTCCCAATTGAGGATTTCTAGGATGAATAGGAACATATGTTAGTGATCTCAAGGGTATTGTTATGCTTAGTACTAGGGTTACAAGATATCCTTTTCAAAAATGATTCAGTTATTTCCTAAACAATCCCATAGACAATATTCTAGAGAGGCTGTGCTAATTACCAAAGGTGTATCAGTAAATTAAGGAGAGCTCATATTATAAGATCTTGGAGGTGAGATAGTGGAATCTATGGGGCTATAATGTGAAGACTTAGGCTCTTATGGTCAGGCTGGAGAAATTCATTTTCACACTGAACTATGGGTGGATTACACCAATTTGAGATGCACACATGGGGGTGCAGTTGAGAACCGTCATCATAGTGTGGATGCTGGTGATGGGGAAGTGAATCAACCTAGCAGTCCTGGTGTGAGAAAAGTAATACATGGTTTTGCACCGCATTAGATAGTGAAATAATTCCTTATGTGTGTGTGCACCCTTCCATTTTTTGTATGGTTGGGAATGGTGACTGATGATATCATAGGGATAATTGATTCACCCTTCTCATGGGAATGGTGAATGATGATATCATAGGGATAATAGAACAATAGTCTTACCTCCCTCCCTTTTGAGACAGGTTATTAGTGGCTAGGTTGGAATGCATCGTGATCTGTGAGCTATACACCCCACATCACTTACATGGTAGTTCTGGTACCTCCAAAAGCTTACCCCAAAGGTATATACGAGATTAATCAATGAGTTACACCACTCAGTTATTTCATAGATATAAAACATGTTCACATGTGAAGATGGGAGGGGTGAAATGAGCTGCCACAAACTATTATCGCTTATGGGCTTATCCAGAAATACACATTGATCCAGGAAAGTGCATATCCTAGGGACATGATGAGAAGACTTATAAAAAGGTTATATGAGGAAGGGGACCCAAAACCATAGGTTTAGTTGGAAGTAGTGAGCATGACATACCACAGAGTCAGAGCTGGACTAGGAGGCGAAGTAGTGGCTGTATCCCCTACAATGTCTGACCTCACATGAGCAGATGTTTTAGGGAGGGTAGTCGTAATAATCTCAATAATTATAGGAAAGTGGAAAAATAAGGAAGGTGGATCCTTTGAAGTGTCCCCAAGGTATCATGTTCAAGACCTTAAAAGTGACCGCGTCTCCCTAATGTCTCAAGTAAAGATATTTTTCTTGATTCCTGGGAGAGTTTAGGAGTCGATAGGTATCTTACCACTATTCATGGGATGTAGAGGAATCTTACTACTAATGAGATATTCTTCATTGAGTTGGGTAAAAAATGGTAGGCTTCCATGACCCACCCACCGAGATGAGGCAGTGTAATATATAGTGGAGTTGGAATACTTGGTCCACTCTCATGAAACTTCACATCCCCTGACCAGCTGAGTGAAGGTGTTGTTGGGTATGCCTTCTCCTCTGGACCTTCCTGTAGAATGATTTATTGCTCATGTGGCTGAGGGAGATGCATCATAGGATTCTTGGGGAAGTTATTCTTATTTGGGATTCCTATGGGAAGGAGATCCCAATGCTAAATAGGTTAACTTATTGACTTTATAATCTTTCAATATTCACCCACACTCTAAGGTCATTGTATAACTCCTTTTACTTGTGCAAGAGTTGAAGGGAATATAGTAGGTGGAGGTTCATGAATAGCCTTAAGAAGAGGAGAAGAAAAAGGCCCCAACCCTTGAAGTGGTGGGCACGTGGATGTTATCTGTGAATCTTTTTGAGTTGTTGGATAGGTTATACCGTTCTTGTAATCCTCTTTCCCTTTCAAGCCCTTTTTTCTTTTACTTCCCATAAGTGAATCTTATCTTAATCTTGTACCTTAAATGGTATTCCAAACTTTATTTGGGGATCAACATCGAGTGCCAATGCTTGAGTCAGCAAATTCCATGGATGAGGCAGTAATAGTGAAGGAAGTTGTGGAAATTGTGCCTACTATAAAGGATCTGAAGGAAATGGATGATAGTTTCGAGGTCCCAATGGAGGTGGAAGAGATCATACCTTTGGTAAGGATGGTTGAGGAATCCATGTTAGTCAATCCTTACTTAGAGATGCTGCCAGAGGTAAATGTTGGAGTTGAGGCCTTAAGAAAGGTGGTTGAGGTTATGCTATCAACTAAGATGGCCAAGGAGGATGTGGTGATCAAGCCAACCATAGAGGTTTCTTAAGAGGTTGTTGCAACTTCCATAAAGGGTGATGGATCTGATCAAGTAATATTTTACCTAGACATGGGGCTTATCCCTCCTTAGGACATGCCCGCAGATGACCCTACCACTAATGTGTTGGTGTTTTTTCCTAAGTATGAGCCTATGATGCTTAAGGAATTTGAGGATTCTAACTCTAATGTTGTTGAGGAGAACCAGGTCATCCAACACACGAAGAAATTTCATAACTTGCACCTCACTAGTTGATCTTCCAAACCGGGTGGGATTTATCCTCCATTATTTGGTCAACCTATAGATGGGATGGGTGGACTCTAGTGGCCTCCATGAACTATCTCGAGATTTTATTTTGGAATGGAAATGTTATGAGTGAAAAGAGTTTGATGTTTCCTATTATAAGAAGAAGTCAACAGGTGCCAACGAGCTTGTACCCTAGTGGTACAAGATCCTTCTTGGCATCCAAAAGACCTAGGATAAAATCCAGGTAGGGGCGAATTTCCAGGTATTATAGCAGTACTGTAGCAGTGGCAGAATTGTAGTAGCGACAACACTATAGCTGCAACGGCAGCGTACTGTAGTTGGTACTGTAGTAGCGCGAGTACTATAGAAGTACTATTTATTGAGGGGTCCTTTGGGCCAAAAAATGGGCTTTCAAGCCTTGTATTCAGGCCACTTTGCCTTGGGACTTTAGGCTATGTAATGGGTCTCCCTCTACCCAGTCTAAAGAGGTCTTTGGTTTAATAATTAATTGAGGCTTCGGCCCCAACCTTAAAAAAAAGAAGTTAATGGGTACCCAGGCACTCCATGCAATTTAATAAGAGATTGTTCATCTTGACGAGCAAGCGTGAGAGCATGTAGTTGTTTTTAATGATCAAGAAGAGATCATCATCCAATTGAGGGTTCATTTGGAAATGGCTAAGGCTAGGGTAGTGGAGGTGGTATCATTGGTTATTGAGTTCCAATATGGGAAGGAATGGGTGTGAATTTATGTCGATGAGGTCTACCTTGTTACTGAGGAGGAAGCAACCATTCTAGTGGAGTAGCATCTAACCCTGTAGGCTACTTGAAAAAGGCTGGTTGTGATGGAGTGCTCAATCATTGGGGTTGAGCCTTAGAAAATCTTATCTTGTTTTAAAACTAAATGAGAGTCTCCAACATGTGGATAACCCTCTATACATTTTTATATTGCTTGTTGAATTTCCTATATTCTGAAACATACTATTTTTTCTGCATCTCAATCATACCGGTGAGACAATCGAACAAAAATACCTAATCTCAAGTGATTCATGATTGGTGTGAGATATAAATGACAACTGAATACTGCTCACTTATATGAGGGTTCCAGATATGGTGGGTTTAGAATGATTCATCATCCATTTAGGGGTTTTGATCTAGTAACTTCAGTTGGGGAGAGGGGCTCCGCACAACTAACTTTCTTTCCTAACATGTGATGGTGAAAAAATGGGGTAATGATAGGGGCATAATATTCCACCCAAATGAAGGGTATGGAGAATGTGAATTGAGATGCTGATGACTGATCGCATCACGATTCACTGCTTTATTTTACCCTTACATCATAGTTTAGCTTATTTTATATTTAAAATTACAAATATTATATCAAATTTTACATCCCATTTGATTCAATTATTAAATTTTTATCACTGTTAAAAAGGAAAATTATACTTTTTTAGTGATTTCGTTGTAGGAGAAGTTGATTTAGAGGGTCAGAGATGATCCAGAAGGAAAATGGGCCGAAATACATGGAAGCCCAAAGAAATATATCCAATATTTTGAACATAGATAGAAATAAGTGCATAAAAAGGGTTTGAAATTTTGTGGGATGAACCAAAATTCAGTGGGATACAACTCATCTTAAAAAACCCAAGCCCAATTCGGTCATCTGAGGGCCCATATGAACTAATCTATCCAGGGGACATAATCTGCACGAAGTTAAATATTTGGTTATGTATTTAGTCCATATATCACACTATAATCCTCCATTGGATGTCAAATTTGACATGAATAAATTCAAGATTCCTGCCTACAAATTTTATATCTTTTCCAAGTCAATATAAGTCCATTTACCAACCCAAAACTGAGACACAATGGTATCTAGAATTCTGGGTGCCCAAAACCACTTCCCATTTTGGCTATAAATTGGCACCATGGGCACCCCATTTTCAAGTTTGAAAAAGGAGTGAATTGATGCCGATTTGGAGTTCTATAGGAGTCCTCTCATCACCTTAGAGGTTCTAGAACTCTCTATACTCATAGGGAGAGCTCTTGAAGCAAGGATCTCTTCATTGAAGCCTTCCTCTCTTTCTCATGTTGTAATGTTTGTGTTTTCATAATAATATTCTTCATTCCTATTTTATTTTTTTTCTTTTATTCTATTTTATTCAATTATAATATTCTTTACTCATCCTATTTTTTTGGAATCAATATTAGAAATGATATTGAGTTATACTCTTTCTAAACCTTTGCACATGCAAAACGTTTCTATGATGACAATACCACCCATAGAAGAGTAGTTCTTTTTAGTAATCGATCTAACTCTAACCTTCTTCATTCATTTATTTTGAATCAATGAGATACTGTAATTAAATTAATATTATATTTTAATTTAGTTTTTAATTTAAATAAAACTAAGAAATAAATTGAACAATAAACACAAAACACATGAGTTCGAGAATTGTGTGAATTGTTAGAGTGCGATCTTAATCAGTAATACAAAACCAAACAAGATCAATTTGTAGAGTTAAAATATAATACCTAAACTAAATTAGTCCTCATTTAAAGAGTGTATATGTTACTTAATTTATCACTAACCATAACCTTAATTTATCACTAACCATAAGCTATCCTTAGAACATCAATCAAAGCAGGGTGCTACGATTGAATGTTCTGAAACTTGCCTAGGGTTTAATTTACTTCATATTTATGGTAAAGTTAATTCTCATAGGGTTTAGGGGTTAAAAAATTAGGGGATCAAAATTAAGTGGATATTAATTTAAATGATAATGTTTAATAATTAAATGAATATGTAGATCTAGATTGATTATTCCTTTTAAAAATATTTACTAAAAAAACATCTTCTCGTTGTGTTTTATTAATCAAATTTAATTTCAAAAACAAAAAATAAAATCTTCTTACAACATAATTATTCTATATTTATAAACTAAACCCCCATAATTTTAATTAGTGTTCTTATACCCTTTTATTTTATTCTCAAAATACCTTTAATATGTTGTTAAATTTACTTTCTCCTTTGAGAGATAACCTTAGTCAGCCACTCTGCTGCACCTAAGTACCAAAAAATCAATATTCATTTGATAGTGCCCACAACATTGGAATTAAATTTGGCATAATTATTAGAGAGGAAATTATTTTATTCAACTAATTAGAGGTGATTTTTTACTTTTATTTCATCCTTTTTTTATCTTCATTCTTCCTTCTTCTTCCCACCTTCTTAATTTTTGTTTGTTTTTCTCTCTCTTTATTCTTCCTCTCTCTTTTATCCTATATTATACCATCAATTGAAACTTATTATCATAATATTATGGTCTAATTTTATCAATTTATATAATTTATGAAATGATCCCATCCTGAGGATATGTTTGATCTAGACCCCGATATTGAACACAACCTTATGGATCAAATCAGAAAATCTCGATCTATGGGAAGTGTTGACATTTACCCAATTGGGGGATTCCAACACTATAAGAACATTGAAATTGGAAACATTTCTAAATAAAACCTAAAACAAGAAACAATGGCTGAAAATAATAATAATGAAGTTAATAGAACCATTTGAGAATTGGTTGCACCCGACATTAACTATCAACCAAATTGTATTGCATACCCAAATCTCAAATCAGAATTTGAACTAAAATATAGGTTAATTCACCTACTTCCATAATTTCACAGATTATCTAGACAGGATCCAAACAAAAATTTAAAATAATTTAATGCGGTTTTCTCAACCCTTAAACTAAGAAATGCCTCTAAAGATTAAATAAAACTAAGAGCATTCCAATTTTCACTTGATGAAGTTGAAAAGTATTAGATGTATTATTTACAACCTGAATATGTAAGATATTGGTATGATTTAAAATGTCTTTTATTGAAGATATTTTTCTAAAATCAAGGACCACTTCCATTCATATTGAAATATACGGTATCAAGAAAGCACAAGGGGAGTCAATGTATGAGTATTAAGAGTGATTAAATAAGTTGTACGCAAGATATCCACATCACCAAATCAGTGAGAAAATTCTCATCCAATACTTATTTGAAGGACTCACACCTATGGATAGGAGCATGGTGGATGCCACAACTAGGAGAGAATTGGTGGAAAAAACACAAGTATCCACACGTTCATTGATCGACAAGATGACACAAGACTCCGAACAATTTGGAAATCGAGGTACACCACATGTTAGGGGAGTACATTAGGTAAGTCTATACTTTATTGAAAATAATTTAATTGATACTAAGTTATAATAATTTACCACTATAGTGAGGAATATTTCTTTAAATCAAAAGACATCAAAACCTACTCCTATGAGGCCTTGTGGAATTTTCACTGAAATAGACCACCCAACTGATTGGTTCCCTAAAATACAAAAGATGGAGGATTGTGCAACAATATTCCTTAGGAGACCATATCAGTAGAAAAAACAACCACATCTCCAGAAGAAGTATGATTCATTTTCTCCAACATACAACCAATGGTGAAAGGTTCAATCAGACATGAGTTATGGCTCTGGACAAGAACAAATTCCCCATTTTTCAACAAAATTTCTAGCAATCTCTTCCTTACCAACATGGTTTCCAATAACCCCAAAGTAGATTTTAAGCCCAATCCTAAAAAAGTCAACAATAAGGGAATTCTAAACCAAAGGTAGATGATAACACTAATTACCTTTTGAAACAAATTGTTCTTAATCAATAGAATGAGATTAAGATTCAAGGTTCTGAGTTGAGGGAGTTGAAGACACAAATGAGCAAGATTACCACCACCCTCCATGAAATGGTAAGTAAGAACTCTCAAAATATACCTTCCCAACCTACTCCAAATCCCAAGGGGAATGTCAGTGCCATCACATTGAGAAGTTGGAAGCAAATGATTGATACATATGCACCTATCATTCCACCGAGATTCACCTCAACCCTAGAGATTCCCCATTCCATACCAACTGATGATAAACCCAAGTAGAATGACACAAGTAAGAAAATTATTGATTATGTTACTCATAAACCCCTTCCTTTTCCAAATATAGTTGTTCAAACCAAAAATATGGCCGAAGAGGCAATGAAAAAAGAGGTTTTGGACACATTCAAGTGTGTGGAGATAAACATTTCCCTCATTAAATCCATTAAGAAAATTCCAAGGTATTCAAAATTATTAAAAGAAATTTGTTCCAATAGAAGAGGTCTCAAGGGAAATGAGAGGACTAATCTTGGAAGGAATGTGTCAGCACTCATTACACCAACTCTATAAATTCCAACAAAGTGCAAGGATCCAGGGATATTAACCATCACATGCACCATAGGAGAGTTACACTTTTATGATGCTTTATGTGATTTAGGTGCTTATATAAATGTGATGCCTCAATTTGTATTATCATCTTTATAGGTTTCCAAGTTGAAGTTGAAAAGATTAGTGGTGCATTTGGCGAATAGAACTACAACATATCCAACATGGGTCCTTGAGGATGTACTTGTTTGATTAAGAGACACGATATTTACAGCATATTTCTACATTCTTAACATGGAATATGATTAGGTAAATTCTCATGCTCCCTTTATCTTAGGTATCCCCTTCCTTAAAACTAAAAAAACTATCATAAATGTTCCTGAGGGTACACTTTCCATGGAGTTTAGAGATGAATTTGTGATATTTAAAGTTATGGACTCCATGAAGTACCCCTCAAAGAACCATTCTTCTTTTTTTATCTCCCATTTTAAACCACCAAATAAAAACCCCATGGAATTTGATTGTACCATGCTTAGGGACATTATGAGTATTGGTTCTAGTTTGATGTCTAAGATAACTTAAACACCTATTTATAATGAAAAAACCTCTCTTAGATTTGATTTTTAAATGGATTCATATTCTAATTTTGATCATGTTCACTTTGATTATGACTTGTCTATTGAGTATGCTGATGGTTTTGATGCATTATTCCCTGATTTTGATAATGTTTATTTTGGTACTTATGTTCATTATTAATATATTTCAGTTCCTTCAATTCCTCAATCCATACATCACCCCTACATTGGAACCCAAACCATTTCCACCAAATCTAAAATAATCATACTTTCTGAGTGGTGAGAAATTACCTGTTATCATTGCTAACAATATACCTTTTGAACATGAAGATTGTTTTGAATCTTTTGAGGGAGAACATTAGGGCAATTGGGTGGACCTTGGGTGACATATCAGGTATTAGACCCTCCATTTTCATGCATAGGATTATTTTCGAGGATGAGGCTAAAATAATTAGGAATCCACAAAGGTGACTCAATACAACCTTTCTAGAAGTTGTTAAAAAAGAAGTTGAAAAATTTCTTGAGGCATGTATAATTTATCCCATTTCAGATTCCTAGTGGGTGAGTCCTATTTAGGTTGTGCCTAAGAAAAGTGGTGTTAATATTTTAAAAAATGAGATAGAGGAATTAATTCTAATGAGGGTGAAAAAAAGTTGGCATGTGTGTATTGATTATAGGAAACTAAATCAATCCACTCACAAGGACCATTTACCCCTCCCATTTATTGGTCAAATTCTTGAGAGACTAGTTGGGAAAACACACAATTGTCTCCTAGACAAACTTTCTAGATATTTTTAGGTTCCTATAGATCTAAAGGATTAGGAGAATATGGAATCCACTTGTCTATTTGGTACATTTTCCTACCGAAGGATTCTATTTGGACTAGGAAATTCCCAAGGTACCTTTTAGAGATGAATGGTGAGTATTTTTTTTTTCATATTTCATTGAGTACTTCATGGAGTTATTTATGGATGATTTTACAGTGTATGAATCTTTATTTGATAAATGTATATTTAGTTTGGGAAAGGATTTTAGTCTTTGTATTGAGAATAATATGGTCTTAAAATTTAAAAATTTTCATTCCATGGTAGAGAATGGAATTGTATTAGGTCATGTAGTGTCAAAACATGGGACAGAGGTTGATAGATATAAGGTTGATATTATTTCATCCTTACCCTATACTTTATGTGTGTGTGATGTTAGATCTTTCCTAGTGAATTCAGGATTTTATCAGCACTTCATCAAAGATTTCAGTAATATTTCTCTTCCTATATCATGATTACTTCCAAAGGATTCTAATTTTGTGTTTGATGATTCTTGTAGGGATTCATTTAATGAGGTAAAATAGTGTCTATCCACTCCATGGATCAAACATCCCCATGGTGGGACATTCAATTTGAGATGATGTGTGATGTTTCAAACTTCGCAGTTGGAGCATTCTTATCACCGAGGGTGGATGACGTTCACATGTGATTGCATATGCTTAGAGGACATTGGATTCAGCCCAAGAAAACGACACAACCACGGAAAATGAGTTTCTTTCCATAATATTTTCTTTAGATAAATTCTGTTCATATTTATTGGGTTCTAAAGTAGTTGTTTTTTCTGACCAGTCAGCTTTGAGGTACCTCTTGAATAAGCCGGATGCAAATTCTAGACTCATATGATGGATGATCCTTCTTCAAGCATTTGATATTGAGATAAAGGATAATAAGGGGTTATAAAACCTGGTGGAATACTACATGAGTAGGATTACTCACACATTAGATGTTGACACCTTGAACCGTGTACCACTTTAGGACACTTTCCCTGATGAGAATCTTTATGTACTATCAGGTACACATCCTTGGTATGCTGATTTAGTTAACTACCCTTTTTTATCTAAAATTCCTAAAAATTTAGAGAAATATCAAGTCAAACAAAATCAAAGAGTGAGTCTATATTTTATGTGTGGGATGATACTTACCTTTGGAAAATGTGTAGTGATCAAGTTATTAGGAGGTGCATTCCTGATAATGAGTTTGAGTCTGTTATGTATTTCTACCATACACATTCATGTGGAGGACACTTTGGACCCCAACAGACAACTAGGAAAGTTTTAGACTCTGAATTATATTGGCATAGATTATTCCATGATTCTCATTTGTTTTGTAAGTCATGCTCACATTTCCAACATACAGGAAAAATTTATAGGATACATGATATGAAACAAAAACCCATATTATTATGTGAAAATTTTTATGTATGGGGAATTTATTTTATGGGTACTTTTCCTAGTTCATTTGGTTTCTTATAAATTTTTGTTGTTATTGATTATGTTAGTAAATGGGTGGAGGCCAATGCCACCAGGACTGGTGATTGTCATGATGTAGTGGAATTTTTCATGGTATATATTTTTTACAGGTTTAGAGTACCAAAGGATATCATTAGTGATTAGGGGACACAATTTTGTAATCAAAATTTGGATTCCATCCTTCGTAAGTATGGGGTGACACACAAAACATCAACACCATACCACCCCAAACAAATTTTTAGGCTGAAGTTTCAAATCACGAGTTGAAACAAATTTTGGAGAAAACTGTGAAACCGAATAGGAATGATTGGAGAAAGAACTTAGATGATGCACTATGGGATTATAAGACATCATAAAAGACACCCCTCGGTATGTCCCCATTTTGGATTGTTTTTGGGAAACCTTGTCATCTCCCTGTGGAAGTCGAGCATCGGGCTTATTGGGCTATAAAGAAATGAAATATGGATTTGGACCAAGCTAGAATTCAAAGGAATCTACAAATTAAAGAGTTTTAGGAGATTAAATTATCATCATATGAGAACTCAAGGCTCAATAAGGAAAGATCAAAAGAAGATAACGATAGAATGATTCAAAAAAGAGAATTTCATATAGGAGATAAATTCCTACTCTACAGTTCATGGCTGAAGATGATGCCCAGTAAGTTGCATTCTAGATGGTTAGGTCCTTATATTGTATCTAATTTTTTTCCTTACGGTGTAGTTGAGATTATATAAGAGGACATAGGAAGGAGATTTACATTAAACGAGTAAAATTTTAAGAAATACATTGAGGGACTTCTTACTAATGTAGTTGATTTTATCACACTACATGACCCCATCATCACTTGAGAATATCAGGCTATTCCTATCCCTTTAAATTTTATATTACTTTTTCTATTTAATATTCCACATTTCATATGCACATATCATATCATAAGTTCACTTTGAGGATGATGAAATATTTTAAATTTGGGGGAGGGGAAACATTTTTGGGGTAGTTATTTAGGATTTTCATTTGTGTGTTTTTTGTGTGATTTATGTTATGTTTTTGGTTAAAATTTTCAAAAAAAAGAAAAAAAAAGAAAACAAAACTTATCATATAGCATGCTCATTTAGATATGGAATATATAAAAAATGGATATTTTCAAAATTAATTGGTGGCATGATCAACATGAAAGATTTATTCATGAAAGGGTTGATTTTTTATAAAAATTTAATTTGTCGATGATATGATTGGTTGTGTCATTATAAAACCTTTTAGATTTTGACACTATTCTTTGTGATATTTGTTCATGGTAAATTATTTCACTAATTTTTACACAAAAATTTTCACACAACCATGAATTGTGAATTTTATTTCTACTCATTTGAAGGTATATCCATGTTAGGTAAAAAAAATTCATCTTATATCAATGGTTCATGCATACGTCCGTTTCTCTTTTGATTGGTTTCATTACTGTATAGAATTAAGCTATGTGTGTGTACCTGTTATCCAACTATTTTACACCATAAAAAAATATAATAATAATAATAATAATAATAATAATAATAATAATAATAATAATAAAAACAAAAAAATATGGTTTGTGTCCTAGGAAGGTAAAAACCCACTCTTCCTCAACCATTGATCTTGTTATAACTATTACAATTGGTGTTTTGAGGAGATCAAACAAGGGTTGAGAGTTGAGTGTGAGATTAGTTCCAAGTGAAAAGTTTGAAAAAAAAATAAATGATGGGATTTATGAAATGTATAACATGTGAGGATATCTAGGTAAGAAGCTTATGGTTTGACTTTTTGGAATTCTTAAGTGAGTGGTTCTTGAAATTTGATTGCAAAGGAATGTAGAATAGGTTTAGTGAATTAAACTTGGTAGGAAGAATTATTTTACTTGATCTGAATATATTGAATAATGGGTAGAGATATTAACTTAGAATGGTTGGCACACACACACACATTGGGAATTAGTGTCATGGTATACCCATGATTTTTTTTCCATGATTAGTGTTAATCTCACTGGATTTGTTTTGGACACAATTTATGAGACAATGAATTTAAAAGTTATTGATATTGACCCTTTATGAGATTATTAATTTTCCTATATTTCCATTGTGGATTTAGGAGTATAAAAATGTATATATTGTCACAATTTTTTTGAATAAATTATATGATTTTTTTCACAGCAGTGAAAAAGGGTAAGTGCGGGGGTGTGATCACATCATGATTTACTGCTTCATTTCACCCTTACATCATAGTTTTAGCTTGTTTTTTATTTTAAATTAAAAATATTATCTCAAATTTAACATCACATTTGATTTAATTATTAAATTTTTATCATTATTAAAAATAAAAATTATACTTTTTTTGGTGATTTCGTTGTAGTAGGAGGTGATTTGGAGGGTCGGAGATGATCCAGAAGGAAAATTAGACAAACTGCATGGAAGCCCAAGGACATATTTCCACTATTTTGAACATAGAGAGAAATAATTTAATACAAAGGGTATAAAATTTTGTTCTCAAAACCAAAATTCAGTGGGCTACAACTTATCTCAAGAAATACAAGATCAATTCGGCTATCTGAGGGCCCATCCAAACTGATCTGTCTAGAGGAAAGAATCTGCACGAAGTCAAATATTTGGTTTTGTATTTCGGACATATCTCGCACTGTAATCCTCCATTAGCTGAAAACTTTGACATGGATACATTCAAAATTATATAATACAACTTTTACCTTTTTTCCTAGTCCATATAAGGCCATTTACCAACCCAAAATCAAGACACAAGTGGTATCTAGAAATCTGGGTACCCAAAACCACTTCCCATTTTGGCTATAAATTGGAACCTTGGGCACCCCATTTTCATGTTAGACCAAGGAGTGAATTTATAGAAATTTTGAGTTCTATATTATTCCTCTCATCACCTTGGAGTTTATGTAACTCTATATACTCATAGGGAGAGCTCTTGAAGAAAGGATCCCTTCATCGAAGCCTTCCTCTCTTTCTCTTGTTGTAATGTTTGTGTTTTCATAATAAAATTCTTTGTTCCTCTTTAATTTATTCTCTTTTCTTCTGTTTTATTCAATTATAATATTATTTACTCATCCTATTTGGGTTTGAATTAAGTTTTGATATGATATTGGGTTATACCCTTTCTAAACCTTTTCACATGCAAAATGTTTCTACGATGACTACACCGCCCATGGAAGAGTAGTTCTTTTTAGTAATAGATCTACCTCTAACCTTATTAATTCATTTATTTTAAATCAATGAGATAATGTAATTCACTTAATATGATATATCAATTTATTTTTTAATTTAAATGAATATAATCTAGCAATTTAACAATAAACAAAATACACACGAGGTCGAGAATTAAGTGAATTGTGAGAGTGTGATCTTAATCGGTAATACAAAACCACACATGATCAATTTGTAGAGTTAAAATATAATCCTTAAAATAAATTATTCCTCATTTATAGAGTGTATATGTGCCTTTATTTACCACTTCACATAATCTATCCTTAGAACATCAATCATAGCAGGGTGCTGCAATTTCAGGTTTCGAAGCTAGTCTAAGATTTAATTCACTTCATCTTTGTGGTAAAGTTAATTATCATAGGGTTTGGTGGTTAAAAAATTAGGGGATAAAAATTAAGTGGATATTAATTTAAATGATAATTATTAATAAGTAAATTAATATGTAGATGTATATTTATTATTCCTTCCAAAAATATTTTCTAAAAAAACATATTTTCGTTGTGTTATATTAATAAAATTTCATTTAAAAAAAATACAATCTTCTTACATCATACTTATTCTAGATTTATAAACTAAAACCCCCCATATTTTTAATTAGTGTTCTTATTCCCTTTTATTTTATTCTCAAAATACCTTTAATATGTTGTTAAATTTACTTCCTCTTTTGAGAGACGACCTTGATCAGCCACTTTGCTGCACCTAAGTACCCACAAATCATACTTCATTTGAGAGAACCCACAACAACACCTTTCAATGACATGGGATACAAGAGGGGTGACATGGAAATAGTGGATGAATACTGACCATATTCAAAACAAAAATCCCTCTATTGTTCTGTTAGGGAGGAAGACGAATGAATTAGGGCCATTTGTTGACTAAGTTTGAAACAAAGTTCCCATTAAAATGTAGTAAGAGGTCTTTCAAAGCTTGTACCTAGGATGGTAGGTTAGAAAAGATATCCTGATACCATCATCATTAGGGGTCCCATTTAGACATGGAACATTATGGGGATCCAAATCCAAGAATACACAAAGCATAGGGATGAGTTGAGGGAACATTTGAATGGATATCAATGCCCTTGGGATCACACCACCATGTTTTTGGGCACATTGAGTGGGTGTATCAATCTGAAAACTAGCCATAATGTTCCCCCAAAAGGACTTAGATGGTGTGGTAGGTGACCGACACTGAAGGGGAAAGGTCTTCTCAGGAAAGGGACTAAGATTCCTCATAGTTTCAAATCATTCCAATAGGAATAGGGGTGTGCATTTTAACATATTATAGAGAGGATGTTGAATGCACATTTTAATGTCATATGTTAAGTACCACATGATTTATGTGGTTTATGGTTACATATATTCAACCATGGTACCATATAGTTTATAATCATATGGATAGAACATGATTTAGCCCCAAATTTTTCTGATATTAGTGGGTCAAGGAGGAAAAAATGATATTTTTATAGGGCTTGGTGATGAGTCTCTCTGGATTTTTATCTCTTTCACTTATGTCCTTATTATTATTTTTATGTACAGATTGAGAGGGTGACCCAGTGGGTGGAAGTACTACTTTTTCTTCAGTTTCCTCTATATGTTTTTAACCTAACATATGCACATACCTTTTTCTTGGGTAGTTTAAGATCATGAAACACTACTACAAAAATTGGTTTATCTTGTTCTAGGGATTTAACAATGCTAGCTAAATGTTTTTTAAGACCCCCTTTGTCAGCACTCAAAAAAATGTTGTTAAAGGGGGTTTTTAATAGTGCTAAAAAAGTGCTGATAAAGCCCCCCATTATCAGTGGTTTTTTTATAAGTGTTGATAAAGGACCCCCTTTATCAATGATAGTAAAAAAGCACTGATAAGGGGGGTCTTTATCAGCACTTTTAAAAAAGAACTAATAAGGAGGGGGTCTTTATCAACACTTTTTTAGAAGTGCTGATAAAGACCCCCCTTTATCAGTGTCTTTTACTAGCCGATAAAGGGTATATTTCAAAAAAAAAAATATATTTCATTAAAAAAAATATATTCATATATAAATATATTTATATTGATATAAATATAATATATATATTTTAAATATTTTTTAAATAAGACTAAATAGGCATTTACACTTAATATATAAGATATTTAGTGAAAATGGATTATAAAAAAATAAAAATATATATTTTTAATTTATAATTTTCTAATTATTATCGAGTAATAGTAATTTAATAAAAATTTTAATATTAAAAAATCAAAAAATTAATAAAATATCTAAAATAAGTTGAAAAGATAACTCGAGCTTCAAATAGCCATAACTTTTGATCAGAATGTCTCTTTTAACTCTTCCATATATCAAATCCAAGCCTGTGATGAGATATACACCCTAGTGATCCGAGGGAACCCAATCGAATTTTTAAGGCAAAAAAAGGACCAGAAAGCCTCTAAAAGCAATTTTTTAGTCGAGATACCCACATTTTTTTATCATTCAATGGAATTTCAGCCTCGTTTAAGGGGGTATTTTTCCCATTTTTATTATGGAATGAATTTATTTTTAATTATTACATTCATATTGATATTATGGTTTTTAAATTTTATTGTTTTCCATAATTCAGTTTTATTTTTAATTAAATATATACATATTTTCTTATATTTACTTATAATAAATCAATTTTATAAATACATATATCAACATTTTTACATAGAAATGTATTTTTAAATATATATAATAAATATTTATTATTCATTTTATTTAAAGTAAATAATTATCCATTTCATTTACCATATAAAAATGCATCAATATATATATACCTATATAATTGATTTTAATATATAAACATGTGTGTGTCATTAATTAACAAATATATATGTTTATGTAAATTATAATATATGTAAATAAATACATATCCGAAAAATTTATTTAAAACAACATCTAACCATTTTTTATACTATATATATATAATGTTTATATATATATGTGTGTGTGTATTAATAAACATATATATAATTATATTATATTCTAGTATATGTAAATGAATATAATATATAATATATTTATAAATGTATTTATAAATAATTTTATAAATATATGAATAAAAAAAATATATTTAAATATATACATATAAATAAATAGAAATATCATTATACAGACAACAAAAAAACAGGGTACAATGGTAAAGACATCTCATCTTTAAAGGAGAGGTGTATGGTTCGAATCCGGGTGAGCATAGGTGGCTAAGAAATTTTCAAAGCACTGATAAAGGATTTTTGGGTGAAAATAATTGATAAAGGGGGGTGGTGTGCTGTTAAAGGGGTCGTGGAAGTGGTGATAAAGATAGAGGTCTAAACAAATAAAATATTACCCCTTTAACAGTGCTAAAAAAAGTGTTGTTAAAATGATCCTTTAATAATGCTTTTTTCTAGCACTGTTAAAGACTAACCTTTAACAACACATGTGTAGACAACACTTTATAAGTGCTATTAAAGGCCCTTTACTAGTGCTGTTAAAACCCATTTTTGTAGTGGTTCCAGTTGGACTAGTGGATGTGCATCTCGAAGGAGTGTGTGTGGAATGTGGAGCATTAACTTGGCATGAAAGGAAAACCAAGCAGGCCTAATTCCACATCAAACTTCCCATGGGAAACATTCATAATGTTTAAGGTCATAAAGTTTGGACTATGGTCTCTTAGTTTATGGTCATATATTTTGAACCATGGTTGCACATAGTTTATCATCGTGATGCTTGGATGAAAGTTTCACATGGTTTAAGGTCATGATGCTTGGACCAGAGTACCCTAGAGTATCTAGAGTGGAATGAAATAGTAGTAACCTAATGTGAATGTAAGGCCAAGTAAGGACTTTAACCTAAAAAAATATAAATGGAAAGTTGAAAATAGTTTAAGGTATCGATTCTTATACCATGAAACTAGTGCATCTTAACCCTATAAGGGAATATCCTTCTATATTTTACTAATCCCACATGAGTCATTATTGGTTTTGGAAACTAGGAGTGGTATAAAGTATTCCTCATTACTTATGGAAGTATAACAAGGGTGGAAGAAGTTAGTTTAAGAAGATACTAGTGATTCCAACCTACATAGCCATCATGCTCAGACACATAAGGAGGATAACACCATAAGTGTCTAAATTTCACTAGAGTAAAGGCAGATGTAAAGGGGGATGAATCATGAATTCCAAGATCTGTATGATAAAAATGTGTGACCGTGAGTGGGGGAAATTATTTACCATGCTTGAAACATAGGCCCCACAAACACACAAGTCAGGGATGGAGATAAAAAATGGGGAAGCCTTCTAACCATATTTGAAACATGAGACCCAACATTCATTGTTGGATATTTTTTGAGGTGTGTTCCCAAGATGGAGGGTGATCCAATATGGACATACACCATTTCCGTTAGGGGGGACTATTCATATTGGGAAGGCAATGTGGGTCCAAACCAAAAAGTATTGAGATGATGAAAAATTTAAGTGGAAAGTTATTCTAGGTGAGTCAAGCATCTTGTGGGTGTAGTCATCCTATTATACAATTGAGCATGTTAGTTGAGTGCATTGACATACAAGGATTTGGCATACTTGTATTTTTATTCATCCCATACTGGTCGTATAAGGCATCCCAGATTTATTATGAGGTAAGGCTATAGTTTAATGTCATGTGCTGAGGACATTGGTTCATATCATATTAGTAACATGATGCATTCTAAGTTTACCATAGGGTAAGGATATATTTTAACATCATGTGCTGAGGATGTTGGTTTTTTTTCATCTCATATTTATCATATGAGGCATCTAGGGTTTACCAAGGGATAAGGCAATAGTTTAACGTCATGTGTTGAGGATTTTTCTCTTTGTTCATATCGTGTTTATTATATGATTCATATTGGGTTTTTCATGGTGTAAGGATACAATTTAATGTCATATGATAAAGATGTTGGGATTTGTTCATCTCATTTTTATCATATGAGGTATCATAGGTTTACCACAGGGTCAGGATATAGTTTAATGTCATGTGCTGAGGATGTTGGGTTTTTTCATCTCATATTTAGAATATGAGGCATCCTCAGTTTAACATAGGGTAAGGCTACAGTTTAACATCATGTTCTAAGTAATTTTTTTCATTTTAAGGTCACTTATCTTTGACCACGGGGGTTGGGTATATTATAAAGGATTGTGTGGGGTGAAATAGTGATATCCTAACATGAAGGGAGGGTCAAGAAGACCCATCATCACTAAATATTCCAAGAAAAACTACACACAAGTTATAGTCATGATGTTGAAGGGGGAAAGACCCCTTAATTAGAAGGTAATGGGGGATGGACCTAGGATAGGAGATCTGAATATCACCATGTATCCCATTAGAATTTTAATCAAGACACACATAGTTTTGGAACATGTAATAGTAGATGACTCATGCTAGTGAGGGTGTTTTCCTTCATAGGTGAGGGATAAGGATGTTACACAGTTTAACATTTTACAATAGGGATGCAGACCATGAAGTTCAATGTCATTCAGTGAGGATGGTTTATATAATACTTATCATATGAGTCATCATAGATTTATATAGGGTAAGAATACAGTTTAGCATCATGTACTAAGGATATTGGTATTTTCATATGATATTTATCATATGAGGCATCCTGGGTTTACCATGAGGTAAGGCTACATTTTAACATCATGTGATGAGGATGTTGGTTTTATTCATCTCATATTTATCATATGAGGAATCTTGGGTTTATCATGGGATACGTCTATAGTTTAACATCATGTGTTGAGGATGTTGAGCATTATAGTTTAAATTCATACAACTCGGACTATGGGTGCTTATAATTTAAAGTCATGGAACTCAGACTAAGGATACAAATAGTCTATTGTCGTAATACTTGGACCAAATCTTAGAAATCTTAAATATTCATATATGGAATAAAATAGTGATAACCTGATGTGAAGAAGGGAGGGATATGGAAACCCATTGCCCTGAAAACTCTCAAGAAAAATTGTGTATGAATTAAAGTTGTCATTTTGAGGGGGAAGACCCCTCAATGAGTGGGTAGTGGGGGTGGGACCCATGACGAGAGATATGGGCATCACTACATATCTCATGAGAATAGGAATCAAGCAACACATAGTTCTAGAAAGAGGATAGGGAATTAGTTTTCTAAAACACTAGGGGTGGAGAAAACTGTGTGAATAATAGGCCATATAGGACTAGATTTACATTGTTTAAAGTCATAATGCTTGTAATTGAAGTAATGTTGGTACTTCAAGGATGTTTGGGTGGTGAAATAGAGTTGAAAACCGATGTGAAGAGGGGGGAAGGATTCCCTATACCACAAAAATCAATCCTAAAACTTTCTGTATACAATTTAAGGTCATGAGGTTCATATCAGGGGGATGACCCCAAAATAGGTTGATTATGAGGTTATACTAGGGATGTTGGGTCCAAGAATACCTATATATCCCATGTAAATATGAATCAATCTACACATAGTTCTAGAACACGACATCGTCGGTGACTAACACTGCAAGGGAAATGTTCTCTCTAGTGAGGACATATAATCATCTCATATTTGTGGTATAAGGCATCCTATGTTCATCACATAGGATAAGTCTGCAATTTAACATTTTATGTTGAGGATGTTAGTTTTGGTCATCTCATATTGGTCATATGAGGCATCCTACTACCACCATGTAGGGTAAGGCTATAGTTTAACGTCGTGTGTTGATGATATTGCTTTGTATTTTAAAGTCGTGTAGCTTGGACTATGGTGTTGAAAATAGTTTAGGGTCATAATTCATAGACCATGGTGGGAAAGAAATAGTTTAGGGTCATAATTCTTGCTCTATGATTGATACATTTTAATTTTTCATAGCATTGAAAATGGATGCTATAGTTTAAGGTAACATATATTCGACCATGGCTATTGCTTTTTAAAGTATCATAGATTTAACAATAGAGAATACAATTTATGGTCTCATAAATTTGACCATGGATACCATTGTTTAAGGTTACATATATTTGACTAGGGGGTTCATGTGAAGTACTACTTGAGAAACTTGGTGTTGGTGGGGGGTGTGATACATACCCTATTTATGGTGATTAAAGAGTATGTACCATTGGGATAGACCTAATGAATGATGTAGGGTCCTTCTCACTTAGGATCTTGTTTCATTGGATTCTTTCCTGGTATCATTGGCATTCTCATATCTAGAACCATGTCACCATATAAAAAGGAATGGAGGAAAAATTTCTTGTTTAAGTCTCACACTATCCGGTTTTTATGCCTTTACATGTTATATAATTCTTGAATATTTTTTTCTTTTAGAACTTATAACTCAATAAACCAGAATTATTCACCCTTATATAGTATCTACTGATCATAAATGGGCATCCATAGCAATAATAACTGAACCTCAATAGGTAAAACTACCTATGTTCCATACATTAGGGAGTATGGGGTCACTTGAGTGGAGTTCTAGGTTGTCATTCGGTAATCCTAGAGGGAATTTGAAATTTTATCAGCCCAAATTTTCTTATTCTAGTCTACCATCTTATAAAAAATATTAGATAGAGTCTTATTAAATGACTCAATCTATCCATTTAACTACACATGATAGTAGGAAGTATGGTTAGATAAAATGTTGTATTTTACATACAACCTTTTCAGCTCAGCAACTCAAAATTTGGAACCATTTTTCCTAAGAATGGTGTTGAGGATCCCCAATCTATTGATGATGTGGGACTTCACAAACTCAATCACTGATCATATCTTGACCTATTTGAGGGGGATGACATCTTACCACTTAGATAATAAGTCATTGGTAGTGATAATTAACCTGCACTATCAAGATATTGCTGATGGATAGTGTCCCATGACATCGATTCCCCATATAGAAAAGGGTAATGGATATTTGGCGACATGGAGAAAATTTGGTGGATGATGCACAAAATTTTTCTGGATCTGGAACACAAGATACATTTTGGTGAATTCTATGAAATCATGAACCATGGAGGGCAAAAAATAACACAATATTTGGATTTGGTGGGATAGATTTGATCCTTCTTGGTGGGATCAACATGAACCAATTTAGAACTCTCGCATGACTTGAGGAACTTCCATCCCTTAAATATAGAGGAAGAGGACTCTGTCAAATATATACCTGAAGTGGGTCTACACAAGGCCAGGGCCATATATAAGGAAAAACTACACTGCATGTCGGTGAATTTTCTCATGATCTACTTGGTCAGGCTATAGAGTTCCATGTTAGAGATACTCAAGAAAGGGGAGCCTCCAATTGGGAACTTCTTTGACTGTCTGGAAATTTAGGACCCCAATGTAGAAGCATCATCTACCAACTGATTTACCTATTGATCTTCATCACTATAAATGATGGAAGCAATGGCCCTCTGATGAACCACATGTATAACTAAATCGTCGTGGTCAATTTTCATAAGAGACATGTCCATACCTATTAATGCATCGACTTAGAAATTCTATGATCGGGGCACATGAGTCACATATATTTGGGAAGGTAACTGGTCCATCAACTCATGAGCTTGTTCTTGTAGGGGAACAAGTTCCTTTTTATAACAGTATAGTCACCACTAACCTATATGATCACTAAATCAGAGTCTCCCTTCACATTCAAGTGGGGAACATTGATCTCAAGGGTGATTTCAAGGCCGATGATGATATCCCATTACTCATCATCATTGTTACTGTAACCTTTTGATAACAAGAAAGAGTATGATAAGATTCCTGATGTAGGAGTGATGAAAACAATCCCAAGGTTAAACCTATTGAGTTTTAGATTATTGAGACTTCTACCGGTTGGGATATAGGAGGCACCGTCAAAATTCATCTACCAATAGGGAATAGTTTTATCCATATAGAAAATGGATTCATCTAGGAAATTATTATACATAGGAAGTTCCTCACAGTTTGGATGTATGGATAGAAAATATGATAAATCTTGGCCCTTGATGGACTTTTTGGATATACAATTTATATAAAAATGTTGTAGGATTACTACCCAATGTGCTAATCATCCTATCAGTATAGGTCAATTGAGCATTTATTTCAATGGATTAATGTGGAAAACTAGCTGTATCTTATGGTGCTGCTAATAATACTGTAAGTTTTGAATGACAAAGACCAGGGATAAGAAACTCTTCTCAATGGGAGAATATCTTGCCTCGATGTCGAGTATCATGAGACTAACATAATAGAAACTATTCTCCCTTCCCTCATTATTCTTCTACACAAAGAGGTTATTGAGTTAACATTATAGGGTGGTCACATAGAGTACTAGAGGCTTACCTAGGATGGGTGGAATTAAAACTTGAAGATTCAGTCAATATTCATTAATTTCCTCGAATGTGGCTTAAATATCCTCATCCCACTGGTAGACGTTTCCTTTTTTCATGATCCTTGAGAAGATATTTCACCTACTGTACATATTTTCAATAAATTTGTGGATATAGTCTAAGTTACCTTGAAGGACTTTTAGATCCCAGTGGTTGTAGGGAGGGGGAATATTGATGATAAACTTGATATTTTCTAGATCAATCTCAATTCATCTGTACCTGACAACAAATCTAGGTATTTTTTTTGGATATGATCCTAAATGTTCACTTCAAGGGGATAATTTTCATGTGATAGGAGTAAAATAATATGAACACTTTCTCAATGTCTTTGAGATGGTTTTGTATTTAGTGATATTTGACTACCAAATCATCCATGTAACATTCCAAATATATCACGAGTAATTGTTTAAATATATGATGCACAACATACTGATAAGTGGCCCAAACATTATTCAAACCAAATGGAATTAACCAATAGAAGAAGGTCCCCTAGGGTTCCATAAAGGTGGTGTCCTCTTCATCCTCAGGGGCCATCCAGATTTTATTATAACTGGAATACCCATCCATGTAGAAGAGAGCTTGGAAGCCTATCATTGTATCGATCAACAATTCTATTACCTAAATGGGAAAATCATCCATTGATCAGTGGAATTTTATATCCCTAAAGTTGATACAGACTTTGATCTATCTATTATTCTTTTATACTAGGATAATATTGGATGGACACTTCAGATATTGAACCTCCATAAAAAAATTGGTCTTAATTAGATTTTCAACTACAACCTCAACCATGATATCATAGGAAGGGTATATCTTCTAGTAAATCTGTTTAAACCAATGATGTCTTTCTAGGAGGCTGAGGTTATGGATGATGAAATGAGGATAGAGCCCTGGAATCTCTTTATATCCCCATATGAACACATCACAGTGCCATTTCAATAAAGACACATACTATTTCTACTTATCTAGGGAAAACGTTGACTAGTATTGGTCTCAGATATTCTTCGGTTCCAAGGTCTACCTGAGTCAACTCATTGACCATGGTGGAGACACCCTCTTATAATATTGGTGGGGAATCATCCAAATCCTCTTCATTGTATAAAATATGAGGATCAGAGGAGTGAGGTAGTTCTCCTAGATCCACTGACCTATGGTTGGGGTTGGAATTAGAAAAATCCTCATTAGGGAATTATTTCTCGACGGAGGCTGTGGTAACATGAGATACTAAGCCTATCCCATATAGATTTTGTCATTGAGATCTTAATTTAATGTCAAAATAGCAATAATTAGTGGACCTCTATTGGGCCATCCCTGCTCTTTGGAACATGCAATGCTGATGTGGGTTAGTATTTAGAAGGAATACCTCCCAATATACAACAAGAGTGTAATCTTCTAGACTCAATATTTTATACTCAATATAGGAGTATGAGGTGATATATGAGAACTATTTATTTTTAGAGACAATGAAGTATCTTCCCAAATCTAGGGTTGTAGTCTCTAATTGCTATATTGGAAAAAAATTTCTTTTAGATATTTCCAATGATTTATCGAGGTAGTTTTTAAATCATCATGGACATTAATTCAATCAAACCTACTGGTCTAGACCTATTTTCAAAATCTATTGTAATACCCTGCATCCATGTATCATGTCTCACAAGAGTTTAAGGGAGAAGCGTCACCCTGGATTACCCCTACTTGGCCATCGTGGGAGTAATTGAGGCAGTGATGGTAGAAAGAGGGGACTATGGCATGTAGGTGGAGCCAAGGCCTCCCTAGAAAGGAATTATAATTAGTATCATGGGATGTAACCATAAAAATAGTGATTTCTATTAGGCCACCAAACTGGATCTCTGACTAAATATTTACAAACTATTTCTACTCGCTCTTATCATAACTCTGAATCATCAGGTTAGAGGTAGTAAGATCGGTTTCTATATAACCCAACATATTAAGCATCTTGTGGGAATGATATTAATCCCAAAGCTAGCATCCACTATGTAGTAGTGTACTTCCATTCCATCAAACTATCCTGTGATATTCAATAGGTGTATGTGTCCCTGGATGGTAGCACCCTCATCTTTCTTAGAGAAGGATATGATAATTTGGAATTCCTTTACTCGATCTATTCTGCATGGTAAGCCTTAGTAGTACCTACATCAGTCTCAAACATGAGATGTTTTTTAGGTCCTTGTTCATTTCTTTCATCAGATATAGAACTTCATGAATCGAGATCCCCACTAGAATATCATCAAAGTGTTTTAATATATAATACTTTTAGGGAATAGGTAAACATATGTTTGGAATGTTACACTCTTGAATAGAGAATAGGGATGGAACTGTCAACTGAGGTACTAGGGCCTAGCTCATACTAGCCATATTCTACCACTGATTAGATAATAGAGGATAATAACCAGATAGACGAGATTGAGAATTGGACTATCATTATGGAGCTTGATGTTTTCACAATTGTGTCACACGATCAACTAAAATAGTTGGCTATGGGGGCACCCCTATCAGAGCAACCTTGGGGGTCATGAATGCTGAGACCTATGAACTACTTGTTGTCTGGTCTCATTTGTGCGAATAGTATCTCTTAAAACGGAAGCTCAGATGTCCTACCTATTAGTATGACACTGACCTCTCCTTTGATGGTGTATGCCAAAGGTGCTTAAGGGCGGTCAAAAATGATCTTCATATTTGGGTATTGAGTAATGGTCCACTTGTATGAAGGTATTAAAAAAAACATATTCCTACTCTTAATTAGTGGAAGAATCGAGGACTATGAGAACTCTGAAAGCCTCTCCCAATTTGGGAGGCATGAAATCCATAAGGGTGAGAACTAATTTTAGCACCAACAGAGGGATCTGTTCATTATGAAACTATAAGCTCTTATTTTTCTGATAACATTATATTTTTTGATTTAGAAGGTTGTGATACTAACTAGGTGTTCTATGGATCCACAATGACCAAAAGGGACACTTGTTTACTCAAACGGTGAAGAATAATGTTGTGGGCACTGTAACGCCCTGACCCCAATTACCCAAAGTCGGTGCATTATTTCATAACATTGGCATGATCACAAAAGATCAAGTCTCGAAAGACCGATTAGTTTAGTAGCCTTGGAAACACTATATACATTCATAAATGTTACATTACATCATAAAGTGAAAAAATACAATAACATGGTCTCCATAGTCCACACTCATATCTCCTTCAGACTATCCTTGTAGGTTAGTCATAAAATATTTTTTCACATCCTGGAAAAATTAAAACATAGAAAGGGGTGAGCTCATATGCTCAGTAAGGATAACAATACAACATAAACTTTCAGAAATAAACATAAACATTTAAGACAATGTATAACTAAAACAAAATCCTTTTAAACTTGAACTTCAACATAATATGGCAAAAATAAAATGAAATAATTCCATTTACTTATTCACATGGATATTCTACTAGTCGAATAATCACATGCAATATCAATAACCACTTTCATAATGATGGAATTCATAATTCCAGACTATCATAACCACGTAGCCAAGGTCTCGTGCCAAGACTACAAATAAGATTTTGTCAAGGTCTCATGCCAAGACACTAGTTTGTCTCATGAGACCTACTGATGCATCGAGGAGCTATATCGGGCTCCACCCGTCACTTACTAAGTCCAATGCATTCCTTATATGAAAAGGTTTAAACATATCATAAACCATAACATAATCGTATAACATAAAACATGCATAAAAGAAAACATAACATTTCCACATTTCAATCACAAGATATCAATACAACAAATTGATATAATAAAACCATTTTCAATACAAAAATAAAAGAAAAGTAAAACATGATATTTATTTTTCATTTAAAAAAGGTTATGGCTTGTAGAGGAAACCGAAACTCAAATAATGGTCACGACGGCGAAGAAGTCGTTGTCGCCGCATACGTACGAAAAAAAAACATTCCCTTTTGTCGTTTAGTAAAACGCTTCGTATAAAAAAGATTCATTTTGAATAAATGTAAAAGTCAAAGGGGTTTATACACTGTATAAAAGAAGGTTGTGTATAAAACAAAATATGCCTCAATGAAAGGAGATTGAGACGAAGTCCCTTACGTCGTGTCCGACTTGACTCGATCGTTCTTTAATCTCCTGAATAATGAACTAGAGTTAATTTATACTTACTTAAGAAACTTTTTCAAGTTCATTATTCCTTTTATATCACTTATTACCATGTTATGAACATTATTTAATTATTTAAGTTAATAACGGTCATTTTGTCGATCTTTGGTACTTGAGTCAAAAATAAACTTCTTATAATTACAAGTTGTTCATGTGGTAAAATATCCATTATATACAGAATTATATTCATGATGTAGATATCATATATATCATGTATATCCAGTATACAAATTCATATATAATATTACATAACATTTAGAGGTAAGAAATGAAATGCACCGTTCATGGAGACAGTAAGCCATACGTACTCATGAACGCTACTTTCATTTACATTTCATATTTAATGGAATGAAATCATAATGATATAAAGTTATATTATAATTAAAGTATAATATCATATATAATATCATTAACTCCATCCTTTATACATCCCACATATGACATTAACGATTCAAATCACTTTAAGGGGGCTGTAGTCCGCACTTCCTAAAATGAAATTATCACGTTTACCCATAATGGAAATCAAAAAGATGTGCCATAAATGAAAAATACAGAAGCATAAGGAAAACATAAACATAATATATATCATATATAAATATAGTGACATCTTAATGGCCACCATGAGAGGTGTTAAAAAAAATATTGAACAATCATCGTTTCGTGAGCCAGTAATTCGCCACCCACAGAAACAGTATGTTCTTTAACCATTAGATGAAGGTGTGTGCAAGTGTAAATAAAATCATTCTCATAAAAACATCTAAGTATATTTAATATACTGGTGTTGTTACAAAAGAAAGGAATAAAAAAAGTTTAAGGGGTTGGAGAAGCAAAATAAAACAAAAGAACATAAGAGAAGACATTACCTTAAAATCGGGTAACTCTTTTTGATTTGAGCCAAATGCTTCCTTGGGAAGACTTATGGAAAAAGTGAGGCTTCTAGGAGTAATATAGGGAAGTTGATAGAGTATTTGGGTAGAGGTTGGCTGAGCCAAATGGCTTTGAATGTGTGAATAAGGTGGTAGAGGTGGGGGCCTTTTATAAGAGGAGAGGAGGAGCACTCTTGGAAAGTCATGAAATGTTACATTATTATGAAATGATTTTCAGATTTTAAAGGTCCCAAAATTATATGTTTCGAGGATAAGGTGATAAGGGGTCTAAATATACCCATAAAATAGGTTTTAGACAAGTTTAAGTCTTATATTTTTCCTTATATTTTCATTTTATTTAAATTGTTCATTAATGAGGTAATTGCTGCATCATCATGGTGTCATAAATAAATTTATTTATTTAATTCCAAAAAATTATAAAAAAATTACCATGATGTAGGAAATCATTTTATCTTTCCAAGTAATATTTATAGTCGAAAAGTTAACTTATATAACCCCATGTAATAATTGTTTTAGTAAAATAACACATGTTTGTGACAATTTTATTTTTACTTTAAATAAAAAGTTATTAATGTCATTTTTTTACCCAAGTGGCTCCATGGGGCCCCCAAGTTTACCCATGAATTGTAGTGGTCGTCCATAACTCATACAATAAGTGTAGGACAAGTGTAAAGGTAATTTCATATTATTATAACATTATATTTACCTTAAATTACGCTAATTACCTTTAATCACGATTAATAAAACTTAAAAGTTACTATTCACCAAAAATTATTTTCATCCCATTGAACCACATTTTACTTTCTAATTACAACCATGTATGTCAAAATTTTGAAATTAAATTCATAGAATCAGTAAAGTTTCATTTAAACGAAAAAGTATTTTTTTAACTACCACTTAGTGGTTCCACTATTCATCAAAAATTGAAGTTTCTCAGAACAATACAAAAAATTCACCCTAAGATATAATTGATATTCAGAATTCAAAAATAATGTCTATTTTAAAAAATTAAAAACATATAAGTTACATTAATTAATTTTATAATTAATTCCCGCTGTCAAAACAAATAGCGTATTTTTAAGAAACAATATATATCAAAAGATTGACAATTGTTTATGTCTAATTTCAAAGTGAAATTAATTCTAATGACCACCATTGGATAAAATGGTAAAATTATATTATAATTATAATTTAAAACCACTCAATAGTATAATTTATCACTATTAATTATTTTGATTAAAAAAGTTGTTTTTAATTAAAATTTAGTAATTTTCACTATTCATCAAAATATAAAAGTTATCTGAAAAGTTCCAAAATTTCACCCTAGGCTAAATTTGATATTCCGAATCCAAAAATTAAGTCCATTCTGAAATATAAAATTTATATAATTTCAAAAAGTGGGTATTACTATTCAAAGCAGCTACTTTGATTGGTCGCGGTGTGTTAGAACCTCGAACTTGCGTACAATGCAAGCTATTACATTATTGAAAGAGAAGCGTACCATGAAAGATTAGGGTGTTACATTCTACCCTCCTTCAATAAATTGCGTCCTCGAAATTTGAAAATGTTCTTCAAAAATAAAAGGTTGAAAATAGAAAATACCTTTGTGGAAAACCCACATCGGAAATAAGGTTAATAAAATTTAGCCTTAATAAGAGGGAAAGGGAAATGAAAAAGTCACCAGCAAATTAGGGTTTTGAATAGGAGAACATTGGTGGAAATTATAGACACGTAATTAGAGGAAAAACATAAATATTTATTGAGAGTGATTGAGGTCATCAATCACAAACAAGTGTAAAATTGAGGGCCTCAAATCCATCAATCTATGATGAAAATATCATCAGTTCAACAAAACATAAGGTATGTGGATAACACATTTTTGTTTTAATATCCCTTACCTAAAGTTTAAGAATTAATTTCTTCATAGAATAAGATATATATATATATATATATACTTGACAAGTAGAATTTTATCCTTCAACTAATTTATACCTCAAACTCATCTTTCACTCAAAAAGACAATAGAACTCAAAAATATTATATTTATCCTAATTGTATAAGGTTCCAAATATTAATGCATACCATTTAGATTAGGAAAACTATTTTGTAATAACCAGGGACATCCTGTAGGCTAGTGGTAGGTAATAAAGGCCTGTCACACTATGGTTGTGGGTTCGATTCCTGTAGCTTTGTCCGACGCGATGGGTTATCTCCCAACCTGTAGGTTATCCTTTTTCTAAAACTATAGTATTATAATATTCCAAAAATAATCTTAAGAAATGTTTTAACCTTTATCCATACTATCAAAATTTCAACTTAATCCATTCCAACCTTTATAGTTATCCAAAATACTTCTGTCCAAACTCATAGTCCAAATTTTATAAGGAATGTAAACGCAATGAAGATCCTTTTTTCCGTGTAATAACATGTGAACACCTTCATCATGTATTCTTTTAAAACACTGCAACATCATGAATTACCATAAATCCTTATTTATTACATTCATGATCCCTTATTCCTTATAGAATACTAGATATACTCCTTCTATCCAAAAATGTATACAATTCATTAATCAGTTTCAAGGAAGTCAAGAATATCCAATATAATTTATCCAAATCAATCATGTATTATTATAAAATCACAATCTCAGTATCATAACAATATTATGGTTTATCTTTCTCTCAACCATATATTTTCTAAAAATTTAACCTGCTATTGAGTCACTTTTCTTGGTTCCACACAATCTCAAGTCCTTGATGAAATAGCACTGCAATACAATCCTTATATAATCCATAATTATTATAATCAATACATCATTGATACATCACTCAAATAACATAATTATTTATTAACAACATAAGAACTCTAATCATTCATCCTCATTTGTGGTAGTATCATAACTTGATTATTATCCAATAGCATCATTTGAGGCATACTCTGATGATTTAGACATTGGTTTGCATAGTGTCCCCACTTTTTGCAGATGAAGCATTGTACATTTGAAAACTTTTTATTACCCTTGCAGTCACGCACTTGGTGTCCTTTTTCTCCACACTTATAAAAAACCCCCATTCCCTTCAGGCAAGTTCCAAGGTGTTTCTTCCCACAATTATCACATATTGGAAAATTCTTCTTTTCCCTCTTCCCTTTATCCATCTTTCTCTCTTCCATCCTTTTCTTCTCTTTCTTCCCTTCAAATCCATAGGACTCAGAGAATTATTTACTTATCTTATTAACACATGATACTATTTCTTCATATGTTGAGAATACACGGGAGACTATTTACCTTATAAATTTTGGCTTAATACCGTGAAAGATATGATCCTTATTACTCTTTGGATCATATGTATTGCTGGAGTTCACATTCCTTCTACTGGGATCCATTTCTATACAATGGCATAAACTAGGTTAGTTTATAAATTTCAATGAATAATTCTAAACTTGTAAAATACTTAACGTAAATTGAACGGTTTATGGATATAATACATAATCACAAAAAAAAAATGTTTTCTTTGAGGAAGTATATACTCATAAACCCTTCATAATGGTTTGTAAAGAAATCATGAATTATCCTAAGCATATCCCCCGGGAGTGTCTTAACCAAGAGTACAACAAGGCCTGTTGTCGTGCACCAGTTCCCGTTCGAGTCTAGCTCAACGCGGTGTTTTCGGGTTTTACCCCTAGGTACATCTGTGCCAGAGCTGCCTCTACCTGCTCGTATCCATATAGGGATATATTGCTCTGAAAAATCACAAAATCTCTATAATACCAAAATTATAGGAAGTTCTTCTATACTAATCCTCAAAGTCTATCTTAGGGATATGTGATCTAATCAGAGTTTTTCTAAATCTAGCTTCCAAGGTTAGTACTAAACTGCCTCTGATACCAACTGTAATGCCCCGAACCCAGTTACACAGAGTTGGTGCATTATTACGTAACATTGGCATGGTAAAAAAATATCAAGTCTCGAAAGACCAATTAGTTTAGTAGCCTTGGAAACACTAGATACATTCATAAATGTTACATTACATCATAAATTGAAAAAATACAATAACATGGTCTCCATAGTCCACACTCATATCCTCTTCAGACTATCCCTACAGGTTATACATAAAATATTTCTTCACATCCTAGAAAAATTAAAACATAGAAAGGGGTGAGCTCAGATGCTCAGTAAGGATAACAATACAATAGAAACTTTCATAAATAAACATAAACATTTAAGGCAATGTATAACTAAAACAGAAGCCTTTTAAACTTGAACTTCAACATAATATGGAAAAAATAAAATTAAATAATTCCATTTAATTATTCACATGGATATTCTAATAGTCAAATAATCACATGCAATATCAATAACCACTTTCATAATGATGGAATACATAATGCCAGACTATCATAACCACATAGCCAAGGCCTCGTGCCAAGACTACAAATAAGATTTTGTCAAGGCATCGTGCCAAGACACTAGTTTGTCTCATGAGACCTACCGATGCATCGAGGAGCGATAGTGGGCTCCACCCATCACTTACTAAGTCCAATGCATTCCTTATATGAAAAGGTTTAAACATATCATAAACCATAACATAATCATATCACATAAAACACGCATAAAAGAAAACATAACATTTCCAAATTTCAATCACAAGATATCAATACAACACATTGATATAATAAAACCATTTTCAATACCAAAATAAAAGAAAAGTAAAACATGGTATTTATTTTTCATTTAAAAAAATTTATGGCTTGTAGAGGAATCCAAAACTCAAATAATGGTCACAGCGGCGGAGAAGTCGTTGTCGCCGCATACGTACGAAAAAAATATTCCCTTTTTCCGTTTAGTAAAACACTTCATATAAAAAATATTCCTTTTGAATAAATGTAAAAGTTAAAGTGGTTTATACACCGTATAAAAGAAGTTTGTGTATAAAACAAAATATGCCTCAATGAATGGAGATTGAGATGAAGTCCCTTACCTCGTGTTTGACTTGACTTGATCGTTCTTTAATCTCCAGAATAATAAACTAGAGTTAATTTCTACTTTCTTAAGAAACTTTTTCAAGTTCATTATTCCTTTTATATCACTTATTACCATTCTATTAATATTATGTAATTATTTAAGTTAATAACGGTCGTTTTGTCAATCTTTGGTACTTGAGTCAAAAATAAACTTCTTATAATTACAAGTTGTTCATGTGGTAAAAAATACATTATATCCAGAATTATATTCATGATGTAGATATCATATATATCATATATATCTAGTATATAAATTCATTTATAATATTACATAACATTTAGAGGTAATAAATGAAATGCACCGTTCATGGAGACGGTAAGCCATACGTACGCATGAACGCTACTTTCATTTCTATTTCATATTTAATGGAATGAAATAATAATGATATAAAATTATATTATAATTACATTATAATATCATATATAATATCATTAACTCCATCCTTTATATATCCCACATATGGTATTAAAGATTCAAATCACTTTGAGGGGGTGGTAGTCCGCACTTCCTAAAATGAAATTATCGCGTTTACCCATAATGGAAATCATAAAGGTATGACATAAATGAAAAATATAGAATCATAAGGAAAACATAAACATAATATATATCATATATAAATATAGTGACATTTTAATGGCCACCATGATAGGTGTTAAAAGAATATTGAAGAATCATCATTTCGTGAGGCAGTAATTCGCCACCCACAGAAATAGTATGTTCTTTAACCATTAGATGAAGGTGTGTGTAAGTGTAAATAAAATACTTCTCATAAAAACATCATAGTATATTGAAGATACTGGTGTTGTTACAAAAGAAAGGAATAAAAAGAGTTTAATGGGTTGGAGAAGCAAAATAAAACAAAAGAATATAAGAGAAGACATTACCTTAAAATCGGGTAACTCTTTTTGATTTGAGACAAAGGCTTCCTTGGGAAGACTTATGCTCGAAGTGAGGCTTCTAGGAGTAAGAGAGGGAATTTTAGAGAGTATTTGGGCAGAGGTTGGCTGAGCCAAATGGCTTTGAATGTGTGAATAAGGTGGTAGAGGTGGGGGGCCTTTTATAAGAGGAGAGGAGGGGCACTCTTGGAAATTCATGAAATGTTACATTATTATGAAATGATTTTCGGATTTTAACGGTCCCAAAATTATATATTTATAGGATAAGGTCATAAGGGGTCGAAATATACCCATAAAATAGGTTTTAGAAAAGTTTAAGTCTTAGATTTCAACTTATCATTTCATTTTATTTAAATTGTTCATTAATGAGGTAATCGCTGCATCATCATGGTGTCATAAATAAATTTATTTATTTAATGCCCAAAAATTATAAAAAAATTACCATGATGTAGGAAATATTTTTATATTTCCAATTAATATTTATATTTGAAAAGGTAACTTATATAACTCCATGTAATAATTGTTTTAGTAAAATAACACATGTTTGTGACAATTTTATTTTTACTTTAAATAAAAAGTTATTAATGTCATTTTCTTACCCAAGTAGATCCATGGGGCCCCCAAGTTGACCCATGGATTTTTTTGGTCGACCATGACTCATAAAATAAGTTTAGTACAAATGTAATGGTAATTTCATATTATTATAATATTATATTTACCTTAAATTACACTAATTACCTTTAATCACGATTAATAGAACTTAAAAGTTACTATTCACCAAAAATTATTTTCATCCCATTGAACAACATTTTACTTCCTAATTACAACCATTTATGTCGGATTTTTGAAATTAAATTCACAGAAGCAGTAATGTTTCATTTAAACGAAAAATTAGTTTTTTAACTACCACTTAGTGATTTCACTATTCATCAAAAATTGAAGTTTCTCAGAACAATACCAAAAATTCACCCTAAGCTATAATTGATATTCCGAATTCAAAAATGATGTCTATTTTAAAAAATTTCAAACATATAAGTTTCATTAATTAATTTTATAATTAATTCCCTCTATCAAAACAAATAGCGTGTTTTTAAGAAATAATATATATCAAAATATTGACAATTGTTTATGTCCAATTTCAAAGTGAAATTAATTCTAATGACCACCATTGGATAAAATGGTAAACTTATATTCTAATTATACTTCAAAACCACTCAATAGTATAATTTATCACTATTGATTATTTTTATTAAAAAAGTTGTTTTTAATTAAAATTTAGTAATTTTCACTATTCATCAAAATATAAAAGTTATCCGAAAAGTTCCAAAATTTCAACCTAGGATAAATTCGATATTAAGAATCCAAAAATGAAGTCCATTCTGAAATATAAAATTTATATAATTTCAAAAAGTGGGTATTACTATTCATAACAGCTACTTTGATTGGTCGCGGTGTGTTAGAACCTCGAACTTGCGTACAATGCAAGCTATTACATTATTGAAAGAGAAAAATACCATGGAATATTGAGGTGTTACAGACATGATAAAGAACTTTACAGGAAATCCAATCATCATATTTATATTTACCTCAGTTTAGAGCCTATTCCCATTAATTAGAGTATTCATTTACACTATCAAGATCTGTAGATACATGCACTGCCTGTGTTGGTGCATAAACCAATGTGACTAACTCACAGAAAATTTGATCTTATGGCTAATATTTGAAGATGAAAAACTCTTTGATAGTGTGCCCTCAGATTCTATGATATTGACATAAGTTTAGGTGATTAGAGAGGTTAACTTTATCAATACTCCTATATTCTAAAATCTTCAGGATCCCTTTCTCCAGGTCATATATTAAATTCCCTGAGACCTATACATCCTTAAAGGTGTAGGTATTTTTTTTCCTTTCTAAAAAGGGAACCCTAGGTGCTTAGTCCTAACGGGGGTCCTGGGAATCATTTTTACAATGAGGTTATACCTGGTAGGGTTTTTTGGTTGCTGAGATATTCCCCAATGGTGAGGTTTATCCTGTAGTGGTACCTAATGGTAGACTTGTTGTGGTGCCTCTATATGAATAGTAGCAACCATATATTCTTTCAGTGGTCTTTGTGCGGGGACCAGAAGAGGTAATGGGAATGACTTTTGCTTTTCCAGTTATAAGGTTTCTTCTAAATGTTTTTCCCTTTCGGTGAATTCATGGAATTTTCTAGGCCATCTAAGAGTAATAAGGGTGGGAGCTGTCTTATATTAGACCTTATCCACACACATTGTCTACAACTATTATTGGGAAATCTACATACCGAGGGAGTAGAAAATTCCCTTCCACCAAGAAATGAATTCAACAACTCATTCACTAGGTCCCTATTTACATTTGGATAGGTTGATGATAATAGTATTGCATTAAGTGGTGGTGAACTAATAGAGGAAGTACCTGTGAAGATCTTCCCAGATGATGATAGATCCTGGGAATAACTGACTGTACGAGGTGAAGGAAGATACTTCAAGGGTCTGAAAGAAGTAGAAGATCCTTGTAGAATCCTATTACTATATAGTTTCCAGCATTGAGCCACATTAGGAGGAAAATAGGGACAAGTTTTGTAGTGGATCACCTGTTCCATTGAATGAATATACACTTGGTTTGCTGAACTCTAGTGGAAAGAACACCTAGTACACCCATGTCGAGTACGAATTCCCTTCTGGTGGGACATCAACCTAATGAATCTTCAAAGTTTCAAGGTGGTCAATAAGAGAATCTATCATATCATCTTGTTGTGGGTTAGTGTTCACAAATTCTATGATTTGATTGGTGTCCCATGAGGCATAACAGTCATGGTCCCTTGGGGGAGAAGTGCATTATTTAGGAAAATTAGGTGGTTCATATCTTATCCTCATTACAATGCCACCTGTCTCAATCCTGTGTGCTCTTTCAAGGAGAAATAGCTACTTGATAGGAGAGGGAACAAAGTACCTTACAACATTGTCTCACCCATTATGATGTTCAATAATAATTTTGGCCGTAATCCTCTTTTAGTCTTCAATATCTTAGAGAAAAGCAACCATACTAGTGTCTTACTCTATTTATCAAACTACCTAATACATTTTTATAGGGTTGGAAACCCCTTTAATTTTTTCAAGATCATGAAATAAGGTAATATATAACTCATTGGGGGAATCCTTAGACCCAATGCATACTTTATCAGTGAGTACGAAAATTGGCCAATGGATCTGCCTAATACTGAGCCTCTAATTAGAGAAACTTTTCTCCATTGCATCCCATATTGTCGCTCTGGTTCATCTAATCAACTACAGGGTTAGTTTTGATTAAAATTATGGTCATAGTAGGTGGTGGTATGTTCTTGACACCAGCAAGATGATTAGTCTAATAATAATATTATTTCTTTGGAAGGGGATAAAAGTGGAGGTAATCATACTACCCCCATCCCCTGATCTAAAAATGGGGTGACATCTCTCTCATGATTCTTCAGAGCATAGTGATACTCTTAATGAAAGTATTATAAAATGTCTAGTGAGAACCATAGGAATTAGGGAACCAAGCCACTGGGAGAAGTGCAAGGTCTATCCTCTGGAATTGTTGATGGATGACCTCAAGGTTCTTAGGGCTCCCTAGATAGACCATATAGAAGTTTTGGATGTGGTTAAGTGTCATCAAATTTTGTTTCGAAGACATGAGGCCTAGAATTCAGTGAGTATCTCTGAGATAGTAAAGTGTAGGGTCACAGGTGTCCAAAAATCAACTAGTAGCTAGTTGGAGGCTAGGATTTCCAAAAAATATTCCACTTGTTGATTATCAATGGTAGAATCCAGTTTCTGATCACCCCAAACCCTGATTATCGATAGTTGGGAGACCAAGGGTGACAATGAAGAGGACCTTCCCTATTTCTAATTATCTAGAGGGGGGAATATTCTTTCAATTCATCCACTACATATTGGAATGTCTCTCATAGGTGCATCCAAATTCAAGATTATATTCATATAGGATGGGAATTTTATGAACTCCTTATATGTGAGAGCAAAAGAATCTATTTGATTATCAATAGAGTGATTACAGTCATTTGGGGGCGTCAATCCTAAACCTAACATCTCTCCAACTCCTAATGTGGAGTCATATTGAAGGGAAGATGATAGAAGAAAAGATGGTTATACTGTGAGTCCTTGTACGGAATCCGAAACATCCTTCACCTACAGGTACCTATGGAGGGATTTTGGGATCATATGGACCTTAGATTCTAGAATGGTAAGCTTCATCTAACAAGTTTCTTCCCTTATTTCTAGTGGTTGGAGTGGAATTACTTATATTGAGTCATCTGTCACCTCATAATATGAGAGGTCGATAGTGATATAAACTTTTCCATGTTCCTCCCTTAGATGGCATGGGATCTCTCTGAGTATGATCCCCTAAGGGTCACGAGGGTTCTTTTCACACATATTATGTCCAATTCCATGTGCACAACACCTGTGGTGTAGGGAGGACCTCTACAATGGAATTCTTCATTGTAGGGTGGAACATGATGGTTTTCTGTTGTTCCCCTAATGGGGGGAGTTAACCCTACTTACCTGGTGATAAATTGGGGTCTCGATACCAAATGGGAAAATACGGGCCCTATCGTGTTGAATGTAAGTGTAGTATGACATGTGTCGAAAGTGGTGATGGGAACTGGAACTGATGAGTAGGCCTCTTATTGGGGAAGGTTTTTAACCTTCTCTTGACATTGGTGTTAGGTGCTCTGGACTAGGGAAAGTAGAGAAGTGGAGATATCAAACTTCCCATTGGCCTGTGGTATTAGTTAGTGTCGTTAGCATGGCCAAGTAGGATCCCTCTTGGGTTGATCTATGGTTGTGGTAGTTTTTGATGCAACTCATGTGTCCCCTACCTCCTTGGTGTATAGGAGAGAGACTTTAGACTGTTCTGGGGAAAGGATTCTGAAATGGATTTCTATAGAGATCAAGGTATTTTCCCCCTACACGAGCCTTGGGGAAGTGATATCGACGAGGTAACAATTCTTCAATGTCCTATCGGGCCATATCCTTGATTAGGATAACCCCTTTCTATTCATAGTGATGAACCAAGGCATTAATGACCCTATGTTGAATGATTTATGCGGGTGAGATGGGGAAAAGGTGTCTGATAACTATGGAAGTATTAGACATCGTGGAAAGATTTTATTCACGTGGGATTGTCTCACTATCTATTATATGCCCCCACTCCTACTAGTGGGGGGTCATCATTTGTTTTCATCAGCTTGACACCTACATCATGCATGAATCCAGCCGTTAGTACATGCCAGATAAAAGTGATGACCAACATTACAAAGACTATTTTTCCTTTCCAAAATGACCCCAAAATGGAGTAAGGATCTTTGTTGTTGATGTCTCATACCAGAAATTCCCAAAATCTCTCATTCATCCTTGGTTATGGGAGAAAATGTCTCATAGGACCCACCATACTGGTGTGGTGAGCCTGGTGCTGAATGTCTGGTTCTGGTGATATCCAAATCTTGTAGCATCTAACATTTATGACCTACTCTTGGTTGAAGGAGAATAGTTTTATGTTGGGTTCACTATTTTATTTTCAAATGCTTTTCCATCGATACCTTGAGTATTTAGTCATGTTTTGATGATGTGCATCCTTTCTCTTTAGAGTGATCCATGTCTAAGCACTATTCATGACTCCCTCTAGGGTTATTCTTCCCCACATTCCTTCTTTCTAAAATTGGGTGGTTCCTATCACTATTTTTGGTGATATCAGCTCCTTGATTGAAATGGAATGATGATATGTTAGATCATTCCTCCATGGATTTATACATAGATATCATTACCTAGTTGGGGTCTCCCTCATATATTTGAGTCATGTTCATGAAATGTTTTCCTGTATCCGTCTTGAGATAGACACTGGTTAATCACATTGCTTCTATCTCGATAGGGCAGTAACCTACAGTTGGAGTAGGTGGTGACGTTGGACACATCTAGACATCATTGGATGTTTTGCATGTTGGGAACCTATAAAGAATTACTCTTTTGAAGTAGAGAACATATAATATATGTGGAATATTAGGCATGGGACCCAAGGCATGCCATGTATATCACAATGTACTTTGTGCCAGAGGTGTGGGGATTATAATATTTTTTACCTCAGGCATTCCGTTTTTGTTGCATGAGGTAGATATTTGGAATCATCTAGTGGGGTCTCAAATTTAAAGTCTTATGGGGACAAGTTTTTCATGGATTTAATGTGATTTGGTGATATATTGTTCATAGATTTAATGTCTTATGAAGAAATATTGGTCATAGATTTAACATCATGTAGAGATAGATTGGTCACAGATTTAACATCCTATGGAGACAAAATAGTCTTAGATTTAAAATCCTATAGAGATATATTGGCCACATATTTAACATATTGTAGAGATATATTGGTCATAGATTTAATTTCCTATGGATACATATTGGTAATAGATTTAACATCCTTTGGAGAAAAATTGATCATAGATTTAATTTCCTGTGGAGATAGATTGTTCACAGATTTAACATCCTATAGAGATTGATTGATCACAGGTTTAAAAACCTATGGAGATAGATTGGTCATAGATTTAACACCATGTAGTGACAGATTGGTCACATATTTAACATCCTATAGAGACAGATTGGTCATAGATTTAACATCCTGTGGAGATAGATTGGTCACAGATTTAACATCCCATGGAGATAGATTGGTCACATATTTAACATCTTGTGGCGAAAGATTGGTCATAGATTTAACATACTATGGAGATAGATTGTTTAGATATTTAACATCCTATAGAGATTTATTTTTCATAGATTTAATATCCTTTGGATATATATTGTGTGTTTTCTAGAAGGGGATGATTATTACTCAGGGTTTGTTACCTTCTAAAGAGAGGCATACAAATTTAATGGTGTCATTGGAGGATTTGGATTAAACCTCAAGGAGGTATCCCAGATGTTTTTGGATGTTGAGATTAAACCTGATTAAGGAATCCTACATACACTATTAGTAAACAGGGATCAAAACACATATAGTTCAATGTCACAATTTGAGGTCTTATGACAGGACCAGTCCATGCAGTTTAAGATAATGCAATAAGGATGCTCGTGTCATGAAAGGAGAAACCTTAAGGGATGGTGTACACATAAGGGTTTCTTGGTGGTTCTGGATGTAGGGTGACATCCCTTTATAGGGGAAGGAGTGGAATAACATGATGATTATACATGGGGTATCCCATTTTCATCACACAGGGTAAGTCTAAAGTTTAATTTCATGTGTCAAGGATGTTTTCAGGAAGTTTAATGTCATATGACTAGTACATTTAACTATTAAGTATTACATCTTGCAGATTGGACGTGGGATGGGCCTACACCCAGGGAGATAATTTCCAATTATGAGAGGAAGATATGATATAATCTCTTCCTATTGGGAAAGGTGGGTAGTTTCCCTCTATGATGTCACCTTTAGGGATTACATACCTATTTCTCGTAAGCCTCTAAGTGGGCCATGACATAAACACTGTCAAGGAGGAGTGGCAGTCATGGGTCCCAATGTTAGGTTACTTATATTTAGGATAAATAATAATTAAGGTGCCTATTATTAGGAGAAAAAGGAAATGTAATGATCTTGTACACACTTGAATCAAAGGGTGTGGACACTGGGGTTAGTGATACTAGTCACATGTGAAGTTGGGGTGCAGATGAATCGGTTTTGGAGAAGTACAAGGTCCATAGGAACTCAACTCTAATGAAAGGGTATTTTTTGAAAGGAGGAACCATGGGGAGGCCTAGTGGATGGGTTTATCAATGATTGGGGATTCACAGTGGTTGAAGTATTCATAAATAGAAGGTTTCTCACAAAATATGATGTTTTATGAAAAAGGTGACCATGCCTCGGAGATAACTCTTAGTTACTATGGGGTTGGTTTTGTGAAGGATAATTATCTAAAAAAACCCCAAGAGACATAATGGGATTTATAATTATGAAAAGGATACATGACTTTATGAAAGGAATCTTTATAATGGGTTGATGACCTCAAAAACCCATGGGAGGCAGTTTCATGAAAGATGGGTTCCTTTGGAAATTTATCTCCCCACTTGCTTATGAATCTTCTAAGTTTCATGAATTCATAGGTTTTCTCGAAATATGAAAGGTCATATCTCTTTAAATGGTGGATATGGGGTGTTATTTATAGGCCCAATAGAGGTGTGGTAATTGATTTCATGAAATATAGAGGCTTTCATGGAATATTATGATCTTCATGAGGATATGGGGTTCTTTGAATCAGATTTACGCTACAAAGAGGTTACCACATCTGGTTTCACATGGATATAAACTTTTGTGAACCAGATTTATGCTGTGTGGAGGTTACTGCCATAGGTTCTACATGAATGGTGAATTTCATGAACTAAATTCATTCACGAATCTATTGACCTTTGTGAACCAAGACCATAAGTGTATTTTTAGCATTTTTGGCCCAAATTTTCCTCAAACCAGTCATTCCTTCCCAAATCTCTCCCATGAAATGTGATTTTGATAATAAAAAAAAATGATGTGTGCTCATGATTTAATATATATTAATATTTTAAATATATCAATTCAGGGGTCTTGTTATGCTCTAAACACAACACAAACTTTGAGGATAATCCATAGATACATAAATAAATATTTAATGGAATAAACAAATAAAACCGTAGATATTACATTCACCCATACTTAAATACATTTCACCCCATAAAGAGAAATCTACACAAAAATGTGGGGGTACTAATCCCACATATGAATCTCAAGCTCCTAGGAGCTCTCATGCATGCTCATGTACTGCCAAAGTACTTGAACCAAAATAATTATTCATCCATGAAGGTTCCTCTCCTATTGGTCCTTGGTCGCCACTAGGTACTCTAAAAATATGGATCCATATTCAATGTCTATATCACCACAGTTAATTAAATATAGTGGGTCATGCACATATCTCCTCATTAGTGGAACATAGAAGATTTAGTGCACTATGTACAACTGTGGGGGTAAGGACAAGTGGTAAGAAACCTCACTACTGAAGTACCCCAAGAAAGACTAACTACTGAGAGGGGAGGGGTGAATCATTGGTTTATTTTTAAGAATTTATTTTCTTTAAAATTCAACCTATTGAATTTTTTGAGGTTATCAATCCACTCAATATTATCTCTTAATATTATCTTGTGTGCAGTAGTAATAATAGAGAGAGAGAAGCACAAAATATTTAAAATGTTTGGCAAAAATCCTACTTCATGTTGCCACCGGTTATTCCCTCCAGTTTTAGATTCTTTACCATCTCCACAAGTGAATACAATAGCTTAGGATCTAACCAAGAGAATCTGTTTGCATTTGGATCCAACCAAAATACTTCTTGCTCTATTTCCAACTAAGAGACTCTACTTTCTCCAAGATCCTACCGATAGGATTCACTTACTCTTGAAACTGAATGGATGGCTTCACCTCTATTTAAGGATTGATCCACTATAGAATGATTCTATAATCTTCATACATGATATTGTATAATATGAATTTATCATGTACCCATTCAAGTATCTTAAACATTCTCTGAAAATCCTGTTGGCCTTTCTTAAATAATTATGACCACTTGTTGATAATCAGTTACCTCAGTGCAACACTGCTCAGGATATGATTCCTTATAAATGAAGACATAATATCACTTGGATGTGTGTAGGTTTTTCTAACTAGTTCTTCAATTATATTATGCAATAATAATCCTTTCACAATATCATATCTCTTCTTCTTAAATTTTGAACTTAAGCACACTTCATGCAAGGAATTCATGGAATCCAAAACCTTAGTTAGGATATCTCAAGAGTGTGCATGATCATGAATGAATTCATGCAAGTGATACCTATTTCATGTAAGCTTGAACACACACTATATAATTATATTACTTCACACACACTTGTGAAAGAATGTTCAAACCACACTTCTCACTTCTTGAGTCTCAATTCATGCACTGCATATATTGTGTAAGAACCTATTCAAGCCCACCAAGTATATAGGATGCACACACTATTCATTTTTTTCTTTCATTATAACCCAAATGGGTGTTAACTATTTATGTGTAAAAAATCATGTTCATGAGACATAGTGTAAGTGTACACTGTCTCATTGTCTCAAACTCCTTCTCAAAAGACATGTAAGCTACTTTATGCAATCCTTCACACAAGCACTAGTTCTCATCGTTATTTATGAAAACCATGGAGATTTGTATTGAATTATCCCAAGTGGATTCATAGAACGAAGTTATTCATGAATCTATATGTTTTTTCTTAGCACAATTCAAATTATCATAGCCTTCGTATCCTTTATGAAAGTAGTAGCTATGTGGAACCTCTTCCCTTCATGAACCAGGGAGGATCATAGTGATTTGTTTCTTTGGAAGTGATATCCTCTATTAGTATTAGAATCATAACCATGGGACTTGGTTCATAGATATTTATAGTCAAGGAAAAATTACTTACAATGCATCAACCTCTACCATTCATGTTTATTCAAGGTCTCATTCACATCTCTACTTTTTATACCATAGATGGAATACCCAAATTGTTTAGAATTACTCAAATATATACTAAAAAACACAACATCTTCACATATATACTTTTTGGTGAGTTCCTCCCATGAATACAATTAGGATCACATGCTTCATATATTCTGATATCTAAAAGATCACCCATAATCAAATGTCATCTACAACTATCATTTGTATTTAACCAAGGAAATTTCTTCGATTTATCATATGCATAAAATATGAATATTTCATTCATGGATTTCCATCATATCATATCCTAAAAAACATATCCAAAGAACATTTTTGGTAGCCTTTGGTTAATTATATAGAGGTTTGATCATCAACTCTAGTGTATTGGGAACATTAGACATTGAAGAGGTAGAGGATGACCAGTGAGAAGGAACAAATGGCTGAGATCAACTGCATCATGTGGCTTGTGTTCTATTTGTCATTTTAATTATATAGGAACAATGTGCACAACTCCCCCATCCCACATTGATATGAACATGGAGCTCCACTATGGTTTATCAATTAAATACTCCCACCATACTATTTAAGCTGGATTATGTTGATCATCACTAGATCAAACCCATACCACACACCACCATGGTTCTCTACACCGGTGTAGCCATCGACTCACCTTGTTTTCCTTACACATGAGTGTTCCTCCTTAGGGATTATACATGGAACCTACAAACCTTTTTCCCACATCATGCCACCAGCGAGATGGACTTGGATGAGTTCCCTTGGTGTGGTAGACCTATTTGTCCCACAGGAGATGAGGTCAATCCTAGATAAGGATTTTTAGTAGGTTTACCTATTTTTAAGTAAAGGACACCATAAAAATACTTGGTAAAATTCAATGTATAAAATAAAATACTAAGCCTTACTCAAAGATGGTGACGAATGAAAACCTATTCTCTCCTCCCATTTCTTCTCCATGAATAATATATAAATATATTTTGGCATGGACTTCATTAACTCATAATGAAAATGAATATTTTCATGGTATTAACGTGTATTAATAAATGTACAATAATCCTTAGTACATGTCTTCAATATTTAATACCACTTCAAACAAGCATCAGATTTTCCAAACACACATTTAAACCTTATTGATAACAAATGAAAAAATGGTCCCAATAATCCCCTTCTTGTATTTTTTTTGTTAATGACTCCTTATCACATGGTGAAAGAGTCAATATATGTGCTCAACACTTTTCTCCCACTTATTGGAAATCAAATAAAATAGTTAAGGAGGGTTTTCTCAATAACATGTTCTCCTATATTTGAATATTATTTCTTGAATATTTCTAAGAGGGATGATATCAAATGGTTTTTCTTATAAAAGAGTTTTTAGTGAATCAAATATAATTCTACTTACACTAAACCGATGTAGAAAATAAGAAAGATATGACCTTTGTTTTCAATGTTGTCCATAAACAACCATGCATATGAAATCATGCTCAGAATGTCTCAATTATCACCCAAGAGGTTTTAAATAAACATATTTATAAATGAAATACTAAATACTACACATACTCAAGAAATAAATCATAAATTTCTTTTGAAAAGATAAAGTCACCCCTTTGTCTCATTTTTTCATCAACCAAGCACCCCCCTTAATAAATATGATTTAAAAAATTAATAATGAGGGATGGAAGTGTGATTGAAATACCCCATATTCCAATTTTGAATCCATTCCAACACTTTTTATATTCATTCTCAAAGTTTCTCCCCCTTAAGGGATGATTCTATCTCCATAAATTCCTTTAATATTATTAAAAAATCATATATATAATAGGGAATAAGGAGGGGAATCTTGGTTTTTCTGAGGAAACATTTATACTGAGAGGTTCCTCTCAATATAGGCCATTATTTTCTACTAATCTGAATATGGATATATTCCTTTAAACTCTTATTTTTATTTGGAGACTCAATTATTTAAGTATCTTCTTTATTCCCTTATTATTTATGTTAAATAAAATTTTCATACTTAGTATTTTGGATCTTCAAGTTTCCACTTGTGGATAAATTCTCATCAAATTTCTCCTCTTTTTCTAAAACCAATTTTTTTCCTTTGAATTTAAAATTTTTCTCATAATCTTCTAATTGTTTATCTAGTTTTAATTGATGTTTCCAAAAAACTAGTCAGTTTGTATTGAAATTTTAAATCTTCTCAGAGTCTTCAATTGACATGAATTTTTTTCTTTTTAAACATATTACCTTGAAAAATATAGGGAACTTCTCCTGACAATATTTTCATTCATACCTCATCCATGTTACCTTCTAGACTACATATACCATAATCTTCTTGTGGAATATGAAATTTGTTTTGTGTGTATAGTTTCAGTAAAGATATATTCATAGGTTATTTTCTCTAATATTTTATCCTCTGATGATCATTGAAACCCCCTTTAATTTTTGCCTCATACCTGGTAAGTACATGTTGAACTAGTAAGAATAATCTTTGTGAACATGGTTATTAAAACACCAATAAAATTATTGAAACTTTATTCTCTCATATTAATTCTAGGTGAATCCAGATTTCTGTTGTTGTTTTTTTGCTATAAACTGATCCTCTCTTTTCTTGGGGAGTTATGGAATTCATGAAAAAAATTTCTATTCCTAAGATGTGTAAGATTTCCTTTCATTCTTATTGTACATCATACATAAGATATTATATGTAACATATCCATCAATATGATTAAGTGAATGTTTACCTTTCTTCTCTCTATCTTGAGAAGTCCCCCTAATCCTAATTTATTTATTGAAATATTATCTAGACTTATTCAAATCATATTGAAATATGAAACATATAACTTGTTTCTCAAAAAAATATTCTTCTCTAGTAGAAAAATTCTCTTCAAGATCACATATCAAATTATCTTGTTTATATATTTTTAATTTGTGCATCTTGATCTCACTAAAAAAAGATACTTCTTTCTTAATTAGCTCCTCCTTTTCTTCATCAACAAGAACTATTTCCTCCTTGTTCTTTTTAGTAGTTAATTTCTTTTCTTTCTTTATCAAGCTTCTTCATTTATATATTGAAATATTTATCTTATCCCATGTAGAATTATAATTCTTCTTTTAGATACCACTCAAATTTTATTCTTTATTCTTCATTATTAACACTGCTTGAATAATCAGTTCTTTTCTTTTCATGGGAAAAGAAACCAAATTCATTATCTAAATAATAAATTTATGGTAAATATTTCTTATGCTTTATCATAAGATTTATCTTATTGATTTTTTAGTGTTTATTCTTCTTATTATCTCATATTTGTGTATGATATCTTTCATTATATAATTATGATCCTAATTCTAAATGTTTGATCTTCTTCTTTGGACACTTCTTTGAAAAATAAACCATTCCACCATAGTTAAATAAATTTGGTGGTTGTTTAATCTTTATATTTAACTTTACCTTCCCAAACACTTTTGATATATGGGAAACAAGATGATTGGAGTCTACATACTCCTCATCACTATCTTAATATTCATATTCTCCAGCATCCTCTTCTTTCACTTTCCCCTTTCTTACTGATTCAAAGGAATTTTCAGAATTTTATTTCTTATTGGAATTTGGAATCTTTCTCATCTCATAGGCTATGAGATTTTTTTAGTTCATCAAGAGATAATTCATCTCTTTCTTCTAGTGCTAAAACCTTAAAATCAAAATGATTTGGAAATTTACTCATCAATTTCTTGACAATGATGAAATCATCCATATTCTCACCAAATCCTTGGAAATTTATCATACCCTCATTTACCCTAATAAAATAGTCATTAATTGTCTCATCATAACCCATCTTTATATCTTCAAAATTTCTCCTCAAAAATTGAATCTTGTACTCCTTAAATTTGAAATTACCTTCATATATTCTTATCAATTTATCCCAAATATCATTGGAAGTTTGGATACCCATGAAATATTTGTATAAATTTTCTGATAGTGCTATGAATATGGAATTTTAATCCTTTATATCTAACTCTATATTTCTATAATAATATTTTATCATAGCAGCATCTTTAGAAATGGGTGTAAAACCCACTAGTGTAGCATATCTCACTTCCAAGCCAAGTGACATGAGGTAGGTTAACATAATATCCCTAAAAATGTGATAATTATTCCCATAAAATGGGGTAACACCTTTGATTTTGATAGAATTGATTTTCTCCATCTTTCACAACACATCTTGGATATTTATAGGGAACCTTCACTCTAATACCACTTGAAGTGCCCCAGGTTGGATCGACCCCTAGGTAGGGATGGGTGAATAAATGGTATCTTTTTATGAATTAATTTTATTTGAAATTAAACCTATAGAACTTGTTAAGGTTCTTGATCTACTCAATATTATCTCTCAATATCACCTTGTGTGTAGTAGTAATAATAACGAGAGATCTGTACATGGTATTTACAAAGTTTGGAAAAAATATTACCACCTATTGTAATCAGTAATTCCCCTCTATTACAGATTCTTCACTATATCCACAAGAGAATACAACTGTTCCATCTCTAACTGAGAGACTCCATTTTATTTTATATCTAACCAAAAGACTTCTTGATTTGGACCCAACCAAGAGACTCTATTTTCTCTTAGATACTACCAGAAGACTTCACCTTCTCTTGACACTAACCATAAGGCTTCACCTCCATTTAAGTCATGATACACTATGGGATGATTCTCTAATATTCCTCCACATTATTATAGGATTTTAATTTCTTATGAACCTATTAATGCATCTTCAATAGTATCTAAAAAGTCTGTTAGCCATGATAAAATAATTCTAACCACCTATTGATAATATGTTTCCTCAGTGAAACATGTCCTGGGATATAATTCCTTCTGAATAAACACCTGGTATCAATTGGATTTTTGGAAATTGTGAACACAAGTTCTTCTATTATATTATGAAATAATAATCATTGCACAATCTCAGATCTCTTCTTTGTAAATTATGAACTTAAGAACACTTCATGTAATAAATTCATGTCACATGTAACCTTGGTTCGGGTATCTCAAGAGTGTGTATGATCATGTCTAAATGAATGCATGTGTTATATATTTCATGAAAGCCTAAATACATACTATCCACTTTTATTCCTTCACAAACACCCACACAAGAGTTTGCAAACTACATTGCCAACTTCATGAATCTCAATGAATATAGTGACTATATCACACAAGAACATCTTCAATCACACCAAGTGTATAGGCAGCATGCACTCTTAATTTTTTATTATATGCTAATCCAAATGGGTGTTAACTATTTATCCATGAAAACTCATGTTTTTGAGACATAGTGTAAGTGTAAATTGTTTCATTATATCAAACATCTTTATACAATACAGGAAATCTACTTCATGAAATCCTTCATGAAAACACTAATTCTTATCATTATTCACACAAACTAGGGAGATACATATTTCATTATCTTGAGTGTCTTCACAGAACGATGTTCTTTTCAAATTTGTATGAGCGTGATTAGCACAAGTTGGATGCTTGTAGCCTTATTAACCTTAATGAAAGTGGTAGATATGTATAAACTTTTTCTTTCATGAACTAGGGTGGATTATGGTACTTTGTTTCTCTAGAAACAAGAGCCTCTCTCATTATTGGTATCATCACTATTGGCCTTGGTGCATCAATATTTATAGGAAATAAATAATTCCTTGCACCACCTCAACCTCCACTATTCATGTCATGCTGAGGACTCATTCAAATATATACTTTGTATGTCATGTATGGAATACCCAAATCATTCTATATTTTTAAAATGTAAAAAAAAAACATGGTGTCTTCACATATCTCATTTTTGGTGAGTTCCACATGTGAATACGATGAAGATCTCATGATTCATCTCTTCTAAGAGCAAGAAGATCATCACCTTCTTGAATGTCATCTGCAACTATCGTTTTCATTCAACCAATTATAGTTATTTAATTTATAAAATTCATGAAAGATGAATATTTCATGCATGGAGTTAGTTTATCTCATATCCTCACAAACATGGCCACTGAACATTCATGGAAGCCTCTAGTTCATTTGATGAAGGTATGATCATCAACTCTAGTGTACTGGTCTCTTTGGATGCTGAAGAGGTAGGAGACTATGAATGGGAAGGAATGAATGAACGATAATGGACACATCATGTGGCCCATGCTCTGTCCTTAATTTTAATGATCGAGAAATAGTGTGTACGCCTCCTGTATCCCACATAGATCTACACATGGAGATCCACTGTGGTTTATCTATAAACTGATCCCACCACACCATTTGAGATTACTTCTAGGGATCAACACTGGATCACACTTCATCGCATTCCACCATGGACCGCCACACTAGCATGGCCATTGGCACACACTACATGCCTTATACACGGGCACACTTCCTTAGGGCCTATACACATTCCCTATTGGAATTTGGACCACCTCACACCACCTATGGGATAGCCTTGGATGAGATCCATTATTGTGGTCATCCTATGGGTCCCATAGTTTAGGTCGATCCTACATAAGGATTTCCATTTTTTAGCCTATTTTTAAGTAAAATCCACCATAAAAATACTTAGTAAAATTATAAGTATAAAATAAAATATTAATCCATCCTCAAAGATTCCAGAAAACTAAAAAACTATTCTCTCCTAACATTTCTTCTCCATAAAAAATAGATAAATATAATTTGGAATGGAATTAATTAAGTCATTATGAAAATGAATATTTATGTGGTCTTCATGTGTAGAAAACAATGTCAAATACTTCTTATCACATGTCTTCAAGATTTAAGATCACTTTAAACAAGCATAATATTTTCCAAACACATATTTACACCTTATTGAAAAAAATGCAACATTAGGCCCAATATCCGACCCTCCACAAGATATGGAATGGTTTGATAAACCTTTGGGATAACTTTATTCCTCATCCAAATATTCAAAATACTCATCGTGGGGAGCCTCTTAGGAAAGATAGTCTCCCTACTTGAATTCCTAAGGCCTACGACATCAGTATGCATAATATTTATTTCAAATCCGGGCTATCCTCATACACTTGTAGATCACTTAAACCTTATATTTGGTTTCCTACACCATCTTAGGCCTAATTAGAGAAGTATCTCTAACCTTGATTTAGTACAAGAGTGACCTGAAAGGTCTCTCGTACAATGCCTCAAAATTTTCCATGTTGATAGTGGATTAATAACTATTATTATAAGAAAAAACCACTAAGGGAAATATATCCTCCAAACTATGGTCAAATTACAACACAATGGATCTCATCATATCCTCTAACACTTGGATGGTCTTCTTGGTCTACCCATTCATCTAGGGGTGAAACACCGTACTCATCTATAATTTGGTCCCAAAAGCCTCATGTAAGAATCTTCATAACCATTATATAAACCAAACATCACAGTCAGAGATGATTTTCACGGGTACACCATGAATCTAGGAAACCTCACATCCATACAACTATCCAAAACTCTCAATAGAACACTCCTCCCAAATGACAAGGAAGTGTACTGACTTGGTGAGTTGGTAAAAAATCAACCAGATAACGTCGTGGAATCTCATTTTCCATGGGATACCCATCAAAAATTATATGGATATTCCACCCCCTTAAATTTATTAACATAAATACACTGAGTCATGAATACTAGAACCTGATGTTTTGTTTTTACCTACCATCATGTGACACACCAAGATACAAACTCAAAAGTTCCATACCTCATGTCAGCGCACCAAAAATTGACACTGAAAGTCTCTTTACAATTTCACCTTGATGGGATGTACATCCAAGGGGGAAGTGTGAAACCCCATCATGAACTCCTAATGTAACATGACCAAAACCAGCATCCATCTTTAAAAAAGTATGAAATTCTCCTCACCTACATAAAATCTATTTCATGTGTCTTATAAGGATATCTGGTTACAAAGAACCTCATAATCGATGTATACCAACTGAGCCTCTATCACAAGATGAAGAATTAGAGGAGTCACCACCATGGACTGAATAAAATGAACATCCCTTTCCTCCACCAATGTTAGCTACAACAATGACAGTTGCTTAGACAGCTCCTCCACCAAGCATGAGCATGAATTCCTGTTAAGATAATCTTCCACCACATTTCCCTTCCCAGGAGTATAGACTATCTCAAAGTCATATTCTTGTAAGAACTCTAACCAATTCCTTTGTATCAGGTTAAGATCTCTCTATTTGAATATGTACCTGAGACTTTTGTGGCTCAAGTAAAAAAGGAAATGTTCAATTAGGAGATAGTGCCTCCACATATTCAAGGAGAAGACTACCATTAAAAACTCTTTGCAGTAAGTCATATATTTCTGCTCATGGGGTATCAACTACCTTGAACTATAAGAGATCACTTCCTATATCTACATAAAAATGAAACTAATACCAAATTAAGAGGAATCATAGAACACTACATAATCCACACACTCCTCTAGTAGTCTCAACACATGATTATTGGTCAACCACAACCTCAACTCATCAAAGGATCTATGACATTGTTTAGTTTTGAAAAATGGATACCCTTTCTGCATCAAGGTGGTTAAGGGGGATGTAATCCTAGAGTAGTCTTCCATGAAAATATTGTAGTACCCTACCGAACTGAGAAAAATCTACACCCCCGATATGATCTTGGGTGGATCCCATTAAAGAATTTCATAAATATTCTCTAGGTCTATAGCTACAAAATGTTTATAGATGAAATTCCCTAGAAACAGGACCTAACAGATCAAAAAATGACACTTCAAAATCTTACCATAAATCTTGTGGTCCTGAAGTAAGTCCAGAACCATCCTCAAATTCTTTGCATGTTTTTCCTCTAATACAGAATAAATGGAAATGTCAAAAATAAATATAACCATAAACCAATATAGGAAAGGATGGAAGATATGTTTCATGAGAACCATAAACATAGTAAAGGAATTCATCACACTAAAAGGAATATCAAAGAACTCATAGTATATGTAGTGAAATCAAAATATCATCTTCAGGACTCCATCCTTATGAACTATCAAATGATGGTAGATGGAGCTAAGATCAATATTAGATAATCAACTTTTACCTTTCAACTTGTTGAAGAGGTTTTCTATCCTCAAAAGGGGTAATTTTTCTTTATTTTCACCTACTTTAGGTGATGATACCAATGAAAATTCTCAAAATCAAATCCACATTTTTCACAAAAAACACTAGAACTTCCTAGTGGGACACATGAGGTCTGATAAAAACTTTCTATCATAGCTAATACAACTGCACTATCAACTTCTAAAGCTCAGTAGGGGACATCTAATACATTGTAGAAGACACCAGTACAGTTCCAGGGGTGAAAGTTAACACAAAAATTTATCTCACACCTCATAGGTAGTCATGGAACATCTTTAGGGAATAACTCTTTACAATACTCCACAACTATTTGAATCCAGAAGTATGAAGAGACTATGAAACCAAGGGAAAAACTTTCCAATTTAAGGGTAATAGGTTATAACCTCTTCTTTTGTGTCCCACTCACTCTGCCATAATTTCCCTCTCACTCAAAAAGGATAACCTCATCCCATCAACACATAGACATTGAACTCTCCTACAGTGATGGTCTATCTAAGAATATACCATGAAAACACAGTACATTCCCAAGATGATGTCATAAGGTTTCGTCTCAATGACTAAAAGGTCCCATGAGAAACTCTCTCCCCTGAGTTCTAACTCACACTATCAGAAGATATGTGATATAGAAGAATTTATCCCTGGAAGAACCTCTAGCTATGGATTCTATGATAAAGTATCTATGAGTAACTCCATATCTCACATTAGGGATAGGGAGATGAAGTAGTGACTCACTTATATGTAAAAAAGTATTATAGGTAAGGTATATTAAACACATCATATCTCAAATCATCTCGTGATTTGGTTGATCATATCCCTTGATTGCGTGCAACTTCCTACAACCTCACCCACTAGATCTCTAAGTTTGGTGGGGGCCACCTAGGGGTGGCGATGGAAGTATTTCAAAGAATCAACCACCACCTATAACTCCTCCCTCAAGATATCCACCTACTCCTCTTTTATCACCACCTACCTGGGGTCCACCTTGGCCAAGCATGGGGGACCCCTAATCATAATATTGCCTATATCATGGTAGTCTGTCCACTGTTTTCATTCCTTATTCAACACATCTGGTTAGGTAATCATTAGCTATGTGAAAATTTCTATCACATTCATAACATCACCCCTATATTGGTTAACTGGACCCTCTACATAAAACCGGTGCTGCAAACCCATGTGTTTGAGTCCAGGAATGGGTATGCCTCCTGCACCGAGATCTTGAAAACTAACAGCTACTAGATATTATAGATGGCTCAACTTCACAATACCCACCATCAACTCATACTTATTGATGTAACTTTGCTAGTAAGATCTCCATAGCTAGAGTTCCCTCTAACACTCCAATATATATGGGAAGGAAAAAGGAGACTATAATGGAACTTATGTTTCTACATAGGACTTTCTCAAACTTATATGCTCGAAAGAAACCATCATACCCCATATTGAGGGAGTAATTCATGAGATTTTTGAACATCGAAGCATACTCAAAAACTATTATATCACCCTGATGCTTCTTGAGAAGCTCCTAAATCTGTACAGAGCACAAGTTAAACGGGAAATACTCATCACAAAACATCTTCTAGAAATATAACCATGAGAGAATCACCTCATCATGTGTTTTGGTAGTCAAACTCTACCAGCTCCCCACCACTCCCAGAAGAAGGATGGTCACTAGTGAAACCATATAATCAGTTGAGGTATAAATAAGCATGAAGACTTGGACCACCACCTTGATCCAATCATTTGCTACCTAAAGGTCTAGATCACTATGAAATATCAATTGTCTTTTTTATTGGAACTCACATAGCATAGTCAGCCTACACGCATCATTATCCTGCCTTGTGGTAACTATCTACTACCCATCATCCAACTGGCCATCTGCTCAAACCACTGTGGGTGTATCCACCCATTACTCAAAAGAGGGAAGCACTAATCTATACTCACTTAGAGGAAACAACTCATGAGTGGGTCCCTGAACTGAGGCCATCACTCAATTGATCGTCATCATGATCCTGTATCAGCATCCTATCTGGATGTCTTCATGGATGAATGTTTAATGTTATCATGATGTACCATGATTAGATGATAATATATATGGGAAGATGACTCAAAGAAGTCAAATGAATCAATCCTATATGATTCATGTAACATTTATCCCTACAACCGATGTCTTAGTATACTCAGTTGATAAGATAGTATTCAGAGTCTTGGTGAATGGATACATTTACTGTCACACCAACACTAGCTTCCATGGCCTAAAATTCACACTCAAAACACTCAGAAAACATTTCCCTAATTTTACAACCAATTTTCACCATGTTTCTTCTCCAAAACCAACCTGAGGATGAACTACTCTAATAACACTCTATCATGACCCAACCCACTGGGTCCTGTATGGATAGTGGTAAGTTGATAAGTGACTCCCTAATCCCACATCTAATAGGTCAGGGGATGATGAAAAGTGTTGAGAATTCATAATTAGATATGTGAGGTCATAGCCTAGTTTACATGCATTCACAAACCCGACCATATCTATATAATTTTTAGGGGTATAATAAAAGACATTAACATATAGAGTATAACCATGCATGCAATAAACTTTTGGGAATACATTAGATTATGAAAAAATAAAATTGAGTTATAAAGGGGAAAAATAAACAACCAACTAGAAATATGTCCCAACCTTAAAATAATTAGAAAAATAAAAACACTAAAGAGATTATGACTCCTAATATCCAAGTACAAACACTATATGAAGTCCATGCACCCAAGTATCGCTATGATCCACAGTGGTCACCACAAAACTCTATTTCATTTTCCTAAGACACAACATGTGTAGGAAAATCCCATGAAAGGGTGGGTATATAAATATCCTTTAGGATTACCTAAAACAAAAAGGGAATAATAAAAATATAACAATGTTAGCTCAACCCATAGGAAAGAGGGAAACAAAACCCAACATATATATAATCATAAAGAAAACCATGAAAGAGATAAGGGGGGTCTTTATCTCCATAGCCTAGATAAAGATAATGATGAGTCTACCTACAACTACAAAGTCCCATCTATGATTCCCAACATCACACACAACCTTGCAAGAATCTGAGTGGAGGGGACCAATACTAAGTATTTCACTCCATAGTTGAGGGAGCACTAACTACCATAAAGGACCCACTCACCGTCATAACTCAAAGATGAAGGAGTACCACTCCATAGATAGAGGACTTCTGCTATTCTATATGGGGGAGTGCTGAACCTACCTGAATAAAGAGTATGAGGGACCCATTATCTGGTAAGACAGGGGAGTTATGACCTCGTCATCTCTCTGGTGATATAACCCAACCACTGCCATCAGTTAAGAATCACCTAAAGAATATTAATTCTCATAAAAACCTGAATAATATCTCAAAGGCCACTAAGAAGGATACCATTATGTTGTACATGAAAATACACTTAGCATATACTACTCACATTCCAAAATATAAGTCTTGAAGAAGGAAATATAGAATGAGGAAGTTCATAGAAGTACACGACGTGTATGAGGGGTCACAGAGATTATGAACTCACCTGGTAACCTGGGCGTGTCCTCCCCTAGACATGTCATGAGAATCTATTTCACCAGACAAGTGTGCCTACCTAGGGACATGGTGTGCCAGTCTACCTGAGGTCCTAGATGTGTACACATGGTCGTTCCCATGTACTTTGGTTATGCCTATGTGTATGACTGTATCCATGCTCGTGTACCCCTGGGGTACACATTGAGCTTCCGGCATCAAGTCACATGGATTTTATGGTCCATACACTTCTATGATATTTATCTTCACCAGAAACACTATCCACCATGAAAATCCAAAACACATGGTGGGTGTTCCTCTAGACCACACAATGTATAGTCATGTTTTTCATAGGATTCATAGAATACTTCACGTGTCTCACACATTCTACCACTGCCACATTTTCCAACTCAAAATTTCAAGGGGAATCTTGATATAGGTCTGACCATTCCTAATCTATCATTGGTGGCTAGATTTCAGCCATCCAAATCCCATGTGAATCAGCTCAACACATCGTTCCGCCGAACATCAAATCACATGAACTAATTGCCTCATTCTAGACTCTAATCCACATCACCAACACTCGTATCCCACAATGAACACTGATCCATCCATAAAAAAAAATTTGTACATCGTTCAATAATTATTCATGAATTTTTGGGTTTTATCACACTAGAACCCACCCGACAAATTCAAATTGTGACACTGTGAGACAATGAGAAAGAAAATGAAGAAAATAAGGGGAAATGAAAAATAAAAAAGTGATATACCATCATTGGATAGAGTGATTCCATCCAAATATTACATAATAAGGATTAATGATGTAAATAGGGTGCATATGATATGAACTAAAAGGAATGGGGCTCATGTGAGGAATAAGAATCACTGAAAATAAAAGTAGATAAAATTCATGATTGATTAATCACAACAAGGTTGTAAATCCATAAATATCAAGAACTATTAGGGTTTTATATTGATTTCTAGAAAATAATGGTTTTGTTTCATTATCAATGGTGAGATCCAATAATTTCATTGGAAAAGATGAATCCACCGAAGAACAATCAATGCTCCATGATCTATCATTGTTTGTCAACAGATCTACTACTTGGTTCCTCCAATACTCCTAGGATTATGTGGATAGACTTGTAAGTTTTATATAATGATGTATATATAAAGGAATAGGATAGTTTATTTAATTATATAAAATAAAAAATTATATATTTATTTTACTTAATGCACCTTTCAATGATCATCCTCAATTGGGAACTCGACAATGACAAAATTTATATCGTGCCTAGGGTAAACACTATATTCTTGAACTATAAATAGTCTCATATTTTCTATTTGAGGTTCCAATCAATAAGAAAACCATTTATAACAAAATGATATTCATGTGTAATTAAATATATATTAATATTTTTAATATATTAATTAGGGGGCCCCATAATGCTCAAAACATAGCACTATCTCCAAGGATAATCCAAAGATACATAAAGAAATATTCAAAGGAATAAACCAATTAAAATAGATTTATTTCACACTTGACATGAGATAACCCATTCATTCTACCTAAGGTAAGTGAATTCCTTCCAATTTTACGCTACTATAAGTGCAATATTTCTAGGTTCACAAGCTTCATCCAACCATTCCACTTAGGTGAAACATAGATGGGTGGTAGACTAGGGTAATGGACTTATACAAACACTCCCGGGTGAAGTTATTTATACTTTTTCAAAAAAATCCGTGTGGTTATGGTATTTTCCTACCTTTGCCTCAATGTTTTCCTTTTGAATTACTAATTTATCTTAATTATAAATAATTAATATTCACTGTCGGAACATAATGAACAATACTAAAATCACTTATTTGAATGTTAAGGTTGTGGCTCAAATAAAATAAATAATTGATATTACCAGGAAAAGTTGTCATTAACAATATGAATCCTTCCTGCTGTATATCAAAATTTTTTTATGAAAACATACTTGAGAATACCCATCATCTAATATCCTCCCATTACATAGTAATGTGTGTTTGATAGATGTACTTATCCCAAAACTCAGTGACTACCTGACATGATCCTAGTTTTTTGATTAAACTAATGTAAGTAGGGATAATATTTCTTCCAAATGTTCCTTCATAAATGAGGGGGAGACAATCATGTATTCTTATTGCATCACACTCAATCCTATCCTGATAGGCATTCACACATAGAATAACCCATGAATCATTACTTCACAACTATTTTCCATCATTCATCCACTAATCAACTGAAGGTTTGGAATGAGCATTGAGACATACACCCTAGAGGTGGAATTAAGCTCGAATGGATGTGGATGTATTGGGTTTATAAGACATGAAATGAGTTCAATGATGATCAGAAAGTGGTCACCATTTTCAAATCCATTTGGATATCTTAGACATATATGTATAAGTTCTCTGGATTAATTTGAGATATTCTGATACATTAGATCCCACAAACCAATACCTTCCATCTAATACATGGGGAAGTAGGTATCAAACTATGGGAAAACTGCTAAGTTTTTAGAGAACCCATCCTTAGGGATATATATGATGAGTTTATTCCCACAAGGGATACATGGGGAGATTTTTAGTAGATATCGACACTTTCTCAAGAACTATTATAACTAGTGTTAGATATCATAGGGGATGAAACCTCATCCATGGGAATAAATTAGTTTTTAACAATGGGTAAAGGCCTTTTAGGTGTCCCATATGAACTGTTCAAACTATAATCATTTTAGGAGGTTCACCACTCTAAAGAAATGAGTTCCCCTAAGTATATATATGCTAGTATTAAAGAAATACAATTATGAAGAATAGGGTTATGATATTAACCCTAATATTTCTCCAAAAACCTAATTGGTGGGATTTATAGCAATATGGTTGAGAATAAGTTTACTTCTAGTTCATGATTCCCACAATAGAGTTAGGTGGGTTCATTTTTCATAGAGGAAAAACAAGTACAAGGAGAGTCTATGGGCTTGGAAGTACCAGTGATAGCAAGGATCCACCTATTCCTTTTGCATGTCGAAAAGAGAAAGTCATTTTTTTGTGTTTCTAGGTCACTTAAAGAGCTATGGCGATGGGTGAAAATTCACTTTAATTCATACAAACTCCATAGAAAATTCAAAAAACTAGAGTGTAGATTTTGACCTTTCATTCAGGATATTTTTGCATCAGGACACTATCACTGAAGTATGATTCAGTCCTAAAATATTTTGAGTGTACAATAATAATTCAACTTATTTCCTTATGGTGAGACTCCTATTATGATTTAAGCAAGAACTATACAATAAATAAATTTCAAATTTTTATAAAAGGACTTTAAAAATTAAATATATATGAAAAATTTTCTAAATAAATTATTTAATAAATTTAAATTGATTATTCAGAATGATTATGTTGGAGATATTTATAACGCCTTACTAACTTTATATTTCATGAAACTAAAAGGGAAGCCAAGTAAATTCGGTAAAAGAGTTCATTAATCACATTGATGTAGTTGGAATACTCTAAATAATATAAGAGTTTTTTCCTAAGGTTGTGGAGATCTATCCATAGATTTAGGCATAGATAATGTATGAATTTCACTTTCAATATCTCTAGAATTTCATACTGAGATGTGTCTATGAGACAGAACATAACTAGTATATTGTATTTATCTAGTTTTTTCCTCGCAACCATGGAGTTCTACTCATCTTCTAAAATGGAATTCTTTATTTGATCAAGCTAGAGTGGTCATTTCCCAACTTCCTTATCAAGGGGAGTAGTATTGATAAAAATTTTCTCTACTGCATCAAATGTTATACAATTAAAAGGTAGAATAAATGATCACTATTACCTTAGAATATCCTTCACCACCTGTTAACGATAATGTGCTTCATGTGGATAACCTCAGTCTCTCAAGTGCTTCTCGATATGGCGGAGCTCTCAGAATGACTTCGATATGGGGAGGGCCTTAGTGTCAAGGTAGGATACCACTATGGGGAGAAATTTCATAGTTAATTCCATGTGAAGGGATTCCATGTTCATTTTTATGTTCAACATTATGAGAATAAATTCCATTATGGATCAATATCTAACAGTAGGGAGAACCTATATAGTATATTCCTTGGGGAGGACTTCTAGGGTGGATGGTCTAGTTTTCTTGGGGAAGAGCTTTATGGTTACTAGTATCTGATTGGTTGGAAAGGTTATGACCTTTTTTCTGATTTATATTCTACCTATGTGAAATATTTTCACAACTCACACCATTAGAAGGTTCCCATGATTGATCTTTATGTTTCCATGGGGAGGGCCTTCATGGAAGACACTCTGGGAAGGACCTCCAGAGCTACTAATCATAATACCATAGGGAGGGAATCCCTGACTTTAGCTAATTCCTATTTATGGTGATGAGTCTGTAGATTCTTGGGGAACTATTGAGATTTATATAAGGGCCTCAATAACACCAATATTAATCAAGTTATGGATATAATATTTCTCCTAGGTTATAAGTTTTTTCCATGATGATATTTATTCTTATATGATATCTGTTAGGCGGTTGGGGTCATACATTAAGAAAATTACCTTGATAGGTGAGAACCACCAAGGTGACTCACATTCTTCCAGTGGAGTATACTGATAAGCTTCTTGAGATTGGGTATGAATATGAGTATTCCCTTTACTGGCCACCAAAATATGCCAGTGGGTTTCCTCATAATAGGTAAGAATATGATCCTGCCTCTTAGTATTGTTGAGATATATCTATGAACTTCCCTAGAATGAGAAGGAGAAAGAATATGGTCCTACATATGAGAAAATTTTTAAATATGGTGATAAGTCCTTATAAGGTTATCAGGGATATGAGCCTATGATAAATAAGTTTCTAAGATATGTCGATGAACTTTAGTCAGAACAGGGTTATGATCCCAATTCTATTTTTATTATTCACTAGGGAATGCATATGATTCTTTTGAATAGGAACAAAAATATGGACCCACTCTCGTGTATCTCATAAAGTATACTAGTGAGATACTCTGATGATGGAGGGAAGATGAACCTATCCTCCATTGAATATTGTGATATATCGATGGTGGCCTTGTGATACTGCTACTAGGATATACCAATGGTGGCCTTGTGCTTCTACTACTAGGATATGCTGATAGTTCTACAAAACATGATCAGAGATATATTCCCACCCTTTGACCACCTCCAGAATATATTGATGGGATTCCTCCAAAGAATGAGAATATATGACCACTATTTAGTGGGATTAAGAATATGATCCCACTATAGTCTTTTAATTTCCACAATAATATACCAAATAGATTAATGTTTATGGGTGATAATATGGGTTTACCCCCTGTTTGATTCCAAAATATTCTTCTATACTCCTCTTGATATTTCTATTGTGCACTGGTAGGCCAATGAGCTGGTGTGGGGATATGAGATCAATTATTAGTTTCTATCAAATTATACTAATGGTTTTCTTCTATAGAGGTAGGAATAAGGTCATTCTCCCTAGATTCTATGTCTTGTATCCCTTAGTGGGATTTCCTCATAGGTTCCTTGGCTTGAATAGTTAGGGATGGAATCACCTGGGTGGATTATTCAATAGATTAATAAGGATTTGGGACCATATGACATTTATGGTGGTGGGTGTTAGCATGATACCTCTTAGGTGGCTCCTAGGTGGTGATGAGGGTGAAATCATCCTCATACTCTATTAGGGAATTTTTGTGTTGTAATTCTATGGGGTAATTCTTATGAAGATATTAGAGGTGATGACATGTGCTGCAAATTTTTACTCAACCCACTTTTATATGTGAGGAGATTCATGAGGCTTGATGATTTGGATGCTCTCTTGTTCCACTTCCAGGATGGAGATCTCACTATTGAGGTGGTACTCCCTCACTAAAACATTAAACACCTACTATTGAAGGTGACACATTAGTGAAAATATCCTCTTATCAGGTGAGGCACCAACCTAGTTGGAAACCAAGGTGTAAATCTTACATTTCAATGATTCCAATTGTTTGGATCTAGGGGGGGACTTATTATGGGAATCTTGGTAGGATCAACAAACAAAAACATGAAAAACCATTAGTGAAAATTCAAAAGTAAGATCATATTCGATCAATAACTTTCAAATTTAAAGTATTTATTTCATGTTCAACATATTTGTTTTTCTGATAGAAACTATGATGTTCATCCATCATAATGTTTTGAGTTATTCCAGACCTTATTTCCAAAGGAATTCAGTTAATGGGACTTTACCAGTGTCACCTTGGAATGCATGTTGGTTGAGAGGATGAGAGGTCAGAATCATTCACCCCCTTTGGGGGGGGGGACTATTGCCTAATCTAGGAATCTATTATATATTTAAGTCATATTCATGAATCCTTCACATATCTGTGTATCAAACTAGTTACCTCTGTGTTTATGGTCTGATCGTAACCATGCATCGATGTGAATATCTGTATGAGTTAAAGGTTCCCCATCAATGGAATCATTTATATATATTAGAGGTTCTCCATTGAAATTATATATTTAAATATACTAGGGGGTATCTATCTTTATTTTATTAATTGGTTAGTTATTATATGGATTAATTCTACATAACATGACACTATGGAATTTATGGACATCCAGGGTAGTGGTAGTTGTTGTGATGTTGGGATTGGGACCCTAATAAGGGATTCCTATATATCCCTATAAATGGGATTAGAACCCATGGAGTTTGATGTTACTTAGTAGGATACGTTGTACCTTTTAAGTTCATGTTACAAGGACCAATACCATGCTTTTTAAGGTTGTACAATCCTAACTAAGTGAAGTAACTTGTAAGGTCATATCTTTATGGCCTATTCCAAGCAGTTTAATGTTATATAGAGTGGATTGGTAGGTGAATGGTTCCTAGAAATGAATGGTGTGGGACTTAGAATATAAAACCCTTTTTTTAGTAAACTTCAAAGTGAATATAGCCCAATTAGGATGGGTTTATAGAGAATATGTCCCTAGTAAAGGTCAATAGGGGGTCTCAAAAGGAATATGGCCTAATAAGTTGGGGTATCTAGGATTATGGGTAATATGGATCAGTGTTTAAGGACATAGGGAGGTTATAAGGTTGGGTTTTAACCTCAAGGAGACATCCTATTAATCCTAGTAAAATAGATATCAAATCCCATGTAGTTCAACTTACATAGTTTAAGGTCGTGTGATAAAAATTCACCACACAGTTTAATATCATGTGTTATGGATGCATGCTATGATATTTAGAATTATCCAGATAGTACTTTAATTTTCTCCCTACTAGGTGTGATAAACAATAGATAATAGAAAATTAACTATATTTCATGAGAGAATGAAATTGGGGATTGAGTGGGGCTTACACATTGGGTTTTCCTTTTTGGTTTTATAGGGAATATAACCCTTTACAAGAATAAATCATGGGTAATATGACCCTTTGGGATTAGGAGTTGGGGATTACGTATAAGGAGGAATCCCATATGAATGGGGCTAGCATATATGTTACTTGACTAGTGTTTGTGGGTAACTGGAATGGATGTTTCCCATGAATATCCTACCTAGTTGAGGGTTAGATGAAAGAAAGTACTCAGGGATTATACCTATAAGGAGGACAATACATATGGGGATTATGAATATGATTTACAAGACCCTTTATCTCTCACTAGTCCATTATATGATTAAAGGTTATGAAATCATTAATGTGAACATAGTTGGGACTTAAACATTATGAGGAATCCCATGCTTACATAGCTCATTGTGTGGACTGGGTTGGTTGAACAAATAACTTAGAAGCCAAGGTGGACAACCCGAGACATGAGAGACCTCTCTAGTTTCCCCTTGATAGAGACCCTTATTAATAAGAGGATATATGGTTATGAACACCATGAGGGTTTTATCTATTCTGAAGTACAATTTTGGAGCATCCTTTTATCTAGAGAATATATAACCAAAGGGGTGCACACTAGTGTCCATGCCTTAATCATGTAAATTCAATGGATTTTGAGAAATCTTTGATAATTGGTACCCAAATAGGAGACTTAGGAAATGGGATGCCCCATCATTGAAATTTGGGTGGGAATGGTACCTTATTCTAGGAGTGGAAGAATGGGTTTACCCAGGTGAAGTTCTTGGGTGCATCTTTGCCCTAATGTTGGGTTGTTCAAAAGGATTCACCCTAGTAGGGTATAGGATGAAGAGGATCCCCCTATTTATGCTAGGAAAAGTAGTCACCCTAGTGATTCTAGGGTGAAGGGGTTCACCTTATTTGATACTGGGTGAATTAGATCACCCTAGTGATGCTAGGGTGAAGTGGTCACCCTAATGATGCTTGAGTGAAGTTGTATCTTTAGTGATGAAACCTAGAGAAGGATTTTACTTAGTGACTAGAGGTCTTAATGTGTTATTTTGGGTGAATAGTGATCTATGATGTCACTTGGAATGGTTCCTTTACCCTAGTTTTGAAGAACTAATGAGGAAGTGTTCTCTTGTGATGTTTTTTTAATGTATTAAACCTTTTAGTAACCCAATTACCCTCATTTTAAGTTAATTTTTCTCATTTTAAGCTTAATTAAGCTACCTAGAGTGTGTTGGAGATCACGGTGATAAGATATTCTAGGTTCATCTTTATCATCAAAGTTGTAAAAATGAGTATCCTAAGGGTCCTATTTATTGAAAAAATAAGGGACCTAGGTGTAGGACTTATAAGAATAGAAAATTGGGTGCTAAGGTAGACCTGGGTGTATCAAGATAGGTGAACAAGCAGAATTGGGAATATGTTAGGTGCGTAGGTTCCCTTGGGTTCAATGAACTAAGAGAACTTTATGCACCTAGGTGAACTTATAGTGCCTTCCCCAAAATTTCATCTTCATCATTCCAAAGTGTTCATCATTTTCTAAAATGGATCGCTAATAATCATATTATAATGTATATAAAATATCATAATTTATATTTAATGGTCTGTAGAGTACTAAATTCCTTGACTCTATCAATTGTTTTTTATGATGATAAACCTATGCATTGCATATAACATGACATGGTGACCTAGTGTAAGAGTAACTCAATGGTGTAGCAAAGATTATAGCCTATGATAAGTGTTTTGTAACATTATCTCAGTACTTTGGTGCCTATGTAAGAGTAACTCAATGGTGATGGTCTATGTAAAATTAAAAACCATGATTACATGTTATCATATCCAATGTTAGTGCATGTGTAAGATTAATTAAGAGCTGTAAGAATAACACCATGGACCAACATACATGACCTATAATATTTTATGAAATAATATTAACCCTACATTATAAACTGTTTTTATGACATCACATATATTGTATTAATGATGTGACACTCTATTTTCTAAACTATGGTCAACACTATCATAAAATATGACCAATTATATTACACAGTGCATCATATTGAAAAAGATAAGAATCATGTTGTACCACATGAAATGATATCCTATATCATATATATTGAATCTGTCATGGCTTATGATATCACATATCACATGGCATACCACAATTCATTTTCTATATTTGTTTTAATGATATCTAAAATGGAATACAATACAATAATAATACTATATCACAATTATTTATTTTTAAAACATAATTTTAGGAATGAAATGCCATGCTAAATTTTTGATGCCCTTTTTCGTTCCAAGGGATCAATTAACTCTTAATCAATGTAATAAAAGTAATTAAGAACCCTTAAACTCGAGATCAATCATGCTCGAAACCTAAAACAATTTAAAACTAAAATAAATAACACATGCATACCATTAAACATATATTTATTTGGTCTTATATTCATCAACATGTTTGAGGAAGATCACAGAAAGGCAATCATTAAACTCCCTTCTCCATGATGTATCCACTAGTTGAAAGAATCACTCATTGAATGGGTAAGATCATCCTCACATCCATGATATGTTAGTGCTTCACTAGGAAATGGATAAATAATGTAGAGATATTTTAAGAGAGGTAGAATCATTAGGATTCTTGGGTGAACACTTACTTTCCATCTCAATGGTATCAGCCTCCTTATATAGGTATTGAGACATTTCTGATACTTTTATGATATTTAATCAATTTTTTTGTAATATAAAAGGAATACTATATTTTCACAATATTTATAAACATTAAACTGATAAAAATACCATGTATTTTATCATATGAAATTTCTTATTAATTATAAAAAATTTTACATGGAAGATTCAAACTTTAACACTTAACATTCAGCCTCTATATCAATCTTAATATCATGTTAATCATATGGTATGATTAATGCCACTGCGATATCATCATATGAAATGATATTATTGAACCAGGTGGAAGTGTGATATCAATATATCCATTATTTATGATATGCCCTTAACACATGATGTGATATATCCAAATTCACATTAAATGTGTAAGGCTTTAGGGAATATCTCTATCAGATATGTTTACTTCCTTTTCATGTTTGGACTAACATTTTTAACTCTAATAAATTACATAGCATACCAAATGTTCTTCCAATTCTCCTGGACCAATTCAATTTTAATAACAACAGTTTATGCACAAACACATGATTTGATAAGGGTCATTTTAATTATCTATTATGAATTTGATGATCCTTTTAACACCTTAATTATATTTTATGGTCATATGATTAACATCCATCTATTTTCAACTCATATTTATACTATTTTCATAAACAAAGCATAAAACTATTTAATATAACTAACATGAACAATGTATAATTATTTATACATTTTCTATCCTATGAAATTCAAAGAAAATGACATTGATACAGAAAGGTATTAGTGAATCCATGGAATTAGGGAAACCATATGAAAGATGATGCTACTTGAAAACGAATAAAATCACATGGTTAGTGGTATCACATCATTTTTTTTAATTTCACAGGATAGAAAATATACTATATAAAACACACACACACACACACATAGAAACAGACACATATATAGAAACATAAATATATAGCACATAAATATATATATATATATATATATATATTATAAATACATTATAGAATTATATATAAATATATAAAATATAAAAAAACATATTAATTAAATAATATATTTATATAAACACTATGAAAACACACACACAAAATACCATGCATATAATATGTGTATATATATATATGTATATATTATATAAAAGATATATATGACTATGTGTATATATACCATAAATAGAATAAACACACACACACACATACTATTAATAGAATAAACACACACACACACATATATATACAAACACATACAAAAACATGCACATACATATACTATAAAATTAATAAACATATATACATATACTATAACATAAATAAAAATATTAATTGGATAATTTTATACATAAAAATTGTGAACGTAAATATAAATATATCAACATTTATATATACGTATAAAAAATATATATACAGATATGTATAATTTCGAATGTGTGTGTGTGTAACCTATAGATATATAAATATATATATATATATATCTGTGTTTGTAAATATATGAATATTTGTATATCTATGATGAACCTGACTTGGATACCCTCTCAAATTGGTACCTGGCCTGAATTATCACATACCTAAAAGGCGATCCCGATCCGCACGGGCTGACGACTAGCATCTGAGAATCAAACAACAACCATAGGGAATGATTTCACCCAACCTGATAAAAAAAACATGGGATATATATACAAGAGATGATAGTAGAAAGGAAAAATATATGTCATAACTGATAAAAAATAGTGGAAACCAAACAACCCAAGAGTAGAAATAATCTCTAAGTATAGTTCTAACCACAAAGGACTACGAAAATAATAGAAACCAACTACTCCATGTGATAGCATGGGAAAACTCCCACCATCACACCACCAGCTACCCAACTTAGCTAATAGAAAACCTCACCACCTCACTATGGTTCCTTGCATTTCTCAGCATCAAAAGCCATACAAATGTCTACACATTGCTGAAGGGGTACGCAAGGTGTGATCTAAAATTCTCAATAGGATACCACCTAGGTTTTCCATATCAATTCTATGAATTATAATCAAATCATTCTAAACTTTAAAGAAAACACGTCATGATAACATTTTAGCAGTTTTTATATCAAAAGCATGGATTTTTTTTTAAATTTTCCCTTTTTTCACATTTCCAAATAAAACAGGTAAATTAGTTTCAAATCATTTCATATAAATATATCAATATAGATATATCAAGTCAAACCAAAGTATATATCACATATCATATCAAATCCATGGAAGTACAATCAGAATAATACAAACCAAAAGACGAAGCATAGGTAACATCACACTAGGGATCACACTAGTTAATGATAGCTAGGAAACTCATACCTAACATAGACAATAATGTGCACATCAAGACACTAAAAATATGCATCTAGTCTAGAGAAAATAGGAACACCCTAGAAAGTAAACCCCCCAATAGGTATAACAAGTCCCTTGAATAAAAGGCCTAGGGAGAAGAGGAAATCCCTATAGAAATCCCCCTGATGGTGGAAGAGATTTATTAATATACCTTCCAACTAAGTAACTAAGGCTTCTAATGTGATCTATTTTCAAAAACATTTCATCATTTCATGCTTTGAAAACCATTTCACAAAACCATTTCACAATGATTTGAAAACCATTTTCATTTACCAAAACTAGGGGAAAACCATATTTTATAAAAACCCAGTACCACACAAAAAATCAATCATATCATTCTATTTCATTGAACAAAAAAATTTATCAAAAATAGGAACAATGTAGTTCACCAACATAAGATTGAGACAGAACCAACTACCTCAAAACTCAGGTCGCACACACCCACAACATAATCCAACAATAAGGAGGAACCAACAATGAAAACATAGGACCTAGAACCAGTCTATGAATCTTAGAATTGATCTAATTAAACATAATTTTTAGTGGAGTAGAGGAAATAACACATAAATCAAGAACACACACTCACCACACTACAACCAAAAAGGATTTCCCCCCATGAACAAGATTGCACAACAGATCTATAAAGAAACAAGAGGAAAGATCACCAAAAATCAACAAATACAATAACACAACACAAAAAAACTAACATGATCAAAGGCAATGAAGAAGAAAAAAGTATTACTCACTCAGAGAGATGAAATCAAACTGCTACAGTGATCAATCACCGAATGATTCAATCAGGATAAAAAAATGACTCCCAAAATCACCGAAGAAGGGCTCTAGGTCAAGAGTAAAGAGGGATTTAGAATATTGAATGAAAAATAATTTGATGTAGCACCCTAAAATCTAACCACTCTACATTTAAATGACATGTAACCCCTTTACATGTTGTGAAATCCATGGGGCTTAAGTAAACTGAAAAACCTAGCACATTTTTATTAAAACACAATATTTTAACATTACACATCATGTCACCATTACACAACATGTAATCCTTTCACGTTGTGTAAAAATTTCATGAATTGTGTCTGGTTACCAAGTACACATCGTCTAAACCCTTTACAAATCATGTAATCACCCAAAACATATTAGAAAACCCATATTCTTACACAAAACCCAAAACCAACTTGGGCATTCTCCAAAATCAGGGAGAACCCCACAAATAAATTAACACACTTACTCCCAAAATATGTTAATTCAAACAAGTATACATCCTCTAACTTTAGATCAATTTTATTAAAAACATTTTATATCCTTAAGAGCCCCAAGAAGCACCCAATTTTATAGGAAAACTATAAAAGAGAAGGTAAATACTTGAAAGTGGGTAATGAGAAGTTTAAACTCTCCACCATAAGACTTTCCATACCCAAGAAGTCATGTGAAAGAATGAATTATGGTAAAGTGGTGAGGCCACTGCTCCCTCATCAATGAATCTCTCTCCAAAGTCTCATAATAATCTGATCCATTCTTCCATAACACTATGACTAACAAAATAGACTTCCCATGCAAGACTTTTGCATGAGAGTCAACGATCTCAATGGCTGATTAACAACAAAAATGTTTTTATGTAAATCAATCTCTTCCCAACTCAAAACATTATAGGGATCAATATTTTATTTCATAAGATGTGATATATGGAAAACATCATGAATTACTATCAATTGAGCCGACAATTCTAACCAATAATAAATGATCCCAAGATGCTCAATGACCTCAAATGGTCCGACATATCTCAGAGCAAACATTCCCTATTTTCCAAGATGATGGTGACCCAACCAAGGAGAAAATTTCATGAAAATCCAGTCACCTAAGAAAAACTACAAAGAATGATTTTATTGATCCACATAACACTTCTACTAACTCTTCATTGTAATTAGACACTGACATGTATCCTAAATCCTCACAGATGTATCCTGAACTAAACTTGGTCCCACCAATTATGCTTCACCCAACTCTTCCCAACAAAGAGGTTATCTGCATGAACGACCATAAAAATATTCAAAAAGATCCATTATGATCAACGATGGATAAATTTTGGTATAAAAAAACTCAACCAGTGTTGTATAGCTATCCCAAAATCCACAAAAATACAATACATGATCACAAATCTTATTCTCCAAATTCTTAATAACATGCTCTTTCTGATTGCCTGTCTATGGATGATAAGTTATACTCAATATGACATGAGTCCCCATAACCACTTGGAGACTCCTCCAGAACCTCAAAGTAAACCTAGGATCCCTATATAAAACAATGGTATAATGAACCCCATGTATCCTCATAATTTCTTACACATAAATCATACATAGATCTTCAGCTTTAGTGGTGTCCCTGATTGGAATAAAATGTGATAACTTTTTAAATCAATCAATCACCACCTAGAAAGAATTACTCCCTTAGGGAGTCCATGGTAATCCAAGAAAAATACATGGATACATTGTCCCATTTCTAAACAGGTACCAGAAGTGGCTGGAGAAAATCCAAAGGTTTCAGATGCTCTTCCTTAATATGTTAGAAAGTGTAACAACAAGATACATAATCAGTAATGTCATGATTCATACCCTACCACTAGAATCACTATCTCATGTCACAATACATATTCATAGTGATTGTATAAAATACCTATGAATAATTATGAAAATCAAACAAAATTGAGTTCCTCACATATGATGGTATGACAAACCGATCCCCAAAACTAAGAATATCATATAAAGGTAGAGACCAACCAAAAAGTCTCCCCTCAATATAGGGTTTCTCAAATTCCACTAAACTCGAAATCCTGCAATTGTCTCTATATAATAGACTCAAAGAGATATGATGACAACTTAATACTGCTCATGATATGCCTGAAACATCCTCCAGAGTATCTAGATGCAACTGAGCCAAAAATACCCATAATGTTTCACTCTTCATTCAATTCAAAAATTTCTTGTGATGTTACTTCCCTACTAAGAGAATCTGCGACAACATTCCCCTTCCCCAGGGAATAGGTAATACCGAAGTCAAATGTCTAAAGGTAATCCACCTATTGACTCTATTTACAGTTCAAGTATTTCTGAGAAAAGATATAACTCAAACTCTTATGGTCATAAAATACTGTGAACCTTTCCCTAAAAAAATATTATTCCACCAATACTTAAGTACATGAATAACCGTGGAAAGATCTAAATCATGAGTGGGGTAATTCTTATCATTAATTTTAAGTTGATGATAAATTTAATCCATTATATGGTCATCCTATATGAGCATATCACCCAGAATATAACAAGAAGTATCAAAGAAAACCACATACCCCTTACCAGGATCAGTTAAGATCAGAATATGAGATGATGTTAGAAGTATTTTTATCTTGTCCAAAGAAGATTGACACATTACATCCCATGAAAATTTAATCCCTTTCCTAGTAAGAGAAGTTAAAGGTGACACCAAATTAGAGAAATCATAGATGAACCACTGATAGTATCCATAAATACTGAGGAAACTTAGAATCTTAAAGACATTTTGTGGGTTTTCCCAAGATAAAATAGCACTTACCTTCTCAAGATCAACTGATAAGGCATGCTCAGAAATCACATTTCCTAATAATTTCACTTCTTGAATCAAAAAAGTGAATTTTCAAATATTTCCATACAAATAGTGACACCTCAGGATTTCCAAAACCAAACAGAGATGGTTCTTGTACTCACACTCAGATATTGAATAAACCAAAATATCATCTATGAACACTACCAAAAATGTGTCGAGATACTGATAGAGTATCCAATTCCTTAAATCCATAAAAATAAAAGGAGCATTAGTTATACCAAATGGCATCACAATATATTCGTAATGGCCATAAATTTTCCTGAAATCTATCTTTGATATATCACACCCTCAAAATCTGAGTTGATGATAACCTGACCAAAGATCAATCTTCGAACCCCACTTTTCCCCATTTAACAAATCAAAAAAATCACAAAAAAAGACAATTGATGTAATATCCCAAGTAAATAAAGAATAATACATTTTCATATTTATTAATATTTGTGAAATAAATATTAATTTTACTTTATAGGGGATTCTATGTTCTATGGAGTACTCGATATGCAACAATGGGTTTCTTTGAAATTTTACGTTGCACTCAACGTTGAGTTATATTGAAAAATAACAATATAATATTATTATTTCAAATGGTAGTTAATGCCTAGCCATTGTAATGGAAGGAATAAAAAAAACTAATTATAATATGATTATACATGTTTGTTAAATGTTTTTATATTTATCCAATAAAATTTAGAGGTTTAAAATGTGAATGAATCCAATTTTAAGCACAAATAGTCTAATATTCTTTAAAAGGTCGATTTATCGCCTTTTGATGGCGAGTCATTTTAAAATCTAGTTTTTACCACTTTTATATGTTATATTTGACAAAATAAAATTATTCTTTAGAATCGGAACATCAAAATTTACTTTGGGTAAATTTTTGGTATTTTTTTGATAAAATTCCTTTTTTAATGAATAGTGAAAAATACTGTATTTTAATTGAAAACTGCCTTTTAATATAATTTATTTATATGGTTAGATTATATTATTAATTGGTTTTTAAGTTTAAATAGATTATATTTTTACCATTTAATCCAATGTCGGTCATTGGAAGTAATTTCACTTTGAAATTGGATATAAACAAGTGTCAATATTTTGACAGATATTGTTTCTTAAAAACACGCTATTTGTTTTGACAACAAGAATTAATTTTAAATTAATTAATTCAAATTCTATGTTTTGAATTTTGTAAAATAGTCATAATTTTTTAATTCTTAATATAAAATATAGCTTAGGCTTAATTTTTGGTATTTTTCTAAAAACATCAATTTTTGATGAATAGTGATACCACTAAGTAGTAGTTAAAAAACTGACTTTTTCATTTAAATGGAATTTTACCACTTCTGTGAATTGAATTTTGAAAGTTTGACATACATGGTTGTTATTAGTAAGTAAAATGTGGTTCAATAAGATGAAAATAATTTTTTGGTGAATAGTAACTTTTGATTATTATTTACTGCGGTTAAAGGTAAATAGAGTAATTTAAGGTAAAAAGAATATTATAATAATACAAAATTACCTTAACACTTGTCCTAACCTTATTGTATTAGTCATGGATGACCATGGTCATACTTAGGTCTATTTTGGGACCCCATGGAGCCACTTGGGAGTGATAATGATACTTTAGATTAATTAATTTAAAGTGAAGAAAAAAATGACACAAACAAACATCTTTTAGTAAATTAATTTTTACATGGGGTTATATAAGTTATATTTTAGAATATAAATATTAATTGTAAATCTAAAACAATTTCCTAAATCATGTTATTTTTTTATTATTTTTAGACATCAAATAAATAATATTATTTATGACACAATAATGATGAATCATTTACCTCATTAATAAATGATTTGAATAAATAAGATTATAAATATTAAAATAACATCCCAAACCTGTCCAATTATTATTGGATGAATTTATTTCTATCATGAGTCATCTTATCTTCGACCTTAATGAGTTTTGGACCTTTAGAAACCGAAAATAATTATATAATAAAATAACATTTTCAAACTTTCTTAAAGAGCCCCTCCTCTCCCTTATAAAAGGACACCACTTCTAACCCATTCCTCACACCTCTCAAACCCATTGTATCATCCAAAAACTTCTAAAGTAATCTCTAAAGATCCCTATATTCCTCCTAGAAGCCTTACCTTAAGCAGAATGAACTTCAAGAATTCCTTTTGGTTCAAACTAAAAGAAGTTACCTGAATTAAAGGTAATGGTTTCTCTTAAATTATTTTATTTTATTTTATTTCTCCAACCCCTAAACCCTTTTTATTCATTTATTTTATAACAAAAAAAGTATCCTCAATATAATAGGTAGTTTTTATGATAAGTATTATAACTACACTTACACCCACCTCCATCTAATGGGTAAAGAACATACTGTTTCTGTGGATGGCGAATTACTGCCTCACGAAATGATGATTGTTCAATATCCTCTTACCACCTCTTATGGTGGACATTATGATGGAACTATATTTATATGTAATATATATTATATTTATATTTTCTCTATGATTCTGTATTATTCATTTATATCATACCTTTATGGTTTCCATAATGGGTAAACATGATAATTTCATTTGAGGAAGTGCGGACTACCACCCCCTCAAAGTGATATGACTCATTCATGAAATATGTGGAATGTATAAAGGATGTAGTTAATAAAATTATATATGATATTATACTAGAATTATAATATACCTGTGTATCATTAATTGTTTTCAATCCATTAAAATACTAAATAGAAATGAAAGTAGTGTTCATGCATACGTACGTCTTACCGTTTCCATGAACGGTGCATTTCATTACTTAACTCTAAATGTTATGTACTATTATAAATACATATATATACTGGATATATATTATATATATGATATCTAAATCATGAATATAATTATGGAGATAATGTAATTTTGACCACATGAACAACTTGTAATTATAAGAAGTTCATTTTTGACTCAAGTACCAAATATCGAAAAAACGACTGTTATTAACTTAAAAGATTAAATAATATTTATAACATGGAAATAAGTGATATAAAAAGAATAATAAACTTGAAAAAGGTTCTTAAGAAAGTAGAAATTAACTTTAGTTTATTATTCATGAGATTAAATAATGAACGAGTCAAGTCGGACAGGAGGTAAGAGACGTCTTCTCAATCTCCATTCATTGAGGCATACTTTGATTTATACATAACTTTCTTTTATATGGGGTATAAACACCTTTTACCATTCATTTCATTTAAAGGAAATCTTTTTTATGAGTATTTTTACTAAACGACAAAAAATAATGTTTCTTTTTAACGTAAGTGGTGACAATGACATTTTTCATCGCCACGAGTATTATTTGATCTATGAATTCCTTAACAAGCCGTAATGTTTTTAAAAGGAAAATAAATACCATATACTATTTTACGTATTTTGGTATTGAAAATGGTTTTGATAATGAATTTATTATGTCAATATATTTAAATGATATATTGTGATTGAAATGTGGAATTTTTATCTTTTCTTTATATTTTTTATGTGTTATGAATATTTTATGGTTCTTGGGAATTGTTTACGTATACGTGTGGTTCTATGATAAACCTATGGCGGGTGAGCCCAAGATAGATCTCCAATGCATTTGGTAATGTGATGAAGGTAAATGTTAATGTTTCTGTTAATAGATTTAGGGAATATACTGTGATGGGTATTCCAAATGTAACTCCCTATGTAGCTGTGAAATCTTCAACGTAAGTATGTTATGGATTCCACATGTTACCATTAAGATACATGTTTTCTATGAGTTATTCATAAATATTATGATTTCATGAGGTATGTTAGAGTGTTTATGCTTGGTATGTATTGATGGACATGTATTGATGGACTAATGTTCTCTTTATTTAATTTATAACACTTAATGAGATTTTTATGCTCATCCCAAGTTTTTGAAATGTTTTTCATAGGATATAAGGCAGGGTAAGAGAAAGGAAGAATTCAAGAAGATTTATATTAAGAAAACAATTATTGTTTTCTTTTAAGATTTATTATTTTATGAAAAAATGGATATTGAGTAGAAGTTTCTACTTTGTAATTTTTGAGATGTAATGTAATAGTTATGTCCTAATTCTCTAAAACTCTAAAGCTGAAAAGATTCTCAATGTGAATTATTCATTTAATTCAAGATTATGTAATTTTTTATGGATGGGTCCTTATAGTTGGTATCAGAGGTAGGTTTAGACAACTTTAGGAGTTAGAATATTATTAAATTAATGTCCATAAATTAATTTATGACAAGATTGAAGTGATATTGAATTTACAGATTACCATGTTTCTTCACCTAATATATTTATGTGTTCAGAATGTATTTTTGTAGAGGAAATAGGGAAACTATGCTGGGAAGGCATACAGAGGGAAATGACCTTCCAAATCAGCAACCTGAGATGGTCTAAATCAGAATTGAATAGTTTGTTAGAGTGCTGGCTCAGTTAACTCAGGTGATAAATGGTTGTTGTGTTTATTGATGATATTTTTTTTGATTCCAAAAGTAAAGAGGAAGATTAAAGTCATGAAAACCTTAAAAGAAAAGAAAATGTATGGGAAATTCAGCAAGTGTGAGTTTTGGTTACAAAAAAAATATTTCCTTGGCACGTTGTTTCAAAAAATGGCATAACTGTTGATCCTACTAAAACAAAAGTTGCTGAAGAATGTCCAAGACCCACAAATATAACTGAGACCTATAGTTTTCTTAGTTTGGTATGTTATTACCAAAGGTTTGTTGAGAATTTTTCATGGTTATCTAGCCCACTCACTAAGTTAACTCGAAAATGTTTTAAGTTCATTTGGAGAAAAGAATGTGATAATTTTTGTTAGGAATTGAAAAGAAGATTGGTGAATGCTCTTGTTTTGGAATTACCTTCTAGAAATGGTGAGTTTGTTATCTAAAGTGATGCTTCGTTGAAAGGACTTGGTTGTGTCCTTATGCAGAATGACTGGGTAATTGTTTATGATCCACATCATTTGAAACCTCATGAGTTAAATTACCCTACACATGATTTATAATTAGCTGCTACTATTTTTTCTTTAAAAATTTGGAAGAATAATTTGTATGGAGTAAAATGTGAAATATATACTGACCACAAACGTTTAAAGTATATATTTACTCAGAAAGAATTAAACATGATACATAGGATATGGCTAGAATTAATCAAGGATTATGATTGCACGATCCATTACCATCCGGGAAAAGAAAATAAAGTGGCTGATGCTTTGAGTCAAAAAAGTAATGCTTCATTAACCATGCTATGTTTTGAAAGAGATACTTTGGTTTTTGATTTGATGAACTTTAGCATAGAAGTTTTTGGTGTTGTAAATTCCTCTATTTTGTTTCAGGTGTCAGTGAAATCATCTCTATCAGAAAGAATTAAGTAAGCACAGAAAGAAAATAGTGAGTTGCAGAAAATGTAGAGTTGGTTCAAAAGGGTAAGTTTCCTGATTTTAACATTAATAATGATTTTATTTTTAGATTTAGAAATATATTATGCGTGCCTTGTGATTCACAAATGAATAATGAGTTGTTGTGTGAAACTCATAGTTCTCTGTTTTCACTTCATCTTAGCAGTACTAAGATGTACAAAGATCTTTGAGAGTTTTACTGGTGGGATGGAATGAAAAGAGATATTATTGATTTTACTATGAAGTGTTTGAATTGTCAACAGGTTAAAGAAGAGTAGAATTTACCAAAAGGGATGCTTCAGTCTTTACCAGTTCCAGATTAGAAATGGAAAATATATCCATGGACTTAATTGCGGGATTACCGAAGACATATCGAGGTAATAATTCAATCTGGGTTATTGTTGATCTATTGACTAAATTTTCTCATTTCCTTTCTATTCAGGATACTTTATCTTTAGATCAACTTTCTCAGTTGTATGTTAAAGAGATAGTCAGGTTGCATGGAGTTCCCCTCTCCATTGTATCAAATTGTGATCCCAGGTTTACTTCTAACTTTTGTAAAGGCCTTCTAAAGTCATTGGGTATTGAATTAAATTTTTGTATAACTTTTCATCCTCAATCAGATGGGTATTCAGAATGAAAAATTCAGACCTTGGAGGATATGCTACGTTCTTGTTCACTGGATTACAAGGGAAATTGAGACCAATATCTTTCTTTGGTTGAATTTTCTTATAATAATAGTTTTCATTCGAATGTAAAAATGGCTTCGTTTGAGGCATTATATGGAAAGCGGTGTCGAACTCCAACCTTTTTGGATGAAGTAGGTGAAAGGAAGTTGATGGAACCAAAATTAGTAGAAGTGATGGCAGAAAAAGTTCAGTTAATTCAGAAGCACATGAGAACAACTCAAAGCAGGAAGAAAAGTTATTATAACACCCCAGGTAAATAAAGAATATGACATTTCATATTTATCCATATTTGTGAATAAAGTGTTGATATTACTTTAAAGGGGACGCTATGCTCGATGGTGTACCCAACACGCAAGAACGAGTTTCTTGGGAATCTTACGTTGCACTCTAATAATAAAATAATATTATTTTAAATGGTAGTTAACATGTAGCCGTTGTATTGGCGGTAATGGATAGAAATAACTAAAATATGATTATATATGTTTTTAAATGTTTTTACATTTATCCAATAAAAGATAAAGGCTTAAAATATGGAAAGAATTCAATTTTAGGCGTATATGCCCTAGTTTTCACTAAAGGTTCACTTATCGCCTTTTGATGGAGAACCGTCATTAAATATAGTTTTGTTCACTCTTATACATTCTATTGGACCAAATAAAACTCTTCTTTAGAATTGGGACATCAAAATTTACTTTGTGTAAATTTTTGGTATCTTTCCGATAAAGTTCATTTTTTCAATGAATAGTGTAAAATGTTGTATTTTAATTCAAAACCTCTTTTTAATCTAATTTATTTATATGATTAGATTATATTTTGAATTGGTTTTAAAGTGAAATTAGAAAATATTTTTACCATTAAATCCAATAGTGGTCGTTGGAATTGATTTCACTTTGAAATCAGACTTAAACTAGTGTCAATCTTTTGATACTTATTGTTTTATAAAAACACGCTATTTGCTCTGACAACGGGAATTAATTATTAAATTAATTAATGCGACTAATATGTTTTGAATTTTGTAAAACAGACTTCATTTTTGAATTCGAAATATCAAATATAGATTAGGGTGAAGTTTTGGTATTTTTCTGAAAAACTCCAATTTTTGATGAATAGTGAAACCACTAAGTGGTAATCAAGCAAACTGATTTTTCAGTTAAATAAAAGTTTACCACTAATGTGTATTGAATTTTGAAAATCCTACATACATGGTTGTCATTAGTATGTAAAATGTGGTTCAATGGGATGAAAATAATTTTTTGGTGAATAGTAACTTTTTTTCATTAATCGCGATTAGAGGTAATTAGTGTCATTTAAGGTAAAAATGATATTATAAGAATGTGAAAACATCATGACACTTGTACTACACCTATTGGGTGATTCATGGCCGACCAAGACAAGCCATGGGCCAAATTGGGGACCCCATGGAGCCACTTTAGTTGGAAAATGACAATAATATATTTTTATTTAATGTTAAAATTAAATTGACACAAACATGAGTTGTTTTACTAAAACAGTTTTTAAGTGGGGTTAAAAAAGTCCAAATTTTTATTATAAATAGTCATTAGAAAGATAAAAAGATTTCCTACATCATAGTAATTTTTTTATAATTTTTAGACATTAAATAAAATAAATTATTTATGACATAATAATGATGCAGCGATGACATCATTATTTGACGATTTAAATAAAATGGAAAGATAATGTAAAATATATGAACTACACATGTCCAAAACTTATTGGATGGGTTTATTTCGAACCCTTATCACCGTATCCACGAATTATATAAATGTGGGACCTTTTAAAACCGAAACACATTTTCAAATAAAGTAATATTTCTTACTTTCCAAAAGTTCCCCTCCTCTCCTCTTATAAAAGGCCCCCACCTCTACCTCATTTCACACACTCCTCAAGACTTTGGATCAGCCACCCCCCACCCCTTTACTCTCTCCACATCCCTATACTCATCCTAGAGGATTCCCTTTGGGCAGAATCCTTTCAAAGGAAGCCTTTAGGCTCAAATCAAAAGGAGTTACACTTTTAAAGGTAATTCATTCTCTCATGTTCATTTGTTTTATTTTGCTTCTCCAACCCCCTAAACTCTTTTTATTTATTTATTTTGTAACAACACAAGTATCTTCAATATACTAGGATGTTGTTATAAGATTTATTCGAGCTACACTCTAACACAACTACATCAAATGGTTAAAGAACATACGGTTTCCGTGGATGGCGAAATTGTGCCTCCCGAAACGATGATTGTTCAATACTCATTTAACACCTTCAAAGGTGGCCATTATGATGTCACTATTTTTATATATGATATATAATATGTTTATGTTTTACTTATGCTTCTTTATTTTTCATTTGTGTCTTACCTTTATGGCTTCCATTATGGGTATACGCGATATCTTCATTTTAGGAAGTGCGGACTACCGCCCCCTCAAAGTGATGTGATTCGTTAATGCCATACGTGGGACGTATAAAGGATGGATTTAATGTTATTATATATGATTTTATACTGGAATTATTATTTACCTATATATCATTATTATTTCTTTCCATTAAAGTATGAGATAGAAATGAAAGTAGCGTTCATGCGTACGTACGGCTTACCGTCTCCATGAACGGTGCATTTCATTTCTTATCCCCAAATGTAATGTACTATTATAAGTACATATATATAATGGATATATATGATATATGATACATCTAAATGATTAATATAATTCTGGAATTAAAATATACATACCTCTCATATAGTTTTAATTCCATTAATACGACATAGAAATGAAAGTAGCTTTCATGCGTACGTACGGCTTACCGTCTCCATGAACAGTGCATTTCATTTATTTCCTCTAAATGATTATGTGATTTTATAAATACATGTATATGCTGGATATATATGATATATATGATATCCAAATCAGGAATTTAATTTTTGGATATGAAGAATCTTTGACCACACGAACAACATGTAATTGTAAGAAGTCCACTTTCGACTTAAGAACCAAATATCGACAAAACAAACATGATTAACTTAAATGATTAAATAATGTTTATAACATGGTAATAAGTGATATAAAAGGAATAATGAACTTTAAAAAGTTTCTTAAGGAAGTATAAATTAACTCAAGTTTATTATTCAGGAGATTAAAGAACGATCGAGTCAAGTCGGACCCGAGGTAAGGGATCCTACACCTCTCTTTCTTTTTAAGTACACTCTTTTATGTCATTCCATTTAAAGATCATCTTTATTGTTATTGGGATGTTCTTTTATATTAATCTTACTGTAATTTTTATGTTCATGTGATGAGAGACCCTATTCTCTCTCATCAATCCATTTTGGAAGTTTTAAGTGGCGCCGTTAGGCTGCCGAGTTTTTGTAAGAGATTTTTCATCTCACTTTTATTCCCGTGAGATTTATGCTACATTTGCCACAATTTCCATTGAGTGGTTTATGTACTGCCCACTATTACAATCCTATTGTAATATAATTCCATTTATGGGTATTTACATATTCATTGTATGACACTTCTTCAATGGGGTGTACTTTTCAAAAGTTACCCAAGTCGGTAAGGGAACCTTTCACCCTCCTTTTTTTTAAAAGACTTATTTTGTTGGGTCTTTTAATTTACATATTGTTATGTTGGGATATGTTCTCATATATCCTTATTGATGTAAATTTTATGTCCAAGTGATGAGATACCTTTTTTTTATCTCTCATCAACTCATTTTGATGTGACGCCGTTAGGCTGTCAAGGGAACTTCTTAACCCAATTTCGATTTCTTTGGGTTCAACATGTTGTTATTGAATATGTAATCCTTTGAAAATGTGTGAATGACCTTTGATTATTTTACACTTAATATCCACTTATATTTGGTGTATTCATTTTTCACACATAATTATGTAAATTGATTTATCCTTAAACCAAGGATACCATCTTTGTAAGGGACTTCGTCTCAATCTCCTTTCATTGAGGCATATTTCGTTTTATAAACAACTTCCTTTTATATGGTTTATAAACCCCTTTGACTTTTACTTTTATACAAAAGGAATCTTTTTCTACGAAGCATTTTACTAAACTACAAAAAGGAATGTTTTTTTAACGTACGCGGTGACAACGACCTTTTCCGCCGCCGTGAGTATTATTTGGTCTTTGGCTTCCTCAACAATCCGTTATGTTTTTCAAATGAAATAAATACCATATACTCTTTTATGTATTTTGGTATTGAAAATGGTTTTGAAAAAGGATTCTATTATGTCAATATATTTATGATATATTGTGATTGAAATGTGGAAATGTTATCATTCCTTTATTTTGGTTTTATGTTTTATGATTTTATACTGGTACTTGGACATTTTAACGGGTGGTTACGTTATAAACCATATGACGGGTGGTGCCGTGAATACCAGGACGGGTGGTTACGTTATAACCTCCAATGCATTGGGTATGGAAGTCGTCCGTATGGCTATTCCATTAAGTATGTATGGAAATTGGCCGTATGGCTATTCCATTAAGTGATATGTGTGGAAGTCGACCGTATGGTTATTCCACTTAAGTATGTTTATGTCCCAAGTTACCTTTATATATGTTATGTGTTCTTTATATGGGTTTTATGGTAATCCTTTGGTTACAAAAAGGTAAGTAATGATACTTTTTTTTTCAGTGAAAAGTTTTTACTACTTCATGAAGGTGAAAAGTATTACATTGATAAAGTATTCATGGTTTACTTGTTGTTTTGAAAATCTAACAGTTTTCATTCTTTGTGTATCCCTTACTGAGCTTCTTATGCTAATCCCAAGGTTTTGAAATGTTTTTCACAGGACATAGCGTGGAATAGGGTCAAGGATGGGATCAAGGGAAAGTCATGCTACCTAAAACATGGAACTATACATGTTTCTTTTAAAGAGTTTTTATTTTATGGAAATTTAGTAGAAGCGACTACTTTGTAATATTTTGAGATGTAATAGTTATGTCCTAATTCTCTAAAACTCTAAACCTGAAAAGATCCTCAATGTGAATTACTCATTTAATTCAATATTAAGTAAGGTTTAAGGATGGGGCCTTATAGTTATGCGGATAACCGGAGGAAGGATCTTTTTTTGAGGAAGGTGATCATGTATTTCTCAAAGTTTCTCCATGAAAATGTGTGATGCATTTTGGTAAGAAGGGAAAGTTGAGTCCAAGGTTCATTGGACCTTATAAAATCCTAGAGAAAGTTGGATCAGTTGCCTATAGAGTGTCTTTACCTCCAAGTTTATCCCAGGTACATAATTTTTTTCATGTTTCAATGTTGAGAAAGTTTATGTCGGATTCATCTCATGTTTTGAGTCTAGAGGTAGTTAAGTTGGGAGAAAATATTTCTTATGAGGGACAACCAGTCCAGATTATTGACTGAAGAGAGAAAGTGTTGTAGAATAAGGTAATCTATCAGGTAAAATTTTTATGAAAAAAACCATATGTTGAATAGGCAACATGGGAATCTGAAAATTCTATGAGGGATAAATACCCCCACTTATTTGATAAGTGAATAAAAACTTCAAGGACACAATTTCCAAAAGGGGGAAGTATGTAACATCCCAAGTAAATAAAGAATAATACATTTTCATATTTATTAATATTTTTGAATTAAATATTAATTTTATTTTAAAGGGGATGCTATGTTCGATGGCGTACCTGGTACACAACAACGAGTTTATTTGAAATCTTACGTTGCACACAACGTTGAGTTATAATGAAAAATAATAATATAATATTATTATTTCATATGGTAGTTAACACCTAGCCATTATAATAGTGAAAATTAACAAAACTAATTAAAATATGATTATACATTTTTTTTAAATATTTTTACATTTATCCAATAAAAGTTAGAGGCTTAAAATGTGAATGAATCCAATTTTAAACACAAATAGTCTAATATTCTTTAAAAGGTCGATTTACCGCCTTTTGACGACGAGCAGTTTTAAAATCTAGTTTTTATCACTTTTATATGTTCTATTTGACAAAATAAAATTCTTATTTATAATTGAAACATCAAAATTTACTTTGGCTAAATTTTTGGTATTTTTCTGATAAAATTCATTTTTAATGAATAGTGAAAAACACTATATTTTAATTCAAAACTTCCTTTTAATATAATTTATTTATATTGCTAGATTATATTTTTAATTGCTGTTAAAGTGTAATTAGATTATATTTTTACCATTTAATCGAATGTTGGTCATTGGAAGTAATTTCACCTTGAAATTGGACATAAACAAGTGTCAAAATTTTGGTAGTTATTATTTCTTAAAAACACGTTTTTTTGTTTTGACAATGAGAATTAATTTTAAATTAATTAATGAAACTTCTATGATTTTAATTTTTTAAAATATATATCATATTTGAATTCAGAATATCAAATATAGCTTAGGCTGAATTTATGGTATTTTTCTGAAAACCTTCAATTTTTGATGAATAATGAAAACACTGAGTAGTAGTTAAAAAACCAACTATTTCATTTAAATGAAATTTTACCACTTTTGTGAATTGAATTTAAAAAATATGACATACATGGTTGTTATAATTAAGTAAAATATGGTTCAATAAGATGAAAATAATTTTTTATGAATAGTAAATCTTGACTTTTATTTACCGTGATTAAAGGTAAATTGGGTAATTCAAGGTAAAACAATATTATAATAATATAAAATTACCCTAAAACTTGTTCTAACCTTATTGGATGAGTCATGGATGACTAATAAAATCATTGGGTGATATTTTTGTCCTTTTAAATCCATTTGGGTAAGATAATGACATTAATAACTTTTTATTTAAAGTAAAAATAAAAATATCATAAACATGTATTTTTTTGCTAAAACAATTTTAATGTGGAGTTATATAATTGATATATTTTACTATAAAAATTAATTATAAAGCTAAAAAGATTTCCTACATCAGGTTATTTTATTTATAATTTTTATACACTAAATAAATAAAATAATTTATGACAAAATAATGATGCAGTGTTTACCTTATTAATAAATGATTTAAATAAATGAGATTATAAAATTTAAAAAAATATCCAAAACCTATACAATTCTTATTGGATAGTTTTATTTCAAACAAGAGCCATCTTATATTGACATTAATAAGTTTTAGACCTTTAGAAACCGAAAATCATTATATAATAAAATAATATTTTCAAACTTTCTTAAAGAGCCCCTCCTCCTCCTTATAAAAATTCCTAACCTCTAACCCATTACTCAAACCTCTCAAGCCCCTTGGCTCATCCAAAATCTACCCAAATAAGCTCTCAAGATCCCTCTATTCCTACTATAAGCGTTACCTTAGTCAGAAGAAACTTTTAAAAATCCTTTTGGTTCAAACCAAAGAGAGTTACCCAATTTAAAGGTAACGTATTCTATTAAGTTATTTTCTTTTATTTTACTTCTACAACCCCCTAAACTATTTTTATTCCTTTATTTTATAAAAAACCAGTATCCTCAATATACTAGGTAGTTTTTATGATATGTATTAGAACTACACTTACACACACCTCCATCTAATGGGTAAAGAACATACTGTTTCTGTGGACGGCGAACTACTGCCTAACGAAACGAGGATTGTTCAATATTCTCCTACCACCTCTTATGGTGGAAATTATGATAGAACTATATTTATATGTGATATATATTATATTTATATTATCTCTATTCTTCTATATTTTTCATTTATATCATACCTTTATGGTTTCCATAATTGGTAAACATAATAATTTCATTTGAGGAAGTGCAGACTACCGCCCCCTCAAAGTGATATGACTCATTCATGCCATATGTGGAACATATAAAGGATGGAGTTAATAAAATTATATATGATATTATACTAGAATTATAATATACCTATGTATCATTAATTTTTTTCAATCCATTAAAATACTAAACATAAATTAAAGTAGCATTCATATGTACGTACAACTTACCATCTCCATGAACGGTGCATTTCATTTCTTACCTTCAAATGTTATATACTATTATAAATGTCATGACCCGCCTTCAACAAAAAGGAGGGAAGGGTCAAATAATTTCCAGGACCTTCTTTATTTAAGTTTAAGGAGAGATAATGACCCCCGAAACCCGCCTTCAATAGGTCCCGGAGTGGCGACTAGCACCAAGGGTATAGAAAATTCTCACAAATGGAAGGCATTACCCTTTTTATTTTATAGGATCGAGAGATAAGGAGAAGAAAACCCAACAACACCAAGGTAGAGAGAAAAGTAAAGCCAAAAGTAAACCATTCCCACATGCATGTTTCAAAAGTAAAAGTCACAAGGTGCAAAAAAAGGTGACTACAAGGTAAGTACCAAAAAGGAAAACAACAACTGCAACTGCTCCAAAAGTCCGAGCTAGTAAGGTCCTGCGTAATCCCCAAAGTCCTCCTGGAAACCTGAAAGCAGTTTATATACGTAGAGTGAGCATACAAGTACACTCAGTAGGGAAAACCAAAGACTCTCGTGCACAAGTGGGGGAACGTACTAAAGTCCCGTGAGAAAAGAGTAAACTAAACACCTATCAAGGTAAACTATCCACCCCAGGCCTCACCAAGGCACACTCCCCAAATAACGCAAGTCAAGTAATTTATATAATAAGAGCACATCGATGTTTGGGTACCCCGCGCCACTTTCCCACTGGTTATTGAGACATCCTACGCATCGGACCAATCCCGCCATTCTCACCGCAGTCCCACTGCCACACCCGCCCGCACACACCTGGGCCTCAACCGCACGCAGTCCCACTGCTAAATCCCGCCCGCACACACCTGGGCCACAACTGTCACACGTAACCATGCCTGCAAACACCTAGGCCAGAACAACCACCACCACGCCTGAAGACACCTGGGACTCATCCCGAAGACACTTGGGAAACCACCTGCCGCACACACCTGGCCAACCACCACACTACCCAGCACGAAGGTTCTTGGGCTAATAGTGGACTTCAGGCCATCACAGCCTGCCCGAAGATACTTGGGCTATCCGGGAAAGGGAGCAGAAAAGGAGCTAATAACCAGCCACTAAGAATAGTGTTGGGAAAAACACCCTCCCCCATGAAATGGGGGTGTTCGTCACTAGGTGCTCAACTTGGGTGGGGCGCGAATAAGAAACAAAAAACTACAAGTATAGATATAGGTAATAAGCACTCACCCAAAGCTAGGTTTTTCTTCAGACAGCCTATAGTTCACAACAATAATCAAGTCCAAGTCACGACACACGCTAACAAACCATCATCCCATTCTTGTTTCATGTTCAGTAATAATATTTGAGTTAAGCACTACTGGGAATATAGTAGGCATAAGCATAAGTCCATAAAATCAAAGAGTCAAACATCAACCAAAACGTCCACACCTGGTTCTCAACAACAGAGGATTCCACCCCAATTTGTGATATGAACAAGTAACCACCCAGATTTAAAACTCACAACCACCGAGATTATAAAAGAACAGGGGATCCCATCCCCTCCCACATCTCCAGCAATCAGCCTGAAGGGAAAACAGCCAACTACCTCCACCAACACAAGCAGGGCCTTGCATGTATTTTCAGATTTAAACGACTTAACACACTCCATGATTCAAATTCCGTGTGTTTTAACCGGGGGTTATCACAAAAGGAAAGATCCTGGTGCCACAATTTATTTGGCCGGATATACGTGATTAACCAATTCACTTTTCACAGCAGGAGTTTACAACCACAACAAGCTATTTAAAACATTAGCAGGGGTTCATTAGTGCACAAACAACGACCACCAACGGTCTCGATTTTCAGGAGACATAAGCCAACACAACTCAATAAGATGGTCAAGAGATAAACAACATCAAAATATAAGACAACATCAACAATCACAGCCCCCCCTTATTTCTTTATAGAGTTCATTCGTTATCTTTAATTAGGTCTAGTTTATCCAATTCTACAGAAACAAAAGCACGCCCACCCTGCATGATACACAAAGAGAGAGGCAAAGGAGAAATTCCATACTTGTTGATAGATGATCGACGTTTAGGCCGGGGGCGTGGAACTTTACGGATAACGATGCAGTCAGTCTAACACACCAGAAGCTGTTTGTGAAAGTCACGATGGAGGAAAGGAGAAACCACGACTATCCCTTAGTTTATAGGAGCCGGGGACGATTGAGGTGAAAACGCGAATCCTCATAAGGCGCGGGGGTCGTGGGTTGATCACGCGGCTCCACTCGTCACAAAAGGGGTCGGGTGGTTTAAGCCGACTCATGAATTGATGAAGCATTTAATTAAAACTCTTATGGGCGTCAGGGGTCTTAAAATACGGTTAAACGAGTCAGAATAGGGTTTAAAACCCTATTTACGCAAAGGAGAGTTACTGGAAACAACTTGACAAAGCCGGGTGACGCCGATCGGTCTCGCCGATCGGTCTCGCCGATGGGTCTCGCCGATCGGTCTCACCGATGGGTCTCGCCGATCGGTCTCGCCGATCGGTCTCACCGATCGGTCTCACCGATCAGTCTCACCGATCGGTCTCACCGATCAGTCGCGCCGATAGGTCTCACCGAGACGCCACTCCTTTAGAACCCGGATTTTGGCAAAGGGAAGGACCAAGAGAGTCTGGGTCATTACAATAAATAAATAAAGAAACAAATAATTAAATAAATAAATAAATATAAATAAATATATATATTTATTTACTGAATATATATGATATATATGATATATAAATCATGAATATTATTCTAGATATGATGTACTTTTGACCACATGAACAACTTGTAATTATAAGAAGTTCATTTTTGACTCAAGTACCAAATATTGAAAAGATGACCGTTATTAACTTAAATAATTATATAATGTTTATAACATGGAAATAAGTGATATAAAAAGAATAATAAACTTTAAAAAGATTCCTAATAAATTATAAATTAAATTTAGTTTATTATTCATGAGATTAAAGAAAGGAAAAGTCAAGCCAAACATGAGGTAAGGGACTTCGTCTCAATCTCCATTCATTGAGGAATACTTTGATTTATACACGACTTTATTTTATACAGTATATAAACACCTTTTACTTTTCATTTCATTCAAAGGGAATCTTTTTCTATGAGGAGTTTTACTAAACAACAAAAAAGAATGTTTCTTTTTAACATAAGTGGTGACAATGACCTTTTCCACCACCGCGGGTATTATTTGATCTATGGTTTCTTTAATAAGCTGTAATGTTTTTAAAAGGAAAATAAATACCACATAATATTTTATATATTTTGGTATTGAAAATGGTTTTGATAATGGATTTGTTGTATCAATATATTTAAATGATATATTATGATTGAAATGTGGAAATGTTATCTTTTCATTATATTTTTTTTATGTGTTATGAATATGTTATGGTTCTTGGGAATTGTTTACGTATACGAGTGGTTCCATGATATACCTAGGGTGGGTGAGCTTGATATAGATCTATAATTCATTGGGTAACGTGACAAAGGTAAATGTTAATGTTTCTCCTAAGAGATTTAGGGAATATACTGTGATGAATATTCCAAATGTAACTCCCAATCTAGTTGTGAAATCTACAATGTAAGTATGTTATGGATGCCACAAGTTACCATTAAGATTTATGTTTTTTATGTGTTATTCATAAATATTATGATTTCATGAGTTATGTTAAAGTGTTTATGCTTTGTATGTATTGATGTAATAATGTTCCCTTTCTTTAATTTATAACCCTTATTGAGCTTTTTATGCTCATCCTAAGTTTTTGAAATGTTTTTCATAGGATATAAGGTAGGAAAAGAGAAAGAAAAAATTCAAGAAGATCTATATAAAGCAAACAATTCTTGTTTTATTTTAAGAGTTTCTATTTTATGAAAAAATGGATAATGAGTAGAAGTGTCTACTTTGTACTATTTGAGATGTAATGTAATAGTTATGGCCTAATTCTCTAAAACTATAAAACTGAAAAGATTCTCAATGTGAATTATTCATTAAATTCAATATTATGTAATTTTTTAAGGCTGGGTCCTTAAAGTTGGTATCAGAGGTCGGTTTAGACAACTTTAAGAGTTAGAATATTGTTAAATTAATGTGCATAAATTAATTTATGGTAAAATTGAAATGCTATAGCATTTAGAGTTTTCCATGTTTCTTCACCTGATATATTTCTGTGTTCAAAATTGTTTTTCATTGATGAAACAAGGTAGCTATACTGAGAAGTCATACAGAGGGAAATGACCTTCCAAATTAGAAACCTGAGATAGTCAAAATCAGAATTGAATATCTTGTTGTAGTGATGGCTCAGTTGACTCAGGTGGTAAATGGTGGTTTTGTTTATTGATGATATTTTTATTTATTCCAAAAGTAAAGAGGAACATGAAATTCATTTAAGGGTTGTCTTGAAAACCTTAAAAGAAACGAATTTGTATGGTAAATTCAACAAGTGTGAGTTTTGGTTAGAAAATAGTTATTTCCTTGGAACATTGTTTCAAAAAATGGCATAATTGTTGATCTTTCTAAAAAAAAAGTTATTGAAGAATGGCCAAGACCCACAAATATAACCGATATCTATAGTTTTCTTGGTTTGGTAGGTTATTATCAGAGGTTTTTTGAGAATTTTGCATGGTTATCTATCCCACTCACTAAGTTAACTCAAAAAGGTATTAATTTCATTTGGACAAAAGAATGCGATGATTGATTTTAGTAATTGAAAAGAAGATTGGTGAATGATCTTGTTTTTGAATTACCTTTCAGAAATGGTTAGTTTGTTATCTACAATGATGCTTCGCTAAAAGGACTTGGATGTGTCCTAATGCAAAATGATCAGGTAATTTATTATTCTCCACGTTAGTTAAAACCTCATGAGTTAAATTAACCTACACATGATTTGGAATTAGATACTATTGTTTTTGCTTTATAAATTTGGAGGCATCATTTTTATGGAGTAAAATATAAAATATATACTAACCACAAAAGTTTAAAGTATATATTCACTCAGAAATAATTAAACATGAGACATAGAAGATGGATGGAATTAATCAAGGATTATGATTGCATGATCCATTACCATCCGGTAAAAGAAAATAAAGTGGCTAATACTTTGAGTCAAGAAAGTAATGCTTAAATAACCATGCTAAATTTAGAGAGATATCATTTGGTTTTTGATTTGATGAATTTTGGGATAGAAGTTTTTGGTGTAGGAAATTCTTCTTTTTTGTTTCAGGTGTTAGTGAAATCATCTCTATCATATAGAATTAAGTAAGCACAGAAAGAAGATAGTGAGTTGTAGAAAAAGGTATAATTGGCTTTAAAGGATAATTTGCCTGATTTTAACATTGATAATGATTGTATTTTGAGATTTGGAAAGAGATTATGTGTTCCTTGTGATTCACAGTTAAATAATGAGTTGTTATATGAAGCTTATAGTTCTCCATTTTCAGTTCATCCTAGAAGTAATAAGATGTACAAAGATCTTCAGGAGTTTTACTGGTGGGATGGAATTAAAAGAGATATTACTAATTTTATTGTTAAGTATTTGACTTGTAAATAGGTTAAATCAGAGAATCAGTTACCAAAAGGGATGCTTCAGTATTTACTGGTGCTAGAGTAGAAATGGGAAAATATATCCATGGACTTTGTTGTGGGATTATCGAAGACATCTAGAGGTAATAATACAATCTGGGTTGTGTTGATCGATTGACTAAATCTGCTCATTTCCTTCCTATTCGAGATACTTTGTCTTTAGATCAACTTTCTCAGTTGTATGTTAAAGATATTGTCATGTTTCATGGAGTTCCCCTCTCCATTGTATCTAATCGTGATCCCAGGTTTATTTCTAAATTTTTGAAATAACTTCAGAATTCGTTGGGTACTGAATTAAATTTTAGTATAGCTTTTCATCCTCAATCAAATGGACAGTCAGAACGAACAATTTAGACCTTGGAGGATATGCTACTTTCTTGTTCACTAGATTAACAGGGAAGTTGGGACCAACATCTTTCTTTGGTTGAATTTTCTTATAATAATAGTTTTCATTTCAGTGTAAAAATGGCTTTATTTGAGTCATTATATGGAAAGCGGTGTCGAACTCCAGCCTTTTGGGATGAATTAGGTGAAAGGAAGTTGATGAGACCAGAATTGGTAAAAGAGATGGTAGAAAAAGTTTAGTTGATTCAGAAGCACATGAGAAAAGCTCAGAGCAGGCAGAAAAGTTATGCGGATTACTGGAGAAAGGATCTTTCTTTTGAGGTAGCTGATATTGACTCTCCAAAGTTTCTCTATGGAAAAGTTTGATGCGTTTTAGTAATAAGGGAAAGTTAAGCCTGAGGTTCATTGGAACTCATGAAATTCTAGAGAAAGTTGGATCAGTTTCCTACAAAGTGGATTTACCTACAAGTTAATTCTAGGTATATAATGTTTTTCATGTTTCAATGTTGAGAAAGTTTATGCTGGATTCATCTCATGTTTTGAGTCCAGAGGTGGTTTAGTTGGGAGAAAATATTTCTTATGAGGAACAACAAGTCCATATTCTTGACTGAAGAGAGAAAGTGTTTTGGAATAAGGTAATTCATCTTGTAAAAGTTTTGTAAAAAAAGAACCATATAGTTGAAGAGGCAACGTGGGAATCTGAAAATTCTATGAGGGATAAATACCCCCACTTATTTGATAAGTGAATAAAAATTACAAGGATGCAATTTCCAAAAGGGGGGAAGGATGTAATATCCTAAGTAAATAAAGAATAATACATTTTCATATTTATTAATATTTTTGAATTAAATATTAATTTTACTTAAAGGGGATGCTATGTTCTATGGCGTACCCAATATGAAACAACGAGTTTCATTGAAATCTTACGTTGCACACAACGTTGAGTTATACTAAAAAATAATAATATAATATTATTATTTCAAATGGTAGTTAACCCTTAGCCGTTGTAATGGCAGGAATGAATAGAACTAATTACAATTTGATTATACATGTTTATTAATTTTTTTAAATTTATCCAATAAAAGTTAGGGGCTTAAAATGTTAATAAATCCAATTTTAAGCAAAAATAGTCTAATATTCTTTAAAAGGACGATTTACCACCTTTTGATGGCGAGCCATTTTAAAATCTAGTTTTTATCACTTTTATATGTTATATTTGAAAAAAATAATATTCTTCTTTAGAATCGGAACATCAAAATTTATTTTGGGTAAATTTTTGGTATTTTTCTGATAAAATTCATTTTTTAATGAATAGTGAAAAATACTGTATTTTAATTCACAATTGCTTTTTAATATAATTTATTTATATGATTATATTATCTTTTTAATTGATTTTAAAGTTTAATTAGATTATATTTTTACCAGTTAATCTAATTTTGGTCATTGTAAGTAATTTCACTTTAAAATTGGACATAGACAAGTATCAATCTTTTGATAGTTATTATTTCTTTAAAACATGTTTTTTTTGTTTTGACAAGGAGAATTAATTTTAAATTAATTAATGAAACTTATAGGTTTTTAATTTGGTAAAATAGAGATCATTTTTGAATTCGGAATATCAAATATATCTTAGGCTTAATTTTTGGTATTTTTCTGAAAACCTTCAATTTTTGATGAATAGTGAAAACACTGAGTAGTAGTTAAAAAATCAACTTTTTCATTTAAATGAAGTTTTACCGATTCTGTGAATTGAATTTCAAAAATCCGACATACATGATTGTTATCAGTAAGTAAAATATGGTTCAATAAGTTGAAAACAATTTTTGGTGAATAGTAACTTTTGACTTTTATTTACCGCAGTTAAAGGTAAATATGGTAATTCAAGGTAAAAACAATTTTATAATAATATAAAATTACCTTAAAACTTGTCCTAACCTTATTGGATGAGTCATGGTCAACCAATATAATCCTTGGGTGAGATTTTTGGACTTTTAAAGCCGTTTGGGTAAGATAATGACATTAATAACTTTTTATTTAAAGTAAAAAATAAAAATATCATAAAAATGTATTGTTTTGATAAAAAAATTTTAATGTGGGGTTATATAATTGATATATTTGACTATAAATATTCATTATAAATCTAAAAATATTTCCTACATTATGGTATTTTATTGATAATTTTTAGACATCAAATAAATAAAATTATTTATGACACAATAATCATGCATTGCTTACCTTATTAATAATTGATTTAAATAAATGAGATTATAAAATTTAAAACAATATACAAAACCTATCCAATTATTATTGGATAGTTTTATTTCAAAAAAGAGTCATCTCATCTTTAACTTTAATAAGTTCTGGACCTTTAGAAACCAAAAATCATTATATAATAAAATAATATTTTCAAACTTTCTTAACGAGCCCCTCCCCGCTTATAAAACTCCCTCACCACTAACCCATTACTCACACATCTAAAGCCCCTTGGCTCATCCAAACTCTTCCCAAATAAGCTCTCAATATCCCTCTATTCCACCTACAATCCTTACCTTAGGCAGAAGGCACTTCAAGAAATCTTTTTGGTTCAAACCAAAGTGAGTTACCCGATTTAATGGCAACATCTTCTCTTAAGTTATTTTCTTTTATTTTAATTCTCCAACCCCCTAAAATCTTTTTATTAATTTCTTTTATAACCACACCTGTATCCTCAATATACTAGGTTTTTGTTATGATAAGGATTCAAACTACACTTACACACACCTCCATCTAATGGGTAAAGAACATACTGTTTCTGTGGACGGCGAACTTGTAACGACCCGAAATTTTTAAATAAATTTTGTTTCCTAATTTTATGTGTTATTTTTATACTCAACAAAAATGTTTTATTTGATAAACATGATTATAATTAAAATGAGATCAGTGGGTTTTGACTATTATATAACCATCGGTCAACATGACCGCTATGAACAAAATGTTTTGATTATTGTCTCTAAATATAAGTAATCTTGGTTAATTATTATAGAAAGAAGATTCGATGGCCTCACCTAGTAGTCTTGGACCGATCGAAGCCCATCTAACAGAGCTTGGGAAGGAGGTAGCACCACTGGGCTTTGCTCTGGATCAAATCCAAGCCGAACTTCATCATGTGAAGCTGGAACGAAATCGCCTTCATGAGAAGTTCAAACTGATAGAAATTACTACTCGGGCAATGTTGACTGAGCCGCCCCAAGCTTCTATCACCCTAGCACACCTTACTCTTAGGTCCTATGCTGGTATTATAAGGGGTTATGTAACGAGACCGTAACTACCTTGTGTAATCCTTGTTTTAAATAAAAATTGGGATTTCTTCTTATGATGAAGTTTATGAATTTTGAAATGACCGGATAAATATAGTATGCATATTTTTGATGAATTTTAGAAAAAGGATATTTTAAATATGTTTATGTAAAGCCTAAATAATTAAAAATGTGTAATGATTTTCAAAAAATGGTCTTCTGCAATTATGTTCAGTACTAAATTTAGAGTCTAATAAGATCAACTTGATTTTTGATGAATAGTAAATTATGAATAGTGATTTTATGATTAGGATTAGTAATATGACCAAATGGATTAGTAATCTCACTTAAAGAAAGTTTTAAAATAATCTAGGCACCTTGATTAAGTAATGTGATTCAATAAAATAGTTAAATAACGGTTTCATTAATTATTATTCAAGTATTAGTTTTTTCGGGTGAATAGTGTTTTTTAATTAAAAATTTAATTAAAAATAATTAGAAAAATATTTTTATAAAAATGACTTTATTTTTGAACTCAGAGCATCGATATTATGTTATGGTAATTTTTGGGGTTTTTTCTGAAAAAAATGAATTTTCGATGAATAGTGTTTTTATTTAAAAATTAAATTAAAAATATTTAGAAAATTATTTTTATAAAATGGATTTCATTTTTGAAATCAGAGCATTGATATTTGGTTAATGTGAAATTTTGGGATTTTTCTGAGAAAGTTGAATTTTCAGTGAATAGTAAAAATACAGTTTTAGGGTTTCGGTACGTTTAATGACATCATAACGGTGTCATGATGATGTCATGAGATCTTTTGAGGGTTGGCCGGCCAAGGGTGATGAATTATTGTTTTGGGGGCCCCATGTGGCCTAACTCCATGATAAATGACAAGGGAGAGCACATGGGTTTGAGAAAAGCACATGTGAGGTGTCCCTTGGCCATTAATGCCTTGTCCCCTCACTTTCCCTATAAATACCAAGCCCTCCTCTCATCCATTCGACTCCCCACTCATTCCCAAAGAATTTCTGGTCTCATTACCTCCCAAGGAGTCCTCCCAAGGTGCCCCCAAGCCCTCAAGGTCCCAACCTTTGAGGTTTAAGAGTTACATTTTAAGGTAAGGGATCCGACCTCTCTCTTTCTTTTCAAGAAATCTCTTTTATGTCATTTCTTTTATACTCCATGTTCTTATGTTGGAGGATGTTATTTTATATTCATCCTAATGCCTATTTCATGTTCATATTATGAGAGACCCCCTTGCTCTCATCAATTCGTTTTAAGAATGTTTAAGTGGCGCCGTTAGGCTGCCGAATTTTTAAGGGATTCTTTCACCTTCCTCGTTTTCAAGTTCTATTTTCATTCAAGTCTTTCATGTTCCTTTTTATTATGTTGGGGTATGATCTCTAAATTTATCATACTGGACTCTTATGTTCATATGATGAGAGACCCCATTTTATCGCTTCAATTCAGTATTTTGAAGTTTTAAGTGGCGCCGTTAGGCTGCTGAATTTTTAAGTGGTTCTTCACCCTTCTCGTTTTGAAGTTCTACTTTCATGTCAATTATTTCAAGTTCCTTTTTGTTATATTGGGGTATGATCTCTATATCTATCATACTGGACTCTTATGTTCATATGATGAGAGACCCCATTTGATCGCTTCAATTCAGTATTTTGAAGTTTTAAGTGGCGCTGTTAGGCTGCTGAATTTTTAAGTGGTTCTTCACCCTTCTCGTTTTGAAGTTCTACTTTCATGTCAATTATTTCAAGTTCCTTTTTGTTATATTGGGGTATGATCTCTATATCTATCATACTGGACTCTTATTTTCATATGATGAGAGACCCCATTTGATCGCTTCAATTCAGTATTTTGAAGTTTTAAGTGGCGCCGTTAGGCTGCCGAATTTTTAAGTGGTTCTTCACCCTTCTCGTTTTGAAGTTCTACTTTCATGTCAATTCTTTCAAGTTCCTTTTTGTTATGTTGGGGAATTATCTATATATCCATCATACTGATCTCTTATTATCATATGATGAGGGACCCTATTTGATCTTGTCAAATCATTTTCTTTTGAAGTTAAGTGACGCCGTAAGGCTGCCGAATTTTCATAAGAGAAATCTAAACTTTTTTTTCTTCCATGTTTTTCATTTCAAATGGTATGTCCCTAAAATTTCATTACCATGTCCATATGTCCTTCTTATTCCTTCACCCTACTGTTTTATGGATCATTTATGAGTGGGTGACCCATGTCCCCTCTCATTTCAATGTTTTCTAAAACCCCGAAACTTAGCCGTTATGCTGCAGAATTTTTCCCCTCAAAATGCCTCTCTCTTTTCTCAAAAATTATTTTATGTTATAAAGTGAATACTCAAAGCTCTTATTTATACAAGGGTATTCACATATATATCAAAATGTTCCATTTTAAATTCTGGGATTTACATACATGAGACCCGCTTTCCCTTTCTGTGGGTTTAAAGTGACGTAAAGATCATGTCTTTAAAGCAGTTTTTAAAACGTTATGATTATGAAATGAAACCCATTTATTTCATGCTATGTGGGTTATTTATGAAATGTTTTATGATGATATATGTGGCTCACATGATAATAAAGGCAAATTTAAGGGTGCGCCCTGATAGCGCTCCAATGCATTGGGTAATGATGTAACCACTAGAGATTACAATTTTCACGATACCTTGGTGAATAACCTTGGTAATTTTAAAATGACACCTTGGGGATGGACCTTGGTGATATGTTCATGATTGTCTATGTTAAATGATGTAGCCACATCTTCAAGTTATGAAAAAGTTTTATTTTTATTATGATATGCCTCATGATTTCATTTTCATGCATTAAAGTTCTTTTCATGACTTTATTGATGTATCTCAAGTTCATATGTAAAATGTTTCACTTGTTTCCCTTGCTGGGCCTTCTGCTCACCCTTCCTTTTGATGTATGTCCCCAGGTTATGAGATGAAGTAATGAGCATAGGGTGAACATGAGGAGAAGCCTTTCAAGTGTTTAAGAAGAATGTTTTTTTTGTTTCATGTTTTATGTTCCTTGTTTCCAAGACACTAAACCTTAAAGATCCTCAGTTCCGTGTAATGGAATGAAAAGTTATGTTATAAAAAGACGGGATGCTATAGTTGGTATCAAAGGATGGTTTAGTTATTTGTGGAAATTAGGATATGAAAACTCTAGGAGGAACCCTATAGAAAAGTTTAATATAGGAAATCTTCCTGGTATTTTGGTGAGTATTGAGTAAGGGGTTGCCAAGCAAATACATCCCTGTCTGGATACGAGCAGGTAGAGGTGGCTCTGGCACAGATGTACATAGGGGTAAAACCCGAAAACACCGCTTTGAGCTAGACTCGAACGGGAACTGGTACACGACAACGGGCCTTGCTGCACTCTTGGTTACGACACTCCCGGGGGATATGCTTTGGTAAATTCATAAGCATGGTATGAACCATTGTTAAAGGAACAAAGATAAAATAAAATAAAGGTTCACATAAGAATATATGATCATTCATAACCTAGATGGGAACCTAGGAGATCACAAGTTAGGGTATACCTTTCATATACAAGTTATCCTTATATGCTTTCAGTTCCTTTTCATGATTATTAGCTAAGTACTTACGCCCCTAATTATGCTTTCTCTTCTTAGTTAATGGTGGGAAATGGAAGAACATGTTCCGACAACCAATGTGATAGGAAATGCAACGATTTTCGTATTAATATGACAGGGATGATTAGGGGATTAAAATATGATTATTATTTTGGAAGACGTTCATTATTTTGGGAACCATATTTGATCGAGGTAAATAGATTACTACGGTATTTTCATTGAGGAGTAAGGTTGACTTATATTTTGAAGAATCGATGAATTTAAGGTGAACTTATAGTAATTTAGGTTACTTATGGGAATGACTAACCTATCTTGGGTAAAATATGTTTAGGTTAGATACTTTTTTATAAGATGTTAGGAGTGGTTGATGTTGTCTGGAGATGAACAATGAAGTTGTTTTGGAAGACTATGTTATCAAATCCTTATTGTATTTGGGTTTCAATCTTAGTTTGGTTTGTTTTGAGGAATTTTAAGGACCGTTATTTATGGAATGGTCTATGATGAACTTTGGGTAGTACCATGGAACTTTGATGATTTAAAAGTAGTTTCCATTCCTATGGGATTCTTTCTTTTTGAAGAGTTGTTTTACCTTAACCTTTCTGTTTTTGGGATAATGTTTAAAGATAGAAGAAATAGATAGTTAATCTTTTGTAGATTATGTGATTCTATAGAAGATGATTCTTGTGCTTTTATGAGACCAAGTGTTTTTGAATTCCCATCATTTGGAGAAAAGATTAGTGTTGGTAGGGACTTGTTAAAGGATGAGACTCTACTTGAAGGTAGGTATATTTTCTTATGTTTTTGTTTTATGTAGTAAATGAAATCCTCAAAATTATGAAAAGAAACGTAAAACAAAAATGTTGTTGGTTTACGTTTCCTACTAGGTAATCAAAGACCGTTTACACACATCATAAGTTTGGGATTTTCTCATGGTTAACTTTCTCCTAATCATGTTCTCTATCACTCTCCCTCAGAACTTGACCCTTTGTTTTTTCCTCCATGTCCATGTTTTCCTACATGGAACCCTAGTGTGGGTTAACTCGGGTGACCATTGTACTTCCCTTTCTTTATTTTAAATTAATAGTTTTACTGACTCCTTTTACGATGTGGGACTTTCAATGAAATTTCAAAACCTAATTTTAAAATTGCGAGGACGCAATTTCTTAAGGGGGGAAGATTGTAACGACCCGAAATTTTTAAATAAATTTTGTTTCCTAATTTTATGTGTTATTTTTATACTCAACAAAAATGTTTTATTTGATAAACATGATTATAATTAAAATGAGATCAGTGGGTTTTGACTATTATATAACCATCGGTCAACATGACCGCTATGAACAAAATGTTTTGATTATTGTCTCTAAATATAAGTAATCTTGGTTAATTATTATAGAAAGAAGATTCGATGGCCTCACCTAGTAGTCTTGGACCGATCGAAGCCCATCTAACAGAGCTTGGGAAGGAGGTAGCACCACTGGGCTTTGCTCTGGATCAAATCCAAGCCGAACTTCATCATGTGAAGCTGGAACGAAATCGCCTTCGTGAGAAGTTCAAACTGATAGAAATTACTACTCGGGCAATGTTGACTGAGCCGCCCCAAGCTTCTATCACCCTAGCACACCTTACTCTTAGGTCCTATGCTGGTATTATAAGGGGTTATGTAACGAGACCGTAACTACCTTGTGTAATCCTTGTTTTAAATAAAAATTGGGATTTCTTCTTATGATGAAGTTTATGAATTTTGAAATGACCGGATAAATATAGTATGCATATTTTTGATGAATTTTAGAAAAAGGATATTTTAAATATGTTTATGTAAAGCCTAAATAATTAAAAATGTGTAATGATTTTCAAAAAATGGTCTTCTGCAATTATGTTCAGTACTAAATTTAGAGTCTAATAAGATCAACTTGATTTTTGATGAATAGTAAATTATGAATAGTGATTTTATGATTAGGATTAGTAATATGACCAAATGGATTAGTAATCTCACTTAAAGAAAGTTTTAAAATAATCTAGGCACCTTGATTAAGTAATGTGATTCAATAAAATAGTTAAATAACGGTTTCATTAATTATTATTCAAGTATTAGTTTTTTCGGGTGAATAGTGTTTTTTAATTAAAAATTTAATTAAAAATAATTAGAAAAATATTTTTATAAAAATGACTTTATTTTTGAACTCAGAGCATCGATATTATGTTATGGTAATTTTTGGGGTTTTTTCTGAAAAAAATGAATTTTCGATGAATAGTGTTTTTATTTAAAAATTAAATTAAAAATATTTAGAAAATTATTTTTATAAAATGGATTTCATTTTTGAAATCAGAGCATTGATATTTGGTTAATGTGAAATTTTGGGATTTTTCTGAGAAAGTTGAATTTTCAGTGAATAGTAAAAATACAGTTTTAGGGTTTCGGTATGTTTAATGACATCATAACGGTGTCATGATGATGTCATGAGATCTTTTGAGGGTTGGCCGGCCAAGGGTGATGAATTATTGTTTTGGGGGCCCCATGTGGCCTAACTCCATGATAAATGACAAGGGAGAGCACATGGGTTTGAGAAAAGCACATGTGAGGTGTCCCTTGGCCATTAATGCCTTGTCCCCTCACTTTCCCTATAAATACCAAGCCCTCCTCTCATCCATTCGACTCCCCACTCATTCCCAAAGAATTTCTGGTCTCATTACCTCCCAAGGAGTCCTCCCAAGGTGCCCCCAAGCCCTCAAGGTCCCAACCTTTGAGGTTTAAGAGTTACATTTTAAGGTAAGGGATCCGACCTCTCTCTTTCTTTTCAAGAAATCTCTTTTATGTCATTTCTTTTATACTCCATGTTCTTATGTTGGAGGATGTTATTTTATATTCATCCTACTGCCTATTTCATGTTCATATTATGAGAGACCCCCCTTGCTCTCATCAATTCGTTTTAAGAATGTTTAAGTGGCGCCGTTAGGCTGCCGAATTTTTAAGGGATTCTTTCACCTTCCTCGTTTTCAAGTTCTATTTTCATTCAAGTCTTTCATGTTCCTTTTTATTATGTTGGGGTATGATCTCTAAATTTATCATACTGGACTCTTATGTTCATATGATGAGAGACCCCATTTTATCGCTTCAATTCAGTATTTTGAAGTTTTAAGTGGCGCCGTTAGGCTGCTGAATTTTTAAGTGGTTCTTCACCCTTCTCGTTTTGAAGTTCTACTTTCATGTCAATTATTTCAAGTTCCTTTTTGTTATATTGGGGTATGATCTCTATATCTATCATACTGGACTCTTATTTTCATATGATGAGAGACCCCATTTGATCGCTTCAATTCAGTATTTTGAAGTTTTAAGTGGCGCTGTTAGGCTGCTGAATTTTTAAGTGGTTCTTCACCCTTCTCGTTTTGAAGTTCTACTTTCATGTCAATTATTTCAAGTTCCTTTTTGTTATATTGGGGTATGATCTCTATATCTATCATACTGGACTCTTATTTTCATATGATTAGAGACCCCATTTGATCGCTTCAATTCAGTATTTTGAAGTTTTAAGTGGCGCCGTTAGGCTGCCGAATTTTTAAGTGGTTCTTCACCCTTCTCGTTTTGAAGTTCTACTTTCATGTCAATTCTTTCAAGTTCCTTTTTGTTATGTTGGGGAATTATCTATATATCCATCATACTGATCTCTTATTATCATATGATGAGGGACCCTATTTGATCTTGTCAAATCATTTTCTTTTGAAGTTAAGTGACGCCGTAAGGCTGCCGAATTTTCATAAGAGAAATCTAAACTTTTTTTTTCTTCCATGTTTTTCATTTCAAATGGTATGTCCCTAAAATTTCATTACCATGTCCATATGTCCTTCTTATTCCTTCACCCTACTGTTTTATGGATCATTTATGAGTGGGTGACCCATGTCCCCTCTCATTTCAATGTTTTCTAAAACCCCGAAACTTAGCCGTTATGCTGCAGAATTTTTCCCCTCAAAATGCCTCTCTCTTTTCTCAAAAATTATTTTATGTTATAAAGTGAATACTCAAAGCTCTTATTTATACAAGGGTATTCACATATATATCAAAATGTTCCATTTTAAATTCTGGGATTTACATACATGAGACCCGCTTTCCCTTTCTGTGGGTTTAAAGTGACGTAAAGATCATGTCTTTAAAGCAGTTTTTAAAACGTTATGATTATGAAATGAAACCCATTTATTTCATGCTATGTGGGTTATTTATGAAATGTTTTATGATGATATATGTGGCTCACATGATAATAAAGGCAAATTTAAGGGTGCGCCCTGATAGCGCTCCAATGCATTGGGTAATGATGTAACCACTAGAGATTACAATTTTCACGATACCTTGGTGAATAACCTTGGTAATTTTAAAATGACACCTTGGGGATGGACCTTGGTGATATGTTCATGATTGTCTATGTTAAATGATGTAGCCACATCTTCAAGTTATGAAAAAGTTTTATTTTTATTATGATATGCCTCATGATTTCATTTTCATGCATTAAAGTTCTTTTCATGACTTTATTGATGTATCTCAAGTTCATATGTAAAATGTTTCACTTGTTTCCCTTGCTGGGCCTTCTGCTCACCCTTCCTTTTGATGTATGTCCCCAGGTTATGAGATGAAGTAATGAGCATAGGGTGAACATGAGGAGAAGCCTTTCAAGTGTTTAAGAAGAATGTTTTTTTTTGTTTCATGTTTTATGTTCCTTGTTTCCAAGACACTAAACCTTAAAGATCCTCAGTTCCGTGTAATGGAATGAAAAGTTATGTTATAAAAAGACGGGATGCTATAGAACTACTGCCTCACGAAATGATGATTGTTCAATCTTCTCCTACCACCTCTTATGGTGTTCATTATGATGAAAATATATTTATATGTGATACATATTATATTTATATTGTCTATATTCTTCTGTATTTTTCATTTATATCATACCTTTATGGTTTTCATAATGAGTAAACACCACAATTTCATTTGAGGAAGTGCGGACTACCGCCCCCTCAAAGTGATATGACTCATTCATTCCATACATAGAACGTATAAAGGATGGAGTTAATAATATTATATATGATATTATACTGGAATTATAATATACTTATGTATCATTAATGTTTTTCAATCCATTAAAATACGAAATAGAAATGAAAGTAGCGTTCATTCGTACATATGACTTACCGTCTCCATGAATGGTGCATTTCATTTCTCACCTACAAATGTTATGTACTATTATAAATAAATATATATATTGGATATATATTATATATATATAATTCTAAATCATGAATATCATTCTGGAGATAATGGAATTTTGACCACATGAATGAGTCAAGGAGGACACGAGGTAAGGGACTTCTTCTCAATCTCTATTCATTGAGGCATACTTTGATTTATACACGACTTTATTTTATACAGTGTATAAACACATTTGAATTTTCCTTTCATTCAAATGGAATATTTTTCTAAGAGGCATTTTAGTAAATGAAAAAAAATAATGTTTCTTTTTAACGTAAGTGGTGACAACGAACTTTTCCACTACCGCGAGTATTATTTGATCTATGGCTTCCTTAACAAGCCATAACGTTTTTAAAAGGAAAATAAATACCATATACTCTTTTACCTATTTTAGTATTGAAAATGGTTTTGATAATGGATTTGTTGTGTCAATATATTTAAATGATATATTGTGATTGAAATGTGTAAATGTTATCTTTTCTTTATATTTGTTTTATGTGTTTTGAATATGTTATGGTTCTTGGGAATTGTTTACATATATGGGTGGTTCTATGATAAACCTAGGGTGGGTGAGCCCAAGATAACTCTCTAATTCATTGGGTAAGGTGATGGAGGTAAACTTTAATGTTTCTCCTAAGAGATTTAGGGAATATACTGTGATGGGTATTCCAAATGTAACTCCCTATATAGCTGTGAAAGCTACAACGTAAGTATGTTATAGATGAAACAAGTTACCATTAAGATTTATGTTTTCTATGTGTTATTCATAAATTTTATGATTTCATAAGGTATGTTAAAGTTCTTATTCTTGGTATGTATTGATAGACTAATGATCTATTTCTTTAATTTATAACCCTTGCTGAGTTTTTTATGCTCATCCCATGTTTTTGAAATGTTTTTTCATAGGATATAAGGTAGGGTTAGAGAAAGGAATAATTCTAGAATATTTATATCAAGAAAATAATTATTTTTTTCTTTTAAGAGTTTTTATTTTATGAAAAAATGGATAATGAGTAGAAGTTTCTACTTTGTAATATTTGAGATGTAATGTAATAGTTATGGCCTAATTATCTAAAACTTTAAACCTGAAAAGATCCTCAATGTGAATTATTCATTTAATTCAAGATTATGTAAAATTTTAAGGCTGAGTCCTTATAATGGATACTTGATCTTAGCTATTACTCAATTCAAATTCTGATAATCCACACATAATTGATGTGAACCATCTCCCTTCTTGGAAAAGAGAACTGGGGCATCCCAAGGGGAAAAAGGGAAAACAAAAAACTTCACGACAAGATGAATTGTATTGATGCTTTTTGTGCTAAGTTTTATTTTTATCATTGGTGTGTCTCATTTCTTACACCTAATGTGAGCTCATGGGTGTTTCAGGGAGAGTGGGATATGAGGTCTAGTCATGAAGTACCTTCCCACCTAGTTCTCAGGAGTTTATTTTTTGCTACAACAGGCACAACCTCAGATCCCACTATCCTTGAAACACCCATGAGCTCCCATAAGCTACAGGAAATGAGACATGTCAATGATAATAATCAAACTCAGCACAATAAGAAAAAATACAATCCATATTGATTATGATGTCAAACAGTTTCAAAATGAGAACAAGAAAATCCCAGACTAACTATACATCAGCTATTGACAACACATAATAAGTACATAAAAAAACCTACTCTTTCCTCTTCCCAACAGGTGTCTCTAACTCCCTAATTAAGGAAATAATATTTTTTGAAAGGTTAAGAATATTAATGAAATGGATAGATATAAATGATTGAGAATCACCAGTATCAAATAAAGTAATCGCTAATGAGTTTAAAATAAAGATGTTACCTCACACTATCACTGGACCCGCATATACCTCCACTAAAAAATCATATACTATGTGAATGTACTTCACTCACAAGGAATGTTGTTAGAGATCTATAGTCTTTGAATCATATGACTTCCTCATAGTATCCTTTGTATATGAAAATCCTTGACCATATCTTGGTGTAGACATAGCCTAACAGAAATGATACAAATGACCATAACATCCAGAACTGTTACACATATTACCAAGCGAAGGAAAAGAATGCTGGGTGCTCCTGACCATACCACACTGATAGAAAGTCATAGGAACCCTTCTAGATAAAACTAGAGGTGTTGAAGAGTCTTGATGTTGAGAACTACCTCCACTACTTCTGTGCTAATTGTTCCAATTCCTATTCTTCTCTGGTACACCACTAAATATTCCACTAGGTGGAACAGAAGAGGAAGAATATCCAACATTTCCTACCCTATTCATTTCTACCATCATATCACTATCCATTGTCTCCTCATAGGTTGAATGTTTTAGTATAAATACTAGCAATTTGATATTTTATTGCAAACCTTATAGGTACTTTTGAGCTTTCAACTGACTGGACTTCACTACCAATGGTTCAAAACGAATAATCTTAATAAACCGATTGGTGTATGATAACACCGAACAATTTACCTACTATAAAGAGGATGAATACAGATACTTCTCCATCATCAGTGAATCTGAAGAAAACTGATGGAAGTAGAGATTCTTGAATCCCTTCCAGTCTAAGACTAAAATATTATCCAACTGTACCATTAAATACCACTAATGGTTTCTGGGACCCTCAAGTCTGAAAAGTGCACACTTTACCTTGATACTCTTAGGCACATCTAGGAATTTGAATATATGATCAACCTTTTCAAGAAATATCTCTACATCTTCAGATTTATTCTTACCATTAAAGGATGTTGTCTTCTCACACAAGAACTCCTGTGATCAATCACTTTCTCCTACAGCTCATGGTTGTACCTCAAAAAATGCATTATGAGATTACGTGACATTATGATTAATAGAACAAGCTACCCACATGATATCCTCAAAAAAGTTTTGATCCATTGAAGGATTCCCTTGAGGAGCATCAACTGCACCCTCCTAAGGAACTCACATAACACATCTCAGAGGCATACTGGTGCACACCTCCAATGGCCCAAAGGCCTTTATTTTTTATTGATTTTGATAATCCACTTTTCAAGGGGTGAGGTGGAATCCTTACAAGGCCTGTAGATGTAAGTATTACATGGCCCATAGGCCTTAGAGGAATTAATTTCCCACAGGCTTCAAACATTACATACAACCCAAACTAACTACTTGGAACTGCTCCTCCCCAGCATTTTCATCGTGAAATCATATCTTCACCTTCATATGATTGTTCAGCTAGGCTTTATCATGCATGCACAGGCTTGTCCCAATGGTAGGTGCCATACCCTCTTATTCTTGCAATCTTTTTAGCTTTTTCTATGGTGAAAGATCCTTGCTCATCATTCTTCTGAAGCTTGTTCCTTGTAGGTTGTCTGGTTTGCATCTGCACTTAAGGTGGCCTGAAGGCCTTGAGGTGGCCCGAAGTCCTTACTAACTCAGAGGCCTGAGTGTCCCGAAGGCCTTAAAAGACTTAGGGAACAAATCGGTGGCCTAAAGGCCTAAACAGGGGAATATTACCAGCGGCTACAGTGCCAAACAATGCCTACTACAGTTCCCACTACAGTACCTGCTACAGTTCTACACAATTCTCACTACAATACCTTCTACAGTCTGCACAGTTCCTATTACAGTACTGCTACAGTACCTTCTACAGTTCTGCACAGTTCCTGTTACAGTACTGCTACAGTACCTTCTACAGTTCTGCATAGTTCTTGCTACAATTCTTCACAGTTTCTTTTATAGTACCTGCTATAGTACCCCCCAGAAAATTAGCCTCTGCCTGGATTTGATCCTGGGTCTCTTGGATGCACTTAAGGAGTCCTCATCAACTAGGCTGAGGCTCATGTGCCATACTGCTGCACACCAAAATTGAATAAATGACCAGATAATAGAATAATATCAGTTCAAACTAGAAAAATCATAAGAAAAAACTACGAATAACATCAAGAACTCAATACAGGAGACACACATCCCAACATCCCATGGAAAATTGAGTCTCATTAGGACAAGAGCTATCCAAAAACTAACTTCAATATACCTCTCAAGTCCCAATAATCCTATCTCTAGTCTACAAACATCTTAAGACAAGGACTCTTTAAGACTAATGATCTCTGATACCAAGATATGAAAAACTTGACCTGGATACCCTCTCAAACTAGTACCCAAACCAAATTATCACATACCTTAAGAGAATTACCGATCCCTACAGGCTAATGAATAAAACTCAGGCATCAAATAATAAATAGAGGGAATGATTTTTTCTAACCTAAAGCAATAACGTGGAATATATATATATATATATATATAATAGACGACTGTAGAAAAGATAAATCTATTCCATACCTGATAAAAAATAAAAAAACCAAACAACTCAAGATTAGAAACAATCTCCAAGTATAAGTCCAACCACAAAGGACTACTAAAATAGGAAAACCTAACTACTCAATGTGATAGTGTTAGAAAATACCCATAATCTCACCACTAGCTACCCAAATCACCTGGAAAAAAACCTTGCCACCTCATTGTGGTGCCTTTCCTTTTCCTACATCGAAATATATATAAAGTTATACACACCAAAAAAGTTCTATGTAGGGTTTGAGCTAACGAGATCATTAATATTCCACCTGGGTGTTCCATATCAAGTCTCTGAACAATAATCCAAACATGCTCAACTTTAAAGAAAACAATACATGATAATAGTTTTTTAGTTTTTATATCAAAAGCACGGAAAATCATTTTAATTTCTCCATTTTCCAAATTTCCAAATAAAATAGGTAAATTAGTTTAAAATCATTTCATATACATATATAAAAATAGATATATCAAGTCAAACCAAATCATGCATCACATATAATATAAAATCCATTGAAGTACAATAAATATAGTATAAAACAAAAGTAGAAGCATAGGTAAAATCACACTAGGGATCAAACTAGGTTAGGATAGCTAGGACACTCATACCTAATATAGAAAATCACATATGCATCAAGACTCTAGACATATTTATCAAGTTTATAGAGTAGAGTAACACCCAAAAAAGTGAACCCCCAAGTGGTCTAAGAGGTCCCTGGAACAATAGGCATAGGGAGAAAATTAAATCCCCATGAGTAAACCCCCGAAAATAGATGTGACCAATTACTATAACTTCCACCTAAGTACCCGAGGATTCACATGTTCTCTTTTTTCTAATAAATTTAATCAAACCATTTAATCATTTAATGCTTTGAAAACCATTCCACAATGCTTTGAAAACCCTTTTTATTTGCCAAAAATAGGGGAAACAATATTTTATAAAAACCTAGTTCCACACACAAAAAACAAAATAGTCATATCATTTCATTTTATTTAATTTTTTTATAAAAAATAAGAGCATTGTAGTTCACCAACACAGGCTAGAGATAGAACCACCTACCTCAAAACTTGGGTCTCACATTCCCAAAACAGAATCCACCAATAAGGATTAGTCCTCAGAACAAGATCCCAAAATAGATCTATAAGGAAACAAGAGAAAACATCAACATGTATAAAAAAATCCAATAACATAATTCAATGACACTACCATGATCAAAGAAAATAATAAAACAAAAAGTATTACTCACCCAAAGAGATGAAATCCAACCACTACAGTGATCAATCATTGAACAAATCAATCTAGATCGAACAGAGACTCCCAAAATCAATATAGAAGGGTTCTAAGTCAAGAGTAAATAGGAATACAGAAGAATGAATGAAAAATTAGTTGATAAAGCACACTAAAATCAAATCTCCCAATAGTTACATGACGTTTAACCCCTTTACACATCATGTAATCCTTGAGGATCAAGCGCTCTAAAAATCCCAACACCTTTTTATTAAAAATCGATCTTTTAACATTACACACCATGTAACCATTAAACAGAATGAAATCCTTTCATGTTGTGTACAAAATTCATGAAATGTGTATTGAGGAAAAGTGCACATCATGTAACCCCATTATAGGTTATGAAATCTCCCAACACATAGTGGAAAACCCAAATTCTTACACAAAATACCCAAACTAACTTAGGAATTCTCCGAACTTGAAGAGAACCCTAAAATTCCATTAATACACTCATTAAAATGATCTATTAATTCATAAAAACATACATCCATAAAATTTAGTTCATTTTTCTTAGCAAATTTTCTGCATCATCAGGAGTCCCAGATGAACTATATTTAAGAGGAAAACTAGAAAAGAGAAGGCACATACCTGAAATCAGATAACATGATGTTGCAATATAAATACAATTATATATATATATATTAATACACACACATATGTTAATTCTTATATGTATGTATTTATTAAAAATATATGTATGATCTGATATTTCAAAAATAACACATACAAATAGGGGGGAAACAAAAATATAAGAAAAATATATTTCAATTAGATTAAAAAATAATGAGATTCAAATAACATGGATTTAAAAATTATTTGAGGTAGGAAATAACTTGATAGGTAGTGATTAAAAAGAAATCATTGACCAGTATAACATAAAGAGAATAGATAAAGGAAGAAAGAATCTTATTATAGTTATAAGCAGGAAACCCTTTCTCAATGCTATAAGTAATATCATTGATAAGTGTCAATTATTTTTAGTTGAATATATGATGTAGAAAAATGATTATTTGAGAAAATTATTTTATCAGGTCTAATATTATTTATTGATGTAAGAAACTTTTCCTTTATCAAAATATTATGTTATGGTTTATTAAACAAAATATATATGGGATAATAATTCTAATGGGTGTTATCCACACATAGTTGTATCATGAGAGTATGTTTTTTAATGAAATAATTGCATAACCAAGGCTTGAATACAATATTATCTATACTAAGTGGTATTCTAAGTTACATGTGGAGAAATTTCAATTGGATGCATCTTAATTTGAGAATCAAAACATGGATAATCCCATTGTAGTCGTTTGAGTATCTCAAGTGTAGTGATACTCGTGTTTCCATTGACTATAAGGTTATAAGTGAGTCTTAAATGGGAACTTTATTGTTTTAAAATTAGTTTTACTCCAGTGTAGATTCTGGTTAACCAAAACATCATTGGGAATATTAATGGATGATATATTTCTCAAACATGATATGATATTCTTCCTTATAAATATGTATAACATATGGGTTATCAATGAGATTATTTGAAAATTCATGGAAATAATGGATTGATTTGATTTAAATAGTCAGTTTTCACATATGTTGTACATATGATATGATTTTACATGATTAATAATATTTATGTCTCTTACTCATATTAAAATTTAGTGGATAAAAAGATAATTATCCATTATACATATCAAATCACACTTAACATTTTTTATTTTATGATTGTTTATAATTATTATAAACACTGTACATGGGTATAAGGATTGAATAGTGAGTATCACTGAAGTATTATATTGTCAGGAGTTTTCTATTGTGATTTAGTCAAATATTTATTCAATACAGATAAAATATTTTATTAAATATTAAAGAGCTGAATTATTTCATTAAATAATGTTCAATATTAATTTTATGTGCATTTATTTCTCAATTAAATTTTTAAAAATTCTATTTTATGCATATTTATTTGGAATTCAATATTTAGGTATGAGATATAAGTTGAAAAATCCAAAATTTAAATAATTTCTTCCCTCCCATATCCCAAAAGTGTTAATAAGGTGTGGTATTTCTTGTTTTATGCTAGTTTTTACCACCGCATCATTTAAGACATCAATAAATTTGTGCTTTCCTTACCCCGTTGATTGAAAAAAAGATATTAACTTTTTATTTGATGATCATTAAATAAATGATTTCAGTTTACTAAAAAGGAATTCTCAAATACCCTCCCATAATCCAACCACCAAGGTGGGATCTCCCCTATGAGATCCTATGTGACTTCTCTTACTATTAATTGGAGGTAGTTTTATCCCAAAGGATTGAGAGATCTCCTCATGTCATTGCATATACTTCACACAGCTTAGACCCTACCTAAGAAAATGGTTGATCCCATTTTGTGTGTTTTTTATTTATTATTAATGGATTTCATTGAGCTTAAATTATAAATTAATCTTGATGTCTATGTGCTGATGAAGAATAGTTGGAGTGAATGAATAGTGATTAGAAGTTGGTTAAAGAAGTTCCCTAAAAGGTGTCAATTTGTACTAAGTGAAAAAAGATTCATAAACACATCATGAAATTTTATTTGTGAAGTTTCTTATCATAATTCTTATGATAAAGTAAGAATCTCAATTGACATTAGAGTATTGGAGCATCATTATTATTAAAGTAAGAATTACAATTAACAATTAAAACCCAGCTGACCCTAGCAGCCAAGCTGTCTTAAGAATATTGTCTAAGATCATTACTATGCGGGGAAGTAGATAAGCATGAAATAGAGTCACATGTGTGGGGTGGCAGGGTGACCCTACCGACCTGGTGTTATCCTTAAGGTATTTTTTTGAAGGGACTATAAATCATTAAGGTTGATAAAACAGTGGCCACCTATACCTATAAATCAATGTGGTATCTTTAAATAGTAGTTACTACATGTCATTAAAAAGTTAAATCCTATTAAGATCAAACTAAAGTCAAATACTTCACCGAATTCCTCTACACTATAGAATACATTTCAAGATTTATATTATCAAGTCATTTTCCTCCATTGGAAAAGATGAGAACTTGATATGCACTTATGTAATTTATATGGGAGTTATCATAATATCATAGGAATTTCATGCATTCATACAATGATAGAATATTGGATGTTTGTATATATCAGTCACTAAAATAAAAAAAATGAAGAAAGTGGAGTTTAAATTATTCAAAATATCATAAATAATATGTAATTATCAGAAGTTAAATATATATGAAGTACATAATAAAGGAAGAATAAGGATATAAACTAATGTAAAGATGAGTAAAAGTTTACTGTAAAAAATGGGACTTTATATGAAATAGATAAGCTATGTATAAAAGGACTCTTCATATAACAAAATTATTTTATGAGAGGAAGTTCATATGAAATGTAGTGAAACTTAATATGAAATAAGGTTTGAATGAAGAAGATTAAAAATTAATGCAAAATTAAAGTACATGCAGGAATGATGATCAGTGTAAGGATGATTGGTTCCTTCATAAGGATGAATTATTCTACATGTAAATATCATATGCAAAAAGATCATTTTGAATCTTTGTAAGAATGATTTCAAGATGTGTATATATAATCCATATTTATAAGGATAAAATTTTTGATAATTTTTTGAATAATGGATAACCTATGTAAAAATGGGTTATAGGAATTCAAGTATGAGTGATTACTGAATCAAATTATTCTTAGTAAGGAATTTAAGTTTCAATTATCATGACTTGTTTAATCACGATTCAAGAAGAAATTGGAATGATATTCAGGGAGTATCTATGCACCACAAAGTAGGGAGTTCCACTACTGTTTTATTTATTTTTCATGCATAAAAGGATATAGTATAAATATAGGAATATTTTATAGAATAAAATGAGGCCACAATGTTTCTAAACTATAAAGTAAATATACTAAGTTTTCATGTGATATTTGAAAAGGTTTTAAATTAGTAAAAATCAAGGTAATTAAAAATTTAGTATTCTTACATTATAGGAAATAATCTAAGAATAATAAAGAAAGAAATATGATGTTTATCTTGAAATATTAATTATTATTCAAGTATAATATTTTTTATATAGTGATAGATGTTTATATTGAACCTCTATTGAAGGATCCTTTTTCACTGATGAAGAAAGAAGCCTCAACTCCAAATCTCGATACATATTCTTATGTGTCAAAGAAAAGAGAGAGAGGATAACTAGTTTTTTCCATGCCACACTGAAGAATAAGAAAAATTGGTAAGAGGAAGTGAATTCTCTATGCATGTAGTGAGAAAAGGAAACATGAAGAAGAGAAATTTTTTTAATATTGGTTTTCACAGATTATGAAGCATCTTGAAAGTGTACAAGAGAAGAGGAGGAAAGATAAAATTTATGTTTTTTTATTGGGAAGAAGAATAAGGTATTGTGATGTTCTGTTCATATAATGAAATATAGGTATTACCATTAGTGTAAGAAAAGAGGAAGATAAGAAAAAAAAATTTATGAGAGGAAAACCAAAAATCACTCTAATTATACACTATTGCAAATTAATATAAATACCCAGTAGGATACTATAGAGGTGTGTCCTTCACCATAAACTATTAGGAGATTAGAATGAAATAAAATTTTATGGATATACACTACCTTTTATAGATTAGAGATTTATTACTAGTGGGTTCCGTGGTGAGTGGTTTTTATTATTCACACCATGGATTAAATTTTCTTTTTAAAAGGATAACCTTATAATTATCTTATCCCATTTTTATGTGTCGGTGTGTTTGTATATAAAAATTAATAAAGGTATAGTTATAGAAATTTATATCCATTAATTTAATCATGAATAAATAAAAAAAATATGATAAAAAAGTAAAATTGAATTAAAAGACTAACACTAATTTACACCCCCTCTTAGTGTTGATCATATCCTAAAGTGTTCATAAAATTGGTATCATAGTAGGTTAAAAATTTGAATAGATTCTATATTTTTGAAGTTACACACTTTTTAACATTTGTGTCTCTTTATAAATTTATAATTAAGTGTAGTTTTGGTGAAGATATACTTATTTTATATCAAAATCCTAAATCTGCAAAGAATACGATGAATAAGAAAAAGAAAGAGAATGGAAGGTTGAAAAAGGATTCCATCTTAATCAAAGAAGAAGAAGTTTTAGTTTATACCTTCTATAATATAAAATTTGATATATTTTTCTTGGGTAGAGAAGAGCTAACAGTTCAATAAACCACCAAGGTGGTAGAAAATATTTCTACCTCAGAAGAATCAACAAATATAGGTGATCATGAGGTATCTTTTTTTTAAAACTTCCCAAAAAAACAACCAAGAGTTTTTTTATCACATCTAAAGTTCACTTAAAATATTAGTTGATGGATTATAATACATGTTTAATAGTTTTCCCAAAGAGATTATTTATTTTATTTGTGAGATATTTGAAATTAAATAGGAAGAGATCACCCATCTTGAAGAATAGGTGGATTACATGGAGATAGTTTTAGGTGAAAAGATTCTAGAATGTACAAATCTCTCTAAATATATTTGAACTATTAAATAAATTAATATGGAACTTGAAGAAAAGTTATAAATTTTTTAATAAGAGTGTCTTGATATAATCCATGAAAATGATGAGACCACTAAATAAGTTGAAGATAAGATACATGAATTGGAGAAAAATAAGAAAACAAAATTGATATCAAGAATTAACAATTGGATGATAAATATAATAGAATCAAGGATATTAACACATTTTTACTTGAAAAGGTTAAAATACATGATGATAAATTTTAAATAATCATGATGGAGATTAAATAAATATTAAAATCATTGGAAAATTAGAAATATAATCTCAATATAAAGAACCTTGAGATTGGGGTTAAATTATAAAATCTAGAAATTACTCAATTTTTGTCTTCACAAGAAGTTGATAAAAGAAGTATTTATTCCATGAATAGTTATTACATATACTCTAATCATTAAAGAATTACAAATAATAGAAAGAAAAACTTGAGAACTTTTAATGATCATTATTTACCATCATTAAGAAAGAGGTACCATCTATTTTAATTTCTAATGATTATTATAAATCTATTTTTATAAATAGTCCAGGCTTCAAAAAAATCTGTACAAAAAATAGATGAGGATAAGTGATGATAATCCTACCACCACGTCTGATGTGGGTAGAATAATGTGCATGAAAGTTGGTTCCCCAAAATAATCCCAACTGATGGAGGATGATTCTTAAAAACAATATGATATAAATTTTATAAAATCTAGAAAACATTATAACATCCTAGACCAAACCATTGGATTGGTATGATTAAGAGGTGATACTAACCTTATATCATATCTTCAAGACACCAAAGGCTGACAATAAATTTCAAGAACTTAGTAAAATGTTGGAAATTATTTTACTTGAGGAAAAAACATTACCATATGAGATAAAATATAAACCACCAAACTGCTATATAATGTATTAATATACACATGAAAACCCAAACAAGAACCAATAAAATAATAATATCATAGTAACAGTGAAAATATATGACATAAGACTCAAGAAAAACAAAGTATGTCTCAATAAAGAAACACTGATTTGATATCAGTCCAATGACTCAAATAAAGAAACTCCAAGATCTAACTCCATCTTGAGAAAGTGACATCAAGATACTCCATTAGAAAAATTTGAGACATTTACTTTACCTTTTTGATGAAGAATATTGTTTGCATATCCACCAAAGTGCTTATGCAGGGGGTGAGTAATCATACCTAGTATGTTTCCCCTAAGAGACTTCCTAACTCATGCCACTAGTATAAAAACACATTAACTCACAATTCAAAATGAAATTTATAACAAAGAGAGGAATACCAAAATATCTTATCAATTTAAGACAATTTAAAATAAATATAGAATGATTTATCCATTATTACCACTTGGAATACCCAAATCACATCCACACACTCACACACATGCATACATTCTAGGTGAAAGTCCCATACTCATAGTTAATCACTGATCCACCAATTCATTACAAGGTGACCGATCTCTAACTGCCTATAGTATGGACCATGACACTTATTGAAGGTCACATCTAATGAAAATGAACACATGTAAACCATTTATGAAAAGTTATCATATCAGTTAATTCCACATAAAATAATTCTTCCCTTTAAAAAATTTCATTGAACATATTTCTTATGATAAAGAAAAACCATAATTTTAAAACCATAATTTAAAATTATAACACAAGGGATTTTTCAAAATCCATTCAAATTACCATGTTCCCAAATCATAAACTAAAAGGTATTTCTTTTAAGAGACCATTCAATGTTTCCATTTCAAAACCAATAAAAATTTTAAATAAAAACAAGACTTCAAATTATAGAATAAGTGGAGTTAATAAAGAGTCCACCTACCTCACAATGGGTGGAAAAATGGTGAGAGAGACTAAGAAATCTCTAAATCCAGTCTCAAAACCTCTTTCCTTCAATATACCCAATAAATATATCATTAAAACATATTATAAATCTTAAATATATCCATAATGGATTATATCTAAAATTATAGGTGAGAGGAGATGAGAAGATATAAAGAGAAATAGAAAAAACATATATTTGCCATTTATTTTGGAGATCCAATGCACTAGATCTATCAAAACTTACTTTTGGATCAAAAGGAATAACCGAGAATGCTTAAGGAAGGATATGAGTTTGAGATCCTAATAGAGAATAAAAAAATGAGTGTTTCAAGGATAAAAGGTTAAAATATAATTTCTTTAATAGTAAATATACATCGCATGGTTAGGCCACATGGTTTGGGAAACCAGACACTAACTGTACGTATGCTACTATCTCCAAACCACCCCCTTGCATAGTAGGATCACATAGCTTTAGAAACCGTACACCAGCCATGATTTTCCCTCTTTCTCCACTTTCAAAATTTCACCTAGTACACACATGGTTTTTCTAAACTGTGGTCCAACTATGTTCTTTACTAACAACTCTCATAATCTCTTGTACGATTTCTTAGAGAAGTTTCACCACTTTACCTAACCATGATGAAACCATGAAATCTTAAAAACCTTCAAAAAATACTTCAAAACCATCTAGAAACTCTAAAAATTCTACTAATATGTTATATAACTTTAAAATACAAAATAAATTATAAATTACCTGAAATCAGGGGTGTTAATTCTCCCCACCAGTAGGCTTTTCATCCCTCGAAAGATGGATATTTTTGAGGATTTGGAAAATTTTGGGCCATTACCCAAGTATAAATTCTTCCCATTATCATGTATCTTCCTTAATCAGACCATGATACCATAAAACTTTCACCAAATAGATACTATTTCCACATAAAAAATTCTCTTGTATATCTACAATCTATATGGGAACTTGTAGAAAAGTACCACTCAGTGCAAGATCAACATAGTCCCATTGAGTCACATAGTCAAGATCAGGCTGATACTTCTTCAATTTAGAATCATGAAACAAATTGTGCATTAAGATGAATAATGGTGGTAAATATAATTTATAAGCAACATCACCAATATGTTCTAGTATTTTAAAAGGTTTTATGTACTAATTTGATAATTTATCTTACTTACCAAACATTTATTCTCTAACCTGAGAGAGACTTTTAAGAACACATGATCTTCCACATCAAATAATAATGGATAAAGATGATGATCTGCATAATATTTATTCTAACTTCGATTCATCACCATAATTTTCATAATCATCTTAATTTTCTCAATAGTCTCATGAATAAGGATAGGTTCAAACAATGAAGATTTTTTTATCTCTACCCAAAAAATTGTAGGATGATAAGGAAAACCATACAATGATTCAAAAGGAACCATATTTATTGAGGCCTGATAGTTGTAATTTTTCAAGAACTACACTAATGGTATATGATTCCCCCATGAGCCTACATAATCTATAAAACACTCTTGGAGTACGTCTTATAAATTTTGGATCATCCATTCTAATTATCCATAAGTTTAAGAATGATAAGTTGTGATTTTGGTTAACTGGGAATCCAAATCTTGCTATAAGGATCAAAAATTTGAGAGGTAAAATGAAGATATTGGTTATAGATGATTGAAATTGGAATTCCATGAAACATTATAAATTCCTTAATATAGAGTTTTTCTAAGTCTTCCACCATATTTGATTCAATAATTGACATGAAGTGATTCAATTTTTTGAGTTGATCCAAAATCACCCATATGACATCAGGTCTCTGAACCATTCATGGTAGACTCATGAAAAAAATCCACATCTATATGTTTCCATTTAAAAATAGGTATAGGAAAATATTAAAACATACCATCTATGTGTTGGAGTTCATCCTTGACCTGTTGATAAGTGAAGCATCTTGAAACATACTCTTCCACTTTTCTTTTCATTCCAACGCACCATAAATGAGTTCATAATTCCTTATAAATATTCTATATTCCAAGATGAATAGACCATTTGGATTGGTGGTATCTAGAAATAAATTACTCCTAACATGACTGCATAATGACAAGTTGATCATAAAAAAGTAACACAGAATTCTAATATTTTTTACATGCATCGATGGTATCCCTACCATTAAGTTTTGACATAATGGAAAGAAAACCATAATCTAATCTTTTAGCATCCATGAATTATTCAAATAAGTTAGGAATAAGAGTAATAAGATAAAAAATTATAACTTCATTATATATAGTGAAATCCAAGTGAATTTTAGTAATCATACTCATCAACTACCACTGATCATGAGCATCATTGGCTAATTGTTTATACAATTTTTAGATTAAATTATCTACCACAGAATTCCATTTTCTAGGTGTATAAACCAAATAAAAGTCAAACACAAGGATATATTACATCCATTATATTTTCCTTAGGTTTAAATCTCTTTAATAAAATATGTGTTTCAAGATTTTATGGTGTGTTAACATAGTGAATTTCTCACCAAAGAGATAATGATGTCATGTTTTCAAATCATAGACTACTGTAGCTATTCTAAATCATGGGTCAAATAATTTTTTTAATAAAATTGAAACTGTCTTGATCTATAAGCTATCACATGATATACTTGCATGATAACAAAACCAAGTCTAGATCTAGATACTTCATAATAAACCACATCTCCTTTTCTAGGATCTTGTAAGAAAATAATTGGTGCACAAGCGAACCTTGCTTTAAGCTCCAAAAAATATTGTTAACAATCCTAACTCTAATGGAATGGAGTTCCCTTTCTTATGAGTGATATCATTGGAGATGAAAATCATGAGAAGTTCCAAACAAAGAGACAACAAAAAACTATAAATCCCAAATGCTACATATCTCAAAGGTGTTATTTGGTAGTTTCCAAGAGACAAAAACTCCTATATTTACAGGGTCTACTAATACGCCTTTCTCGAAAATGATATGGATAAGGAAGAAAACATCTTGTATAATGAAATCACACTTAGATAATTTTTCATATAATAAATTCTCTTGAAAAATTCTCAATAAAATCTCTGAATATTCTTCATCTTATTTTTCAGTTTGATAATTCATCATAATTTCATACACAAATACCACAATAAAAAACACTAGGTACCACTAAAATACATGATTCATAAATGGTATTAATTTTTTTGGTGTATTTGTAAGACCAAATGATATTGTTTTAATCCAAATTTACCCTACAGGTAAAATCATTCATTTTAGTTCATTTAGGGATCAAATCCACATGGACTGAATAAGTAACCTTGAGAAAATCATATTTTTTTGGGAGGAATGGCTATGAAGTGGACAAATTTTGTGTTGATTGAAGTTGGGATAAAGGAATACTAAATTACCTAAGATAATGTGCTGGATTTAAGAATTAAGAACTTAAATATTTATATGAAAAAAATTAAATAAGATGAGTCTATCCTAGGTTGTCTCTACAGCTAGATTGGAGGTATTTGTTTTCTTAGAAAATTTCAAATCACTAATTCCAGTTGTATCAAAACAATAAGATAATTCCATAATATAATTCTCTAATTTAATCCTATAAAATTTTAATTCTAATCACCAATTAAATTATAGGATCACTTTAATGAGAAATCTATAATTGTATCATACTATCATTCAAAATGTGTCATCATAAACCTTGGTGAAGATGAAAAATAAAGTAATTCATTTAATTGAACTCTTAATATAATGATCCAATTTAAATATTAAAGAAAATGAAATAACATCCAATATATCCCCAATAATCTCCCTAGAATAAAACCACAAATTTTTAGACTTATATTGATGAAAATATCTCAATGGAAGATGGAATTCGACTTAAAGAAGCGGGATTGAAGAAGAGAAAGTAATTAAATAAAGAACACTCCACCATTGCATGAGTAATTTCAAATTTTTTGGTGTAAATAAATTAAAAACATGATTAAATAGTATAAATGTTTTAAAAAATGATAGAATAATTGAATAAGAATAAATTTTATGAAGAAACTAATTTGATTCAAACAACTTATATGAGAACAAATGAACATGCAATTGAAAAATGACATTGTAACATTACAATTGAAAGAATAAAACTTAAACCAATAATTCCTTCACCAACACCACCTTAAATATGAATTTTAGGGTCGTATGGTATATCCCCCATCATTAAATGGAATCCTAATTAATTATGGTAGTAAAAGATGGTTAATAATTTGGGAAAGTGTAATTTTTAATGTTGACCAGAAAAATCAGATCAAGATTATTCCCCCATATTGACCTAAACATTACACATTAAATAATAAAAAATTTGGAAATGTTGTATAAGATAAATGTGTTATTCCATATTAACCCTAATAGATTTATAAATTTAATCCCAATTGGATATTCCATTCATAAATTATAATTAAATTGGTGGGATGGATTTATGGGCCTTTAAATCTGGCCCATAATTTAAACTTCAACTTGGCCCACCTGAATCAACTTGAAAAAATCTGAATTAGATATTTTAAAAGTTTAATGAAATGTTCCATATAATTTTATATATATCTAGTTAAAATTTAAGCTTAATTGGGATTGAATTATAGGATCCAAATTTATTTTATGGGCTTAAGACCCATTATACTTAGTCTATAAATTTTTGAATCCATGGAAAAAAATGTCCATCATCCCAAATAAATAATCCATTGATCATAAAAGAAAAACTGCTCCACAAAAAGTGATCAAAAAATTGTGAAATATAAAATTCAAATAATGAAAATAATTTAATCCACACACTGATTATTGATTATTCCCAAATTGATACACTCTAAACATTAATTACACATGTGATGAGAAATGAAGTTCAATTTATAAAATTCCCTAAAACTGGTGCTTATGGAAATAAAAACACATGAATATTAAAATTTAAATAATTAATATTAACCTCTTTCTATGGATAATCACACCCCCAACTTGAGATTTCCTAGTACCAAGAAAGAATGTATCTCAAAAATATGAAAATTGAATCCACTTTTTTGAAAACATTTAAATATTCAATGCTCACCAGAATACATCATGAAAAATAATCATGAAACCTATCAAATTCATTTAACACAATTTAGTTTCACAATAATATCCCAAGCACAAACCCATTCCTTTTTTCAAATTTATCTCCAAATTTCATTCAATTTCAGTTAAGCATGATGATGTGTAGTGAATCATAATAGACATGAGGATAATTTTCTTGTTTAAGGGAAAAATAAATAGAAGATCTAGGTGGGAATAACACTAAAACTTAATATTAATATCTAATTTTTCTCGCTATTTGATTTTGTTTTTTTGAACCAAAATAGATATGAAAATACCACCTCTGGGGAAGACAACTATGGATTCGTGATCCCCAAGTGTCAGATGCCACACATTTTATCAATTACATGCTTTATAATATAGATTTAAATCCAAAATATGGGAAAGAAAACTATGTATTCCTTATCCCCAAGTGTCAGACTCTATGAATTTGGAAAAATCATTGCTCTGTACGATCTATTTTTTCATTTTTTATTAGATACTCAAATTAAACTTAATGTAGCCCCAAACCATATGATTTGATGAAAGGGAATGAATAACTCAAACTTAAAAAACAATCTATTGTAAATTAATTGTGATATTTTTATTAAATAAATTTAAAAAGTAGATAGTGAAATATTTTATTAGACAACAATGCCAACCAAAATTATACCCATGAATCCGAACTTGTATAATGACCAGAATTAAGCCATTCAAAATCATTTGATATTCAATTTTCATGTTTCAAAATGTAAATTAATTCATTCAAGGATAATTAATTGAAATATTACATAAAATATTTTTTTTCAAAATATCATATTTTCACTCCCCCAACATAGAATGACACTACCCTCAATGTTGAAAGAGAAGATAAGATAGACTTTAGAATTGGGAAGAAATCTGGGGAGAATGTGATTTGAAATTAAATCATGGAAAAAATTCATTTGGTTTGAAGATGAAGACACATTAATAAAAAATTGATCAATCTAGGTATAATCCTTCTTTGTGGTGAATATAGGGGTTGAATCCACAAATACATAAGAAGTGAACTTTATACACTTAAAGATGTGGGAGGTTTTGGATTTTAGATGGGATATTGTTTAGGTTTCTAGATTGGTTGTTGGAATTGGAATAGTGGATGTTAGTATTGGGCCTTTTTTTATTGAAATTTATTATATTTTTGAAAATTTTGTTGAGGGTAGGGGTTGAGACATTGTTGTTGTGTTGGTTATTTATTGTCATTCCAATAGAATTCTATATGGTCATTGTACCTTAGATTGAAAGTGTTTTGGTACTGTGGATTCTGGAATTTCAATGCATTAACCTCTACTGCTGGTGTTCCTAAAATAACATCCTTGATAGAGGAGATGGCTGGGATTGTTTTAGTCTTGTGGTCATGTTTTCCACAAATTGTGAAAATAGGATCAATAGTTTAAATTTCATGGACCATCCTATGATCAATATCATCAACCTTCCTAGTGAGTGTAGAAAGTTTGTTCCTAATAATTTATTCCTATAACATTATTAAATCCACCAAATTTGGGTGGCTTCTCACAGTAAGGTTATTTTTCTATGTTTGTTTCTGTTCAGAAAGATTTTCTAGATACTCATAAGCATCATTTGTGTTTTTTTGAAAGTTACATTACACATCATGTTAATGAATAGTTTTTTTTCTCAGAATTGACCTTTAATAAAATATTCAAAATTGTTCTAGGATTTAAAATCCATGGAGAGGTTCCATGTTGAGTGTGTATTTGAACCTTTACCTTGTTTCTTAAAATGAATTCCCTTATTTTTCAAAAATGTTTTGGATTGAATTTTTAAGTGAAATTGTTTTGTGATGGGGAAAGTATTTCTTATTGAATTCTTTCTTTAGTTAGTTATGATAGTGGATTGATACTTATTAAATCTTTTTAACCAATTATTTTCTTGATCCTTTAAGGAAAAAGGAAAGAGCCTCATTTTAGCTAATTCAAGGTTATTTGGTGGGCAAATGGTTTTGATAATATCATTGAACTCCTTAACATGAAGGTATGGAATTTCAAACTCCATTCCTTGAAAGGTTGGAAGGTGGTTAAGAGCATGAGGTTTGAATACATACTGGGAATCTCCTAGATCAAAATGTCTAATGCATGAGGGTTCATTAGTCTAGGAAGGTGTAAGGTAGTCATTCATGGTTAGATTTGAAACATTCTCTAATATGAGGACTTACTCATTTTGATTTCTATTTTGGTTACCACCTAGGTTCATGATTCGGTTTCAGGGAAGATTATCCATTTTATTGATTTCAATTTTTTTGGAAGATTATGATCTAAATTAAGTGTACCTATAGAATGTATTGAATCTTCAACCCCTAAATAATACAACCAAAATAGATGGTTTGAGTTATCATGAGTGTAGGAGGACATGCATGGATAGAAAGGAAAAAATATAAGAGAAATTAGGGTGACATAAAAGAAATGGGATGAGAATAGAATTAGTTTATAAGATAAATTACTTGGGTCCTTGATAATGGAACCAAAATTTTGTGTCACCAAAATTTACCCTATAGGTAAAATAGATTTTTGTAGTACATGTAGGGATAAAATCTACAAGGACAGAAGAGGTAACCTTGAGACACTTAGATTTTTTGGGAGGACTAGCAATGAAGTGGCCAACATTGGTGTTTATTGCAATTGGGATAAAAGAATAATAAAGTACCTAATAGAATGGATTTAATTTAATAATGAAAAACCTAAATATTTTAATGGAAATAATTAAATAAGATGAGTATATCCTAGGTTTTCTCTAGGGATATATTATATTTATTTTTTTTCTTAGAAAATCTCATATCACTAATTCCAGATATATCCAAAAAAATAAGATAATTTAACCAAATTATTCACCAATTTAATTCCTACAAAATTCCAAGGATAATCACCAATTCACTTATAGGATCACTTAAATTATCACTCTGAGGAATTGGATCACACTATCACTCAAAATGCATCACTGTAAAAGATGGTGAAGATGAAGGAGAAAATAACTCATTGAATAGAAATTTTAAAATAATGAAATTATTTAAATATTAAATAACATTATATAACATACATTCCATCCCCAAGAAACTCCATATAATTAACCCACAATGTTTTAACTTCTATTAATGTGAATATTTCAAAGTAAGATGGAAGATGACTTAAAGAAGTAGGGTTGAAGAAATGAAAACAATTAAATTAAGAACACTCCATCATTTTGTGTGGAATTTCAAAATTTTTTGTGTAAAAATATTCACACCCTAATTTAGAGGTATCAAATTTTTAAGAAAAAGGAGATAATAAGATAATTAGAAGAACTTTTATTAAGAAAAAAGGTGATTTAAATGACTTACATGAGAAAAAACGAACATGTGATTACAAATTGACAGCTTAACATTACAATTAAAAGAATAAAACTTGAACCACTAATTAATTAATTAACACCACATTAAATATGAATTTTATGGTCCTATGGTAGATCCACAATCATTTAATGGAATCCCAATTAATTAGGATGGTCAAAGGTGGTTGAGAATTTGAAAAAGTGGAATTTTCAATGTTGATTAAAAAAATATGATCAAGATTCCCCCCTTGTTGAGATGAAAATTACACATTAAATAAAGAAAATTTTGGAAATTTTATATAGGATAAATATGTTCTTTCATATATCCCATAATTTATTTAGAAATTTAATCACAATTGGTCATTCCATTAAGAAGTTATGATTAAATTAGGGGGATGACTTTATGGGCCTTCAAATATGGCCCATAATTTAAACTTCAGCTTGGTACACTTGTATAAACTTAAAAATGATTGAATTAGATATTGTAAAATTTTAATTAAATGTTCCCCATAATTTTATATATCTCAAGTTAAAATTTAATCTTCATTGGGATTGAATTGTGGGCTCCACATTTATTTGATGGGCCTAAGGTCCATTCTACTTTGCATAAATTTCTGCATCCATGGAAAAAATTACTATCTTACCTTATAAATATTCCATTTATCCTAAAAGTTTTTTTCCACAAAAAGTGTTCAATAAAATTATAAAATTTAAAATTAAAATAATTAAAATAATTTAATCCAAATGATAATGCTTGATTAGTCCCAAATTTATACACTCTTAACATGAATTGCACATGTGATGAGAAATTGAGTTCAATTTAGAAAATTCACTAAAAAGTGTGTTTATGGACATTGAAACACATTAATATTAAAATTTAAACAATAAATATTATCCTATTTCAATGGATAATCACACCCCCAATTTGAGATTTTCTAGTCCCAAGAAAAAAATGTATCAAAAAAATATGAAAATTGAATCCCCTTTTCAGAAACATTTAAATATTCAATACTCACCAGAATACATCATAAAAAATATTCGTGAAACATATCAAATTCATTTAAAAAAATATAGGTTCATAAGCATATCCTAATCCCAAGACCATTCCTATGTTCAAATTTATCACCAAATTTCATCCAATTTCAGTTAATCATGTTGATGTATTATGCATCACAAATGACATGGGCCTAATTTTCTTGTTCAAGGGAAAAATAAATAGAATATATATGTGAAAATCACATTAAACCTTATTATGAGTATATATATTTTTTTCTTATATTTAGTTTTTTTATTTTTTATGTTTAGAGAAAAATAGAAATGAAAATACCAACTTCGGGAAAGACAACTATGGAGTCACAATCCCCAAGTGTCTTATGCCACACATTTTCTCTACTCCATTATCTATAATATATATGTAAAGCCAAACTTTGGGCCATAAAAATATGGAGTCAGGATCCCCAAGTGTCGGATTCCACACATTTGGAAAAAACATTTCTCCACTCGAACTATTTTTTCATTATTTTGTTGTATACTCAAACTAAACAGAATGTGATTTAAAAACCTGTTCTATGATGAAAGGGACCCAAGAAATAAAACTTACAGAAAAATATAATGGATATTAATTGTGAAATTTTTATTAAATAAATTAAAAAACGTAGATGGTGAAAAATCACATTAGACAACCTACGAACCAAAATTATTCCCATGAACCTGAACTTGTATAAAGATCAAAATCAAGGCATTAAAAATCATTTCACATTAAATTTTAAAGTTTCAAAATATACATTAATGCATGCGGGGATAATTAATTAAAATATTCATAAAAGCCTTTTTTTTTTCAGAATATCATATTTTCACTCCCCCCCAACTTAGAATGTCACTTCCCTCATAGTTGAAATAGAAGATAATAGAGTTTAGAATTGGGAAGAAAGAGGGAGAGAATGTGATTTGAAATTAAATTATGGAACAAAATCACTTGGTTTGAATATTAAGACACATCAATAAGCAATTAATCAATCTAGGTAGAATCATTCATTGTTGGATGGGATATTGATTAGGTTTTTGGATAGGTTGTTGGAATTTTACTAGTAGTTGTTGGTATTGGAAATTTTTTTATTGAAACTAGAAATGTGTTGAATTTTTTTGTTAATCTTTGGGTTTGAGACATTGTTGTTGTGTTGGTTATTGATTATCCTTCCAACTAAAGCCTTTATTTCCATCATACCTTGGATTGAAAGTTTTTTGGTACTGTGAATTTTTAATGTCAAATACATTAACCTCTACTGGTGCTAATACTAAAATAAAATCCTTGATAGAAGGGATGGTTGGGAATTCATCAATATTTTGGTCATGTTTTCCACAAATTCTGAAAATAGGGTCAATAGTTTGAATTTCATGGACCTTCCTAAGATCAATATTTTTAACCTTCCTAGTGAGTGAATTAAGTTTTTCCTAAGAAATTATTCTTCTCTAATATTATTAATTACACCATATTTGGTTGTATTCTCATAGTAAAGTGATTTTCCATATGTTTGGTATTGTTTATCAATATTTTCTAGATACTCATAAGAATCATTTGGGTTTTTTTGAAAGTTCTATTACACATCATGTTAATGAATTGTTTGTTTCCCAGACGCATCCCTTAATAAAATATTCAAACTAGTTATAGGATTGAAAATACATGATAGGTTTCCATGTTGAGTGTGTATTTGACCCTTTCCCACATTACATAAAATTAATCCCTTTATTTTTAAAAAAATATTTGGATGCACTTTTTGAGTGATTTTTTTTGTAGTGGGGGAAGTATTTTTAATTGAATTCTATTTTTATTTAGTAATGGGAGTGGATTTATGTTGTTTGATGATTTTATAACCAATTATTTTATTTATACTTTAGGGGAAAATGAAAGAGTATCATTTTAAGTGATTCAAGTTAATTTTTTGGGAACATGGTTTTAATAATATCATTTAACTCCTAGACATGAAGGTATAACATTTTAGACTCCATTCCTTGAATGGTTTGACGGTGTTTAAGAACAGGAGGTTTGAAAATATAATGGAAATCTCCTAGATCAAAATTATTAATTCATGAGGGTGCATTAGTCTAAGAAGGTGAAATTTATTCATTCATGGTTTTATCTGAAACATTCCTTAAGATAAGGGCTTTCTCATTTTTATTTCCATTTTTGTTACCACTCGGGTTTATTATTCAGTTTCGGGGAAGATTAACCATTTGGGTTATTTTGATTTTTTTGAAATAATTTGATCTAAATTAAGTATTCCCCTAGGTTTATTTGAATCTTCACCCCTTAAATTTTCCAACCTAACTAGAAAATTTGAGTTATCATAAGTGTAGGAGGACAAGCACAACCAAAAATGGGAAAAGATAAGATAAATTAGGTGAGATAAAAGAAACGTTATGAGAATAAAATGATTTATTAAGATGAATTACTTGAGTTATAGGTAATGGAGAAAAAAATTTGGTGTCAAATAAATATAGCCTATAGATAAAAGTTGTTTTTTTAGTACAAGTAGGGATCAAATCCACCGGGACAAAAGAGGTAACCGTGAGACACTATGATTTTTTTGAAGTATTGGCTATGAAGTGTCTAAATTTAGTATTGATTTTAATTGGGATAAAATAATACCAAAGTTCCTAATATAATGGATTAAATATAAGAATGAAAAAACCTAAATATTTTAATGTAAATAATTAAATAAGACGAGTCAATCCTAGGTTGTCTTTAGGGATAGATTGGATGTATTTGTTTTCTTATAAAATTTCATATCACTAATTCAAGATGTATCCAAAAAAGAAGACAATTACCAAAATCATTATCTAATTTAATCCCTATAAAATTTCAAGTCTAACAAAAAATTCACATAGAGGACCACTTTAATGATAACTCAAAGTAATTGGATCATACTAGCACTCTAAACATGCAATCATAAAACTTGGTGAAGACAAATAAGAAAATAACTCATCAAATGAAAATATTAAAATAATGAATTGATTTAAATATTAAATCACATTAAATAACATCCAATACAACCCCAATAAACTCTCTATAAAAAACCCACAAATTTTAAGACTTTTATTGATACAAATATCTCAATGGAATATGGAATCCAAGTTAAAGAAGGAGGATTGAAAAAGTGAACACAATAAAATAAAGAACACTCCATCGTAGTATGAGGAATTTTACAATTGTTGTTGTAAGTAAATTAAAAACTTGATTAAATGATATCAATGTGTTAATAAAATAGATATAATTAGTGAATAAGAAGAACTTTTATTAAGAAAATAAGGTGATTTGAACAATTTACATGAGAAATAATGAACATCTGATTTCAAAATGACAATGTAACATTACAATTGAAAGAATAAAACTTGCAACACTAATTCCTTTACCAAAAACACCTTAAATATTAATTTTAGGGTAATAGGTTTTATAACCCATCATTAATTGGAATACTAATTAATTATCATGGTCAAATGATGTTGATAATTTGGTAAAGTGGACTTTTCAATGTTGACCAGAAAAATTGAATCAAGATTCTTCCCCCATGTTGACCAAAAAATTAAACATTAAAGAAGGAATAATTTGGAAAGGTCATAGAAAAAAATATGTTATTCTATATTTACCCAAATTTTTGTATATATTTCATCTAAATTAGATACATCATTCAGAAGTTATGATTAAATTGGTGGGATGAATTTATGGGCCTTCAAATCTGGATCATAATTTAAAAATCAAATTGGGCCACCTAGATCACCTTGAAAACATCTGAATCATCTATAGTCATAGTTTATTGAAAATTTACCCAAAATTTTAACTATATATATTTAAAATTTTATATTCATTTGTATTGAATTATGGGCTCCACATTTATTTTATGGGTTTAATTCCCATTCTTCTTTTTCCATAATTTTCTTTATCCACGGGAAAAATGTCCATATTCCCTTATGAATATTCCATTGGTCCTGAAAGACAAAATGTTACATGAAACATGATAAATAAAACCATGAAATATAAAATTAAAATAATTAAAATCATTTAATCCACAATATGATGATTGATTGGTCCCAAATTGATACACTACAAATTATTAATTGCACATATGATGAGAAATGAAGTTCAATTTATAAAATGCACTGAAAATGGTGTTTATGGACATTGAAAAAAATTAATATTAATTTTTAAACAAATAATATTAGCCTCTTTCTGTGGATAATTAGGTATGACAACATATTTATAATGACTGTAGAAACTCATGAAAACTATTTTTGGAATATCCTCTTTCCTAACATGGAATTAGTGATACCCTGATCAAAGATAAATTTTAGAAAACCATTGGGATACATTAAATTGAGAAAAAAGATAATAAATCTATGGTAGTGGATATATATTCTTTATAATAACCTGATTTGACTTACAATAATCAACACAGATTCATAACAAACCATCTACCTTCTTGAAAAAAAGAACCAGAGTGGCCCAAGGTGACATACTTGGTCTTATAAGGCCTTTATATTCCAATTATTCTAATTGGATCTTAAACTAAAATTTCACTGGTTCCATTCTATATGATGGAATTGATATATGATTTTCCCCATAAGAATATCAATCAAATACTTCACTTCCCTTTTATGTGGAATGCTAGTGAAATTTTCAAGAAACATGTCTAGATATCTACCCATAATGGTAGGAAAATTTCAAGTTTCAATTATGTAATTATTCCCCAAAGTTTCTATTTATAATTTCTAAGAAATATTTCCAACAATTGGTGATAAATTTCCTCACATTATAGTCTCCTTTAAAGATATTAACTATCCTATAAAGTGATATAAACTTTATCCATCGAGCATAACAATCGATATAAGCCTTGAAAGCAACTAACCAATCCATTATAATGATCAAGTTAAAGTCATCCATATCCAAAATAGAAAATTCCCAATCAAACTAGAATCCATTAATTATTATAGAATAAGATGCAAATTTAAATCCCTTATACTCTCACTTCTTGAGAGGTATCTAAATTTTCATGATGTTTGGTATCATTTAAATATAAAACCCCATTTGATAAACAAAATATGAAGCAATAAATGTGGGATTCACTAACCTCAAAAAGAACATGCATAATATTCAAGTTAAGTAGAATGGTACCCTGTATAGTTGAAGGACCTGATTATTCTTCTGTGATCATCTACTTAACACCATGAAAATTCTTACTTGCTCCCCATTATTCCCTGATTATGTGGTATAGTTTCGCATGAGGAGTTAGGGTGTTCCTAGAATCACCTTAGATATTTTGATTTTGAGGATGAGAATTGTTTTGATGTGATAATATCATCAAATCATAAGATTTTTGATAAATGTGGTATGTATTCCTAGTAGCTGACTTAGTATCATTATAAAAATAATTCTAAAGATGACCCATATGATTACAATTGTAACATGATTTGGGTGATGATGTACAATATTGCTTCATATGTTGTAATAAACCACATTAGAAATATCTTGGCTTGATTTTGGGTCAAGGAGGAAAGTTTACTGATCATTTTGTTAGATTCTTATATACTCCATCAACCTATAAGTAGGTTCCCCTATTCTATTTATTCTCTACATTAGATTTCCCACATTTTCTCATAGAGACAAACATACTTCCTCCAATTATATTTCCAGATATATCCCTTTACAACACTATTTCTTTATTAACCATATTTTTATAATTAGTAATACATACAACAGTTATCTTATAATTAATTTTTCTTTGTAGTTCAGACTCAAATACGTGTCACTTTAAGGATGAAATAACATATAATTATAGAGTAAAATGAAATAAGTTCATAAACTTGGATGCATATTCCATCACTAAGATATTATCTTTATTAAGGCTTAACAAATCCACCATTCTGGATATCTTGAAGGTGTATGGGTAGAATTATGTGTTTAAACATTCTTCAAATACCCCCCATGTAATGCCTTAGTTAACTTTAACATGGAAATTAAAATCCCACTATTGGCGTTTACGATCCTCCTATGTGTATATTTCTTACTTGACCATTAGATTATCTAATGTTCCAAATAAATGAAAATTTAGTTCATTCTATTAAGCCACACTTCTACCTTTTTTGGTTCTAAATACACCTAAAATATTAGTGGATTATATTTTGGAATTACAAAGAATTATCCACTTGACATGGGTCATCATTTAAATTTACCTTATCAATATCTTGAAAATGAAGAATTATTATCTAAACAATATGTTGGTTCACCAGTGGCTCACGTGAACCCGCATTTTTTACAACCTCTTCTTGAGGGTTTAAATGTATTCTAACTGAATCCATTTCTATTTAATAAAAACAAAACACCACTTCGTCATCACACATTAGAAATTCAAGGATTAGAATATTATAAATCAATATAATAAACAATCCTTATAACCATTTTCCAAAAACTATCAAACACATTATAAAAAATGAATTCCCAGTGGGAAGTCTCAGTACTGATACATGATATGCTACACTCATCAGCTAAAACCATGACGATGATATGACCACACCCCTAGAATTGTCTTAGAACACTTTTTACACCTGGACTACCTTGAAAAATTGAATTTCAACATAAATAAGTAATATATATATTTTTATGCTATACATTTTAAGTTCTTACATTCTTATCTCTATGATACCATCCTAAGATGAAGGACCAACCAAAAAATGATACCATTTATAACATACACACCCAACACATTAAATTGGGTTGAGTAATAGGTGCTACTAACCATAGGTGAAATCCTCAAGACACAAAAGGTTGAAAATAAATGGAAAGGGATTAGTAAAATGTTAGGGGATTATACTCCCTAAAGAATAAACATAACTAGACAAGATAAAATACAAACCACCAAACCACTATATGATGCATGAATATAAAAATTACAACCCAAATAAAAACCAATAAAATAACAATATTAGAGTAGTAGTGAAAAAGTATAATATAAGACTCAAGAAAACCAACAGAAATCTTGATATAGTAACACTGATGTGACATCACAATAATGAGTCAAAGAAAGAAACTCCTTGATCCAACTCCGTCATGATAAAGCGACATCAAGATGCTCCGCTAGAAAAATATATTCCCTTTACTTTACCTATTTCATGAATAATAACATCTGAATACACACCATGGTTCATATATAGGAGGTGATTAATCATAATTGTTTCCCCAAGAGACTTTCAAACTCATACCACTAGGACAAGAACATGTTATCTCATAGTTTAAATATAATTTATAATAAATAGAGGAATTTCAAAAAGATTTATCAATTTAAACCAATTTAAATTAAAAGAAAAATTATTTAACAATTATTACTAGTTGGAATACTCAAACCACATCCATCCACTCACAAACACACACATGCATTCCTAGTGATAGTCTCATACTCATGATTAGTTACTCACTGATCCACTAAGTCATCCTAAGTTGACCAATCTCTAGGTTCCTCTAGTCTAGAACCATGATCCTCATTTAGGGTCACATCTGATGTAAATGAATTCTCACCAACCATGTATGAAAAGTTCTCATATTAATTTATTCCACATAAAAAATTCCTTCTATTTAAAACAGTATATTTAATATCTTTCATGATTTAAACCAAAACTATAATTTTAAAACCATAATTAAAAATTATAAAACAAGGGTCTTTATAAAATCCATTAAAATTATCATGTTCCCAAATCACAAACCAAAAGGGTTTTCCTTCAATAATTATTCAACATTTCCATTAAAAACTAATAAAAACATTAAATTAAAACTATTCCTTCAAGTTTTAAAATAAGTAGAGTAGGGAGAGAAGCCACGTACCTCAAAACAACTAACAAAAATGGAGAAAAAGACTAATAAACCTCTAAATTCAGTCTTGAAACCTATTTACTTATATAGATCTAATCAATATATCATAAAAAACATCATATATCATAGATCTATCCCTAACATATTAGATATAACATTTTGGGTGAGATGAGATGATAATATCTAAAGAGAAAGAGGGAACATGAATACTTATAATTTATTTTGGAGATCCAACACACTTAGATCTATCAAAAATTAATTCCAGATCAAAATTAACCAGAAAGAAAACTTGGGGGAAGGAGTGGAGTTTGAGATCCTAAGAGAGTTGAAGAAAAATGAGGGATCCAGGCTAAAAAATAAGATAAAATCTAATTTTGGAATCAATAAATTTATGATACATGGTTAGGTTGCATGATTTGGGATACTATGTGTATAATATTGTCTCCAAACCACCCCTCACATGGTTGGCTTGTATGGTTTGAAAAACAATGCACAAATTGTTCTTTTACACATATCTCCCCATGAATATATTCACCTGGCACCCACATGGTTTGGAAAAACTATGCACCTACCTAGTGACTCCTAGAATCTCTTTTATGATTTCCTAGAGAAGATTCACTATTTCCCCTAACCATGCACCCTTAAAAACCCTTCCAAAACACTCCAAAAACATCCAAAAAGTCTTGAAATTCTACCCAAGTAGTGTATAACTTTTAAATACATAATAAAATGGTAAAGTAATTAAAAATAGAGGTTTATAAGCATAAAATTCATAAAATTAGATCAATATTTGTGGGTCATTGTTGGTTTTTAAACAAATTTCGGCGCATGACATTGGATTTTTAGTATAATACATCAATATTAGTGGCATAAGGGAATCCCATTTCAATGAGGGATATGTCTAAGATGTTGTAACATCCATATATTATTAATAAAAATATATATAATAAAAAATTGAAATTCTTGGAAGTATCCTTGGTTATTTCACTAGTTGAGGCCACATGAATAATTTATGCTCAACTAATCATGTATAAAAAACAATTAGATAAATTATACCATAGAAATTAGTGAAATAAGATGAGACAACCTTGCTAAATAAGATAAGGAAAGTTGATAATCAGAATACTATTATTAATAATATTTAAAGAATACTAGTGATTTATACTTGGGTAACATATCCAAGATGAAAATAAGTGTTATATTAAAAGTTAAGTTCCACTTCTATTATTTAAATATAGAGAATAAAATGGACACATGAAAAAAATCCATGGATGCATGTTTTTGTGAAATAAAGAAAACCCATAATGGGAAATCAGTCCAAGAGAAACAAAAAGGGGTTGGTTTAATAAAAATAACCCTTAATAAGCCTTGTGGAAACTCTAAAAAGACTACCTATATACATAAATAAAATATTCTTATTTGGATTATAGTTTTGGAAAAAGGAAAGAAAATGGAGGAATTAAAAGTGAAAGCTTGTGCTAAAGAAAAATAAAGGATTCCACATAAAGATCAAAAATTTCTTGAGAGGTTGTTAATAAATGAAAACCCAAAAGTTTAATAAGAACTATATGAAAGATGAAATAGGGATGCACATACGACCAAAGATTATTTAATCATGTCACCAACATAATAAGAATCCATAAAAGAAAAAATATTATATTAAGTGATGCATTTGATTAAATGGATCAATAAAATAGAAGCATAACACATAAATAAATTTAATTAGTTAAGTATACCATTTATCCCAAAGAAAAATAATATTTAAAGACTAGATATGAAGGCATTTATATTAGAAGTAATGAAGCAAATTTGTTGATAAAATCCTCTCAACCTTGCTATTCACATTGAGAAAAAAAATAATTCCACAATATTCTTTATTATTTATTTCATATTTGTGTGATAACCATGTAGTTAATTAAATGTGAAGTTGGTTCTCAAGGTAATAACTTGAGAAGATGCGAATTTTATCAAAATTGGATAACATAAATGAAGTAAAGAAAAAAGTCAAATCTGGATAGACACTTGAAGATCCATTTTTGTGCATTATATACTTGGAAAATCTTGTAATTTTTCTATGAAAGATATTCAACATGATGAAGGTTGTTTAGAGTGTCTCTAATATGGGGGAATAAGTAAAGAATATGTTTGAATAATCTACCAAAACTTTTATACCACTAAAATCTATTTTATCTAGAAAGTTATTGAAAAAAGTGTCATTGATAGGGTATATTTTTCTTAATTTTACAACTTTGGTAACAAAAATTATATCCATGAATAAAGGGGGAGAAATTTATTTTAATTAATGAAATAATTATGGAAGTTTTAAGTAAATTTATGGATAATTTCTTAATCTCAAGACATACCTATTATACTTGAATGTTTTGAATCTATGTGTTTAAGTGAGTATAGGAATTCATGTCAAAATATTTCATGATAATTTTTATAACAATTTGTGAATAAACATTCTCAACCTAGAAATAGATTTTATATATCCTAGTAAAGATTATGAATATCTCATTTTATTTGGTATCACATTTTTTTAAATTGAAAACTTTGTTGTCTAAATAAAACCCTCTTGTTTTATACACTAAGCATGGATAACATAGACTTAGAGTGGAATGGTTTATGGAATATTTCTTCAATATGAAATGATTGCATCCTCTCTCATAAACTTTTTATTTATTATCAATAATGGGGAGAGATGAAAATTGAGAAATAATGGTAAATTGGAATTAGAGAGAGAAATAATATGATTAAGTGAGAAATGAAGAGAACATATTGACATATAATTTTAGTATATGTTCATAGTAAATAAAATGGGGGGTACTGTTGATCCCACTTTGTGAATACTATATTTATTATTAATGAATTTAAATGATTTATAAGTATAAATAGAGCTTGATGTAAATTTGTTGATGACTAATAATTAGATTGAATAATAAGTTCATATAAATTGGTTGAAGAACTTTACAAGGAGGAGTCTTTTTGTACTAAGTGAATGAAGATTAATAAATACATATTGGAAGTTGATTTTTGAAGTTGGTTATCTTAGTTCTTATTACAAATGAATAGTTTTGATTGATTTTAGAATATTATAGAATCATTATTATTAAATTAAAAAAATAATTTGAGGTGTTTTAAGATTTTAAGTTTCATAGAGAATTTATAATTATAAACTCTAATATCTCTATGATAACATGAATTTGAAAAGGATAAAAAGGAAGAAGAGGAATTATAAGGATGGAAGTTGTTTTTTTGTACATGTAATTATTGAAAATATTATTTGATAGAGATAATATTTTCACAATTATTAATATATTTTTTCAATAATTTAATCCCTTACAATTAATCAATTTGACGTTATATGCATCATTTTAGTAGTTTGTTAAATTTTGGTCTAAAATGTGAAAATTGTTTAATTCTGGTATTTTAATAGTTTTCCATCACTTCTATATTTCAATAATAACTTTTAAAATTTTAAACCAATTGGAGTGATTTTTTTTTAGGATTCCTTTGTTTGTTGGTTAAAATTATTATACTAGACCCAAAGCTAATTCAAAATCCAATGGCCCAGAAAAATCAATCAATTTGAAAATGTTTTTTGGATGATAGAATGGAATCCACCTCAATAAATTAGGTATATATTAGCCAAAAGACCTAAAAATCTGGTGGTTCCATTTGGATTTGAAAAAGGACTCCGATGCTAAATTTAAATTTAAATTTAATGGATATTTTATCTCATTAAGGAAGTCATTTAATGCTCTAATGTTTAGGAAGTTGAAGAGCCTCTTTGGGAAGACAATGTTTTCTTTAGTAATTTAGAAATAATATTTTTTACACTTATCAAAATAATCTTATATTTTTAGGGAACATAGAAAAGAGATAAAGGAAAATCCTTAATGGAATCAAATTATTTAGATTGTACTATTTACTATGATTAATAAGATCATACTTTTTGTGGATAGAATCTCAAGGGAAAATTTTCCACCTCTCAACCCTATAAATTTGTGTATCCACTTCCATTTAAAGTGGTTGAAGAAGGATAAATAGAGGCTATTATGGAGGATTAAAACCTTGGATTTATATTTATTTTTTATTTTCTATTTTATTATTTTCATAATTCTATCTTCTTCCCCATTCAACTATATTACCCTTTACATGGATAGATAAAACTTTTGAGTGATCAAGGAATGAAGAGTTTTATTTTATAATGTAAAAGTCTTATGCTTTAGTTTAAAACTCTATTTTTATATTTAATTATTTATATTTTTATTGGTTCCCAATTCTCTTAATGTGATCATATTTAGGGTTTTGGTGTCATTCATTGTTTATAGATTAGATTAAATATCTTTAAACTCTCTCCACTTAGCGTAGTTTGTCTTGATTAATAAGATTGTGTTAGGTGGTGAGTGTTTAGAAATCATTGGAACATGTGTGGATTAAGTGAATTTTTTCTTGGTTTATAAGGAGAAAAATTACTATTTGGTACTTACCTTAATTTGTTGGGAATGTTTTACGAACTTTCATGCACAAAGTAGTGGTTTAAATTACTTCTTTCAAATAAGGGTGATTGACAACTTGATCGAGGAGTCTTTTATTTATCATTAAATAGGAAGAGATGGGGAATTATTTTTATGAACATAATGGAATTTAAGAAGGTGATCTCACCCTTAACCCATTACTATCTTCATCAATTTGGGTTCAACCTTTATTTTTATCACTTTATTTCTTTTTAAAGTCAAAAAATTTCAAAAACAACCTCCACTTATTTCTCTAATTTCAGGTAAAGAACATGATTATTGTGCACTCCTCTCTGGAGAAAACCTTGGTTAACCACTCTACCAAAATTTTAAATTAGGAAATTATTTTTTTTCACACCACACAATAGGATAATGGAATTATTTTATAATGAAAATCAAGAAGAGTTTAGGGAAAAAATTGGTTATCTCAAAGATAACTGACCTAAGAAACTGAGATATCTTAACACTGATGGAAAATATCAAGGGTTATCCAACCTCAGGTGGTATGGTGAAGGAAAAATACTTACATGGGGTGGAATAAGAGAAATAAAAATGGACACATGTGTGGGGAAACATAATAAATTTTTGGGTTGATGTGGTACCTAAGGAATTTTTTTTGGAGGGCCTATGAAGAATCAGGGCTAATAAAATAGTGGCTAAATATTGAGAGAAATAAATATGGAATTCGTAGATAGTGGGTAATTTATATCACTAAAGATCCACACATTAGCGATCTCATACCAAATTTGTGTACTTATCTGACTTCCTTTGCACTATAGAATACACATTAATATTGTTGTTCTCAAGTTGCGCTCCTCCATTGGAGAAGATGAGATCTTGAGATACACTTCTATAATTTATATAGGGGATCTTATATGATCATAATAAATTCATTCATGCATAAAGTGATAGAATATTATATGTTTATATATTCTAATAACTCAAATGAAAAAATTAAGATAGTGGAGTTGATATTATCTGAAAGATCATGCATATGCTATAACTATCAAAAGTTAAATATATCCTATGTATATAATGAAATTATAAAGAGATTACCTAATGAGAAAATTATTTTAATTTTATTAAAATAAATATGCTTTCATTTGAAATAGATGAACCACATATGAATTAGGACTCCTTGTATGAAATAAATTCTTGTATGAGAGGATGTTTTTAACAAAGGTAGTAAATCTTTGTACAATATAAGTTTTGAATGAAGAAGATTAAAAATGAATCAAACACTAAAGTATGTGTATGAATGAATAGAAATGTAATAAAGACTAGTTCCTTCCTTAGGATTCATTGTTCTATGTGTAAACATAATCAGTGTAAATATCATTTTAAGTCTTCATAGCATGATTTTAGGTTGTTTAAAGATGATCCATATTCATAAGGATCAATAGTTTGTGAAATTTTGAATAATGGAGAACCTGTATAGAAATGTGTTTCAAGGATTCATGTATGAGTGATTATTGAATCAGAAAATTCTTATCCATGCATTCAAGTTCCAAATATCATGACTTTTTCGTCGTTATTTATGATAAAAATGGAACAAGATCCATAAATAATTTATACACCATGAAATAAGGAGTTATGCAACTGTTTTATGCATTTCTCATGAATATGTGGATACAGTTTAAAAATATATGAATTTTTTAGAATAAAATGAGGTCACAATGTTCCCAAACTATATATAAAATATGATTAGTCTTTAAGAAATATTTTAAGTGTTTTTCAATTGCTGAAAAGTTTGGTAATTTAAACTTTAGCATTCCGACAGTACTGAGAATATTCAAAGAATAAGGAAGAAATAAATTCAATACTTCATTTTAAATATAAATTATTCTATGGTTAAATATTTTTTATATATTAAGAGAATATGATACTACATATCTATTTAAGAATCCTTTTGTATCGAAGAAGAGAGAATCCCTGACTTCAACACTTCATATATTTTCATGTGAGTCGATGAAGAGAGAGAGAGGGAGAAGAACTAGTGTTATTCATGATTAACTGAAGAAAATGTATAAGAGAGAATGTATAGACCCAAAGATTGACGTACATGGAAATTACATTACTTTTGAGGAATACTTAAAACATAACAAAAAAAACACCAAAGGACTGTAATAGTTTAGGGTCTTTGGAAACTCAGAACATAATCTTTTAATCGTGGTGAAAGATCTTCAACATCTCCCATAAAGATCTTCTTTTTTTTCTTACCTAAAACCTTTCTTTATATCCTGGGGAAAATAAAATATATAAAGGGTGAGCTCAAATGCTCAGTAAGGGTAATCATGGATAAAATAAAACAAACCATATACATTTGAACTTCAAAACATGAAGATAATATTTAAACATCAAAATCTTGAGTAATGGCATAAAACATGGCAGTACGTAAGGAATAGATCATAAAGAAACATTAATCATGATAAAATAGCATGGGAATAAAACATGTAATTGTGGAAACCAATAATCACATGTTATGATTTCCATAGTAGACAAGGCATTGCTGCCAAGACCATCTTAGTGGACAAAGTCCCTTTCTGAATCGAGTTCACTCCTCGTTCCAGTCCTGTATCACTGAACCAGATTAACTTGCCATTCCAGCCATTTCTATATCATGAGATATAAATCTTTACCCAATACATTGGAGGGAGATATAGGTCCCACCCATCTCATAATGAAATCATTCTTTCTCGTGCCACACAACAAACATACATCATTTATAATAACCCAACGAAAAAAACGGGTTTTATAAACATCATCCCACCATAAAATAATCCATATAAAAGAAATGGATATCATTTCAGTATAAGAAAAATTAAACCATTTAAATAATAGATACATTATACTTGAGACAAAAACATACTTAATAATTTTATCTTAGATGGAAAATAGTTTTGATAAAACACTTGAAATGAATTCTTGAGGAAAATATCCTTTCTTCTTCAAAATCATTTTATTTTCTCAAAATGCCATGCAATTTTAAAAGGAAGGTATTTTGTTGAAAATAGTCATGAAATATCTTAGAGTAAGCTTCATGAAAATAAGGCGTTATAAAACTGTAAAAATCCATTCATGTCATATAAGTTAAAAAAAACATTCTTCTCTTACTTTTTCCGGAAAAGTCAAAAAGTACCTCGTATGGTAAACAAAAGAAAGATTCCTTCCATACGATGTGGTAAAAGTAAAAAAAGGGTAAAAATGAATTTAAAAATATGTGTAAAAAAATTAAAAATTTTATGAAAACATTTTGAGAACATATGGACATGGATAATAAACATAACCCCAATAAATACTTAAGAATAAACAATCTAGGATAAGAATGAGATTGGAATAATTATCCCTTACCTTAGGTCCAATATGCTTCATATGTATCCGAACCTCCTGTATAATGATTTAAATAATGTCATTGAATTATTAAAGAATCATATTCATTGTCATGATATCATATATGGTTCACTTATGACTTTATATTACCCGTTGTTTTGTAAGTTCCATGTTAAAGCAGCATTTTGGGTAAAATCCTTTTATTTATCGTACGTGTTTGGACTTATATCTTGATTTACTTACTTCCAGAATGTAAATCATGATTTATATATCATATATATATATTCAGTATATATATATATAATAGATATATAAATGAAATGAAATACACCGTTCATGGAGACGGTAGACCGTACATACGCATGAACGCTGTTTTCATTTCCTTATTAAATTAAATAGAATTAAGTAAGTGAAACATATATGTACATAAATACAGTATAATTATTATTTAATATATTTCATGATTATATATTATATATACTTTATAATCATATTTGAATGGTTAATCATGGAAAATGAATCTCATCACGTTCGTGGAGATGGTAGTCCGTACGTACGCATGAGTGATGATATCATTCCCATGATCGTGGAATTTTATTGTATAATATTTCAGAATCAATATCAATTTAAAATAATCATATATAGTTATTTATTTACACCATTATACCCATCCAAGTATGGTGGTGGTGGAAAACAGATTACACCACGGTGTGGAGACGGTATTCCGTACGTACGCACACGCGGTGATTTCGTTTCTGTAGGATGTATAGAAGATGAAATTGGGTTGTTTCATATTTATAATAACATATCAGTATATGATTGATACTGATGTTATTAATTTATAATGAAACAAATAAATAAGAATAAGTAGAAGAAGAAATAAATTGGAAAGAATCGGTAAAGGATATTACCTCTTCTTTGACGCGCCTCTTCTTAACCTCCTCTTAAGGAACTAGGGTTGGTATTTTCAGGAGACCATAACCTCTATAATGTTTCTATGGAATATGAGAAGAGAAATGGGTAGGTTTTGGCCGAGATTCAAGGCTCAAAAGGGTGTGAAGATAATAGGGAAGGGGTGCCCTTTTTATAAGGGAGGAGAGGGGCACCTTAGGAAAAATTAAAATATTATTTTATAATAAAGTCATATTCGGTTTTTAATAGCTCCAAATTGATTTATTTCTAAGATAAGGTTGGTATGGGTCTAAATCAGCTCAACAAATAGGTTTTAGACAAGTTTAGGTTACTATATTATCCTTATAATTTAGATTTAATTCTAAGTTAAATAATTTAACTTTTACCGCGTCTTTTTGTTTTCTCACACTATATGGTTAATAAACTTACTATAACAAGACAAACGAACCACAAGTGGTTAATTATTAATATATATATCCTTATCTAAGTCATTTGGACAATCCCTAGATTTTTAGGAATAAAATAACAATTAATAATATAATATTTGTTTTAAAAACTATTCTATGTCAATTTTGACACTATTTGGTACTTGATTTTTTTAAAACTCATAACATCATTATTAGTTCAAAAAAATTTAATTAAATAAATAATAACATGTCTTATTAACCTATAAAATTATTATAATTCATAAAAAGTCTAAAATTACATTTATCTAGGTATTTATAACACATATTATGTTAATATTTCATTAATAAAGTAATTACTGCATCATCATTGTGTCATAAATAAATTGAATAATTTAATGTCTAAAAATTATAAATAAAATACCATTATGTAGGAAATATTTTTATCTTTCTAATGAATATTTATAGTCGAATTTATCTTATGTATATACCTATATTAAAAATGTTTTAGTTATTAAACTTTGATTTTAACTATTTTAACTCTTCTTTAAATAAAATAATAATAAGTGTCCTAATCTAATCCAAGTGGGCCTAAATGATAATATTTTATTCCTAAGGTTGTTTTTGGTCTAATTACACTTATACAATATAATTAGGACATGTGTTAGAGTAATAATAATATCATTTTTACCCTTAATTACCCTATTTACTTTTAACCGTGGTAAATAAAAGTAAAAAGTTACTATTCACCAAAAATTATTTTCATATCATTGAACCAAATTTTAGTCCTTTATATTAACCGTGTCTCTCAGATTTTCAAAATTCCACTCACAGAAGCGGTAAAATTAAGTTTTATGTGAATTTCCAAATTCTCCTAGGAGGTGGGTAAAAGACGGTGAAAAGTTCAATAAAATTTTTATATATCTAAAATTATTATAAAATGACTCCAATGAATTACATTGAACTTATATAGGTATTATGTATCAATTTTTACATAAAATAAATTTAAATAAAATAAATAATTATTTATATAAAAAGTCAGTTTTTAAATAGTAACCTAGTGTTTTCACTATTCATCAAAAATTGAATGTTTTCAGAAAAATACCAAAAATTCACCCTAGGCTAATTTAGATATTCCGAATCCAAAAATGAATTCCATTTTGAAAAATAAAATTTCAAAAAGTGGTTATTACTATTAATAATGGCTAGTTCATAATAATATTATAATAATATCTCGTTTAGTGAAACTTGGTATTGCGTACTACACACGCTATCAAAGAAGGTCTTGATAGCGTGTAATGCAAGCCAAGTCAGGGCTGTGTGTAGTGAAAGCTCCATTTGGTGTTTTGTAGAACATAATCAAAACTAATTTCATTTATACATTAAAAAAAATCTATACTTAATGTTGTGTAGAATAATTTCCACAAAATGAACTTGAATTTGTGTGTAACACGAGCCAAGAATAGTGTTGCGTATACTGCAAGCTAATACGGTGTTGTGTATAGAACAAGACAATCTTGGTGTAGTGTATAAAAGAAGACATAAAAGAAATTAAAAATAATATATCTCATAAAATCTCGAGCTGTTACATTCTACCCCCCTTAAAATGAATTTCGTCCTCAAAATTCGTCGGGGTTATAAATGGTTTACTACTTGAAAGTTTCTTTCATAGAAACCCACATCGTAAAAAGGAATACCAAAACTTATCTTTATAAACTAAAGTATGAAACGTAACGATTACCCAAATTAACTAATCACTGGGTTTCCATATAGGAGAACATAGGTGAAAATATGGATATGGAAGAGAAATATAACCATCATGTTCTGATGGAGAGTGGTAGAGAACATGACTATGAAAATTCCAATAATCAAAAAGCCATAAATTTGTGATAATCTAAGGTACCATTTGATTCATCAGATATAAGGGCACTAGGAAAACATTTTTGGTTTTCAAGATCATTTCCCTAAAGTTGAAGAATTTGAATTAGAAGAAATACTTTATTTCGGTATAATCTCGTCGTTTTTCGTGCCTTGAACAATTTCCACTTCATCTCTTAAAGAAATGAAGTTGAATTTTTCATTCGTGAGGTGTTAGAAAATCATGTGATAGAATGATGGTTCATTCCATATGTCTCAAACAAAAGGTTAGCAAAAGTTATCAAATATACATAAGTCCATCTATGGTGAGGTTAATCATATATGATTCCAAAAATGGACTTATACATCATCTATCATACCACTTAAAAAAATAAAACTAGTTTCTACTAACCAGGGACTTCCTGTAGGCTAGTGGTAGGAGATAAAGGCATGTCGCACTTTGGTTGTGGGTTTGATTCCCGCATCCTTGTCCGACGTGATGGGTTGTCGGCCGTTCTGCAGGTTTTCCCTTTTCTTAAAATACACTATTATAACATTCTATCAATAATATCGAAAAAATTTCTAGCTTTAAACAATAATAACTTATGTTCAACATAATCCATTCCAATATTTAGGCTTATCCAAAATACTTCTTTCCAAACTCATAGTATAAAGAAAACGATTACTTGAAATGTCACATAACAAGCACATGGATGCCATCATTTATCCAGCATATATCATAAGATATATCTTGATGGTCACATTACAAACATGTGAATACCTTAATCATGTATTCTTTTGAAACATGAATTACCATAGAACCTTAGTGAAAACATGATTTTTATCAAAAGTTAACTCTTTCCACATACCAAAATCCCAAAAATTCCATAGACTCAAACCATGATATCACTTAGTCCTTATATCAATCATGAGCTCATGAATACTATCAAAAAATTTATTTTCTCCTTATCCCTTCATTATGAACATATCATCTGCTTTCCAAAATATTTGAATCACTTTTCATTGTTATCGGTACCATATTCTTATAGAAAACCACAATGGACCAATACACAGATATTTCAATATACTATAAAAGTACCTCAACAACATTATTATTGAATTCCAATACCTAAGCCCTTTAATCCATCCTCTTCCAAGATTGGCTTGGAATAGTTCCTTCCTCGATTTAGAAGTAAATTATTAGGTCAGGACATTAAGTTGGGTAATTCCCATGTTCTCTGCAGATAAGACATTGGAATCCATAACAGTCTGTCACTCTATGACCATTTTCTCCACATAGATAACATCTTCCCCTCTATTTGAGGTATTCCTTGAGGTTCTTCTTCCCTTATTTAGAAATCTAAATCTACCTTTCTCTATTCTCCTCACCATGCAAACATGCATAAAATTCTATCTTCCTCTTATTTGATGACTTAGGAATACAACTAAAGTTCACCTTGTTAATCATATATCGAGATGATTGATTCGACATATTCACAATATCTTCCTTTCCAGGCATTACATAATTTCGTTGATTGTGGTCACCAATTTGTCCATTGGAATCAAGGTTAATTGAATTCCTTCTCATTCCCTCCATTGACTAAGACCAGAAACCATAGTGTAAGAAACAATTAAAATAACGAGGAACAACATAATTATAAAAATTAACTTATGGGATGTCTAACTTATAAAAAATTCTTTAATCCATGACACCTTAGGTTCACCCTAGGTTATTCATGATCATAAACATAATTCTAGGACTCTAACCAATATGTGTACTTAACCTTAGGGACATCCTTAGACATACCTTAGAAATATCTCTAGGGATATCACTAAAGTTTTTGCATCCTAGTTTCCAAAGGTTGACCAAACCTTTCCTTTGATACCAACTGTAGAGACCAAAATCTTGATGTACATAGACATTAAATTAATTTTTCCGAATACTTAATACATAATAGAAACAAACACCAAAGGACCGTAATAGTTTAGTGTCTTTGGAAACTCGGAACATAATCTTCTAACTGTGGTGAAAGATATTCAACATCTCCCGTAAAGATCTTATTTTTTTGTTACCTAAAACCTTTCTTTATATCCTGGGGAAAATATAACATATAAAGGGTGAGCTAAAATTCTCAGTAAGGGTAATCATGGAGAAAATAAAACAAACCATATACATTTGAACTTCAAAACATGAAGATAATATTTAAACATCAAAATCTTGAGCAATGACATAAAACATGGAAGTACGTAAGGCATATATCATAAATAAACATTAATCATGATAAAATAGCATGGGAATAAAACATGTAATTGTGTCAACCATTAATCACATGTTATGATTTCTATAGTATCCAAGGAATTGCTGCCAGGACCATCTTAGTGGACAAAGTCCCTTTCTGAATCGAGTTCACTCCTCGTTTCAGTCCTGTATCACTAAACCAGATTAACTTTCCGTTCCAGCCATGTCTATATCATGAGATATAAATCTTTACCCAATGAATTGGAGGTTATATAGGTCCCAACCATCTCATAATAAAATCATTCTTTCTTGTGCCACAAAATAAACATGCATCATTCATAATAACCGAACGAATAAAATGGGTTTCATAAACATCATCCCATCATAACATAATCCATATAAAAGAAATGGATATCATTTCATCATAAGAAAAATAAAACCATGTAAATAATAGATACATTATCCTTAAGTCATAAACATACTTAATAATTTCATCTTATATGGAAAATAGTTTTGATAAAACACTTGAAATGAATTCTTGAGGAAAATATCCTTTCTTCTTCAAAATCATTTTATTTTCTCAAAATGCCATGAAATTTTAAAAGGAAGGTATTTTTTTTGAAAATATTCATGAAATATCGTAGAGTAAGCTTCAATAAAATAAGGCGTTATGAAACTATAAAAATCCATTCACACCGTATAAGTTAAAAAAACATTCTTCTCTTACTTTTGCTGGAAAAGTCAAAAAGTACCTCATATGGTAAACAAAAGAAAGATTCCTTCCATACGATGTGGTAAAAGTAAAAAAAGGCTAAAAATGACTTTAAACATACATGTAAGAAAAGAAAACATTTTATGAAAACATTTTGAGAATATATGGACATGGATAATAAACATAACCCCAGTAAATACTTAAGAATAAACAATCTCGGATAAGAATGAGATTAGAATAATTATCCCGTACCTTAGGTATGATATGCTTCGTACGTATCTGAACCTCCTGTATAATGATTTAAATAATGTCATTGACTTATTACAGAATCATATTCATTTTTATGATATCATATATGGTTCACTTATGACTTTATATTACCCGTTCTTTTGTAAGTTCCATGTTAAAGCAGCGTTTTGGGTAAAATCGTTTTATTTATCGTACGTGTTTGGACTTGTTGTTCTTGATATTATTATTACTTATATCTAGATTTAATTACTTCTAGAATGTAAATCATGATTTATATATCATATATATATTCAGTATATATATATAATAGATATATAAATGAAATGAAATACACCGTTCATGGAGACGGTAGACCATACGTACGCATGAACGCTGTTTTCATTTCCTTATTGAATTAAATGGAATTAAATAAATGAAACATATATGTACATAAATACAGTATAATTATTATGTAATAACTTTCATTATTATTTATTATATATTTTTTATAATCATACTTGAATGGTTAATCATGGAAAATGAATCTCATCGCGTTCGTGGAGATGGTAGTCCGTACGTACGCATGAGTGATGATATCATTCCCATGATCATGGAATTGTATTGTATAATATTTAATAATCAATATAAATTTAAAATAATAATATATAGTTATTTATTTACACCATTATACCCATCCAAGTAAGGTGGTGGTGGAAAACAGATTACACCACGGCGTGGAGACGGTATTCCGTATGTACGCACGCGCGATGATTTCATTTCCATAGGATGGATAGAAGATGAAATTGGGTTGTTTCATATTTATAATAACATATCAGTATATGAGTGATACTGATGTTATTAATTTATGATTAAAAAAATAAATAATAAGAAGTATAAGAAGAAATAAATTGGAAAGAATCGGTAAAGGATATTACCTCTTCTTTGACGCGCATCTTCTTAACCTCCTCTTAAGGCACTAGGGTTGGTCTTTTGAGGAGACCATAACCTCTATAATGTTTCTTGTGAAGATCATAATGGAAATGATCAGGGGTTGGACAAGCTTAAAGGCTCAAAAAGGTGAGAAGAGAAGAGGGAAGGGGTGCCCTTTTTATATGGGAGGAGAGGGGAACCTTAGGAAAACTTAAAATATTATTTTATAATAAAGTCATATTCAGTTTTTAATAGCTCTAAATTAATTTATTTTGAATCTAAGGTGGGTATGGGTCGAAATACTTTCAAAAAATAGGTTTTATACAAGTTTAGATTACTATTTTATCCTTATAATTTAGATTTAACTCTAAGTTAAATAATTTAACTTTTACCATGTCTTTTTATTTTCTTACACTATATGGTTAATAAAATTACTATAAAAAGACAAAAAAACCCCAAGTGGTTCATCATTAATATATATATCTTTATATAAGTCATTTTTCCTAAATTTATATTTTTAGAAATAAAATAACAATTAATAATATAATATTTGTTTTAAAAACTATTTTATGTCAATTTTGACACTATTTGGTACATGATTTTTTTTTGAAAATCATAACCGCATGATTAGTTCAAAAAAAGTTAATTAAATAAATACTAACATGTAATATTAACCTATAAAATTAGTGGAATTCATAAAAAGTCTAAAATTAAATTTATTTGGGTATTTATAACATAAATTATGTTAATATTTCATTAATAAGGTAATTACTGCATCATCATTGTGTCATAAATAAATTGAATAATTTAATGTCTAAAAATTATAAATAAAATACCATTATGTAGGAAATGATTTTATCTTTCTAATGAATATTTATAGTCTAATATATCTTTTTTATAACCCTATATTAAAAATGGTTTAGTTATTAAACATTGATTTTAACTATTTTAACTCTTATTTAAATAAAATAATAATAAGTGTCCTAATCTAATCCAAGTGGACCTAAATGATAATATTTTATTACTAAGGTTGTTTTTGGTCGAATTAAACTTATCCAATAGAATTAGGACATGTGTTAGGGTAATAATAATATCATTTTTACCATTAATTACCCTATTTACTTTTAACCATGGTAAATAAAAGTAAAAAGTTACTATTCACCAAAAATTATTTTCATCTCATTGAATGAAATTTTAGTCCTTGATATTAATTGTGTCTCTCGTATTTTCGAAATTCCACTCACAGAAACAATACAATTAAGTTTTATGTGAATTTGTAAATTCTCCTAGGAGGTGGGTAAAAGACGGTGAAAAGTTCAATTAAATTTTTATATATCTAAAATTATTATAAAATGACTCCAATGAATTACATTGAACTTATATTGGTATTATGTAACAATTTTGACCTAAAATAAATTTAAATAAAATAGAAAATTATTTAAATAAAAAGTCGGTTTTTAAATAGTAACCCAGTGTTTTCACTATTCATCAAAAATTGAAAGTTTTCAGAAAAATACCAAAAAATTCACCCTAGGATAATTTCGATATTCCGAATCCAAAAATGAAGTCCATTTTGAAAAATAAAATTTCAAAAAGTGGTTATTACTATTCATAATGGCTAGTTCATAATAATATTATAATAATATCTCCTTTAGTGAAACTTGGTATTGCATACTACACACGCTATCGAAGAAGGTCTTGATTGCATGTAATGCAATCCAAGTCAGGGATATGTGTAGTTAAAGCTCTGTTTGGTGTTACGTAAAACATAATCAAAACTAATTTCATTTATACATTTAACAAAATCTATACTTAATGTTGCATAAAATAATTTCCACAAAACGAACTTGAATTTGTGTGTAACACGAGCCAAGAATAGTGTTGCGTATACTACAAGCTAATACGGTGTTGTGTATAGAACAATCCAATCTTGGTGTAATTTATAATATAAGACATAAAAGAAATTAAAAATAATATATCTCATAAAATCTTGGGGTGTTACAGAGAATATTAAGTTCATATGTTATCATGTAGTGAGAAGAAAAAGAGGGAAGAAGAATAAGAGTTTTGTGCATATCAGTTTTTCACATATTAGGAAGCATATTACAAGTATGCAATAAAGGAGGTGAAAATAGTAGATTTACATTTTATTTTCAGGAAGAAAAAGGATATTTTTTATGTTCTATTCATATATATTAAGAAGGGTCTTATATCCACTATAAAAAAAGAATAAATAAGTCAGTTTCATGTTTTTGTTCAAGTAAGATAAAAAGAAGAAAACTAGGCTGCACACATATTGTACATTATTGGAAAGTATCATAAAGATCCAATAGAATATAGTAAATGTGTGAGATACACCGTACATTATTGAGATACTAAAGTGAAATGTAATTTCATATATATATATTTATTTTTATAAAACAAAGGTTTATTATTAGTGGGCTGTTTGATAATTATTTTTCTTATTCTCACCATAGATTAACCTTTTATTTTTTAAGGCGGACCTTGTAAATCTCTTGTCCACTTTGTCTATATATGTTTTGACATCCCAATTTACAAAAGTTAAGGTGATAGAATGATTGATCCATTCACTTAAAAATGTAGAGTAAAAAAAGAACTACTACAAATACGACTTTTATCAGAGCTAAAAATGTCCTTTAATAGTGCTATTAAAGCCGGAAAAGATAAAGGGGGGTCCCCTTTATCAGCGCTCTAAAAAGTGCTGATAAAGACCCCTTTTATTAGGGCTAAAAAAAGCGCTGATAAAAGGAGTCTTTTATCAGCGCTAAAACAAAGCACTGATAAAAGGGTCCTTTATCATCACTTTCTTTTTAGCGCTGATAAAAGTTAAAAAAATAAAAAATATTTTTTTTATAAAAATCCTACCAATCAGGGGGGGAGGGGACTTTTATAGTGATTGATCCCCCCTTTTACAGTGCTTTTCCTCCCCCTCCAGCGCCCGTACGCACCCCTCCACCGTTTATCAACGCTAGCCCCAGATTCACCCATGCAGGTGCATCCCTGCCTCCACCCGGATTTGATCTCGAGACCTCCCCCATGTGCGCCTGAAGCCTTTGCCACTCCCCTATATTGATTTGTTCTCCTATTAGTGATATATCTATTTATTTATATATATATATATATATATTTAGTTATATTTATTCATATAGTAATATATATTTATAATAATAATATATATATAGTTATATTAATGTAAATATATAGTTATATTAATATATATATATTTATAGTGATATTAATATATATATTTATAGTTATATTAATATATATATGTAGTCATATTAATATATATATATATAGTTAGATTAATATATAGGTATATAAATATTAATATATTTGTATTTTAAATAAAATGGATATTAGTTATTATTTAGATAAAGCTAATATATTTTATATGTAAATATATTTTATTATTTATATTTATAATTAAATTTTTATGTGTGAATATATAAAAAATATGTATATATTGTTATACATTTGATTATAAATAGCGGTGCATTATAAAAAATGATAAAATTTCAAAGACATAATATCAATATGAATGTAATACCTTGGAATAAATTCAGTACCCACCAAAAAAATCCAATAATACCACCTTATACGAGGCTGAAAATCCACAAAATGTTAAAAAATCGGGGTACCCCGACTAAAACATTAGTTTTGGAGGCCATATGGGCCTTTTTTGGCCTAAAAAAAACCTTGAATGAGATCCCCCAAGTAATAGCAGTGTAGAGCTCATTGCAGGCTTCGATTTTATATGTGGTAGAGCTCAAATAGACACCCAGATCAAAAGTTATGGCCGTTTGAAGTTCGAGTTGCGTTTTCAACATATTTTGGATCTTTTTTTATTATTTTTATTTTTTTAGTCTTAAAATTGTTATTAAATGACTATTACTCCTTAATAATTAGAAAATTATTAATTAAAAATATTTATTTTATTTTTTTATAATCCATTTTCACAAAATATCCTATATATTAAGTGTAACTGTATATTTATACTTATCTAAAATATATTTAAAATTATATTTAAAAAATATATGTTATATTTATATCAATATAACTATATCTATATATTTAAATATTAATATATTTTTTAATAATTTTTTTTGGAAGTAGACCCTTTATCAGCGTTTAAAAAAAGCGCTAATAAAGACCCCCCTTTATCAGTGCTACTAAAAAAAGCCCTGATAAAGGGGTACCCTTTAACATCGCTAAAAAAAAGAGCTGTTAAAGGGGGTACCTTTATTAGGGCTAAAAAAGAGCGCTGATAAAGGGGTACTTTTATCAGCACTTTTTTAGCGCTGATAATGTTACCCCCCTTTATCAGTGCTTTTTCGTTAGTGCTGATAAAGGGTGGCGCTGGCCTTGCCCAGTTTTGTGGTAGTGAAGGGATAAAAAAGAAAAATTGAATTAAAAGACCCCAACACTAATTCACACCCTCTTAGTATTGAGGATATCCCAAATTGATCATACAAAAACTACACTACCATAAAAAATAACATCTTTACCTTGTGTTTTTATTGGAAAATTTTCATTCTTATCTTTTTAGGTTAAAGGAAATTATGTTTTTTAATCATGTCTCCCTTTGGGTTCTCATTAAGAAGATAGAGTCTAAGTCCCATCTCATACGATGGATGCTCTTTCTCCAATAGTTTAATATAAATTTTGAAGTAAATTAAAGAGTGGATAATGTGGTAGGTGGACACATTAACATGCCTTAACCATCAATATGTGAGTGTTGTAACTTATTTGGTGGAATCCATGGTTCATACTAATTTTATAAATTTACAATAGAAAATCCTAAAACATATGTCATAATGATACATTTTGTATGACCCATACATGTGGAATATTTTAAGGGACTATGTTATTCGGCGGTGTGTACAACTGATCACGAGTTCACATATATTTTGATATTTTTTCACACTCTGGATTTTGGGGTCTGATTTAGATTTCAATATAAAACACCAAAGGTCCTTGAATCTGAAATTTATTTACCTATATTTTATAGGGATTATCATTAGTTTTGCAGGCCATGTGCATGAATTCAATTTACTTGGAATGTCACTAGAAGGAATGAAACAACCTAATAATGCCTGTTATTTTGAAAGATATTTGATGCATGGGGAATTGACTCTAGGAGTCATTTTCCAGATTCATTTGTCTTTGTATACTTCTTATTGGATATTTATTATGTCTTTGAATGTGTGGAAGCAAAGGCAATAAAGATCAATAACTCTTGAGTGGTTATCTAATTTGTGAGATCTCAGATTTTTAGTAGGTTTAGTTTGTCAAGGTTTATCAGTAGCACTTAGGGTTCTCATTTCAGTAATTACAATATGAAAACCTTACTCAGTATATATAGGGTTGTTTATAAATTCTCCATCATATATCATACAAAAAAAAATCTTAAATTTCAAATTAGAGAGTTAGAAAATCATAGAGAAAATGATACAACCCAACTAGAAATATTGGATTATGTTCTTAATGATTCATTGTGATCATAATAGATAACTTTTAAAAAACCCCTTGGAATTTCACCTTATATGATTGTATTTGGAAATACAATTTACATCTCTTTGGAGGTTTTTCACCTTGAATATTGATATATTAAAAAATATTATATGAATCTCTCAAATGTAAGTAAATATTTGAGATTATATATTCACAAGTTAGAATAAATAAAATGTGATTAATATAAGAACTCTTAGATCTTCCAATAGAAGAAAAAGGTTATCCATGATAATTTGATTCATTAGTGGAAGTTATATATTTGTGAGAAGGTCCTCATGAACTACTCTAGGATAAATATCCTCCCATGTAATCTTTGTTATTGATATCTTGATCCATATACTATTACTCATGTTTATCCTTTTGGTGTAATACCAGTTTTACATGAGTTGATTAGATGAAGTTTTACCATTAATGGGTAGAGTCTCAAACACTATATGAGGATTTCTTCAAGAATATGGTGGATAAACTATAGTTTAATGATTCCACATATGTCTCCACATAGTAAGTTTTCCCTCCTCCTTACCTTTATTTACTTATACACCAATTTAAATTTGTTACATTGATGACAATGTATATTTTAGCTGTGGGGGGAGGGGGTGAAACTTCCTACAGTCAGGATATGAATTTCCCATAAAAGATGAAAGTAAAACAAAAAAAATTTAAAGATAAAAAATAATATCACATTATCATTACTTGGGTTGAACTTATTGAAAATTCATTGGTTTTTTCCAATCTAATTGATATCATGTGAATCATGAATAAGATTTTATCATTAATAGTTGATTTTAGTAAAATCAAAATTTATTCTATCATATGAATGATTGTATCCTTATGAAACATTAGATGTTTGGATACCATTCGATGTAATTTTATATTAAAAAATTGTATCATTAAATATCTTTACATAACATTTCATCCAACCAAAACTTGTAGTTTTTTCTTACTCAATTTAAGGTATATGTAAGTTAAGTTATTTTTTTAAGTTTTAAAGAATGGTTTTTTACATACATTAATTTCTCATCAAATCAATTTTATAATTGTACTAGATTGACCTATACATATAAACTTATTATCTTATTTTATACACCCTTTAAAAAACAAATATAAATTCATAAGTAAAGAGATGAGTGATAAAATGTACAACATATAGATATATCTTGGTTAGTACCTCAAGGATTGAATTCTGACAATGATTAAGTGAATGAGTTATAAAATTTCATTAAAAAGGATGATAATAGGTTTGGTACAAAATAACTAGATGAACATAAAATTTTTACTTGACCTGAATATACTAAATAAAGAGTGGAAATAAAATATTGAAATGTATTTCAAACAAAGATGTGGGGAATTAATGACATAACAAACTCATAAATTGTTTTACCTTGATTAGTGTGATGAATCTAATTAGACTTTATTTTTATACAATTTATGAGGAGACTATTATCATATATATTGAGATTAATTACTTGGTGCGAATCTTTTTTTTCTTATGTAAAAATTCTGGATTGAGAAATACTATAATGTATTACTTATCATCATTTTTTGGAATAAATGGAATGTGAATACATAGGAGTGAAAAGATTTAGGTGTTGGGGTGTGATCACATAAAGTTATATTATTTATTTTCACCCATATAATTGTATTTTATATTATTTATGGGGTTTATAATCCCACCATTATACCATTTGGAATTCCACATGTATTTTGAATTAATTTTTTGAAAACATGCTTAAAATGATAAAGGAACTTCATGACCCAAATGGGAATTTTGTGTGTATTTTTATGATAACATTACCTACACTAATCTAAACCCTAAAATTTAATTTATTTAGGTTTATTGGGTTAATGGGAGTTACTTAATTCAACTAAATAAAAGGATGAATCCAATGTTTTTAGGTCTAAATGAAGTGACTAAGGTGACAAAATCTGGGTGAGGCATATTGGACCAATTTTTTTAAAATGGACTATTTCATGGTCTATATAAATATAAATGTTCCATTTCCACTACCATTAGATATCTAACAAAAATGCCCACATCTATACCAAATTTCAATTCAATATTGGATTCTTCGGTTAGTCTTCCATGTGGATAAAGCGGAATAGAAAATTCTTCCATGAACAACTCACCTAGTCCCTTCTTGGATTATTTCATGGGAAAGTTTCATGAAATTGTTAATAAAATGACTTCCCTCTTTAATTATAAGATGATTATATACTAGAGGGTTGGTGAAAGATTTTTGGGATTTCTATTTTTTCCTCTTTTCCTTCTTTCCCTTATATGGAGTTTTAAACCCCTTGTGATCACTTAATGAAGTAATCTTGTAATATCGAGATTCAATATATAATGTTTTTAGAAATATTTTCAGTTATAGGTTTATTTTATATTCTTACTCATGATTAACTTTTATTTATTTTTTTATTAATAAAATTCTCACATAACAATCAAAGTAAAATGAAGCATCATGCAATTATACATAAACTATATTATGTGATAATTTTTATTAGTTGATTTCTTCTCTAACATTTAATTATATAAATAAACCTTGACATCAAATCAAGTACCTCATTTTTTACCTTGATGATTTTGGGTTATTAAGTCAAACACAAATCAATTGATCATTAGTGGTAGATGGAGAATCACATTACGATTCCAACCAAACCCTAAAAGGAATCCTAAGAATTACTCACTTAAAAATCTGATTTTATAATTTAAAAATATAGAATAAAAAGATTTATACCTTTTTTCTTAAAGTGATTATTTTGGGTTATCAAGGATAATACTCAATGTGATCACACTTTCAAAAACTATTTAAATTTAAGCCTTTTAATTTACCACTTATTCATTATTGCATGAGCCTAAATCCTCATTTCTCAAAAACCCCCTCTATTTTATATAATTATAAACCTATTTTAATATTTTTGATGTAACACTCCATTGAGAGATTATCTAGGTTTTCCATTGTACTATAGAAATTTTAGTTAAAATTAATAACTAACTTAAATCAGTTTATAATGTGACTTGGATGCATGTTGAATTTTACCTGAACCATGATTATTTTTTTTGGTCGGTCTATTTTATGTTATTTTTTATTCTATATATCTATAACAACTACTATTAAATCATGTTTAGGGTTTGGAAGATGAGAATTTTTATCTAAACAATGGTGATAAAGGAAGTTAATATTGATCATTTTGATAGGTCTGATTTTGATTTATAGAAGATGGAAAATGAGAATTATTTGTATCAAAAAAAATATTTAGATGTTAATGAGGGAAAATCCAAAATTGATGTCAAATGATGATTGAGGATTACCAGATCAATAAAATTAGAGTGTCATACAACTAACCTAAGAAAAGTAATCACTTGAGATAATAAAGATGAAGTAATGGATCCACATGGAGTTATTCATTCATAATAATGTTTGAGATAGGAAATGGAGGGTCTAATGATAATAGATTTTATCACCATTTATTTAATGATCACATATTCTATGAAGGTGGAGCCAATGAAAATGGAGTGTCCACATTTTAATAAAAGGTGAATATTGTCCAGATTTTGGGTTAAAATGTGACTATAGGGAAAAAATAATGACAATTAATAAAGAGGGAAGAAATTATTTAACATGTTATATAGAGATATGAAATTTTTTATTATAATTATTAGAGAAAAAAACCTATAAATGGGTCTTTGTGGTGTTTATCAATGATAAAGGGGAATATGTCCTTTTAGGAGAAACTAAAGAAGGGGGTTGTCATTGTAACAACCCAGGTAATGTTAAGATAAAAAATTTACATATATTCATTAAATATATTTTGTATAGTTATATTAATTATAAGAACATTAGGTAATTTTTCAGTTAAAAACAAAAAAACATTTATTTCTAAATAAATTGGGTTTTTATGTATTATATGGTTTTGTTTAAAAGTTTTATTTTAAAATTATAGAATTTTAATATCAAAAAATGAACTAAAATTTTGAATTCATCATGTTAAAATTATCTTATGATGAATTTTTGAGATTTTTTTAAAAAGTTGATTTTTCAATGAATTGTGCAAAATACTTATTTTTATTGAAAACTGAATTTTAATTTCAAGTATTTTAAAAGTAAATTTATATTTTGGATTAATTTTAAAATTTAATTAGTTTTTTTTCATTAAACATGATTCAATTTTTGTCTTTATAGAGTATGTTATACTTGAATTTGGTATAAAACATTTTTATACTTACAAAGATATTTTTTTGAAAAACCGTTTTACATCACATTGTACAGGTTTAATTTTAAATTAAACTATTCCAATTATATAAATTAAATATTTAAAAATTAATTCCATATTTGGAATAATAAGTTCTAAATTTGGTGAATATATCCCCTTTTTTTCATTATGAATAGTAACCATAGTAAATTTTTTTTCCAAAGTGAAGGTAAAATGTATTAATTAAAGTTAAAAATAATGTGATAAAGCTTAAAATTCAATAAAACACATTATTTGTTTCTTTATATGAGTTTTTTTCGTCCATAATAATCTAAACTTTGAAAATATAACAATTGTTTCCTTTTATATTTGGTTTTAACCTTTATATTATTTTAAGTAAAGAAAAATACAAAATGTCACTCTCTTGCTTTTAAATATATCTAAAAAATTTTATAGGGATAAACAACTGTTATTTTAATTTTTAAATATTTATTTTAAATATATATTTTATTTATCATGTTATTTTTTTAATTTTTATTTATGAAATAATTAACTTAAATGGTTACGCAACACCGATGCAGTGCTTGGGCAGGCAATATAAAAATCAAGTAAATGATTTAAAAAACTCTAAAATTGATAATTTTTTAGGTGAGTTACAGTGTCCCAAAAATTTTATAGATAAATATAACATGTTAGGGATGTTTTAAATGTTTATATTCGAATTTATGTACTATATTTATGTCATTAAAGTCAAATTAAATGAATATTTCTAAAAAATGACATTAATGATATTTTACAATAAACAATATTTTATTAAATAATTTATAAATAATAAAAATATTATATTTATACAAGTGAATTATATATGGTTGATAATATCAACCATGTTATATTTATATGCCACTATTTCTTTTTAGTTACCTTTTTGGCTCCTATAGTGTAAAAGACTTTGATATAATAGTATTCGTCAAACGGGTTAATAGGTGTTTAAAACAAAGACATAAGGGTGAAAAAAATCACATAATCTTGTCAAAATTTTATTTTATGAGATTATATTGACTCATAATCATCCTATATTTTAAATATATCATTTTGGTTCCATTTTTTAAACAAAAATAATTTATATTAATTTATTACTTTAATTAATTCTAAGAGTGCCCCTCCCATCGCTTATAAAAGTTCTCCCCTATCTTCTCTATATCACACATTTTTATTACTTTATATCATCCAATAACTACCCAAATACTATAATTACATCCATACACCCATATTATAGTCCCAAGTTTGATAAAAAAACTAACCTATGAAGTTTTTATTTATGAACCAAAAAAGGTTGTCTAAAGAAAAGGTATAGTTCCTAAGAGAGTGTTTTTGTTTTATTTCTTCTTCTATCACAATAAAATATTATTTAACCATTATGGAATAAAAAGATATTTAATATTGTGATATTTTATTATGTTAATGTCATAACCTATATCTATATCCTATTCTATCAAATGGGAAATGAAACCATCATTCGTGTGTATGATGGACTATCGCCTCACAAACTGATGTAATTTGACTCACATAACTGCCTCCCACTGATGGTTAAAATGATCTATTTAATGTATATATGTTATATTTATGACATATTTATCATTATTTAAATATAATACATCATATATTTTCTCATCTTTCCATCCATTGAAAAATGATAATGTCATTCGTGTGTACGTTTGGATTACCACCTCCATGAAGTGATGTGATTATTTTTTCATCACTAAATAACATGGATGGTATATATATGTGTATTTAAAAATATAATATTATATTAATGATATAATAATCATTTTGGAAATATAAAATTATACTTACCTTATTTCTCTTATTCTGTTTGAAAAATGAAAATGTTACTCATGTGTACGTACGGTTATCGTCACCATGATTGTATTGTAGTTCATTTTTTATAAAAATATTTCATGAATGGGTTTAAAAGTAAAATTTATATATAAAATTATAATTATTTTATGATTATAATTATTTATAGTATGTAATAATTAATTCTCTAACGAAATTCAACCTACCAAAGTCTTTTTGGGCATATGAGCCGAATATCATGAAAACGCCTAACGTGAAAATAATTTATTAAGTAATTTATTATAAATGGTTGCAAAATAAATGAAATAATTAACTTGAAATATTTTATTAATAAATTAAATAATTAAAATAATTTTATTATTCATGAATATAAAGAATTCACGAGATGATTTGGACTCGGGGTAAGCAACATTTTACCTTTAAAACCTTGTTTTAAATGTTTTAAAATTTTATTTTATAAATATTTTTATTCCATGTACATATTCTTAAATTATTTTATGATTTTATTTTTATGGACATAAATGAATTATAAATTAAATTTTATGTCACTTTTTACTTTATTTCAAATCTTTTGAAAAGAAATATTTTTGCATATTTTATATGGAACGTTTTGACAAAAAATAAAATGGAATGTTCTATTTTTAACTTATACGACATCAATAGTTTTTCTCATCACCATAAACATTATTTTATGTTTTAATTTATTTAAAAAATTCTATGTATTATTAAAATAAAAACTCTCCTTCCATTTGTTCTAAGAATTTTAAAAAAGGTTGGATTGTTTATTTCAATATCCATAAATGTTTTTCTTATGGGTGTAAGGAATGTTTTTTTAAATGTGATGATGGAACTGCAATATTTTATGTATTATGATTATTTTATGGTTCATGGGAATTGTTTATGATAATGGGTGATAATGATATAACTTATGATAATGGATGATCATGATAGAGATCATGGCGGTGGGTGATTCTGATATTTTTCTCCAATTTGTTAAGTAATGGGACAAAGTTAACTAGTTAGGTTTATCCAAAGATATTTTTGGAATTTATTTGGTAAGTTTTTCTATTTTTAAGGGTGATTGTAATGGTGATTTATAAATGATGTAACAATTTACTAACATGATTCATCTATGATTTATATGGGTTTTCATAGAAATTTTATGATTTCACAAGGTAAAATAATGAGGTTAAGTTTTAAAGAAAGTTTATGTTACTTATTTAGGGTAAAATGAATAACATTGTGAAAAAAAAATCATAAGGATTTCATGATTGAAAATAATATTTTATGAGTTTTATTTTAACTTTAATATTTATTATGAATGTTTTATAAAAATATTTGGTCGTGAAGTTGATTTCTTGGGTAAGAAAATGTTTATTTTGAGGCCAAAGTTTATTTTGAAAAAGAAAGTTTCTATGTGTATTCATGGACTAATGAGTTTATTTATTTATTTTTATATATCCCTTACTAATATTTTGTACTCATCCCATGTTTTAAAAAAATCACTGGGTTTTAAGGATGAATAGGTACAATGATGATGTCAAGATGAAAATTTTGAGTATATGTCTTAATAAGAAAACTTATTATATATTAAAAGTTTTTCATTATTGAAAAACTAGATACTGAGTGGAAGTGTCCACTTTGTGATGTAATATTTATTTATTTCAGGGTAATTAACTAATTCTATAAAACTCTAAATCATAAATATTCTCAAAATTTTAGATAGTGAATTCTTGACTTAAAACTCAAAATTATATAATATTTTAGGTTGAGTCCTTATATTTGGTATTAGAGGAAATATTTAGATAATTTTACAAGTTAGGATAAAGTAATTAAGTAACTTTAAGTGATTATAATTTATGGTTATAATGATATCACATTTGAATATTTCCATGTTGTTTTATCTAAATTATGTATGTTCATAATGGTTTTTATAAAGTGAATAGGGAAGATGAAGTATGAAGGCATCATGAGGATAATATACCTCCCAATAAAAACCCTAAAATGGTTGGGATTGAGACTGGGAAGTTTTTTTTGCGATGGATTTGTTGACATTGGCTATAAATAGTGGTGAGATTCATACTAGAGAGAAACCAGATCTATCATAAAGAAACATATCGATAATGTAATATTTAATGAGTTAACACCCTCTAAAATTCTATGTATCTTTCGACTGAATAGTGGATGAAGGCCGAATAAAATCTCTAGAAAATATATTAAAATTCATATGCTATTAGAATTAAAAAAGGTAACTCTTTTTATTTATCAATTTTAAGGTTAAGTCGATAAATGGTGGTCATTGGTTCAAAATACTAGAGAAATAGAAGAGATGGACCCCATGGAATGAAATTCATTTAAGATTATTTTCCTTGAGAAATATTTTAATAAGGTTGTTTGAATTAGGATATAAAATAAATTCTTGTAATTAAGGAAAAAAGAAGAATATTCAGTGGATGCATATGAAGAAAACTTCACTATATTGGAAAGGTAGGAACCAAATTGTATCTGGGATCTTAATAGTAAAATTAATAAATTTTACTCAGGATTAAAGAAAAGATACCGAATAGAATTGGACTCTAATGTAATTCCCCAACCTCAGTTACCCAGAGTTGGTGCATTATTACATAACATTGGCATGATCACAAAAGATTAAGTCTCAAAAAACCAATTAGTTTAGTATCCTTGGAAACACTAGATATATTCATAAGTCTTACATTACATCTTAAAGTAAAAAAACTACAACAACATCTTGTCTTCATAACCACTCATACTATCCCTGTAGGTCATTCATAAATTACTTCTTCACATCCTGGGAAAAATAAAACATAGAAAGGGGTGAGATCAGATGCCCAGTAAGGATAACAATATAGCGGAAACTTTCATAATTAAGCATAAACATTTAAGGCATTGTATAACTAAAACAAAAGCCTTTTAAAATTGAACTTCAGAATAATATGGCAGAAATAAAATGAAATAATTACATTTACTTATTCACATGGATATTCTACAAATTGAATAATCACATGCAATATCAATAACCACTTTCATAATGATGGGATGCATAATGCCAGACTATCATAACCACTTAGACAAGGCCTCGTGCCAAGACTAAAAATAAGATTTTGTCAAGGCCTCATGCCAAGACACTAGTTTGACTCATGAGACCTACCGATTCATCAAGGAGATATAGCGGGCTCCACCCATCACTTGTTAAGTCCAATTCATTTCTCATATGAACAGGTTTAAACATAACATAAACACTCGTATTACAACTATCATACGAAATGTTAATACTTTATTCATAAACCATGAATGGTATAAAAATAACACATCCAGAGTCAAACATATAAAAAAACCTTGAATACAATATGGAAGTTTTGTATCATAATAAATCAACTTCAAATAAACATAAAATACATCAAAGGATGTTCACATAGATGAAATCAAAACTATTTGAGAGAAATATCTCTTTTTTTGAAATCATTTAAAAGTCACATAATTATAAAAGAAAAAATTTAATTTAAAAATATTCTTATAAGCTTGTAAGGGAAGCTTAGACGATTTTATAATGACAGAAAATAGCCACACCTGCTGTATAAGTTAAAAAAAGACATTCTTACCTTAATTCTGTCAAAAAGGTTAAAAATGACCTTTTTGGAAAACGACGGAAAGATTCCTTTATAAACATATTATAAAAAGTCAAACAAGGGTATAAGTGAATTTAACCCATATTCTGTAAAATAATAAGAATGTTTTGAAATACATTTTTAAGAAACATGGATGTGGATGATAAAGAGGTCCCAGTAGATAATTACATATAAACAACCTCGGATAATGAAGAGATTGTGAAATAAACACTTACCTTGTACTATTACTTGGTTGAGGGTAGTTTAAACTCCTGTATAATGGTGAAATAATTGTTATTAAATTATACAATAATCATATACATTAATATGATATCATATATGATCTTTTAACATTGAGTTGTTAATAATATCTTAGTATTATCATCGTTTCAGGTGTTAACTTACTCATTTTATTTTATATATTTTGTTACATAAGCTGTGTTTGTTATGTATAGGTTGTATATTATTCAAATTCATAAGGATATAAAGTACTTAAAAATTATTCTTAATCATCAAATGAGAATTATAATTGCATGGATATGATGGGGAATGAATCTCATCGCGTTCGTGGAGACGGTAGTCCGTACGTACGCACGAGCGACAATATAATTCTTTTGATATTAAAATAATATATAATTAGATGGTATATCATATATACGGAATCATTATCATGTTATATTTATTATTTACATGAATTAAACATCATTATTATACCCATCAAAATAATAATTTATTGAATAACAATTACACCACGACGTGGAGACGGTAGGCCGTACGTACGCACGTATGGTGAAATGTCATTCAAAGGATGGATAGAATACTGAATATGGTTGTACCATATTTTTAATAACATCACAGTATATAGAAGATACTTAAGTTATTATTTTATAATGTAAACAACAATGAAAGAAGAAGTTGAACAAGAAACGAACTTGAAAGAGGGTGGTGAAAACATTACCTCTTCTTCGGGTTCTTCCTTTTGATATGATCAAAAGGGCTCCTTATGTTGGATTTATGATCAAACTAAGGAATCTAGGTTGAATTGAGTGAATTTGAGAGAATAGTTGGGTAGGGTTTGGATGATCCAAAAGCCTTTGAAGGTGTGAAGAATTGGTTAGAAGTGGTGTCCTTTTATAAGGGGGAGGAGGGGCTCTTTAGGAAAACATAGAGTATTATTTTATAATAAATTCATATTCGGTTCCTAAAGGCTCCAAAGTGGATTATTAAAATTATAAGGTGGGGATGGGTGGAAATACTTTCAACCAATAGATTTTAGACAGTTTTAGGTCATTATATTAACCTTATCTTTTAGTTTTAACTCTTAGTTAATTAGATTGACATTTACCATGTCACTTTTTATTTTTATATTATATAGTTAATAAACTTACTATATACATCCAAGTGACCCCCAAGTGGTCCATTAATTATAAAAATATCATTATATATGTCTCTTGGCCGATCCTTATATTTTTATGAAGAGAATATAAATTAATAATATAATATTTGTTTTAAAAACTCATTTATGTCTATTTTGACAATATTTAATAATTAATTTTTGTTGAAGTCTTAAAAACTTTATTAATTCGAAAAAAATTCATTTAAGAAATCCTAAAATGTCATATTAACCAATAAAATTCGTGGATGTCATCAAAACTTTCAAATTATATTTATTTTAACTTTTATAATACCAATTATTTGATTCTTTCATTAATAAGGAAAATACTGCATCATTATTGTGTCATAAATAAATTTGATTTTTAAATGTTTAAAAATTATAAATAAAATACCATTATGTAGGAAATATTTTTATATTTCTAATGAATATTTATAGTCGAAAATATAACATATATAACTCTATGTAAAAATTGTTTTGCTAAAAGATATATGCTTATGTCATTTTTGTATTTACTTTAACTTAATTAATATAAAGTGTCATTATCACTTACAAGTGGATCCATGGGGTCCCAAAATAGACCCAAAGATGTTTATGGTCTATCAACCAATAGTGTTAGGACACGTTTTAGGGTAATTTATTATTATAATAATATTATTTTTTACCCTTATTTACCGGATTTACCCTTTAACCATGGTAAATAAAATATTTACCGAAGTAATTATTCAAAATGACTAAAAATAAAAGTTACATATTTACAAAATTTGGACCTCTTGATTATAAATATTAAATCCATTTTTCTAAATTCAAAACACATAAGTGGCAGAAATTAATTTAGCATTAATTTTCACTGTCAAAACAAAAAGCGTATTTTTAAGAAATAATAACTATCAAAAGATTGACACTTATTTATGTCCGGTTTAAATGTGAAATTTTGTCCAATGACCAAAATTGTATTACATGGTAAAAATATATTCTAAATATACTTTAAAACCACTCAAATTAATAATTTATCACTATTAATTATTTCAATTAAAAAAGTTATTTTTTATTAAAATTTAGTAATTTTCACTATTCATCAAAATATGAAAGTTTTCAGAAAAATACCAAAATTTCACCCTAGGATAATTTTGATATTCCAAATAAAAAAATGAAGTCCATTTTGAAAGATAAAATTTATAAAATTTCAAAAAGTGGGTATTACTATTCATAACGGCTACTTTGATTGGTCGTGGTGTGTTAGAATCTCGAAGTTGCGTACAACACACGCTACTGTATTATTCAAAGAGAATCGTACCATGGAAGTTTGGGTTGTTAAATTCTCCCCTCATTCAAATAATTTCATCCTTGAAATTTCTAGAATACTACCGCATGAAAAGGATCGGGTGGTTCTCCATCATAAATTCCTCGGGTTCCCACGTTGCCTCTTCCATCTTATAGTTCCTCCATAGAACTTTTACCAGACGAGTCATTCGGTTTCTCAGCACTTTCTCTCTTGTATCAATAATCCTGATGGGATCTTCAAAATAAGACAGATCAGGTTCCAGTTCTAATTCCTCATAGGTGAGTACATGCGTTGGGTCAGGCTTGTATTTTCTCAACAGTGATACGTGGAATACATCGTGAACTTTGGAGAGATTTGGAAGCATTGCCAAATGGTATGCAACAACCCCAATTCGTTCTCGAATTTTGAAAGGTCCATTGTACCTGGGACTCAATTTACCTTTCTTACCAAAACGTATAACTCCTTTCCATGGAGATACCTTCAAGAAAACATGATCTCTTACATGAAATTCCAAATCATTCCTTCGATTATCTGTATGGCTCTTCTACCTACTTTGAGATGCTTTGATGTGGTTTTGGATTAACTTCACCTTTTCCATTGTTTCGTCCACCAGTTCTGGGCCTATGAGTTTTCTTTCACAAACATCATCCCAACAGGTTGGTGTGAAACATCTCTTTCTGTATAATGCCTCATATGGTGCCATCCGAATACTTGAATGAAGGCTATTGTTATAGGAAAATTCCACCAGAGGTAAATATTGATCCCACATACCCTGAAAGTCATGTGAGAATGATCTCAACATTTCTTATAAGGTTTGAATAATCCATTCTGATTGTCTATCACTTTGAAGGTGGTAAGCAGTGCTTAGATGAAGTTCAGTATCCAGGTCTTTCTGAAGACTTTTCCAGAATCTTGAAGTAAAATGGGGATCATGATCCTAAACAATTGATAGGGGTTACCATGAAGTCTCACAACTTCATTAATATATAGTCTTGCTAGATGTTCAAGTGGTAAATCTTCCCTTATAGCAAGAAAATGTGATGACTTCGTAAGACGATCAACAATGACCCATATCACATCGTTCCTTCTAGGAGTCTTTGGTCATCCCATGACAAAGCCCATCAGGATATTATCCCATTTCCAATCAGGTATGGGAAGAGGTTTCTTGACTCCTCCATGCTATTGCCTTCCAACTTTCACTTGTTGAAAAACAATACATCTTGACACAAAATCAGCAATCTCCCTCTTCATTTTGTCCCACCAAAAATGTTCCTTTAAATATCTATACATTTTGGTGCTCCCATGGTGTATAGAGAATTTGGAACTATAAGCATCATCCAACAATTCTCTTTTTAGATCAGGTATATCGGGAACACAAAGTCTCCTCCCAAATTTCAAAATTCCATCTTCATACACAAAGTCACTCAATATCCCATCATTCAAAGCTTTAATCTTCTTTTGAAACTCTTCATCATTGGTATGAGAACTCTTTATCCTTTCTAGTAAATATGGTTTGGAAACCATTTGAAAAAGTATTGATGTTTCACCTTCCATGGTGATTCCCATATCTAACTTTACCAGATCCATGAAAATAGGATCCCTTTCAATTCTCATCATGTTCAAAACTCCATGATCTTTTCTACTTAAAGCATCTGCCACCTTATTTGCCTTCCCCGGGTGGTAGTGTACCATGAAATCATAATCCTTGAGTAGTTCAATCCATCACCTTTGCCTCATGTTGAGTTCTTTCTATTAGAAAATGTACTTCAAACTCTTGTGATTAGTATAAATCTCACATTTTACACCATAGAGATAATGTATCCATATCTTAAAAGAAAAAATTATAGTAGCTAACTCAGGATCATGAGTAGGATAGTTTTTCTCATGAACTTTCAGCTGTCGTGATGCATAGGCAATAACTCTATCATTCTGCATAAGGACACAACCGAGTCCTTTCATTGATGCATCACTATAAATAAAAAACCCATCATTCCCTGATAGTAGAGTCAAAATAGGATCATTGACTAATATTCTCTTCAGTTATTCAAAACATTCTTCACGCTATTTTGTCCAAAAAAATTTAATCCCTTTACATGTGAGCTTCGTTAATGGGTTAGCCAATCGGGAACAATTCTGAACGAAACACCGATAATAACATGCTAATCCAATAAAACTACGTAACTCAGTTATACTCTTCGGGGCTGGCCATTCTTGGATTTCCTTGGTCTTATAAGGAACAATAGATATTCCATCCTTAGAGACAATATGGCCAAGAAAAGAGATCTCTTGAAGCCATAATTCACACTTGCTAAACTTCCCATATAATTCATGTCTTCTAAGAGTTTTTAGGATAATGCGCAAGTGATTTTCATGGTCTTCGTAGCTTTTGGAATATAACAAGATATAATCAATAAATACCACTACAAAATCATCGAGATATTCTTTGAAAATTCTATTCATTAGATCCATGAAAACAGAGGGTACATTATTCAGTTCAAAAGGCATTACTATAAACTCGTAATTCCCATACCTAGTTCGAAATGCTATTTTCAGAATGTCTTCCTTCTTCAAACACAACTGATTGTATCCAGATCGAAGGTCAATCTTAGAAAAGTATTGAGATCCATGCAGTTGGTTAAATAAATCATCAATGCGAGGTAGGGGATACTTTTTCTTTATTGTTATAGAATTGATCTCCCTGTAGTCGATATATAACCTCATAGATCCATCTTTATTCTTAACACAAATGACAGGGGATCCCCATAGAGAAAAACTAGGGCGAATAAATGCCTTATTACTCAATTCCTCTAGTTGTTTCTTTAGTTCAACTAATTCCACAATGGCCATTATATAAGGGTTCTTCGATATCGGCCTTGATCTAGTAAATAAATCAATGGAAAACTCAATTTCTCATTTTGGAGGATGTCCAGGTAAATCTTCTGGAAACACATCAACATATTCTCTCACAATAGGTACATATTTTATTTGAACATTCCTTTCCTCACCCACATTCATTTCATTCTCTTCCTCCCCAATAATTGAATTTAGTTGAGCTACTGGGATTGGATCTAGATAAGAATCAGGTGGTGACGATTCTTCTCTAAAGATAAGATGTTCTTTATCATCATCATCAAAAATTGTAACCTCTTTCTTCTTACAATAAATCTTCACATCGTGGTCTGAAATCCAATGCATACCAAGGATTATATCAAACTCAACCATAGGTATGACGATGAGATCAGAAGATAAAGAACATTTATATGCCCTAATGGGAACAGATCCACAGAACTTTGTAGCAATGATACTTCCCTTATGATTTTTGACTGACAACTCCCTTGTTAAATCAAATTGGAAATATCTAATTTTCTTAGAAAACTGGGAAGACACGAAACAATGCAATGATCCAAAATCAAATAAATCATTTGTTAAACTTGAGGAAACCATTAAATTATCTACCACCACGTCTTTCAGAGCTTCTACCTCAGCAGTAGTGATTGCATAAGCTTGTCCCTGATCCCTTGGCCTTTTTTGAGGTAAGTTCCCCTGACTCTTAGGACATTCATTTTCATAATTTCCATCTCTCTACAATTATAGCATTCCATGTTGACAAAAACTCTCTTTCCCTTGCAATCATGAGCTTGGTGGCCTTTTTCACAACACTTATAATAGACTCCCATTCACTTCATGCAAGTACCGAGGTGTTTCTTCCCACATTTACTGTAGTATGGATAATCAAATTTTCCCTTATTCCCTTTATTTCCATTTCCAAAGTGGTCAGCAGATCACTTCTTCTCTTACTTTGCCTTAAAGTCGTAAGACTTAGCAAATTCTTTTTCTGTCTTGATAGCACATGAGACAATATCTTCGTTTGATGAGAAAGATTGTGAGACTAATGCTCAACGGAGAAACAGTTTTAACCCATCAAAGAAATGATCAATCTTTATTCTTGGGTTACGTATCATCTGCTTCATGCCTCGCTAACCTTATAAAGTTAGCCTCATACTTTGTGATATTCTCATCCACCTTTTGCCTCAGACTCAGAAATTTCCTTTCCATATCTACTTGATGGTCATGAGGAAAGTATTTTTTTAAGAAAATCTCATTTAACTCCCTCCATTCCATATTTTATACTTCATCATCTTCCTTCGTGTTTTGTATTAATGACCACCATTGATTAGCATCTCCAGTGAGGCGATAAACTTCCATGATAACTTTTTCCACTTCACTACTCCCAAAGCCTAAAATATTTTCTCTAGGGAACTTATCCATTTCTCAACTACTAATGGATTTTTACTCCTATTGAATGTTGGTGGTTGATGAATCATGAAGCGATCTAACATTGATCCTCCACGCTGCAGATCAGGGTGCTCTATACAGGTAAGGTTATTATTCATAACTTGAGTGAGTTGTCCCAGTATGGTGATTAGCTGATCAGCACCGGTTGCATCACTAGCTCCACTATAATTATCTTGAGCAGGAGGGAAATCCCTACATGGAGTGTATGCATTGATACGGTTTCCATTCCTTCCACTAGGCGCCATTTCTAAACAATGGCATAAACTAGATCAGTTTATGAATCAAAATACATAATTCCATACATGTAAAAAACTTATCATAAATTGAACTATTTATGGATATAATTCATATTCCTAAAAAAAAGTTATTTTAGGAAGTATATACTCATAAACCCTTCATAATGGATTGTAAAGAAAATGAGAATTGACCTAAGCATATCCCCCGGGAGTGTCGTAACCAAGAGTGCAGCAAGGCCCGTTGTCGTGCACTAGTTCTCGTTTGAGTCTAGCTCAAAGCAGTGTTTTCGGGTTTTACCCCTAGGTACATCTATGCTAGAGACGCCTCTACCAGCTCGTATCCAAACAGGGATGTATTGTTCAAAAAACTCACAAAATCTCTACAATACCAAAATTCTAGGAAGTCCTTCTATACTAATCCTCAAATTCCATCTTAGGTCTATGTGCTCTAATCAGAGTGTATCTAAATCTAGATTCCAAGGTTTGTACTAAACATCCTCTGATACCAACTATAATGCCCTGATCCCAGTTTCCCAGAGTCGGTGCATTATTAAATAACATTGTCATGATCACAAAAGATCAAGTCTTTAAAGAATGATTAGTTTAGTATCCTTGGAAACACTAGATATATTCATAAGTCTCACATTACATCATAAAGTAAAAAAAAACTACAACAACATCTTGTCTTAATAACCCCTCATACTATCCCTACAGGTCATTCATAAATTACTTCTTCACATCCTAGGAAAAATAAAACATAGAAAGGGGTGATCTCAAATGCCCAGTAAGGATAACAATATAGCGGAAACTTTCATAATTAAGCATAAACATTTTAGGCATTGTATAACTAAAATAAAAGCCTTTTAAACTTGAACTTCAGCATAATATGGAAGAAATAAAATGAAATAATTCCATTTACTTATTCACATGGATATACTACTAATCGAATAATCACATGCAATATCAATAACCACTTTCATAATGATAGAATGCATAATGCCAGACTATCATAACCACGTATCCAAGGCCTCGTTCCAAGACTACAAATAAGATTTTGTCAAGGACTCATACAAAGACACTAGTTTATCTCATGAGACCTACCGATGCATCGATGACCTATAGTCGTATCCACCCGTCACTTATTAAGTTCAATGCATTCCTCATATGAACTGGTTTAAACATAACATAAAAATTCGTATTAAAACTAGAATACGAAATGTCAATAATTTATTCAAAACCATGAATGGTATAAAAATAACACATCCACAGTCAAACATATCACAAAACCTTAAATACAATATGGAAGTTTTGTATCATAATAAATCAACTTCAAATAAACTTAAAATCCATCAAAGGATGTTGACATAGATAAAATCAAAACTATTTGAGAGAAATATCTTTTTTTTGAAATCATTTAAAAGTCAAATAATTATAAAAGAAAACATTTACCTTAAAAATATTCTGAAAAAATTTACCTTAAGAATATTATTATAAGCTTGTAAGGGAAGATTCGACGATTTTATAATGGTGGAAAATAGCCACACCAACTGTATAAGTTAAAAAAAGACATTCTTACCTTAATTCTGTCGAAAAGGTTAAAAATGACCTTATTTGGAAAACGATGGAAAGATTCCTTTATAAAATTCTTATAAAAATTCAAACAAGGGTATAAATGACTTTAACCCATATTTTGTAAAATAGTAAGAATGTTTTGAAATACATTTTTAAGAAACATGGATGTGGATGATAAAGAGGTCCCAATAGATAATTACGTATAAACAACCTCGAATAATGAAGAGATTGTGAAATAAACCCTTACTTTGTACTTTTCCTTGGTTGAGGGTAGGTTAAACTCCTATATAATGGTGAAATAATTGTTATTAAATTATATAAGAATAATATACATTAATATGATATCATATATGATCTTTTAACATTGGCTTGTTAATAATATCTTAGTATTATCATTGTTTTGGGTGTTAACTTACTCGTTTTATTTTATATATTTTGTTACATAAGCCATGTTTGTTATGGATAGGTTGTATATCATTCATATTCCGAATGATATCAAGTCCTTAAACATTATTTTTAATCATTAAATGAGAATTATAATTTCATGGATACGATGGGGAATGAATCTCATCGCGTTTGTGGAGACGGTATTCCGTACGCACCCACGAGAAAAAATATAATTCTTTTGATATTAAAATAATATATAATTGGATGGTATATCATATATAGAGAATCATTATCATGTTATATTTATTATTTACATGAATTACACATCATTATTATACCCATCCAAATAATAATTTACTGAATAACAATTACACCACGACGTTGAGACGGTAGGTCGTACGTACGCACGTCTGGTGACATGTCATTCAAAGGATGGATAAAATACTGAATATGGTTGTAACATAGTTATAATGACATCAAAATATATATAAGATACTGGAGTTATTATTTTAGAATGGAAACAACAAATAAATAAGAAGTTGAAGAAGAAAGGAACTTGAAAGAGGGTGGTGAAAACATTACCTCTTCTTTGGGTTCTTTCTTTTGATTTGATCAAAATGGCTCCTTAGGTTGGATTTCTGATCAAAATAAGGCCTCTAGGTTGAAGTGAGGGAAGTTTAAAGAATAGTTGGTCAGGGTTTGGCTGAACCAAAAGGATTTTAAGGTGTGAAGAATTGGTTAGAAATGGCGTCCTTTTATAAGGGGGAGGAGGGGCTCTTTAGGAAAACATAAAGTATTATTTTATAATAAATTCATATTCGGTTTCTAAAGGCTCTAAAGTGGATTATTCAAAGTCTAAGGTGGGGATGGGTCTATATCCTTTCATCCAATATATTTTAGACAGTTTTGGGTCATTATATTAACCTTATCTTTTAGTTTTAACTCTTAGTTAATTAGATTGACATTTACCATGTCACTCCGTATTTTTATATTATATAGTTAATAAAATTACTATACATCCAAGAGACCCCCAAGTGGTCCATTAATGATACAAATATCATTATATAAGTCTCTTTTACAAACCTTATATTTTCAGGAATAGAATATAAATTAATAATATAATATTCTTTTTAAAAACTCATTTATGTCAATTTTGATAATATTTAATAATTGATTTTTGTTAAAGTCTTAACAACTTTATTAATTAAATAAAAATTCATTTAATCAATCCTAACATGTTATATTAACCAATAAAATTCGTTAATGTCATCAAAACTTTTAAAAATTTATTTATTTTAACATTTATAATACCAATTGTTTGATTATTTCATTAATAAGGAAAATAATGCATCATTATTGTGTCATAAATAAATTTAATTATTAAATATATAAAAATTATAAATAAAATACCATTATGAATGAAATATTTTTATCTTTATAATTAATATTTATAGTCAAAAATACAACATATATAACCCTATGTAAAATATTTTTTTCTAAAAGATACATGCTTATGTCATTTTTGTATTTACTTGAACTTAATTAATATAAAGTGTCATTATCACTTACAAGTGGAGCCATGAGGTCCCAAAATCGACCCAAAGATGAACATGGTTGGAAATGTATCAACCAATAGGGTTAGGACACGTTTTAGGGTAATTTATTATTATTATAATATTATTTTTTACCCTTATTTACCAGATTTACTTTTTAACCATGGTAAATAAAATATTTACCGAAGTAATTATTCAAAATGTCTAAAAATAAAAGTTAAATATTTACAAAATTTGGACCTACTGATTCTAAATATGGAATCCATTTTTCTAAATTCAAAACACATAAGTGGAAGAAATTAATTTAAAATTAATTCCCGCTGTCAAAACAAAAAGCGTGTTTTTACGAAATAATAACTATCAAAAGATTGACACTTGTTTATGTACGGTTTAATTGTGAAATTTTATCCAATTACCAAAATTATATTAAATGGTAAAAATATATTCTAAATATACTTTTAAACCACTAAAATTCATAATTTATCACTATTAATTATTTTGATTAAAAAAGTTGTTTTGAATTAAAATTTAGTAATTTTCTCTATTCATCAAAATATGAAAGTTTTCAGAAAATACCAAAATTTCACCCTAGGATAATTTAGATATTCCAAATCCAAAAATTAATTCCATTTTGAAAGATAAAATTTATAAAATTTCAAAAATTGGGTATTACTATTCATAACGGCTACTTTGATCGGTCGTAGTGTGTTAGAATCTCGAAGTTGCGTACAACACACGCTTCGATATTATTCAAAGAGAATCATACCATGGAAGCATGGGGTGTTACATCCTCCCCTCCTTAAAATAATTTCATCCTTGAAATTTCTAGAATACTACCGCATGAAAAGTCTTGGGTGGTTCTTCATCATAAGTTCCTCAGGTTTCCACGTTGCCTCTTCCATCTTATGGTTCCTCCATAGAACTTTTACCAGACGATTCATCCGGTTTCTCAGAATTTGATCTCTTGTATCAAGAATCATGATGTGATATTCACAATAAGATAGATCAAGTTCCAGTTCTAATTCCTCATAGGTGAGTAATGCGTTGGGTCAGACATGTATTTTCTCAACAGTGATACGTGGAATACATCATGAACTTTGGGGAGATTTGGTGGCATTGCCAAACGGTATGCTACAACCCCAATTCGTTCTAGAATTTTGAAAGGTTCGATATACCTGGGACTCAATTTACCTTTCTTACAAAAACATATAACTCCTTTCCATGTAGATACCTTCAAGAAAACATGATCACTTATATGAAATTCCAAATCCTTCCTTCGATTATCGGCATAGCTATTCTACCTACTTTGAGATGCTTTGATGTGGTTTTGGATTACCTTCACCTTTTCCATCGTTTCCTCCACCAGTTACAGGACTTTGAGTTTTCTTTCACCAACATAATCCCAACAGGTTGGTGTACGACATCTCTTTCCGTATGATCTCATCATGATCTCAACATGTCCTCTAAGGTTTGAATAGTCCATTCTGATTGTCCATCTGTTTGAGGGTGGTAAGCAGTGCTCAAATGAAGTTCAGTATCCAGGGCTTTCTGAAGACTTTTCTAGAATCATGAAGTAAAACAGGGATCCCAATCTGAAACAATTGATAGGGGTACCCCATGAAGTCTCACAACTTCATTAATATATAGTCTTTCTAGACGTTCAAGTGGTAAATCTTCCCTTATAGCAAGAAAATGTGCTGACTTGGTAAGACGATCAACAATGACCCATATTGCATCGTTCCTTCTAGGAGTCTTTGGTAGTCCCCTGATAAATTCCATCATGATATTATCCCATTTCCACTCAGATTGGGAATAGGTTTCATGATTCCTCCAAGATGTTTCCTTTTAGCTTTCACTTGTTGACAAACAATACATCTTGACATAAAATCAGCAATCTCCCTCTTCATGTTGTCCCACCAAAAATTTTCCTTTAAATATCTATACATTTTGGTTCTCCCATGGTGTATAGAGAAATTAGAACTATGAGCATCATCCAAAAATTGTCTTTTTTGATCAGGTATATCGGGACCACAAAGTCTCTTCTCAAATTTCAAAATTCCATCTTCATACAGAAAGTCACTCAATATCCCATCATTCACAGCTTTAATCTTCTTTTGAAACTCTTCATCATCGGTCTGAGAACTCTTTATCCTTTCTAGTAAAGATGGTTTGGAAACCATTTGAAAAAGTATTGATGTTTCACCTTCCATGGTTATTCCCATATCCAACTTTACTAGATCCATGAAAATAGGATCCCTTTTAATTATCATCATGTTCAAAACTCCATGATATTTTCTACTCAAAGCATCTGCTAACTTATTTGCCTTCCACATGTGGTATTTTATCGTGCAATCATAATCCTTGAGTAGTTCAAGCCATCGCCTTTTCCTCATGTTGAGTTATTTCTGTGAGAAAATGTACTTCAAACTCTTGTGATCAGTATAAATCTCACATTTTTTACCATAGAGATAATGTCTCTATATCTTCAAAGAAAAAATTATAGCAGCTAACTCAAGATCACGAGTATTATAGTTTTTCTCATGAACTTTCAGCTATCGTGATGCATAGGTAATAACTCTATCATTCTGCATAAGGAAACAACAAAGTCCTTTCATTGATGAATCACTATAAATAATGAACCCATCATTACCTGATGGTAGAGTCAAAATAGGAGCATTGACTAATATTATCTGCATTTATTCAAAACATTATTCACACTCTTTTTTTCAAACAAATTTAATCCCTTTACGTGTGAGCTTCATTAATGGTTTAGCCAATTGGGCAAAATTCTGGACGAAACGCCGATAATAACCTACTAAACCAATAAAACTACGTACCTCAGTTATACTCTTCGGGGCTGGCCAATCTTGGATGGACTTGGTCTTAGAAGTATCAACAGATATTCCATCCTTAGAGACAATATGGCCAAGAAAAGAGATATCTTGAAGCCATAATTCACACTTTCTAAACTTCCCATATAATTAATGTCTTCTAAGAGTCTTCAGGATAATGCAAAAGTGATTTTCATGGTCTTCGTAGATTTTGGAATATACCAAGATATAATTAATAAATACCACTACAAAATCATCGAGACATTCCTTGAAAACTCTGTTCATTAGATCCATGAAAACAGAGGGTGCATTAGTCATCCCAAAAGGCATTACTGTAAACTCATAATGCTCGTACCTAGTTTGAAATGCTATTTTCAAAATGTATTCCTTCTTCACACACAATTGATGGTATCCAGATTAAAGTCCAATCTTATAAAATTATTGATCTCCATGCAGTTTATCAAATAAATCATCAATGCAAGGTAGGGGATACTTGTTCTTTATTGTTATAGCATTGATCTCCCTGTAGTTGATATATAACCTCATAGATCCATCTTTCTTCTTAACAGAAAGGAAAAGGGATCCCCATGGGGAAACACTAGGGCGAATAAATATCTTATTAATCAATTCCTCTAGTTGTTTCTTTAGTTAAACTAATTCCAAAGTGGCCATACTATAATGGGTCTTTGATATGGGCCTTGATCCAGGAATTGAATAAATAGAAAACTCAATTTCTATTTCTGGAGGATGTCCATGTAAATCTTCTGGAAACACATCAACATATTCTCTCACAATAGGTACATATTTTAATTGAACATTCCTTTCCTCACCCACAGTCATTTCATTCTTTTCCTCCCCAATAATTGAATTTAGTTGAGCTACTGGGGGTGGATCTAGATAAGAATCAGGTGGTGACGATTCTTCTCTAAAGATAAGGTGTTTTTTATCATCATCATCAAAAATTGTAACCTATTTCTTCTTAAAATAAATATTCGCATCATGGTCCAAAATATAATCCATACCGAGGATTATATCAAACTCAATCATAGGTATGATGATGAGATCAGCAGATAAAGAACATTTATATGCCCTAATGGGAACAGATCCATAGAACTTTGTAGCAATGATACTTCCCTTAAGAGTTTTGACTGAAAACTCCCTTGTTAAATCAAATTGGAAACATCTAATTTTCTTAGCAAACTGGGAAGATATGAAACAATGCGATGATCCAGAATCAAATAAATCATTTTCTAAACTTGAGAAAACCATTAAATTACCTGCCACCATGTCTTTCAGAGCTTCTAACTCAGCAGTAGTGATAACATAAGCTTGGCATTGATCCCTTGGCCTTTACTAAGGTAAGAACCCTTGAATCTTAGGACATTAATTTGCATAATGTCCCATCTCTCTACAATTATAACATTCCATGTTGACAAAAACTCTCTTTCGCTTGCAATCATGAGCTTGGTGGCCTTTTTCACCACACTTGTAACAGACTCTCATTCCCTTCAAGCAAGTACCAGGGTATTTCTTCCCACATTTACTACAGGATGGATAATTAACTTTTCCCTTCTTCCCTTTATTTCAATTTCTAGAGTGGTTAGTAGATCTCTTATTCTCTTTCTTTTTCTTTAAGTTGTAAGACTTAGCAAATTCCTTTTCTATCTTGATAGCACATGAGACAATATCTTTTTACGACGAGAAAGATTGTGAGACTAATTCTCGACGGAGAAACAGTTTTAACCCATAAAAAAATGATCAATCTTACTTCTTGGATTACGTATATAATCTGCCGCATGCCTCGCTAACCTTGTAAAGTTAGCCTCATACTTTGCGACATTCTTATCCTCCTTTTGCCTCATACTCAGAAATTGCCTTTCTATATCTACTCGATAGTCACGAGGAAAGTATTTTTCTAAGAAAAGATCTTTGAACTCCCTCAATTCCATATTTTATACTTTATCATATTCCTTCGTATTTTGTATTAATGACCACTATTGATCAGCATCTCTAGTGAGGTGATAAACTTCCATGATAACTTTTTCCATTTCACTACTCTCTAAAGCCTTAAATATATTCTCTAGGGAACTTATCCATTGCTCAACTACTAATGGATTTGTACTCCCATTGAATGTTGGTGGTTGCTGCCTCATGAAGCGATCTAACATTGATCCTCCACACTGCGGATCAGGGTGATCCATACGGGTAAGGTTATTATTCATCACCTGAGTGAGTTGTCCCAGTATGGTGATTAGCTGATCAGCACCAGTTGAATCACCACCTCCACTATAATTATCTTGAGAAGGAGGGAAATCCCTACATGGAGTGCGTGCATTGATACCGTTTACATTCCTTCTACTAGGTGCCATTTCTAAACAATGGAATAAACTAGATCATTTTATGAATCAAAATACATAATTCTGTACTTGTAAAACACTTAACATAAATTTAACTACTTATGGATATAATCCATAATCATAAAAAAATGTTTTCTTTGAGGAAGTATATACTCATAAACCCTTCATAAGGGATTTTAAATAAAATGAGAATTATCCTAAGCATATCCCCCAGGAGTGTCGTAACCAAGAGTGCAGTAAGGCCTGTTGTCGTGCCCCAGTTCCCGTTCGAGCCTAGCTCAAAGCAGTGTTTTCGGGTTTTACCCCTTGGTACATCTGTGCTAGATCCACCTCTACCTGCTCGTATCTAGACATGGATGTATTTCTCGGAAAACTCACAAAATCTATACAATACCAAAATTCTAGGAAGTTATTCTATACTAATCCTCAAAGTACATCTTAGGTCTATGTGCTCTAATCAGAGTTTATCTAAATCTAGCTTCCAAGGTTTGTACTAAACTTCCTTTGATACCAGCTATAATGCCCTGACCCCAGTTACCTAGATTTGGTGCATTATTACATAACATTTTCATGATCACAAAAGGTCAAGTCTCAAAAGACCGATTCGTTTAGTAGCCTTGGAAACACTAGATATATTCATAAGTATTACATTACATCATAAAGTAAAAAAAAACTACAGCAACATATTGTATTCATAACCCCTCATACTATCCCTATAGGTCATTCATAAATTACTTCTTCACATCCTAGGAAAAATAAAACATAGAAAGGGGTGAGCTCAGATTCCCAGTAAGGATAAAAATATAAAGAAAACTTTCACAATTAAGCATAAACATTTAAAGCATTGTATAACTAAAACAAAAGCCTTTTAAACTTGAACTTCAACATAATATGGCAGAAATAAAATGAAATAATTCTATTTACTTATTCACATGGATATTCTACTAATCAAATAATCACATGCAATATCAATAACCACTTTTATAATGTTGAAATGCATAATGACAGACTATCATAACCACATAGCCAAGGCCTCGTGCCAAGACTAAAAATAAGATTTTTTAAAGGCCTCATTCCAAGACACTAGTTTATCTCATGAGAACTACTGATGCATCGCGAAGCTATAACAGGCACCACCCGTCACTTATTAAGTCCAACATGTTCCTCATACGAACAGGTTTAAACATAACAGAAACATTCGTATTAAAACTAGCATACGAAATGTCAATAATTTCTTCATAAAACATGAATGGTATAAAAATAACACATCCACAGTCAAACATATCACAAAAAATTCAATACAATATGGAAGTTTTGTATCATAATAAATCAACTTCAAATAAATTTAAAATCCATCAAAGGATGTTGACATAGATGAAATCAAAACTATTTGAGAGAAATATCTCTTTTTTTGAAATCATTTAAAAGTCACATAATTATAGAAGAAAACATTTAATTTAAAATATTCTTATAATCTTGTAAGGGTAGCTTCTATAATTTTATAATGGCGGAAAATAGATACACCCACCGTATAAGTTAAAAAAAAGACATTTTTACCTTAATTATGTCGAAAAGGTTAAAAAGGACCTTGTTTGGAAAACGATGAAAATATTACTTTATAAACTTCTTATAAAAAGTCAAATAAGGGTATAAATGACTTTAAACCATATTCTGTAAAATATTAAGAATTTTTTTAAATACATTCTTAAGAAACATGGATGTGGCTGATAAAGATGTCCCAGTAGATAATTATGTATAAACAACCTCGGATAATGATGAGATTGTGAAATAAACCCTTACCTTGTACTTTTACTTGGTTGAGGGTAGGTTAAAATCCTGTATAATGGTAAGATAATTGTTATTAAATTATACAAGAATCATATACATTAATATGATATCATATATGATCTTTTAACATTGACTTGTTAATAATGTCTTAGTATTATCATCGTTTCGGGTGCTAACTTAATTGTTTTCTTTTATATATTTTGTTACATAAGCCGTTTTTTTATGGATAGGTTGTATATTATTCATATTCAGAAAGATATCAAGTCCTTAAACATTATTTTTAATAATCAAATGAGAACTATAATTGCATGGATACGATGGGGAATAAATCTCATCACGTTCGTGGAGACGGTTGTCCGTACGTACGCACGAGCAACAAAATCATTATTTTGATATTAAAATAATATATAATTGTATGGTATATCATATATACAGAATAATTATCATGTTATATTTATTATTTACATGAATTACACATCATTATTATACCCATCCAAATAATAATTTATTGAATAACAATTACACCACGACGTGGAGACTGTAGGTCGTACGTACGCACGTCTGGTGACATGTCATTCAAAGGATGGATAAAATACTGAATATGGTTGTAACATAGTTATAATAACATCAAAATATATATAAGATACTGGAGTTATTATTTTAGAATGGAAACAACAAATAAATAAGAAGTTGAAGAAGAAAGGAACTTGAAAGAGGGTGGTGAAAACATTACCTCTTCTTTGGGTTCTTTCTTTTGATTTGATCAAAAGGGCTCCTTAGGTTGGATTTCTGATCAAAATAAGGCCTCTAGGTTGAAGTGAGGGAAGTTTAAAGAATAGTTGGTCAGGGGTTGGCCGAACCAAAAAGATTTTAAGATGTGAAGAATTGGTTAGAAGTGGTGTCCTTTTATAAGGGGGAGGAGGGGCTCTTTAGGAAAACATAAAGTATTATTTTATAATAAATTCATATTCGGTTTCTAAAGGCTCCAAAGTGGATTATTCAAAGTCTAATGTGGGGATGGGTATAAATCCTTTCAACCAATAGATTTTAGATAGGTTTGGGTCATTATATTAACCTTATCTTTTAGTTTTAACTCTTAGTTAATTAGATTGACATTTACCATGTCACTTTGTATTTTTATATTATATAGTTAATAAACTTACTATATACATCCAAGAGACCCCCCAAGTGGTCCATTAATGATACACCTATCATTATATAAGTCTTTTTTCCAAAACTTAGATTTTCAGGAATAGAATATAAATTAATAATATAATATTATTTTTAAAAACTCATTTATGTCAATTTTGATAATATTTAATAATTGATTTTTGTTAAAGTCTTAAAAACTTTATTAATTAAATAAAAATTCATTTAAGAAATAATAACATGTTATATTAACCAATAAAATTAGTTAATGTCATCAAAACTTTCAAATTTTATTTATTTTAACATTTATAATACCAATTGTTTGATTCTTTCATTAATAAGGAAAATACTGCATCATTATTGTGTCATAAATAAATTTAATTATTACATATTTAAAATTTTATAAAAAAAATACCATTATGTATGAAATATTTTTATCTTTATAATTAATATTTATAGTCTAAAATACAACATATATAACCCTATGTAAAATATTTTTTTCTAAAAGATACATGATTATGTCATTTTTGTATTTACTTTAACTTAATTAATATAAAGTGTCATTATCACTTACAAGTGGATCCATGAGGTCCCAAAATCGACCCAAAGATGCCCATGGTTGGAGATGTATCAAACAATAGGGTTATGACACGTTTTAGGGTAATTTATTATTATTATAATATTATTTTTTACCCTTATTTACCGGATTTACCCTTTAACCATGATAAATAAAATATTTACCGAAGTAATTATTCAAAATGTCTAAAAATAAAAGTTAAATATTTAAAAAATTTTGACCTACTGATTCTAAATATGGAATCCATATTTCTAAATTCAAAACACATAAGTGGAAGAAATTAATTTAAAATTAGTTTCCGCTGTCAAAACAAAAAGCGTGTTTTTACGAAATAATAACTATCAAAAGATTAACACTTGTTTATGTCCGGTTTAATTGTGAAATTTTATCCAATTACCAAAATTATATTAAATGGTAAAAATATATTCTAAATATACTTTTAAACCACTCAAATTCATAATTTATCACTATTAATTATTTTGATTAAAAAAGTTGTTTTAAATTAAAATTTAGTAATTTTCTCTATTCATCAAAATATGAAAGTTTTCAGAAAATGCCAAAATTTCACCCTAGGCTAATTTAGATATTCCAAATCCAAAAATTAATTCCATTTTGAAAGATAAAATTTATAAAATTTCAAAAAGTGGGTATTGCTATTCATAACGGCTACTTTGATCGGTCGTAGTGTGTTAGAATCTCGAAGTTGCGTACAACACACGGTACGGTATTATTCAAAGAGAATCATACCGTGGAAGCTTGGGGTGTTACATCTTATGAATTTAAAAGTTATGAAAAGATTTTTTGATGTGATTATAAGGTGGAAATATAGTTTTCTAAAAATTAGGTGTTTTATGAAAACAAGCAGAAAAAGAGATTTGGGTGTCAGAAAAATGGGAAGAATCCATCAAAGATATATTAAGGTAATAAAATCACGTTTTTAACTTGTGATATGTTTGGTGAAAATCAACCTGGGGAATATCTTATGAAATATGTGAAGTGCTTATGAAGTGGTATGTTTAGGCATTTGGATCATGATTGTATCGAAAAATATATTAGTAGGGTTAAGAACAATTTCAATAAGAAATCAATAAGATGTTCTAATGTAATGATATGGTCCATTATGCAGTTTCATGTCTGAATAAGATCATGAATGTTGGGAAGTAGCAAGACTATAAATAAAATTGTGTGATGAAATACTTTCTAGCTACTTCAGCTAATTTTGGGCCTTCGAATGAGGTGGTAATGGGTAAATTACTTGTTTATTCAAATTATGTTAATGTATTGTTATAACAACCCTCCTTTTCATTTCACACTTAAACTCATTTTATTACACAAAACCTTCACTTGATACAACATATAAGATCAAGAGGTCTAGTGTCTTTGGGGATTAGGAACATTAAATAACAATTTAAAATATGAAATACACATGTTTATTGAAAACATATTTTACATGGCCACAACATTCCTTCGTACTTAGTATTTCATGGGATAACCTGAGGACATGAATAAGAAAAGGGTGAGCTATAAAGACCAGTAAGGGATTAAACAAGACATACAATGAATAATATAGAACATTTTAGGCAATATAAATATCAATGGAGAATAATAGAAACATGTACATAAAGGTATTGTATAACATGATTATCATAACATTGAAACGTGTCAACAACATTTAATATGACATTAGCATGATGTAAGGCTCATTGCACATGGAGCATGAGTAAAACCTCATTTAACTTGAATTATAATGATTAAAACCTCATTTCACTTGAATTATCATGATTAAACCCTCATTACACTTGATGTATCATGATACTAATCTTTACCCAATGCATTGGAGCACTATCAGGGCACACCCTTCTTATTCATTTCATTTCATGCATAAGTGTTCCACATAGATCATACAACATGAATTAATTAAACATAATCATTTATTCCATGATAAAGGAATGTGTAATTAATACATGAATCTATATAATCAATAAGTAAATGTTCATGAAGGTGAATACCCTTGATAGATAAATGAGCATGGTATTCACTACATAATTACTTTGGCTTGGAAAATCGCCATGTAATGTCGACAGCATAACGTTCTAACACAAGAATTCATAAAAATGGTTTATGAGAGAGAAATGGGTGTCTCATCATATTTACATGAAATGAAAAGTAATGGGTTCATATAGATACATGTCCCAATATATTTAATGAAATTTTTATTCACAATACAAATGAATTTCTTGAATGTAAATGAGGAGAGAGAAATTCCTTACAGGATTTTGGCAAGGTAATAGGTGTTAATGGAAGGCATTAATGAGAGAGAAATGGGTATCCCATCATTAAAACATAAGGAGGATAGAATAGGAGAGGTTAAAAATAATACCCCAATGTTTTAATTGAAAATAAAAGGGCATAAAAACATAATGAAATTTGGACAAAAAAGAGAAAGGAAGAAATCCCTTACTTAGAAGTGTGACCCCAAAGGCTTGGGAGGGAATTCAGAGAGGATAATTGAGAGCTTGTGGAACCTTAGGATGATTATAGAGAGAGGAGGGAATAGTTTGGTCGATTTAAAAAGTCTTTGAGTGAAGATAAGTGGGAGATTGGGTGGGTTTATATAAGAAAAGGGAGGGAATTCTTTATTATTTAGGTTTTGGACACCACACATTAAACTAATCAAAACCACAAACAATCCCATGGTTTTTGCCCATGGTTTTTTCCCATGTATTTTTCCAAATGGGAGTGGAAAACAGTATTTCATAATGCCAATGGCTGAAATTCTTAGAATATTAGGCTTTATTATGGGGAGGTGAGTCACACTCTCAAGGAAAACATTTTAAAAGGTTAAAATATTTTATAAGCCTTGGAGGGTTCACTAAAGCTTTGTAAAATAAATAAAAAAACCTAAAATCACATTATTTTAATGGTAAAACATATATTGGAAGAACATACCATTTATAGTATTTTATTATATCACAATTGGGTCATTATGATGTCATAAAAGACATTATATAATTAAACGATATTTAATTTTTACTCAAAAATTCGACTGTCTCAGAAAATTATGAAAAATTAACAGTTGGATAATTTCGAAATTCCGATTCAAAAAATAATATTAATTTTATCTATATAATTTTTTAAATATGTGAATTTTTACTTTTAAAATAAAACCCGAGATTTATCGAAAATTCATGCGTTTTGACAAAAACAACTTTCAAACCTTAATAAAAACCACAATTGTATTCATAAAACTTATATGATCATTTATATTTATTAAAAATAAATTTAGTAATAATATTATTTAATTAAAAAATCCATTAATTCATAAAAATAGATTTCTTAATTGAATATTAACTAAAAGTACTATCTGTTCTTTAAAAACAATTTACAAAGTAACAATAGTAAAATGAATGTATATTCTTTGTTCTATACAAAAATAGTTCACATAATCATAGTACTAGGGTCTTTTTACATAACCCCTTATAACAACTGCATATGACCTAAGGGTAAGGTGTGTGATAGTGACAGAGTCTTGAGGTGGCTCAGATAACATCGCTTGGGTGTTAATTTCTATCAACTTCAACTTCTCCCATAGGTGGTTCCATTCGAGCTTAATGTGTTGAAGATTGACTTGGGATTGGTCAAGAACGAATCCCAATGATACCACCACCTTTACGAGCTCTAAAAAATGGGCTTCATACAGAGCAATTATACTAGATGAGTTCATCACTTCCTTTTTCTGAGTAAATTGGATTGGTTAAAGCCCTATATTTATACTCATCAATTGATCACTGTTCAATGACTATATTAGCAACAGTAACAATTATTAAAGGTATTTTAAAATCCAAAAGCATAAAACCATGGAAGTGCATATGTTATATAACCATTTTATATAATAATACATTTAATTAGATCAAGAGTAATTTTCATTAATAAAATTTTGGGTTGTTACAATCTTCCCCCCTTAAGAAATTTCACCCTCAAAATTTCCTTTTCCCACACTAAAATAGATGTGGTTAACTCTGCTTCATCACTTCCTCTGATTCCCACGTTGCCTCTTCAAATTTTTGGTTTCTCTATAACACTTTCATGAGATACATTGTCTTATTTCGTAGAATGTTTTCCCTATGATCTAAGATCTTCACTGATTTCTCTCCACGAGAGAGGTAATTCTCCAATGGTAACACCTCTAGATTGAGTACATGTGATGGGTTAGGTATGTACTTCCTCAATATTGATACATGGAATACATCATGTACTTGAGATAGGTTCGGTGGGAGTACTAGTCTATAGGACACTTCTCCAATGCAATTAAGGATCTCAAAAGGGCTGATGTACCTTGTACTAATCTTTCCCTTCTTCCCAAATCTCATAACTATCTTCCATAGTGATATGTATAGGAATAACATGTCTCTAACATCAAACTCTAGGTCTCATTGATGATTATCAACATACCTCTTTTGTCGACTCTGAATAGCTTTAATGTGCTGCTGGATGGCCTTAACCTTTTCCACCATTTCCTCGACCATTTATGGACCAAGGAGTTTTTGATCCCAAACTTCATCCCAACATACCAGTGTTCTGCACCTCTTCCTATAAAGGGCTTTATAAGGAGACATTTGGATGCTTGAGTGGAAACTATTATTATAAGAGAACTCAACCAGAGGAAGATGTTGATCCCATATTCCTTTGAAGTCTATTGAGGATGATCTCAACATGTCCTCAAGTGTTTGGATAGTCTGATCAGATTGGCCATTAGTTTGAGGATGATAAGTCGTACTAAAGTTCAGATCAGTATTTAGATCATGTTGAAGACTCTTATAGAACTTATAGGTGAATCTTGGATCTCGATCAGATATAATTGATAGTGGTACCCCATGAATCCTTACCACTTCTATGATATATATCCATGCTAGTTGATCCAATGATAAATCCTCTCTAATTACAATGAAGTGTGTAGTTTTTGTAATATGATCCACAATAACCCAGATAACATTGTTTCTTTTGGATGTCTTTAGATTTCCAGTGATAAATTACATGGTGATGTTCTCCCATTTACATACTGATATGGGTAATGGTTACATCATCCCCTTATACTTTTTCCTCTCATACTTCATTTGCTGACATACCAGACACTTTGATGTATACTCAGAGATCTCCTTCTTCATGTTATCCCACAAATAAAGCTATCAAAGATCTTGATACATCTTTTTGTTTCCTGGGTTAATGGAGAAATTCAAACTATGTGCATCATCCAAAAGTTCTTTATTTAACTCCAGATTTGATGGAACACATAGTCTTGTCCCAAATCTCATAATTTCTTCTTCATTAACATTAAAATCCAAGGATATCCATTTTATGATAGTTTCCACTTTATTATTAATTCCCACATCATCTTTTTGAGCATCCTTTGTCCTTCAAAAAAGAGATGGTTGAGCAATCATTTGTGAAAGGATTGATTATTTTCCCTTATTTATGATTCTCATGTCCATCTTTATCAAATCTAAGAATATTGGATCCTTTTCAATTCTCATTAATGATAGAATTGCTGGGTCCTTTATACTTAGAGTATATTACACCTTGTTCTCTTTCCCAGGGTGGTAATGGATTGAGTACTCATAGTCTTTAATCAGCTCTAACCATCTTCATTGGCACACATTCAACTCTTTCTATGTGAATATATACTTGAGGCTTTTGTGATCCGTATATATTTCACACTTCTCCCCAAAGGGGTAATGTCACCAAATTTTCAATGTTAAGATTACTGCAGCCAACTCCAAATCATGTTTTGGATATTTTTTCACATGAAATTTCAATTTCCTTGATGCATAGGCAATGGATTTGTCATTTTTCATCAACACATAGTCTAAGACCTTCTTCAAAGCATCACAAAATACCACAAAAAGTTCTCCACTTGTGGGTAGTGTGAGAACCGTTACAGTGATAAACCTCCTTTTCAAATCCTTGAAGATATATTCACATTCATCACTCCAAGAAAACTTGACTCCCTTCTGAGTTATCTTGGTAAGAGGGTTTGAAAATCGCGAGAAATTTCTCACAAATTGGTGATAATATCCCACTAACCCCAGGAAGCTACGGATATCCATTACTGATGTTGGCCTCAACCATCCATCAATTGTAGCTGCCTTGGAGGGATCCATAGATATCCCATTTCTTATGTTGATATAACCAAAGAATGAGACCTCCTTCAACCAGAATTCACACTTGCTGTACTTTTCATAGAGCTTCTCCTTTCGCAAGGTCTCTAGTACAGTTCTTAGATGCTCCTCATGCTCCTCCTTAGTTTTGGAGTATATTAGATTATCATCTATAAATACTACCAAAAATTTGTCGAGGTAATATCTAAATACTCTATTCATCATGTCCATGAAGATTTCTAGAGAATTAGTAAGTCTGAAAGGAATTACTATGAATTCATAGTGCTCGTACCTTGTATGAAAAACAGTCTTAGGGATATCTTCTTTCTTCATCCTTACTTGGTAATATCCTGACCACAAACCCACCTTGGAGAACTACTGTACTCCACATAGTTGATTGAACAAGTCATCAATTCTTGGTAGAGGATACTTGTTCTTTATCATGATTTTATTGAGCTCATGATAATAAATGAAAAATCACATTGGCCCATCCTTCTTTAGAACAAAAAGGACTGGGGCACCCCATGGTGAAGCACTTGGGCATATAAACCCTTTATCTAGATTCTCCATTAGTTATTTCTTCATCTACTCAATCTCCACAATAGGTATTATATATGGAGTCTTTGATATTGGAAATGCCCCAGGTATAAGATCAATTGAGAATTTGATATCTCTTCTAGGAGGAAGACCAAGAAATTCCTCAAGAAACATTTCAGAAAATTCACTCACAATAGGCATGTATTCAAGGATGGTTTCTTATTTATACTCATTCATCTTATCCAGATACGCATGCTTATAGGGCAGTAATATCCATGCACGAGATGATGGTTCTAAAGAAGATTCATCCTCCTCCTTGCAATTATACAAAATCAGGGATCGATTCGCCATATGAAGAGTGATTTCTCCCTCACGACAATTTATGTGGTCTCTATATAAGGAAATCCAATCCATTCCAAGAATTGCATAAAATTCCACTAGAGGAAGTATAATGAGGTTTTCTAGGAAGTTCAATCCAAATATTATGATAGAGGAGGAGTTATATTCATGGGATGAAATGATTTCCCTATTTTCCGTTCTCACTGGCATCTTTACTTCCATGAATTGTAGTGGTGTTGGGATTGTTCTACTAAACTTTCAGTATATAAAAGAATGTGTAGAACAAGAATAAAAAAGTAAGTTCACTATTCTTGAATGAATAACTAGTATACCTATCACCACTAAATTTTTGGGGTCCAATTCAGTGGTAGTGATGAAAAAAGATCTCCCTTGCTACCTTAGAGATTGTTGGTTGCCTCTGAAAATACTTGGATTAGGAAACTGGTTTGAAAAGTTCGATGTTTATTTACAATTGAAGTAATGAAAAACACATTAAGGGTTGAACAGAGCATTACTCTCCTCTTTCATAGCTTTGGGTTTTTCTTGTTGCCTGTTAATGGCTAGGTGCCCTTCTCTTCCACACCTAAAGCACTTCCTCATCCCCTTCAATAAATTTATTGGGTTCTTCTTTCTACACCTTTGGAAAGTTGGGTGTGGGATTTTCTTAGAACTGTTGGATTTATGCATCAGACTACCAGAATTAAATTCCACCTTAAAATTATTATCCCCATGATACCCCTAAGATTCGCCAATCTCCATTTTGACTTTAAGGGAACATCGAAGAATTTTATCATAACACTCAAAGTAATAAATAGCTAGGGCTTTCCAGAGGCTAGGTTTTATCCCACCAAAGAAGCAGTCAACCTTGCATTAAGGGGTAACAACAAAGTCAGAGGCATATTGTTCAAACCTTGTGAATTTTCCCTCATATGCTCTGATGGATTCGTCATCTTTTTTATTGAGGGAAACGAAATACCTTTCCATTTTTACTTGGAGGGTGAGAGGAGAATATTTATCAATTTTTTATATAAATCCTTCCATTTTAATGCCTCGATATCCTCCTCAGGATTAGTATTTTTTTATCAACATCCACCATTGATCAGATTCACCCTCTATATGATAAGAATCAAGGAGAACCTTCTCTTTTTCAGAATATTGATGGATGGAGAAGATCTTTTCAATGGAGTTGATCCATTGTTCAACAATTAAGGGATCATATTATCCATTAAAATTAGGAGGCCTTTGTATCATGAAGCTCTCGATTACGGCATGTTCTTTCTTGGGGGGGGGGGGGGGGTTGAACGTTCCTCTTAAACCATGTTTCTATTCAAAACTTGAGTTAACTAAGAGAGTATCGTGATAAAGTTCTTGATTCCCACTCCCATCAGATTGGGCATCTCATTAGAACAGTCATTACATTGATCTTCACATTGGTTGTTAGCCCGAGTCATCCTATTATTGGCTATTGGATATAATAAAAGTAAGGTTATGAGTAACACATAAAGGGAAATCCTTACTTATAAATTACTTTTATTTCCTTAACTTATGAATTTATTGGCTTCGATCTTTGTTATCCATGATCTACTTCCCAACATATATTCTCAGGGGAATGTTTTTATTACCTTAATAATGGTTTGTACTAAGCTTATGAATTTACTAAAGCATATCCCTCAGGAGTGACATAACCAATAGTATAGCAAGGCTCATCGTTGTGTACTAGTTACCATTCGATTCTATCTCAAAGAGGTGTTTTCGGGTTTTACCCCTAGATACACCTGTGCTGGATCAACCTCTACCTGCTCGTATCCAAACAGGGATATATTTGTTTGATGAACCACTTACGCAAAAATCACCAAAATTTAGGGATGTTTTTATTATACTTAGTCTTATCCCTAAGGCTTTCACTAGGGTCTTCTAATCCTAATCCCAAAAATAACTAAACGTATCCTCTGATACAAACTATAACAACCCTGCTCTTTATTTCACACTTAAACATATTTTATTACATAAAACCTTCACTTGATACAACATAGAATATTTATATTTCTAGTGTCTTTGGGGATTAGTAACATTACATAACAACTTAAAACATTAAATACACATCTTTATTGAAAAATTTGTTTACATGACCACAAAATTCTTTCATACTTAGCATTGCATGGGATAACCTGAAGACATGCATAAGAAAAGGGTGAGATATAAAGCCTAGTAAGGAAGTAAACAAGGCATAAAATGAATAATACAATAAATTTTAGTCAATATACATATTAATGGATCATAATAGAAACATGAACATAAAGGCATGGTATAACATGATTATCATAACATGGAAATGTGGCAACAACATTTAACATGGTATAAGCATGATCCAGTGATCATTACACATGGATCATGATTAAAACCTCATTTAACTTAAATTAGCATGATTAAACCCTCATTGAACTTGACGTATCATGATACTAATATTTACCCAATGCATTGGATCTCTATTAGGGTGCACCCTTCTTAATCATTTCATTTCATGCATAAGTGTGCCACATAGATCATACAACATGGATTCATTAAACATCATCATTTATCCCACGATAAAGGAATGCTTAATTAATAATTTAAACTCTATAATTAATAAAAAAATGTGCTTGAAGTTGAATACCCTTTATAGATAAATGAGCATGGTATTCACTACACAATTACCTTGGCTTGGAAAATCACGGTGCAATTTCGGAAGCATAACAATGCAACATTAGAATTCATAAAAATAGTTGATGAGAGAGAAATGGGTGTCTCATCATATTTACATGAAATGTAAATTAATGGGGTCATATATATACATGTACCATAATATGTAATGAAAATTAGATTCATAATACAAAATAATTGCTTGAATGTAAATGAGGGGAGAGAAATTCCTTACAGAATTTTAGCATGGTAGCAGGTGTTCATGGGAGGAATGAATGAGAGAGAAAGGGGTATATAATCATTGAAACATAAGGAGGTAAGTATAGGGTAGGTGAGAAATCATACCCAACATTTTTAATTTAAAATAAAAGGTAATAAAAACCAAAATAAATTTGGACAAAAAAGGGAAAGAAAGAAATCCCTTACTTGGAAGTGTGATCCCAAAGGATTGGGAGGGGCTTGAGAGAGGATTCCTGGTAGATTAGGGAAACTTGGGATGACTATAGAGAGAGTATGGAAGATTTTGGTTGATATCCAAAGGCTTTTAGTGAAGATAAGTGGGAGCTTGGGTGGGTTTATATAGGAAAAGGTAGATAATTCTTTATTATTTAGGTTTTGGACACCACACATTAAACTAATCAAAACCAAAAACCATACCATGGGTTTTTCGAATGTTTTTCTCCAAAGGGGAGTGGGAAACATTATTTTATAAGTCCAAATTACTAAATTCTTAAAATATTAGGCTTTCTTATGTGGAGGTGAGTCACACTCTCAAGGAAAACATTTTAAAAGGTTAAAATATTTTATATGCCTTGGAGGGTCCACTAAAGCTTTGTAAAATAAATCAAACAAACCTAAAATCACACTATTTTAATGGTAAAATATATATTGTCTGAAAATACCATTTATAGTACTTTATTACATAACTATTGGGTCATTATGATGTCATAAAACACAATATATAATTAAATTGTATTTAATTTTTACCCAAAAATTCGACTGTCACAGAAAATTATGAAAAATTCACTATTGGATAATTTAGATGTCCTAATTCTAAAAATAATATTCAATTTATATAAATTATGTTCTAAATATGTGAATTTTTACTTGTAAATTAAAAACTGACATTTATTGAAAATTCATGGGTTTTGACAAAAACAACTTTCAAACCTTAATAAAAATCACAATTGTATTCATAAAAATTATACGAAAATTTATATTTAATAAAAATTAATTTATTAATAATATTATTTAATTAAAAAATCCATTAATTCACCCAAATATATTGGTTAATTGAATATTAACTAAAATTACTATTTGTCCTTTAAAAACTATTTACAAAGTAAAAATAATAAAATGAATGCATATTCTTTATTATATAAAAAAATAACACACATAATCATAGTTCTAGGATATTTTTATATAAACCATTTATAACACCTACATATTACCTAAGGGTAAGGTGTGTGATGGTGACAGACTCTTGGGGTAGCTCAGATAACATCACTCGGGTGGTAATCTCTATCAACTTCCACTTCTCCTGTAGGTGGTTTCGTTCTAGCTTAATTTGTTGAAGCTCAGAATGGGATTGTTCAAGAGCGAAGCATAATGATTCTACCTAATTTATGAGTTCTGACAAATGGGCATTGTACAGAGAAATTCTACTGGATGAGGCCATCGCTTCCTTTATCTGAGTAAATTGGATTTCTTAATGCCCTATATTTATACTAGTCAATTGATCACTGTTCAATGATTATATTAGCAAAGATACCAATTTTTAATAGTATTTTAAAATAAAAAAACATAAAACCAAGGAAGTGAATATGTTATATAACCATTTTACCTAATAATAAATTTAATTAGATCAAGAGGAATTTTCATTAATAAAGGTCTGGGTCTGTTTTGTAGTTCCTTGAAACAAGTGTTCTAGATTTAAGAATCAATGTTTCCTGGCGGTTTGCATTGGATTTATTCATGGAACCAGAAACTTATTAATTTACCAAGTATATCATAAGTATCCCTTGGGAGACCAGACTCATCACACCCTTTCGGAGGGAATTATTGTATACTCCAGGACTCTCTTGGTAAAATTAAAATATTTTCATGAATCCTTATTAATTCACCAAGTATATCATAAGTGTCCCTTGGAATTTACAATCACTTATTAATATGTGTAAAATTTAGAATCATGAGTATGCATTCAAGGTTCTTAATCAATGGAAACAACTATATTTATTCGAGGTTTTCCATCAATGGTATCCTCTAATATACCGATTAGAGGTTCTTTTAATCATCATTGTGATGATACTGGGTTTTAAGCCACTCAATGGGGAACTTTGGAATTTATTATCATCCAAGGAGATGATGGTTTGTTTTGATCTTGGGATCATGCCCGTAAAATGTGATACCTATGTATCCTTGTGAAAGGAATTAGAACCCTCGTAGTTTGGTGTCTCTTAATAGGACACATCATACCTTTTAAGGTTATGTGATAAGGACCTCTAAGTGAAAGGTTCTTAGTCAAAACTTAGTGTGGTACTTACATTGAAGCAGCCTGAGGAACTTGGAAAGGATATGATTTTATAAGTAGGATTAGACCCTATTGGAAATAATACCCAAGGATAATAGGGTGGATTTTAAGTGTTGGGTTTGGACCTCATGGAGGCTTCCTACATATCCCATATGGATAGGAATCAAAGCCTATGTAGTTTGATAAATATCATAGGAGAGTATGGTCCTCTGAGAGAGATGATTTTGGGATTAATTCCAGAAAATGATGCCTTGATATTTTGAGGATTGAATTTGGGGATTATTTCCTAAGGAGGATGCCCAAATTCGGAGAATTAGGGCTAGATTCCTAAGGAGGATATCCAGTAATCTCGGGCTCTGAAAGAGCTTCCTACGTATCCTGATTTGAACAAGAATAAGAGTTCTCATAGTTCCTTGCAATGAGTGTTTGTGTACATGTTATAACCATCATGTATCTCTAAGCCCATGTGAGTCATGCTCGGTGTGAGAAATAATAGGATGTGAAAGATTCAACAAAGGCATTCACACTTCCAAATTTTTCCTCCATGTTGATTGAAGAGGGCACATCAACCGTGGAAGAAGGTGAGGTGATGAAACTTACCTCTATTATATTTACATTGGACAAGGGTTCTATGTATGCTGGGTCATGCAAGTGCTCTACCCAGGTGCTCCGCGCAGGTGCTCGGCCAAGGTGCATCGCGTAGGTGGTCCGTGAAGGTGGGTCGCGTAGGTCCATGTGTTCTAGACCATGATGGTACTTTGAACAATGTTTCCCTATTTAATTATCTCCTCTCTCATGTTTTAGAGAGCTACCTGAGAGCAATTGGGTAATCTTTAAGAAATAGCTACCCAATGGGAGCTTTGGGACTTCTTCCATCTTTTTTGGTCTTGGAATGGGGAGCCCAAGGGTCCTATTTATAGGCAAGAAGGGGACCTAGATAAATGGAGGTTGTCTGCAAAGGTCATTTGTGTAGGTCCTTGGTGTAGGTCATCTGCGTAGGGGTGTAGAAATTATTAGTCTATGCAGGTCCTCTGTGTAGGTCCTCCGCGTAGGTCCTCTGCATAGGTCCTCCGCGTATCTCTTTGGGTTGAAATTTTATTCATATTCCAAGTGAAATAACTTTTGATCCGTAAGCCTGTTTGGGCTCCACGGAAAGTAAAATCGAAGGTTTTAAAGAGATATACAATTATTGATATGGTAAATAGAGCAAGTGTTCTCAGAGAAAACTAGAAAATTAAATTTATCGTGTCAAGACCATTTCGTCATTGATCTTGGAAATCCACTGCTTACTTCTGGTTGGGGAATCATTCCACTTATCCATTGGGAATGGAGTGGTTTTTTGGAATACAGAAATCCAAAATGTATCCTCTTCCTTCATGGTGAAAACATCTTTACCCATACTTGAAATTTGTTGTCTATGTGATAATTATATCTTCACTTTACGGAAAAGTGAATGGAACACATTTCATGGTGTCAATAGGGTCGTTACAATTGTTTAATTTGGGGTCTACACATTCTTTTATTTCTATGAAATTTATTGGTAAAATGAAAATTTCACCCAAAGAAATAAATTTAGGGATTTTTTTAAATAATATGGGGGTAGTATTAAGGAAACAAGAATTTATAATGATATTCCCGTTATCATATATAGAATGGTTTTTTTGGAAAACCATGTTGTCTTGCCCATTATATAATATGATGTTATTCTGGGTATGGATTGTATTTAAGTTTATCATACTAATATTTATTGCAGAGCCAAAGAATTTATTTTATAAAATGATTTTATGTTCATATATAAGAATATGTTCATAAATTTTATAACATATCAAGAATCTGAGAAGTTTTTAGATAATGAAATGAAAGTTATCTTACTCAAATTTTAAAAAATAAGGAAACTATTCAGATTAATGATGTATCAGTAATAAAAGAATATTTTATTGTTTTTCATATTGAGTTGTCTAGAATCATAACTAATCAATAAGTAATGTTTACTATTGAATTAGTGTCAGATATTAATCTAACTTCAAACCCCCCTTATAAAATGGATCAAGTAGAACTTATAAAATTAATAAAATAGTTTCAAGAATTACTTGATAAAGGTTTAATTTATATTAGAACTTCACTATGGGGTGAAAATATTTTATTTGTTAAAAATAAAGACAGTTCCATGAGTATTTTCATTGACTATAGATCATTGAATAGAATCACTATTAATAATAAGATGACTTGTTTGATCAACTACACAGAGATTAGTATTTTTTAAAGGTTGATCTTAGGTTTGTGTACCATTGGATGAAGGTGAAGGAGGATAACGTCCCTATGTTATAGTTTTATACTAGGTATGGTCATTATGAGTTTTTGGTTATTCCATTTGAGTTTAGGAATGATCCAACTATATTCATGGATCTTAAAAATAGATTTTTCCACAAATATTTAGATACATTTTTTGTTGTGTTTATTGAAGATATTTTTTTTAATAAAAAAATTATAAGGATCATAAATTTTTTTAAGGAATGTTCTAAAAAACCTAGAAGAAAATAAGTTATACATAAAATTTAGAAAATTTGATTTTTGATTATAGAATATTTCATTTCATAAACAAATCAAAAATAAAGATGGAATGACTTTTGATCCTATAAAAACTAAATTGGTTGATGAATATCCAATACCAAAAAAATTTACCATGATTTGTAGTTATTTTAGATTATCAAGATATTAATACTATTATGTTGAAAAAATTTCTTAGTTTTATATTGAAATAAGTAAGTTAACATGAAAGAAGTCATGTTTATCTGAATAAAGAAAGGTGATGAATGTTTCTAAGAATTAAAAAGAATATTAATGAATGCTTTAGTTTTTACACTACCATCTAGAAATGGAGAATTTATTATCTACAATTATGCTTCATTTAAGTGAATGGGTTATGTTTTCATGTATAATGATCAAGTATTTACTTATGATTTATTTCAATTAAAACCCAATAATCTAAATTATCATACACATGACCTTGAATCGGTAACTATAGTAATTTCTTTAAAAAATTATAGATGTCACTTATGCAGAGTAAAGTATGAAATGTATACTAATAATAAAATTTTGAAGTATATGTTCACTTAAAAAGAGTTGAACATGATTTAGATGAGATATATGGATTTTAAAATGGATTATGACTGTACAATTCATTACTATCCGGGTAAAGAAAATGGACTAGCTGGTGATTTAAGTCAGAAAGATAATTTTACATTAATCATGATATGTCAAAAAAAATTATCCTTTGATTAATGATTTGATGAATGTTATATTTGAAATTTTTCATGCAAGAGATCCATCTAATTTTTTTTGGGTTTCAGTATAATCAACTTTGTCAGATAGGATTAATCAAGCTCAGAAGGAAGACATTCGTCTATATAAAAAGGTATAATTTTTTAAGAAATGTTAGTTACATAAATTTATTATTGAAAATGAATGTATTTTCAGATTTAGAAAAATGTTATGTGTGTCATGTGACCCAAAGTTAAAGAAATAATTATTCTGTGAGGCTCATGGTTTTCTATTTTCTGTTCATCCTGGCATTATAAAAATGTATAGAGACTATCAATAACATTTATGGTGGGTGGGAATGAAGAAATATATTTTTGATTTTACCATTAATTTTTTTCCTTTTAAATTGGTTAAATATGAATGAAAATTACCAAAGGGGATTATTCTATGGTGACCTCGGATTTTCATACATAAATATTACATTTTAATATATTAATATTCATTAAATTACATAAATACACAACCAAGGATCATAATAGTTTAGTGTCTTTGGAAACTTGGAAACATAAAAAACTGGTTCATAAGTAAATTGCAACATCTCCCACCAGGTGATACATAATTTTCACCTTCCTTATTCTTATCATATGTAATACATTTCTTCATAACCTAAGAAGGTAAATATAAGAAACGGCGAGATCAGATGCTCGTTAAGGGTAAAAAAGGTAGATATATTAAAATAATCAGGAGCATAAGGTTATGAGAACATGATCATAACATTTAAAGATCATGCCTTTAATATCAAAGATCATAGTATTGATTCATGTAATAAATATTGGTAGTTCAAAAGACATGAATCATAAAAAAATGAAAGAGAATTAGCATTGAGAGCACAACAAAGGCATATGACATAGAATTGTGGTGTAAAAAACTCACAAAAAATCGTATTTCAAGGCTACCCACCAATACATCCATAATATTTTAGGCTTGGTATAATCACCCATGTACCTAGTTTGGGCTTACACTCACCACCTGTGTACCCTATTCTCTAGGATTGGTCTAACTACCCATGTACCCTCTGAGCTCATAGAACATTATTTATTACTCATTGCATTGGAGGGAGATATAGTCCTCACACATAAAATAAATAAATCATATATATTTTTTCCCCAATATCTTAAAACATTCATCATATCATGAACCATAAAAAGAGATGGGTTTTATAAACATTTCATCCTATCATAACCTGTGGAAAAGAGATATGTTTAATTTCACCATTTCATCATAGTATAAATCATTGGAAAGTAATGGTTTCAATGGACATATTTCATCATAACCTTTAACATGAACCATAAAAATAAATAAAAATGATTATATCATTAGATCATATCCACAATAAATCTCAAGTAACATCAAAGGATTTCAAATTAAATGGAAAATGATTTTGAAAAATCATTGGGAATATATCTTGGGTAAAATAACCTTTGAAAATAAATTTATTGAAAAATTAAATTCATAACATATTTTGGAAAAAAAAATTAATTAAAAACAATATTTAAAACATATAAAGTATTCTTCAAATAATTGAGTGGTCATGATAGTAGTGAATTCTATAAATGACGTATACAAAGATTTATTTTACACTATCATAAGTGGTTAAAAGTTCTTTGTTCGAAATATGAAAAGAAGATTAATTTTAAAACTATTTGGTATAAACTAAAATATGGGTAAAAATTTATTCTAGAAATATTTTAGAATAGTAAAAAACTTTTTTATTTTTTTAGAAAACATTGTTTTGGAAGAAAAAAAATTTTCGGCTGAAAAGGTAAATAAAGTTAGATTTTATTAAAAATGTTTTATCCATTATATTAAGTACCAAAGAGCATAAAAAATATAATAATAATTTGAAATATCATGAATAAAAATAGGATAATAAAATTAATGAGTTTATTGGAGGATGGATTATAATGTTTTATCATTGGAAATATAATCACAAAAAATCTCTATAAATAATAAGATTGTAACATAAAATATTCACCACATGATAACATTGAATCATAAGACCCATTAAGGAATAAAATAAAATAAAAATAAAAATATCATGATAATAATAAATTCATGATATTTTATGTCAAATGGTAGGTATATATATCTCATAAAAGAATAGAGGTTCATAACATGACATATATCTCAAAAAAGGTAAATTGAGAAGAAAATCCTTACTGGTTGCATGCATTTTGAATCATGAACCACATAAAATAACAACATATATTTAAACTTTATTTACCATGAAATAATTTATATTCATGATATATCATGTCATAAGGGATGTACATACACCACAAAAATATAAACAAGTGGGGAATATAGCATGTATATCACAAATATAAAATATGAGATAAAATTATCTTACCTTAAGTCTTGACTTACATCACACACATTGAAACCCTATTTATAATAAAATAATATTATAATACATATATTAAATAACCATATTAATATACATAATCCTATATATATTTTTCTTATAACCTTTTATTACCCTTTTATTAACAATCCCATGTTAAAGTCATGTTTCGGGTAATAACTGCTTTGTTTTTCAAGTATATTTTGACTAGTTATTTTTTTACTTTAAATTAGATCATTATTTCCTAATATATACTATTTTAACCATGATATAAATATCATATATATTCATCATATATTTATTTATATTAATCCATATAATTTAGTGATAGAAGATGAAATACATCATTCATGGAAATGGTAGATCATACGTATGCATGAACACTATTTTCATTTTCTTATATAAATGAAATAAATAAATTTATGTGATATTTATTATCATTATAGAATCATTTTTATGTTATATATATCAAATATTTTTATTAAATTCATCCTTAATAAAATCTATGTAAAGCGTGAATGAATCACACCACTTTGCAAGGTGGTAGTCCGTCGTGCACACGAATGACATTATCGTATTCCCACAAAATATAAACATTGAATGTATTCATGATATAATAATTTAAAAATCATAATAACATTATAAATATCATATATAAATAATAAATCCATCATTATATCCAACTGTGAGAGATAGTAATGGAAAAATTAATGACATTGGTTCATGAGGTGGTGATTTTCTGTACACACGAACGATGATTTTGTAACCAATTTGATAGAAGTGGAGATAGTTGTAGAAAATTACCATAAAATAACAAAATATATGTATATGGAATATACTTAGTTTATTATATCATTACTTTATAATAATAATGGAAGGAGTTGGAGGAAGAAATAAAACAAAAATGCTTATTGAAGAATGTTACATATTCTTTGGGTATCCTCCTTAAGACTGCACAAAAAACTAACTTGGTTGGTTTTATACCAAATATAATGATTATAGTATGAGATTATGTGAGTTAGTGTTTTTTTTTCAATTTTTGATCAATAAGGATGTCTTTAAATGTGCGATTAAGTGAGGGGGGTGAGTTCCCATTTATAATTTAGGAGGAGTGACATTCTTACAAATACCCGACATTTTTCACCATTGGGAGGTCTCTATTACCTAATTTTCTTCCAAAATTGATAAATAATGTATTTTAGGTATTATTTGGTCAATAAAAACCTCCAAAAAACAAAAAAAAAACACATTTTTATCATGTTATTCCTTAGTCTTTATGTTTACTCAATTTTATCCATTTTGTTTTTACATGGTAACTTGTATCTTTTTATTTACCTAGGTAATTTATCCATTAATGATAAAATTAAAATGAAAATTATTAGACAATTTATAACTTATGATTCTAAATATTAAATCAAATTTGTAAAATAAAAATCTTATATGTGGGGAATATTAATTTAAACACATGTGCATGTATCATGAAAAACCTTATTTTAATCTTAATTGCGATAATTAATTTTAATTGTTATCACTAATAATTATGGTCAAAAATTAATTTTAACTTATTAGATAATATAAATTATTCTTATTACAAATATCTAATCCATTTTACTAAACTCAATTCACAGAAGTGTTGGAATTTAATTTAAAATTAATCTCACAGATGCGATGAGAAAGTGTGTTTTCAAAGTGAAAATATTCAAATGTTTAAATGATTTTTATATAAAAATTAAATATGAAATTAATTATAATGAAAGAAATTGGATTAGTAGATATATAATTTAACTAATTTTACTCATAAAACCAATTTAAAATATAATTTATCTTTATAAATAATTTTAAAAAAAATAAAGTTTTCAATAAAATACAGTATTTTTCACTATTAATAAAAAACAAAACTTCTCTAAAAAATCATCCTAAGATAATTATAATATTACTGATTCAAAAATATTCTCAATTTTATCAAATAAATTTATGAAAACTAAAAATTAATTTTAAATTACATGCATAAATCCCGACTAAACCTTCTTTTAGAAGGAACATAGTTTTTCAGAAAATATTTCATTTGTATTTTAAATGATTATTATTTCATTTATAACCAATTTATAACCAATAATATATATATATATATATATATATATATTAAAACCATATTATTTTCATAATATATTTGGTATTATTCATATCTTCCAAATTGATGACTAGGTTATAACGACTACATTTAAATAATAATATTAATAGTATATTTTTGCTCGTTAAAACAATGTCTTATGTATAACATAAGCTAAACTCAATTTTTTGTGTCATGCTTGCTATCAGAAGAAGATTTTTTACATTAAATGTAAGATATCTAAATTTAATTTATTTTTTAAAATAATTAATTCATAAAAACTCTGGGTGTTACATTCTACCCACCTGAAAATGAATTTTTCCCTTGAAATTATGTCACTTTGCTACAAATAAATGAGGATACTTCAACCTCATAACATCATCAGGTTCCCATGTATCTTCCTCAAACTGGTTGTCTCACAAAAAAAGTTTGACCAATTGAGTGGTCTTATTTCATATAATTTTCTTTGTTTGATCTAGAATCTCCTCCAATTTCTCTTTATAAGAAAGGTCTTTATCTAGTAGTACAAATTTTAAGTTCAGTATATATGATGTACTAGGTATGAACTTCCTCTGAAGAGATATATGGAACACATCATGGACTTGGTAGATATGTTTTGGACATTACAAGCGATAAGAAAATATGCCTACTCAATCAAGGATCTTTAAAGAGACAATATACCTAGGGTTCGACTTCCCTTTCTTTCTGAATCTCATAACCTTCCTCCATGGAGAAATTTGTAGAAACACTTTCTCACTAACTTCAAATTCTAGACCATGCTGGAGATATTTAGCATAACCTTTTAGCAAACGTTGAGTGGCCTTGATGTGTTTCTGAATGGATCTAACATTGTTTTCCTTTTTTTATCCATCTCAAGTCCCAATATATTTCTTTATCTAACTATATTCCAGCATGTTAGAGACCTACACTTCTTTCCATAGAGGGATTCATAAGGATCCATATGAATTCTTGAGTGAAAGATATTTTTGTCAGAAAACTCAACTACATGAATGTGTATATCCCAAACTATGAAATTCATAGAATAATATATCAACATATTTTATAGGGTTTTAATTATTCCCTCAAACTTCCCATCTATCTAAGGATGATATGCAGTGCTGAATCTTAACTCCGTATTCAAATCCTGATGAATAATTCCCCATAACATTGAGGTAAAACTCAAATCTTGATCAAATATAATTGAGAGTGGTACTCTATTAAATCTTTCCACTTCATTAATGAATATCCTAAAATTTTGATCCATAGATAAATATTCTCTAATAGCGATGAAGTATACTGACTTCTTAAGGCAACCAACTACTACCCAAATAGCATTATTACCATTAGAAATTTTTGGGAGTCCTATGAAAAAATCCATGGCGATGTTTTCACATTACCATTCTAGTTTGGGTAATGGTTGTAAAATTCCTTTATACTTTTTCTCTCATCCTTAACTAACTGGCATATCGAGCATCAAGATATAAACTCAACAATATCTCCCTTTAAGCTATCCCACCAGAAATACTCTTTTAGATCTCTATACATCTTTGTACTTCTAGGATGAATAAATAATGAATAACTATGAACCTCCTCCAACAAATCCTTCAAATCTAGTATGGATGAGACACATACATGGTTATTGAACCTTATTCTTCCATCATGATCAAGGTTAAAATCAAGAACATTCCTCACTTTCTTCTATAGCTCTACATCTTCCTTTTGTGACTCTTTTATCCTTACATGGAAATATGGTTAAACACTTATTTGTTAAAGAAAATATTTCCACCCTTCCATCAAGATTTCAAGATCCATATTTTAAAAATAATTAAATATTTGATCTTTTGTTATCCTCATCATCGATAATCTATAATGATCCTTTCAACTCAAAGAATTGACAAACTTATTCACTTTCTTGGAGTAGTAATGTATTGAGAGGTCATAATATTTAATTATCTATAACCATATTCTATGGCGCATGTTTAACTACCTCTATGTGAATATATACATTAATATTTTGTGATCGGTATATGTATCACACTTTTCTCTATAAAGATAATTTCTCTACATATTCAATGCAAAGATTACCACACCTAACTCCAAAATCACAAGTTGGATAATTTTTCTCAAGAACCTTCAATTTTCATGAGGCATAAGCTATAACCATGCCATTTCTCATGAGAATTCATCCCAACCCCTTCTTAGATACATCACTATATATTACATACCCTTATCCATTGTAGGGTAATGTAAGAACAAGAGAACTAACTAACCTTCTCTTTAGTTCACTAAATATTTATTCACATTCATCTATTAAAAGGAACTTGGACCCTTCCAAGTTAACTTAGTGAGTGGATTGGATATTTAAGATAAATTCTTTACAAAGCACTAATAATATCCATCCAAACCAAGAAAACTTTGGATCTTAGTCACCATTGTTGGTCTAGGATAATGTTTAACAACTTTTATCTTTTATGGATCCACATATATACCCTCTCTTGAGAGTATGTGGCCCATAAATGAAACATCTTACAACAAAAATTCACACTTTTTAAAAATTTCATACAATTTATCCCTATTTAGTGTCTTTAATACAATTCTCAAGTGATATTAATTATCTTCCTTTATCTTTTAATAAATAATAATGTTTTCTATAAATACTTCCATAAATTAATCAATTTAATCTATAAAGACTCAATTCATTAAATCCATGAAGATAATGGGAGATTTTTTAAGACCAAATGGAATCACTATATATACATATTGTACATACATTATATAGAAAGTTTCCTTGGGTATATACTCCTTATTAGACCTCAATTGATGATATCTATAAGATAGATTAATCTTGGAAAATTATTGAGCTCTATGATTTTTATTGAAAAAATCATCAATACAGGGTAGAGGATAGTTGTTCTTGATAATAATCTTTCTAAATTCCTGATAATCAATATAATATATCATTAATAACTATTTCTTATTAACAAACAAAATAGGTGCACCCCAAGGTGACACACTTGGAAAAATGAATACCTTGTTAAGATACTTTTGGAGTTGCTTGTTTAATCCCAACAACTTAATCAAGTCCATTTTAAAGGTAGTCTTCACAATTAGTGAGGTACTAGGTATGAATTCTATTGAGAACAAAACTTCATGATTTAGTGTAAGATCATGAAATTCTTCTGGAAAGACGTCCAAAAACCACCAAAAAATAGTCATATCATCGATGTTGTGTTTCTCCCTAACCATCTAGAATAAAAACTCTTTTTAAAAAGGAATTATCACCCATACAATAGATGCAATTTCCATTAGAAGTTCATATTTATCATTTCACAAATAGATGATCATAGGTTCATTAGGAATGTTAAACATGACATTCATTCCTTGGAAATTGATAAAAGATTTATGTAGAGAAATACAATCCAGGCCTAAGATAACATCAACTTTTACAAGAGGGAGAATAAAAATATTTGTGGTAAGAATATTCCCACAAACTTCAATCAGAAAATAATCATTGGATTGATATGCGATTATCGTACCATAAGGGGTTTTTACTTCTAATTTAATATTAATGAAAATTTAATAAGTAACATTATTAAAAACTTTAACATGATATAGTCTCTTCCTCAGTCCATGATTTATTGTTTAGAATAAATAATTGACTTGGGTAATTCCCAGGTTCCCGAAATTTAAGACAATGAAATACAAATGAATCCCAAAGATGAAATTTATTCCCTTCCATCTCATTCTCCACTTTTCTTTAGAAATTCTTTACATTATGTCTTTTTTTCACACATAAAACATTTTCACATTCCTTTGATTCATCTTCTTAGTTTTTTCTTTCCATATTTATAACATGATAGAAATTGATCCTTTATTCATACATGGTCTCTACCACCCGATCTCATAGGGAACTCCATAATTATCTTCATTGGTGATTCTAGGAATGGTAATGGTATATGTTGATAATAATATTTTACAATGAATAATTAGAAATAATAACAATATCCTTCAATCCTACCATCATCCCATTTTTTCAAATAATTATCTTATTTTACATCACATTTAATATTAACTTGATTCTTTAGGGTTCTATCCACTGACTAAAAAAAAATTATAGTGTGATAAACACTAATCAAAGTGCTAAAACCATATAATCATGATAAATAACTTATAAATTTTCAATCTATGAAAACTTAGGTTTAAACTAGGTTATACATGATAATCCTGTGTTAAAATCATTCATAATGGTTTGTAAATAAAATGTGGATTAAAAATCACATATCCCCAGGAGTGTCAGGGGATTACTAAAGAATATGTTAATTCTATCAAAATAGGATAGCATAAATGAAGTAAATCAAGCTGTCAAATTTGGACAGACACTTGAATGTCTATTTTAGTGCATTATCTACTTGGAAAATATTTTCATTTTTATATGAAAGATATTAAACATGATGCAGGTTGTTTGGATTATCTCCAACATGGGGGAACATGTAAAGAATAGGTTTGAAGAATCTACCAAAACTTTTATACCACTAAAATCTATTTTATCTATAATGTTCTTGAAAAAAGTGTCATTTATAGGGTATGTTTTTCTTAATTTCTCAACCTTGGTAACAAAAATTAGATCCCTGAATAAAGGGGGAGAAATTTATTTTAATTGATTAAATAATTGTGAAAGTTTGAATTAAATTTAGGGATAATTTCTAAAGCTCAAAACATACCTATTATACTTCAAGGTTTTCAATCTATCTGTTGAAGTGAGTATAGAAATTAATGTTAAAATATTTCATTGGAATTTTTATAACAATTTGGGAATAAATTTTCTCAACTTACAAATATATTTGATAGCTCCTAGTAATTATTATGAATATCTCATTTTAGTTGGTATCACATTGTTTTTAAATTGAAAACTTTGTTGTCTAAATCAAACCCTCTTTTTTTCTACACTGAGCACGAATTATATAGACTTATATTGGAATGGTTTATGGAACATTTATTTAATATGAAAGGATTCCATCCTCTCTCATAGACTTTTTATTTATTATCAATAAGGGGAGAGATGAAAATTGTTAATTAATGGTGAATTGTAATTAAGGAGAGAAGGAAATATGATTAAGTGAGAAATGAAGAGAATATATTGACATATCATTTTATTATATCTTAATAGTAAATACAATGGTGATACTATTTATCCAACTTTGTGAATACTATATTTAATATTAATTAATTTCAATGAGCTATAAGTATAAATAGAGCTTGATGTAAATGTGTTGATGAATAATAATTGGATTGAATAATAAGTTCATATAAATTGGATGAAGAATTTTACAAGGAGGATTATTTTTGTACTAAGTGAATGAAGATTAATAAACACATCTTGGAAGTTGATTTTTGATGCTGGTTATCTTAGTTCTTATGAAAAATGAAGAGTTGTGATTGAATTTGAAATATTATAAATTAATTATTATTAAATTAAAAAACATAATTTGAGGTGTTTTAAGATTTTATGTATCATATATAATTTATAATTCTACACTCTAATATCTCTATGATAAAAATAATTTGAAAAGGATAAAAATTAACAAGAGGAATTAGAAGGATGAAAGTTGTTTTTTTAGTACTTGTCATTACTAAAAATGTTAATTGATAGAGATAATATGTTTCTAATTATTCATATTTTTTTCAATGCATTAATACCTTAAAATTAATAAAATTGATCTTATTTTTATCATTTTAGTAGTTTGTTGAATTTTGGTCTAAAATATGAAAATTGTTTAATTTTTGTATTTTAATAGTTTTTCATCACTTATGTATTTGAATTATAACTTTTAAAATTTTAATCCAATTAGAGTGATTCTTTTTTAGGATTCCTTTGTTCATGGGATAAAACTTTTTATTCTAGTCCCAGATTTAATTCAAAATCCAATGGCCCATAAAAATCAATCAATTTGAAATTTTTTTGGCTGATAGAATGGAACCCACCTCAATAAATGAGGTATATATTGTCCAAAAGGCCTACAAATGTGGTGATTCTATCAGGATTTTAAAAATTACTCCTATCCTATTTTTAAAGTTAAATTTCATAGAGATTTTATCTCATTAAGGTAGTCATTTAATTCTCTAAAGTTTAGGAAGTTGAAGAGCCTCTTTAGAAAGAAAAGGTTTTCTTTAGTAATTTAGAAATAATTTTTTTTACACTTGTACAAGTAATAATATATTTTTAGGGAACATGGAAAAGAGATAAAGGAACATCCTTATTTAAAAAAAATTATTTATATTCTACCATTTACAATGATAAATAAGATCAAATGTTTTGTGGATAGAATCTTGAGGGAAAATTTTCCACCTCTCAGCCCTATAAATTTGTGTATCCACTTCCATTCAAAGTTGCTGAAGAAGTAGAAATAGAGGCTCTACTGGAGAATTGGAACCTTGAATTTATATTTATTTTCTATTTTCTATTTTATTATTTTCATAATTTTATCTTCTTCTTAATTTAACTATACTACCCTTCACATAGAGAGATAAAACTTTTAAGTGATCGAGGAATGTGGGTTTTTATTTTATAATGTTATAATATTATTATTTAATTAAAAACTATATTTTTATATTGAATGATTTATGTTTTTATTGGTTCCCAATTCTCTTAATTCAATCATATTTAGGGTTTTGGTGTCATTCATTATTTATATATTTGGTTGAATATATTTAAACTCTATCCACTTATTGTAGTTTGTCTTGATTAAGAAGATTGCGTTAGATGGTGAGTGTTTAGAAATAATTGGCACATATGTGGATTAAGTGAATTTTTTATAGGTTTATAAGGATAAAATATTATTATTTGGTACTTAACTTAATTTTTTGGGAATGTTTTATGAATTTTCATGCACCCAGAAGTGGTTTCCATTACTTCCTTCAACTAAGGGTGATTGAAAAATTGATCGAGGAGTCTTTCATTTATCATTAAATAAGAAGAGAGGGAGAATTATTTTTATGACAATAATGAAATTAAAAAAGGCGATCCTACCCTTATCCCATTACCCTCTTCATCAATTTGGGTTTAACCTTTATTTTTATCACTTTATTTCTTTTTAAAATCAAACAACTTCAAAAACAACCTCCACTTATTTCTCTAATTTCTAGTGAAAAAAATGATTGTTGTGCAGTCCTCTATGGAAAAAAACTTGGTTAAAAACTCTACCAAAATTTTAAATTAGGAAATGATTTTCTTCACACCGCATGACAGGATCATGGAATTATTTTATAATGGAAATCAAGAAGAGTTTAGCGAAAAAATGGGTTATGTCAAAGATAGCCGACCTGAGGAATTGAGATATCTTAATACTGATGGAAAATATCAAGGGTTATCCAACATCAGGTGATATGGTGAAGGAAATAAAATTACATGGGGTGGAATATGAGAAATAAAAATGGACACATGTGTGGGGAAACACAATGACTTTTTGGGTCGATGTGGTACCTAAGTATTTTTTTGGGGGGCCTATGAAGCATCGATGCTAATAAAATAGTGTCTAAATATTTTTAGAAATACATATATAATCCTTAAATATTTGGTAATGTACATCATTAAATAGACACACATCATCGATCTGAAACCAAATCTGTGTACTTATTTGACTTCGTTTTCACTACAGAATACACATTGATCTTGTTGTTCTCATGTTTTTCTCCTCCATTGGAGAATATGAGAACTTTATATACACTTATATAATTTATATAGGAGATATTAGATGATCATAAGAAATTAATTAATGTATAAAATGATATAATATTAAATTTTTATATATTTCAATCACTCAAATGAAAAAAATTAAGATAGTGGAGCTGAGATTATCTGAAAGATCATGCATATGATATAACTATCAGTAGATAAATATATCTTAAGCATAGAATGAAATAATATGGAGATGAACTAATGAGAAAATCATTTGAAGTTTATTATATTATATATTAAATCATTTGAAATAGATGAACCACATATGAATGGGGAATCCTTGTATGAAATGGATTCTTGTATGAGAGGAAGTTTTTAACAAAGGTAGTAAATCTTCATACTAAATAAGGTTTGGATGAAGAAGATTAAAAATTAATCCAACACTGAAGTATGTGTAGGAATGAAGAGAAATTTAAGAAATACTAGTTACTTCTTTAGGATTAACTGTTCTATGTGTAAACATAATCAGTGTAAATATCATTTTGAGTCTTTATAAGCATCATTTTAGGTTGTGTAAAGATGATCCATCTTCATAAGGATCAATAGTTTGTGTAATTTTGAACAATGGTGAACCTATACAGAAATGGGTTTCAATGATTCATGTATGAGTTATTATTGAATCATATGATGTATATCCATTCATTCAGGTTCCAAATATCATGATTTTTTTATTCATTATTTAAGATAAAAATTGAACAAGATCCATAAGGAATTTATACACCATGAAATAAGGATTTTTGCTACTATTTTATGCATTTTTAATGAATATGTGGATAGAGTTTCAAAATATATGAATTTTTTAGAATAAATGGAGGTCACAATGTTCCCAAACTATATAGAAAATATTTTGAGTCTTCAAGAAATATTTAAAGTGTTTTTGAATTGCTGAAAATTTTGGTAATTTAAACTTTAGTGTTCCAAAAGTACTGGGAATATTAAAATAAATAGAAAGAAATAAATTTAATACTTCCTTTTAAATGTAAATTATTCCATGGTCAAATATTTTTTATATAGTTAGAGAATATGATACTTCATCTCTATTGAAGAATCCTTTTTCATCGAAGAAGAGAGAATCCATGACTCCAAAACGTTTTATACATTCATGTGAGTCGTTGAAGAGAGAGAGTGAGAAGAACTAATTTAGTTCATGCTTAACTGAAGAAATTTATAAGAGGGAATATGAAGTTCATGTGTTATCATGTAGTGAGAAGAAAAAGAGGGTAGAAGAAGAAGAGTTTTGTGCATATCAGTTTTTCACATATTAGGAAGAATCTTACAAGTATGCAATAAAGGAGGTGGAAATAATAGATTTATATTTTATTTTTTGGAATAAAAAGGGTATTTTTTGATTTTGTATTCGCATAGAGAATGAAGGGTCTTATATTTACTATAATAAATGAAAAAAATATTAAATAAGTTGGTTGCATGTTGTTGTTTAAGCAAGAGAAGAAGAAGAAAACCAGGATGCACACAGATTGTACATTATTGGAAAATAGAATAAAGATCTGGTAAAATACTGTAAAGGTCTGAGATACACATGAATTGTTGAGATAATAAAGTAAAATTTAATTTCATGGATATGTATTTATTTTTATAAATCAAATGTTTAATAATAATGGGTTTTTTGATAATTATTTTTCTTATTCTCACCATGGATTGGAATTTTTTTTTTTGAAGGTGGACCTTGTAAATCTATTGTCCACTTTGTGTATATATGTTTTTATATCCCAATTAAACAATGTTAAGGTGACATAATTATTTATCCATTCACTTAAATATATAGAAGTAAAAAAAGGGATAAAAAAGAAAAATTTAATTAAAAGGCCCCAAAACTGATTCATACCCCTCTTAGTATTGATCACATCCCAAATTGATCTTACAAAAACTACACTACCATTGAAAAAAACATTCAATTGTGTCTTTTTTGAACAAATTTCATTCTTATCTTTGTAGTTTAAAGGAAATTATGTTTTTTAATCATGTCTTACTTTGGGTTCTTTTTAAGAAGATATAGGCTAAGCCCCATCTCGTACGACAAATGCTCATTCTATAAGAGTTTAATATAAATATTGTAGTTAATTAAAGTGTGGATAATGTGGTATATAGCCACATTAATATACCTTAACCATCAGTATGTGAGTATTGTAACTTATTTGGTGGAATCCACGGTTCGTACTAATTTTATAAATTGAAAATCCCAAATCATAAAACATGATTCATGATGATTCATTTAGGATGACCCAAAGTTGTGGAATATTTGTAGGGACTATGTTATTTGATAGTGTGTTCAACTTATCACGAGATCACATATATTTTGATCTTTTACCACACTCTGGATTATGGGTCCTGCTTTAGATGTCAATATAAAACTCCAAAGGTCATTGACTCTGAAATTTATTTACCTTTATTATATAGGGATTATCATTAGTTTTGCATGTCCTGTTCATGGTTTCAATTTATTAGGAATGTCACTTGGAGGAATGAAACAACCTAATAATGTACGTTATTTTGCAAGATATTTGATGCATGGGGAATTGAATTTAAATACCTTTTAAAAATTCATTTGTATTTGTGTACTTCTTATAGGATATTGATTATTTCTCTGAATGGGTGGAAGAAAAGGCAATTAAGATCAATGACTCTTGAGTGGTTATCAAATTTGTGAGATCTCAATTATTTAATAGGCTTAGTTTTACAAGGTTTATCAGTATAACTTAGGGTTCTCATTTATGTAATTACAATATTAAAACCTTACTCTATATGTATAGGTTTTTTTGTAAATTCTCCATCATATAACATCCAAAATCTTACAAATAAGATGAAATTTAAAATTAAAGAGTTAAGAAAATAATGGAAAAAATGATACAAACTGACTAGAAATATTTGATTATGTTATTAGATGATTCATTATGGTCATAATATATATCTTTTTAAAAATCCCCTCATAATGTCACCTTATAGGATTTTATTTGGAAATACTTTTTACATCTCTTTGGAGGTTTTCACAATGAATATTGATATATTAAAAAATATGATATGAATCTCTCAAATGTATGTAAATATATGAGATTATATATTCATGAGTTATAAGAAATTAAATGTGATTAATATAAGAACTCTTAGATCTTCCAATAGAAGAAAAAGGTTATCCAGGATAATTAGATTCATTAGTGGAAGTTTTATATTTTTGATAAGGTCCTCATGAACTACTCTAGGATAAATCTCCTACCATGTAACATTTTTTATTGATAGCTCATTCCTTATACTGTTACTCATGTTTATCCTTTTGGTGTAATACCAATTTTACATGAGTTGAGTAGATGACATTTTACCATTAATAGGTAGAGTCTTAAACACTTATATGAGGATTTTCTCAAGAATATGGTGAATGAAATATAGTTGAAGGATTCCACATATGTCTCCACTTAGTAAGTTGTCCCTCCTTATCGTTATTTTCTTATATACTTATTTAAATTTTTTACATTGATTACAATGTATATTTTAGCTATGGGGGGTTGGGGTGAAACTTCCTGTAGTTAGGATATGAATTTTCCTTAAAAAATTAAAGTAAAACAAAGAAAAGTTAAAGATCAAAAAAATAATATCACATTATAATTACATGGGTTGAACTTATTAAAAATTAATTGGTTTTTTCCAATCTCATCGATATCATGTGAATCATGAATAATATTTTATCATTAATAGTTGATTTTAGTAAAATCAAAAGTTGGTCAATGATATGAATGATTGTATCCTTATAAAACCCTAGAGATTTGGATACCATTTGATGTAATTTTATCTTAAAAAATTACATCATTCAATATCATCACATAAATTTTCACACAACCAAAACTTATAGTTTTTTCTTACTCAATTTAAGGTATAATTAACTTAAATTATTATTTTTTCTGTTTTAATGAATGGTTTTTACATACATTCTTTTCTCATCAAATAATTTTTATAATTTTACTGGATTTACCTATGCATATATACCTATTATCTTATTATTATACACCCTTTAAAAACACAAAAAAATAAAAAATAAAATAAAATATAAATTCACAAATAAAGAGATGAGTGATAAAATGTACAACATATATATATATATATCTAGGTTAGTACCTTAAGGATTTAATCCTGGAAATGATTAAGTGATTGAGTTATGAAATTTGATTACAAATTATTAGAATAGGTTTGGTGAAAAATAAATAGATGAACATAAAATTTTTACTTGACTGAATATACTAAATAAAGAGTGGAAGTAAAATATTGAAATGGTTTCCCACAAACATGTGGGGAATTAATGATATAATAGACTCATAACTTGTTTTAACATGAGTCATGATGATTCAATTTATGATGTGATTATTTTCATATATATTGAGATTAATTCCTTTGTGTGAGTCTTATTTTTCTCATGTTACAATTATGGATTGAGAAATACTATATTGTGTAACTTATCAATATTTTTTGGAATACATAAAATGTGACTACCCAGGAGTGAAAATATTTTGGTTTCGGGGTGTGATCACATAAAGTTATATTATTTTTTTTCACCCATATACTTGTATTTTATATTTTTTATGGGGTTTATAATCCCAACATTATACCCTTTGGAATTCCACATGTATTTTGAATTATTTTTTTGAAAACATGCTTAAAATGATAAAGGAACTTCATGACCCAAATGGAAATTTTGTGTGTATTTTTATGATAACATTACTTACACAAATCCAAACCATAAAATTCCATTTATTTAGGTTTCTTGGGTTAATGGGAGTTACTTAATTCAACTAAATAAAAGGTTGAATCCAAGGTTTTGAGGTCTAAATGAAGCGACTAATGTGACAAAATCTAGGTGAGGCGTATTGGACCCACCTTTTGTAAATGGACTATTTCATGGTCTATATAAATATAAATGTTCCATTTCTAATACCACTATATATCTAACACAAAGGTCTATATCTATACCAAATTTCAATTCAATATCATATTCTTCTGTCATTATTCTATTTGGAAAAAGTGGATGAGAGAATTATTTAATGAAAAACTCACCTAGTCCCTTAGACCCTTGGATTCTTTCATGGGAAAGTTTCCTTAAATTGATAATAAAATGAATTCTCTCTTTCATTATAATAGGATTATCTATTAGAGTGTTAGTGAAATATTTTTGGGATTTCTATTTGTAACATCCTAGGTAAATAAAGAATAATAAATTTTCATATTTATTAATATTTGCGAATTAAATATTAATTTTACTTTAAAGGGGTTTTTATGTTCGATAGCGTACCCAATATGCAACAAAGAGTTTCTTTGAAATCGTACGTTCCACACTAGTAATAAAATAATATTATTTTAAATGTTAATTAACACATAGCCATTGTACTGGCGGGAATGGATATAAATAACTAAAACGTGATTATATATGTTTTTTAAATGTTTTTACATTTATCCAATAAAGGATAAAGGCTTAAAATACGAAAACAATTCAATTTTAGGCTTATATACTCTAATTTTAACGAAAGGTCCACTTATCAACATTTGATGGCGAACCGTCATTAAATATAGTTTTGGTCACTCTTATACATTTTATTGGACCAAATAAAACTCTTCTTTAGAATCGGGACATCAAATTTTACTTTGTGTAATTTTTTGGTATTTTTCTGATAAAGTTCATTTTTTTAATGAATAGTGAAAAATGTTGTATTTTAATTCCAAACCTTTTTTTAATCTAATTTATTAAGATGATTAGATAATATTTTGAAGTGGTTTTAAAGTTAAATTAGAATATATTTTTACTATTTAATCCAATAGTGGTCGTTGGAATTAATTTCTCTTTGAAATTGGACTTAAACTAGTGTCAATCTTTTGATACTTATTGTTTCATAAAAACACGCTATTTGATCTGACAACGGGAATTGATTATCAAATTAGTTTATTCAAATTATATGTTTTGAATTTTGTAAAATAGACATCATTTTTGAATTTGGAATATCAAATATAGCTTAGGGTGAATTTTTGGTATTTTTCTGAAAAACTTCAATTTTTGATGAATAGTGAAACCACTAAGTGGTACTTAAAAAACTGGTTTTTCATTTAAATGAAATTTTACCACCATTGTGTTTTGAATTTCAAAAATCTGACATACATGGTTGTTATTAAGAAGTAAAATGTGGTTCAATGGGATTAAAATAATTTTTTGGTGAATAGTAACTTTTATGTTTTTTATCGCGATTAGAGGTAATTAGTGTAGTTTAAGGTAAAAATAATGTTTTAATAATATGAGATGAGCTTGACACATGTCCTACCCTCATTGTATGTGTCATGGCCGACCAAGACAATCCATGGGTCAACTTGGGGACCCCATGGAGCCACTTTGGTTGGGAAATGACATAAATAACTTTTTATTTAATGTTAAAGTAAAAATGACACAAACATGAGATGTTTTACTAAACCAATTTTTACATGGGGTTATACAAGTAAGATTTTTTACTATAAATATTCATTGGAAAGATAAAAATATTTCCTACATTATAGTATTTTTTTTATAATTTTTATACATTAAATAAATTAAATTAGTTATGACAGCATGATGATGCTGCGATTACCTCATTATTTAACGATTTAAACAAAATGGAAAGATAATGAAAAATCTAAGACCTACACATATCCAAAACCTATTGTATGGGTGAATTTCGAACCCTTATTACCTTATCCGTGAAACACATCAATGTGGGACCATTAAAATCTGAAACTCATTCTATAATAAAGTAACATTTCCTTACTTTCCAAGAGTGCCCCTCCGGTAGTTGGGGTTTTGCTTAGTGGTAAGCACCCCATAATACTACATGGAAAATGGGGGTTCAAAACCCATGGGGCGCAGGTTACTGTAGCAGTACTGTAGCGGTACTGTAGCAGCGACGACACTGTGCGGTACTGTAGCAACATGTTACTATTCACAGAATGTGAATTAGCCTTAGAATTTGGGCCTACGGGCTATGTAATGGGCTATAAGCCCACTGGGCCTTCGGGCTATGTAATGGGTTTCCGTATACCCATTTAAAAAGAGGAATTTGATTTTTTTTAATAAAAAAAATGAGGCTTCGGCCCCAACCTATAAAAAAAAGAGTGCCCCTCCTCTCCTCTTATAAAAGGCCCCCACCTCTACCACCTTACCCACACATCCAAAGCCTTTGGCTCAGCCAACCCCTGACCATTTTGTCTCTCCACATCCCTCTCTTACTCCTTTAAGCCTCACTTTGGGCAGAAGTCTTCCCAAGGAAGCCTTTGAGCTCAAACCAAAGGGAGTTACCCGATTTTAAGGTAATGTCTTCACTTGAGTCCTTTTGTTTTATTTTGCTTCTCCAACCCCCTAAAATCTTTTTATTCATTTATTTTGTAACAAATATATTATCTTAAATATACTAGGATATTGTTATAAGAAGTATTCGAGCTACACTTACACACACCTACATCTAATGGTTAAAGAACATACTGTTTCCGTGGATGGCGAATTTCTGTCTCCCGAAACGATGATTGTTCAACATTCTTTTAACACCTTCAAAGGTGGCCATTAAGATGACACTATACTTATATATGATATATAATATGTTTATTTTTTCCTTAAGCTTCTGTATTTTTCATTTTGGGCACACCTTTATGGTTTCCATTATGGGTAAACGCGATATCTTCATTTAAGGAAGTGCGGACTACTGCCCTCTCAAAGTGATTTGATTTAGTTAATGCCATATATGGGATGTATAAAGGATTTAATTAATGGTATTATATATTATATTATAATGGAATTATAATATACCTTTATATCATTATGATTTCATTCCATAAAAATATGAAATAGAAATGAAAGTAGCATTCATGCGTACATACGACTTACCGTCTCCATGAACGGTGCATTTCATTTCTTACCTCTAAATGATTATGTAATATTATAAATTCATGTATATACTGGATATATATGATATCTAAATCATGAATATAATTTTTGATATAATGGATATTTTACCACATGAACAACTTGTAATTATAAAGATTTCATTTTTGACTCAAGTACCAAGGATCGACAAAATGACCATTTTTAACTTAAATAATTACATAGTGTTCATAACCTAGTAATAAGTGATATAAAAGGAATAATGAACTTGAAAAATTTTCTTAATAAAGTAGAAATTAAATCGAGTTTATTATTCAGGAGGTTAAAGAACGATCGAGTCAAGTCGGACCTGAGGTAAGGGACTTCGTCTCAATCTCCTTTCATTGAGGCATATTTCGTTTTATACACAAATTTCTTTAATACAGTGTATAAACCCCTTTGACTTATACTTTTATACAAAAGGAATCTTTTTCTACGAAGAATTTTACTAAACAACAAAGAGGAATGTTTTCTTTTTTAACGTACACGGTGATAATGTCCTTTTCCGCCGCCGCGAGTATTATTTGGTCTTTGGCTTCCTCAACAAGCTGAAATGTTTTTTTTAAAATGAAATAAATACCATATACTCTTTTATGTATTTATGGTATTGAAAATGGTTTTTATAATGGATTTTTTATATCAATATGTTTATGTGATATATTTTGATCAGAATGTGGAAATGTTTTCTTTCCATTATGTTTATTTTATGTCTTATTATTTTATAATGGTACTTGGACATTTGATGGGTGGTTATGTGATAAACCATATGACGGGTGGTGCCGTGAATACCAGGATGGGTGGTTATGTTATAACCTCCAATTCATTAGGTATGGAAGTCGGCCGTATGGCTATTCCATTAAGTATGTGTGGAAGTCGGCCGTATGGCTATTCCATTAAGTGATATGTGTGGAATTCGACCGTATGGTTATTCCACTTAAGTATGTTTATGTCCCAAGTTACCTTTATATGTTATGTGTTCTTTATATGGGTTTTATGGAAATCTTTGGTTACAAAAGGGTAAGTAATGATATTTTATTCAGTGACGAGTTTTTACTACTTCATGAAGGTGAAGGTATTACTTTGATAAAGTATACATGGTTTACTTGATGTTTGAAAAACTAACAGTTTTCATTCTTTGTGTATCCCTTACTGAGCTTTTTATGCTCACCCCAAGTTTTTTTGAAATGTTTTTCACAGGACGTAATGTGGATTTGGGTCAAGGATGGGATCAAGGGAAATTCATGCTATCTAAAACATGGAACTATACATGTTTCTTTTTAAGAGTTTTTATTTTATGGAAACTTAGTAGAAGTGTCTACTTTGTAATCTTTTGAGATGTAATAGTTATGTCCTAATTCTCTAAAACTCTAAACCTAAAAATATCCTCAATGCGAATTATTCATTTAATTCAATATTAAGTAAGGTTTAAGTCTGGGGCCTTATAGTTGGTATTAGAGGTCGGTTTAGACAACTTTAGGAGTTAGAAAAGTGTTAAATTATAATATGATTGAAATGATATAGCATTTACAGATTACCATGTTGCTTATATGTTTAGAATGGTTTTCCGCAGAGGAAACAAGGCAGCTATGTTGGGATGACATCAGGAGGAAGACAACCTTCCAAATCAGCAACCTGAGATGGTCGGAATTGGAACTGAATAGTTTGTTGCAGTGATGGAACAGTTGACTCAGGCTATAAATGGTGGTGGTATCCATGCACGAGATCAGCGAGATCAACCGTAGTGGAACATGTCAGTGGTGGAACATTTCATGAGGCAACATCCCCCATCATTCAGAGGATCATCTGACCCTATGCTAGCTGAAGGGTGGATTAAAGAACTGGAGAAGATTTTTGATATCATGGGGTGTTCAGAACATCAAAAGGTTAGTCTTGCTGTTTACCATTTTGAAGGAGAAGCTGATCAATGGTGGTCGATGGTGAAAAATATCAGGGATAGTGATGAGATTGATGATCTTCACTGGGAAAAATTCAAATGTATGTTTCTTGAGAAATATTTTCCTAAGGTGGTTCGTCTTAGGATGGAAAAAACAATTTCTAGAATTGAGGCAGGAGGATGACTCAGTGGATGCTTATGAAGCAAAGTTCACTCGATTGGCAAGGTATGCTCCAAACTTCATACGAGATCTTGATAGTAAAATCAACCATTTTTACTCAGGATTAAAGACAAAGTATCGAAGGGCTTTAGATTATCGTGAGTTCATAAGTTATGAAAAACTTATACGATGTGCGGAAAAGGTGGAAATGGAGTTTGCTGATGATCATGTGTTCTTTGAAAAACGACAGAATAAGAGGTCCAGTTGGCAGGCAAAGGGGAAGAATTCATCAAAGAAGCAAGGAGGTAAGAAAACCAAATATCCATCCTGTGAGAAGTGTGGTAAAATGCATCCTGGAGAATGTTTATCCAAGTATGGAAAGTGCTTTCGGTGTGGTAAGTCTGGTCATATTGCTTGTAACTGTAAGGAAGACGATGAAGCAGGTAATGAAAAGCCAGCGATAAGATGTTTTAAGTGTAATGAAATGAGTCATTATGCAAATGAGTGTCTAACGAAGAACTCAACTGGGGGAAAGCATCCAGACTACAAGCATAAAGGGGTGGTGAAATCCTTTGCAACAACTTTAGCAGATGTTGGGCCATCGAATGAAGTAGTATCAGGTACACTGTTTGTTTGTTCAGATTATGCCAATGTGTTGTTTGATTCAGGATCTACACATTCTTTCATTTCTGAGAATTTTTATAGTAAATTGGGAATTCTATCACAAGATATGAACCCTGAACTTATGGTAAAAACACTCGGAGGGAACGTTGAGACAAAAAGGAATTATAAGAACCTTCTTATCCTTGTGTGTGGAAAGAATCTACCAGCAAACCTTATTGTTTTGCCTCTAGTAGAGTTTGATGTTATTTTGGGCATGGATTGGCTTTCTGTTTATCATGCTAAGATTGACTACAGAGCTAAAATGGTTTCTTTTTAGAAAGATTCTCAGTTTGTGTACAAGAATGAACCCTTGCTTTTGATAACATATCAGGAAGTTGAGAAACTAGTAAAAGATGGAAATGAATGTTACCTTGCACATATTGTTGAAAATAAAGGAACTATTCAGATTAATGATGTTCCAGTGGTAAATGAGTATCTTGATGTTTTTCCTGATGAGTTTCCTGGTATTATTCATGATCGGGAAGTTGAATTTATTGTTGACTTAGTTCCTGATTCTAAGCCAATTTCAAAACCCCCTTATCGAATGGCTCAATTTGAATTTTTAGAGTTAAAGAAACAATTACAGGAGTTATTAGATAAAGTTTTCATTCAACCTAGCACATCACCATGGGGTGCTCCTATCTTGTTTGTTAAAAAGAAAGATGTCTCAATGAGACTATTCATTGATTATAGAGCCTTGAATAATATTACTGTTAAGAACAAGTATCCTTTGCCTCTTATCGATGATTTGTTTGATCAGCTCCAGGGAGCTCAGAATTTTTCGAAGATTGACTTGAGGTCAGGGTACCATCAGTTGAAAGTAAAAGAAGCAGACGTTCTGAAGACTGCGTTCCGTACTAGATATGGACATTATGAATTTGTAGTTATGCCTTTTGGGTTAACCAATGCACCTGCTATATTCATGGACCTTATGAATAGAATTTTCCATGAGTTATTGGATAAGTTTGTGGTTGTTTTCATTGATGATATTTTGGTGTTTTCTAAAAGTAAAGAGGAGCATGAAAGTCATTTAAGGGTTATCTTTCAAACCTTAAAAGAAAAGAAAATATATGGAAAATTCAGAAAGTGTGAGTTTTGGTTACAAAAAATTTCTTTCCTTGGTCACATTGTTTCAAAAAATGGAATAACTATTGATCCTACTAAAACAAAGGTTTTTGAAGAATGGCCAAGACCCACAAATGTAACCGAGATCCGTAGTTTCCTTGGTTTGGAAAGTTACTATCGAAGGTTTGTTGAAATTTTTTCACGGTTATCTGGTCCAATAACTAAGCTAACTTGGAAGGGTGTTAAGTTTATCTGGACAAAAGAATGTGATGATTGTTTTCAGGAGTTGAAAAGAAGATTGGTGAATGCTCCAATTTTGGAACTTCCTTCCAGGAATGGTGAGTTTGTTATATATAGTGATGCTTCGTTGAAGGGACTTGGCTGTGTCCTTATGTAGAATGATCAGGTAATTGCTTATGCTTCACGTCAGTTGAAAAATCATGAGGTAAATTACCCTACACATGATTTTGAATTAGCTGCTGTTGTTTTTGCTTTAAAAATTTGGTGGCATCATTTGTATGGAGTAAAGTGTGAAATATATACTGATCAAAAAAGTTTAAAGTATATATTCACTCAGAAAGAACTGAACATGAGACAGAGGAGATGGCTGGAATTAATAAAGGATTATGATTGTACAATTCATTACCATCCGAAAAATCAAATAAAGTGGCCGATGCTTTGAGTCAAAAAAGTAACGCTTCATTAACCATGCTACGTTTTGAACGAGATCCTTTGGTTTTTGATATAATGAACTTTGGCATAGAAGTTGTTGGTGCAGGAAGTTCTTCTGTTTTGTTTCAGGTATCAGTGAGATCATCCCTATCAGACAGAATTAAGCAAGCACAGAAGGAAGACAGTGAGTTACAGAAACAGGTAGAGATGGTTCAGAAGGGTAAGTTGCCTGAATTAAACATTGATAATGTTTGTTTTTTGGGGTTTGGGAAAAGATTATGTGTGCCTTGTGATTCATAGTTGAAGAATGAGTTGTTATGTGAGGCTCATAATTCCCCGTTTTCGGTTCATCCTGGCAGTACTAAGAATGACAGAGATTTGCGGGAGTATTACTGGTGGGATGGAATGAAAAGGGATATTGCTGATTTTACTGTGAAGTGTTTGACTTGTCAGCAGGTTAAAGAAGAGCGGAAGTTACTGAAAGGGATGCTTCAGCCTTTACCAATGCCAGAGTGGAAATGGGAAAATATATCCATGGACTTTGTTGTGGGATTGCCGAAGACACCTCGAGGTAATAATTCAATCTAGGTTATTGTTGATCGCTTGACTAAATCTGCTCATTTCCTTCCTATTTGAGATACATTCTCTCTAGATCAACTTTCTCGTTTGTATCTTAAAGAGATATTCAGGTTAAATGGAGTTCCTCTCTCCATTGTATCCGATCGTGATCCCAGGTTTACTTCAAACTTTTGGAAAGGCCTTCAGAAGTCGTTGGGTACTGAATTAAATTTTAGTACAACTATTCATCCTCAATCAGATGGGCAGTCAGAACGAACAATTCAGACCTTGGAGGATATGCTATGTGCCTACTCTATGAATTATCAGGGAAGTTGGGACCAATATCTTTCTTTGGTTGAGTTTTCATATAATAACATTTTTCATTCCAGTATAAAGATGGAACCATTTGAGGAGTTATATGGTAAACAGTGTCAAACTCCAGCTTTTTGGGATGAAGTGGGTGAAAGGAAGCTGATGGGACCAGAATTGGTAGAAGAGATGGCAGAAAAAGTTTAGTTGATTCAGAAACACATGAAAACAGCTCAGAGCAGACAGAAGAGTTATGCGGATAACCGGAGGAAGGATCTATCTTTCGAGGTAGGTGATCATGTTTTTCTCAAAGTCTCACCATGGAAAAGTGTGATGCGATTTGGTAAGAAAGGAAATCTGAGTCCAAGGTTCATTGGACCATATGAAATTCTGGAGAAAGTTGGATCAGTTGCTTACCGAGTGGCTTTACCTCCGAGTTTATCTCAGGTACAAAATGTTTTTCATGTTTTGATGTTGAGAAACTATATGCCAGATCCATCTCATGTTTTGAGCCCAGAGGTAGTTCAGTTGGAAGAGAATCTCTTTTATGAAGAACAACCAGTCCAAATTCTTGACCGTAGAGAGCAGGTGTTGCGGAATAAGGTAATTCACCAGGTAAAGGTTTTGTGGAAAAACCATATGGTTGAAGAGGCAACATGGGAATCTGAAAATGCTATGAGGGATAAATACCCCCACTTATTTTGATAAGTGAATAAAATTGCGAGGATGCAATTCCCAAAAGGGGGGAAGGATGTAACATCCTAGGTAAATAAGGAATAATACATTTTCATATTTATTAATATTTGCGAATTAAATATTAATTTTACTTTAAAGGGGTTGCTATGTTCGATAGCGTACCCGATACGCAACAAAGAGTTTCTTTGAAATCGTACGTTGCACACTAGTAATAAAATAATATTATTTTAAATGTTAGTTAACACGTAGCCATTGTACTGGCGAGAATGGATAGAAATAACTAAAACATGATTATATATGTTTGTTAAATTTTTTACATTTATCCAATAAAGGATAAAGGCTTAAAATACAAAAACAATTCAATTTTAGGCTTATATACTCTAATTTTCACGAAAGGTCCACTTATCAACATTTGATGGCGAACCGTCATTAAATATATTTTTGGTCACTCTTATACATTCTATTGGACCAAATAAAACTCTTCTTTATAATCGGGACATCAAATTTTAATTTGTGTAATTTTTTGGTATTTTTCCGATAAAGTTCATTTTTTTAATGAATAGTGAAAAATGTTGTATTTTAATTCAAAATTTTTTTAATCTAATTTATTAAGATGATTAGATAATCTTTTGAAGTGGTTTTAAAGTGAAATTAGAATATATTTTTACTATTTAATCCAATAGTGGTCGTTGGAATTAATTTCTCTTTGAAATTGGACTTAAACTAGTGTCAATCTTTTGATACTTATTGTTTCATAAAAACACGCTATTTGCTCTGACAGCGGGAATTGATTATCAAATTAATTAATTCAACTTATATGTTTTTATTTTTGTAAAATATACATCATTTTTGAATTTGGAATATCAAATATAGCTTAGGGTAAATTTTCGGTATTTTTCTGAAAAACTTCAATTTTTGATGAATAGTGAAACCACTAAGTGGTACTTAAAAAACTAATTTTTCATTTAAATGAAATTTTACCTCCATTGTGTTTTTTATTTCAAAAATCCGACTTACATGGTTGTCATTAAGAAGTAAAATGTGGTTCAATGGGATTAAAATAATTTTTTTGGTGAATAGTAACTTTTATGTTTTTAATCGCGATTAGAGGTAATTAGTGTAGTTTAAGGTAAAAATAATGTTTTAATAATATGAGATGAGCTTGACACATGTCCTAACCTCATTGGATGTGTCATGGATGACCAAGAAAATCCATGGGTCAACTTGGAGACCCCATGGAGCCACTTTGGTTGGGAAATGACATAAATAACTTTTTATTTAATGTTAAAGTAAAAATGACACAAACATGAGATGTTTTACTAAACCAATTTTTACATGGGGTTATACAAGTACGATTTTTGACTATAAATATTCATTGGAAAGATAAAAGGATTTCATACATCATAGTAGTTTTTTTATAATTTTTATACATTAAATAAATTAAATTAGTTATGACACCATGATGATGCAGCGATTACCTCATTATTTAACGAATTAAATAAAATGGAAAGATAATGTAAAATCTAGGACCTAAAAATGTCAAAAACCTATTGTATGGCTGGATTTAGAACCCTTATCACCTTATCCTCGAAACACATCAATGTGGGACCATTAAAATCCGAATCGCATTCTATAATAAAGTAACATTTCCTTACTTTCCAAGAGTGCCCCTCCTCTCCTCTTATAAAAGGCCCCCACCTCTACCACCTTACCCACACTTCAAAAGCCTTTGGCTCGGCCAAACCCTGCCCATTTTGTCTCTCAACATCGCTCTATTACTCCTTTAAGCCTCACTTTGGGAAGAAGTTTTCCCAAGGAAGCCTTTAAGCTCAAACCAAAGAGAGTTACCCGATTTTAAGGTAATGTCTTCACTTGAGTCCTTTTGTTTTATTTTGCTTCTCCAACCCACTAAACTCTTTTTATTCATTTATTTTGTAACAAATCCAGTATCTTCAATATACTAGGATGTTTTTATAAGAAGTATTCGAGCTACACTTACACACACCTACATATAATGGTTAAAGGACATACTGTTTCCGTGGATGGAGAATTTCTGCCTCCCGAAACGATGATTGTTCAACATTATTTTAACACCTTAAAAGGTGGACATTAAGATGACACTATACTTATATATGATATATAATATGTTTATTTTTTCCTTAAGCTTCTGTATTTTTCATTTTGGGCATACCTTTATGGTTTCCATTATGGGTAAATTCGATATCTTTATTTAAGGAAGTGTGGACTACCGCCCCCTCAAAGTGATTTGATTTCGTTAATGCCATATGTGGGATGTATAAAGGATTTAATTAATGGTATTAGATATGATATTATACTGGAATTATAATATACCTTTATATCATTATGATTCCATTCCATAAAAATATGAAATAGAAATGAAAGTAGCTTTCATGCGTACGTACGGCTTACCGTCTCCATGAACGGTGCATTTCATTTCTTACCTCTAAATGATTATGTAATATTATAAATTCATGTATATACTGTATATATATGATATCTAAATCATGAATATAATTCTTGATATAATGGATATTTTACCACATGAACAATTTGTAATTATAAAGAGTTCATTTTTGACTCAAGTACCAAGGATTGACAAAACGACCATTTTTAACTTAAATAATTACATAGTGTTCATAACCTGGTAATAAGTGATATAAAAGGAATAATGAACTTGAAAAAGGTTCTTAATAAAGTAGAAATTAACTCGACTTTATTATTCAGGAGGTTAAAGAACGATCGAGTCAAGTCGGACCCGAGGTAAGGGACTTCGTCTCAATATGCTTTCATTGAGGCATATTTCATTTTATACACAACTTTATTTAATACGGTGTATAAACCCCTTTGAATTATACTTTTATAAAAAAGTAATCTTTTTCTACGAATCATTTTACTAAATGACAAAAAGGAATGTTTTCTTTTTTAATGTACGTGATGACAACGACCTTTTCCGCCACCGTGAGTATTATTTGGTCTTTGGCTTCCTCAACAAGCCGAAATGTTTTTTTTAAAATGAAATAAATACCATATACTCTTTTATGTATTTATTGTATTGAAAATGGTTTTTATAATGGATTTGTTATATCAATATGTTTATGTGATATATTTTGATGGGAATGTGGAAATGTTTTCTTTCCATTATGTTTATTTTATGTCTTATTATTTTATAATGGTACTTGGACATTTTACGGGTGGTTATGTGATAAACCATATGACGGGTGGTGCTGGGAATACCAGGACGGGTGGTTACGTTATAACCTCCAATGCATTGGGTATGAAAGTCGGCCGTATGGCTATTCCATTAAGTATGTGTGGAAGTCGGCCGTATGGCTATTCCATTAAGTGATATGTGTGTAATTCGATCATATGGTTATTCCACTTAAGTATGTTTATGTCCCAAGTTTCCTTTATATGTTATGTGTTATTTATATGGGTTTTATGGAAATCTTTGGTTAAAAAAGGGTAAGTAATGATATTTTATTCAGTAAATATTTTTTACTACTTCATGAAGGTGAAGGTATTACTTTGATAAAGTATACATGGTTTACTTGATGTTTGAAAAACTAACAGTTTTCATTCTTTGTGTATCCCTTACTGAGCTTTTTATTCTCACCCCATGTTTTTTTGAAATGTTTTTCAGAGGACTTAATGTGGATTTGGGTCAAGGATGGGATCAAGGGAAAGTTATGCTATCTAAAACATGGAACTAAACATGTTTCTTTTTAAGAGTTTTTATTTTATGGAAACTTAGTAGAAGTGTCTACTTTGTAATCTTTTGAGATGTAATAGTTATGTCCTAATTCTCTAAAACTCTAAACCTGAAAAGATCCTCAATGTGAATTATTCATTTAATTAAATATTAAGTAAGGTTTAAGTCCGGGGCCTTATGATATTTGTTCCTATTTTCATTCTTTCCCTTATATGGAGTTTTAAACCCCTTGTGATCCCTTAAAGAAGTAATATTGTAAAATTGAGATTATTCATATATATATTTTTTGAAATACTTTCAGTTATAGGTTTATATTATATTCTTACTCATGATTACCTTTTATTTTTTTTGATTATTAAAATTATAACATAACAATCAAAGTAAAATGAAGCATCATGTGTTTATACATAAAATATATTGTGTGATAATTTTTATCATTTTGTTTCTTGTTTAACATTTCCTTATATAAATAAACCTAGACAACACATCAAGTACCTCATTTTTTACCTTGATGATTTTGGTTTATAAAGTCAGACACAAATCAATCGATCATCAGTGGTAGATGGAGAATCACTTTACGCTTCCAACAAAACCCTAAAAGGCATCCTAATAATAACTCACTTAACAATCTGATTTTAGAATTTAAAAATCAAGAATGAAAAGATTTATCCCTTTTCTTTAAAGTGATGATGTAGTGTTATCAAGAATAATACTCAAGGTGATCACACTTTCAGAAAATATTTAAATTTAAACCTTTTAATTTCCCACTTCTTAATTATTGCATGATCCTAAATCCTCATTTCTCAAAACCCCCCTATATTTTATATAATTAAAAAAATATTTTAATATTTCTGATCTAACACTTCATCCAAATATTACCTTGGGTTTCCATTATACTATATAAATTTTAGTTAAAATTAATAACTAATCTAAATCAATTGATAATGTGACTAGGATGCATGTTTAATTTTACCTGAACCATGATTATTTTTTTTGGTCTATTTTATTTTATTTTTTATTCTAAATATCTATAACAAGTACTATTAAATCTTGGTTAGGGTTTTTAAGATTGAAATGTTTCTCTAAACAATGTTGATACAGGAAGTTAATATTTACCATTTTGGTAGGTCTGATTTTGATTTATAGAATATGAAAAATGAGAATTATTTGTACTAAAAAATATTTTTATATTGAGGGAAAATCCAAAATTGACGTTGAATGATGATCGAGCATTACTATATCAATAAACTAAGAGTGTCATACAACTAACCTAAGAAAAGTTATCACTTAAGATAATCAAGATTAAGTAATGGATCCACATTGAGTTATTCATAATAATATTGTTTGAGACCAGACATGGAGGGTCTGATGATAGTAGAGCTGATGACCGTTGAGTTAATGATCAAATATTCTATGAAGGTGGAGCCAATGATAATGGAGTGTCCATGTTTAAAAAAAAGGTGATTATTGTTCAGATTTTGTTTTAAAATATGACTATCGGGAAAAATGATGACATTTAATAGAGAGTGAATAAATTATTTAACATGTTAAATGGAGAGATGAAATTTTTTATTTTAATTATTAGAGAGAAAAACCTATAAATGGGTCTTTATTGTGTTTATCAATTATAAAGGGGAACATATCCTTTCAGGAGAAACTAAAGAAGGGGGTTGTCATTGTAACAACCCATGTAATGTTAGGATAAGTAATTTTAATATTCTATTTAATTATATTTTTTATATTTATATTAATTATAATAATATTTGGTAATTTTTTAGTAAAAAATGAAAAAATCATTATTTCTAAACAAATTGGGTTTTCATGTATTATATGGTTTTATTTAAAAGATTTATTTTAAAATTATGGAATTTTAATTTCAAAAAATGAACTAAATTTTTTAATTCATCATGTTAGAATTTTCTTATGATGGATTTTTGAGATTTATTTGAAAAAGTTGATTTTTCAATGAATAGTGAACAATACAGATTTTTATTGAAAACTGAATTTTTCTTTCAAGAATTTTAAAATTAAATTTCTATTTTAGATTAATTTTAAAATTTAATTAGTTATTTTTTATCAAACATGATACAATTATGGTTTTTATAGTATATGTTATACTTGAATCTTGTATAAAAACATTTTTATACTTACAATGGTATTTTTTTGAAAAACCCTTTTACATAAAATTTTATAGGTTTAATTTCAAATTATATTATTACAATTATATAAATTAAATATTTAAAAATGGGTTCCATATTTTTAATCACAAGGTCTAAATTTTTTGAATAGATCCCTTTTTTCATTATGAATAGTAACCATAGTAAATTTTTGTTGCCAGAGTGAAGGTAAGATGTATTAATTAAAGTTAAAACTAATGTGATAAAGCTTAAAATTCAATAAAACACTTTATTTATTTATTTATATGAGTATGTTTCATCCATAATCATCCAAAATTTGAAAATATGACCATTTTTTACTTTTATCTTTGGTTTTGACCTTTAAATTACTTTAAGTAAAGAAAAATACAAAATGTCACTCTCTTTCATTTAAATATATGTAAAAATTTTTATAGGGATAAAAAGATGTTATATTAATTTTTAAATATTTATTTGAAATATGGATGATTTTTTATCATGTTATTTTTTTTTAATTTTTATTTATGAAATAATTACCTTAAATGGTTACGCAACATCGATGCAATGCTTGTGAAAGCTGTAATAAAATCAAGTAAATGATTTCAAAAACTTTAAAATTAATATAGTTTTACATGATTTATAGTGTCTCAAAAATTTTATAGATCAATATAACATGTTAGGAATTTTTTTAATGTCTATATTCTAATTTATTTACTATATTGATGTCCTTAAAGTCAGATTAAATGAATAATTCCAAAAATGACATTAATGATATTTCATAATAAACAATATTTTATTAAATAATTTATAATTCATAAAAATATTATCTTTATACAAGTTAATTCTATATGGTTGATAATATTAACCATGTTATATTTATATGCCAATTTTCATTTTTTAGTTACTTTTTGGGCTCCTATAGTGCAAAAGAATTTGATACCATGGTAATCGTTAAACGAGTTAATGGTTGTTTAAAACAAAGAGATAAGGGTAAAAAAAATCAAATAAAATTGTAATTTTTTTAATGACATTATATTGACTCATAATCATCCTATATTTTAAATATATCATTTTGTTACATTTTTTATAAAAAAAATAATTTATATTAATTTAATACTTTAAGTAATTCCAATAGTGCCCCTCCCCTTGCTTATAAAAGGTCTCCCCTATCTTCTCTTTATCACAAATTTTTATCACTTTATCTCATCCAATCACTAACCAAATACCATAATTACATCCATAAACACATATTATAGTCCCAAGTTTGATAAAAAACAAACCTATGAAGGTTTTAGTTACAAACCAAAAGAGGTTGTCTAAAGAAGAGGTATAGTTCCTAAGTGAGTGTTTTTGTTTTATTTCTTCTTCTATCACAATAAAATATTATTCAACCATTATGGAATAATAAAAAAAAATATTTTATATAGTGAGATTTTATTATGTTAATGGAATAACCTATATCTATAACCTCTTCCATCGAATGGGAGATTAAACCATCATTTGTGTGTACGGTGGACTACCGCCTCACAAACTGATGTAATTTGACTCACATCACTGCCTCCCATGAATGGTTATAATGATGTATTTAATATATATATATATATATATATTATATTTATGATATATTTATCATTATTTAAATATTTTATATCATCTATTTCCTCATCTTTCCATCCATTGAAAAATGATAATGCCATTCATGTGTACGTTTGGATTACCACATCTATGAAGTGATGTGAATATTTTTTCATCACTGAATCACATAGATGGTATATATATGTGTATTTAAAATTATAATATGATATTAATGATATAATAATAATTATGGAAATATAAAATCATACCTTATTTATCTCATTCTATTTGAAAAATGAAAACGTTACTTACGAGTATGTACGATTACCGTCTCCATGATTATATCATAGTTTATTTTTTAAAAAACTATTCCATGAATGGTTTTTAAAGTAAAATTTATATATAAAATTATAATTATTTCATTATTATAATTATTTATATTATGTAATAATTACTTCTCTAACCACATTACACCTACTAAAGTCTTTTTGGGCATATGAGCTGAATATCATCAAAACATATAACATGAAAGATTAAGTAATTTATTATAAAATGGTAGTAAAATAAACAAAATAATGAACTTGAAAATTATTCTTAATAAATTAAATAATTAAAATAATTATACTATTAATTAATATAATGAATTCACAAGATGATTTGGACTGAGGGTAAGAGACATTTCACCTTAATAACCTTGTTTTAAATGTTTTAAAATTTTATTTTCTAAATATTTTTCTTCCATGTACATATTCTTAAATATTTTTTTGGTTTAATTTTTTTGTAAATAAATAAATTATAAAGTTCATTTTATGTCACTTTTTACTTTATTTCAATGGTTTTTAAAAGAAATATTTATACATATTTTATACAAATTTTTTTAACAAAAAGGAAAAAAGAATGTTCTATTTTTAACATATATGACATCAATAGTTTTTCCCATCATAATAAAAATTATTTGATGTTTGAATTAATTTAGAAACTTTCATTTATTATTTAAATAAAAAATATCCTTCCCTTTGTTCTAAGAATTTTAAAAAATAGTTGGATTGATTATTTCAATATCCATAAATTTTTTTCTTATGGGTGCAAGGAATGTTTTTATAAATATGATGGTTGAACTACAATATTTCATGTATTATGATTATTTTATGGTTCGTGGGATTTTTTATGATGATGGGTGAGAATTATATAGATTATGATAATGGGTGATCATGATATAGATCATGGCAGTGGGTGAGTCCCATATTTCTCTCCAATTTGTTATGTAAAGGGACTGTAGAGACCCCAAAGCATGAGGTACATGGACATTACATTACTTTTGTATAATACTTAATACATAACAAAAACCAACACTCAATGATCGTTATAGTTTACAGTCTTTGGAAACTCAGAACATAATCTTCTAATCATGGTGAAAGATCTTCAACATCTCTCAAAAAGATCTTCCCCTTTTGTTTTCATAACTAAAAACTTTTTTTATATTCTGGGGAAAAGAAAACATAAAAAGGGTGAGCTCAAATGCATAGTAAGATTAAACATAGATAACATTAAGCAATCCATAAACATTTGAATGCAAAAATGTGAACATAAAATCTAAACATCAAAATATTAAGCAAAGACATAAATCTTGGAAGTATGTAAGGCATATATCATAAAGGAGTATCAATCATAATAAAATAGCATGGGAATAAAACATTTAATTGTGGAAAACCATTAATCATATGATATGATTTCCATAGTATCCAAGGCATTGTTGCCAAGACCATCTTAGTGGACAAAGTCCCTTTCTGAATCAAGTTCACTCCTCATTCCAGTCCTGTAACACTGAATCATATTAACATACCGTTCCAACCATGTCTATATCATGAGATATAAATATTTACCCAATGCATTCGAGGAGAGATATAGGTCCCACCCATCTCATAATGAAATCATTCTTACTCGTGCCACAAAATAAATATACATCATTCATAATAACCGAACGAATAAAATGGGTTTCATAAACATCATCCCATCATAATGTAATCCATATAAAACAAATGGATATCATTTCATCATAAGAAGAATCAGACTATATAAATAATAGATATATTATACTTGAAACATAAACAAGCTAAATAATGTCATCTTGGATGGAAAAATTGTTTTGACAAAACACTTGAAATGAATTCTTGAGTAAAATATCCTTTATCCTTAAAAATAATTTTCTTTTCAAAAAATGCCACACAATTTTAAAAGAAAAGGATTTTATTGAAAATAACCATGAAAAATTGTAGATGAATCTTCTTCAAAATTAGGCAATATAAAACCGTAAAAATCTGTTCAAGCTGTATAAGTTAAAAGAACATTATCCTCATACTTTTGTCGAAAAAGTCAAAAAGTACCTCGTATGGTTAACGAAAGAAATATTCCTTCCATACGATGTGGTAAAAGTAAAAAAGGGTAAAAATTACTTTAAACATATATGGAAGAAAATTAAACATTTTATGAAAACATTTTGAGAACATATGGACATGGATGATAAACATAACCCCAGTAAATACTTACGAATAAACAATCTCAGATAAGAATGAGATTGGAATAATTATCCCTTACCTTATGTTCGATATGCATCATATGTATCCTAAACTCCTGTATAATGATTTAAATAATGTCATTGACTTATTAAAGAATCAAATTCTTTGTTATGATATCATATATGGTTCACTTATGACTTTATATTACCCGTTCTTTTGTAAATTCCATGTTAAAGAAGCGTTTTGGGTAAAATCGTTTCATTTATCGTACGTGTTTCAACATGTTGTTATTGATATTATTACTTATATCCTAATTTAAATAATTAAATAATGTAAAACATGATTTATATATAATATATATTCATCATATAAATATATATTATAGATCGATAAATGGAATGAAATATACCGTTCATGGAGACGGTAGGTCGTACGTACGCATGAACGCTGTTTTTGTTTCCTTATTGAATTAAATGGAATTAAGTAAATGAAACATATATGTACATAGCTCCAATATCATTATTATGTAATATCTTTAATAATCATTTATTATATATACTTTATAATCATACTTGAATGGTTAATCATGGAAAATGAATCTCATCGCGTTCGTGGAGACGGTAGTCTGTATGTACGCACGAGCGATGATATCATTCCCATGATTGTGGAATTTTATTGAAGTGTATGTATAATATTTCAGAATCAATATAACATTAAAATAATATATATATATATATATATATTTATTTACACCATTATACCTATCCAATTATGGTGGTGGTGGAAAACAGATTACACCACGACATGGAGACGGTATTCCGTACGTACGCACGCGCGGTGATTTCATTTCCCGTTGGATGGATAAAAGGTGAAATGAGGTTGTTTCATATTTATAATAACATATCATTATATTAGTGATACTTATGTTATTAATTTTTGATGAAACAAATAAATAAGAACAACAAGAAGAAGAAATAAATTGGAAATAATCGGCAAAGGATATTACCTCTTCTTTGACGCGCCTCTTCTTAACCTCCTCTTAAGGCACTAGAGTTTGTCTTTTGAGGAGACCAGAACCTCTATAATGTTTCTATGGAAGTGGATAAGTTATATTTTTAGGGTTTGGATGAGTTTGAAGGCTCAAAATTGTGTAAAGAGAAGAGGGAGGAGGTTCCCTTTTATAAGGGAGGAGAGGGGCACCTTAGGAAAAACATAAAATATTATTTTATAATAAAGTCATATTAAGTTTATAATAGCTCAAAATTGATTTATTTATAAGATAAAGTGGGTATGGGTCTAAATAATCCCAACCAATAGGTTTTAGAAAAGTTTATGTTACTATTTTAACCATATCATTTAGATTTAACTCTAAGTTAAATAATTAAACGTTTACCGTGTCTTCTTGTTTTCTTACACTACATGGTTAATAAACTTACTATAACAAGCCAAACGAACCCCAAGTGGTTAATTATTAATATATATAACATTATCTAAGTCATTTTGCTGAAACGTAGATTTTTAAGAATAGAATAACAATTAATAATATAATATTTGTTTTTAAAAATATTTTATCTCAATTTTGACACTATTTGGTAATTGATTTTTGTGAAAATCATAACAACATGATTAGTTCGAAAAAAGTTAATTACATCAATAATAACATTTCATATTAACCTATAAAATTTAGTAATTCATAAAAAGTCTCAAATTACAATTATTTTGGTATTTATAACATCAATTATGTTAATATTTCATTAATAAGGCAATTACTGCATCATCATTGTTTCATAAATAAATTGAATTATTTAATGTATAAAAATTATAAATAAAGTACCATTATGTAGGAAATATTTTTATATTTATAATTAATATTTATATTCGAATTTATCTTATGTATAACCCTATATAAAAAACATTTTAGTTATTAAACATTGATTTTAACTCTTTTAACTCTTTTTTAAATAAAATAATAATAAGTGTCCTAATCTAATCCAAGTGGACCTAAAGGGTAATATTTTATTCCTAAGGTTGTTTTTGGTAGAATTAAACTTATCCAATAGAATTAGGACATGTTTTAGGGTAATAATAATATCATTTTTACCCTTAATTACCCTATTTACTTTTAACCGTGGTAAATAAATGTAAAACGTTACTATTCACCAAAAATTTTTTATCTTATTGAACCACATTTTACTCCTTGATGTTAAACGTATCTCTAGGATTTTAGAAATTCTACTCATAGAAGCGGTAAAATTATGTTTTGTGTAAATTTTCAAATTCTCCTAGGAGGTGAGTAAAAGACGGTGAAAAGTTCAATAACATTTTTATATATCTAAAATTATTATAAAATGACTCCAATTAAATACATTGAAATTATATAAGTATTATGTATCTATCTTTTCATAAAATAAATTTAAATAAAATAAATGATTATTTAAATAAAAAGTCGGTTTTAACTAATAACTTAGTGATTTCACTATTCATCAAAAATTGAAAGTTTTCAGAAAAATACCAAAATTTCACCCTAGGATAATTTTGATATTCCAAATCCAAAAATGAAGTCCATTTTTAAAGATAAAATTTATAAAATTTCAAAAAGTGGGTATTACTATTCATAATGGCTAGTTCATATAATATTTTAATAACATATCTTTGTTTAGTGAAACTCGGTATTGCGTACAACACACGCTATCATGGAAGGTCGTGATTGTGTGTAATGTAAGCCAAGTCAGGGTTGCGTGTAGTGCAAGTTTCATTTGTTTTTGCATATAATAGAATCCAACCATATTTCATTTATACATTTAATATATATATATATATACACTCAATGTTGCGTAGAAGAACTTCTATCAAACGATCTTGAAATTGTGTATAACACGATCCAAGAATAGTGTTGCGTATACTGCAATCTAATAGAGTGTTGCGTATAGCACAAGATGATATTGGTGTAACACTAAACACAATACATCAAATAAATTAAAAAGAATACTTCTCATAAAATCTTGGGGTGTTACATTCTACCCCCCTTAAAATGAATTTTTCCCTCAAAATTCATCGGGGTTATAAATCATTTACTACTTGAAAGTTTCTTTCATAGAAACCCACATCATAAAAAAGAATACTAAAACTTAATTTAAAAAACTAATGTATTAAATGTAACGGTTACCCAAATTAACTTATCCCTAGGTTTCCACATAGGATAACATATGTGAAAATATGGACATGGAAGAGAAATATAATCGTCAAGTTCTGATGGAGAGTGGTAGAGAACATGACTATGAAAAATCCAACAATCACAAAGCCATAAATTTGTGATGATCTAAGGTAACATCTGATTCATCAAATATGAGAGTACTAGGACAAAATTTTTCGTTTTCAATATCATTTCCCTAATGTTGATGAATTTTTACATAAGGAGAAATACTTACTTGATTTCAGTGTAATATCTTCGTTGGTCATTCCATGAACAATTTCCACTTCATCTCTATTTAAAGTAATGAAGTTTAATTTGTCATTCATGAAGTGTTAGAAGATCATGCAATAGAATGATAATTCATCCCATCTGTTTCTATCACAAAAAGGTTAGAATAAGTTATTAAATATACATAAGTCTATCTATGGTGAAATTAATCGTATATGATTCCAAAAATGGACTTATACTTAATCAATTATACCGCTTAATAAAAGAAAACTAGTTTCTACTAACCAGGGACTTTCTGTAGGACAGTGGTAGGTAATAAAGGCATGTCGCACTTTGGTTGTGGGTTCGATTCTTGCAACCTTGTCTGACGTGATGGGTTGTCACCCGTCTTGCAGGTTACCCCTTTTTCTAAAACTACACTATTATAACATTCCATAAATAATATCAAAAAAAGGTTTTATCCTTAAACAATACTATCTTATGTCCAATATAATCCATTCCAATCTTTAGGCTTATCCAAAATGTATATGTCCAATCTCATTGTATGAAGAAAAACGATTACATGAAATGTCACATAACAAGCACGTGAATACCATCATTTATCCCCCATATATCATAAGATATATCTTGTTGGTCACATTCCAAACATGTGAATACCTTAATCATGTATTCTCTTGAAAAATGAATACCCATTGAACCTTAGTGAAAAAATGAATGCTGTCAAAATATAACTCTTTCCACATACCAAAATCCCAAAATTTCTATATACTCAAACCATGATATAACTTTGTCCTTATATCAGTCATGAGCTCATTCCATTTTCTCTTTATCCATTCATTATGCGCATATCAGGTGCTTTCCAAAAATATCTGAATAACCTTTCATGGTTACCGGTACCACTCAACATATAATTTCAAAAACATAAGGAAAAAACAATAGTGTAACAATCCTTAGATGTCTCTTTATTTTATAGTATCATGAGATTACTTATACAACATTACTCTTGATAAACATGTAATCATTCCACTACCTTCTTAAACCACTAACCGATCTTGAACAATTCTTTCATCTCACGTATCATTTGTAGTCTCTTCATCATCATCAACATAAATACTACCCATATGACCATGCTGATTCTCTTCATAAGACTTTCCTTTAGGGCATTGGTTTGCATAATGCCCGTACATTCCACATTTAAAACATTTAACCGTTGTTGATGTCTTAGCAATACCATTATCCTTGTCCATGGTGTTAACCGAAACTTTTCCTTTACAATTACTGTCTTTGTGTCCTTATTTTCCACACCCAAAGAATATTCTAGTTCCTTTCAAACATACTCCCTGATGCCTCTTCCCAAATGATTTACATGAGGTAAATTGAACTTTCTTTCCTCTATGATCATCATGAAACTCCATCTTTCTCTTATTAGCTAAGTCATGAAACTTACCAAAGTTGAGATTATTGATCATATTATGGGATTTATGATTAGACATAATAATGATATGTGGACCACAAGATCCAATTTCATTTGGTTGCTGATAAATAATATCATTCCATTGTCCATCATATCTTCTATTATCGTGAATCTTCCTACTTCCAGCCATTTTCTAAAACCCAAAAAAAAAAATAGTGTGAGAGGAAAAAATCATAATCAAGGGGGTGTAACTTAAATATCTAACATATTAGGTTTAAATATAATATCATTACCGTAATTATAGGACTATAACCTATTCTTATAATTATCCTTAGAGACATCCCTAGATATACCTTAGAAATATCTCTAGAGATTTCACTAAAGTTTTCGCATCCTAGTTTCCAAAGGTTGACTAAACCTTTCCTATGATAACAACTGTAGAGACCCCAAATCTTGATGTACATGGACATTACATTACTTTTTTAGAATACTTAATACATAACAAAAACTAACACTCAAGGATCGTAATAGTTTAGTGTCTTTGGAAAATCAGAACATAATCTTCTAATCATGGTGAAAGATCTTCAACATCTCCCATAAAGATCTTCCCCTTAGTTTTTCTTACCTAAAACCTTTCTTTATATCCTGGGGAAAAGAAAACATAAAAATGGTGAGCTCAAATTCTCAGTAATGGTAAACATAGATAACATTAAACAATCCATAAACATTTAAATGAAAAAACTTGAACATAAATTCTAAACATAAAAATCTTAAGCAAAGACATAAATCTTTGTAGTATGTAAGGCATATATCATAAAGGAACATAAATAATGATAAAATAGCATGGGAATAAAACATTTAATTGTGTAAAACCATTAAGAACATGATATGATTTCCATAGTAGCCAAGGAACTGCTTCCAAGACTATCTTAGTGGACAAAGTCCCGTTCTGAATCGAGTTCACTCCTCATTCCAGTCTTATAACACTAAATCGGATTAAATTACCATTCCATCCATGTCTATCTCATGAGATATAAATCTTTACCCAATGAATTTTAGGTAGATATAGGTCCCACCCATCTCATAACGAAATCATTCTTACTTGTGCCATAAAATAAACATACATCATTAATAATAACCCAACGAATAAAATGAGTTTCATAAACATCATCCCATCATAACGTAATCCATATAAAACAAATGGATATCATTTAATCATAAGAAGAATAAAACCATATAAATAATAGATACATTATACTTTAAATATAAACATGCTAAATAATGTCATCTTGGATGGAAAAATTGTTTTGATAAAACACTTGAAATGAATTCTTGAGGAAAATATCCTTTCTCCTTAAAAATCATTTTCTTTTCACAAAATGCCACACAATTTTAAAATAAAAGGACTTTATTGAAAATAACCATGAAAACTTGTAGATTAAGATTCTTGAAAATTAGGCGATATGAAACCATAAAAATCCATTCATTCCGTATAAGTTAAAAAAACATTATCCTCGTACTTTTGTTGGAAAAGTCAAAAAGTACCTCGTATGGTAAACAAAAGAGAGATTCCTTCCATACGATGTGGTAAAAGTATAAAAGGTTAAAAATGACTTTAACCATACATGGAAGAAAATTAAACTTTTTATGAAAAAATTTTGAGAACATATGTACATGTATGATAGACATAACCCCAGTAAATACTTACGAATAAACAATCTCGGATAAGAATGAGATTGGAATAATTATCCCTTACTTTATGTTCGATATGCTTCGTATGTATCTGAACCTCCTATATAATGATTTAAATAATTTCATTTACTTATTACAGAATCATATTCATTGTTATGATATCATATATGGTTCACTTATGACTTTATATTATCCGTTCTTTTGTAAATTCCATGTTAAAGCAGCGTTTTGGGTAAAATCGTTTCATTTGTCGTACGTGTTTCGACATGTTGTTCTAGATATGATTACTTATATCCTGATTTAAATAATTCCAGAATGTAAAACATGATTTATATATAATATGTATTCATAATATAAATACATATTATAGATCGATAAATGGAATGAAATATACCATTCATGGAGACGGTAGGCCGTACATACTCATGAACGCTGTTTTCATTTCCTTATTTAATTAAATAGAATTAATTAAATGAAACATATATGTACATAAATCCAGTATCATTATTATGTAATATCTTTCATGATCATTTATTATATATACTTTATAATCATACTTGAATGGTTAATCCTGGAAAATGAATTTCATCGCGTTCCTGGAGACGGTAGTCCGTACGTACGCACTATCGATGATATCATTCCCATGATCGTGGAATTATATTGAAGTGTATGTATAATATTTCAGAATAAATATAACTTTACAATAATCATATATAGTTATTTATTTACACTATTATACCCATCCAAGTAAGGTGGTGGTGGAAAATAGATTACACCACAGTTTGGAGACAGTATTCCGTACATACGCACGCGCGGTGATTTCATTTCTGATTGGATGGATAGAAGGTGAAATGAGGTTGTTTCATATTTATAATAACATATCAGTATATTAGTGATACTGATAGTAATAATTTATGATGAAAAATAAATAAATAAGAAGAATTAGAAGGAGAAATAAATTGGAAAGAATCGGTAAAGGATATTACCTCTTCTTTGATGCACCTCTTCTTAACCTCCTCTTAAGGCACTAGAGTTGGCCTTTTTAGGAGACCAAAACCTCTATAATGTTTCTAGGGAAGTTTATAAGGGAAATGGCCAGGGTTTATCCGAGCTTAAAGGCTCAAAATTGTGTAAAGAGAAGAGGGATAAGGTGCCATTTTATAAGGGAGGAGAGGGGCACATTAGGAAAAACTTAAAATATTATTTTATAATAAAGTCATATTCGGTTTATAATAGATACAAATTGATTTATTTCGAATATAAAGTGGGGATGGGTCGAAATAATCTCAACCAATGGGTTTTATACAAGTTTAGGTTACTATTTAACCTTATCATTTAGATTTAACTCTAAGTTAAATAATTTAACTTTTACCGTGTTATCTTGTTTTCTTACACTATATGGTTAATAAACTTACTATAAAAAGATAAAAGAACCCCAAGTGGTTAATTATTAATATATATAACCTTATATAAGTCATTTGGCCGAACTTTAGATTTTTAGGAATAGAATAACAATTAATAATATAATATTTTTTTAAAAACTATTTTATTTCAATTTTGACACTATTTGGTAATTGATTTTTGTGAAAATCATAACAACATGATTAGTTATAAAAAAGTTAATTAAATCAATAATAACATGTCATATTAACATATAAGATTATTTTAATTCATAAAAAGTCTCAAATTACATTTATTTGGGTATTTATAACATTAATTATGTTAATATTTCGTTAATAAGGTAATTAATGCATCATCATTGTGTCATAAATAAATTAAATTATTTAATGTCTAAAAATTATAAATAAAATATATTTTTGTAGGAAATATTTTTATCTTTATAAATTATATTTATAGTCGAATTTATATTATGTATAAACCTATATTAAAAATGTTTTAGTTATTAAAATTTGATTTTAACTCTTTTAACTCTTCTTTAAATAAAATAATAATAAGTGTCCTAATCTAATCCAAGAAGACCTAAAGGGTAATATTTTATTCCTAAGGTTGTTTTCGGTCGAATTACACTTATCCAATAGAATTAGGATATGTGTTAGGGTAATAATAATATCATTTTACCCTTAATTACCCTATTTACTTTTAACCGTGGTAAATAAAAGTAAAAAGTTACTATTCACCAAAAATTATTTTTATCTTATTGAACCACATTTTACTCCTTTATTTTAACCATATCTCTCAGATTTTCAAAATTCCACTCACAGAAGCGGTAAAAATATGTTTTGTGTAAATTTTCAAATTCTCATAGGAGGTGGTCAAAAGATGGTGAAAAGTTCAATAAAATTTTTATATATCTAAAATTATTATAAAAGGAATCCAATGAATTACATTGAACTTATATAAGTATTATGTATCTATTTTTTCATAAAATAAATTTAAATAAAATAAATGATTATTTAAATAAAAATTCGGTTTTAACTAATAACTTAGTGATTTCACTATTCATCAAAAATTGAAAGTTTTCAGAAAAATACCAAAATTTCACCCTAGGCTAATTTTGATATTCTGAATCCAAAAATGAAGTCCATTTTGAAAGATAAAATTTATAAAATTTCAAAAAGTGGGTATTACTATTCATAATGGCTAGTTCATATAATATTTTAATAACATATCTTTGTTTAGTGAAACTTGGTATTGCGTACAACACACGCTATCGTGGGAGGTCGCGATTGCGTGTAATGCAAGCCAATTCAGGGTTGCGCGTAGTGAAAGATTCGTTTGTTGTTGCGTATAATAGAATCCAACCATATTTCATTTTTACATTGAATATATATATATATACACTTAATGTTTCATAGAATAACTTCAATCAAACAATCTTGAAATTGTGTATAACACGATCCAAGAATAGTGTTACGTATACTACAAGCTAATACGGTGTTGTGTATAGTGCAAGATAATCTTGGTGTAGCGTACAACATAGGACATCAAATAAATTAAAAAGAATACTTCTCATAAAATCCCGGGGTGTTACAGGGAAAAAGTTAACTGGTTAGGTTTCTTATAAGAGAGTATTGGAATTTATTTGGTAGGTTATTCTATTTGTAAGTGTAATTTTAAAAGTGATATGAAAATGGGGTACCAATTTACTAACATGATTAATTTATGATTTATATGGATTTTCATGGAAATTTTATGATTTCACAAGTTAAAATAACGAGCTTAAGTCTTAAAGGAAGTTTATGTTACTTTATCAGGGTGAAATGTATAAAATTATTACGTATATACAACCTCAGAGAGCCTCTGTAACTGGACTCCATCCTGGAGTGCCTCTAATAACCGGACACTAACCCGGAGTGCCTCTAATAACCGGACACCAACCCGGAGTGCCTATAATAACCGGACACCAATCCGGAGTGCCTCTAATAACCAGACACCAACCCGGAGGGTTTACTTTTACTGGTCCCCAACCCGGAACATACTATTCCAACACATTTATCTTAAGAAGAGGATGAAATATAACATAAACATTTGTATTAAAACTAACATACAAAATGTCAAAATTTTAATCATAAACCATTAATGGAATAAAAATAACTCATCCATAGTCAAAAATGTCTAAAAACCTTAAATACAATATGGATGATTTGTATCATAATAAATCAACTTGAAACAACTATAAAATTTATCAAAGGATGTTGACATAGATGAAATCAATACTATTTGAGAGAAATATATCTTTTTTTGAAATCATTTAAATGTCGCATAATTATGGAGAAAACCTTTATCTTGAAAATATCTTTATAAGATTGTGAAGGAAGCTTCAAAGGTGTAATAACGATGGAGAATAACCACACCTGCCGTATAAGTTAAAAAAAGACATTCTTACCTTAATTTTGTCAAAAGGTTAAAAAGGACCTTGTTTGGAAAACGACGGAAAGATTCCTTTATAAACCTCTTATAAAAAGTCAAAAAAGGGTATAAATGTCTTTAACCCATATTCTTGTAAATAGTAAAAATGTTTTTAAATACATTTTTAAGAAACATGGATGAGGATGATAAAGAGATCCCAGTAGATTATTACGTATATACAACCTCAGATAATGAAGAGATTGCGAAATAAACCCTTACCATTTTGGTAACTTATGAAACGTACAACCCATGAAAGAGGTATCATACAATGAATATGTAAATACACATAAACTAAAGTGTATTACACAAAGAATATAATTATGGGCAGTACATAGACTACACAAAATGTAATAGTGGCAATATGACATGAATCTCACGAGAATAAGGAGGGAGATGAAAAACCCTTACCTTGAACTTTCCTTTAGTCGAGGGTACATTTAACCTCCTGTACGAAGATCGTAGTATGTTATTAAATTATAACAGAACCATGTTAATATTTATGATATCATACATGATTCATTTATGACTTTATAATACCCATTTAATAATAATTTCCATGTTAAGTTAACATTTCAGGTAATAATCACTTTCTTAATCGTACGTGTTTTAACTTGTCACTCTTGGTTGTATCACTTAGATCATGATTTAAATACTTCCAGAATATAAAACATGATAAATATATCATATATATTTAGAATATAAATATGTATAATAGATATATATATTAAATGGAAAACACCGTTTATGGAGATGGTAGTCCGTACGTACGCACGAGAAAAAATATCATTCTTTTGATATTAAAATAATATATAATTGGATGGTATATCATATATACAGAATCATTATCATGTTATATTTATTATTTACATGAATTAAAAATCATTATTATACCTATCCAAATAATAATATATTGAATAACAATTACACCATGACGTGGAGACGGTAAGCCGTACGTACGCACATATGGTGACATGTCATTCAAAGGATGGATAGAATACTGAATATTGTTGTACCATATTTATAATAATATTACAATATATAGGAGATACTGGATTCATTATTTTAGAATGGGAAAAACAATGAAAGAAGAAGTGGAAGAAGAAAGGAACTTGAAAAAGGGTGGTGAAATCATTACCTCTTCTTTAGGTTCTTCCTTTTGATTTGATAAAAAGGGATCCTTAGGATGGATTTATGACTAAAGTAAGGTCTCTAGGATGAATTGAAGGATGTTGAGAGAGTATTTGGACAGGGTTTGGCTGAACCAAAAGGCTTTGAAGGTGTGAAGTTATGAGAAGGGGGAGTGCCCTTTTATAAGAGGGGCGAGGGGCACCATTGGAAAAGCTAGAAATATTAATTTATAATAAATTCATATTTGGTTTATAATGGCTCCAAAGTTGATTATTTAATTTTTAAGATGGGTATGGGTCGAAACACACTCAACCAATAGAATTTAGACAGGTTTGGGTTACTATATTAACCTTATCTTTAAGTATTAACTCTAAGTTAATTAGTTTCACTTTTACAATGTCTCTTTGTATTTATTTATTATATGGTTAATAAACTTACAATATACATCCCAGCGACCCCCAAGTGGTCCATTAATGATACAAATATCACGATATAAGTCTCTTGGAAGAACCTTATATTTTTAGGAATTTAATATCAATTAATAATATAATATTTGTTTTAAAAACTCTTTTATGTTAATTTTGAGACTATTCAATAATTGACTTTTGTAAAAATCATAACAGAATTATTAATTCGAAAAAAGTTAATTAAATCAATCCTAATATGTCATATTATCCTATAAAATTAGTTTAATTCATTAAAAGTCTCAAATTATATTTATTTGGGTATTTATAATATAAATTATTTTAATTTTTCACTATTATGGTAATTACTGCATCATCATTGTGTCATAAATAAATTTACTTATTTAATGTCTAAAAATTATACATAAAATACAATTATGTAGGAAATATTTTTATATTTCTAATGAATATTTATAGTAGAAAATCCAGAATATATAACCCTATGTCAAAATTGTTTTTCTAAAAGATATATGCTTGTGTCATTTTTGTATTCATTTTAACTTAATTAATATAAAGTGTCATTATCACTTACAAGTGGCTCCATGGGGTCCAAAAATCGACCCAAAGATGCCCATGGTCGGACATGTATCAACCAATAAGGTTAGGACAAGTTTTAAGGTAATTTGTTATTATTATAATATTATTTTTTAACCCTTATTTACAGGATTTACCCTTTAACCATGGTAAATAAAATATTTACCGAAGTAATTATTCAAAATGTCTAAAAATAAAAGTTACCTATTTACACAATTTGAACATCATGATTCCAAATATGGAATCCATTTTTCCAAATTCAAAACACAGAAGTGGCAGAAATTAATTTATGATTAATCCCGCTGTCAAAACAAAAAGCGTGTTTTTAAGATATAATAACTACCAAAAGGTTGATACTTGTTTATGTTCAGTTTAATTGTAAAATTATGTCAAATGACCAACATTGTATTAAATAATAAAAATATATTTTAAATATACTTTAAAACAACTCAAATTCATAATTTATCACTATTAATTATTTTGATTAAAAAAGATGTTTTTATTTAAAATTTAGTAATTTTCACTATTCATCAAAATATTAAAGTTATCCGAAAAGTACCAAAATTTCACCCTAGGCTAATTTTGATATTCTGAATCCAAAAATGAAGTCCATTTTGAGAGATAGAATTTATAAAATTTCAAAAAGTAGGTATTACTATTCATAACGGCTAGTTTGGTAAGTCATGGTGCGCTTTAACTCAGTGTTGCATGTAGTGCAAGTTAATGAATTATTTTGAAGAAATAACACACTATGAAATCTTGGGGTGTTACATTCTCCCCTCCTTCAATAATTTTCATCCTCTCAATTTGAAATTGTTCTTTGAAAATAAAAGGTTGAAAATAAAAAATATCATTGTGGGAAAACCCACATCGGAAATTGGTTTACTAAAATTTAGTCTTAATATGAGGAAAAGAGAAATGAAAGGGTCACCACCAAATTATGATCTTGACTAGGATAACATTGGTGGAAATTAGAGACATATAATTGGAGGAAAAATGTAAATATTTATTGGTAGTGATTGAGGTCATCAATCACAAACATGTTTAAAATTGAGGTCCTTAAATTCATCTATCTATGATGATTTAAAATACCATCAGTTAAACAAAACATAAGGTATTAGGATAACACATTCTTGACGTTTCAAAATATATTAGTTGAAATCCCACATCGAAAAATGAATTAATGAGGCCTCTATTTAAAATAAAAAGTGGAAAGTATGAAGATTACCAAAAATAACACATACTAGGGTTCCATGTAAGAAAATATGGATATGGAAGAGAAATATAACCATTAATTATCTGATGGAGAGTGGTAGAGAACATGGATATGAAAAGGCCAACGATCCCAAAGACATAAATTAGTGATGATTTAAGGTACCATCTAGGACAAAATTTTTGTTCTAAGTTCCTTTTCTTAATATTGAGGAATTTATTTATGAGATTGGCTAAGATCATAAGGAGATATACTTACTTTATAATTAGAGTTTTATCTATTAATAATTTTCTACCACAAACTAATCTTTCACCCCAAAACATAATACAACTCAAAAATACTCTATTTATCCTAATCGTATAGGGTTAAAAATTGAATTTATAATTCATCTACCAGATCTTTTAAAAAAACTACATTATTTAATCACGGAAATTACGTGGGCCAGTGGAGGTGATACACCCTTGTCGCCCTTTGGTTGTGGGTTCAAGTCTCTCGGCCTTGCCGAACACGACGGGTTGCCGCCCAACCTCCAGGTTGTCCTTTTATGGAAATCCAAAAATAATCCAAAATAGAACTATCCAAAATCCTTTAGTCCAAAAATGAAGATCCTTTTTGCTGCGTAATAACATGTGAACATCTTCATCATGTATTATTTTATAACACTGCAACATCCTGAATTACCATAAAACCTTATTGATTACATTCATGATCCCTTATTCCTTAAATAATAATGGATATAACCTTCAATCCAAAAATGTTGTAAACCCCAACAATGATAGAATATACAAATCATTAATCAGTTTCAAGGTAGTCAAGAATATCCAATATAATTTATCCAAATCAATAATGTATTATTCCAAAATCACTACCTCGATATTAGAACTATATTATGGTTTATCATTATATCAACCATATATTTTCCAAAAATTTATCCTGCTATTGAGTCACTTTTCTTTATTCCACACAATATCAAGACATTAATGAAATAGTACTGTTGTAAAATCCTTATATACTCTATAATTATTATAACAAGTACATTGTTGATACAACACTCAAATGACATAATCAACATAAGAAATATAATCATCCCTCTTCATCTGTGGTAGTATCATAACTTGATTATTATCCAATAGCATCATTTGCGGCATAATCTAATGAATGGGACATAAGTTCGCGTAGTGTCCAAACTCCTTGAAAATAAAGCATTGTACATTTGAAACCATTTTCTTACCCTTGCAGTCACGTACTGTGTGCCTTTTTTCTACACACTTATAACAAACTCCAATTCCTTTCAGGCAAGTTCCAGGGTGTTTCTTCCCACAGTTATCACATATGGGAAAATTCCTCTTTTCCCTATTCCCTTTATCCATCTTTCTCTCTTCCATCCTTTTATTCTCTTGCTTCCCTTCAAATCTATAGGACTCCGAGAATTCTTTACTCATCTTATCAACACATGACACTATTTCTTCAAATGATGATAATACGTGGGAAACTATTCCCCTACTAAATTCTGGCTTAGGACCACGAAATATATTATCCTTCTTACTCTTTGAATCATACATATTACGGGAGTTCACATTCCTTCTACGAGGCTCCATTTCTATATAATAGCATAAACTAGTTCAGTTTATGAATTGCAATGAATAATTACCAAACTTGTAAAATATCTAACACAAATTGAACAGTTTATGGATATAATCCATAATCCTAAAAATGTTTTCTTTGAGTAAGTATATACTTATAATCCCTTCATAATGGTTTGTAAATAAAATGAGAATTATCCTAATCATATCCCCCAGGAGTGTCATAACCAAGAGTGTAGCAAGGCCCGTTGTCGTGCACCAGTTTCCGTTCGAGTCTATCTCAAAGCGGTGTTTTCGGGTTTTACCCCTAGGTACATTTGTGCCAGAGCTGCCTCTACCTGCTCGTATCCAGACAGGGATGTATTGCTCGGAAAACTCACAAAATCTCTACAATACCAAAATTCTAGGAAGTTCATCTATACTAATCCTCAAAGTCTATTTTAGGGCTATGTGCTCTAATAAGAGTTTATCTAAATCTAGTTTCCAAGGTTATTGCTAAACTTCCTATGATACCAACTGTAATGCCCCGACCCCAGTTACCCAGAGTCGGTGCATTATTTTAATAGATTGGCATGATTACAAGGAATCAAGTCCCGAAGGACTGATCAGTTTAACAATCTTGGAAAAATAGATCACATACATGAATGTTACATTTTCACTTTAAGACGTACAAAACAACATAAATAATCTTTATGAACGCCATTATTCCCTTGGATTAACCCTTCATATCAATCACATTACACTTCTTGGAATCCTATGAAAAATAAAACATAGAAAGGCGTGAGCTCAAATGCTCAGTAAGGGTAATCAATACAGCGGAAACTTTAAAAAATAAGCATAAAAATTTAAGGCAATGTATAAAACTAAAACAAAATACTTTTAAACTTGAACTTCAGCATAATATGGAAGAAATAAAATGAAATAGTTCCATTTACTTATCCACATAGATATTCTAATAATCGAATAATCACATGAAATATCACTAACCACTTTCATAATGATGGAATTCATGATGTCGAACTTTAATTTCTGTGTCAAGGCCCCGTTCCAAGAACTAAGGGATAACTGTAACCGGAACCCAACCCGGAGAGCCTCTTTAACCGAACTCCATCCCGGAGTGCCTCTAATAATCGGACACGAACCTGGAGCGCCTCTAATAAACGGACACCAACCCGGAGTGCCTCTAATAACCAGCCACCAACTCGGAGTGCCTCTAATAACCGGACACCAACCCGGAGGGCTTACTTTTACCGGTCCCCAACCCAGAACATACTAGTCCAACACATTCATCTTAATAAGATGATGAAATATAACATAAACATTCGTATTAAAACTAACATACAAAATGTCAAAATTTTAATCATAAACCATTAATGGCATAAAAATAACTCATCCATAGTCAAAAATGTCACAAAACCTTAAATACAATATGGACGATTTGTGTCATAATAAATTAACTTGAAACAAGTATAAAATTTATCATAGGATGTTGACATAGATGAAATCAATACTATTTGAGAGAAATATCTCTTTTTTTGAAATCATTTAAAAGTCACATAATTATGGAGAAAACATTTATTTTGAAAATATCTTTATAAGATTGTGAAGAAAGCTTCAAAGGTGTAATAATGGCGGAGAATAACTTCACCCGTCATATAAGTTAAAAAAATAAATTCTTAGCTTAATTTTGTCAAAAGGTTAAAAATGACCTTGTTTGGAAAACGACGGAAAGATTCCTTTATAAACCTCTTATAAAAAGTCAAAAAAGGGTATAAATGTCTTTAACCCATATTCTTGTAAATAGTAAAAATGTTTTGAAATACATTTTTAAGAAACATGGATGTGGATGATAAAGAGATCCTAGTAGATTATTACGTATATACAACCTCGGATAATGAAGAGATTGCGAAATAAACCCTTACCATTTTGGTAACTTATGAAACATACAACACATGAAAGAGGTATCATAAAATGAATATGTAAATACACATATATTAAAGTTTATTACACAAAGAATATAATTATGGGCAGTACATACACCACACAAAATGTAATAGTGGCAATATGACATCAATCTCACGAGAATAAGGAGTGAGATGAAAAACCCTTACCTTGCACTTTCCTTTAGTCGAGGGTATGTTTAACCTCCTGTACGAAGATCATAGTATGTTATTAAATTATACCAGAACCATTTTAATATTTATGATATCATACATGATTCATTTATGACTTTATATTACCCATTTAATAATAATTTCCATGTTAAGTTAACATTTCTTGTAATAATCACTTTCTTTATCGTACGTGTTTTAACTTGTCACTCTTGGTTGTATCACTTAGATTATGATTTAAATTCTTCCAGAATATAAAACATGATAAATATATCATATATATTTAGAATATAAATATGTATAATAGACATATATATTAAATGGAAAACACCGTTTATGGAGATGGTAGTCCGTACGTACGCACGGGAAAAAATATCATTCTTTTGATATTAAAATAATATATAATTGGATGGTATATCATATATACAGAATCATTATCATGTTATATTTATTATTTACATGAATTAAAAATCATTATTATACCTATCCAAAAAATAATATATTGAATAACAATTACACCACGACGTGGAGACGGTAAGCCATACGTACGCACGTATGGTGACATGTCATTCAAAGGATGGATATAATACTGAATATGGTTGTACCATATTTATAATAATATTAAAGTATATAGGAGATACTGGATTCATTATTTTATAATGGTAAAAACAAAGAAAGAAGAAGTGGAAGAAGAAAGGAACTTAAAAAAGGGTGGTGAAATCATTACCTCTTCTTCGGGTTCTTCCTTTTGATTTGATCAAAAGGGATCCTTAGGATGGATTTATGACTAAAGGAAGGTCTCTAGGATGAATTGAGGGATGTTGAGAGAGTATTTGGGCAGGGGTTGGCTGAACCAAAATACTTTCAAGGTGTGAAGTTATGAGAAGGGGGAGTGCCCTTTTATAAGAGGGGTGAGGGGCACCTTTGGAAGAGCTAGAAATATTAATTTATAATAAATTCATATTCGGTTTCTAATGGATCAAAAGTTGATTATTTAAAGTTTAAGGTGATGATGGGTTGCAAAAAACTCAACAAATAGAATTTAGACAGGTTTGGGTTACTATATTAACCTTATCTTTAAGTATTAACTCTAAGTTAATTAGTTTCACTTTTACAATGTCTCTTTGTATTTTTTTATTATATGGTTAATAAACTTACTATATACATCCAAGAGACCCCCAAGTGGTCCATTAATGATACAAATATCATGATATAAGTCTCTTGGAAGATCCTTAGATTTTTAAGAATTTAATATCAATTAATAATATAATATTTGTTTTAAAAACTCTTTTATGTCAATTTTGACACTATTCAATAATTGACTTTTGTAAAAATCATAACAGAACGATTACTTCGAAAAACATTAATTAAATCAATCCTAATATTTCATATTATCCTAGAAAATTAGTGTAATTCATTAAAAGTCTCAAATTATATTTATTTCGGTATTTATAATATCAATTATTTTAATTTTTCACTATTATGGTAATTACTGCATCATCATTGTGTCATAAATAAATTAAATTATTTAATGTCTAAAAATTATACATAAAATACCATTATGTAGTAAATGTTTTTATATTTCTAATGAATATTTATAGTCAAAAATCCAACTTATATAACCCTATGTAAAAATTGTTTTTCTAAATGATATATGCTTGTGTCATTTTTGTATTCATTTTAACTTAATTAATATTAAGTGTCATTATCACTTACAAGTGGCTCCATGGGGTCCAAAAATCGACCCATATATGACCATGTTCGGAAATGTATCAACCAATAAGGTTATCACACATTTTAGGGTAATTTGTTATTATTATAATATTATTTGTTAACCATTATTTACCGGATTTACCCTTCAACCATGGTAAATAAAATATTTACCGAAGTAATTATTCAAAATGTCTAAAAATAAAAGTTACCTATTTACACAATTTGAACATCCTAATTCCAAATATGGAATAAATTTTTCCAAATTCAAAACACATAAGTGGCAGAAATTAATTTAAAATTAATCCCGCTGTCTAAACAAAAAGCGTGTTTTTAAGATATAATAACTATCAAAAGATTGATACTTGTTTATGTTCGGTTTAATTGTGAAATTATGTCAAATGACCAACATTGTATTAAATAATAAAAATATATTTTAAATATACTTTAAAACCACTCAAATTCATAATTTATCACTATTAATTATTTTGATTAAAAAAGTTGTTTTTAATTAAAATTTAGTAATTTTCACTATTCATCAAAATATTAAAGTTATCCGAAAAGTACCAAAATTTCACCCGAGGATAATTTTGATATTCAAAATCTAAAAATGAAGTCCATTTTGAGAGATAGAATTTATAAAATTTCAAAAAGCAGGTATTACTATTCATAACGGCTAGTTTGGTAAGTCATGGTGCGCTTTAACTCGGTGTTGCGTGTAGTGCAAGTTATTGAATTATTTTGAAGAAATAACACACTATGAAATCTTGGGGTGTTACATTCTCCCCTACTTCAATAAATTTTGTCCTCACAATTTGAAATTGTTCTTTCAAAATAAAAGGTTGAAAATAAAAAATATCTTTGTGGGAAAACCCACATCGGAAATTGGGTTACTAAAATTTAGTCTTAATATGAGGAAAAGAGAAATGAAAGGGTCACCACCAAATTATAATCTCGATTAGGAGAACATTGGTGGAAATTAAAGACATATAATTGGAGGAAAAATATAAATATTTATAGGTAGTGATTTAGGTCATCAATCACAAACATGTTTAAAATTGAGGTCCTTAAATTCATCATTCTATGATGATTTAAAATTCCATTGGTTCAACAAAACATAAGGTATTAGGATGACACATTTTTGACGTTTAAAAATATCTTAGTTGAAATCCCACATCGAAAAATGAATTGATGATGCCTCTATTTAAAATAAAGAGTGGAAAGTATGAAGATTACCGAAAATAACACATACTAGGGTTCCATGTAGGAAAATATGTATATGGAAGAGAAATCTAAAAATTAATTATCTGATGGAGAGTGGTAGAGAACATGGATATGAAAAGGCCAAAAATCCCAAAGCCATAAATTAGTGATGATTTAAGGTACCATCTAGGACAACATTTTTTTTCTAAGTTCTATTTCTTAATGTTGAGGAATTTATTTATGAGATTGGCTAAGATCATAAGGAGATATACTTACTTTATAATTAGAGTTTTATCCATTAATAAATTTCTACAACAAACTCATCTTTCACCCCAAAACATAATACAACTCAAAAATAATCTATTTATCCTAATCGTATAGGGTTAAAAAATGAATTTATAATTCATCTACCAGATCTTTTAAAAAAACTACATTATTTAATCACAGACATTATGTGGGCCAATGGTAGGTGATACACCCTTGTCGCCCTTCGGTTGTGGGTTCAAGTCTCACGGCCTTGCCGAACGCGACGGGTTGCCGCCCAACCTCCGGTTTTTCCTTTTATGGAAATCCAAAAATAATCCAAACTAGAACTATCCAAAATGATTTAGTCTAAAAATGAAGATCCTTTTTGCTACGTAATAACATGTGAACATCTTCATCATGTATTATTTTATAACACTGCAACATCCTGAATTACCATAAAACCTTATTGATTACATTCATGATCCCTTATTCCTTAAATAATAATGGATATACCCTTCAATCCAAAAATGTTGTAAACCGCAAAAATTATGGAATATACAAATCATTAATCAGTTTCAAGGTAGTCAAGAATATCCAATATAATTTATCCAAATCAATCATGTATTATTCCAAAATCACTACCTCGGTATCAGAACTATATTATGGTTTATCATTATCTCAACCATATATTTTCCAAAAATTTATCCTGCTATTGAGTCACTTTTCTTTGTTCCACACAATCTCATGTCCTTAATGAAATAGTACTGCAGTACAATCCTTATATACTCCATAATTATTATAACAAGTACATTGTTGATACAACACTCAAATGACATAATCAACATAAGAACTATAATCATTCCTCTTTATCTGTGGTAGTATCATAACTTGATTATTATCCAATAGCATCATTTGCGGCATAGTCTGATGACTGGGACATAGGTTCGCGTAGTGTCCAAACTCCTTGCAAATGAAGCATTGTACATTTGAAGCCATTTTTTTACCCTTGCAGTCATGTACTGTGTGCCTTTTTTCTTCACACTTATAAAAAACTCCAATTCCTTTTATGCAAGTTCCAGGGTGTTTCATCCCACAGTTATCACATATGGGAAAATTATTCTTTTCCCTCTTCCCTTTATCCATCTTTCTCTCTTCCATACTTTTATTCTCTTGCTTCCCTTCAAAGCCATAGGACTCCGAGAATTCTTTACTTATCTTATCAACACATGATACTATTTCTTCATATGATGATAATATGTGGGAAACTATTCCCCTTCTAAATTCTGGCTTAGGACCATGAAAGATATTATCCTTCTTACACTTTGGATCATACGTATTACAGGAGTTCACATTCCTTCTACTGGGATCCATTTCTATATAATATCATAAACCAGTTCAGTTTATGAATTGAAATGAATAATTACCAAACTTGTAAAATATCTAACACAAATTGAACAGTTTATGGATATAATCCATAATCCTAAAAATGTTTTCTTTGAGTAAGTATATACTCATAAGCCCTTCAAAATGGTTTCTAAAGAAAATGAGAATTATCCTAAGAATATCCCCAAGGAGTGTCGTAACCAAGATTGCAGAAAGGCCCATTGTCATGCACCGGTTCCCGTTCGAGTCTATCTCAAAGCGGTGTTTTCGGGTTTTACCCCTAGGTACATCTGTGCCAGATCCGCCTCTACCTGCTCGTATCCAGACATGGATGTATTTCTCTGAAAACTCACAAAATCTCTACAATATGAAAATTCTAGGAAGTTCTTCTATACTAATCCTCAAAGTCTATTTTAGGGCTATGTGCTCTAATCAGAGTTTATCTAAATCTAGTTTCCAAGGTTATTGCTAAACTTCCTCTGATACCAATTGTAACACCCCGACCCCAGTTACCCAGAGTCGGTGCATTATTTTAATACATTGACATGATTACAAGGAATCAAGTCCCGAAGGACCGATCAGTTTAGCAGTCTTGGAAAAATAGATCACATACATGAACGTTACATTTTCACTTTAAGACGTACAAAACAACATAAATAATCATTACGAACGCCATTATTCCCTTGGATTAACCCTGCATATCAATCACATTACACTTCTTGGAATCCTGGGAAAAATAAAACATAGAAAGTCGTGAGCTCAAATGCTCAGTAAGGGTAAGCAATACATCGGAAACTTTCAAAAATAAGCATAAACATTTAAGGCAATGTATAAAACTAAAACAAAAGCCTTTTAAACTTGAACTTTAGTATAATATGGAAGAAATAAAATAAAATAGTTCCATTTACTTATCCACATAGATATTATACTAATCGAATAATCACATGCAATATCACTAACCACTTTCATAATGATGGAATTCATGATGACGAACTTTAATTTCTGTGTCAAGGCCCCGTGCCAAGACCTAAGGGATAACTGTAACCGGAACCCAACCCGGAGAGCCTCTGTAACCGGACTCCATCCTGGAGTGCCTCTAATAACCGGACACCAACCCGGAGTGCCTCTAATAACCGGACACCAACCCGGAGTGACTCTAATAATCGGACACCAACCCGGAGGGCTTACTTTTACCAGTCCCCAACCCGGAACATACTAGTCCAACACATTCATCTTAAGAAGAGGATGAAATATAACATAAACATTCGTATTAAAACTAACATACAAAATGTCAAAATTTTAATCATAAACCATTAATGGCATAAAAATAACTCATCCATAGTCAAAAAAGTCACAAAACCTTAAATACAATATGGATGATTTGTATCATAATAAATCAACTTGAAACAAGTATAAAATTTATCAAAGGATGTTGACATAGATTAAATCAATACTATTTGAGAGAAATATCTCTTTTTTTGAAATCATTTAAAAGTAGCATAATTATGGAGAAAACCTTTATTTTGAAAATATCTTTATAAGATTGTGAAGGAAGCTTCAATGGTGTAATAACGTCGGAGAATAACCACACCCGCCATATAAGTTAAAAAAAATACATTCTTACCTTAACTTTGTCAAAAGGTTAAAAAGGACCTTGTTTGGAAAACGACGGAAAGATTCCTTTATAAACCTCTTATAAAAAGTCAAACATGGGTATAAATGTCTTTAACCCATATTCTTGTAAATAGTAAAAATGTTTTGAAATACATTTTTAAGAAACATGGATGTGGATGATAAAGAGATCCCAGTAGATTATTATGTATATACAACCTCAGATAATGAAGAGATTGCGAAATAAACCCTTACCATTTTGGTAACTTATGAAACGTACAACCCATGAAAGAGGTATCATACAATGAATATGTAAATACACATGAATTAAAGTGTATTACACAAATAATATAATTATGGGCAGTACATACACCACACAAAATGTAATAGTGGCAATATAGCATGAATCTCATGAGAATAAGGAGTGAGATGAAAAACCCTTACCTTGCACTTTCCTTTAGTCGAGGGTATGTTTAAACTCCTGTATGAATATCGTAGTATGTTATTAAATTATACCAGAACCATGTTAATATTTATGATATCATACATGATTCATTTATGACTTTATATTACCCATTTAATAATAATTTCCATGTTAAGTTAACATTTCGGGTAATAATCACTTTCTTTATCATACGTGTTTTAACTTGTAACTCTTGGTTGTATCACTTAGATCATGATTTAAATACTTCCAGAATATAAAACATGATAAATATATCATATATATTTAGAATATAAATATGTATAATAGACATATATATTAAATGGAAAACACCATTTATGGAGACGGTAGTCCGTACGTACGCACGAACAAAAATATCATTCTTTTGATATCAAAATAATATTTAATTGGATGGTATATCATATATAAGGAATAATTATCATGTTATATTTATTATTTACATGAATTAAAAATCATTATTATACCTATCCATATAATAATATATTGAATAACAATTACAGCACGACGTGGAGACGGTAAGCCGTACGTACGCACGTATGGTGACATGTCATTCAAATGATGGATAGAATAATAAATATGGTTGTACCATATTTATAATAATATTACAGTATATAGGATATACTGGATTCATTATTTTAGAATGGGAAAAACAAAGAAACAGGAAGTGGAAGAAGAAAGGAACTTGAAAAAGGGTGGTGAAATCATTACCTCTTCTTCGGGTTCTTCCTTTTGATTTGATCAAAAGGGATCCTTAGGATGGATTTCTGACTAAAGGAAGGTATCTAGGTTGAATTGAGGGATTTTGAGAGAGTATTTGGGTAGGGGTTGGCCGAACCAAAAGTCTTTGAAGGTGTAAAGTTATGAGAAGGGGGAGTTCCCTTTTATAAGAGGGGTGAGGGGCACCTTTGGAAAAGCTAGAAATATTAATTTATAATAAATTAATATTCAGTTTATAATGGCTCCAAAGTTGATTATTTAACGGTTAATGTGGGTATGGGTCAAAAAACACTCAACCAATAGAATTTAGACAGGTTTGGGTTACTATATTAACCTTATCTTTAAGTATTAACTCTAAGTTAATTAGTTTCACTTTTACAATGTCTCTTTGTATTTTTTATTATATGGTTAATAAAATTACTATATACATCCAAGAGACCCCCCAAGTGGTCCATTAATGATACAACTATCATGATATTAGTCTCTTTGAATAACCTTAAATTTTTAGGAATTTAATATCAATTAATAATATAATATTTGTTTTAAAAACTATTTTTTGTCAATTTTGACACTATTCAATAATTGACTTTTGTAAAAATCATAACAGAATGATTACTTCGAAAAAAGTTAATTAAATAAATTCTAATATGTCATATTATCCTATAAAATTATTTTAATTCATTAAAAGTCTCAAATTATATTTATTTGGGTATTTATAATATCAATTATTTTAATTTTTCACTATTATGGTAATTACTGCATCATCATTGTGTCATAAATAAATTAAATTATTTAATGTCTAAAAACTATAAATAAAATACCATTATTTAGGAAATAGTTTTATCTTTTTAATGAATATTTATAGTCAAAAATCCAACATATATAACCATATGTAAATTTTTTTTTCTAAAAGATATATGCTTGTGTCATTTTAGTATTCATTTTAACTTAATTAATATAAAGTGTCATTATCACTTACAAGTGGCTCCATGGGGTCCAAATATCGACCCAAAGATGCCCATGGTCAGAAATGTGTCAACTAATAAGTTTAGGACACGTTTTAGGGTAATTATTTATTATTATAATATTATTTTTTAACCCTTATTTACCGGATTTACCCTTTAACCATGGTAAATAAAATATTTACCGAAGTAATTATTCAAAATGTATACAAATAAAAGTTACCTATTTAAAAAATTTGAACATCCTGATTCCAAATATAGAATCCATTTTTCCAAATTCAAAACACATAAGTGGCAGAAATTAATTTAAAATTAATCCCACTGTCAAAACAAAAAGCGTGTTTTTAAGATATGATAACTATCAAAAGATTGATACTTGTTTATGTTCGGTTTAATTGTGAAATTATGTAAAATGACCAACATTGTATTAAATCATAAAAATAAATTTTAAATATACTTTAAAACCCCTCAAATTCATAATTTATCACTATTAATTATTTTGATTAAAAAAGTTGTTTTTAATTAAAATTTAGTAATTTTCACTATTCATCAAAATATTAAAGTTATCTGAAAAGTACCAAAATTTCACCCTAGTCTAATTTTGATATCACGAATCCAAAAATGTAGTCCATTTTGAGAGATAGAATTTATAAAATTTTAAAAAGTAGGTATTACTATTCATAACGGCTAGTTTGGTAATTCATGGTGCGCTTTAACTCGGTGTTGCGTGTAGTGCAAGTTATTAAATTATTTTGAAGAAATAAAACACTATGAAATCTTGGGGTGTTAAAATAATGTTTATTTTGAGCCCAAAGTTTATTTTGAAAAAATATATTTTCTCCTTGTATTCATAGACTAATGAGTTTATTTATTTCTTTTTATGTACACCTTACTGATATTTTTGTACCCATCCCATGTTTTAAAAAAATCATAGGATTTTAAGGATGAATATATAAAATTATGATTTCAAGATGAAAATTATTAAGATATGTCTTAATGAGAAATATTATTATATATTAAACATTTTTTATTATAGACAAAATGGATACTGAGTGGAATTGTCCACTTTGTGATGTAATATTTATTTATTTCAGGGTGATTAACTAATTCTATAAAACTCTAAATCATAAATATCCTAAAAATGTTAGATAGTGAATTCTTGACTTAAAAATCAACATTTTATAATTTTTAAAGTTGAGTCCTTATAATTGGTATTAGAGGAAAGATTTAGATAATTTTTCAAGTTAGGATAAATTAATTAAGTACCTTTAAGAGATTCTAATTTATGGTTATAATGATATCACATTAGAATATTTCAATGTTTCTTTATTTAAATTATGTATGTTCATAATGGGTTTTTATAAAGGAAATAGGGAATATGAAGTAGGAAGGAATGATGAGGACAATTTCCTTCCTAATAAAAACCCTAAAATGGATGGGATTGGAACTGGGAGGTTTTTTTTGTGATGGATTAATTGAAACTGGATATAAATGGTGGTGGGATTCATACTAGAGAGAAACCAGATCTACCATAACAAAATATATCGATAGTATAGTATTTTATGAGGCAACACTGTCCAGAATTCTGTGGATCTTCTGACTCAATGGTGGATAAGGGATGGATAAAAGCTCTAGAAAAGACATTCAAACTCATGGGTTATTAGGAGTACAAAATGTAACTCTTTTTATTTATCATTTTGAAGGTGAAGTCGATCAATGATGGTCATTGGTTAAGAATAATAGAGAAATAGAAGATATGTGATGATATGGTTGGCACCAAATTGTATTTTGGATCTTAATAGTGAAATTAATCAATCTTACTTAGGATTAATTCCAAGATACTCAATAACATTGGTCTCTTGTGAATTGAAAAGTTATGAAAAGATTTTTTGATGTGACAATAATGTGGAAATATAGTTTTCTAAAAATCCGGTGTTTCACGAAAACAGGCAGAAAAAGAGATTTGGGTGTCAGAAAAATGGGAAGAATCCATCAAAGAAATATTAAGGTAATAAAATCACGTTTTTAACTTTTGATAGGTGTGGTAAAAATCACCTTGGGGAATATCTTATGAAATATGGTAAGTTCTTATGAAGTGGTATGTTTGGACATATGGATTATGATTGTAAAGAAAAAGATATTGGTAGTGTTAAGAACAATTTTAATAAGAAATCAATAAGATGTTCGAATATAATGATATGGGTCATTATATAGTTTCATGTTTGAATATGAGCATGCATTATGGGAAGTATCACGACTATAAATAGAAATGTGTTATTAAATACTCTCAAGCTACTTCAGCTGATTTTGGGCCATTTAATGAGGTGGTAACATGTTAATTACTTGTTTATTCATATTATGTTAATGTATTGTTTAATATGGGGTCTACACGTTCTTTTATTTCTATGAAATTTATTTATAAAATGAAAATTTCCCCCCAAGAAATAAAGTTAGGGATTTTTCTTAAATCATATGGGGTAATATTAAAGAAACCAAAAATTTATAATGATATTCCTATTATTATATATTGAAGGGTTTTTATGGAAAACCATGTTGTCTTGCCCATTACAGAATATGATGTTATTCTGGGTATGGATTGTATTTTAGTTTATCATACTAATATTGATTTTAGATCCAAAGAAGTTATTTTCTAAAATGATTTTCTATTTATATATTAGAATCTGTTCATACATTTGATAAAATATCAAGAATATAAGAAAATATTATGATAAAAAAATGAATGTTATCTTAGTCATATTTTCAAAAATTATGGAATCTATTCATATTAATGATGTGCTGGTAATAAAAGAATATTTGAATGTTTTTCATAATGAGTTGTCTATAATTATACCTGATCAAGAAGTTAAGTTTACTATTGAATTAGTGACATAAAAAAATTCAGAAAAAACTATATTTCAAGGATACCAACCAATACATCCATAATATGTTAGGCTTGGGATAATCACCCATGTACCGGATTTGGGCTTTCTCTAACCACCTATTTACCCTATTTTCTAGGATTTGTCTAACTACCCATGTACCCTCTCAGGTCATAGAAAATTATTTATTACTCAATGCATTAGAGGGGGATATATTCCCCACACATCACATAAATAAATCATACATATTTTTTCCACAATATCATAAAACATTCATCATATCATGACCCATAAAAATATATGGGTTTCATTAACATTTCATCCTATCATAACCTATAGAAAAGAGATAGGTTTTATAATAATTCACCATTTCATCGTAGAATAAATCATGGGAAAGGAATGGGTTCCATGGAAATATTTCATCATAAAAATTAACATGAACCATCCAAATAAATAATAAGTATGGTATCATTAGATCATATCCATAATAAAGCTCAAGTAACATCAAAGGATGCCAACTTAAATGGAAAATGATTTTGAAAAATCAATGGGAATATATCTTGGGTAAAATAAATTTTGTTGAAAATAAATTTATTAAAAAATTTAAATTCATAACATATTTTAGAAAAAAAATCATTAAAATATTATTTAAAATATATAATGTATGCTACAAATAATGGAGTGGTCATGAAAATGGTGAATTCTATAAATGACGTATACAAATATTTCTTTTACACTATCAGTAGCCGTCAAAAGTGACTTATTCTAAATATGAAAAGAAGATTAATTTTAAAACCATTTGGTATAAAGTAAAACATGGGTAAAAGATTTATTCTATAAATATTTTGTAATAGTATAATTTTTTTAGTTTTTTTAGAAAAACATAGTTTTGGAAGAAAATAAATTTCTGGCTGAAAAGGGAAATAAAGTGAGATTTTATTAAAATATTTTATTCATTATATTAAGTACCAAAGAGTGTAAAAACTATAATAATACTTTTAAATATCATGAATAACCATAGAAAAATAAAATTACTGAGTTTCATGGGGGATGGATTATAATTTTTTATCATTTGAAACATAATCACAAACAAAATCGATAAATGATGAGATTGTAACATAAAATATTTACCACTTGATAACTTTGAATCATAATCCCCATTAGGAGATATAATTTGATTAAAATTAAAAAATCATTATAATAATAAATTCATGATATTTTATGTCAAATTTTATGTATATATATCTCATAAAATAAGATAGGTGCATAACATAACATACATCTCAAAGTAGGTAATTTGAGACAAAAATCCTTACCGGCTGCATGAATTTTGAATCATGAGCCACAAAAAAGAATAATATATATTTAAAATCTATTTATCCTGAAATAATTTAGATTCATTATATATCATGTCATAAGGGAATTATACACACCACAAAAAATAAACAAGTGGTGAATATATCATGTATGTCAGAAATATAAAAAGAGAGATAAAATTATCTTACCTTAAGTCTTGAATTCCATCACACACCTTGAAACATACTTTATAATAAATATAAGATTATAATAAATCTATTAAAGAACAATATTAATATACATCATTCCATATATAATTTTCTTATAACCTTTTATTACCCATTCATTAACAATCCCATGTTAAAGTCATGTTTCCGGTAATAACTGCTTTGTTTTTCATGTATGTTTTGACTAGTTATTTTTTGAACTCTAAATTAGATCATGATTTCATAATATCTTGTATTTTAACCATGATATAAACATCATATATTCACCATATATTTATTTATATTAATCCATATAATTTAGTGATAAAAGATGAAATACACCATTCATAGAAATGGTAGATCGTACGTATGTATGAACATTATTTTAATTTTATTATAAAACTGAAATAAATAAAATTATGTGATATTTATTATAATTATAGAATCATTTATATGTCATATAAATCAAATATGTTTATTAAATTCATCCTTAATACATTCCATGTAAATAATGAATGAATCAAACCTCTTTGCAAGGCGGTATTCCGTCGTACACACAAATGTCATTATCGTATTCCAAAAAAATAAAAAGTATGATGGTATTCATGATATAATAATTTAAGAATCATTATAAAATTATAAATATCATATATAAATAATAAATCCATTATTTTTTTCAACTTTGATAGGTGGTAATAGAAAAATGAATGATATTGGTTCTTAAGGTGGTGGTTCGCCGTACACACGAACAATAATTTTGTGACCCATTTGATGGAAGTGGAGATGGTTATAGGAAATTAACTTAAAATAACAACATATAAGTATATGTAATATAATTATTTTATTATATAATTAATTTATAATAATAATTGAAGTAGGTGGAGGAAGAAATAAAACAAAAACACCCATTGAAGAATGTTACCTCTTCTTCGGGTATCTTCCTTAGGATTGCACAAAAACCATACTTGGTTGGATTTATACAAAAAATAAGGATTATAGTATGAGAGTATGTAAGTTTTAAAGTGTTTTTCTAAATTTTTGATCAATAAAAATGTATTTAAATGTGTGAGTAAGTGAGGGGTGTGAGTGCCCATTTATAATTGACGAGGAGTGGCATTCTTGTAAATACCCAATATGTTTCACTATTGGGAGGTATCTCTTACCTCATGTGCTTCAAAAATTGATAAATAATGTATTTTAGGTATGATTTTGTCAATAATAACCTCTAAAAAACAAAAATAAATACATTTTTATCGTGTTATTCCTTAGTCCTTGAGTTTACTCAATTTTAACCATTTTATTTTTACCATGGTAACTTGTATATTTTTATTTACCTAGGTAATTTATCTATTAAGGATAAGATTAAAATGAAAATTATTAGAAAATTTATAACTACTGATTATAAATATAAAATCAAATTTATAAAATAAAAAGCTTATATGTGGGTAAAATTAATTTAAACACATGCGCATGTAACATGAAAAACCTCATTTTAATCTTAATCGTGATAATTAATTTTAATTATTTTCAGTAATTGTTATGGTAAAAGATTAATTTTAACTTATTATATAATATAAATTATTCTTATTACAAATATTTAATACATTTTACCAAGGTCAATTAAAATAAGTGTTAGAATTTAATTTAATATTAATCTCACAGACACAACGAGAAAGCGCGTTTTCAAAGTGAAAATATTCAAATGTTTAAATGATTTTTATATAAAAATTCAATATGAACGTAATTATAATGAACTAAATTGGATTAATAGATATGTTATTTAATTAATTTTACTTTTAAAACCAATTTAAAATATAATTTATCTTTATTAATAATTTAAAAAAAAGGATGTTTTTAATAAAAAGTAGTATTTCTCTCTATTCATCAAAAAATAAAACTTCTCTAAAAAATCACCCCAAGATAATTTTCATATTACTAATTCAAAAATATTCTTAATTTTATCAAATAAATTTAGTAAAACTAAAAATTAATTTTAAATTATGTGCATAAATCCTGACTAAAAAATCATATTAAAGAAATAAAGTTTTTAAAAAAATATTTCTTTTGTATTTTAAATGATTATTATTTTATTTATTACAAATTGACAACCAATATTTTTTTTATATATATGAAAAACATATTATTTTCATAATATATTTTTTATTAGTTATATCTTCTAAATTAATTACTAGGTTATAACTGTCACATTTAAATAATAATATTAATAGTATATTGTTGCTCGGTAGAACTCAGTCTTACGTATAACGTAATCTGTACTCAATATTGTGTGTCATGCATGCTATCGAAAGATTTTTTTTACATTAAATGTAAGATATCCAAATTTAATTTATTTTATGAAAAAATTAATTCATAAAAACTCCGGGTGTTACATTCTACTCCCCTTAAAATGAATTTTACCCTTGAAATTACATCACTTTGCTACAAAAAATGAGGATACTTCAACCTCATCAAATACTTAGGTTCCCATGTATCTTACTTAAACTATTTGTTTCAAAAAAAAACTTTGATTAATTGAATGGTCTTATTTCATAGTTTTTTCTATCTCTATTACAGAATATCCATCGATTTCTCTTCATAATAAAGGTCTTTCTCTAGTGGTATGAATTCCAAGCTCAGTACATGTGATAGATTAGGTTTGAATTTCCTTAGGAGATATACATGTAATAAATCATGGACTTGGGTGAGATTTTGTGGATGTTCCAAGTGATAAGAAATTAGTCCTACTCAATCAAGAATCTTAAAAGAGCCAATATACCTAGGGTTCTACTTCCCTTTCTTTATGAATCTCATAATATTCCTCCACAGAGAAATGCATATAAAAACTTTCTCACCAATTTAAAATTTTAGACCATGCTAGAGATTGTTAACATAACTTTTTTGCTAAATTTGAGTGGCCTTGATGTTCTTCTGAATGGCTCTAACATTCCTTTCCATTTTTTCATCTATGTCAAGTCCCAATACCTTTCTTTATCTAACTCCATTCTAACATGTTAGAGATATACACTTATTTCTATTGAGGGATTCATAAGGATTTATATGAATTATTTAGTGAAAGATATTTTTTGTAGGAAAACTCAACTAGAGGATTGTATAGATCCCAAACACCTTTTAAATTCATAGAATAAGATCTCAACATATTCTATATGGTTTGAATTGTTCTGTAAAACATTGCATCTATCTAAGGATGATATGTAGTGCTGAATCTTAACTCTGTATTTAGAACCTGATAAATACTTCTCCATAACTTCTAGGTAAAACTCAGATCTCAATCAAATACAATTGATAGTGTTACTCAATTAAATCTTACCACTGCTTTAATGTATATCCTAAAAAGTTAATATATAGAGAAATATTCTCTGATAGCGATGAAGTATTCTAACTTCATAAGGTGACCAACTACTACCCAAATAACATTATTCCCATTATAAATTTTTGGGAGTCCTATGAAAAAAACCATGGTTATGTTTTCACATTTCCATTTTGGTTTGGGTAACTGTTGTAAAATTCCCTTAGAATTTCTTCTCTCATACTTAACTTACTGGCATACCAAGAATCAAGATACTAACTCAGCAATATCTCACTATAAGATATCCCACCAGAAATACTCTTTCAGATATCTATATATCTTTGTACTTACATGATGAATAGATAATGAAGAACTATAAGCCTCCTCCAACAACTCCTTCAAATATATCATGGGCAGGACACATAAATGGTTATTGAACCTTATTATTCCATCATCATCAAGGTTAAACTCAAGAACATTCCTTACCTTCTTCTATAGCTCTATATTTTCCTTTTGTGTATTTTTTATCCTCACATGGATATATGGTTAAAAACCTATTTGATAAAGAAATATTTCCACCATTCTATCAAGATTTCAATATCTATATTTTGAAAATCTTTAAATATTTGATCTTTTTTGATCCTCATCATTTATAATCTAGAATGTTCCTTTCAACTCAATGCATTGAACACCTTATTCACTTTCCCATGGTGGCAATATATTGAGTGGTCGTAATATTTAATTATCTTTAGCTATATTCTATGGTTCATATTTACCTAATTCTATGTGAATATATACTTTAAACTCTTTTTATCGGTATATGTATAACAATTTTCTCCTTAAAGATAATGCCTCTATATATTCAATGCAAATATTACCATAGATTACTCCAAAATAACGAGTTGGGTAATTTTTCTCATGAACCTTTAATTTTCATGAGGCATAAGCTATAACCATGCTATTTTTCATGAGAATTCATCCTGAACCCTTCTTAGATACATCACTATATATTACATACCCTTTTCCATTATAGGGTAATGTAAGCATAAGGTAACTAACTAACCTTATATTTAGTTCCTTGAAATTTTATTCACATTCATCCATCCAAAGGAACTTTGAACCCTTCCAAGTTGACTTGGTGAGTGGATTGGATAATCGAGATAAATTATTTACAAAGCACTAATAATATCCATCAAAACCAAGAAAGCATTAGATCTCAATCACCATTATTGGTATATGACAATGATTAACAACATCTATCATTTATGGATCCATAGATATACCCTATATTTAGAGTATGTAGCCCAAAAATGAAACCTCTTATAGCCAAAATTCACACTTTTTAAAATTTTGATACAATTTATCCCTATTTAGGGTCTTCAATACAATTCTCAAGTGATATTCATGCTCTTCATTTCACTTTTAATAAATAATAATGTTGTATATAAAGAATTCCACAAACTAATCATGGTAATCTCTAAACACTCAATTCATGAAATCCATGAAGATAGTGGGGGAATTTTTAAGACCAAATGGAATTACTATATATACATAGTATCCATACCTTATATGGAAAGTTTTCTTGGGTATATCCTCCTTATTGTACCTCAATTTATAATATCCATAACATAGATTAATATTAGAAAAGTATTGAGATCTATGATTTTTATTGGAAAAATAATCAATACGGGGTAAAGGATGCTTTTTCTTGATAGTGATCTTTCTCAGTTCACGATAATAAATATAAAGTCTCATTAATCAATATTTCTTATTAAAAAATAGAATAGGTGAACCTCAAGGTGACACACTTGGCCAAATTAATACCTTGTCAAGATACTTATGGAGTTGCTTATTTAATTCCAACAACTCAATTAGGTCTATTTTTTAGGGAGTCTTCAAAATCAGCGAGGTACTAGGTATGAGTTCTATTGAGAACTATACTTTGTGATTTAGTGGAATATCATGAAATTATTCTGGAAAGACATCCAAACCCCCCAAAAAAAAGTCATACCATAGATGTTGTGTTTCTCCCCAATAATCTATAATAGACACTCCTTTTGAAATAGAATTTTGACCCATAAAATAGATGTGATTTCGATTGGAAGTTCAAATTTCTCATCACACTGATAGACGATCATAGGTTCATTTGGAATTTCAAACAAGAATTTAATTCCTTGGAAATTGATATAAGATTTATAATGAGAAAGACAATCCATGCGTAAGATAACATCAAATTTCACAAGAGGGAGAATAAAAATATTTACGGTAAAAACAATCCCACAAACTTCAGTACCATAAGAATCATAAGCATAATATGTAATTATCATACCATAAGGGTTTTTAATGCTAATTCAATATTAAAGAAATTTTCATAAGGAATATTATTACAAACTTTAACATGATATATGCTCTTTATCGGTCCATGATTTATTGTTTAAAATGGGGAATTGACATGGGTAACGCCCAGGTTACCAAAATTTAAGACAATAAACTACAAATGAATCCTTAAGATGAAATTTATTCCCTTTCTTCTTATTATTTAATTTTCTTCAGAAATTATTTCAATTATGTCTTTTTTTTCACACAGAAAACATTTTACCATTCCTATGAGTTATCTTCCTGGGTTTTTCTTTCCACATTTCTGACATGATGGAAAATGATCCTTCATTCATACATGGTCTCCACCACCCTAGCTCTTAGGGAACTCTATACTTCTCTTCTTTGGTGATTCTGAGAGTTGGTAAAGGTATATGTTGATAATAATAGTTTTCAATAAATAATTGGGAATAGTAACAATATCATTCAATCCTATCATTATCCCAATTTTTCTCATAATCATCTTATTGTCCATGACATTTAATGTTAAATTGATTACTTCAGGTTATAGACACTGAATAAAAACAAAATTCATAGTGTGAGAAACAGTAATCATAGTGCTAAAACTATATAATCATGAGAAATAAATTATAAATTTTCAGTCTATAAAACCTTAGGTTTAACCTAGGTCATCCATGATCATCCTTTGTTAAAATCATCCATAATGGTTTGTAAATAAAATGTGGATTAATAATCACATATCCTCAGGAGTGTCAACATAGGAATACAGTAAGTCTTATCGTTGTGTACCAATTCCCGATCGAGTCTAGATAAATATGTTGTTTTCAATGTTGTTAACCCCAGGTGCATCTGTTCTATAACCACGTCTACTTATAGTATCTGTATGGGGATTTATTTCTAGATAAACCACATGATCTATTTCTTACCAAAACTTTAGGAAATTATACTATACATATGATTATTCTAAAGGTTTTCACTAATTTTTTCCCATAATAATTTCCAAAAGTTAACTAAACCTATCCTCTGATACCAACTATGGAGACCCTATATAGTCATACATAAATATTATATCTTAATAAATTAATATTCATTACATTACATAAATATATGTCTAGGATCATAATAGTTTAGTGTACAAAGACACTTAGAAATATAAACAACTAGTTTATAATTGAACTATGACATCTCCCACTAGGTGCTACATAATTATCACCTTCCTTAGATTTATGACACATAATAGATTTCATCATAATATGGAGAAAGGAAACATAAGAAAGGGTGAAATAAAATGACCATTAAGGGTAAAAAATGGATATACCTAAACATAATAATGAGAATAAGGTAATGAGAACATGATTATAACATTTTAAGATCATACCCTGCATATCAAAGATCACAATCTTGATTCATGGAATAAATACTAATAATTCATAAGACATGAATCATAAATAAATCAAATATTATAAGCCATGACATCCTAAAATAATAATAATACATGGAATTGTAGAATAAACATAATCATAGAAAACCTTATATCAAGGATACCCATCGATAAATCCATAACACGTTAGGATTGGGCTATTCACCCAGAGACTTTCTTTGGGCTTGGGCTAACCACACATGTATCCTTTGAGATTATAAAACATTATTCATTACCCAATTAATTGGAGGGAGATATATATACCAACCAACACATAAATAAATCATAAATATGTGTTCCACAGGAACATAAAACATTTATCTTATAATGGACCATATAAAGAGATGAGTTTTATAAACATTTAATCATATCATAACCTATGGAAAATTGATAGGTTTTATAATCATTTCATAATTTCATCATAGCATAACCCATGGGAAAGGAATGGGTTCCATGAACATATTTCATCATAAACATGAACATAAACTATTCAAATAAATAATAAGTATGGTTTCATTGGATCATATACACAATAAATCTTAAGTAACATAAAAGGATCTCAACTTATATGAAAAATGATTTTAAAAGATCATTGGGAACATTTCTTGAGGGAAAAAACCTTTATTTGAAAATGAATTCATTAAAACATGAAATTCATAACATATTGAAAAAATAATAATTATAAATAATCTTAAAAATGCATAAAATAATATTCTAATAATGGATTGGTTATTATGGTGGTGAATTCTATAGATGATGTATACAAATATTCCCTTTACACTATCCGTAGTGGTCAAAAGAGCCTTATTCAAAAAATGATAAGAAGATTAATTTTAAAAAATTTCTTATAAATTCAAAATTGGTAAAAAATGAATTTGATAAATTGTTTTATAATATTAGAACATTTTTAAAAATATTTTTAGAAAACATGGTTTTCATATTTCTGTACGGAGAGGGAAATAAAGAAAATTTTTCTTAAAAACAATTTCTTAATTATATTAAGTAACATAAAGTGTAAAATGGTAATATTACTTGAAAATATCATGAATAACCCAAGGATAGGAAAATAATGAGTTTATTTGGATATTTATCGTAATATTTTTTCATCATAAACATAGTCACAAACAATATCGATAAATGATGAGATTGTAACATAAAATATTTACCACTTGATAACTTTAAATCTAACCCTAATAAAGGAAAAAAATTAAAAAAACATAAAATATCATGAGAATAATAAATTCAGTATATTTCATGTCAAATATTCTGTATATATTCATAATAAAATAAGAGATGTGTGTAACATAACATGCATCTCAAAATAGAAAAATTGAGACAAAAAATCCATTGTAGTTTGCGTAACTACTGAATCATGCGCCCCACGAAATAAAAAAATAAATATAAAATATTTTTATCATTGAATAAGTTATATTCATGATATATCATGTCATAATTTAAGTATATATACTACAAAAAATGAGTGGTGAATATGGCACGTATCTCATAGATATAAAAAGTGAGATAAAATTCCCTTACCTTAAGTCATGACTTTCATCATACAAGATAAAAAGTATTATATAATAAATATAAGTTTATTATACAACTATTTTAGAACCATATTCAAATATATTTTTCCATATATTATTTTCTTGTGATCTTTTATTACCTATTTATTAACAATTTCATGTTAAAGTTATGTTTTGGGTAATAACTGCTTTGTTTTTCATGTATGTTTTGACTTGTTATTTTCGGTCCTCCTACATAGATAATGATTTCATAATCTTCATGATGTTAACTATAATATAAATATCATATATATTTATCATATATATATTTTTTGATTAATCCATACAATTTAGTTATAGAATATAAAATACAACGTTCATGAAGATGGTAGGTCCTACGTACACATGAACAATGTTTTTATTTTCCTGTAGAATTGAAAGAAATAAAAGTAAGTGATATATATTATAATTAAATAATAAATTTTATGTCATATATATCATATAGGTTTATTAAACACATCCTTAATGCATTCCATGTAAAGCGTGAACGAATCACATCGCTTCATGAGGTGGTCGTCCGCTGTATACACGAACGATGTCATCATCTTCCCACAAAATGGAAATCATGAAAGTATGGATGATATAAAAATTAAATAATCATAATAAAATTATAAATATCATATATAAATTATAAATCCATCAGTATATACAACCATGAGAGGTGGTAATGCAAAAATTAATGGCATCGGTTCACGAGGTGGTAGTTCGTCATACACAATAATGATGATTTTGTAACCCATTTTATGGAAGTGTAAAAGGCTTTAATAAAATAAATTAACATAACAAAATATTATTATATTAAATATAATGAGGTTATTATATCATCATGGTACTATAATAATTATAGGATGTAGAAGAATAAATAAAACAAAAACACTTATTGATGAATGTTACCTCTTATTCCGGTATCCACCTTAGGTTTATACCAAAACCTTCATAGGTTATATTTAATACAAATATATGAATTCTATGATGAGAGGAGTAAATTTTAGATTTTTTTTTTCAGTTTTTGGTTTATTCAAATGGATTTAATGGTTTTATTAAGTTAGGGGGGTGAGTGCCCTTTTATAATTGAGGGGGATTGTCATTCTTGTAAATACCCAAAAGTTTTCACTATTGGGAGGTCTCTCTTACCTCCTGTGCCTAAAAAATTAATAAATAAAGGATTTTAAGTATTATTTTGTCAATAAACACATCCAACACACAAAAATAAAAACATTTTTATCATGTTATCCATTAGTCTTTAAGTTTACTCAATTTTATCCTTTTTGTTTTTACCATGGTAACTTATATATTTTTATCTACTAGGTAATTTATCCCTTAAAAATAAAATTAAAATGAATATTATTAGAGAATTTGAAAATAATTATTCTAAATAATAAATCTAATTTTTAAAATAATTTTTTTTTGTGGAAAATTAATTTTATCACATGTGCATGTAATGTGTAAACCCTCATTTTAACTTTAAACACTGTAATTAATTTCAAATGTTTCCACTAAACATTATGGTAAAAAATTAAGTTGAAATTATTTTATAATATAAATTATTATAATTAAAAATATTTAATATAATTTAAAAAATTCAATTCATATTATTTTAATAATTTAATTGAAAATTAATTGCGAGGATGTGATGAGAAAGCAAGTTTTCAAAGCGAAAATGTTCAAATGTTTAAAATGTTTTTTTATAAAACTTCAATATGAAATTGACTTCAATGACCAAAATTTGATTAATAGATATATAATTTAACTTATTTTACTTTTAAAACCAATTTAAAATATAATCTTACTTTATCAATAATTTAAACAAAAAGGCATTTTTTAATAAAAAACAGTATTTTTCACTATTCATCGAAAAATTGAAATTCTCAGAAAAATGAAAAAAATTTACCCAAATATAATTTTGATGTTTTTAATTCAAAAATTATGTTAATTTTATCAGATAAATTTTCTAAAATTAAAATTTAATTTTTAATTATATACCCAAAGCATAACTAAACTATCTTATAAAAGAAATATAGTGTTCAAAAAATATATTTTTTTCTTTTAAATGATTATTATTTTATTTATAATCAATAAATAAAAAAATTATTATATATATATATATGAAAACTATATAATTTTTATAATCTATTTGGTACTATTCATACTTTCCAACTTAATGTCTAGGTTATAACAGTCACATTTAAATAATAATACTAATAGTATATTATTATTCAGTAAAACTCAATCTTGCATATAATGTAAGATGAAATTTGTGTTATGTTTTGTGAATGATATAAAAGGAATATTTTTTTTGCATTAAATGAAATATGTCAAAATTTATTTTATCCAGGAAAGAAATTAATTCTCAAAAACTTAGTGTTTTACAATTTCAGCCTTTTTCAGTGCTAGAATGGAGATGAGAGAATATATCCTTGGGTTTAATGGTGTTATTACTAAAGAAATATCAAGGTAAAATTGTGATTTGGGTAATTTTTGATTTATTAACTAAATATTTTTATTTTCTCCCCATTATAGATCATATGTATTTTGATCAAGTTTTTCAACTTTATTTCGAAGAGATAATTAGATTATATAGCATCCATCTTTCCATTTTATCTAATTGTGATCTTGAATTCACCTCTGATTTTTGGAAAGGATTTCAGAAGATATTGGGTACAGAATTAAATTTCAGTATAGCATTTCAACCTCAACTTGATAAAAAATCAGATTGAATATTCAAACTTTGGAAGATATGCTTTGATCTTATTTAATAGATTATCAAGGATGTTAGGATCAACATTTTCCATTAGTTTAATTTTATTATAATAATAGTTTTCATTCCAATACATGGAACCTTTTGGGGAATTATATAGAAACCAGTTTCATACTCCATATTTTTGAGATGAAGTTAGGAAAATAAATTTATATTTACAAGAATTGATAGAAGAAATGGTTCAGAAGATGAATATGATTCTGCAGTATATGAGGATATCTCAGAGAAGGTAGAAAATTTAAATAGACAATAGAAGGAAAGATATTTATTTTGAGTTAGGTTATCATGTTATTCTTAAAGTTTCTACATTGAAAAGTTATATGAAATTTGGTCAGAAGGGGAAATAAAGTCCCCCCATTTATTAGATTATATGAAATAATATATAATATTGGATTAGTTTCTTACTGAGTGGCCTTGACATAGATTTTATCTTAGGTACATGATATATTTCATGATTCATTGTTAAGAAAATATGTATTGGTTGATCTCATATTTTGAACCCTAAAGTAGTTCAGTTGGAATAAAAACTTTCACAAAAGGAATAAACTATTCATATTCTTGATTATATAGAGCAGGTTTATATAATAAGTTTATTCACTAGGTCATGGTTTTGTGGAAAAAACCATATGATTGAAGAAGCAACATGTGAATCTAAAAATTCTATGAGTTAAAGATATCCCCACTTGTTTAAGTAATGAATAAAATTATAAGGAAACAATTTCTAAAAAATTGGAATAACATAACAACCCATGTAATGTTAATATAAATCACTTTCATTTATTCATTAATTATATTTTAAATAGTTACATTCCTTATAATAAAATTCTTTAATTTTTTTAGTCAAAAGGAAAAAATCTTTATTTCTAAACAAATTGTGTTTTCATGCATTATATAGTTTTATTTAAAAGCTTGATTTCAAAATAATAGAATTTAAATTTTTAAAAATTAATAATTTTTTTTGAATTAATGATATAAAAATTATATTAGGATTAATTTTCTATATTTTTTTAAAAAAGTTTTATTTTTAAATAAATACTGAAAGATACTTATTTTTATTAGAAAATATATTTTATTTTCATGTATTTACAACGTAAAATTATATATTGGATTATATTTAAAATTTAATTAGTGAATTTTAGTTAAAAATAATACAATTATGGTATTTGGAATGAATTTTATAATTTAATTTTGTATAAAAACATTTTTATACATAAAAGAGATTTTTTTTCTGAAAAAACTATTTTTGACGTGTTTTGTGGGTTTAATTTTAAATTAAATTATGAAACTTATAGAAATTGAATCTTGAAAAATGGATTCAATATTTTAAAATTTTAAATCCATATTTTTTTGAATAGGTTCATTTTATTTTTTATCACTATGAATTGTAACAATAATAAATTTTTGCTACCACATTAAAGGTAAAATAAGTTAATTATGATTAAAAGTAATGTGACAAGGCTTCAAATTCAATAAAATGCTTGAATTTATTTCATTTTATGATTCCATTTCATCCATAATCATCCAAAATTTTAAAATGTGGACTTATGTTTCCTTTTACCTTTGATTTTGACCTTTATATTATTTTAATTAAAAAAATTACAAAATGTCACCCTCTTGCTTTTAAATTTTTCTAATTTTTTTCCATAGGGATAAAAAGAGGTTATGTTCAATTATAAATGTTTATTTTAAATATGAATTATTTTTTTATCATTTTAATTTTTTTTAATTTTTAGTGATTAAATAATTAACATAAATTCTTACGCAAATCCAACATGCTGCTTTTGAAAACAATATAAAAATTTAGTAAAGAATTTTTAAAACACTAAATTTAATTTTTTTAGGTGATATATAGTGTAAAAAAATTTATAAATCAATATTACATGTTAGGGATGTTATAAAGGTTTATATTTTAATTCTATTTCTATCTTGATTTCATTAAAGTAAAATTAAATGAATAGTTCCAAAAATGACATTACCAGAAAAGTCCAGTTAGAGGCTAAGCCACTAACCATTTATTAAAATAAAATAAAAGTGTACCAGAAATCATTACAAGGAATAAAAACAACTAGATATCATAAAATTCATACCCTTCACCACATCCAAGATAGGTTTCTTCCTCTGCAGTGGCCGACTCCCACTCCGAGCTCTCATAGTGTTTCAAGACCATAGAATATTTCCTTCTAAGATTCAACTTCTCCAAAGAAATGAACTCCTTAGAATACTGCTTACCCTTTTTCAAGCCAGAGTCTACCCCTCCTTCTTTCCCAACAGTGGACCTGGTAGACACCGGGTTTGGTAGATAGGAATAATATTTCCTCAACCCTGTTCTTGCTGGAACTGACATGGATCCCTTACTCCCGAACATCTTCTTCTTCCCACCCTTCACAATTTCACTATAGGAGGGTCAGGACAAGATTCCAACATTCTCCTTTCCACTATCAGAGAGTTCCCCCATTCTCCAGTGATACGCTCCTCTTGATACCCCTCATTTGCTCCCCGCTCCTGCTGAGAAATACTGTTAGCATCAATTATATCTAGACAACGTGGTTGTTACACAAATTGATAATCATCATGAGTCCCCTTAACCCTTGCAGTTTCACTAGTAAATGCATTATTACTGCCACTTTCATTCCGTGATGTACTTCCCTCAGCATTATCAGTCTTCTCATTCTCCAATTCTTGGAAGAAATTAGCAGTGGGAACATTGAATAACACAACTCCAACACCATCCTCCTTCCCATTGAACTCTTGAAAACAGTCATACAAACCTCCCAGGAATGTGCCATCACCTGAAGAAGCGGGGTCCAAAGTATGTTCTGGCTGTGAAGATCAGCTAGATGCATCAACTGGAAGATCCTTCACAATACCAAGATCACACCTTAGAGTACTGAAGACCAGACTCACCAATGGATTTTCTGACCTCCACTTCTTCTCCTTCTGAATAGCACCACCAATGTTCTCTGAGGGACCATGATTCCCCATTGCCTCAACTTCCTTAAGTCCTTGTTTTTATCATAAAATCATTATAGGAAGGATTTAGTTATAAACCTGAAGAGGTTGTCTGAAGAAGAGGTATAGTTCCTAAACGAGAATTTTTGTTTTATTTATTCTTATATCTAAATAAAATATTATTCGAACATGATGAAATAATAACAAAATTATATTCCATATACATATATTTTATTCAATTAATTAATTACATATATCTATATCCTCTTTCTTCATATGGGAAATGAAACTATTATTCATTTGTACGGCAGACAACCACCTCATGAATCGATGTAATTAGTTTTCCATCACTGCCTCTCATGGTTGGTTATAATGATGAATTTAATGTATTTATATTATAGTCATGAAATATTAATAATTATTTAAATAAAATATATAATCAATTTTCTTACTTTTCTATCCATTGAAAAATTATAATTTTGTTCGTGCATACACGTGGATTACCACCTCTATGAAACGATGTGATTAATTTTTCATCACTACATCACATAGAATATATATATAAGTGTATTTGAAGATATTATATTATATAAAAATATTTATTTAAAGATAAAACTACACTTACCTTATTTCCCTCATGCTATTTTGAAAAATGAAAGAGTTACTCATGCGTACGTATGACTTACCGTCTCCAAGATTGCAACATAGTTCATTTTTCATAACCACCTTTCATGAACGGTTTTAAAAGTAAAATTCATATATAGAAATTATAATTATATCATGATTATTATTCAAGATATGATGAAATAATGACCTCTTTAACTATAATCTATCTACTGAATTCATTTTAGACACATGAGCCAAATATCATCAAAACATATGATGTAAACTTAATTGATTAATAAATTTATTATAAAATGGTGATACAAAAAAAGGAATAATAAACTAGAAAAAAGTTCTTAAGAAAAGAAATAATTAAAAAAACTATTATTCAAGAATATAAACAATGTGTGTGATGATTTGGACTCGAGATAAGGGACATTTTACCTTAAAACCATAGTTTTAAATGTTTTAAACATTAATTTTATAAATATTTTTCTTCCATGTAAATATTATTAAAATTAATTAATTTTTTAATTTATATGAACATAAATAAGTTATAAACTAAAATTTATATCACTTTTTACTATATTTGAATGGGTTTTAAAAGGTATATTTTTATTTATTTGATATGGAACATCTTGACATAAAGACAAAAGTAATATTCTTTTTATAATGTATACGACATCAATGATTTTTATCACCACCATAGCTATTATTTTATGTTAGTATTCCTTTATAATATTTCATTTTTTTTTCGAATAAACCCCTAACCCCTTTGTTATTGGTATTTTCAAAATGGGTTTGAAATGGAATGAATATTTCAATATCTGGAAATGTTTTTCTTATGCGTGTATGGAATATTTTTATAAGTATGACGATGGAAATAAAATATTTTATGTATTATGATTATGTTATGGTTCTTGGTCATTATTTAGGTTTATGTGTGATCCCTATATATCTCATTGTTATGGATGATCCTGATATAGCTCTTTAATGCATTGGGTAAAGGGATGGAGTTAATAGGTTAGGTTTCTCCTAATAGATTGTATGAATTTATCAGGTAGGTTATTCCATTTGTAAGAGTGGTATTTAAATGACGTACCAAGTCACATAAATTATTTATTTATTCCTGTTATGGTTTTTCATGGGAATCTTATGATTTCATAAGGTAATATAATAAAATTATGTTTAAAGAGAAGTTTATACTACTTATTAAGGGTAAAAGGTATAACTTTTGTGAAAATGATTTCATAAGTAATTTATGATTGAAAAGAAGATTTTATGAGTTTTATTTTTTCTTTTAATATTTCTTATGAAATTTTTTATGAAAAATTTAGGAAATGAAGTTTTCTTATTAGGTAATAAAATGTTTTTGTTAAGACCAAAGTTTATTTTTAAAATGGAAAATTTTTATGAGTATTCATAGACTGATATGTTTATTTTTTTCATTTTATATGTCCCTTTATGAAATTTTTATGCTCATACAATTTTTTAAATTGTTTTTCATAGGGTTTTATGTTTTAATAGGTACAAGGATTAATTTAAGATGAAAAATGTGATGATATTTCATGAAAATAAAACTTGTAATATATTTTGTATTATGAAAAAATAGATACTGAGTGGAAGTGTATAATTTGTGATTTAATATTTATTTCTGTAAGGGTGATGACCTAATTGTATAAAACTCTAAATTGTAAACTTTCTAAAAATTTGAGAGGGTAAATTATTTACTTAAAACTCAAGATTATGTAATTCTTAAGTTCATTTCTTTATATCCATTCACATGGTAGTCTGAATGAAGATAAGATGTCGGTGCATATAAATAATGCATTGTCACAACCCATGAAAGATAAATTATTTCAATTTTGGGGAATTATTTGTAGTGATAAAATTATTTAGGTTTGAGAAAATACTTTCATTGAGAGTGATCATTTTAAATGTTATAATTCCTTTATGTGATGACATCCATTATGATTGAGAAATAATTTTGGGTGATAAAGCTCTTCAAGTGAGAAAATAATTCAGTGTAAAAATTCCTTCAAGTGAGAAAAATATTATAGGTGTATGGTTTATGAGATAGGGTTCTGTGTGATCATAAAATTAATAGTGATATTTTTATGTTCCTTTTCATGGATATATGTTTCATTTTTTTAAAAGGTAATGCTTTGGTCAAAGGCCAAAGAAAAATTTATTAAAAAGAAAAGAACATTACAAGAGTCTGAAATAAGGGATTTTCTTACAATCTCTATTAAAAAGATAAAATAAATCAGAAGGGATAGAGTCCATCCAAGTCATGTTCTGGTGAACTCCTTTGTTGGAAAGAGTATCAACAACAGTATTCGCTTTACAGTAGGTATGAGTAGCTATATAATCAATCCCACGAAGCGAGTGAAGGCAGTTCATCCAATGAGTAGTATGCTTCTAGGATAGATGAATGCTTCTATTCTAGATGGCATGAATGATAGTGGTTGAATCACTTTCAATCCACAACTTTCTCCAACCTCTTTGAATTGCAAAGTCAACAGTATGGATGACCCCAATATTTTCGCTTCCAGAGATGACTAGTGACCACATCCAACGTAGAATCATCCCTGACACCGACCAGAAGAATCTCTGAAAATAGCCCTGTAGCTGGTAGATCCTGGATTTCCTTTGGAAGCACTATCAACTTTGACTTTGATCCATCCTGGCATTGGTGATTTCCAGAAAACATCAAAGGTGTGTTTGGGATTCTGGTAAATTCCAGGAACCCGGATGTGGCGAAGGATCTCAAAGTCCCCAACAGAGTTATTGCAACCGTCTTTTTGAATTAAAGCAGCTTTATGGATCGCGACAAGAATCTTAGATTTTCCTGCATTAAGACTAAAAGAGTGATTATTATGAATAAGGTCATTTCTAATGTTCCAAATCTCGTGTATAAGTTCTGCCACTACCGCCAGCAAGATATTCTTTATCTGGAAAGAAGTTTTAAATCTAGTGCATTTTTTAAGGAACACAGAAATAGAATCAGTAAAAGACCACCAAAAATTGAATAAATCAAAAATAAAATTCCATAACGGAGAGGCTGTTGCACAATACAGGAAAAGATGATCCGCATCCTCCCTGTTCTTGTTACACAGGTGACATTTAGAACAAAGTTGGATGAAAAAAACTTGAAGAACAGTATCCGTAGGCAATCTATTATGATAAATATGCCAAATGAGAGTGATCTTAGAAGGTTTAATCTAGGGTTTATTAAACTGGCTCACCCAAAGAAAATTCAATTCAATATAGGAAAAATTCTACTTATAAAAGTTTTTAGAGTCAAGGATTCCATTTGGGGAAGGTTCCCAAACAAGGAAGTCACAATTAGGAGAAAAATAATGATTATCAATAATCTTTATAATGTTATCAGGGAGATCATGTAGATGAAATTGAAGAACATATTTTATAGATTTATTAGTGTCCTCAGGAATTTGACTTGAAGGTAACAATGTTATCAAGGGGTTATCATACCATTTTCCACACCAAAAATTAATGGAAGAATCAACACCTACCATCCCTCTAGATTTCTCCATGATCTTATGATATGAGTCCCTGATAGATGGCTAGATAGAAGAGTTAATGTATGTAAGACTCCCTTTTAAAATCTTAGAGATAAATCTGTGATACAAAAATTTAGTAGCGTTAGAAGAGGGATTAATAATATGCCAAGTGAGATGGGACTGGAGAGTATCATTGAACAACTTGAAATTTTTTATGTCAATTCCACCTTTATCAAGAGGTCTATAACAAGAGTTCCAAGGTATAGTGACAAACACCTACTTTAAATTTGTATGTTCAATTTATTTTTTCTCTTCTACACTAAAATTTTGTAACATTCGGATGGTACTAAGTGAAATTTGTTTTTTTTTTCATTTTACTATTATATTATAAAGGTATTAAAATTCCAATATTGGAATCATAATGGGTTTATATTAATGTTATCAAAATCGGACAAACAATTTAACTAGAAAGAAGTGCTATTTAATGACAGATTAGTCAGATTGATTAAGTTTGTTGTTCAATCCATTTTTTTTAATATTATGTTATCATTTATCATAATTTTTTTAATCATAAATTATTTTTATTATAATATAATTATTTTTATTATAATATAATTATTTTAATTATATATAATTAAATAAAATTTTATTATAAATCTTACATTTTTTATTTTTTTATATTCCTCTATTTTTTACTTTACTTTAATTTATTTTTTATAAATTAAATTTTATATATTTTATTCATTAATTTAGTGTAGAGTGACACATTAAAAATTAACAAGTACATGGGCAGCTAAACCTATAGGGAAGTGGGGAACACATGATCCTATATTGATTGTGTTAAAAAAATCTCAAGATGACTCTTTTATAAATGGAAGTCTTAAGTGATGTTCTCATAAAGGATATATATTTTAAAAAATATTTTTAAAAGTATTAAATATATATTTTATTATGTGTGTGTGTAACAAAAAATATAAATATAAATTTTAAAACCCTTAGTTAAAAGGTTTTCCAAATTTTGAAATGCACATTAGGTGATTTTTCTAAATTTTTCAAAGCTCATCATTTTTTTTTGAAATATTAAATGATACACTCGGTCTGGTCTATAGTTGACTAGAATGTGGTGGTATAATCAATAATACCCAATCTTTTATGGACTATTCCACCCCAATATCCATAATAGTTAGCTATTTGGATCAGATTGGGATCCCCACCAATTTATGGTCCTATCAGTTGCACCGTCTGAGCTGACCTAACTCTCATTAAAACAATCTAGATATTCTGTATTATTGAATTTGTGAAATAAATGAGTGTAAAAAAGACCAAAATGGTATGAAATATCAAATTTTATAAATAGATCAATGAACTAGTTGGACCAATGTCAATAAACCATCTTGGTGACATTTTAGTATCAATCAATTTCCCTATTGATTTTTTAAACGTCTATTTATTTAAATATAAATATAAAATAACTCTAATGGTATTCCTATAATTTTTACCAAAATCTTACCACTAGCATGTTGGCTGCTTTGATGAACAAGGGATGATATAAGATATAATATTGTTATATTTTACGGAATGAAAATTTGTTTTCTAGAAAAAATAATGGAATTTTAAATTTCATAAAATGTTATTTCTTTATCAAAAATAAGTTTTAGAATTTTATATTCTATTCAACTTAAATAAATTGAATGGGTTTATAAAATTATTTTAAAATTTTTTAAAATTTTATTTGGATTTATTAAATAATTTTAAATTTAATTTAAATTGGTTTACACTAGAAAAATTGTTTTTAGCTCAAATTATGTTTGACAAGACACTGTGTTTTTAAAAAACCATTTTTTTATTATTGAATTATATAATATAATATTTATATGTACTATACCTTATTGAGAACATATATGATAATTTATTTGATAATAAATATTGATATAATGTTAAATGAAAACCACCGATATTTAATAGATGGTATAATCATAGATATTTGTATTAATTTTATTATGTAACGTAATATATTGTGATAATTTTTATCTTGCATGATATTTTGGTAAGAATTTAGTCAGTCTATTTGATGTAAATATGGAAATTTTCTCTTTTAAGATTAACTCAAATGTTCATTACTCTATTCATTAACTCCACATGAAAGTCTTTATCTTCTATGCATTATAAAATAAGAAAACAAAAAATATTTTATTTATGGAACTATATATGTATAAAAACACATAGGATTTTTAATAGTTATATAATTATTATTTTTAATAACTACCATTGTTGTCATTAATAAATAATTATAATTAATAAATAATAATTATTATTACTTTTAAAAAATATCATTATAATGCCCCATGAGGTGCAACCTAGTAGGTGCGCCTCTCTGGGGTGTCAGGGAGGTCTTAGGCTTGATCCTCCCTAGGCATGTACATGAGTTTTTCTTTGTATTTTTCCCATACCCTGACCAATTATAAATTAATCAATAATTAAAATGATAAGTGGGTCTATTTGTATTTCTCCCCCCGACTAGTTATAAATGAATACATAATTATAATGGTAAGTGATATTAAAAATTATAATTATTTTAATTTAATAATATTAAATAATTATAGTTAAATTTTATAAAATAAAATATTTTATCCATATTAAATTATAAGGATAAAACTATTCTAACACTAAAAATATTAAAAATGGTCATATAAAATTCTCAAAATATTTCAAATACAACTCACTTATAAAATTAAGATTTCAAGTGAAAGGAAAATCATATTTTTGAAATAATATAATTAAAATAATATTAAATATAATTAAAATTAAATAATATATATTTAAATTTTTATTATATATATATATAAAATAAATAAATACAAAATTATATTAGAAAACGCTATATTAAATAACACATTATTTTACAAAATATGCTCATAAAAAATAGCTTCCTCCAAACATTATCTTTGAAAAAAACTTTAGAAAACCATATATATAGATTTATGTTGAAATGTGAACATGTTTAATTATGAAATATAATTAAATTATTTCTATTTTAAACAAATTTGGTTAAAATTGAAGTAAAAAATGATTCAAAAATTCACCACCAAATAATCAAAAATAAAATCACAGCGAAAAAAAAGATTATAATATAGAAAAATATCTAAAATGTAACACTAAAAAAATGAGACCTTCAAAATCAACTTAAACACTAAAAAAATATTTATGTTGGATTTAGAATGTTTTATTTCATTCAAAAACTGAAAATAATTCTAGTTAGTCTACTATTTTTTTTTTCATTTTTACAACTTTTTTATTCACCATGATCTATTCTTATTGACTCTTATTCTTATTATAGTCATCCTTGGTTAATTCCAATGTGATTTTTCAAGATTGATTAATCATACATGAGTTCCTTTTTATTCTTACATGAGTCTTTTACTTGGTGTATCCCCTTTCATGTATTTATACTTATTCACACATAATAAGTTTTGATTTCACCTTATATAGAGTTTTTATTCTCACCTAATGTGGATTTTATCATTCTCATGTGGGAGTGTTAATCTCACATGACTGGGTGGTTTTACCTGACTTGATCTATTATGACAGACTATTTATTCTTATGTATCATAAATATATTTTGTTGTCTAATTTGATATTGTAGGTTATATAATCTTATGTGGGGATGAGCTTCACCTCACATTGCATGTGGGATGTAATCTTTTACAGTGTCTTTGTGCCTCCCTATTCATCTGGAATTGTTGAATTTATCTTGTGGATTCCATCAAATATGAGTCACTATAGCCAAACTGATCTTAGTTATCTATCTGTTCAAGGTTTTTAAATCAAAGAAAATCCTCTTGGGCCTTCATAATTTCCTTATAATCCCATATCAGGAAGAGATTTGTTATTCCATATTCCTTTCATACCAAAGAAAGGTAGAGCTGATAGAAGGAATTTGTTTTTTCATAACTAGAGCTGTTATCTATACCATATTGTGCCTTCAGCCTCACTACCATTATATTGACCATGTCTTGAAGATGTTTTTTGGTAAATATATAAAGTTGGTACAAATGAGGGGGCCTAATTTGTTCTATTACAAATTCTTAGCATCTAAATCTAAACCATAACATTTTTTGGTTTCTTTTACAAGATGGAACCTATCAGTAGTAAGGTTAGATGGTCCATTAGTTTCTTATTTTCCTTTTTTATACTTTGTTTTGTTACACTTTTATCATAATTTCTTCGCATATGTTTCTATTTATCTCTTTTATATTTTACTCTTGGTTTTAGCATTAATAAATACTCACATAAAGTGTTATTCATTCCACAGAATATGACCAAAATGTTCTAATCAATATTAAATATCCACATAATTTATCTGTTTATTTACTCTTTATTGTTCATATATTTCTTGGATCACCAAAGTATTCCCTTTTACACCTTTCATTTTCATTAAAACATTGATTTCACATCTAGAAGAAACTTTTTCAAAATTAGTACTTTATGCACTGTTTTATGTGGGTTTAAGACTAGAATTTTCAATATAAATTGGTATCAAACCCACCTAGATTTTCCTATATCATCTTATAGGTATGAAATTTATAATATTGATAGAGAAAAAATGTTCAACCTTTATAGAATCAATATGCATGTGATCCTGGTATAATAATGAATTTAAAATGATTTTTATGACCCCAAGAAGCATGTGGTCACCTAATCCCCTAATAGACATATTGTAACCACCAACATAAATGTTTATAATGAGATTATCATGAATTCTCATAGCTATATTACATATTTTTTTGGTTATAAGGTCCCACATCAAACCACTTTTGAAACCTTTGCTACTACTATCCTATCTAAACATGAAAACTTATTTATGAATACTTATTTAGTTAGGTGTCTACATTAGAGACCTATATTGTATAATTTTAAGATATTCCATGAGATTCCAATCGAAACACATCTTAGTGATTTCTATAAAATAATGCCATACTTAACCAATATTAATGTTATGATTAATTAATAAGACCAACCATTAATTATTTTGACCTCTATTTATAGCTATTATGATAATGTTTTTGATGTAATGAAATATTATAGAGACTCCTTTTCTTTAGAGGAAGTTTAGTGTATCTATCTTTCAAGATAATTTTGTTTTAAACCTAAGGTTAATCTTGAATCAGAGAGTCATACTACTTGGGGTTGGACTGAATTTCAAGGTAAAAATAAAGGTAAATTGAGAAAAAATCGAAATATCCATATTTATTCTAATAATAATTATTCTAGATCTATGTTTATAGAGGTTTCATTTTATAATTATGAGAAACCTAGAAGGTTAGAACCAAGTTTCCTATGCTAAAATCTAGTGTTAATTTGAGAGATTCTTGGGATTATTTCCAATATGTCGATGTTGGTTATGATAGTACTAAGGTTATGACTATGTATGATTGGTATATGAGTAATGAATGGTTCCTTAACTTAGTTTTCTATTTCTATATATTTCTAGATAGGTATTCCTTTTCTAAATTGACTAAGGGAGTTAAAGAGATGGTTATTATTGGAAATAATAAGAGATGTAGGGTCATGGGGAGTGGCTCCGTCTTATAAAATATTTATGATCACATTTTTGTTGGGTTACATAATGTAATGTGGGTCCCTGTATTTCATATAAACCTTATTTTATATAAGAGTTTTGGTTCAAAAGGGTTTCCCATTTAATTCAGAATATGGTTCCCTTAAGATCTCTAAAGGTTATCATATAGTCATTAAGGGTTTTATTTTTAATGGGTAGTATGTATTGAATAAAAATATATATAATATATAGTCAGGTAGTACCTATGTCACTAACAATGACAATGTTATGATTTGGTATTGGATGTTGGGGCATGTGAGTGTTAAGGGTCTTGAGGAATTGTGTAAGAAGGGGCTGTTATCTAAGGTCAGACCAAGTAACATACCATTTTGTGAAGATTATATTCTATTTAAGTATAAGAGATTTATATTTCATAAGACTATATTTTAAGATAGTTTCCCTTTGTAATATGTTTATTTATATTTATGGGTTTCTTTTAGAACCATTTTCCTATAATCGAGGATCATATTTTGTCAAATTTATAGATGAATTTTCCATGAAGGTTTGGATCTATATCTTGAAAAATAATTCTAATTTATTTTAAGTGTTTGAAACTTTAAAACCCTTTATAAAAAATCAATATTTGAGGAATATTATGGCCATAGGAACTGAAAATATTTTGGAATATCTATAAACTAGGTTTACTATTTTTTGTGGGTCTAAGGGAATTTATAGGAACTACACTATCAGCCACACTCCATAAGAAAATTGGTGAGTAGAGCATATGAATCACACCACTATAAAAAAGGTTTATAATATGATTCCATATATAGGATTTCAAAAATCCATATAGGAAGTGGATGACACTATAACAGTCTACCTTATCTATAAGTGTTTATCCTCTACTGACCATTTTAAGAAAAAAATAATAATTATGGAGTATCCAACCTCCACCCTATAAACATTTAAGGGTATTTCGTTTTATTTCTAATGGAGAAATTTTTTTCATTAATTTTATTTTGTATTTTAATGATTTAATCCCCACTATTTTTTCATTTTAAGGGCAATTATCACATTTCTAGGCTATAGGAATAAATTAGGCTTTATTGTGAAAGTTTATTAATTATTCAGTTTTAATTATTTTTATTAATTTCAGGTATTATTAGAACAAGGTTGAATATTTAATATTTATTTCTTTTGTTTTTAGGTAAAAATTCATTTTAAATATGTTGTGACAAAATAAAGAGATAGGTAGCATCAACAAAGGATAAATTTATTTATGTTTATAATGAAGTTGGTTGGATATGTTTTTTTATTTTAAAAAATATTTTGAGAAGCATATATGAAGAAATATTTATTAAGTTATGAGTTGTGTAATATATTATTCCTCTTATGTAATATGTCTAAAGAATAGTGGAAATGGAAAATTCCAAGGCAGAGGGGATTAAGGTCAATAAATTTTCCAAGATAAAGTGAATGAAATTGACTATGTCCTAAGTTATATAAGAATTTGTGTTGATATGTAATATATTTTCGAGAATTGTGATCAATATTAGAGAGAATATAAACTATATTTATGGAAGTAAAAAAGGATATGTATGATTTTTTACTTTGAGTAATTTTGGATAAGATCACATGTTTGATATTTTTCTTTGAAAAATTAAAGAAACCAAGTCCCTTCCTATGATGAATACAATTTATACATGATTTTTTCTCAAGATAAACACTTAGAGAAAACCTATAGAAGATCACATTGTATACATTTCAATCATCACGACAAGGAATCTCAGGGAAGAATCAGTGTTACTATAATATTATAAAGAGTCATTCCATGAAGATATATGTTGTTCCATGAGGGGAATGATAAGTGTTGAAGCTTTGATGCATAAAAATATCTATATTCATATCCATTAAAAGTACATTCAAAATCCTTGTTTGACCACTAATATTAAAATTCAAAGGAAACTAAAGGAAATTATGAATAGCATAGGGGAGAATTCGAAACTTGACCTTTCGCCTATTAAATAGTTGAGGATCTCTTCCATATTTTCTATTTGTGTAATTGCATTCAGTAGACATATTTTAATAAAAGTGTTCTATATTTATTTCGATTCTATTATTTTCTTTCACTATACTTCTTCACTATGATCTTTTATCTTCATGATGGTGAAGAATTAACCTATGGGATATCTTGAGGGATGAAACTAGTGTTAAAACCAATTTCTTGAGAATTCATTATTAATATTTCTTATCAATTTAGGGTTATTCCAAGGATTGTTTGTAACAGGGAAAGGTGACAGTTCGTTCTCATTGTGGTTTTATTAAATTTAAATTATTTGTCTTCTACACTATTCTCCCTCCATTCAATAATCATTATGTCATATGATGAAGCCTTTATGATTTAGTAATTAATGAAAAAGAGGGTGAGTTTTGGGCAATCTTGATAGAGGATCCCTTTAAATTACTAAACATAGTGTAGGTGGATGTGAAGTATACTTGGTGATTATTAGGTAATCTATACATTAAAAATCAGTGTAGAAAAGGATGACCATGCATATGATGAAGTGTGTTTATTAGGTAGGTATGGGGCTATCCATGAAACAAGCAAGGTTTATTTAAGGTAATTATTTTGGGATTATTTCCATTATTTTTACCTCATTCACTCTATCTACATTGAATTTTTACTTTTTAGTTTTTCATTTCAATTCTAAAATTAAATTCCCTTTTGGTTTAATTAATATGAAAACACAAAAAATATTATAAGTGATGGGATTAGTTATTCATTAACTTATCATCCAAAAGATCCTCAAGAAAGTTGGCCTTGGTTAGCCACTGTGTATCACTAAGATAAATATAAATAATAAATTGTACCTATTGATTCGAAAGTTTTAATTTTAACTTATCCTTTCCCTAGTTTTATAAATTATAAATACCTTCTTAAAAAACTATTTCACTAACTTTATATATCCAAAGTGTTTAGTATGTTTTTAGATAAAACATATTTTTATACCAAACACAGAAATAGTTCTAATGTAAAATGAATATAAACTTTTGTTATTCAATATGATCCATCAGACTGAAGGAGAGATCAATACATCAGAACAAATATTGTACTGACCAGTGTTTAGACTAATATCTTGAATATAAAACTTAAAAAATTTATAACCATCAGATTAACATTGGTACTGATAAATCAGATTAATCTTTGTTTCGTTTATCATATTGATGATCATTAGTATAGTCTATAAGATTGAATATAGTTTATAATAGGAGTAGTTATAACTATATACATCAGAAGGAATCCATGAGAGCATTTTAATGGTTCTAAACAAAACAAAATCACAAAAAACGAAATTCAATTCATGCTTACCTTTCCAGAATCAAGATCCAAATCATTATGAGTTTCCAAAGTCAGAGCTGTATGAGTTCATTGCAACCAACTCAAAAATATGACTATCATAAGATTTATTATAATTAGGAGGTCATTTGAAGATCTAGGAGATGATGAATTTATAACTCAACATAGATAAATTTTTTCTCTTCTTGAAAATCTCATTCAAAATACCTTTTAATTTCATATATATTTGAAGTTATAAAGAATATGTGTGAGGATTTTAAATTACTGAGAACACTTTTTATTTTGTATTCACTATATCTGATCATGATTAGATCAAGGGATTCTGGGTATATGAAGATCGTTTAATATGATCCATCAGATCAAGGTCTTTCGGGGCTAGGAATATTGAGACAATGATCATTATATCAATGGATTTTTTGTTTATGAAAGATAGATCTTAATATGATCCATCAGATTGATAGATTCCAGGGATAATGAGATAGAACTACTCTAATCAACTTATCAAGGTATTTTCTATTAAGGAAAAATAGACCTTTTCAATAGGTATTAAAACTAAAGATATCTTAAATCATAATTTTTTATTTTCTTAACTCTTAATGTTAAAGAGTAAATTATTTTTTTATGATTTCAAGTCATTATTACTATTATAATATTTTTGTTTTACTTGATTTTTCAAGTAAAATATTCCACTATGCATAAAAATTAGAAATCTAGTTCTTTAATCTATTTCTAATTAACTGTTTTATCATTGTGTCTATGATACCAATAATTACTTTGATATATTTTATAGTTAATAGATTATATTTTAATATTTTGATAATCAGATGATCTTTGAGTCTGGTCTTTTTAAATTAAGAGGAATTTTTCTTTTTCTTAGTTTAATTTTGTAAAATACAATTCAACCCATATTTTATCCATCATAAACTCTTATAATACAATAATTAGTATCAGTGAAGTTTCTACTGATATACTTGTTGTATATTTCCTATTGAAAGTTGATAAGATTTAATTATAAACTACTTGTTTATAAACTTCATTTACACTAATGTGTTTTTGTATAAAAAAATTTATATTTTTGATAATATGGTAGGTTTAAATGATAGAACCCTAGAAAATCTGAATCTAAGTAGACCTCCTGTTTTTGACACTACTAATTATAAATACTGGAGAGATCACATGAATACTTTTGTTGTTAATATAGTTTTGATAATAATCTGATGTTTATTTGTAATTATAATTTTACTAATAAGGATGTTACAACCTTTACAAATCTAAAATATTTGGAATATCAACAGAATTATATAGTAATAAACAGTCTTTTATATTATTTGACATGAAATATATATAGTCATATTTCATCATATGAAGATGATAACAATATTTGACAGAAGTTTAAAGTAAAACATTTTGGAAATTCTAAATTTTATGAAATAAGAAGATATATTCTTCATGTTACTTATCAAGCCTTTGATTTCTTTACCTGGAGAGTCAGTTTATAAGATTCTGCAAAGTTTATGACTATTATAAATAGTTTACAATCACTTGGAGATAAATATATTGATGATAATATTTTAGTTGAGAAGATCATTAAGATTATTCCTAATGAATGGTAATCCAAAAGAACAACTTTGGATGATTCAAGAAGGAATAAAAATCTTACCCTTGATGATCTTATTGGTATCCATATACAAAATGAAGGAATACTAAAAAGGGGTTCTAACAAATAAAAATAAAAATGGAGTGGTTTCTTTTCAACTAAATTTAATGTTCCTATTAAAGACCAATCAACTGAGAAAGGTGTGAAATGCTTTTGGAAGAAGAAATTTGTTATTAAAACCGATACTAGTTCAACAGAAAAGTATGAGAATGAATTAGAAAATCTTCCAAGAATAATGAATAAGATTGTTTGCAATAAATATTTTCAATACATATGTAGGAAAATTCATAAGGATAAGAATGATAAGAGATACTCTCTCAAAGTGATTTGTTGTAATGACCCAATTATTTATCAACGAAAATTACATTATTAAAATTATGTCATATATTATAATCAAATAAAATCAGAACACAATGCCACATCATGCTTAAATGGACTAATAGATTCTATTTTATGTTTAAACATAATTTTTCCACTTCTAGGATTTGAATTTTGAAAATCTGACATACACGGTTGCAATCAGTAAATTTTTTGGAGTCTGATAGGAAAAACTTAATTTTTAATGAATAGTAACTTACCCTTATGAATAGTAATGTTACCCTTATGTATAGTAATATGAAACTTATGAATAATAAAATTTCTATGTAAATATTAACCTTAACAATGATAGTATAAATAAACTTTATCCATCTTATAAGTGACAATATGATAGTGTTGGTATTTTTGGTAAGTCATAAATATTTATTTACAAATTTATGATTAATTTAATAATTTAAATGAAAATTTATTTTATTAAAATGTATTCATAAAATAATATTTTTATGTATTATGATTATCTGATAATTTTATGAGACCTTAATTAATTTCTTCAAAGTTTTAGAAAAGTAGTTTTAATATTAAAATTTGTATTTTTCAAGTAAATTATGATTTTAATTAAAAAATAATTTTCTCATATTTATAAAATAATTTTCATAAAATGGAGTACATTTTGGAATTCTAAATGTAAAAAAATGGTTGGGGTGAATTCTTGGTACTTTTCTAAAGTACTTGAATTTTTAGTGAATTGTAAAATACAATAATTTATGATAAATGCTAAATAAATGAATTTCTTCATCATTCTTGAGTAATAGATGATTTAAATGGCCATTGGTTCAAAATAACATGATATATTTACTATTTTTAGTCATAATAATAAATAATATTCACAATATTGAGAAAAAATATTAAACTAATGATTAAAATAATGGGAAACCCTTCCTCTCCACCACTATAAATACAACCGTTCATTACCTCCTCTCCTCACACCAATCAAGACCTATTCCCAGCCCAAATTCTACTCAAATATCTCCCTAATACCTGTTACCACGTCTCTCATCCCTTGGTCTCTTCAAAATAAAAAATACTCTCCCCTATAGAGGTTCTCAAGGAAGATATATTCAAGAGGTAAATTCCTCTTTTCATTTCATTTATTTTCATTAAAGTTCTTTTCTTTATCTTTATTTTCTCAACTACTTTCATACAAATTTCATGATAACCCTAGTTCCTTACATGTACTATAATTTTGTTATTATAATGGAATAATTAATCATCATATCTTCTTTCCCCTCCTTTTATATGAGAAATAAATACACCATCTGAGATGTGTTAATTTATCACATTCAAGGACGATGGGTTTTCAATTTCTATTACTATCTTCAATTCTTGTCATGAAACCATTTTTATTATTGAACTAGAATATAATATATGTATTATTTATATTTTAATTTTATGGAATCTTTTGTACACATTATATTAATTTATAAAGAAAAATGTGTTCAATGTGATCAAAAATCGCCAATTAACCAAAATAGTTATCATTAAAGATTTATATAATGATTCATCTTCACTCTAAATAAAGAAATGAATTTTATAACCATGTAATATTATGTATGTTCAAAAATAACATATAAATCCAATTATTTACAACCATTCTCACCTTACATGTTTATCCTTACATGTATTTAAGTAAACCAATCATGAAAATCAAGGAAACAAATGCTCCCAAAACAATGAAATTTAACCTCTGAACGCACCAAAAAGGTTATGAATGAACTTAATAAGGTTATAAAAAAACAATTAAATGTATAATATGTTATTGTAATATTAATTAATTAATTTAATTTTGTTATCTAGGACACTAAGATCAAGTGAAGGACACTATCATACTTAAGGTAAGGAATTCTACATGAACCTCTATCATTCCTTTAGGTTGTTCTATCTTTATTTTTACCCAAATGAAGTTATATATTATTTTTATGAACATAATATAAATTATGTGTAAATTCTCCAAAATCATGTATCAAGATACATTTATCACTCTCTTTTGGGGATATACATGTTTTTAAATGGTTAGCTCCTCAATACTTCCTGATAAGCAAACCCGTTTTAAGGGAACTACCTGAATTCTTACCCATTTTCAAGTACACTTTTCAACATATTTTTAAGAAACCATTATTTTTATAAAACCAATATTTTTATCCTAAAAAACTTCTTGGTTAACTTATGGGTTTATATAAAAAAATTATTCCCTTTTGTGTTTTAAATGACCTTTGATATTTTCTTTTAACCGCGGTAAAATGTTTTAATTATAACATTTCTTAAGTACTCTTTTTACATGTTATTAATTAAAGTTTAAATCACTTTTCATGATAAATTCCTTTTATAACTTATGATTTTACATGGAAGATCTAATTACTTTCCTTAATGGACATTTTTATGATACTTGTTATGCTTTATGACATGATTATGATACCCAATTCTTACAATGGGTAACCCTTATGTTTATGTATGATTGATCATGCATGATTCTATATGTTGGAAGCATATTCATGAACATGTTATGATGGGTGTAACCATATTTCACTCTAATTCATTGGGTAAAGTTGAGTCTCATGAGATGTTATGTGCTACATTCTTCGTGGTTATCTTTGGTTCGTGCTACCACGTGCAACGATCTTAGTGGTTGACCTTGAATTTTTCTCTTCTATGTGAAAAAATCCTTGAATCATGTTAAAGTAATGTTTTATGTATCTAACACATTACTATGGATCTATATTTATATGATACCATGTTTTAATGTTATTATTCTATATGTTCTATGGAATTTTATATCATTATTTCATGCCTTCTAACCAATTTGATAAAGATTTATTCTTATTTTTATTCCCTTACGAGGATTTTAGATCAAACTTTTGTTCATGTTATCCTCAGGTTATCCTATAAAGATGTATGAGAACAATAGAAGTTAGGATATCTTTATTAAGACTAAATAAATAAATTTTTTATTTAGTCCCATGTTTTAAGTTGTATATACATAGTCTTCCAAGGCACTAGAATTTATGATACTTGGATTATAATATGATGGTTTATTATGATTAAAATCAAGTATTTATATGTGTAAAAGGATAATGTCTCTATGTTTTTTATGAATTAAAAAAGGTAGGACACATCAGAATGAATTGTTTTAAGATTAAAAGGAAGGATACAAAAGAGAGGAATTTAGACATGAATGATAAGAAGTACTATAAGTACAAGAGAATGAAATTTTTTAAAGGCTTCTAATACTTTGATTTAAAGTGGAGGAGATAGTTCTTATGACAATTCTTTGGAAAATGAATGCTTTGGATAGAGAAATATGAGTTTATTTGTTGAAATACCAAAGGTTAATAATTTTTCATGGCTAAGGTACATACTATTGAATCTCTTACCAATTTTACTTTAAATGAATATTTCCCTAATAGTAATGAACAGAATAATTCTATATCCTTGGATGGAGAACATTCTTCATCTAAAGAGGATAATACTTACCTAGTTATGAATAAGTGTCTATGTTTTCTAAACTTCTTAAAAACAAAAATTGTAAAATTTCTTAAAAACTTGATAATTCCCAAGAAAAACTTGTGAATGGAAATTCAAGAATTACTACTCTTACTACTAAAATATCATATCTTTCTAAAGATCATGATAAGACTAATTTTGAAAAAAAAACAATCATTCTAATGATCTCAAAAAATATATTTATGATAAAAATAATTTACAAACTAATTTTCTAAAACTTACTTTGAATAATTCTACTACTGAGGATAAGAAGTTAGTTTTTGTTAAACTGAAATCTTAAATTTTTGTTTGAAGAAAATTTTGAATAAGTTTATCTCTAGGAATGAAATATTTGATAAAATTTATAAAAAAATAGATATCATACTGATATTTCTAGAATGGGTTTTACTAATACAAAATATATTTTTATTAAATATTAATTTGTTCCAAAGAGTGATCTATTTTGAAAAAATATTGAAGTGGGGGACACTAGAAGGAAAAATGTTATTTAAATAAATGTAAATATATAGGTTTTTAGAAATCATATTTTTCAAAAGAAATTTAATTTTCAAATTATTGTAATGTTGGAAAAATGTGGTTACCTAATATTTTTTTTCTAATAATACTGGACCCAAGAAGGTCTGGGTTCTGAAATAATAATATATTTATTTTTTAAAAAATAAATAAAGTTCCAAAAACAAAAATAATTTGCTACATGGATAGTGGCTACTCAAGAAATATGACTGGTAATAAATATTTCTTTTAGAAGATCATAATGATGGAAGGTGGGAGAGTAACTTTGGGTGATAATGCTCAATAAGAGATTATCAATATCTTCTTGGAAAATTTTTAACTTCCAATGTTTTATTTATTATAGAACTTAAGAACAACCTTATTAGAATGAGATAATTATGTGATGAGGTTAATATTGGGGACTTTAGGAATGAAACATACACTATTTATAGTACATAAGATGAATTTATTCTTTCTATCAATCAGCTTGAGACTGTTTAAACTTTAAACTTATAAGACCTTAGGAGATAATATATACCTTTCCTTAGTGCTATGTAAGATAAATATTGGTTATAGGATAGAAGATTAAGACACTTTAATATTATAACTTTAGCTAAGCTGTCTATGAAATGACTATTTAAGGACTTACTAAAATATAGGTTTTATACTTATAAAGTTTGTGATCCATGTCAATATGGTAGGAAACATAAGTAAAGTTTTAAATATATTAGTGAAGTCTCAACTTCTTATGATTTATAATTGAGTACATAGATTTATTTGTTCTTACAAACAAAAGTATCAGTAGAAAATACTATGTATATGTTTTATATGATGATTACACTATATGCACATGGGTATATTTTCTAATAAGAAAACACAAAGCATTTAGTTGTTTTAAAACATTTATATCCATAGTTAAAAATGAGAAAAAAACTCTCCTTGATAACTATTCATAGTGATCATGGTGGAGAAATTTTAAATATTGATTTTGAAACTTTTTTTTGTAAAATATGTATTACAAATAACTTTTTCATGTCTATAACACCATAACAAAATGGTGTAGTTGAAAGAAGAAATATAGTTCTTCAAGAGATTACTAGAACCGTGCTGAGTGAATACTGAGTTATTAATTTTTTTTGGGATGAAGCATTTAGTACTACATGTTATACTATCAATCATGTTTTTATTAGACATTTTATTAATAAAACTCTTTATGGGTTTTGAATCAAAATAAAATAAAAACAATCTAACTTAAAAGCTTTTGGATTTAAATTATTCATATTGAATACTAAAGACAAATTAAATAAATTATCTCCAAAATTTGATGAAGTGATATTTTTTGGTTATTCTACAACTAGCAAGTCTTATAGATTTTATAATAAAAATACAAGTATTATTGAGGAAATAGTACAAGTTATGTTTGATGAAAATGATCCTTTTATTTTCAAATATCCTCAAACTACATCTTCAAATATTATTTCTAAAACAGATTTTAAATCTATAGTAGAAAGTTCTTCTAAAGAGAAACAAACCTGAATAATATATTTCTATAGTTTTTACTATATAATATTTTCAACTGTTTTTTGAAGAAAATAGTTTTAAAAATACATGAAATCAGTTGTTTCTTAGGAATCATACTAGTGATAATATCATTGGTGATGTAGATCAACTAGTTACAACTATATTTTCTTTGAGAAATGAAATTGAACTTCTATCATTCTTATCAAAATTCAAACAAAATAATCTTGATTAGTATTTATGTGATGAGTATTGGATAAAATCAATTCAAGGTAAACTCAATGAGTTTGAAAGAAACCATGTTAGGACTTTTGTTGAACAACCTACAGATACTTCTATAATTGGTGTAAAATGGATCTTTTAGAGTAAATGTGATGAAAATGGTATAATATTTAGAAATAAATCTAGACTTTTTTCTAAGGGTTATCATAAAAAAGAAGGAATAAACTATGAATAAATGTACGCTCTAATATCTAGACTTGAGGCCATTCATATAATTCTATATTATGCAGTATTCTTAAATTTTAAACTATTTCAAATGGATGTGAAGTGTTATTTATTTAATGAATATGTTCAGGAGGAAGTTTATATAGAGCAACCACATAGTTTTGAAAATAAAAAATATCCCAAAAATGTTTTTAAACTTACTAAGGCACTTTATGGACTTAAACAAGCCCCTAGATCCTGGTATGATAAGTTAACAAGATTTTTGTTACAAAAAACATCATTAAAAAAGATGTGGATCCAAATATATTTATAAAATATGTTAATAAAAATATTATTATTGTACAAATATATGTTTAAGACATTATATTTGGTTCAAATCAAAAGTTTTTAACATATTATTTTATGGATCTTGTGAAGTTTGAGTTTGAAATGAGTATGATGTGTGAGTTAACATACTGTCTAGGTTTTCAAATTTCACAAAAATCCGAAGGAACTTTTATATATCAATATAAGTATATAAAATAAATTCTTAATAAATTCTATTATAACAAAAATAAAAATATTATCACTCTTATTAGAACCTGAAATACATTATATCTTGATGAAGGTGGGAAACCAGTTGATCAAAATACTTTTAAAGGTATAATTGGAAGATTACTTTACTTAATATATTATCATCTAAAATTAATGTGTTCAACATGATTATGTGTTAGATATCAATCCAATCTAAAATAATCTCATCTTATATATTTTAAAAGAATTTTTCATTACCTTAAGGGAACTCTGGATTTAGGTTTTTTTTTCTATTCTAGAAATTATTTTGAGTAATTTTTTTTGCATATTTTGACTTTGTTCAATGTATAATAGATATATAAAATTACATACATAATATGTCATTTATTAGGATAAGATTTAATTTTTTTTCATTTAAGAAACAATAATTTGTAGAAATATACACTACTAAAGCTGAACATGTGGAAACTATAATTTTTTCTCAAGTGTTGTGGATTCAACCAACACTAACTAACTATGAAATGAGTTTTACTAAAACTAAAATATTGTGTGATAACAGAAGTTCCATTTATGAAAGTAAAAACCAATAAAATCACTCACATTTTAAGCACATAGATATAAGGCACCACCTCCTTCAAGATTAAGAAGGTGATATCATTTTAAAATTCATCAAAACACAATAATAACTTACTGATAATTTTACTAAACCCCTTAGTTTCGATAGATTTGAATATATTAAACATAATATAGGAATAATAAATATCAAATGAATATTCATATCTAATTCTTTTTTACCAATCTTCTTACATTAATAAACACCTTTTCAAAGGGGGAGTACATATGTTTTTAGTTTTTTAAAACTTTTACTTTTCTAAAATTTTAGTTTTTTATAAAAATTTAGTTCATTCTAAATTTTTTAATGTTTTTTAATAATAAATTTATTGGAATCAAAAAATTTATAATTTTTTTAGAATCAACTTTTCATAAAATTTATGGTGTAAATGTTTTATAAAAAGATTCTTTAAAGTAAAATTTTTTCTAGATTAAAAAATTATTACAAAATATATCTAGAGTCAGAATTTGTTTTGAAATTTACTATACAATACAATTTTTATAAACTTTATCATAATCAATAACTTTTAAGAAAACTAAGAAGTGTAGGTTACTCATATCAATTAAACCTTTCTACTTCAAAATCTATTCTACTTTTAGTTTTTTTAACTTATTCATTACTTTATTTTATAAATTTTGTTATAGATATTATTTTAGTTCTAAAAAATTTATTTTTTTACAAGCATAAAATGTTCTAGTTGGATTGTTTCTCACTCAGATGAAAAGTTTTCATAAAACACATACGAGTTCAGAATTGTATTTGAAAAAATTATTTGATAAAATCTTGTTTTTTGTATAAGAAAAGTATATTCAATCTCAACCATTGGAATTTTTGGAATGAGAACCATTGCCTTCTTCACCTATATAAAGGTGGGTCACTTGTTGTCCCACATCGGGTTTATAGACATTCACTCCTGAATCTCTCCACCTCTTTAAGTGCTCAGTATAATCTTTTAATATTTGTTTGATCACTAGTACCAATCTCTATACGATATCCACCAATTAAGACTTTACAAAAAGGTAAGTTGGTATAGAAAGACTCATTGAGAAATCATGGTATATGAAATCTGATTCCTTATTGAAAAGAGTTATCAAGTTTCAATGTGGGGAATACATTATCATTCAGAAGAATTATTTTGAATTATATCAACCTGAGATAGTTAGATAATGTTATGCTTAAGTTGAGTTTATTTATTAATATGATAAGGAAGAAGTGTCTTTTACTTTTTTATTGAAAATTATAAACTTTTATATCAACAATTCATAGAGGTAGTGGAAGTACCTTTTGAGGGTAAAATGTATCTCCCTTCTCACAAACTCCCTAAAAAACTTAGAAGACTCATAAATTCAATGGTAGAATAAACTTTATTTACATATTTTGAGAAATTTAGAAATATTTCACACAAAAAATTAAACTCTAGGGTTGTAACATTGTGGATTTAGGGTTATTTAATTCTGAGAAAGGGTGATAGGGATGCCCTAAAAGCTATACATATTTTTGTATTATATTTTATGATGGATATGAGGAATATAAACTTAGTAAAGTTTATCTTTATAATAGTGGAATAAATCAAGAAGACATCGATGAAATAGAAGATTCTAATGTTACCTTGTATTATAAACAAATTGTTAGTCAATTACATGAAAGATTTCCGTATTAAGAATTAGACATATCTTATAAGGTAAAAAATTTCCCTAATTGATGAAGAGACCATGTAAAGTATGAAGTTAGTTTTTGATTCCAAGATAAAGAAGTTTATATATTGAGTAGAAAAAAATGTGTCTGATGGAGGGCTAGTAAAAGGAAAATAAGTTGTTAAAGAAAAAAGGAAAGTTGAATCCTTACATCCTAATGTTTAGAAGAAATCTAAAAAAGTGTTATATGATGAGTTCAAGAAACTCATGCTATGTAAGGCCTAAAAAACATGGTGATCCTGAATTTGGTCTTGATATGGATGAGTCTTTATAATTGAATATTAAAAAAAAATATGAGTTGATATAAACTGAGAAGAGAAAGAAACAAAAGAAAAGTCTTATGAAAGCTATAATGGAAAGAAGGTTATTCAAAGGAGAAAAAAGAGATTTAAAAAATCCGGTTCTATATGTTTCTCTATTATCAATGATGAAAACAACTCCAAAGTATGAAATTGTTCCTCACAATGATCAAACAATTCTTTATATCATTATAGATTTTGTAGAAACCTCGGTTTTTCCTTCAATTTCCCCAATAGTAGGTGAAAATGTAAAAGGTAAAGTGAATGTAGAAGAATCTCAAGTATCAGTCTCTGTACAAGTTTAGAAGGATGTTGATTAGGAAAAAAAAGAAAATTGGGTAAGAAAGTTAAAAAAAAGGTTTTCTAAAAACTGTGCAGTAGTTCGAAAATGAATTATAGGAAGAAGAAAAAGAAAAGGAAGTAGAGGAACAAGTATAAAAATAACTTGAAGAAGAATATGAGGAAGAAGAGGAACAATAAATAGAGATTGAGGAAGAATAAGAGAAACATGAAACTTCATCAAATTCATTCTAAAAGTCTACTCAATTATCATCTCAATCAAACAAGAATTCTAACATAAAAGTTTTTGGAGAAGTGAAATCATCTTCAAAAGATAAACAAGATAATAAAATTTCTCAATAAAAAAAGTTTTAGACAAAGTGAAAATTGAATAGAAAGTTGATATCATGAATGTTTCAAAAGATGTTAGAATTGAATCAAAAGAAAATAAGTTAGATGTTAGTCCTCTGAGACCATATGTTTCAGAGGTTCAACCACAATCATCAGGCTCAAATACTACAGAGGCTTATAAAGGTTTTGATTACATTTTCAATACTTTAAAATTTCCTTCTAAATCAGTTCCATATTTACTAAACATTTATTCTAGGTTTCAATAGATTCAAAACCCTCTCAATGAAAAATCAGAATCATTGAATATGTTAACCCATTCTATTATCCAAAATCAAGACGAATTAAAAAACTTCGAAGATAAATAAAAAGAATATAAGAGATGTTTTAATAATATGGTGAAGTGTTTAAGACAAGTCTATAATGATTTGAAGGATCTTGAGGATCAGATTATAGAAATAAAGAAACTATGAATTGAGTATTCTGATTCTATAGATAATTTTTCAATATATGTTTCTGACAGAGTAAAGTTTGTTAAAGATTTGATACACATGAAGAATAATCAGTATGGGGAAGTGATAATTATGAAAGAAAAAGTTAACAAGTTGGAACTAAAAAATATCAGAATATGATCATGTGGATATGACTTCTTCCTTTTAAATAAAGAAAATAAAAATATTAGTGATGAGGTTGAAAGGTTTAAGGAAGAAGTTTGAAAAAAAAACAGTTATAGAGTATAAAATTAAAAATCTTGAGTCATCAGTAGTTATTGCTAAGAATGATCACAGATACATAATGAATTTTAAGGAGATTATTAAGAAACTTTTTACAAAATATTTCATGTTTTTTTACTCTTGATGTAATTAAATTATTTCTAAATGTTTTTTAATTTTTAAGGACTTTTTATACATATACTATATGTATGAATGCATTCTAGTTTCTTTTAGACATATTTTCTTTATTTTATATATTGAATGATTATTTAATTCACATAAAATTGTTTCGTATGTTATGAATTTCTAAATTTTGAGGAGTTATATACTTTCCATATTTTGTTTTAAAATTAAAAAGTGGGAGAAATTTTTGTGGATAAGTCTTAGGGAGAAATTTTGGGATTATTTACTTAAGGGTTATTTATTATCTAAAAGGTCAGAATATTTATAAAGAATATTTTTTATAAAGGAGATAATCAAAAATATTATTACTTTCTATCAAATCATGAATAATACATAAACTTAGGGGGAGTTATGAATTGATAAGGAATAAATTTATATAATGATTCACCTTGAATTTCTTATAAGTAAAAATGGGTGTAAGTAATTAAATTCAACAATTTTCATTTTAAGTGTTTTGTTTTGTGCTTTCCAAAAAGGTTGAGACTGTTGTGTCGAAATATTTAATTTATACATTTATTTTCTGTAGTTTTGGAATTTAGAAACACCTTCTTAAAACACTATTTCACAAACTATATATATCCCAAGTGCTTTAGTATGTTTTTGTAGAAAAAAATTTTTTATAACAAACATAGAAATAATTCTATTGTAAAATGAATATAAATTTTTATTATCCAATTCGATCCATCAAACTGAAGGTGATTCAGATACATACAAACCAATATTTAACTAATAAGTGGGTATATTAATGTCTTGTCTATCATATTGATAAAATTTATTACAATCAGACTGAAATTGGTACTAATCCAATGGATTAAAATTTTTTTAGTTTATCAAATTGACAATCATTATTATAGTCCATTCGACTGACTAGAGTTTATAATTGGGTTAGTCATAACTATATCTATCAGACATAATCCATGTTAGTATTGTAATGGTTATAAACAAAACAACATAAAATAATCAAAATATAGTTCATTCTTAGCTATCCAGAATAAAGATCAAAATCAGCAGGAGCTTTCAAATTGAAATTTTTCTGAGGTCATTGCAGCCAACTATGAAATATGAATATTAAAGGATTTTCTATAAATAATATGTCATTTTAAAGAGTTGGGAGATGCTGCAATTTCAACATAATAAGTTTATATTTTTTCTTTTCTTGAACATCTCATTCTAAAATCTTTTTAATTTCTTAGAGAGTTGAATTTCTAATGAATCCCCCTAAGGATTGTAAATTTGTTATAAAACTTTAACTTATGTATTCACTTTGTATGATCATGGTTAGATCGAGTGCTTATAAGGATATGAATATTGGAGAATCTTACCCGTTAGACTGAAATCTTCTAGGTATGGGAAGAGAGGGATGTCGGTCATCATATTGAGGGATTTCATGTTTAAGAAAGGAAGATCCAAATCCAATCCATCAGATCGAGGGATTCCAAAGATTGGAATACAGAGCTATTCCAATCATCATATTGAGGGATTTCATGGTATGGAAAGATAGACCTTTATAATAGTTACTAAAACTATGGATATCTTAAGTCCAAATTTCTTATTTCCTTAACTCTTATGGTTAAAGAGTAAATTATTTTATCAATCTTGTAAGTCATTCTTACTATTATAAGTTTTTTGTTTTACTTATTTTTACAAGTAAAATATTATGTTGTTCATAAACATGAGAAAGTTAGTTCTAAATTATTTTTTAATTAACTATTTTATTAGTGTATTTTTGATACCAATGATTACTCTGATATATTGGATAATTATTGGATCTAATTTTAATAATCTTATCATTATACGATCTTTGAGTCATATCTTTTTGAATTAAGAGGAATTGTGTTTTGTCTTATTTTAATTTTTAAACTAAAATTCACCCTCATTTATCCTTAATAAACTCTTACTATCTAACAAAACCACCCTATGATAGGTGTGTAAAAAGCTGGCATAGTTTATGGGTATCCAATCCAATCGAACACTTTACTATTTTTTTATATATTTTAATTATTTTTTCTTTATTTTTATAAAAAAACTTTTTAAAAATATATTCATGATATGTTTCAATTCATATTATTAAGCATGGAATAACCAATAATCTCAAGTGAAACAAGTTGAAGAATTAATTATTGATGAAAGATAATCTTAGTTGAAAAATATTACATAATAAATATAGGAGATGGGGAACCAAATGAAATTAATAGCTGAATATTTCCTTACATCCAATGAGAAACAACTTGAGGAACAAAAAATAGTACAATGAGAGGTAGATATAAACCCACTTATTTTTTAAGTTTAAGAACCTGATAAGGAATTACTTGAATATTTACTATCAAACCACACCCAACCATTAATATAGTAGATTCTTGAAGAACATAGGCATACTGATACAAATTCATAAGATCAATAGTTTTTGGGGTTATATTAGGATCAATTTTTGAAGACTTTTCATATTTATTTAACATGTGGATTTCCATGGAAGATGAATATTAAGAAGAAAATGAACCCGTTGAAGGATTATTAAATATCCTTGGATTTTTTGAACATTTATTAAATGGTGTTAATGAAAAATTTCTAGTAGATGTTTCGAATGAGACCAAGTCACAAGATGTCTACTTTAGTGGGGAAGATTTTAAAATTTATTCATCTTATTTTTATTCTATTTATCTTTAAGTTTTTATTTATTTTCCCCTAGTTTAATCTTTTAATGTAGTGAAATATGAGGAATCCTAGGATGTCAAAGAAGAGGAAAAATAAGTAGTGGTCAAAAAAGAAGAGAACACATACTTTTCCTTACCCCAACCATGAAAGTTTGACATTATTGCTAAAGGGATGGAATAAAAGTACTCTATCCATGTATACCTCTACAACCAGTGTGATAGAATACACACTAGAAGAAACAACATGTTATTGTCTTAGTCAAAGTAACCCCAACCACTATCAAATTTTGGATAACCATTGGAATTGATTGACTAGGGGAAATAAAACTCTAGTACCCACTTTGGGGGGGGGGGGTCCAAACCAATATTATCATTTCTTTACAATTCTATATATTTTTATTTATTTTTTACTGCAATAAATTACTCATGTTTTATTATTTTATTTATATTCTTTAAGTGTGCAATATATAGGAACTGAACTCAAGCCTATTTATCATAATAAATTAAGTTGTATCGCTATTTTCCCTTACTTGGTTTACTACATAATTAAAATTATTTATGAAATCTATTTTGATCATTTTTAACCAAAAAGTGGGTAGTAACAATCTAATTGTGGGGGAGTTTGTATTACTATATCAATATTTCTTGTTTTTAAATTTTTTGTGTATTTATTGGAATCTTGAGATTGAATGAATTCTTTGGAAAATTTAAATATTTATGGTATTTTTGGTAAGTTTTTTTATATGAATTTATAAGGTTTTAAATGACTTCTAAAATGAATTAGATTTCTTGATTTACATACTGGTTATTTAAATAAGTTTAATTAAATATAAAACTCATGTGCACTAGTATTGTTTAAAATAAGTATATTTTCCAACCTAATTGGTTTATAAAACTATTTTACATATTACATTTCTCTTTTTATTGAGAGTCTTGAGGCATGATATGAGATCCATAACTTGTTTTTTTATTTAATTAAAATTTTGTAGAGTTCTTGAGTTTTTTCCAATATGATTAAGGAACCATTTTTAATTCCATGTTTTGGTATTCAACTTCTATTTTAATCCTCCCCTATATGTCTTAATTTTATTAAGCCTTTAAAATATTTGAAAAAACATGATAGGTATCCACATTAAAATCCATTAATAAGTTTATAACCTTTTCTATAAATTATTACATGATTATGGTTGAACATAAGTACAGGGGGGTGCTAGCTGTGTGTAAAAATATTTTGAATCTATTTTGTGAGTGCTTCATCATTTAATATTTTTTTGGGGAGTAATATAATGTCTATAAAGTTTAAAGGGAAAAAATATTCTTAAAATATAGGAAATATAGTTCACACTACATTTTAAAGATCAAGGCATGCCAAAATATCAAATATACATAGATTTTTGATGAAATTATATATCAAAAATGTTATAATCCAAATTTATTCTAGGGGATAGAGAGAAGATAAAATGAAGAAAAAATATGTTTCCACTAAAATTTCTTATGTGTGGACTGCCTAAGTGAATAATATGGAGTTTAGAGGCCAAAAGTTTCAAAGGGGAGTGAGTGGGGTTAGATTATTCAGTATAAACTACTATCATACATTTTACATTATATTAGAGAAACAATTCTCCTCATTCTACCTATGGACTTTTAACATTTAAAACTTACCAACCTATAGCTATAGAACAACCCAGGTAAAGTACTAATGGTTGATACGCTTTTATGAATGTGTGAAATGGAGATTATAGGAAGGTAACAAGCATATGTAAATCATACATCTCTTGAGAATAAGAAAATATCCAGTTTAAAATCCTTGAATGAATAGAGATATATTTCTGAGGAGGTAAACATGAATTGTATATGGGGATAAATCAGATATTGAATAAATTTTTATGGTCAGTTTGGAAATAGGGAATTGAGATTCATGTTGGAGGCATGATATTTCTTTGGTTGTTTAAATTGAAAAGTGATTCCATTAATATCTTGATAAATCTTAGTTAGATTTAGTATTAGATTATTTCTTAGGAGTGTAATATTGATGTGTGGGGGAATTGATAAAGATAATTTATTTATTTATTTTACTTTTTATTTAAATAATTTAATCCCCACTATTTTATTATTTTAATTGGAATTATCAAAATTTTAAATTTTAGGAATAAATTGGACTTTATTATGAAAATGGATTAATTCTTCCATTTTGATGGTTTTTATTCATTTTTTATTTATTAGAAAATATCCAAACATTTAATTTCCATTTTTTAGATAAAAAATCATTTTAAACCTGTTATGAAGAATTAAAGAAAAAGTTAGTTACAGTAGAGGAGGAATTCGACTAAGTCTGTGAAGAAAATGGGTGACACTAGTTTATTTAGTCTATACATAAAGTTTTAGAAGTAGATATAAATAAATATGACTTAAGTCCTAAGTTGTGTAATATATTCTACTTGATACATAAAATGTTTTAAGAGTAGTGGAAAATGGATGTCTCATGTATAGGGGATGATACACGAGGTATTTTTTAGTATAAAGTGGCTAAAATTGGCTAATTCATTAGCTGTGTAAGAATTTTTGTTAACACGTAATATATTTAGTAGATCTATGATTGATACCAGGGAGAATATATAATATATTTTATAGAATCATAAAGGATATGTATGATTTTATGAGTATTTTTATTGATCTCACATGTATAATATTTTCCTTTGGTAAGTAAGAGAAACCAACCCCATTCCATAAAGAATATAGCTGTCTTGAAAAGTTACATAGGAAAACACTAAGAGAAAAACTATATAATATCACATTTTAGTGATTTTAGTCACACCATAAAGACTCTTAGGAAATTATAAGTGCTACAAAGAGATTTGAAGGATTTAGGATGTGGACATATCTATTTTTTTGTGAGGGGAATGATATGTGTTGATGTAGTGATACATGTAACTCTTGAAACTATAATAAATTTGAAATACATTCCAAATCCTTGGATGATTGCACAAATTTAGATTTAAATTAAAATAAAAAAAATATAATGGGGGATAATTCTAAAGAACATTAAAAAGACTTTATTATGTGGAAGTGTACCATTGGCCCAATCCATGCATAAAATGAAGGTCTTCCATATTCTTTCAAAATCACGATACTCCCTACTACTTCATATTAAAATTGATATCCCTTCATTTAAAAATATTTCTAGGGATCCCATATAGTTTTTAGTGAATATCAAATATTCTGCTTTAGATCCATGAAATTTTTTAAGGTTTATACTATATATATTTTACTATAACTTAATTTTACATGCATGTTTTAATAAAACTATTCCTTATTTATTTATATTATATTATTTTTTTCACTCTACTTATTCACTGTGATCTCTTATCTTCACAATTTTGAATAAAAAACCTAAGGGATATCTTGGGGGATAAAACTGGTGTTGGACCTAAGTCCCTATGAATTCATTTAAAATGTTTCTTATCTTCTCAAGGTTATTCCAAGGATGATTAGTAATGGAGAAATGTGATAGATTTTCCTTAGTACATTTATTTTAGGTTTAATATATTCTATTACAAATTCCTAGGATCATATTATGACTGAAAAGCTCAAACCTAGGGCTATCAAGTGTATTTTTATAGGTTTTGAGTGGGTGAAAGTTTATAAACTATGTGTTGAAAAACCTTGTTTTAAAAAATACATCATAATATAGGATTTTTGTGTTCCATAAGACTATTTATTCTAAAGAGAATCTTTATATTGATAATAGTGGTGAAACATCCCAATGATCCTCTAATAGAAATTGATTCTCTTGTTGAGACTCCTTAACCTAATACTTAGTCTGAGAAACATTTTGAGTTCAGTTCTAATAGTTCCTTAGATGATGAACTTCCTAATGATGTTAGGGATTACTAACTCAACAAATACCAAGTGAATAGAGTGATCAGACCACCCTCTATGTATAATCATACGGATATGGATGATTTTGATATTCATTTTACTCAAAACCTTAGTAATGAAGATCCAAAAACCTATATATTGGTTGTGAATAATGGTGATTCCAAGTATTAGATCAATATTATTCATGATGAGATGAATTCTTTGAAAAAAGACCACACCTGTTCCATTATTCATAAGCCACCCACTACCAAGTTCATTGGCTGTAAATTGATATTCAAAATGAAATATGATAACATTAGATAAAATAAAATCAAATATTAGTTCATACTTATGAACACGGTATTCATTGAAAGAAAAGGGATAAATTATTCTTAATTTTCTCTCCTATGGTTAAACACCCTTACATTAGACTTTTGTTAGATTTTACTGGTTACCTTGATATTCATATTGAATAGTTAGATGTTAAAACTATTTTCCTTTCATGTTGATCTTGATGAAAAATTTATATGAAGCCCCTAATGGGTGTGATAACAAATTCAAGACTAACCAGTTCTAATTAATTAACAAGTCCCATTATAGTCTAAAATAGTCCTTTAGACAGTGTTATAAGAAATTTGATTCTTTTATACTACAGAATAAAATCTGTAGAATAAAGTTTTATACATGTCTATATTTAAAATATGTTATAATTGTATACTCTTCTTACTAATTTGTATTTATGATATGATGATTATTTATAGGAACATGAGATTGATCACTATTTTTAAAATAAAAATAAAAACATTTCTTGATATAAAGGACTTAGGCTATTACAAATAGATCTTAAGTATGGAAATAGTTAGAGATATAAACTATAAAATTTTTTATCTGTATCAGCATGTTTTATATTATTAAAGTAATTAAAGGATATCTCTTTGAATTCATGATGTTTTTTATTGTCCCATTTCCATATTATTTTAAATTGTATCTTTCCCAACCACCTACCAATTCTGATCATGTTGAGTTTATGAGTAGAATTCTATGTGCTAATATAGTAGGTATCATAATGTATATTATGATTTGTACTAGACCATATGCTAGTTTTTTTATTTTTACTTTTAAAATATTCATGGTCAATCTAGGTTAGACACAACGGAATGAACATAATTTGATATTAAGGTAAATTTATTTTACACCTTCTTTATCACTCCATAATGGTAGAAATATTAAGTCTGATGAGCTTATCACTAGATTTTTTGATTCTAATTATACTAGAAATATAGAACCTCTGAAATATTTAACTAGTTATGTGTTTACTACCTATGGAGGACCCATTTCTTGGAAATGAAATATGTAATTAATTTTGGTACTCTCTACCATTGAGGCCAAGTACATTACTTTGACAGAATAAATTATGGAATCCATTTGGATTAAATGTTTTATTTCTGAGTTATATTTTTTTAATTATGGTATTACTTTGTATTATGATTCCCAATCAACTTTAAATTTGTATAAGAACTTATATTTCCATGGTGGGTTTAACCAAAAAAATTTTTGTTTTATTTTATTAGAGAAGTAATTAAAATTGGAATAGTTTTTGTCAATAAGGTACACACTAATGATAACCCATATGATAGTTTGACTAAGGAAATCCATTTTCTATGTTCATACATTGCTTCAAAATTCAAAATATCATTCCACTTGAATAACATTAGGTGTAAATACATCACCCTTAGTTTCTTTTTAAATGGTGGAGATTTTAAAATTTAGCATGTTTTACTTAATTTAAAAATGATACTAATCATTGTTAGTTTACTATATATTTCCTTATGTTTTTTAAGTTTATTTTTCTTGATATATTCCCATTGATTATTATTATTATTATTATACCCATCCTTGTTAATTTTTATTTGAGTTTACTACATTGATTAACCATACATGAATTCCTTTTGATTCTTACATGTGGAATTTACTTAATGTCTCACCTTACATGGATTTCTTCTTATTCATACATTAAAAGTTTTTATTTCACCATATGTGAAGTATTCATTTTTATCGGGCATGATATTTTCATCATTTGATACATGGGAGTGTTAATCTCACGCATGTATGCAGTTTCACTTAACATGAGCATATAGTTTCACTTCATGTGAGCCATTATGTTCATCTGTTTATTCTTATATACTATGAATATATGTTATTGAATAATTTGAAGCCATAGGTTATTAAATCTTACATGGGGATAAGATTCACTTTACATAGCGCAAGGCATGTAATCTCACGTGTTCTCTTAGAACTATCCTTTTCACCTTTTCATTTGGTGTTTTTTCATGTCTCTCATGGATAATATCTATTGTGAGAGGTTGCAACAAAGATGATATTGGTCTCATATATGTTTGGGGTTGTTACATTACAATCATTCCTCTCAAGCCTTCATGATTTCACTAGAATATCAAATTGGGGTTAGATTTACTACTCCATCATCTGATTCAAACCATAGAAAGGGAGAGCCATTTTAAGAAAAGAAACTCACCAGATCCATATCTTCTATCCCTACTATACTAAGCCTTCAATCTCATTTTCATCATGCTGAGATTATCCCGATATTGTCTTCCAATGGATATCCAAATCTAGTTAAAGTGAGGGGATGTGATTTGTTCGTTTTTCAATTATTAACACCTTAAGCTAAACTAGATTATCTTTTAGGGATCCTTTACAAGTAATAACTATTTGGTAGTAAGGTCAGGTGGTTTCTATGTTTCTTCTTTTCCTACTATTTTTATTTCATTGTTTTGTTTTTCTCCTGTTTTTCTTTCCTCTAATTTATTTACTATTAATATCTTTTATGTTGTACTCTTTTTTACAGGAATTAATAAAAAAAATGATAGGGTAATGTTCTTTCTATGGAGTTGGAAAAAACTAGTCTGAACTGCATTAAATTTCTATGTTCTTTACCACTTTCTTAATTTTATATTATTCACACATTTTTTAAACCATGAAAGTCAACACTTTGATTCCTTTCATTTTCTATGAAACATTGAATTCTTTTATTGAAGAAACCTTTTACAAAATCACTAATTCTTGGGTTGTTTCATGAGGGTGTGAAACTAATATTTTCCTCAAAAATTTCAAAGGTATATATTTCCATGATATGAAAATTTGAATCATAAAAGAACAACCCATAATAAATATTTTCAAAAATCAATAAAATAAGTTATATAAAGAAATATGATTGTATAAATTTGATGTTCAATGTTTGATAAGATAAATGCTAAAAATTCCCCCAATAAAAATTATTAGAACCAAGGCCTATAACAGTAGGAAGCTAGAAATGGATTTTAGTTTATGTTTATTATAAATCCACATTGGGTTGATCAAGGAGTTTTCAAAACAAGTGTTTTTACATTGTGGATGGTTTCATTTTTTAAGGAGGTGTTGTTTCCTAGTGTTTGCCAAAATTTTGGGGTCCAAAATTTGGAAAATGGAAAGAAATTATTTTATTAAAGGATTTTGTGCACAAGGGTGAATTTGTTTCACAATGTTTCACACAAATAAAGTTTCCGGACTATCACATCAAAATATGGAAAAGGAAATATTTGCACGTGAGATTCAAAACTATGTGGAATTTGAACTTGCGTGACATAGGAAGAGTTTGACACACCTATGAAATAAAGATGAAGTGGGTGAAATGAAGGAGAGTTTCATAAAAAATACGATGTCAAAATGTGGACATTCATGATCAGTGTAATTTTCTATGAAAATTAGTAGATAAATTATAAACCTATGTAAAAGGCTGATAATGTATATAAATAATTGGATACCCCAGTCAGAAGTTTAAACTTTTAAAATAAAGATAAGGTATCTATATTTCACGAAAGAGTTGTGTGCCAAAGATTTATGAATAATAAATATTATGCACATAGTATTCCTTATATCTATAAATACCAAGTGAAACTTGTTCTTTTTTTCATTAAAGATATGAAATGTGTGAAATTAATCTTACAGGATAAATTTAAAAGTTGTGCACAAGTGAAGGTGCTGCGTGAAAGTTCTTGAGTTACAAGGCTAAAAGGTTTTGATTATCTAGTTTGGTTGATCAATGATTTTATGTTTATTAATCAGGGACTACGGTGAAAGAATAGTATCATTCCTTTTAGGAAAAAATACTTTAATTTAAATCTAATAAAGTTAACTTTAATTCATTAAATTGGGTAAGACCTCTCCCAAAGTAGTTGGCTAAGGGGATTTGATCGAAGTTTTCTGAGGGAAGTAGTGTGGTATCCCTAAAATCTTGTAAAGGAATGTGTCTAACATAGAGTGACTATGTCTGAAATTATGTATTCCAAAACTAGTGAAGATTATTGGATTTTGGTATAACTGAAACATTGTTAAAATATTCTCTTTGGACTAGGCCATAATGGTGAACCAATTAAAACTATTGTGTTTTCTTTCTTCATGTGAATGTTTAATTTATAAATAATCCCATCAAACAAGTTTAAAAAGTTCCTACCAATGTTTGAAAAATATAGGTCACTTTAAAAGAAAAATTTGAGAGCTTAATTTACCCCTTCCCTCTCTGGGTGTTCTGAGGTCCTAGAAAAATAAAATTAATTAAAGTGTTAAAGGAATTGGTGAAATTGTATTTAGTGTAGAATAACGACAACATATGTTAATAAAATTTATAGTGTTATGTGACTCATTTTTTGTTTTTTATTGTGATTTTAACTTTATGGAAATATTATCAAGACTTACATGATTATTTTTATAAATGGATGAGGAACCTCCTAGAAAAGGCCCATTATTAATATACCCTTCCAACTCAAGTTAGGATAATAGTTTATGAAAAAATAATCAAACTTTTCCTTATATAAAATTTGAATTTATATATTTGAATTTATATAGTCATTAATAATATTATTAATCTCTAATCACATAGAATGTAAATCATTACATGTTAAATGATACCAAATATTTGTATGCATTGATCAATCATAAAATTTATGATTCATTTCCACAAAAATAACGATATGACAATCCAAAAATAAAGCATATATGTTATAATTTGAACCAATTTATTTCTTTTCTTAATCCAAGATAAATTTTTGAAAGATTCAATTTCTTAAATTAACTTAAGATCATTTTCATAGGTGATAAAAAATATATAGTGTCCCCATGCATGGTAGGTTCATTGGGGTTTGGGGTAAATTAGTAAATAATATATGTTTTCTTTCCTTTTGTGATTTCTCATGAAATTATTATCTATCCTTTTCTAGAGTGATTAATCTCACCACTTAACTCACACACATCAAGTAAATCAATAAAAAAGGGACACTCGATGTATAATGTTAACTTATCAAAATGAGTAGTTGATATTTGGCCGGATCTGGACTCACCCAATATTATATTATCCACTAGAATCACCATCAAAGATATTTATTACTATAGAATATCCTTTACTCAAGTTAAAAGATAATAAAAATGTTGTCTCCCCACAATTATTCTAACAAAATGTACCACTTTCTTATACTGTTGAGGTAAAGATTATCTTTCTTCCCTTGTTTATTATCTCCTAGAAATATTACAATGCTCCCACATTTTTCACCATTCAGAATAGTTATTACTATCTTTTTATTCACCATATAATACATTTGTCATGATAACACACAAATCAGTGTGTTCTTTCTCTCATTCCACTTGGTCTACAATAAGTATTCTCTTCTTTTTCTATCTTCTTCCTATGTGCACTGCAATACTCACATACCATCATCAACATTAAACTATTTTTCTTCAATAAAATACCCAATTTTATGCTCTCTTTACTAAAGTTTTCATGCTAGACACTGTCCATTTTTATCTTACACAACAACAATATATTTTTCACATTTTAATTTCAATTTTAAATTCAAATTTAAAGGAACAACTACTCCTTTACTTATTATTCAAATTTTATTTATTTTTTAATCATTATATTTATCTAGTTGTACTTGGGATTAACTGACAGTGTGGTTTCATGCATAATAACATTATTAACAAATTTTCCTCAACCAAAATGAAACTTCTACTTCCTTTTATTGCATGATATTTTTCTCTACAATATGAACCATATTTCTTCCTCAAAATAACACTAATATTATCTTTTATGGCTATGTATCACAATGTAAGGTATCTCTTCTTATATCCAAAAAATGAATGATCATAGTGCACCGATACTTTCATGGTTCAATCATTATTCTTTTTCCACCTCTAGTATTATTATTTCCTATATAATATTTATTAAAAAGAAATTCCAACTTCAAAATCCTATGAAATTTTATCTCAAATTCCCCTAATTTTTTGGAAATAACTTTTTTTTGATAATTCCCTATTCATTTCCCAAAAATAATTCCCAGTTAAATTGTAGACATTCCATTTTCACCAAGTCCAGTACCCTTAAGTAAATTTATAACAAAATGACTCTTATAATTAGTAATAATGTCTCTTATGTGTGAAAGAAATGAATCTTTTATTTTTCACTTTACTCTAATGAAATATTAGAATCACTATTATGCTTACCAAAACAATTATTATGAATATTATAATGAATTTTATGTGTGTTCAAAATAAATCTTACATTTTCCATTCTTCTCAGAGAATACTCTTATATAAATTTAAAGTTACTCTTATGTTTTTTCCAAATTATTTTCACATTTTAGTTGAATCTCACAATATATTTGTGTTACCCTTATGTTTTTCCATTTCTTTAGAGGTGATTATTATTAATTTTAAAAAATCACTCATATGAATCAATAAAGTTACTATTATGAACTGGTGGCTTATATAAATTTCATTCATCCCACATAATTACTCTTATGAATTTTTAATTAACCATTTTTTAGTTTTAATATACTCACCTCTAAAAATATTTTCAGATTAATTCTAAATATTTACTAACTCATACCAAAAAATATCCAAATCACTTCCAAACTCTTTAACATCATTTAATTAATATAAAAAAATTTATTGTTTGTGAGTATGGATATTATTTAAATACTGATAGCGAAAAACTACATGATAAACATATCTATTTATTCTTATTTAATTAATATTATCTAGAAAAAATACCAAATTATATTGGAAAATTCATCAACTCTATATCACAAAAAACACTACATGGATAGAAAAAAATATCCCAAAGTTTACAAACTTCTTTATGGACTCAAAAATCTCCCCAAAACATCTCTTGGTCTCAAAAATTTCCCTCTTAGGATTTTTTTATACTAAGAAACTAAAATCACTTTCAAACTTATAACACTTAGAAATGAATCTTTATTCAATAATTATAATACTACATGATAAATATTGATATATAAAAGACAATATTGAATAGTAAAATCTTGTTCATAAAAAACGACTCACATCCTTTTTCTCACATCCCTTGAAATCTCTTATAACCAATACCTCTTGATACAAAATTATAATCGATTATTATTTCACTTCTAAAATATATCTCTAGAACCAATGTACAATAAATTTATATATAGATACACACAAAACATATTATAATAATTGAAAAACATGATGACTTCCTAACTTACCCATATTAAAAACTCTATCTAAATACATGACCCCATAACTAAGAGATATCACCCCCACTAGGTTAAGCGCATACCTTTGGATTATCCCAATATTTAGTTTTCTCACCATTTGTAAATACATTAATGTATTAAACATAAATATATTTATCTTTTATTTCTACCCTTTGATAAAAACATCAAAATAAAAAGTGATAGTGGGGAAGAGGTTTTCATACCTTAGCTTTTGATAAATGAAGGCTAACAATTATTCTTCAACCTCTATGGATTAGAATTCAACTTCCTATTTGACCAATAAACACATTTTTTAGCCTAGTTATTATTTAACACCCATTATATATTGGGATAAACTTCTTCTTCTTTACTATAATAATAGGATATGTTAAATACTATTTCATCTTATCTTTACTTCTATTTCAGAACATTCAAACTTCTATCATGAAATGAAATCACCTTATTATTCATCCTTTCTCTGATATATTATTATTTAGATCACACCTTTATCCTTTTTATTGAGTATAAAAGTTTTCTTCCCTTTTGAATTCAATAATATCTAGAAGATTATTAATATGATCTTGATTATTCTTATAAGGTACCTTTTTCTTCACTTCTTCATAAAACTAAAAAATGTTACCTTGAGTATGCTGTTAATAGATCAAAACACATCCATATTTAAATTTTTTTATAATACATTAGTTATTTTGAAATAATACTTAATTTTATTTACCACAAAGTCGAGACACACTTCTTAAATTATTATTCAACCCATTAATATATAATATTTTCTTCAATTCCATATTTTATTTTCTAATGATTTTTGAAAATTTTCTTTATTTTTTGAGTGACCCACAATTATTAAAGTTTATAAATGGTGTCTTTCAAATCTTAAAATCATTTGGGATCAATAATCCTACAATATGAGTTGAGCATCCACTATCAAAACCCCATGGATGTTTCTTTCGTTATGCTTTATGTGAAACTAAAACAATTAAATAATTTCACTTTCCTTTCATTTTATCATTATAAAAATTTTAAGTATCAATATTCATATTCGACTAGTTATGTAATATATTAATTAATTATTTATAAAAGTGAATAGGTTGGTCACATATTCATAATAATATTTTAATTATTGGTATATATTTTTGACATTATGTCTCTAATTTTCAATTTTTTAATGAAATTTTCTATTTTCTTACGGAATTTTATATTTTGTGTGGGATGAAACCACCCTAAATATTTATTTTCCATACTGTGTAGTTTTATAATAATATTGATAATTAAACAAAAAATTTATTTTCAAGTTCAAAAATCCTCCAAAGTACGAAAAATATCCATAAAATGCATACTTACCTCTAAAACAACTTGTTTTCTGGATTAAAACACATTATATTCTTCCAGTTAATAGCCATAAATTTTAGATCCTTTTTAGAAACAAAATTTTTGGAAGGATCCAAAAACATTCTCCTTAATTATAGATTTATCTATATCCTTTTTATAATCACCATTTATAGTAGTTTTTTACTTTTAAATTAGTGTTCCCGGAATTTCCCTATTTTTTGGAAACAACTTTCTTTTCCAGAAATCTATTTTTATTCTGTTGTTTTCTTGAATTAGTATTATCACCAATATTCACAAGATATTTTTCTAACTTTTAATGTGATATTTTTTTGACTAATTTAATACCATCAATCAGTGGGTCTTTATCTTCTTCTACAATCTTTTTTCTTGATATTTCTCCAACTTCATGAATAAAATTCTGAAAATTGGATTGATACTTATCCAATTACTTTTTTACTTGATTAATTTATATTGGATGACTTTTATTTGACATTAATTCCCATATCAAAATTCTACTTAATATATTTATTAAGATACTTCTCCACTATCAAATTTCACTTATCAACCTTGTCACTTTTTCAACATTTAAGCTATCATTATTGATAGATAACTGAAAACCCTTGTTTAAACTTTTTTTTCATTTTTTAAAAATTATAAATCTTAAAGAGAAAATTTTTATGTTCCCTTCTTCGACATGAAATCCACAGATATCTCTTCCTCACTTTTATCACTTCTCCTTTCATTTCTTATGATTTATTTCTTTATTCACCTTTGAAAATAGAAACCTTTCACCATCTTCATTGTATGATCCTAACTATCATTCAACCTTGCTAAATATCCATATTCAATCTTTGAAACAATATCTTCTTAAATTTATATAAATTATTACCTTTTACCTTATAAGAATATTGTAATGATTTCTTATTCATGAAATTTCTTGGATTCTCATATTCACCTTCAATCCCTTAATTTTTATCTTCTTACAGTCTTAGATAGTTAGTATTAAAATATATAATACCCCCACATATCAAACAATTCAAAATAAATTTTGCATGAAATTTATCTTTTTCTCTTCTGACACATCCTATGATCGATGAAATGATTTTATCAAACTATACATAAATATATTCATCCAAATATAAGTATTTTTCATTGATAACTTCCCCAATCTTTTATTTCCTTAAATATTTTAAGGATATTTATTTATTAGCCTTGGTATTATTCTTATAAACACTTTCCTTTCACTTTCATATGTAATAACGATATTACATAGATCATCCAATAGAAGTGTACCTAGATCTCAATATTTGAGTGATAAAACCTTCACATCAAACCTATATAGCAAGATACATAGTTTAATTTAAACAATCATAGTATCCTCCAATTTCCCACCAAGACCTTTGACATTGCTCATAATTTTTTTTCACTCTGGTGAATAATTCATCCATAGTTTAATTATCATTCATCTTAATATATTCATACTTAAATCCAAAAAACTTAATTTTTTATACTTCTCCTTTTAATTTCCTTTATAAATATATTTTAACTTAGCCTATATTCCCTTTTTTGTATTGGTACCATTTATCTTAAGAAATCCCTTCCTTGATAGAGATGATAGTATAGTATTCTAAGCATGGCCATCATTCTGTAAATTATTCCTATCTACTTATATCATAATAATAACTTCAACTTGAGGAATAAACCCATTGGTAACAACATCTAAAATATTAAAAATGATAAACAGAAGATATAAAAGTATGAAATGTTTCTAAATGTAATAATTATTCTCATAAAGAGTGAGAATTAACTTTTTCCCATTGATTTTAAGTTGTTCATATTTATAAAAAAAATCTAGTGACTAATTATCCAACTAAAGAGGGTGAAATTGTTGAGAGAACTCAAATACCAACAAAGTTCAAACACCCTTAAAGCATTAAAGTTTAAACTTCTTGATTTATGTAGGAAACTTCCAATTTTGGGGGCCCATGCATGGTCTGTTCATTAGGGGTGAATTAGTAAACAATATATGTTTTATATACTTTTATAATTTTATATAAAATCAATCTATGTCACTTATTAGAATGATTTATATCTCATCTTAAATCACACACATCAAGGAAAAAATAAACAAAAGACACTCAATGTACAAGATTCACTACTCAATATGAGTAGCTAATCTATAGAATGAAATAAACTCTCCTAAGATCACACAATCCACTAGAATCACCATACCAAATAGAAACAAGTATGGTATATCATTTAATAATTTTAAAATATAATAATAGTTTATATTCTAATAAGTCACTTGAGAAACTGTTATCATGTATTTTTATAAAATTATTATCCTTATTTCTCCGATGATTGTCTTTTAAAAATATTACAGTGCTCTCATACTTCTTCACTTTTTAGAATGGTCACGATTTACTTCTTCTTCACCACATAATAAAACTATTAAGATAACACTCATATAAATGTGTTCTTTCTCTTTATATTCTTCTACTTGCACTATTTTAAGTATTCTATTCTTCTCTCTTTTTCTTGTGTACACTACACTACACTACACACATATTCTTCCACACTATACTATTTTTCTTCTATACTACACATAACATTCCTCAAATTATTTTATATAATAAGAATGAAAGACCATGTTATTATTTATCTTGTACAACAAAAATATTTTATTCATGTTCAAATTTGAATTTCATATTTAAATTCAAAGAAAAAAATACTTCTCAACCACTTCTTTAAATTCTATCCATATTTTTAGTCATTTGATTTATTCTTATGGGATCGGGAATAACTCATAGTGTGGATTCATACATCACAACAAAATAAACTAATTTTTCTTAACCAAAACCAGATATATTCTTTATTTTATGAAATTATATTTTTCCCCATGGTGTGAACTATATTGCTTCCTCAAAAATATTATGAATCTAATTTTTCATAGATTCCAATTATGGTGTAAGGAACCCATTATTTTATCCAAAACTACATGATCAAAGTGTAATAATATTTTCATGAAACAACCATTATTAATCCCTCACTTCTTATTTTATGATTTATTTCATAATATCTATTCTGTAGAAATATCAGTTTTAGCATCATCTATAATTTTATCTTGAATTCTACTAAATTTTTGAAAATAATTTTATTGAGAATTCCATTTTTATTTCTGAAAATAATTCCTTGTTAAATTCTATACATCCAATTTTTTACCAAGTATGATACCCTTAAACAATATTGGAATTACATTTAAAAATTTATTCTATCACAGAATTAATCTTATGATCGGTATCACTAACTGTTATGCATGTAGTAGCTTTTCACATTACCCTTATGAAATCTTGGAATCACAATTATGATTACCAAAACAACCCTTATGAAAAATATAATGAATCTTAAATAATTTCAAAATGGATCTTATATTTTCAATTCTCTTGGTATTTGAATCTTATGGAAATTAGAGTTACTCAAAAATTTTTACAGATGCCTCTTATGCATTGTAGATGACTCTTACACTGCATCAGAGCTACCCTTAAGTTTTTAATTTTATTTGGAGATGAATCCTATGAATTTTGAAAAATCACTCATAAAAACTAGTTGAGTTTCTCTTACAAATTAGGGACTTTTCCAAATTTCACTAATTCAGTGAATTTTTCTTACAAATTTGGACATATCTATTTTTCATTATGAATTTTCTCCCCTCTAAAAACTTTTTTAGATTAATTAAAAACAATTCCAAACTCATACGAAACATAATAAAATCACTTAGAAACTCTTTAAAAACCTTCACCTAATTTAAAAACATTATTATATGTGAGTTTGAATATTATTTTTGTTTTAGAAAAATGATATCACATTAAATATTCATACTTTCTCTTCTTCATTTATTTTTCTTTAAAAAATACCAAATGATAGAGTATAACTAATCAACTCAAAAAAAAACTCTCATTATGTCTCAACAATCTTCCCAAAGGTCATATCATTCTTCATGGAATCAAAAATCTTCCCACAATATATCTTGGTCTAAATAAATATTTATCTCTAATAGAGAACATATTTTCCTTTCCATATGTCACCATTCACTATGTTAGAAATGGGATTATTTGGTTCTATTTTCTAAAAACTCCATAAAATCACTAAAAAAACAATATTTTCTTAGTGTGTTTTTATTGGTGAAAAAGACAAGACTTTAACATTGTTTTTATCTCTAATAAAGGCTAGGGTTTCTCGATGAATAAAAAATACCGATAAAGCCTTGTCTTTCTCAACACTTTTTTATAGCATTGAGAAAGTGTAATCTATTTTAACCCAATTCACCACTTCTTCCTCCCTTTTCATGATGGTGTTGCACCAAATTGATACTCCTATGGATTATATCTTGATTTTTTTCCTCAAATCAATGTGAAATTCCTGGTATGTGATTTTCATTTCTCTCCTTAAATCAATATAAAAGGCCAGGGTTTCTTTTATTTTATGCCTTTGTTCATTATTTATCTTCATTTTAGTTGATTGTATATATATATTGTACTTACATGCATACATATATATGAATATATTTTTGGATATATACACATAAATACTGATATATATACATATATACATATATAAATACAAACACACACATGTTTATATAAATTTATATGTGAAATATACATACATATATATAAGTAATATATATACATATGTGTATTATGATTTATATAAATTCATACGTATATATATATATGTAGGTTACATATATATGTATTCAAATATGTGTGTTTTGTAGTGTATATCAATATATATGTATTACATAGTGTACACAGACGTACACACACACACATATGATCACATTGTTAATTCATATATATTATTTATATAATATTTTTGTAATGTGATATGAATGTATATATAATTATATATTGTGTTTTTTGCATGTAAACACACACTCACACACATATATACATCAAATAACTAGATTTTGTTTTTTTGTGAACAAGTATCTTTGCCATAATATTCATCATTGATCAATTGAAAGGTATAACCTTGCACATATGTCATCAATGATAAATAATATGGAAAAGGGATTTTTCCCTGTATGTTTGGAAATGAATTTAGATATATAATCAAGTGTTAATTCATTAGATATGATCTTGTGATATCACAATTTGGTTTTGCTGAATATTTTAGAGAGGATGTCTTTTATGCTAGAGGAATCATAGATAGGGAATTTTAATAATCATTAAGAAGATTATGTATTCTAATTTAATTATTTAAATTATGATATCCAAAATTTCTTCAATCTACTCATCCTGATGAAGGACTTATTAGTGATCCTGAGGGTGAGGAAGAAATTATACCAAAAAAGAAACTACAAAAATAAGAGCATCTTTGGATTATAGTTATAACAAAATTAGTTAAAGTAATAAGCAGAGGTTAAAAATTAATGGTTGGATGGAATGGTCATGTCAAACCATTGACCCTACAAGATTAATATCCATCAGTTATATTAGTGTTAGTACCAAATTGAATGTGCCAATTTATATAAATAATTGGCATATTATCAAACCTATAATGAAGACCATTGTTTGGGAGGATGTTGTTATAAAAAACTGTTACACTTTCCATTATATTCCTTTGAGATCGTGTCTTAAAATTATGATTTCTATTTAATTTTAAAGATTTTATTTATTCTATAATAATTTAGAATGAGTTTTGTTTTGAATGTTACTGAAAATGACTATAGAGGTTTCTAAACAATATTGACTACTAGGTACCTGAGAGATACTATTGGGAAAGTCAATCCTAACCCACCAGCATTATACATCATCTTTATCTCCTAGGAATATTGAAATTATTTCATTTCAAAATATGAGAATAAAAGTTTTAGGGTAAATTCTTTGTGATTTTAATTTATCAAAAATGAAATGCATGATAAATTCAATTTCATATATGTTACTCTATAAAAATAGAAAATGATTGAAGAGAATAATCAATGTTTAGAAAAGCCATAATTTTTATAAAGTAAATCAAGGATAGGGTATGCTACAATTGAAAAAGATCAGGTACATTATTATAAATTATCACAAGTTAATTAATCTAAAAATTATCCATGTATCTATGCTGATTTGTAGATTGATAAATCAGATCCTCCCACTACCTGAACCCCATGTTTTGTGGTGTAGAAGGAGGCCCATATTAATAATAAGATCCAACTAGAAGATGAAAGAAATAAAATATATGGTATGAATGTGTATGTATAAAATAATTTAAAGTTATTGATGCTTAATATTTAAAATTATAAAAAACATATATTGATTTTTTTTATATGTTATTGAAAAAAGATGATTCATCTCTTAAAGTTTAAAAAAAACTATTGTTAATGGTTTTGTATTTTCTATATATATATATATATATGAGTTAGAGGTGTGGGATTTAGTGTTTTATAAAGTGACTATATTAAAAAAGGAAAAACAAAGAAGTTTACTGGTGATGAATATAAAGAGTTATAAATAAAGGTTGTGAAATAGAATGAGGTATTATTTGAAAAAAAATAATTTTATTAAGAAATTAATGGGATAGAGGAAATCAATTAACCAACTACCCCAAAATCCATAGTAGGACCCACAAACACAATGTTTTGAGTTTATTTATTCCCCAAAGAAGTGCAACATATAGGAGGTACTAATTATTTTAACAATTTTGTCAAATATTTGTGAAGTGAACTAGTCTTGAATATTTAATTGTTTACAAATTTTTAGGGTGAAACTATTTACAATATATATCTATTGGAACACACACACTAAATTATTACTAGATTTTTATTGTATAATATTTAAGATTACCCCACTCAATATACACCATTACCAGTAGGTCATCTAAGAGTAGGGATTTAGGTAGCTCATGATCTAAGAGCTGACTTACATATACTCATTGGAGATGTTGATGTTTAAATTGTCAAAAAAGACATTGGAACATATATCTCAAAACTAATCAACCTTATTAACACCCCTGATGATAAAGGGGTATGAAATTTTCATCTTATATTATACTCATCAAATTTTATAATAAATAATTTTTGTATAGCCAGTATATGTTATTATATAAGGGTAAACAAACATATGTATCAATGAATTCAAAGGTATTGGATGTTGTATCACATACGTAGACTAAGGGACCTAATTTTAATTTATCACCATTCAATAAAAACCTAACAACTTTAAAGGCCCTTGAAAATTTATATTTTAAAGAGTGGAATTTGGTGAAATTTGATTTCAGAATAGACATGTACAACATAGGGTCTATTGATTCTATAAATCTTCTCAATGTAAATGAAATTATGAAGCATGAATGGCTATGAGTATCTCTTATAAATGTATATATGAGGTATTTTGATAATATTTCTATTTTAATTTACTAATATATTATTTCTATTACAATTTTAATGATTTGTATTTTATTTTAGATTTTTATATAAAAAATTTTCAATTTATTAATAATTAATTCATAAATTCATAATTATAAGTCCCCTTATTCCTTCATCAAGATAAAAACAATGGAAAAATAATTTTATTTAAAAAATCATAAAAAAATTCTGAAGTGTTTGAATCGAAGTCGAATGATGATATGTTATTCATAATACTTACTGTGAAAGGATAAAACTATATAAATCAATTACCATTATGATAATTTCTCATCATTAATATATTTTCCTCATTAATGTTTAATTTTTTTAGGTTTAAATGGTTGTAAATTTTGATAAATCTAGTTAATAAAATGATATATTTTTTGAATCCACTACATGGATACCCAAAAAACCAACCACACATGATGTCCCTGTTTTAACTAGTAAACATATATTTTCATAATTTTGTAGTCTTTTAAATATATATTATAAAATATGTCTTAATATTTTTTTTTATTTGACTGTACATTGCCAATGTATTAAGAGGTAGGGGTTTAATGAAAACGAAAACCAATAAGAAACCAACAGACTACAGTGGACGACAATGTGTCTTGGTATATATACTAGTAATTCAGTATTGAAGAAAACATCATAGAAAATTTATTATAATTATTAATTTTCTTACAGTTCCCAAAATAGCAAAATGACAATGACAATGGTTACTATATTTGAAAATTTATAAAATATATCATAGCACATAAAATAAATAAAATTCCATTATAGGTATTTATTATATGCATCTAATTCTAAATATATACACTTTTAATTGACATCATTTTTAACCGTTATTTATAATGTTTTCATTACTGTGTATAATTTTCTTATAACTAATATCTAGATGAATAGATAGATAAATCCAGGGATGAATGAGTAGGTTTTCTATGTCACAAAGTTTATAAACAACCTAAAAATGTATTCATCTAAAAATTATTTAGTTTTATTATCTTAAAATGTGTATCATATATGAGTATTGAATCAACATTACAAAACACAGGCCACGTTATAAATTCTTGAAAAACACATTTGGGATTTCATAAATCTCTAATAAAATAACTATTGACACATTTTTGGCATGTCATAATGAAATGCATGTTATTCTAACTCATGATGTGGTTCAAAAGAATAAAAAAAATATTTTCAATTTAAAAGTGAATTTTTTGTACAAAAAGTGTACCACATTATCAATTCAGAGAATAAAAGCTTTTAATGTTATAAAACTCTAGGAAAATGAGCATTAACACATCTGTGGTTAGTAAGAATGGACCAAAATCCATTTGACTTGTGATGTGGTCAAAATAAATGTGAACATGTGTTTTCAATTTAAAAGTGATATTTTAGTTCAAAAATAATATCACATGCTCAATTCTGAGAAAACATACATGATTTTCATTAATCTTCTATAAAATTACCATTTAAACATTTTTAGAATGTAGGAATGATCTAAACATCATTCTGACTCATAGTGTGTCCAAAATAAATGAAAACATATTATTTCAATATTAAAGTGACCTTTAAGTTCAAAACATGTGTCACAAGATCAATTCTAATAAAATGTGATCAGAATGTCATAAAATACTAGTAAAATGTCCATTGGTACATTATTTTGTGTAAAAAAACACACAACATTCCAACTCATGGAGTGGTCAGAATGACTTAAAAAAATTATTTTCACTATAAAAGTGAATTTTAATTGAAAACTAGTGTCACATGCTCAATTATGAGAAAATGTTTTCATATTTTCATAAAAATCTTTGAAAGTCACCATTGAAATATTTTTAGAATGTATGAATGAACCTCATGTCATTCTACATAATATTATAGTCTTAATAACTAAAATACATGTTTTTAAATTTAAAGTGACATTTTTATTCAAAATATATATCACATGCTTAGTTCTAAACAAAAATGATTAGGATGTCATGAAACTCACATAAAATGGATATTGACCCATTTATTGCATGTAGGAATAAACCACATGTCATTTTAACTCATGTTGTGTTTGAAATGACTAAAAACATGTGTTTTTGATTTAAAAGTGACATTTTAGTTCAAAATATGAACCACATGGTCATTTCCAAAACAATACACTATGATTTTCATGAAAATTTAGGAAAAATAATCAATCCAGTATTTTTGGAATATAAGAATGAAATGAACATCATTCCGACTCACTATGTGGACGTAATGAAAGAAATTGCATGTTTTTAATTTAAAAGTGACATTTTAGTTCAAAATGTACATCGTATTCTAAATTCTAAAAATACAAGATTTGAATGTCATGAAACTCTAATATAATGATAAATGATGATTTTTTCCATGTATTTATGAATCACACATCATTTAGACTCATACTATGATCATAATAAATGAGAACACATGTTTTCAATTTAAAAGTGACATTTTAGTTTAAAAAAACATTGAATGCTCAATTCTAAGTAAAAATTCTTGGATTTTCATGGAACTCTAGAAAAATGACCATTGATTTATTTGGGGTGTGTAGAAATGAACCACATGTTATTATAATAAGTGGTGATATTATAATGATATTAAAATTATTTTTTTCATTTCTATTTATTTTTAAATTTATTAAGTGTTATTAACATATCATATTGTGTTTATTATGATTCATATACCATTAATTCCACTTATAGGTACAGATCTCAGGTTGATTAGAAGTCAAACGATTTTTTCTTCAATAAACCACTATTAAAAATGTATTTTTATATAAATGCTATATGAATTAATATTATAAAATTATAGAATGTACAAATAAGTTGTTAAATTTATGAGTTTTCTTGAATTTTATAAATTATGAAATTAATCATATTAATTGTGCTTTTAAATTTAATTTTTTGTTTATTAGGGTTTAGTGGTGTACTAAATATCGACTGTATTAGTTCATTGAGAAACATACCCTTTATTATCATTAAATTGATTGGTGCTTTTTTGGAATAGAGAAAGATTTTGAGCAATGGAAAATGCATATTCTTTTTTAGTGATTTCCTTCTTCAGTTTCCCTATTGACCTCTACTCTATTCCCTTATCGCATGTCGAATCCCTTGCCACTCTTCCTTTTTCATATTTTTTCATCCATGGGTGTGGGGGACACTCCAAATTTTGTGAGTGATTGGTGCAGGATGATTTCACGAGAGTCCTCTATCGGAAACAAATCCACACAACATCATATTCCTTGGTTGGTAGCCGACTCAACAGACTTTGAATTAGCTGGTATAGAAAGATTTCAAGGGTAGATAAACTACCGAAACCACTAGAAAAAAAGTGTGTTCCTTCCTCTATAAAACATTATTGAATACCATGAATTGTAACAAGAGAAAACCCATTTTTAATCTTGTCTTGTGATCCTATGATGTATTATCTAGAGAGATATTTAGAAAGGCCCTCTTTATCATATAGATGTTGAAACCCTTGTCGAACCACATTAAATCCTTACATGTTCTTAATTTTTCTTTCTTTTTGTGTTTATTTAATCACTAATAAAATATGATTCCCCAATATAGTGGTATTAGAGGGATCTAGGGAAAAATGTTGAAGGAGCAGATAGATTTTTTAGTGATTTAAAAATTGAAGGTTGTCAACAAAATTTTGAGGTCAGATCCTTGAAGTTCTAGGTGATAGGATTCTAACGGTTCAAGGGACATAAAAAAAACCTAAATAGAAGCTAGAAAATATGGTCAAATTTTTGTTCAAAATAAGGCTTCTATAGTATCCCATTTCCATAGAAGACAATACTATTACCACTAGTGACAATTTTCTGGTGAATTTTTCAAAAACTGTTCCTCCAAGCCACATCACCACCACCTCATCAGTCGATCTAGACTGTTGAAACCTTTTTTCTATATATTGGCCAATAGAATTCCATTTTTAGTGATCTAAGAGTCAATTCCATCTATTTAAATCATTGTGAACACATTCATATTGTTAAACTTTTAAAATTATCACTAAATAAATGGAATAAAATATTTATAATATGATTAATCTTATTGATTTTAATTATTCCATATGGAAACCCAAAATATTGGTTCTTTTATATATTAAATATTTTTGGAAACCAATAGTAGATACCACTAATACCATTGCAGTGAAAGAGTTAGAATCATCAACAAGTGGTAAAACTGGAGGGAAGATGTCAGTCAGTACCCCTCCAGTTGATGCGGAGTGGGTTGTGCTCAATAGTAAATGTGCTGCCCAAATCAAACAGTGTATCAAAAAGTGTATCTTAAAATATTTGTTCAATGAACATGATGCTTCCATTCTATAGTGAAAATTGGATAATATTTATGTGAGGAAAACTATATAGAACAATGAAAAAATGACATGCCATCTTGTCAAATTGAATTACCAAGATGGGACCAACATATCAGAGCACATGATTGAGTTATAAGGTACCATTGATAAGTTAATTATATGAGAATGATGATTAATTATGAGTTTCAGACACTTTTTAAGTTGAGTTCTTTACCAAAGATATAGGAAAAACTAGTTGTGTCAGTCAGAAATTAAACTACATGAGGAACTTTCACTGTGGAGATGGTAAAAGATATAATGATGAATGAAGAGTCATAAAGGAAGGATGAGGGACATACACTTGAATCAGAGGCTCTTTTCACTAAAATACAAGGGAACTTGAAATGGCAGGGAGGAAATAGAGAAAGAGAACCCCATGAACAAAGTTTTCAAATGAGGAAGTGATCGAAATCTTGATCAAGATATTTCATGAAGTGCCACCACTGTGGTAAGCCCATACACTTTATTCAGGAGTGTAAAAGGTTGAAGGAAGAGAAAAATAATCATAAAGTCAAGACCCAAAACAATGATGATGTAGTTTCCAAAGAAGATATAGTTATTGTTTAGGAAGATAATCAGGCCAGTCTTGCAAGCCAATACTTGACATGTTTGATCGATTCCAATGACTCCTACCATGTCACTACCAGAAGATATTTCTTCTTATATTACACTTCAGGGAGTTTCATACATGTGAAAATGGGAAATTATGGTTGATCAAAAATCATTGGTATTGGTAATATTTTTATAGAAGGTAATATTGGATGCAGGTTATTGTTGAAGGATGTGAGGCATGTTCCTAGGATTTTCCTCAATTTGATATCCATTGGAATGATTGAGGAGGATGAATATGTTAGTTCCTTTAGAGATGGGAAATTGAAGCTGAACAAAGTTAACTTAGTAATTTTAGAAGGAAATAAAGATACTTATCTTTATCTAATAGATGATAAACCAAGTGTAGGAGAAGTCAATGCAGTCGGGAAATATGTTCCTAGAAAAGTTCGGAACAAGCATCTTGGTCACATGAGTGAAACATGAATTAAAATAAAATATAGGAATGATATTTTTTCAGGAATAAAATGTAAACATTTGGACACCTATATTGATTTCATCATGGGAAAACAACATAGAGTGTCATTTCATGGTTATATACCATCTAGAAAAGAAAATGTTTTAAATTAAATTCAAAATGATGTTTTAATGACGATCACTAAGTTAATGGGAGGTACTATTTATTTTGTTAAATTCATCGATGATCATTATAGAAAAGTCTAAGCCTTTTCTTTGAAAACTGAAGATCAAGTGCATGATGTTTTTATACAGTTTCATGTAAAGGTGGGAAGAGAAATAGGATGATGGTTAAAGTGTGTCCGTGATGAAAATAAAGGAGAGTACGGTGGTCCATTTGAAGAGTACTATAAGAGTTTCATCCTCAGGCTGAAAAAATTAGTACCGAAGAAAAATTAACATAATGGTTTTTCTGATATGATGAATAATACAATTTGTGTGAGATTCAGGTTCATGCTCTCAATTGAAAAGCTACCGAAAACCTTTTGGGGGAAGTAATGAGGTTTGTAGTTGATCTTATTAACCTTTCTCCATTAGTTCCACTTAACTACAACATTCTATAAAGTTTCTTTATAGGTAAATCTATTTAATAAAAACACTTTAGAGTATTTGGATGTAGGGAATTTGTTCACATACTAAAAGATGAGTGGGAGAAGATGGATGGAAAAGGAAAGAAGTGTATCTTTTTAGGATATAATCTTGGGGAGTTTGGATATCTAATTTTGGATCCTTTTAGTAGGAGGATATTCAGAAGTAGATATTCGGTGTTTATCTAGGATCAAATGATTAAAGATTTTGGGAAGCCATAAAATTTATAGAAGTTGTTGTCTGAAGAAATTCTAGTCATTATAGAACCAGTGTTATAACCATCAGTACTAGATAGTGCGAGAGAGATACGTGACACTGATGATACATCATTAATAGGTAATATGTCTCCATATAAAAATATATCTCCATCATATGATATCCTTGAGTTGATACCCTCAAAAATGTGGTTGGTGAGATCCTCCAGAGAATGAAAATCGAGTCATAGATAATCACCACATGAGTATGTGATACGCACTGATGGGGGGTGGATCCAGACAGTTATGATGATGTGATCATGAGTTAGTAGAAGATTGAATGGAATAATTTGATGAAATAGGATATGAAATCCTTGCACAAGAACCACACATTTGATCTGGTGGAATTAAATCATGGATAGAAGTAACACATGAACAAGTGGGTGTAAAGAATTAAAGGAGAATATGATAGATCATAGATGTTCTATAGATCCAAAATGGTTGTGAAGTGACTCCATTAGAAGAAAGGTATCAAATTTAATGAAATTTTTACCCTTATGGTTAAAATTTCTTCTATCATAAATTTTCTTGGATCTACGGCTCGTCTGAAACTGGAGGTTCAACAAATGGATATAAAGACAATGTTTTTAAATGGTGATCTTGAAGAAGATATTTACATGGATCAGCTAGAGGGATCTCATGTGAAAGTTAAATAATAAATGGTATGGAAACTTAAGAAAATTTTATATGGATTGAATCTGGAACTGAGGAAATGGTACAAAAAATTCGATTCATTCATTGAATAAAATGAGCATAGTAGGACAACTTTTGATCATTTTGTTTTCATAATATAATTTTTTGATGGTGATTTAATTATGTTTTTATTTTATGTTGATGATATGATGAATATTGGAAGAGATATAACCATTATTGATAGGTTGAAGAAGGAGTTGAACAAGTATTTTGAAATGAAGGACTTGGGAGACTCTACTCATATTCTTGGTATGACGATTACTCATGATAGGTGAAATCACAATATTTTTCTATCTCATGAGAAGTAAATTGAGAAGGTTCTTGAAAGGTTCAAAATTAGAAAGGAAAAACCAATTATCACTCCGTTTTGAGTAATTTTAGGATCATGAAAAGTTATAGTCCATAAACTAAGGTGGATAAAGTAGATATGGAAAAAATTACTTATCAGTCAGTATTTGGTAGTCTTATGTATGCCATGGTGTGCACTAGTTTTCTTACGTTGTTAGTGTTGTGAGTAAAATCTTATCAAATCAAAGAATGGAGAATTTTACAAAAAATAAAATGTATATTGGGGTATCCCTTAGGTATATCTATTCGTTGTTTATGTTTTGGAAGTGATACACCTATTTTGAAAGGATACATGGATGTAGATATGGTTGGAGATGAAGGCACGAGGAAATATATATCTGGGTACCTGATATCATTTTCATGGGGAGAAGTCTCTTGGAAATCCTGAATTCAGAAAGGTGTTACCTTTTCTTCCACAGATGTAGACTATATTAGAGTCACTAAAGGCTGTAAGGTGATTATGGGGATGAATAGGTTTTTACTGGAGCTAGGATATGGTCAAGATAATTATATTCTCTATTGTGATAGTCAAAGCACTATTAATCTCAGAAAGAACCCAAAATTTCATTCTAGGCCCAAACACATCAATGTATTATATCAATGGATTTGAAATGTGTTAGAATATGTTTATTGAAAGTTGATAAAATCCACACCAATGATAATGGGGTGGACATGATGACAAATATTCTGCCAAAAGAGAAGTTAGATGCCTGTAAGGAGATGAACGGTCTATCTTCTACCCCATATTGTTTATAAGGGAAAGATTTGTGGGGGCTACTACCAATTTTGGTAGTGATTAACATAGGATGTTTTCACACGAGTCCTCTTTCAGAAACAATTCTACATAGTAGAATCTTACTTCGTTGGAAACCCAATCAGTGGACTTTGAAGCAGTTAGTAGAGGATGATTTCAAGGGTAGATAAACTACCCAAACCACCAGAGAAAAATGTGTGTTACTTCCTCTATAAAACTGGATTGAAACCCAATAATTTTAATAAGAAAAAAACCCTATTGTAATCCTATTTCATGATCCTTTGATGTATTATTTGAAAATATAAATAGAAAGGCCCCCATTCTCCCATGAACATAGACAACCCTTTTTGAACCATGTTATATTGTCACATGTTCTTCATTTTTATTTCTTTTTTATGTTTATTTCATCACCACACACCTCATATTCCCCAAAAATGGGTGACATGGAAACCCTAATTTATCAGATAACAACCCATAAGGTTTCCACTTCACCTTTACCCCTATCCATGTATGATAAATCCATTACCACTCTTCTTCCTATTTCAATTTCTATCGCTAACCTAGAAACCCTAATTTTTTATTGCGCAAACCCTTCTTTTTGGATCTTCAACAATAGTAATTATTTTCTTTCCTTCTCCACTATATCCACCTCCACACATACCAACATTTTTTTGCCTCTTTTTTCTTTCCCCCAAGATCCTTTTTTAACACTCTCTTATTATATTTTTCGTGCATAATCGTTAATATGGTCCTCATATTGTCTCTAACCACTGGATCTAACTTAGACATGTATGTTAGATTTTATAATTCTCTTTACACTCCAATATCTAGAAACCCTCATTTATGTGGGTTCCTCTTCAAATTCTAATTCCTTTAACTTTCATTCATCTTCTATCTTTTGATCCATTTTTTTACTACACCCACCCACTGATCTTAAGTCATTGCTTATAGTAAATTTACCAAATAGTTTCCAATCAGGTATTCAATGGATTCCATATTCTCAACTTCCATTTCCTCAATAAACTATGAACTATTAAACTAACTGTTTATGCTCAGTTTTATTCCTTTATTGATTCATGTTTTTTGATAGAATTCTTATACCCTTTAACATAATATGTGGTTAATGTTTTTAAAAACCATTATCTATTTTATGTTTTAAGATACTGAATCACTAGTTGTAGTTCATTTTTTATGTCAAAAATAATATTAGTAACTCATTACTTATTTTTATTTCCTTTCAATTCTCCATATTATATACACTATGATTTCTTTTAAGATCCAAAATACCATATATGTTGTGAAAGAATTTTTTTACAAACTCTTTATCAAACCACTACAATGATGGATACAATTTCTTCCATCCAAAAAATATAGTAAGGAAGTTAGAAAAACATTTCTTATATATTCAAACTTCTTATAAATCCATTACTTTTAGGTTTTTTATATGTATTTTTTTAAATTGTTAATTGTACTTTTTTATTCTTGTATTGAATCTCTAAATGTTGGTTATATGTAATTTTTAATTCTAAAATTTTTACTGTATATTATAATATTGAATCTATAAAATTTTCATTATATGATTTTTGATTATATATTTATTCTTTATTTTTCCAATTCATGTATTGTTATCTTAGCTTTTTCAATACCACAAGTTTTAACAATAATATTTTTTAATTTTTTTGAACTACTATCTACATGATGAATGAATATGAAATCAATAATGCCCTTTTCTATTAGGTTGTGTTTATATATATTGTAGCATTGATTTAATTTTTTTAATTGAAACCCCAACCATCATAATTTATAAAAATTGAATCCCATGGAATTTATTAAATTTCTCTCCATTTAGTTTGGTGTTATTCGTTTGTTTTGCATTTTTATTATCCTATTCAAGGCACTGATTATAGATGGTATAATGTATATGAAATATAAAAGCATATCAAAGCTTCATTTAGAATATCTACATAATTATATTTCTATATTATTTACATTCATCCTACTTATGTAATGATTCCAGATTATGGTAAGGTTCAGCTACTTTACACCTAAGAAAATTTAAATAGGTTTATACTTGGAAGGTCATTAAACCCTGATTGATATAAAATTAAATATTAATATATCTAATATAGATCATAGTTGATTACAAGATATTTCATTAGCCAATATTGATGATGATTTTTTTCACTGTAATTATAAATTCTTCACGTGTGAAAACTCTTTAAGTATCACTATCATTATAATTTTTAACACATTAATATTGGTTTTTATTTTTCATTTTTAGTAAATTTATAGGATTTTGAATATGGTGTAAAAAAAGTTCTAATTTTTAAATATCCCATTGTGGTATTACATGTTCTCCAACCATAAGACCCACAGTACATACCTTTACTTTATATACTATATTCTCTACCTTTCACTTATGATTAAGTTTTTATTACAAAAACATTTATTCCTAATTTTGATGAACTTTCTAAAACATGATTATAAATCCAATTTTTTAAATTCCTAAATGATGATTTATCTCAAAAATAATATTTACCATTTCATTTTCTAAATATTTTTAGGGAACTAAACTAAAAAAGAAGAACAATATTTGATCATAAAATCAATGTACCCAAATTATAATTTGATATGATATTAATTATCATTCTATGATGAGAATTATTAATTATGATTTACACTCAATTATTTCATTATAAATGAAACTATTTTGAATCCATTTTATAAAGTCCAAAACCTTCTAATAATGTGTTTGTCTTGATGTAAGTTTTTTATTGTAATTGCAATTCTCATTCACATATTGATTTTCACTCATTGGAACCTTTAAAAATTAACCACCACATATTCTTCCTATTATGGAGAAGTCAGGCTTAACAAATGAAAAAGTATTTACAGAAGAGTAAAAGGAAAAAACAAAATATCAAGAATAATTTCGTAGGACACAGATATTTACATGGTTTGGGAAATGATCCCTATGTCTGTGGAGAGGCAGAAATTTCACTTTGATTTGGGAGCATAATTACAAGGAGATATCATGGTTTTATAACAATGTAATCCTAGCTCGTATAAGATAATAAATAATATGAAGAACTATTCCATCAACTACACAGTAAGTCCACTACACTATAGTGAATGGTGACTATAATTCTGCACTACTATAGTGTTATGACCACCCAAGTCCAAGTTGATACAGTAGTAGGTGGATGGAAGTTTATAGAGCTACAATAACTATCTCCAAAATCTGCACTGCTACAATGCCCTATCGGTGTCACCTGGTCTTCTCTACTACAGTTGGTCAGAGTTTCTACAATTGTCCAAAATTTTTGTTGGGGACCTTCAACCCCCAAATAAGGGGTGAGTTTTCCCATAAAACCCTCAACGATCTCACTATGAAGCTCAAATTGTGAGAATTGTGGTCTAGTGTACAGTATGGGCCACTAGAATTTGGTCCAACACTATCTAAAATGTATCAGGCTACACCAATCCAACACTTCATTGACCAGTTGAACCTTTTTTTGGACACTAGTAGAGGAATAATTATCCTACATATTTTTAGTATCCATAAAAATTTTCATTTTTATCATAATATTATTACATTAAAAAATATCTTTATCATCAAAAGTATTGATGACCTAATTAGGAGCACTATGTCATTAAAATATTCACTTTATATTAGTAGCAATTTTATACAGCCCTTTAAATTTGTCAGTTTTCTTACAATTTATAGAAATAATTTTCATTCTTTTTCCCCAACTAATAAGTTACCAGTTCATTTTTGATTGGTTTCAAATTAAACTTTAAAATTGAATTAAAATTTGATGTTACTTTATTTTGTTTTGAAACCTAAATTTTAGTATTGAAATTCATAATGAATTATAGGATTTAGATTTATAAATATTTTATATTAAAAAATTGTTTGAAAACTTTATTTTATAAATTATTTGGATGAAGTGTGTGGGTTTTATAAATCCTTTAAGAATGAATTTTCAAAATTGTTAAAAGTTTTGATTTCAATAATTATATTTAAAGTTATTGGTGTATTTCCTAAATGATTTTGTAATATATTTGAATGTGTTGTATGAAAGGGTGTTATTGGTGGCCTTTTATAAACAATTTATTATATTGTAATTGAAAATAAAAATATAACTGATGGTATGCAATAATTAACTATTTTTTTAAAAAAATAATTCCATTACATATGAAAATTAAGTGATCCATGGAATTAGTTTTATATAAGGTTTTGTGGTTGTTTATAAGTGTTGATGAAATTTGATTAACTTTGTCACTTCATTCTTGTATTTTTATATATCCTGTGTTGGATGAATTTAGAAGCTTTTTACATGGAATTTTCTATTTTTAATTGGTTAAAGCATGGGCCATGGTTTTAATTGAGTGTTCATTTAACTGATAATGGTGGAATTTTCTTGGGAAGTTTCTATATTTATTCAAATACTTGAGTGTTTAGTTCTCATTATACTTTGTGGTTTGTATGTTTAGGGGTTCATTCTTCTCATTTTGGTTAATGTTTCTTGGGTGATCTTCAGATTAGATTTTGATCTAGAAATAATGGTTATTTTAAAGACTCAAGGATTTACATAGTGAAATATTTATCTTGAATAGGAAAGGAACCAAGGTATGAGTTTTAAGGTGATTTATTATCTTGGACTAAGGGGTTTTTATGGTCTGACATGTTTTGGGGTCAAAGTTCTTATCATCCTTCAAACATATAGAGAATAAGTGGTGATCTACATTGATGGTTATTTTTTAAATACTTTAATTGTTCTTGATTTTGTTTATATTAAATAAAACTAGATATTTTTTTTCATTTTTACTTTCTTATAATAATCTAAAAAAGATAATTTTTTTTAGAATTTAATTTATATAAATTAACTAGTTTTTTTAATTATTATCTTCATCACAATGGTAGAGATCACATAATATCTATATTATCAGATTTGTTAGAAATAGGGAACCACTAAACTATTTCTTCATTTTATTATTCAAAATAATACTATATCATTATCTTAATTTTTTAAGCTTACATTTTTAATTTGAAACTGTAATATTTGTTAGGATCAAGTGTATCATATATAATACATATTTATAATTCTTGGTAATATGTAATAATTAGGGAATGTAGTTTTAATTGTTTAAAATTATTTCATTAATATTAATTACAATATGAGAATGATTTTATTTTTTGATTTCCTTTTTTGCCTTTCAAGGGTTTTATTTCATAGTGGTGTTGAATTGAAACTTCCTTCTACATTGTAATTTGTATTTCTTGAATGATTTTAACCTAATATTGTAATTTATATACTAGGAGTTTAATGAAACAATGGATATATAATGGTTTCATGCAATATAAGTTTGAATCAAATGCGAAACATTATAAGTGGATGTCAATACTTGTTGTTTATGATAGCTTCATTTGTTAACCTAGAGGAAGATATGCAATGTCTCAAGAGGGATAGGGTGAATTGAGTTTTTAAAACTTTAACACTAATTAAAATCACCCGTTATTTATTATTTTATTAGTTAAAAAGTGAAAATAAAAACTAAGAACAAAACAAACATAACACATATGATTTATAGTGGTTCGAGGCACAAGAATCCCCTAGTTCACTCCATCAATGGTTTATATTCATGCTTCGTAAATTTCACAATGCATTTCCTTTTCGTGGGATATTTAACTTGTTATAAAAAGGTACCAAGAAATTTTACAAGACTTCATTTTTATAAGACCCATCCACAGTCTTCACACACTCAAAAAATGAATTTTTTTCACACTAAAAAGAAGTTTGTTTACTTTACAATAGATAAAATTTTTAGAAGAGGGATTCATATTTAACTCATATTTTTAAGAGGTTAATTTAAAAAATACGATATATTCTTTAAGAAAATTAATAAATCGTCAATTAATGGACCCAAAATATCTATTGATTGTAGTTTGGTGGATTGGTGTAGCTCGATTCGTTTTGGATGATGTTGGGATGATTGTTTGCACCCATACTGCACACCAGGCTACAAATCTGCAGGTTGAGAGATATTCTATAAGAAAATTCCCATCATTTCATAAATTTTTTGATTTTCCTATGATAATTCTAAACATTGTACAATATTTTCATTTGTTGAATGTTAGTACTTTGACTTTTTGATCTTGTAGAAAAAATTAGTGCTTCATATGATAGTTTGATCTTCATACCTAAATGATTGAAAAACTTTATGGGTCATATGACTTTATTCTTCCTCATATATTAAATTCTCATATATAATAATTTCTTCAGATAATTTACTTTGTCTATAATCTGAAATACAATGTGAAGGGGTCTGTTTATTCATAATATTATTTCCTTTGATAGAAAACTAATTTCATGGTAGCGTATGACAATTAATTGTGCATATGATAAATTATTATCTCGTATGATATTTTCCTTATAAAATTTAATCAAACATGAAAAAATAGATATATCCAAAATACACCAAAATGAAATATTTCTTGGGAAAAAGTATAATTGCATAAAAATACTTAATATAAGTTTGTTAGTAAAATAAATGAGTATTTTTTTAGCATTAAAACATATTAAATATTGAGATATGTTGGAACTAAATTAGTATTTCCAAAAATATACCTTTTTGATGATCATAAAACCCATGATAGTTTAAATAGAAAATTATATAGATTTTGATCATAGAAAAGATATAATCTTATAAAATTATCTTATGCAAAATAAAGTGTAAACTTAAACTTTTGTGTTTACTCTCTTATATCATTTTTTGTGATATCAAAAAGAAGATAAAGTGAGTGAGATAAAACATATTCAACATTATACAATAAAATATGAACATGAAGAATATAAATTACTGGAATTAATAGAATTTGAAATTTACTTGGGAGGAATATAGAAAAATTAGAAATAAAAGGTGATGAGAAATGAATCAAAAGGAACAGAATTTCATTAATATAAAGAATAGAATTAAATTATCACATGGTAAGATAGCCAAATAATAAACCAAAAAGAAAATAAACTAGTATTATTGCTCGGGATGAGTTTTTGGAGAGGAGGAGTCAGAAAGGATGTTCTCAAGGTTAGAGATAGGCAACAAATGATCAAAACCATTTGAACCAAGACTATTAGTATATCTAGTAGGTTTTGAGCATAAACAAAATGTCATTATGAATCCTTTTTGGCTCTTTAATCATAATATTTATCATCATAAGGTAATGTGAAGAAGAATTTTTTGAAAGGAATCTGTGGGGAAGATGAATATTCTTCCTTCTAAATTGTTGAATTCACTATAGAATGGTCCCTTTCAATAGAGGGAGGATAAAATTTATTTTTAAGTTTCTCACTGATGTTCACAAAAAAAATTGGAGGATTATCTCCTATAGGTATCCTTCTTTTAAGATGAAACACAATATTTTATCACATTTCCAACCATGTGAAAATTGTTTCTTGAAAGAAATATAATAAGTAAAATAATCCTTTCTTAATCTCATTATCAAAGTATTCTTAAAGATTAAGGAGATCATCCTTGGTGAATCTAGAATATCATTTATGTTATTTATACTTCAATTCATTTTTAGGTGAATACTAGAAGATCAACTAAACTTTGATGAAATTGAAGGAAAATAGTTGAAATGATTGGTTGAGATACAATATTCTTTCCCTTCATAGAAATTGTATCAACATCTATAGGCTTATCAGACTTATCACCTAGTGGAATTGGCCTATTATATTGTAGATTTAGAATCAGAAGATTAAAATTCATGAAATTCCTTTAATATATACCATAAGGAGTTTTTCATTCCTTTTAGGTTGGTGTTAAGAGAAGATTTCCGTTGATAAATTAAGGTGATAACCTTATTAATTAGATCATTGGTTTTGACCAAAGTTTATTTTAGAGAGAAAAAAAATCTTCAACAAAACCAATTATTTTATCCGTCTTCTGCTGTGGAACCTCTATAATTTTCTAAGAATCAATTTTGACAACATCAAGTTTAGAGGTGATATATTTTCCCAGTTCTTGAATGGTTTCAAAAGATGTCATATCTCATCTTAGTTCTTGAACTCTCCCTTATAACATGACCAAACCTGAGGAGAAAATATTCAGATGTTCAAAAGAAGCACTGCATTCCTTTTCAATTGAGGATGAGACAATAATAGATGAAATATTATTCATGTACTCAAATTGAGAGATCCTATAATTATTTAAATAGTCAATTTCTATCCCGATAGACTTGATTTCTTTCAGAACTAAAAAATAGATATTTTATTGGACAATTTTAATATTTTTCATTATCTTTGCTTGAGATTTTAACAATTTTTTTAGTTCATAAAAATCCTACTTTTAAACAAGATTATCTATCATATATAATACAAGGAACTTTATCCCATCAATATTATACTTCATAGAATTAAATTCAAGAATAAAGATGTCAAAAAAATTCCATCAATTCTTTAGCTTCAAAACACTCAGGTTATTCCACTATAGGAGTCACAATCTTCCTATACAAAACAAGAGGGGTAGGTTACTCTGTATGTCCTATTCTCTTATATTTTATATCCAATGAAGGTTAATCAACATATTCTTATTTCAAATCAATCTAGATATGACAAAAATAACTCCTTTTTGAACTTTGAAAACTTGAGTAGATTGATCAATTGAAAATTCCTCATGATAGTATGGTATAATGTGTCCAGGTTTATCCAAATCAGGATGATGAATATTGGAGAAAACATCTACATGAAAGGAAAGAGTTCTTGACTCGCTAACTTCCATATAAACCACCTTCTAAGAACAAAACCAATGACTACTTTAGCTTGGGCCTTAATAAACTCAAATTTATTAATAGAACTCTCATTATAATTTTTATACAGTGTTGAATCCTCAATAATAGGCTTCAGAAGCTCATATTGAGCAACAACAACTTCAAATCCTTTACAAACCTTATCCTCTTCATAATCTCTTATATTTTTAGTAGGTTGATCCTGAATTATAAATAAAAAAATGGGAGAATTATTTTTTTAGATAAAACTTCTTTTCCTATTTTTCTCACATCCATAAGCTCATCATCAATTGAGTTCTCCAATGCATCTTCTACAAAAACTACATCAGTAAGATTTTAACCTTAAATATGAGAAAATATTTCCTCTATCTCTTTATCCCCAATGGGAATTAACTTTTTAAAATATCGGTTCTAGATTTAGCCAATATTCTTAAGTATCCTAACTCTAAGAGTATTTATCCCATAACACTTAGCTATCATAAATTATATTTATTCCAATCTCTCGAGCAACAAAGTGATAATTCTTATAAAGGATAAAATATCTAAGACATATAAAATTAAAAATACATTTAACTAAATACATACCTTGGTAGATTGAATTTCTTTCAACCAGTAATATATAAATAATATAAATATCTAGTTACAACAATTTATCAAATTTACTATTTCTCCAAGTGAGATCCCTATTTGTCTAAATTTAACTAGAATCTTTATTTCAGCCACTAAATCCTTGACTTTATTTTTCTCTACAACTAGAGAACCAAAAAAATATTTCATTATTTAACCCATCTGATCATTATCTAAGATAACTAGATATGAGTTAAACTCATACCTTCCTTCATATGGGTAATAAATAAATTTATAAAAATCCATATATGATATTTTAAATCTATTCCCCCTTATCATTTTAGACAACTAAATATTCAGTGTTATTAAAGATGAACTCAAAATTATTATAGAACAATATGAATTTATTATCATAGTAGAACTCAGTTCTCTTTTCATCAGATAAAAAATACTACCCTTGAAGTTTAATTTTGTTTTTATCAACAAATATATTTGGTCTAGCCAGGCGTAATCGATAGCCTTTTTAGTCATAACATTACGCTAAACTTTTTTCCTTTTAAAACTTTCTGAGATTATCTCTTTGGATCATTTTAATTTTCCCAATTTCAGTGAGAGTGAAGTTACTTGGGGTTTAAAAGGTTTGGTTAGTCAAGAAATGTTTGGATTTGGGAGACGAATTCAGTGTTTTTCTAAGGTTAAAAGTTTTTGAGCCAATATTTAATATTTTATATGGAATATTTAGTGTCTTCTTATATGGTGATATGATAAAATAAATAAATTAAATTTGAAAACAAGATAGGGTTTCACATTACTCCACACATAAAAGGGGATCTTTAAACATAAATATGGTAATGAAAACAACTTATAAAATATTAAAATTTAAACAAATAAATAACCAAATTAGAATTAAAATCAAAATCAAAATCAAATCATTTAAAATCAATTAAATCTAATTCACTTTTAATAAAATCAAACTGATTAATGATCAATGGTTTGGTAAAAATGGATAATAATTAATTTCCAGTAAAAATAAATGTAATATAAATATAGCCCTTTTGAGTATGATCTCTTAAGAAATGATGTCTAAAATATATATGATTATTCCATGAAGGGTTTATTCAATTTTTAGAAATTTTGATAATAGTTATGTTATCAAATTTTATTAGGACATGATTAAAATTATATATAAATTCCATTTAGGTATATTTTATCCACCATACTTGAGAAAAATAACTACCAGATGCATTGTACTTTGGTTTAGTAGTTGATAATTCAAACAAATGTTTTTTTATTTGAAAATAAAATAAGAGATTTTCCAAAAAAGGTGATTGGTTTCATATGTAATTTTTTTATATAGTCTACAACCACAAAAATTAGAATCAAAATATGAAATTAGACCAAAATTATAATTTTTTGTAAAAAGTAAAGATAGAGAAATTATTCCTTTTAAATAACTTAAAATTATACTAGAAGTTTTTAAATGAGATTCCATTATATTTACTTGAAATATTTCATATAAAAAAACTAAAAACAAAATATCTGGTTTACTTGAAGTTAGGTAGTGAAAGCTCCCAATTATTCCTCGGTACAACTTGTTTTCAATTGTTTTTCAAACCTCATCCAAGTGAAGCTTAATATTGGAACTCACAGGTGTTGAACATTTCTTACTAATTTTGAGTCAAAATATTTTTAATAAATGATGTTTTTATTTTCTTTGGTTTAAAAAATTCCCAAAATCATTTTGGTAGATCTGAAATACAAGGATAAAATTTAACGTACCCATCATGCTCATTTCAATTTTTTCTATGATGTTTGAAAAATTATTACAAAGTTTTGGATATTTGTAATAAAAATAATATCATTAACAAATATTTTGATAATAAAAATATATTTTGAATAATTATTCTTAAATAAACATGGGTACGATAAAAATATAATAAAACCTTTTGATAAAAGAAATGAATTTAGTCTTTTATACCAAGCTCCAGATGCTTTTTTTAGACCCTAGAAAGCTTTCATAAGTTTGAAAATAGAATTTTGAAAATGTGGGTCTTAAAAACTTATGGGTAGTTCAATATAAACTTCCTCCATTAAAAATCCATTTAGAAAGGTATATTTTCTATCCATTTTAAATAATATAAAATCTATATAAGATGCATATTCAAAGAGAATTTTAATTGCATCTAACCTATAAAATGGTGAAAAGGTTTCTTCATAATCTATTCATTCTCCCGGAATATAAAATTTGTAATGTTTATTTCAAAATATCCATTTAGTTCCAATAATATGATAATCAGAGGGTCAACCAACGAATTCCCATACTTTGTTCCCTTTAAATTTGCTTAACTCTTCTTGCATGGATATAAGACAAATCTTATCACTTAAGGCTTATTCTATGGTTTTATGTTTCAATAAAGATAAGAAATAACATAATTCTTCAAGGTTTCATACACTTTTTCTAGTCCTTACTTTATCATATAGGTTTCCTATAATTTTTTCTTAAGGATGGTTTTAAAAATTCTAGGTTATCTAGGTAGAACACTTTAAGGCTCATCAGTTTCTTACATTTTAGGACTATATGTTTCATGATCATATACAAATTCATCATAACTTTTTTTTCACATAGAGGATCAATACTCAAGTTATCCATTCAATATCTAAAGTCGCAAATTTTCATTTTCTTATGATCAAATGGATCGTGTCCATAAAATTTCACATAATTAGATTATTTAACTATCCTTGAATTTTTATTTAACACTATATGGGATTTAAAAGTAGTAGAATAACATAGAAAGATTCATTCATCATCCTTTTGATAAAACTTACCATGATTATCCATGATATTTAATATAAAAACTTTGCATCATAAAACCTTTAAGTATCAAACCTTTAGTTTTCTATTATTTCATAGTTTATAAGTTTTTTTATTTAATATATGCCTTATTATATCTCTATTCATTACATATCATTCCTCATTAATAGATTCATCCTAGAAGTGAGTGAACATTCTATATACACACAACATAGTCCTAAAAATATTTTTAAAGGTATTATTTCTCCTATCAAAAACACAATTATATTTAGGTCTTATTTGGGTAGAGAAGGTATGATTAATCACATATTTTGAGTAGAATGAATTTAATTAAAAATTATCAAACTCTCCTCCATGAACACTTCCCAATTAAATAATTTTAGATCCCTTTTCATTTTGAACAATCATAAAAAAAGCTAATAAAAATTGTACAAACTTCACTTTTAAATCTCAAAAAATTAACCAAAGGAAATGTTGAACAATCATCAATCAAAATGCAAAAAATTATTTACTAAAAAGAATTTATATTCTAGAAATTCAAAAAAGATCCATATAAACACGTTAAAGTGGTATATATGAGACAAATGAATTGATTATTTTCATATATTATTTTTATTTATTTCCCATTTGGAATGCATCAAATAATTTATTCTTGTCCAATTTGAGTTAGGGAAAATTGAAAATTAGCTTTTTCTTAGAAAAGATATCAGTGAATGAATATTACAATGTACAAAAATCTTATACCAATTCAAAGATTCATTTATTTTGTTATTTAAATAGTTCAGATTTTGTTTACAAAAGGAATAAGATCTAGTTTCAAAACATTTTTAGTTCTTGGTGCACTAAATTTAAGAAACTTATCTTTAAATATATTAGAGGAATTATTATAAAAATCAAAAAAATATCCATCATCACAATGATATAAAGTAATTATCAAGTTATACCTTAATTAATTAACATAAAGTACTTTATTGATGAGTATTTAATGAGGATTTCTAATAGTTTCAATGCGAACTATTTTTTACATTTCCATTGTCTCCAAATGAAACATGTCCTCCATCAATTTTAGATAGTGAGTTAAATTTGGAAAAATATATAATAATATGACTTGAAAAACCAATATCCATAAAATAATTGACATTTTGGTTGTTGTGTATTGTCCTATAAAAAAAATTAATCAAGAAGATGTTTTGGTTCCCAAATGATCTTGGGTAAAATAATGTTTTCAATTAAAGATTTGGGAACCCAAATTTTCTTATATTTTTGGAATATAAAAAATTTTTAGAATTAAAGTTAGATATTTTCTTTGAAATAAAAACCTATTTATTCCACATATCTGAGGATATATTATGGAAAATAAATAAAAAAACGACAATTTATTTCATAGTGTAAACTAGTGATATTATATATGTTTGTATTTTTGGAATTAGGAAAAAACATTCTTATATAGTTTGAGTTTCTAACCTTACATAATATAAAATATGTTTCTTTATGTACTTTGTTATTACAAAGGATTTTATTTGATCATATTTTAAATCTTTGACTTTATCCATTAATTCTTTTATTTTCCTTTCATGGAAAACTCAACTAGATACTGATTTCTCTAAACTAGATTTCAATTCTAAAATATATTGGGTTTCTTCAAAATTTTATTTTGAAACAATATCATAATATTTTATATGAGACTTTTTCTTTTTATTTAATTATTTTTATTTACCTTTTAACATAGCACATTATACATTAAACTTATTAAAAGAATAAATTTTTGATTCAGATTCAGAGGAAGAATGATAATTATAAGGTGCCTTATTTGTTTCTTCCATGAAACACATTTTTCATTTTGATTAGAAACTTTAGTTTCAGAATTATAATAGAAGCCATCATTGTAAGACCTAGATATTTTGAAATTTATTTTATTTAAATAATATATTCTATTGCGTGTGGTATATGTGACATTAATATTAAACAAACCATGATATACTATTATTTAAATATAACTATTATTATCTAACCATTGGTTTGGTGGGTATGAATATGAATGAATATATTAAGAAATATATGTAAATTGTTTTTCCTTAATAAAATTAATAATCAATTAATCCTTTATTATCATTTAGTTTGAAATAAAGATAAAAAATTTTAAAGGTAAAAGATATATTTTTCAAAAAATAGTTTTTATGTGCTCAATGTATTTTAATTTTAATAGATTTAATTTATCATTATTGATAAATTATTTTAATTAAATAAGTATATTATATATACAATTAATTAATTAAAATTTATTTAATTATGTTTATTAGCTAAGGAAAGATAATAAAGTCATTTTTTGCTTCAAATATACATTTTTTTAAAAAATATTTTTAATTGTATTTTGTGTGTGAATAATATAATTTTTTATAGAAAATTGAAAAATTTTATTTGAAAAAATGGAAATAAATTTTCAAATAAACTATTAATAATAGTATTAGGATGATTTTTTTGATATTTTTAGCATAAGTTGTTTTTTTGTTGAATAGTGGAAATTATAGATTTTTTTATAAAAACAACTTTTTCTTTTCATGGATTTATAAATTCACATTCTAATTTGGATTGATTTTAAAATTTCATAAGTTTCTTTTGATTAAACATAATCTAATAGATGTCATTAGGATTAACATTATACTTGAATTTGATATAAAATAGTTTTATACATATTTCATTTCTTTGGAAAATTGTTTTTCATCATGTTTTTAGGATTTGGTTTTAAATTAACATGTTCCACTTAAATATATGAAATTTTATAAAATGTAATTTATATTTGGAATCAGTAAGTAATTTTTTTTAATGAGACCACTTTCATTTTTCGTCATTATGAATAGTAACTTTGTTAAAAAAAGTCGGTTAGCTCTGTAAGAATTAAAACGAGTTAAAAGGGTTAAAACTAAAATGATATGGGTTCAAATAACTTAAAAACTTGTCTAAATACTATTTTATAGTAATATTTAGATCCCATACCCCCTTATTCGATAACGGTAAATTTTAAATCCATTTTGTTTGAGTAATATATTAATATATTTAAATCTATTACAAAATTCTAAGTATCTCATCACCCTAACTTATTAAAGAACATCTGTCTCCTCTATTTTACACACTTCCGGTGCCTCTTAGATTAGTCAAAACCTACCCAAATCCCTTATTAACATCCCAAACCATTTCTTAATGATCATGGTTTTTTCATAATAACATTTTAAGAAGGGTTTAGGTATAAACCTAAATAAGTTGTCTAAAAAAGAAATATAGTTCTTAAATGAATATTTTTTTATTTCTACTTTTACCTCCTTAAAATATATCATTACCATTGTGATATAATATCATTAGTATATAACATGTATTTAAATACTATTATGTTTATGATATAATAAATGTTCATCTATTTATCCATCTAATGGAAAATTAAAACATCTTTTGTGCGTATGTGCAGATGACCACCTCATTAAGATAATATATTTCATTATTAATCATAAACTCTTATGAATATTCATAATGATGGATAAAAATGAAATAATATTTTATAAAATTAATTATTTAATGGTAAATAAATATTATACTTTCTTTTTCATCCAATAAAATATAAAAACATCACTCGTGCATATGTGCAAACTACCACTTTGCAAACCAGTGTATTTTATTTTTTCATCATCACCTCACATGAATGGTATATATTGGTGGATTTAAAGAAATAATTTTTTATTTATTATATGTTTATCATTTTTTAATGTTAAATTATTACTTACATTCTTTCCCTCATGGTCATTGAAAATTGAAATGTTACTCATGCATATGTATAGACTATTGTTTCTATGATTGTAACATAATCCATTTTCCCTAACCATCATACAACAATGGTTATAAAGGTATAATTAACGCATAAAAATGATAATTTTAAAATTATTAAGACTCTATAAATAATATAATCTTGATATATTTGATAATTTTAAAATTACCAAAGTCATTTTTAAGTTATAAACCGAATTTTCTCAAAACATCTGATGTGAACTTAATCCATTAAGTAATTAAGTATAACATGAATATAAGTGAAATAAAAGGAATAGTAAAACTAAAAAAATTTAATAAGAAATTAAATAAGAGAAATAAGTTTATTATTTAGTAAGATAAAAAATATACATGACAAGTGAGAATCGAGGTAAGATATTTCTAGCCTCAATTCCCTTTCTTTGAGACTGAAGTTATTTTTACCATATGTTTTCCTCAATTTTCATCCATATCCATGTTATTTAAAATGTTTCAAGTATGTTATTAATATATTTAAATTTATGATCTAATTAATTTTTAATTTTTTTAACTTTATTTAGGAAGGTCTTTGAAAAAATTCATTTAAACAATTTCCAAATGGGTTATTTTTGACATTTTTATAAAAATGTGAAATATTTTTTTTAACATATACGACATGATCATAATTTTCCAATCATGATGGTCATTATTATTTAAGAAGATTAATCTTAAATTTTTAATGGGTTTTAAAAAAATTATCCCATTTCTTGTTTTTATGGGAAGTTTTTTTTAAAATAATTTTTTAAGGAAAATGATTATTAACCTTATTTTTACATGAATCAGAAAAGTTCTTTTGCATATGTGTTGAATAGAGTATCTTTTTAGATTTTTTTATGAAAATTCTAGATTATCTGTATTTCATGTATGTTATGGTCATTGGAAATTTTTTATGATGATGGGTGATCCCCACATATCTCTCCAATGCATTGGGTAATGATCAAGTTCTTTAGAGAATTATATTGGAATAAATCTAGTAGGTTATTCCACTTTTAAGGGTTCTATGAAGATGATTTAATGAGACACCTATATAATTTTTTTATGCTTGAAAATAAATTTTCACAGAAATATTTTGATTTCATAAGGTAATCTAATTATTTTTTTTAAAAGAATGAATATTCCCTTTAATGGTAAAAAGATATTTTTAAGAAAATAGTTTTCATGGGTTTTCATATTTTCTAAGAAACCCTCATGATTATGAATTTCAATTATATTTTTTTATAAAATTTTTGATGTAAATATTTGGACAGTAAATTTGATTTCATGTGTAATTATTAAGCTCAAAGTTTATTATGTTAAAGGAAAACTCTCTTATATGATCTCATGATTTTGAAATGGACTAACGGGTTACTTTTATTCTAGTTTATGTCCCTTACTAATCTTTTTTTGTGATCATACAACATTTTAAAATATTTTTCATAGGGTTTATAGATGATTAAAAACAATGATTAATTAAATTTGAAAATCATGAAAAATTTTCATGAAAATAAAATGTGATTTATTTTTAAAAGTTTTGTATTTTGAAAAAATGGACATGGAGTGTAAGTGACCACTTTGTAATGAAAGGGTTTGTTATGTTAGAGTTATGAATAAATTCTATAAAACCCTAACCTGAAAAAGTTGTCAAGAAGGTGAGAAAATTAATACTTGTTTTAAAATTAAATTATAGGATGATTAAGGATCTAGACATTATAGTTTTTATGAGAGGGAGGTTTCGATAACTTTAGATATTAGAATTTTTCCATATGAACTGAACTTAAAAGTTATGGATACCGTCATGATTTTATAAGTTTATGTTTTTTCATAAGTTTAAAGGAATAAACACCCTTATTGAGGTTTTAAGTTGTGGGATTTTAAAGTAATTAATAATAAATTTAGAGACATTTTTTGAGTTTTAATAAATTTTTAAGGAATATGTAACCCTTATGTTTAACTTATATGAGTAATAATGCTTCTACATTTTGTGCACATAAGTCTAAAGGTATTGATGAACTTTAGGGTTAAGGTGATCTTTTATATTGAAGGAATTTTTGTTAATTACGGTAAAAGGGTTATTATATTTTTGGAACATTATATGATTAAGGTAAATGAAAATACTGTTTCTTAATATGTCATTTTATTTGAGGAATAATGGTAGAATTATCTTTTAGAAAAATATATGATTTTATTTTTTCTTTATGATTATTCAAGTTACTTATAGAAAATATAATCATATTTTGGATATTATATGATTAAGGTGTATATATGTTTAAGTGTATAACAATCTTGAGTGACTAATGTTTTTTGAAGATAAATGTTAAATTTATCTTAATAGAATATGTGATCTAGAACTCTGGATTTTTTTGTTTTGAACTTGGTTTGGAATATTTTGAAATGTTTTAAGGCAATTTATTTATAGAATGTTTAAAGTTTAAATTTCAGTATTATTTTCGAGGCTTTTGATATTAAGGAAGTATGTATTCATATTGTATATTATCTTACCTTATTATAACCAGTTTTTTATTTCAATTAATAAATATAAGTAGTAGAAATAAATTTTAATCCCTTTATGAAACATGTGATTTGTTAAAAGTTGATTTTGGTGCTTTATTCATGAAAATTCATACTTAATATTAATTTCTTGGAGTAATAGTTGAGAGTATACATTGATATAAAAACAATACAAGTATGAAATTCTGGTTATGAAATATAAAGAAATCAACTACGTATATTTTCCCATGTTCACTATCATGATAGTAAAGAATCCTTCAACTCTAATAAAAAGATCTTGAAATAAAAATTTTGTCCTTATAACTTCATTTTTAATTAATTTATGGTATAATTTATCCCCTGTTGATTTATGGTTTTTTTAAATTAAATTTCTCATGTCCATGTTATCTACCAATCTCTATTATTCCTTGAATGTTATGTGTTTTCTCCATATCCATATTTTCACTTCCCACCAATGATCTCTTGATTTTTGAAGATGATGATGTGATATTTTTGGTGAACTTAATATTTCTCTTATCATTTATTCAAAAGGATGTTTTATCCTGCCTTTTAATTATGTGACTTTTCAAAAAAGGTATTTTTTAAATATTAAGAAGGGTTTCCTTTCATGATCATATTCTTTATCTTATACTCTTTGGAATTGATTATGAAAATATTTTAAACCCTTTTTTCTGGGAATGAGATAAAATTTAAAGGATATAATTTCTTTAAGGGGAGGAAGAATGTAACAACCAAATATTTTTATTTTTTTATTTAAATAATATATCTGATAGAATTCGGTATACACAACATCATGGTTAAATAAATCGTGATATAAAATTATTTAAATATAAATATTATAACCTAGATGTTGGTTGGGAATGTATGAATAGAAATTACCATATTATGAAACATATGTATAAAATTTTTTCATTAATAAAACGAATCATCAATTATTCCTTGATTATCAATTGGTAAGAAATGAAGATAAAATATTTTAAAGGTAAAAGATATATTTTTCATAAACCTGTTTTTATGTGTGAACTGTATTTTAATATTAGTAGATTTAATTTATCACTATAGATAAATTATAATAATTAAATAAGTAAATTACAAATCCAATTTAATTAATTAATATTCATTTAATTATGTTTATCAAGAAATAATTGAGAATAAAGTCAATTTATGCTTCAAAAATACATTTTCTTGAAAAATAGTTTTTATTTCATTTTGTGCTTGAATATTGTAATTAATTTCCACCGCATTTATAAATTTTAATTTAGAAAATTATATTTATTTCTGAAATAATAATTTCATAATATTTTTTGTATATATTTAGGTATTTTTTTGAAAAACTTGATTTTTGAGTGAATAGTAAAAAATGCTGATTTTTTATGAAAACCATTTTTTATTTTCATGTATTTACTATAAAATTATATTTTGAATTGGTTTAAAATTTTATTAGTTTAATTTAATTAAAAATAATACAATAAATGTTTTTTATCTACATTATACTTTAATTTGGTATATTAACATTTTTATACATAAAAACATATTTTTTCTAGAAAACCATTTTTCATCATGTCTTGTGTGTTTGTTTTTAAATTAATTGATGACACTTATAGAAATTTAAATTGATAAAATGTAATTGGTATATGGGATTATCATTTCCAAATTTGGTAATGATACTCTTTCATTTTGGGATATTATGAATAAAAACTTCGGTAAACAAATCCCAGTTACCTCGGTAAGAGTGAAAAAATGTTAAATGGGTTAAACTAAAATTGAAAGGGTTAATATAACTCAAAAATCGATTAAATTATATTTTATGGTTATATTTAGACCCAATTACCTATATTATTCTAAAATTTTTCATTTTGAATCCATTTTTCTTGAGTAATACATTAATATATTTTAATCGTTGGAAACAATTTTAAGTATGTTATCTCCCCCACTTATAAAAGGCCACCCTCCCCTATATTATCCGAAATTCAAGAGATTATTATCTCAAAAAATAACTATAAAAAACTCTTAATCACATCCATAACCATTTCCTATAGGTTCTGGTTTTATTATAATACCATCTTAGGTAGGTTTTATGTTTAAATCTAAGGAGGTTGTCTGAAAAAGAGGTAAAATCCTTAATAGAGTGTTTTCTTCATATTTATTCTTTTATCTTATTAAAACCTCTCATAAACATGATGATATAATAAAATAAGTATTTATAATATACTGAAATGTTATTAGGTTTATTATATAACCCTTTTTAATCTACTTATCCATTTAATGGAAAATGAAAACATGTTTTGTGCGTACGTACGAACTACCGCCTCATGAAGATGATGTGTTTTATTTTTCATAATAGAATCTTATGTATAGTAATAATTATGGATAAAAATTAAATAATATGATATATACGATATTAATTTCATTATTCTATAGTTAATAAATATTCTACTTTTTCTTTATCATCCAATAAAAAATAAAAGCATCGCTCGTGTGTACTTACAATTTACCTCATCGCGCACCGATGAATTTTATTTTTCATCACCAACTTGGATTTTTGATATATATGTGTGTATTTAATGAAAAATATGATATTTTTAAATATATATAATTATGGAAATATAAAATAGTAATTACCTTATTTCCCTCATATTCATTGAAAATGGAAATGTTATTCATGTGTACGTACGGACTACCATTTACATGATAATAACATAATTCATTTTGCATAACTATATTACATGGTTAGTTATAAAATTATGATAAATGTATAAAAAATATAATTATAATATTATTAATATTATAGAAATAATATAATCATTATACATTTGAATATAGTTAACCTACCAAATCTAATTCTAATATATATTCCGAATTTACTCAAGACGATGTGACGTGAAATTTATTGATTAATTAAGTATAACATGGTTATATTTGAAATAAAATTAATAATAAAATTTAATATATTAATAATAAATTAAATAATTATCATAATTTTATTATTTAGAAATATAAATAATGTGTGTGACTAGTCGGACTCGAGCTAAGGGATTTCTAGTCTCAATTCCAATTCTTTGAGACTTAAGATATTTTCACCACATGTATTCTTTTGTGTGGTGTATGCATTTCCTTATGGATTAATTTTACCATTATTATCTAAAAAATAAATTTTTTATGAATCCATTTAAATTTATTTCATTTAATGATTCATTAGTTCAAAATTTATCATGTTGTTTTAGATTTTTATTTAAAACATTATTTTAATGGTTTTAGAGTTTTTATTCAAATTTTACTCCATATAAATATTATTTTAAATGATTTAAGTATGTTATTAATATAATGAAATTTATGTTCAAAGTGATTTAAAACCATTTTTAACTTTATTTATGAATGTTTTAAAATAATTCTTTTAAACATTTTTGAAATTGTTTATTTTTTAAAATTTTACAAGGGTGATAGTAAATTTTTTAACACATAAAGAATGCGTAGAATTTCCCTACATCATGAATTTTTCTTTAAAAATATTATTATTAATGTCTTAATATATTTTCAAAATAATATTCTATTATTTTTTATTTTTGGAATTTTTGTTTAATGGTTTTTAATGAAAACATATTTTTATCCTTATTTTTCTGCGATTCCAAAAAGTATTCTTTAATGTGTTAAATGAAATATTTTATGCTATTTTATGATGTGAATGCAAGATTTTTTGTTTTTATGTATGTTATGGTCCTTTTAAATTGTTTATAATTTAGGATGAGCCTGATATATTTCTTCAATGCATTAGAAAATGATTATGTTTTTCAAAGAATTATGTTGAAATTAAATGAGTAGGTTACTCCACTTGTAAGGGTTCTTGTAAGGGTTCTATATAGGTTATGTTCTAAAGAAAATATATGAATTTAATATTCTTTAAAATAAATTTTCATATAAATAATTTAATTTCATAAGTTAAGCTAATGATATTTTGTTTGAAGGAATGATTATTCACTTTAAGGTTAAAGATATGTTTTTAAGAAAATATTTTTCATGGGTTTCATGTTTTCTAAGAAAATGTCATGATAATGATCCTTAATTTATGTTTTTTTATAAGAAGTTTTATGAAAATATTTGGGTAGTAAATATGATTTCATGTGTACATAAATGATTATTTGAGTTCAATGTTTATTATGTTAAAATAAAACTATCTTATATGACCTCATGATTTTGAAATAGACTAAAATGTTTATTTTATTATTTTTTATGCACCTTACTGAGTTTTTTTGGGCTCATCACACATTATCAAATGTTTTTCATAGGTTTTAAGGATGTTGAGGAACAATTATGAAGTCAAGTTCAAAATTGTGGATATTTTTCAAGAAAAGAAAACATGTTTCATTTTTAAAAGATTTGTATTATAAGAAAATAGACACAGAGTGGAAATGATCACTTTGTGACACATGGTTTTGTTATGTAAGAGATATGACCTAATTATTTGAAACTATAAACCTGAAAAAGTCATATAGAATGTAAGAAAAATAATTATTGTTTGAAAATTAAATTATGGGTTGATTAAGGGCAGGGTCCTTATAATTACCAGAGTTTTTTTGTGGCACTCCATGTATCTTTCGCTGATTTATTTTCCTTTTTATATTCTTATTTATTAATATACTTAATTTTATAATTTTTATTCTAATTTAGATAAGGGAAATTATAATTTATATTCCCAATATTATCGCACACATAACACCTTAATTATTTTGTATTTTCATCAAAATATTTATACTTATTAAAGTATTTATTGAATCCTCTTATATTTTTATTTTACTACTTAAGATTATTATAAAATAGATCAAGCTCATCGCTTTACTCTGAGTTTCCTAAGGTATATTAATCAAATGTGTGTGAAAATGATGTTTATTTTTTTAATCATCTTTGGAAATGGATTCTTTAAAAGAAGGATTCTACTTTTTATCATCTTATGTTCTCATTCCTTGGATTCATTCTCAAATTCATATATCATAATAGTTCCAATAAGATCCATTATTTTAAAATATTTCACAATAGTATATTTTATAATAATTTCTAAAAGTACAGTCCATTTTTATGTAAGAAAACTGAGTACCTTGAGAGTTTTATTGGGTTCGGTGATAAGGTCTTCTAAGTCAACTACATTGTTTACAATGTCATTTAGATTTCCATTCATATGATTGATTCCCTCACCATCAATAATTTTTAATGTATCAAAATTTAATTTGAAAATGATATATCTGAGTTATCTTATATTATCAGTACCTTCATAATCCACTGAAATTGTGTCCACATTTTCTTTTTGGTATTACATTGTAAATTTTTGGTAAACTCATTAGGACATAATCCACATATAATAGAATTAATATCCTTGGATTTTAGGTAATATTATGTTTCTATAGTAACATTCCATGTCCCTATTTATCCTTTAATAATTTCATAAGTATCTAAGACTTTCAAATAAACCTTTAATCTGAGATTTTTTATATAAATAAACATTCGATCCTTATAACATCCATAGTTTTATCCCTTTAAATAATTATCCCTCATCATAGACATTCTTTATCTATTTTTAACCATTATATCCATTTGAAAATAATTATTATGATGTTAACCTATTAGAGTTTTGAACTCCTGAGTCTTGTGCTTTGATACCAATTTTTTACCCAGAGGGGGTCACATAACGACTTAAGAGGGGGGAGGGGGATTTGTATTCTTGATATTTTAACAATAATTAAAATCATCCCTAGAACTTTTCATTACTATTTTATTAGATAAGTAGTGAATATAAAATAGACAATAAAAAGAATTGAACATAGGGGATTTATAGTAGTTTGAGGCACAAGAATCCCCTATTATACACCACCACCTCTTTCTCTTCAAGCCTGGTGAATTTCACTATGCAGGGTTTTTCCTAGGGATTTAGAGAGTTGATTAAAACAAATTGTAACCTGGTACCAAAATTTTTAAAGATATTTTACATGGATTTTCCTTTTTTTAGAATACCTATCAATCACCTTCTCTCACTCAAAATAGGGAGTGTTCACTTTATAATAGATAAATTTTGTAGAATATGGATTCATATTCAACTCACAGTTTCAAGATAAAACTTGAAAAAAGGATATGGTTACTAGAATTAATGAATAAGTCTTCAATAAATAGCTCCAAAAAGATCTCTCAATTTTATTTATGTTTTCTTAAAATAATAACATCAATAATTTTTTCTTCCACTCATAATATGAAAACATTATTGTATGTATTAGAAAGTAGAGTATCTTTTTCATTCTTCTTATTATGGTCTATATCTTGTGTGTTATTTATTTTTCTCTATTTGTTTTGGAATTAAAATTTTCTTATATATAACAACAGTCAATAGAAAATAGAATAATCCTTGAAGACTGATTATTTTATTTCTATGGCCTTCATTTCTAAAAATAAAAAACACATATATTTTTGTTAACTATAATAATGGTCTCAAATAGAACAACACAAATTCTTGGAAATAGATATATTATTTAATTCATATTTATTTATCAAACTACCTCAATTAAAAAAAAATTGGTGTAGACTTTGCTTGAATTCCTATAATGATAATAAATTCCTTAAAAGAGTGAATAAATAATCAGAAAAATACATACATTGAATAAATACGTCTTCAAACGTATCCTCATAGGACATTTATATATTTAAGACTTTATAACACTTAGAAAAATACTTAAATTGTAAATATAAATAATATTTTTACTTTTAAACAAATCTTAAAATTTGTGAGATAATCTATTACAAATGATATTTAAAATCATTGAAATATAATCCTCTTTACATAGTATAAATAAACTAAAAACACTATTTTGTAAGAAAATTTCAGTCCTCATATGATAGTTTTGATTTTTGTATGATAATTCTGAACTTCTTATGATATATACCTTTTTAAAATATCAATAATTCAAACTTATGTGATCATAGGAAAAATTGGTGATTTGTATGATAATTTGATCTTTGTACCTTAAAATGAATTTTCCAAAATTCATGGTCTGCATGAATTTCTTTTTCCTAGTATGATAATTCTCATATATAAGACTTTCATAGAATAATTTAAATTTTCTAAAATATGAAATTTATTGTGAATATTGTTGTCTATTTTTAAGATGATTTCCTTTGACAGGAAACTGATTTCCTGGTAGTGTATAAAAATTAACAGCTTGTATAATAGATCATGATTTCAAATGATGATTCAATAACTCATTTGACATTTTCCTTAGAAAATTTATTCAAACGTGAAAGAACATATATTTAATTAAAATACTATAAAATGAAATATTACTTATAAAAAATCATAATTTCCTGAAAAAACATAAGGTAAGTTTATTGGTAAAATAAATGGGGATTTGGTGAGAATAAAAACATATTTAATATTGTGATATATTGGAATTAAATTAATATATACAAAATCATATCCCCTCTATTATTGTATTTTTATATGGATATGGTGATTAATTTTCATTATTTTCTATGCTAAAAATATTTTCAACATTGTTTCTAGTAAAGGAAACTTGAATGATACACTCATTGTTCATAAAATTGATAAAATTTAATTTTAGGCCAATTCAAGGTGTGTTTCACATCAAATATTAATATGGTGATCAATGGTTTTAAGGTGTAACTAATATATTTTTACCTCGGTAGTGATTTTGAAGAAACATTTGATGATGATCATTTTATCAAGTCATATAGGGATAGAGTTTTCATTCAAAAAATCTCCCTACTAGACTCAAGAAGTGGGTGGAGATGGGAGATGTTTTTTTCAATGAACCCATTATATGGTGAAACATTTCTTACTATCAAAATAAAGTTAGTTATTTAAAATCATATATCACTATTTTATCAATATATTGTCAATGTACTATGATGGTTTATCTTTTTCATTTTTTAAGTGTTTTTTCACACATATCATATCCCATTTAATTGAACACAAAGTGGTGAATCTAAATAGAGTTGATAACAAACTTGAAAATAATGTCCCATCAATAGAGATTTAGAAGCTATGATGTATATTTAGTTTTAGAACATTGTGATTCACATCAGAAATAGAGAATTTAAGATGAATGTTTATCCACCTTCTGAGAAAAAATGGCCCATTTTTAGTGTTTTATTTTAGCTATGAAATGAATACGATGGCCTTTTATATGTGTACTCAGGGATGAAATCTGGATGGAGTGTAGGAGGTGAAATGGGAGAGGTTAGTTATCTTCTTTAACCATTCATACAGGGAATAATTTTTTTCTGTAATATAATTGTTATATCAGTTACTTGAGTTTAAAAAAATTATCCCGTTAAGTTTTTTGTTTAGTTTTTAATCATAATTATCCATATAAAACACATAAAAATAATTATACTATGATTTAACCCTCTCATTTCTTGTATTAATTTATTTAAAATCAAAATATATCATCATGAACATTTTTCTGTAATTATTAAATTTCATGCAATAAGTTGTCTATTTGTTTTACGATTGATATATATTTTGACATGAACTTATCATTTAATATTTTATCTATCTATTTTTACATTTATTCGATATATATAAATTAAAACATAGTTTATAATTTCTGTCCACATTTATTAATTTAATTATTCATTTTTAGATATATATTCAATTATTTTTTTCATAAGCCACTATCTCATGAGAAAAAATGGATGAAATACTAGTTATGCAATAAATACCCCCAATTAAAAATTCCAACATTAATGGTAATCAGGTATTTGTAAGTAAAAATTTTACAATAAAATTTTTTTATGTTTGCTTCTATAAAAACACTATATTGATCCAACCTAGGTTACATTGAACTTGAATTGGATCACTATTAACCTTCGATGTATTTTCACATATCATCAGATGTTTCAAAAAAGTGATGATTCATTCATCCCATGAGGTAAAAATTTCTAATAGTTTAATTTAAGATAAATAAATAGAACTCAAAATTCAGAGATGTATGAAATACATGACTAAAGTAAAGAGTCCACAACCCCACATGATAATAATAATAATAATAATTTATTTATACAATTTATAAAACATAAAAACTATAATTGAAATGAAAAGAAAGGAAAAAAGGTCTATGTTTTTAACATTAATATCATGGATGCCCATCATCCATACATTACTCAAAACATTAAGGGATAACTCACATCTCCAACCACTATCTCATACAGAAAAAAACACAACTACATTTATACTAGAGTAATCATATAGAGGGTGGGTATATTTTTATACTTTTTAGTATTTAGCTAAAGGATCCCCTAATATTCAAATAAAAAGGCAAACCAAGCTTCTAATAAAAAATATAAAAATAAAACATGAATTCAAATAAAACATTTGATAAGATTACATTCATATAACATCATGAATAGTCACACATATACGTTCCATAAAGATTAAATCAATTTTATAAGAAAAATAGGGTATAAATGATAGGTGAAAATATTTCCCCCTTTTTCTTAACAAAAACAAAAAAACCATAATTAAGGGTAAAATCTAATCAACCAATTAAAAAAGGCATAAATTGGGAAAAAAATCTAAAATTACAATGAAATAATGATAAAGATCATCTTTTAGTTAGATTAAGGCTAAAACACAAGGTTATGACCCTTGTGAGGACACCTCACACCCTCTATGACTTAACTCATCACTAAAAATATTCAGTTCAATCTTCTAGGATGTAATATGAACCTATACCATTCCATCCCCACTACTCTTCATGGGTGAGTCTTGTTAACATGGGGTATACATTGCTCATGCCTATCAATTTCCTATGAATAACCCATTATTTTTAAAATCAATGTCACCCAAATAAAATTATTTTGGATTCATCCCACCAAAATATATTTTAAATACCCTTAAAATTATAATTTTATTTATATTAAAAGTGTGATAACACACTCATCACATATCACCCAACAAAATTAATTTTAATAAATACCATAATATACTTTTGATATAATAATCACTTTTAAACCTTTTAACCAAGCTAAATACCAATCAAGTAAAAATATTCCAAAAATTTTATGTAAAACTCTTAAGGAATAAACTAAATTACCTATGAGAGAACACATAAAATCACTAAATAGTTTAGATAATTCATAGGCTCTATTTTAAAAATTTAAACTATTTTTATCAAAATTACTCAATCCAAACAAGGTTTATTCAGGGAATGAGAATAATAAGGATTCACTTACATATTACTCGACATTATTAAAATAAATCACCAAGATTATTGGTCATGGTTTAATTCATTGAGGCCTATTACATCGTAATCAATAAATTTTTAAAAAATAAAAAACTTGAATAAATGGTGAAAATTATCCCATAAAACGTAATACTTATATAACCAAAAAACAAAAACTAGATGGGATAATGACATATTGTCAACTTGAATCAACATTCATAGGCATCCGTTAACATTTATTCATAGAATTATTTTCTTTAATGGGGTGTTTTACATACTCTAATAAAACACCAAATCCCAGAATGATAAAAATAACACATACATGGGAAGGATAAAGTGGATCTGAAGAAGAAAAAGAAAAGGAGGAAGAGGAGATAGGAATTAACCTGGCATCCTTGGTTTCTTATACATGGGAGGAGGATAAGATAAGGGAGAAAACCTCTATTGGGAAGTTTACTATCCATGAAACTTTAGAGGAGTGGGTGATCCTATTTTAAGTCAAACACACTTAAATTAAATAATAGTATATTAATAATTCAATTAATAACTCATATATATCTTAAAATCACTACTAAAAATCCCTAGACACTCTCTTTCAATCCAAAGTAATCACTAAACTATAAATATAAACCCATTAAATCGTTTTAAAATTTTAAAATAAATTCCAACATGAAATTTCAATATTAAAATCATTATAAGTAAAATATGAGTAGACACGGGTTGTGACATAATTTAAAAACTGTTATTTATTGAAATTTTCCAAAATTATAAAATTCTAAAACCCAATGTAGACAATAATTAAATAATAATAATTTATTAGAAACCATGGTGCAAAAAACACAAAGTATTAGTCTTTTACATTAAAATAAGTCTCATATTATGTTTTACATTGAAATATATAAAAATATACTAAATAAATAAAAGAAATAAATCTTGATCTATAATGACCTAATTTTTCCTCAAGTGAGACTTAACTCATTTTCAAATTTTAAATAATCGAGTCCTGAAAAGGATAAAATGGTAAATCTACCCTATTGAATAATGTCAATTTTTCTATGGTTTCATTGATCTCATGTGTGGTTTTTACCCTTGGGCTATGATTTGGTGGAATTTCAAGATAGTCAAATTTTCAGAGACATTTAGTTTTTCTCCCATGAGAGTTAATGTTGATATATACTAAAGGGAATCTAATATTGATTTTTTTTACATTGAGGTTGTGTTTAGATCATGGGGTTACATCAAGGAGTAGTGTAACCTTTAGTTGTGGTTCCATCCTCAGGTTGGGCTTGTTCTGAGTGTTTAATTAAAATGTTTGGTTGACCCATGTTTGATATTTGAGTCCTCCCTTAACTCTCTTTGATTGGTGTTGTCCATTATTTCCCTTAAATGACCCTATATTGAGAGGGAGGGGAGGGGAGGGATCCAGTTCTTTGAGGAGGAGGTACCAATGTTGGATTCCTGATTAAAAGAATGATTTGATTCTGTGGTATAATCAAACATGTTTAATTGGTGATGTTTCCTCTATGAGGAATGACATTTATGTCGTTATTTTTCTTTGTTTATCTTATAAATTGGAATGATATTTTAATTATTATAACTCTTTAATATTCCATGGATTCCATTCTTCAAATGGTTATTCTTATGGTTATTATTGATTAATTTTTTATTAATCGATCTTCATGGTTTTTCACATTATTGTTTTTTATTAGTTCTTTATGATTTCATTAACATAATATCATTTGTGCATTTCTTGAAAACTATTACCATTAATAGAATATCAGGTTCTTTAAATCACAAGCATCCACCAAACCTCGTATTTCTCTCTTTTTATTATTATTTTTTATGATTGGTGATCATTGTAGACCTTCTCAATGGTTGGTAGTTCAAAATTTTTTGGATGGGATGATGAGATGGGTGATAAATGGATAAAGATATCACTGGATGGATGAATCAATGACCTTGGGACATCAACTCATGTGTGGGAGGACATTTATATAGAAGTTGAGATCAAAACAAATCTAGGAAAAATGATAGGATTTAGAGGTGACAAGGATGGTAACTGGAGGTTCATAGAAGATGTTGTGATGCTAAAGAAATGAATAAATCATGATTGGAAATAGAACCAGATACAAATGTAGAGAAATCAGAGAAGAATATGGATCTAGAAAAAACCTAAATACATTATGTATAGTTTAAGAAACAAATATTGTTTAAGAAAATTGTCTATGGTGCTAGGGTTTTTATGGGTTTATTAGTATTATACGATGTGTGTGACTCTTAAGGATATGTCATGTTTTTTTCTTCACAATAGATATGGTTTATGCATATATTTAAACATCACATGAGTTTCGACCATTTAACCCCGATCATGTTTTGTATAACCACATGGATCAGAGTGTAATAGAGTACATACCCTATGGACTCTTGTCCATGCACACCATGTGGGATGGCAGACTTGTCGTGTAATTTTTTACACTATGTAGAATGCACATGGCATGTAGAAGTAATGAAAAACTATCTCTAGAGATTTATGACATAAGAATAAACTAAATACAAATCGAGTAATACATAACTCCCACATTCTGTGTCTAAAGAGAATACACACTTTGTATATTAGGATGATATGACTCAAGCTACTTTCATTATATTCCCAAGTTACTCATGATTATTATATATTGATAAAACTACTATGAAACATTGTGTAAATCAATTTCACATGGTAGAATGGTGTAAACACATGTCCAACCTTTTTCTGAAGCTCAAATTCCATTTTTGGAAGAGTATATGTTGTGTAATATGAAACCTTTAGTGTTTTCCATTTTGTCTCACACAGGTTTCAGAATTTGACAAGCAAGTAGTCTATACTATGTGATTTTCCACATATACCAAAATGGTATGTTCCTAGTAGTAATTGGTAACTATTTATGAGGTGACTTGTGTATTTCAAGGATATTATCTCTATGGAGGATTCAAAAGGGTTTAGGAAAGAAATTTGTAGTTGACATGAGGTTTAAGTAGTCCACTAGAGATATTTTTATGACGTAGAGAATGTACCTCCCTATGCATCATGGAGTTAGTACTCTCTTGTATGTCTCTGGTGTGGATCCTCTATATCAGGTAGTTTAGGGATGGGGTCATGCAACAACCCTGGATTCAGTTTCATAACCATTTATTCATATATTTTGATTTATCATAATTCTTTAGTTGGGTTTTAGGAGGTTTAGATTGGTTTTGGCTTATTTTAGATGCTTTTTTGGGGTGCACATCCAGTATAAGCTGTGAAACATCTCCAGGAAACTGTGAAATGGAAAACATAGATTGATGGAAAAGCACACTATTTGGATAGACTGTGATAATTACTAAGATAAATTTTCAAAATGGAATAGAGAGGAAAAGCATGGTTGGTGCATGTTTTGTTCAACCATTTGAGCCAACTATGTGAGGTGTGACCTTAAGATAGTAGCACCATACGGTTGGCACATGATTTTCCAAACCATGAGGAAAAACCATTTGACGTACAGTTGAAACTCTTTAAAAAGTGGATCTAATACTAATTACCACCCTTAAGCCCTTGTTTTACCCTAAATCCTGCCATAACTCAAATTCCATTTGCTCCCAATGTTTGAGAGATGGTTCCCTTTGATCTAGGAGTGATCCGTAAAAAAATATAAGTGCGTTGGAGGCCTAGACTCATTGGTAAGTGCCCATTCTTCCTTATTCTTCTTAGATCCATGGTTATTCTCTTTATCAGAACTATATATCTAGTTTTTTATGGCTAAATATATGTGTAATGAAATATTTTATGATTAAATATTATCTGATCTAGTTAAGGTAATGTGGGTTGTTATTAGATCTTGTGGTTTTTTTGTCGTTCTTCATTTTTACCAAAGTTTGTGAGGTAGGTGGATTCTCTGTCAACTCAACTTGATATAAAACTTTAAGGCTTAGTATTAATCAAATTATTTTATTGAAGTGGTGTTGAAATACTTATATGATTCTTGTCATAAATTCTTTTTTGGTTATGAGTTGTAAATTGTGGAAAGTGATTGGTTTTTTTAAAAACCACTATTTTTTATAATTTTAAAATTATTATTTTGAAATTATAATTTTTTTTGATGCATGTAAATTATTTATTGAAATTATTTAAGGAAATAATTTTTTTATTGAAATGAGATTGCATGAAATTGGCGTAAATTGTTAGTCATGAGTTAAATAGGATGGATAATGGTCGTGAAGTACCACCATAAAGTGGGATGTAGTATGGATGTGAAGTTGCACCATCAAAAGTAACACAAAACATGATTGTGTGTGGGGCTGTGTGTGTGAACATGGGTATAAATATTCAGAATTAGTGGAATTTCTTTAAAATCATTTTTTATTATTTTCCATGTATTTTTTTACAGTTTTGATATAAACTGTTTTTATTACTCAAAAATATTTTACATAAATTTTGTTAACAAGTTTAGTACTAGTGGAATGAGTTGGGAAGTTATTGGGGAATTACTACTATTTTTAGACTCACACCCTGCTTGGGAATTGTTTTGCATTTGCAGATGTCATCTATCAGGACATATGTAAATGCAAGGAATATCAGTTCTTTAGTGATGCTTCTTAATACTGTGTTATTGGCATGTGGAGTAGGTGCTTGGAGTGGGTTGGGAGTTATTGGTTGATGAAACATTAGAGTTTTGGATTTTTGTAGTCCTTTGTTCCTCTTGTGTATGTATTTTGGTTTATGATTATACATTGATATGGTTTAGTTTTTTGGTTATGTTTTGAGTTTTATTTTTTACTCATGCATTATATAGAAGTTTGGTTAGTTATTATTTTTATAGTTTCAATGTTTCCTTTACAAGGGAAAATCATTCCCTAAATGTTATTAAGGCCCTTGGTTTTTATTTCCAGCATTTGGTGTCTTGGGGATATAACATAAGGCCGCATAGAATAACCCTATATTATCAAGCCAATGAATAGGGGAAGGATGTTATAAATGTATCAAATTTCTTTTTCCTTGACATAGAAAATGGTATTAGTCTTGGTTGGTTTGTTATTATTTTTGAAAAAAATGGAATCTTTTCTTCCAGTTTGTATTTCATTTTGGGACAAATGGTGTTAGTTTTCTTTTGTTTTAGAGTAGGAAATGATATTAATATATATCATGGTATGGTAGTAATGATATAGGATTTTTGGAACTTAAAATTTAGAGAATAAGAATGAATAACTAACCACTTTATGTTGAACTAAAAGTTACCAGGGTTTTTGGGTACAAAAGTGTTTTAAGATACTTCTGGGAGTTATCACCTCATCCGGATTAGTTTAGCAAATGACTGTTTCATGACATGCATTGATAATAAGACTTTACACTAGGATTTAATTGTTCATTTTGAGTAATTATTTGTGATATCATTAAAAAGTGTTGATTTTTAAAAATAGTGATAATTGTTGATTTTGAAAAGCATGGTTTTAAAATTTTCAAAAATAGTTAAAATGTTGAATATAGTATAATTTTGGAAATTATGTATTGATATGTGTTGATATGATAAATTAGAATGGATAATCCTTCATTTTCCAATGAGTGATATTAAATGGAGTTTTTTTTTCTAGTTATAGTGAATTTCATCAGGTATACATCGTAGGAACCAACCGAAGGTGGATGCTAAGAATATGGTTACACCTGAGAGACATGTGATCCATCAATTTATTCAATGTTTTGTTTAGGATTTTCAAGTCGTGGATAGGGGTTATCAGTAGGATAAAGCTCAATAAGAGGACCATTCAGTTTAGTTACAAAATAATAATTCATCAATTTTTTAGGGATATTACTAGTTAGATAAAGTATAATTCTAGTTGAAAAAGATGAATTGAAGATTCAATTTCTTGGGACACCATCTGAGTTAAAAGTTAAATTTTTAACATATATGCTGGATGATCTTGCACGCTAGTGGTGGGATTTAGCAGTTTAAGCTAAATTGGACTAAGGAATGACGTGGGAGGATTTTGACGATTTTTTTAACAAGAAATTATATCCTCATACATTTTTTATTTCAAGAATAATGGACATCTTTATTTTGAAGTAATATAATCTCTTAGTGATAATTTATGCGGCTAAATTTATGAATTTAGAACTCTTTTTCCTAGATTTTTCTATAAGTGCATCCTTGGAGGAACACATTTTTGAGTTGGTTTTGAGGTCCTAGATTTGATAAAAAAAAATTATCTTCTTTTTATAAAATATTATATAAATATATTCAATATAGGGAGAGTGGTAGAAAGGGAAATATTGGGAAATATGGTTTTAGGGAGCATGTTTAACCCTACAAGAACTGGTGGTAATTCTAACGCTGGGAATAAATAGAAGAGGGATACCTAAAATAAAGATTTTAAATCTTCCCCCATGATCTAAAAGTATGTGGAGATGTTTTCAGTGTGGTTCACTAGATCACATTAAGTGAGATTGTATGATACCACCTAGAGAATATCATAATTGAAAAATGATGATACATCTTTATCACAATTTCAATAGTGCTCTATGGTCGGGTGCTTGAGACACATATCATGCTTCTAGAAAATTGTATGATTCAACGTGATGAGTGCAGAAGAGTAATTATCATCATTAGAATAGAGCCAACCAATGTAATTATTGGAACACCCTGACTCCTCAAGCATTGAAATACCAATATTTAATAAAGAGAAAAGTGCATCAGTTGTGTAATTTTATGGATATAATAAAATGATTATGGATGATCAATCTGGTCCTTTGATGGTGAGAGGTAAAATGCTTTTGAATTTTACTCTTATGCAATCTTCTGTTTGATATGGGCATGTCCCATTTGTTTATTCCTTCTTATGTTGTCGATAATATGGGTTTAAATGTTGATATGATGCCTTATATTTTGAAACTTCATCCTAATCTTGGCCAAATAAAGTGTCAATACTCTTTTTGTAAATATTATTCTATAGCTATTAATGGGTTTGAGTTGGATTGGGATTTAATAGTTTTGTAGATGGATGTCTATGACTTGATCTTGGGTATGGATAGGTTTACAACATTCAAGGCCTGCATCAACTGTTATGTGAGAAATGTTAATTTCACATCTCTTGATGGCGTCAAACATATCTTTAGAGGATATTAGGATGTGAACACTAATACAAATATGGATTTTATCAGTGCTAAAAATGGCCAATAACAGTGCTAGAAAAAGCGCTGATAATGCCGGCGAAGATAAAGGGGTCCCCTTTATCAGCGCTCCAAAAAGCACTGATAAAGACCCCTTTTATCAGGGCTAAAAAAGTGCTGATAAAAGGGGTCTTTTATCAGTGCTAAAAAAAAGCGCTGATAAAAGGGTCTTTTATCAGTGCTCTCTTTTTAGCACTGATAAAAGACCCATTTTATCAGCACTGATAAAAAAAATAAAAATAAAATAATACCAATCTCGTGGGGGGGGGGCTTTTTACAGCACTTGATCCCCCCTTTATCAGTTCTTTCCCGCACATCCAGCGCCCGCCCGCACCGCCTACACCCTTTATCAGCGCTAGCCCTTTAAATCACCCTTGCACGCGCGCCCTTTCCTCCACCTGGATTTCATCTCGAGACCTCCCCCATGCGCACCTAAAGCCTTTGCCACTACCCTATATTGATTTTTTCTCTTATTCATGATATATCTATTTATTTATATTTATATTTTGTTATATTTATTCGTACAGTAATATATATTTATATTAATATATATAGTTATATTAATATATATATATATAGTTATATTAATATATATATAGTTATATTAATATATATATAGTTATATTAATATATATATAGTTATATTAATATATATATAGTTATATTAATATATATATAGTTATATTAATATATAGTAGTTATATAAATATTCATATATTGGTATTTTAAATAAAAAAGATATTAGTTATTATTTAGATAAATCTAGTATATTTTATATGTAAATATGTTTAATTATTTATTTAAAAAATTTAATTTTTAGGTGTGAATATATAAAAAATATGTACATTTAGTTATATATTTGATTATAAATAGCAGTGAATTATAAAAAACGATAAAATTTCAAAGACACAATATCAATATGAATTTAATACCTTGGAATAAATTCAGTTCCCACCAAAAAAATCCAATAATACCCCCTTAAACGAGGCTGAAAATCCACAAAATGTTAAAACATTTGGGTACCACGACTAAAAACTCAGTTTTGGAGTACTTCTAACCCATTTTGGGCCTCTAGAAACACTTGACTGGGCCCCCCGGTTACAGCGACGTAGAGCTTGTCGCAGGCTTCGATTTGATATGTGGTAGAGCTCAAACGGACACCCGGATCAAAAGTTATGGTCGTTTAAAGTTTGAGTTGCGTTTTCAACATATTTTGGATCTTTTTTTAATTTTTTTTTTAATTTTTTATTCTTCAAATTGTTATTAAATGACTATTAATACATAATAATTATCAAATTATTAATTAATTTTTTTTTAATTTTTTAATAATCCATTTTCACTAAATATCTTATATATTAAGTATATTATGTGTAAATGTACATTTATACTTATCTAAAATATATTTAAAAATTATATATTATATTTATATCAATATAACTATATAACTATATTTATATATTAATATATTTTTTTAATTTTTTTTGAAGTCGACCCTTTATCAGCGCTACTAAACAAGCACTGATAAAGGGGGTCCCTTTATCAACGCTAAAAAAAGCGTTGATAAAGGGGTGGCGCTGGCCTTGCCTAGTTTTGTGGTAGTGGAAGGCTAGTAGAGAATGACTTTTGGCACCGATTTTGGGAAAAATGTCTTATCAGTTGACAAAATTTACTTTAGAATCTATGGATGAGATTGGGAATTGATATTTTCCAACCATTTTTGATCAGTTGCATTATTTTTTCCTTAACAATTTCTCAGATTTTCTACCCAAACGATAAGTGGAGTTTATCATTGATTTCCTACCAGGGACCAGTCTGATCTCACATCCATTTTATAGGATAAAACCAAAATAATTTTGGGAATTAAAATTTCAGTTGGAAGAGTTGGAAATCAAAGGGTTCATTTGTCTTAATACATCTTCATGGGAAGCACCCGTTTTTTATAAAGAAAGTGGATATAACTTTTAGTCTTTTTGTGATTATTATAATCTTAATCAAGTTATGATAAATAATCAGTATCCTATACTACAAACTTATGACCTTTTTGATTAATTGGGGAGATCCCAGTGGTTCTATAAAATTTAATTATGTTTAGGGTATCACAATTTGTGAGTTTCGAAGTACAATATTACCAAAACAACTTTTAAAAGCATATTTAGTAATTATGAATATGTCATTATGACTTTTGGTATTACGAATTCACCAGCCATATTTATAAAACTAATGATGTAAATCTTTCAGAGATATCTATATTCCCTTGTGGTGGTTTTTTTGATGATATACTGTTGTATTCTAGGAAAAAATTGGATCATGGGAAACACTTTGTTATAGTGTGTGGTATCTTATGGGAGCATCGTTTGTATGAAAAGTTATCAAAGTGTGATTTTTGGATACAAGAGATTTGTTTTGTTGTCCATTCCATTTCTAAAAAAGGTGTTTTTTTGTAGATCCTAAAAAGATAGAAGATATTATATCTTGGAAACCACTAAATAATTTCTTTGATATATGTATTTTCCTTGTCTTAGTGGGGTACTACATATGTTTTGTACGTGATTTTTCATGCTTGGAATCACCAATTACATCTATGAAAAAGAAATTCATTCCTTTACAATGGAACGATTGATGTCATAAATGCTTTTAATAACTTAAGTTTAGACTTAAATCTTCTCCCTTATTCATGTTTCCAAATTATAGATAGGACTATACAGTAAATTTTTATTTATAGAGATTTTGGTTGGTATGTGTTCTCAAGAAAGTAGATCGTGTTGTTAATTATGACTCATGATAGCTACAATTTTATGAGAATAACTACCCAACACAATATTTGGAATTAGTTTTTGTGGTTCATGCTTTAATGAATTTGTGTCATTACCTCTTTGGTTATAAATTCATAGTATTTAAGGATCATAAGAGTTTTAATCTCATTTTCTCACAATGATATTTGAATTTAAGGTAGTGCAGATGGATGAAGTATTTGTAGATGTTTAACAATGACTTAATGTATACACCTAGTAAAGGGAACTCTCTGGAATATGCATTAAGTTGGAAGTCATATGCTCAGTTGGATAAATAGACTTAGAACTAGTAGAAAATAATATCTATCATAGAGGATATGCATCTAGATTTATTAGACCAAGGTGATGTGGTTGTTTTCTTTCTTGTTTTGTTTGTTCTTAATTTGGTTAAGCATGTTAGATTTTCTTAGATATCTAATCCTAAATGTGTTTCTATAAGGAAAAAATAAATGGTGGTGGGAGTCCATTAAGGGATAGAAGTTGGATAGATGTTTAACATTGGATTTTAGAGATAGGATGGACATACATTTGGATTTTTAGAAACAACTTCTTAGTTCATAACACCATTAAAAATGGGTTATTCACCTTGAGATTTAGAAATAGTATAAAGGATTGAAAGCATAGTTTTGGTGGGTCAACATGAAAATGGTTTTGGTAGAGTAAGTCTTGAGACATCTCATGTGTCAGTAGGTCAAGGTAGAGCATCAATGACCAGTGGGAATGTTACAGTCTTTAACAATTCTCATGTGGAAATGGGATCAGATAGCCATGGATTTTGTAATAGGTCTACCATGGATGGGTAAGAAACACGATGCCATATGGGTAATTGTGGATCAAATAATAAAGTCATATCAATTAATCCATATTATTGAAAATAATTTGGTGGAATACTTGTCCAAAATCTACATTTGGGAAATTTTAAAGATGCATGGAACTTTAGTCTTGATTGTATCAGGCAGAGACCCAATGTTTACATCTTTTTTTTCAAAATCCGTGTAGTAATCCCTTAGAACATAGTTGACTATAAGTATTTTATTTCATCCCCAAATAGATGGATTGTCTGACTAGATAGTTTAAACATTGAAGGATATTCTTAGGGCTTGTGTAACAGATTTTGGTGGGTCATGGGAGGAGCATTTACTATCAGTAGAGTGCTTGTGTAATTGGGGTTATTGTCATTATCCACTTTTTTGGATGGTAATGAGTTATAATTCACTAATCTAACCCATCTTTGTGAAAGAGAGAAAAGATAAGAATCAGTTGATCATAAAGAGAATGGAGATGGCTCAGAGTCGTCAAAAATTGTATGCGGATCATCATCAAAAACCATTTTTTTAGGCGAGTGATCATGTGTTCTTGAGAATCTCTGAAAGTCTTAGGCATCATAATTTTGGTTAGCAGTTCAAGTTATATCCTCCATAAGTAGTCAATTTTATGATACATGAATGAGTTTTATAGGTGGCATATTGTCTGAATTTTTCACCAATATTGAGTTCAATGATCAATGTGTTTCATGTATCTCAATTAAAGAAGTAAAAACCAAACCATGTTATTCATTGAGATCACATTAACCTAGAGAAAGATTCTAGGTTGATTCTTATACCAATACTTATTATATATTGTAAATATAATTTCTTTCATATGAAAAGAATCAATCTAGTATAGGTTTTGTGGAAACATGGTCGTATTTAGGAAAAATGTGAGAGTGTGAAGGAAATGGTGGAGAAGTGGCCCAAATTATTCCATGAAAACAATGGTTTTATACTTTTGAAGGACCGAAATGCCAATTTTGGGGAGAATTTAACACATGTGGTTTTAATTACATGACGATTTATTCATGTATATTGAGTAATTATAATGATTAGGTTGAGTTTTGGGAGGTTCCTAGGGGTTTGTGCATGTTTTGGAGGCTTTTCTAGAGGTTCATGATTAATATAAACCATGAAACATATCCAATAAATCATAAAAGGAATTATAATGGTCACTGGGAAGGAAAAATATTTTTCAAGTCCATGAAAATTTCCAGTAGAAACTATGAAAATGAAAGAGAGAGGAAAAGAAGGGTTGGTGCATGGTTTGTCTAAACGTGTGATCCAACCATGTGAGGTGTGGCCTTAAGAGAGTAGAATCGCACGGTTTGAAAAACTATGTGGCCTAACCTTGTGACATACAGTTGGGCCTCCTTAAAAATTAGATCTAATATTAATTAGACCCTTAATCCCTCATTTTATACTTAATCCCACATACCATAAATTCCTTTTTCTCCCAATGCATGAAAGATTATTTCCTTCAATGCAGGAGTGACCTGTAGGCAAATCAATGTGTGTTAGAGGCCTAGATTCATAAATAAGTTCTTATTATTCCTCTTTCTTCTAATATACAAGGTTCTTATCTTTATTAGAACCATATATCTATTCTATTATGGATAGATCTATGTTCTATGAATGGTTTTATGATGGAATATTATTGGATCTAGTTGAGGGAACGTGGGTTGTGATCAAATCATGAGTTTTATTATGTTGTTTTTCTTTTTCACCAATTTTTCTGAGCTAGGTGGATTATATCTTCAATCCACTTGATGTATAAGCTAAATAAATCATTTTAATTAATTTTTTGATTGAATTAGTGGTTAAATCCTTGTGTGTTTTCTGTTGGTAAAATCCCTTTTGGGTTATGACTTGGGAATTTCGGAAAGTTATTTTTTTTAGAAAATCCCATTGTTTATAATTTTAAAATGATGATTTTAAAACTATTATTTGGATTGAGATAATTAATACATATTTGTTCATAAATATACTATTGTTTATCCATTCATGGTATGAGTATAAATAGATAATACTCAATTTAATCGAAAGATAAGACTCGGAGGAATCAGACTAGACGCGCCAAAGGTGGAAGTGCGTTCAATATAAATAAATGGAGGAAGAATAAACAACAATGTAGCATAAATAAATAAGGAAACCAAACATTCCACTTGTATCAATTTAAAATATATAATGCATACATGTCATGTTATAAATATCAATATTCAGATGGGGATGTCATTTTCTAACCAACAATATATACATATAAGATAAGCATGATAAAACTGAAAAGTAAAACTATGTATAAAACTCAAACTAAGGCAGGAACTCACAATTACTTGCCAATATCCCATTCTAACCCAACTAGGATCTAGATCCTGAGCCCAAAATCTTACCTGTATGTAAAAGCGTGAAGTCTACACACATCCTTAAGAGCCTGTGTAGGGTGTGAGAACATGTCTTAGTAGGATGACATCAAAGTGTGCATACCCAACATAAGTTTTTAAGTAGTTGTGTACTATAATAAATAAAAAAACACCTATGTAAAGTAAACAAATACATCCATGGTTCCCAACAGCCACCGAGAATCCATCAACTGGCTTGGCCAAAGATGGAATAATTGAAGAGGAGAGGATCCTTGGTCCATGGCCCAAGGTACCCCCCAAGTTTCCAACAACCTGGGTGAAACCTCATGTTCCACCTCCAACAAGTACTCACCACCTCATGCACCCCAAATTTATTGTCCAAAATAAAACCACCAATGTCCCAAAGGCACACCCAAGAAAACATAACTATTCTCTCAGACCCCTGCTCGAAAGAACTCATTAGATCAATTCCCAACATATGGAGGCACAACAATACCTATCCTCAAATAAAAATGACTATCATTTCATAGCATGAAATCCTGAGTAATGTAGATCTCCATCATCCTAAAATATTCCATGCCCAATGAACTTAATACAATGACCCTCATCCCCAACTGATACCCTCAATGCTCTCAACTAAACACTTCTCACCTTCTCCATGAATTTCTACAGCAATCATCCCCAAAAATATTACCAAAGTTTCACTACCAGGGGACTCTACCCACATGAGTGGTCAAAAACACCTCATCACCAAGTCCTCATGTGTGCACACCAATCCAAGTGGCACTTTGGCGATCACAGGTGAGAGACAATCACTAATTTAATAACTAAGTCACATCTAACTGGAACCTCATGCCCCTACAACCATGTCACCCAAGTTTGATGGCCATGTAATCCAATAGCACAGGTCACTCCCTCAACCTGACAACCTTTCTTCCTCAAACTGATGTCCATGATGCCCAACCAGTGTTCACATCTCCCAAGTAATCTCGGCCAATCCCAACTAGATGACCACATCGCCTCAATCCTGATGACCATACCATCCCAATCCCTCGGTTCAAGCCTGTCACAATCCACTGTATCATAGTAGAAACTCAAATAAATTTTAAGAAATTATCTTTAATAACAATTAAATTTAACATGATTTAATTGATTTATTTTAATAATCATAACAATTCAATTTAATTAAATTGACTAACTCAATTTAATATAATCAAATCAATTTAAAACAATCAAGATAGTTTAGGATAAACAACTTACCCAACTAAAATGCCCTAGTAGTAGATGGCCTATAACCTAGCCTCACATGAGCGAATGTGGTCTGTGCATTCCCAACGATATCCCATAAGGTCATACAATTAATTTAACATAAAGAAACCAATTTAAAAAGGGTCACTTTCAACTACCCAATGACATGCTAAAAGTTTCACCCCTAAAAAACTGTGTAAACATGATGAATGGTATGAACCATCTACCTTGGACTCATAGACATTTTCACATCGTATATTATCCTCTAACTCCAAGTGGTTTGAAAGAAATTAGAGTATCCATCGAACACCCAGAAAATATGGAAAATGATTCAAATGGATTTATAAATCCATGAGGTGAGGTAAAAGAAGAAGAGATGAATAGATGAGGAGATCCTAACTGATACAGTTCTATCGGACTTGACATCATATGAAAAAGATCTTAAACAATGGAGCTAATGAAATCCCTAAGAGGAGAGGAGGAGCTCCTCTTTTAGTGTTTCTCTACCCATGAATGGAGGAGAAAGAGAGAAAAGGGAAAATAAAGATAGGGTAAAACCTAATTTTTACCCTTTTTCAAGGCCACATGGTTATATCACATAGTTTTCCAAACCATGAGTAAACCGTGCATGCTACAATGCGAGGGTACTTCCTAAGTGGCACTACCCATGTAGCTTGCGTGCAATTTTCGCTAACTGTGGGCAAGTCGTGTGAAAGCCCTATGTAAAAAATACAGAGCTTATCACATATCCATGTGAACCACATAAACAGTTTCCCCCAAACCATGTTTAGTGAAAAAGGGGTTGTATGGTTAGCTGGGAGAGGCTGCACAATTTTCCCAAAACCGTGCACCTTGACCTGCAACTTCGAAAATTGTCTTTAGACCCTCTAACTCACCGAAAACCCAAATGAACACTTAAGGTTTTATATAAACCTAGAAAAACATCAAAAAACATGATATTAGGTTGATGAGAAAATCATAATTGAGTTATGATGATCAAAAAATAAATTATCATACCCACAAATTCTAAATATTCAAAAAGGGAGAGGTTTTGGACCCACTGCAAAAACCCGAGATGTTACAATATACCCACAATAACATTGATCACCCCCAAGAGTTAAAATGAAACCTAGATATGGTATAGAACATACCCATTCTAGTAAAAACTAAACCGGACTACATTGGTCTCAAGTGGCATAGGTCAACAACCTCAAGGGGGATCCCCATCTTAGGAGTGACCTATCCCAGCCCATACCTGAAAAAACTCAAATAAAAAAATAGGTTCACTAACCATTTATGGACTTAAAATTCCTCATATTATGTATTATCACTCCCACACCTCATCAGGTGCTCTCATTTCATACCTGAAACTAATTATAGTCTCACACTGTATCAGTTCCCACATCATTCCCATGTCTCACATGGAACAAACGAGGTCCTGCATCTCATCATATGATCTAATAAGTCTTGGTGCCTCACACCTCAATCAAGTCCCACATTGCAGTGATTCCTAGATGCCTCAAACCTCAAGTAACCCTCATCTCCTCGATACCCTAATTCCATCATCTCTCAATAATCTTGCATCCAATGATGCTTAAATATAGAACTTGGTGCCACAAACCTCATATATATATATATATATATCACAAACCTGAGCTAATATCAACCTACTTACCAGCATCCGTTTAGTCAATATACATCTCCTATAACCTCATACACCCAAAATAGACATGCCTAAATAGGCCATGCCAAACGAAAACAAAAAAGTATAGCTATGCCCATGGTGTATCTCTAACGGTCATCGGCTCACCGGTCTGCCTAGCCCCTATTAGATCCATGACATGCACCTGGCCTGAATCTTGGCCTCCCTGTGGTCACTAACCCCACTTCTGGGTCCCTATATCTCTGCCACATCCTCTATGTACAACTAAACCTTAGCTACCATCACCTGGTACAGATCCCGATCCATCCTCCAAAACTCTAGTCTACTCCAGTCCTTAAATTTCAACTATCCAAGAAGGATTCATGTAGAACCTCTCAAGATGTTTGGCCAGACCACATGCCCAGTACTCCTATGGAGGCCACTCATACTGAGTTCAAACATGTCCTGGTCACCCACACTAAAATAAAATCATCGATGATCCACTCCAAGGTGGTCTTCTCATGTCTTTGGCCTAACTTCCCTACTAGAACTCGTCTCGACCTCACTTCCTACCATCTAAAACATTGCCACCAAATATCACCTGGAGCCATCACCCTGCTCGATCGTGACTGGTCCATCAAGTTTCCCTTGGCTATAAGGGCCTGGTTCACTGCCTTTGAGAATGCGATCAACCTAAAGATGTTTACTTGCACCCAAATGGCATGTCATAAACCACTGTCGAGGCACCTCAACCTCAAGGTGTCATTGCTCACCAAATCAGTTGAAAAGAGAGACAATTCAGTGAATGTTGCTGGATAGCCCATGGTAGACCTATCACCCTTATTAAGGCTCAAAAACTTCTCATATCTCTATTCCCTCAATGTCTCTAGGAATAAGTGCTCAAAGAACATGGCCTCAATGTCCTTCCAGGATAGTTCCTTATGTCTGCCTACCTGAACCTGCATGTCCCACTAGTGCTTATTCATTCCTCTAAGCACATAGGTTTCCAGTTTCAGCTTCTGCCCCAGAGGATTCTCTAACTACTCAGAGTTCATGATTAAGGACTCGATATGGTTCTCAACAACCAGTGGTCCACCCTCACCCCGAAAAATTAGTGGGTTATGCGACTAAAACTAATAATTAAGATACTCCATAAAAGGATCTACTCCCTGAGTACCACTGTCTATGCCCTAGATCATGTGTACCAGGCTTGCTCTGAGCTACTCATGAATCCACGACCCAAAAGTAGTCAAATATGGAGGCTACCCCACCTGCACTGGGGCATGTACCTGAGCCTTTACCTACATATCATACTCTACCTAACCCTCAGGGGTCTCAACCTTCTTATTCTCTAAAGGCACCATGTACTCTCTTTCTTGTTTCTCCATCCGAGTCATCTACGTGGAAACCCACTGAATACCCTTACATGGTCATAGATACCAAATAACACACACCCATACACCCACACACCCACATATATATATTGCAAATAAGGAAAAAAATCACAGGCATCGTCAACGCACTACACTTACCCTTCTATACAGCAACTATTCCACACAGTATCCTGAACTGATGGCCTCCCTACCCACCCATCTCAAGGCCAAGTATCAAGTATACCATGGGCCATGCCTATCCTGACAACCAAAGTTTCCTCAAACCGACAACCTCATCACCCAAACTAGTGATCAACATCACCCCATTAAATCATATGTGCCTTCTCCTATAAGAGCCAGTATCATATCACATAAATATATATATCATTGTAAAAATTGTTCATGTTGCAGGCACATCACATTTAAAATGGCATTTTTATCATAGGCACACATGCACATATAATTTAAAAATCCTACTATATACCTTACAAAAGCTATAACAAGTACAAAACCCCCTTTCCATATTGAGCCAAGGGTTAATATCTCAACCCTTGCCATACCAGGCCAAGGTTACATAGCATAACAGATAACAATCACACTCCAAGTATACCACTCAAGGTGAAAATAATATAAATTGTAAAACAAGATAAATAGAATAGTAATTCCCACCCATGGTAACTTGGTTCATCCCTCATACATGGGCTGTAGAAACCCAATCATGAGTCTTAAACCTAGTTCTGACCACATCTTAATCTCCAATATACCATAACGTAAAAATTACAACCAGTAGAAAAGAAAAGTATATCTCAATCTCATTAATGTCCAGTAGAAAACTAATATTAAATCCCATTAAGGAACTAATCTGATACCATTTATAACATACCAACCCTGATTAGCCACCTGAATAATGCTTTTGGGCCAGGTACCACTGGCCTTAGGTGCACCTCCCCAAACACCAAAGGTTGTCGACTAGTAGAGAAGGTGTAAAGAGGGAAAATTGGAAGGATATTCCATTAAGGAATGATATAATAATGGTCCAAGTACATATAGATAACATGAAGATGAAGATAAGACTCACCAGACTTGAACTAGACCCACCAAATGTGGAAGGACATTCAATATCAATAAATATCATAAGTATAAACAATAATAAATTGGAAGGAAATGAGGAAACTAAATACAATAATTTTAGTAATTTAAAACAAAGCACACATACTTGTTAGGTCATACATATAAATATTCATAAGGGGTCTCTAATGGCTGAACAATAGTATATATATACAAGATAATAATGTTGAAACAAAAATGGAAAATTAAGTAGAAAACTCCATCTAAGGCCAGACCTCAAGGTCCCATGACAACTCAACTAGGGTTTGACTCCTGAGCCCAAAACCTTACCTATACGCAAAATTATAAATTCTAGACATGTACCGAAGGGGCCATGTAGGTTTTTAGAACGTGTATTAGTCTAATTCCACCCATGTGTGCATACCCAACGTAATTTTTTATGTAGGTGTGAACTATAGTAAATAAAATAGCACCTATGTAAAGTAATGATGGATTTACCTAGTTCTCAATAGCCACCAGGAAGCCATCACCTAAGTCAACCAAGACCAAAATCACTAAAGAGGATAGGATTATTGTCCCATGGCCCAAGGTACCCCCGATTTTCAAACAACCTAGGTGAACCCATAGGTTCCACCTCCAACAAGTACCTGGTACCTCATTCCATCCGACATTTTGTGTCTAAAAAAAAACTGTCAACGTCCTAAATGCACAAAAAAAACATAACTAGTCCCTCAAACCCCTGCTTGAAATCACTAGCCGACTCAATACCTATCATCTAAAGTCCCAATGATACATTTCGTTAAATAGAAATCACCATCGACTTATAGCATGAAATCCTTAGGAACTATAATCTTTATCCTCCCAAAATAGTCTATACCCAATAACCTCAATATAATGAGCCTTATCTCCAAACCAATAGCGTCAATTATATCATCGGAAGAATCACCACCTTATCCATGGATTTATACAGCAAGTACCCCCCCCCCCCAAAGTTTCTAATCTGCACTACCAGGGGCTTCTACCCACAAAAGTTGTCGAAACCACCACATCACTAAGTCCTATTATGTGTACATGACTCGAAGCAGTGCTTTGACCATCATGGGTGAGAAAAAATCACTAATTTAATACCTAATACACATCCAAATGGCACCTCATTACCCTGCAACAATGCCACTCAAGTAAGATGGCCATGCTATCCAATTTCCTGAGCCATTCCCTCAACCCGACGACTTTTCTGCCTCAAACCAATTCCCATGATGCCTAACTAGTGATCACATCACCCAAGTAATTCAGGCCAAGCCCAACCAGATGACCCCATCGCCTCCATATTGATAGCCATGTCATCCCAATTATTTGAGCCAAGCTTGTCACGATCCACTAAATAAAAACATTAACTCATATAAATATTAAAAAATTCACATTAATAACAATTCAATTTAACTGAATGGACTAACTCAATTTTAGATAATCAATTAAATTTAAAACAACTGAGGTAATTTAGGTTAAATAACCCACCCGACTAAACTACCAAAGCATTCAATAGCCTCTAACATGGCCTCTCATGAGAGAATCTAGTTTGGGAATTCCCAACGATATCCAATAAGGTCATAAAATTAAATTGACATCAAGAATCCAATTTAAAAAGTGTCTCTCTCAACTACCCAATAGTGCACTAAAATCCACACCCCTAAAAAAACCATGAAAACATAAAGAAAAGTATGCACTACTTACCTAGGTCTCGTAGATGTATGGACCTCCAGTTTGTGGGGGCCACTTTCAATCAGGGGAGCAACCAGTGAGAGTCTTCTTGGTTGGCTAATGTTTTCTTCTATCGGCAGTAGCTTCTTTCAGTTTGGAAGTCAACCCATGGAAAATTGAAGCAGTCATCATTGAAGAAACAACCAACCAATGGAGAAAATGGATTTTCTTTGACTTTATAATGGGATTAATTCCCATGAAATTGTAACTGAAATCCTTTTTTAACACTGAGTGATCTTATGATGTTATTATCTAGAGAGAATAATATAAACAAGTCCCCCCTTCTCCCATGGACATAGGCATACTACCAAACCACATTAAATCTTACATGTTATCTGTTTTTTCTTTCTCATTTTGTGTATATTTTCATCATCATGATTCTCCGATACCCCCAAAAAATGGAGTAAAATATTGTTCAGATTTGAAACGGAGAAGTGACTACAAGTTTTCTAGCAATTGGAAAATTGAATTTTCTTAAAAATTGTTTTGATCCCAGATTATGAAGAGAATGAAGAGTTGATTCCAACAGTGCAAGTAGTGTAAAAAACAGATCTGAAATGAATACGGTAGGCTCAATCAATGTTCTGGTTAAACCACGGGTTCTATAGTACCCCGTGTCAGATAAGATGAAACTATTCACACTGATGGTGAATTTCCAAAGAAAATTCTATCATCTGTTCTGGTGATCCACATCAGCACCACCTCATCGGTAAATCTAAACTGTTGAAACTATTTTGGATATATCTTGGCCAATCAGAGTCTATTTTCAGTGATTCAAGAGTTGATTACAACCATTTCAACCATTCCAAACACATCTATATGGTTAGTTTTAAAATTCACACTACATAAATGGATGAAAATACTAGTAATATAATTAATCTTACCGCTTTTAATTATTCCATCTGGAAACTGAAAATGGAGGATCTTTTATATATTAAAGATTTGTGGATACCAATAGTAGAGACCATTAAGCCCATTATAGTGAAAGTAAAGGAAACATAAAAAAGTTGTCAATCTAGTGAGAAGACATCATTTGGTACCCTACCAGTTGATTTAGAGTGGGTCGTGCTTAATAGAAAGTGCGTTGCACAAATTAGACAGTGTATCGATAAGATCATCTTCCAAATTTTTTCCAATGAACATGATGTCTTCATTCTTTAGTGAAAATTGGAAAAGTTGTATATAAGGTAAACAGGGAATAATAAAGAAAACCTGATATTCCATCTAGTCAACTTGATGTAAAAAGATGGGACCAATATTTTGGATCACAGGAGTGAGTTGAAGGTACTGTTGATCAGTTGAATTCCATGAAAATGATGATTGATGATGTGTTGTAGGAAATGTCAATGTTGGCTTTTTTACTAAAGACAAGGGACACATTAGTTGTTTCAGTTAGAAATTCAACTTCAGATGGAACACTCACCATGAATATAGTGAAATAAAGAATGTTTAATGATGATTTTTGAAGGAAGGATAATGGATATACACCTGAATCAAAGGCTCTTGTCACTGAAAGACAAGGGAAGAAGAAATGGAATGGAAGAAGCAGAGGAAGAGAACCCTGTGACCAAAGTCTATAAAAAAGGAATTGATCGAAATCCCAATTGAGATGTGACATGAAGTTCCACCATTGTGGAAAGACTAGAAACTTCATCTAAGAGTGTAGAAGGATGAAGGATGTGCAAAGGAATCAAGATGGTAAGACCCAAAATAATTATTTTTTAGTTGTCAATGAAGAAATTATTATTTTTCAGGAAGACAATTAGGTTAGTCTTGTAATCCAAGACTCGACATGGGTGATCGATTCTAGTGCCTTTTACCATGTCACTACCATAAGATATTTCTTCTCATATTACCATTCATGGAGTTTCGAACATGTGAAGATGGGAAATGATGGCACATCCAAAATCACTAGTATTGGTAATATTTTTCTCAAAACTAATATTGAATGTAGGTATTATTAAAGGATGTGAGGCACATTCATAATATTCAACTCAATCTGATATCCACTAGAATGCTTGATGATGAGGGATATGTTAGTTCCTTCGGTGATGGGAAATGGAAGCTTATCAAATTTAACCTTGTAATTATCAAAGGAACGAAATATGCTTCTATTTATCTCACAGATGCAAGACTGTGTGGAGAAGAAGTAAATGAAGCCAGAAAATATGTCTTTATTGAAGTTTGGCACATGCGGCTATGTCACACAAGAAAGAGAGGAATCAAAATTATATCTAGGAGGGATCTCTTACCAGGAGTAAAAGGTACATATCTGGACACTTGTGTTGATTGAATCATGGGAAAACAACATAGAGTATCATTTTGCGGTTATATGTTGTCCAGAAAAGAAAATGTTTTAGATTTCATTCACACATATGTCTTCATGATGATAAATAAGTCTATGGGAGGTGATGTTTATTTTTTACCTTCATATATGATCATTCTAAAAATGTTTGGGCCTTTTCCATGAAAATTAAATATCATGTGAATGATGTTTTCAAGCAGTTTCATCTGCACGTGGAAAGATAAATAGACAGACAGTTAAAGTGTGTGCAAACAGAAAATAAAGGAGAGTATCGTGGTTTATTTGAGGCATATTGTAGATGTTTCCACATCAGGCTGAAATAATTAGTACCGAAGATTCCTTAGCAAAACATTCTTGCTAAGATGATGAACAAAACAATTTATGAGAGAATCAGATTATGCTCTCAAATGTAAAGATATCAAACACCTTTTAGGGGGTGGTAATGATGGCCACAGTTTATCATATCAACCTTTCTCCATCAGTTCTACTGAACTATGGAATTCCAAAATGTGTTTGGACATGTAAAGATGTTTCATAGAAACAATTTCTAGTATTTGGTTATAGGGCACTTGTTCATATCCTGAAAGTTGATCGGGAGAAGATAGATGAAAAAGTAGTGTATCTTTTTGAGATATGTGCATGAGGAGTTTAGATAATGATGCTGGGATCCTATCTTCAGGAGGATCATTAGAAGAATATATGTAGTGTTTCTTGAGGATCATATGATCGAATATTTCGATAAGCCAGGAAATGTAGAGAAGTTTCCATATAAAGAAAATCCAGTGAATCTAGAACTAGTCTCACAACCATCAGTACCATCTACCACATGAGAGTTATGTTCCACTGATGATACATCACTAAAAGATAATATGTCTCTATATACTGATATTTCTCCATCATATGATATTCCAAAACAGATTCCCCCAAAGCACAGTTGAGGAGATTCACCAAATAATTACAATCAAGTCATAGATACTCACCACATGAGTATGTGATTATCACTGATGGGGGAGAGCCAGATTATTATAATGATTCGATCAAGATTCAATAGAAGTTGGAATGAAAAAATTCCATGTAAGAGGAGATGAAATCCTAGAACAAGAACCATAAATTTGATTCAGTATATATACCCCATGTAAAGAAAGCACTCAAGAACAAGTGGGTGTACAAAATAAAAGGAGAAGATATAAGCTCACAACCGTGCTACCAAGCCAGAATGGTTTTGAAGGGATTTGTCCAGAAAAAAGGTATTTAATTTGATGAAATTTTATCTCCTATTGTTAAAATATCTTCTATAAGAGTTGTTCTTGTATTGGAAGCTTTTTTTAACCTGGAGGTTCAACAACTGGATGTAAAGATAGTGTTCTTACATGGTGATCTTGATGAGGAGATATAAATGGAGAAACTAGAGAGATTTTAGGTTAAAGGTAAATAAAACAAGGTATTCAAGCTTAATAAAACATTATATGGTCTGAAATAGGCACCAATACAATGGTACATTAAATTTTACTCATTCATGGAGAAAAATGAGTACAGGAGGATAACTGTTGACCACTGCATTTTCATCAAATTGTTTTCTGATGGAAATTTAATTATCTTGTTGATTTATGTTGATGATATGTTTATTATTGGTAGAGATATCACCAATAATGAAAGGTTGGAGAAGGATTGTAACAAGTCTTATGAAATGAAGGACTTGAGAGATCCCACTCATATTCTTGGTATGAAGATTACTCATGATAGGAGGAATCAAAAGATTTAGCTATCTCAAAAGTGGTTCATTGAGAAGGTTCTTGAAGGATTCTACCTAAGAAAGAAAAAACTAGTCAACAATCCACTTGTGAGTTAATTTAGGGTCACCACATTTCATAGTCCTTCTACTGAAGAGAAGAAATCATAAATTAAAAAAAATTCCATATCAGTCAGTAGTTGGCAGTCTTGTATTTTCTATGGTGTGAACTAGACCATACATTACTCACATTGTTGGCATTGTGGGAATATTCTTATTAGATCAAATAAAGGAACATTGGACAATGGTCAAGTGGATATTGAGGTATCTACGAGGTACATCTAGTCATTTTTTATGTTTTAGAAGTGATAAACCTGTTTTAAAAGTATAAATAGATTCAGATATGGATGGAGATTTAGACATGAGGAAATCCATATGCGAGTACCAGATATCATTTTTAGGGGGAGAAATATCATAAAAATCGTGAATTCATGTTTGTTGACTTATCCACCATAGAAAAAAGAATATATCACAATCACTGAGGGCTGCAAGGATATGTTTTGGATAAAGAAGTTTTTATAGGAGCTAGGACAAAGTCAGGATAATTATATTCTCTATTGTGATAGTCAGAGTTCTATTCATCTCATCAAGAACCCGACATTTCATTCTAGGTCTAAACATATTGATTTATGATATCACTGGGTCCACAATGTTTTGGAATTAATTTGTTGAAAGTTGAGAAAACTCACAACAATGATAATGGGGTAGACATGGTGATGAAGGTTCTACTGAAAGAGAAGCTATACGCCTCCAAGGAGACTATATGTGTAGATTCTACCCAAAATTTATCACGAGGGGTAGATTTGTGGGGGAGAATCCCTATCAGGGGATCAACTAGAAGGAGACTTATTGGAATGTTATTTTTTTCTTCTTTTGGAAGCAGCCTTTTTCGCTTTGGCATCCAACCCATGGATCATTAAAGTAACCATCATTTAAGAAACTACTAGCCGAAGGAGAAAATGGGTTTTCTGCATCTTTATAATGAGATTAATTCCCATTAAATTTTAACTGAAATCCTACTATAACATTAAGTGATCCTCTGAAGTTATTATCCGGAGAGAATAATAGAAACAAGTCCCCCTTCTCCCATGGATGTAGGCATACTGTCGAACCATGTTAAATATTATGTGTTCTCCATTTTTCTTTTTCTTTTTTGTTCTTTTTCAACACCATGATGCTCTAATTCCCTAACACGGTATTAGCCTTTAACTCCATGTGGTTCGAAAAAAAATAGAGTTTCTATATAAAACCTTGAAAATGGAAAAAAATTAATCAAATAGATTTAAAACACCCTGAGGCAAGATAAAAGATAAACAGAGGCATGGGTGAGGATATGCTTACCAATACAGTTCTATCACACCTGATGACGGATGAAAAAGAGATCAAACACATGATATAAAGCAATCCCTATGAGGAGAGGTGTGGAAAAATAAGGTGAAAAAGGAAAATAATGAGGGGAAAACTATCTTTTCACCATTTTTAAAGTTACACAGTTATATCGCATGGTTTTTCATATCGTAAAAAAACTGTGTGTACTATAGTGTGAGAGTGCTGCCTAAGTAGCACTACTTGAGCGGCTGGTGCTTGGTTTTTCCTAACCCTGTGCAAACCATGTGAAATACCTCTATAAAAACTAGATATCTTATCACATGTTTGTGTTCCCCAAATTCACAGTTTCTTATGAATCATGATTAGGGAAAAAAGAGCCCATATAATTAGCTAGGAGAGACTACATGATTTTCCCCAAACCATGTGCCTTGACCTGCAACTTAAAAAACATGTGTTTGGGCCTCTCATGTACTTGAAACTCATCCTAACACTTGAGCCTTTAGATAATCATCTAAAACCATCCAAAAAATATATATTGGGTTGATATAATACTTATAATTGAGTTCCGATGATCGAAAACGAAATTGGCATACCCAAAAATTCCAAAAAATTAAAAAGGGAGAGGTTTTCGAACTGCTCCAAAAACCTAAGACATTAAAATTTTCCTCAGAATTTGGTATCTTGGGGATGTCACCTAAGTCCTAGTAGCACCACCACCTCTTCTAAAGCTAATAAGGAGGGACAGGATATTACAGGTCAGTACCCCCTCAATCCTAACAAGGTGTGAATCCCACATACTATAGTTGGAGTCGATACTCCCCCACATAAAGAGACTCTGGTTCTCCACCTATAGACATCATTACCCCCATGAGATGGGGTGTTGATCCTTCATTTATTAGATTTGGTACTCCCTCAATCAGCATTTCCTCTCGATGAGGTGAAAGTATTCGACACAGTTTAAAACTCCATCAACTAACAATAATTACTTGGCGAGGTGTAGGTCCCACACTATGGCTATAGAAAGGTATCATTGAGTATATGAGGTTTTAATGATTGTGATAATGAGTTATACAGAGGTTTCAGGTCTTACAATATGTAACACTTTCTTGATTTCCTTTAATATACAACTTATATTTGGTCTATCAACTTTAAGATTTATAGGTATTTTACTATTCTAGGTATCTCTATATTCTTGCAAGATATGATCCTTTTTGAATCTAGGCTATGAAGATCATGAATCTTCTATCATCCATGGTTCTCTTGACCTTAGAGAATATATGGAACCGTTGGGTTTCTTATATTTCCCTTAGTCATGGGTTTGAGTTGACCTGCATCCTACTAGGCATACTTATACTTACCCCTACATATTCTTTTTGCCTACACATGATGTGTTTTATAAATGATTTACAACTTGAAAGTAACATTGGTGGACATGGAGATGAGAGTTCTAATGTGTAATGGAATGTAATTATTTATAGTGGAAACTACTATAGTTGTAGATCATTGTAAGAGTATTGGTAGTGAGGAAAATAATTTCCCATTTCAAATGTCTATTGGGTTCAGAAACCTTATGATATGTATAGTTCTTATGATCATTAATTATCCTATATGGCATTTTACTTATAATTTAATGTATAATTCATGAATTATATATAGTTTAATTATATATATATTTTTGGTATTTATATTTATTTCTAATAACTGAGATGTATGTCTATAATTGGTTGATTTAGGCTAAGGCCTCTCATGTATGTTATTTTTTCTTGGTTTTATTCATCATATCCTAGCCAATTAAAGGAGGGGTTGAGGTGCCTATTAATTAAAATCTAAATGATTAACTAAATCAATTAAAACCATAAATTTATTCCAGTTTCACAATAACATCTAAAATATTGCTATAAACCAAATATGTGATAATTACCCATAAATTATGAAATTCATGGTGATTAAATCATTGATTTACAAAGTTAAAATAATGAAATATCATGATATATAAATTCCCCCACACATAAACATTTCACTCCTGATAAATTCAAACAATTCAAGTAAAAATATCATCTTACCTATCTTAGATACTAAAAATAGAGAATAAGAAAAGCAATAATTATTAATTGTTGATAATATTATGGTTCTTTAATGTGTCCATACCACTGCCCCACTTAATCTCCCTTTGGGTTTTTGTATTTACAATCCTATACAAACTACTATATGACTTACCACCATGGACAGTTTCCCTCTCCACTATAGAAACATTTAAATTATACAATTTCCCACTCCCCGAGTACATGTGATCCACCATAATCTTTCCAAGATCCTAGGTCCTCCACCAGCAGATATAAGTTTACTACTTAATAATAATTTCAATAATTTATTATGAAGTTCATGTCTTGGTAGGTTTCAAATGTAAAAATTATTGAGGTAGAATGAGGTGTTTTAATCTCTTAAGTATATTGATTTTACAGTTTGACTAGTGTAAAACAATTAATGTAACTCCCTCAATGCTCATCAAAGTGAATCACTCCCAACTCACATTTCCCTTATTATTTTTGTGTGATACATATTTATACAAAAAAAATTAAAACCATCATCTAAATCCATTTTCTATGAATATATATATATATATATATATATTATTTTTTATGTATATATATTTTTACTTTTTATTGGAGTTAAAGAGGGAATCATGTATAACAGTGATGAAAAATATTCATCACCACACTTTCCAAACTAATATAAATGAACCCTCACTCACACCAAAGTAGTGATCCTCTTCCCTAGAATTACTAAGAACATACCCTCTCTCCAACACTTATCTGAAAATATAAATTGAAATAACTAAAATATATGGGTAGGAAAGGATTTAATCAACTTTAAGTGTGGATTACCTAATAAGTAGTTCATGTTTTATATGGATTAAAGGTCAGTGTATAGATGACTAGAAATGGATTTTAAGAGGCTTTTTCAACTGAATAATGGATGTTATCATGACCAGAAAACTCAAATCATATAGCTTCAAACAAAAATCAATGAAAGTTATAGTTTCACAACAAAACTGAAGACTCTTGATAAATTGGATTTAAGGAATAATATGTAATAACGAGTTTAGAATGTCTATTAGGTTAGGGATTAAATATAATTAGATAGTTAAATCATGGATTAGACATAAATTTATAGCCTACTAAAATAGGTTCAATTCTATATAGGTAATAAAAAACACACTTCAGAAATCATTTAAACTCAAAAACTATACAACTTATGAAATATTTTAAAATAGAAAAATAATTCACTATTAAGGATAGTATTAGAGATCACAAAAAACAGAAAACAAAAAATAGAAGCATAATTTTCTAAATAAAACCTAAAAATGGGCTGAGATTCCCCCAAAACTTATCCAATATTTCCCCTTTAATTTCGTCACAATGGTCAAAATATTGGTGGTGATTAAACAAATGATAAATAAAAATATAATATGGATATTTAGTTATTTAATACTTGATATATTCACCTACATAGTACCCATTAGAACCCTATAAGTAATATAGAGTTAAATATGGTAAATTTTATTAAAACATGTTCGAGGTTAAGTTGACCTGATTCCCACATCAGACTTAGGTGTCATGCCATCCTTTATTATTCATAATAATTAGTCCCTAAGGCCTCTCTTAGAGAGGCATATTAGATTCCGGGTCGCAACTCTTTTACTATTACATGGTATCAGAACGAGGTTTTCAACCATAATCCTTCCTCGTATCCCTTTTTTCTTTGAGGACACTTATGTTTTCCCCATAGACAGCGGCTCCTAACCAATGGGATTATTTTAGTTAGTCGCCCCTCCCATCGGTGATACCCCATTTATGTGTGTTAGCCCCCCCCCCCCATAGCCCTCTACCTGCATGTGATGGACCCCTAATGTGATCCCCATCGGTGAGCTCGACCGTGTCCTTCCCACGTCAGCACCTCCCTTGTTCAAGACTCCCATGTGACGACCCCTCTAGGTACACCCCTATTCAACTGCTCTGATCCACCCCAAATCCTTGTGCGCAGGCCTTTTTCCCTGCATGGTCACCCCTTAAGCCATGAATCTCTGATTCTACCTTCTTTCCCATTCATGTCAGATTTCTTCATCAACCCGGGTTCCTTCAGTTCTTGTTCCAAGTCCATTCCATTTGGGTTCCGATCTGTTACATATTCATCCCTCGATTGCGGTTATTTTTCCATTCGAGGTCCAAGATATTATAGGTTCTCATTGGGTGTTTTGGGATCTTCTAGATTCCTGACCTCTTATACTATTGATTGGCATTTTCACATCTTCTCCTTGATCGAATACATCTTGCTGCTGCAACATAAATATGTTGCCTCTATCAGTTTCTCTGATGCTCCCTATAGTTACTCAAACCATTTCTATAAAGCATAATTTAGGGTCCATAATGTTGGTAGCCATTTCACCTCAAAAATTTGGGTCCACTTGTCAGATGCCATATCAACTGGCCTTTTAGGTCTGCTAGATGGCTGTTGTATCACCCGACCTTTTGGGTCTGCTAGTCAGGCACCATTTCTCCCAGAAATTTTGAGACTATCTGCCATTCATCATTTCATTTGACATCTTGAAGCATGGTTGTCACTAGTAAGTGAGCATTATAGTTTTATGATGGCCATATTTTATTTATCATCCATGGGAAGGAGCGCAATTGGTGGAGCACATCCGTTGGGCAGTGCATTATTGAGGGGGAGCATCCATGTCAGTTTTTATTTTCTATTTTATTTAATCCTATTTTGTAATCAAGATGGGTATATTTAACTTGAGGTTAGTTTCAATGATTTTTATTTTGGTTTTCTTATATATTCAATCTTGGTACACATAGTTCGAGGGGGTCTATTAGAGGTTAAGTTTACATGAGTCCCACATTGGACTTTGGTATCATGTCATCCTTTATTATACACAATAAATAGACCCCATGGCATCCCTTAGAAATGAATCTTGGATTCTTGGTCACAACTATTTTACTATTACAAAACAAAAAAAGAAAAATGAAAGCAGAAAGGGAAAAGGAGGATTTATTTAGATACCCAAGTGGGTACTAAGTTTTGAATGCCCCTATTAGTCAGCACTATTTATCCACCAAAATTATATGGAGTGTTGGATTTATATGATTCAAACCACAAAATATTTGTTCTTTAAGTTCTCATCCAAGTTCACTAGATATAGAGGTCCCCTTGGTTATAGTATTATAAATACACCTCTTTAGAAATTATATATATATTTCATAGTTGGAGTGAAAGAATTTGAGATTCCTCTACTACTTCTTCCAACTATTTTTTGGCCTCTTCCCCTAGGTCCTTCTCATTTTATTCTATATTAAATGTATATTTGAAGGGGAATTCAATGAATAATTCTATTTGAACTAAATTAAAACAAGAATAATCAATATTAAAATATTTACTTTCAATCGTGTCAGCATATAACTTTGTATCCTCATTCAACGAAATTGGGAACACCTCATTTACTCCCCTTAACAAATACTAAATGCATTAGAGAATCTTCATGTGTCCCTCTACATGAACATTTCCTTATTATCTTTCACTCTCTAAGAAAATCCATGGTTTTTATAACACTAAAAACTCAAATCAGTGGGAGGTACTCCTCAATTACTTTTAAATAAAACTAGATAGACATTAGTTTATGTTTTGATCATCTCCTTGTACTAGCTCAACTTTGATGTACTATTCTATAGTATGTGCCTCTCAGAGTTAGATTTTTGGAGTTAGAGGTATGTAGTTAATCTTCCCCATAATTTCTTCCAATTTTACCAACTCATTGGTACCTTCTTCTTTAAATGCCAAAGGGTGATAAAGTGGTTTTGCTTATTGTTTTTTAAAGATGGGATATTAACTTGAAATTTCATATTGAATATATTTATTCTAGAATGAATTTAGATATTACTATTTTTTCACTTGTGTATCAGCTAGCGAGCCTGCTAATGGGATATCTTTTAAAAATGGCAGAGTGAGGTCTGATAGTATGTGTTCAAATAATTCCTTCTCAGACTCACCAATTTATTCAAATTAAAAAATGAATGGGGTTAATTCTTCCACACCCTTATCTTATTTTTTTACACTAGCAACACTTCATTGTGTTCTTGGAAGATGGAAATTGAATTTATCAAATGTGTTTTCAGTTCCTACATATCATTTCAAATTTCATCCAACTTAGTACTTATTTTATCAAATATTTATTCTTCATGAGACATATACTAATTATTCCATGAGTAATATGGTTCTCTTTGAAAACTCATCATGGGCATATATTTTCAAATTTTTATGAAAACAAATGAAAAATAATTACAAAATGTAAAATAAATAGTAAGTGATGAACTTGGATCCCTAGTAACGTTGTCAAATTTTGTCACACTTATCATGAGGTGGTAAAAAATAACATTTATATTTTTCCTATTATAGCACAATGTATGACTGGGGGTTTATTGTGGGGTTTTATTGTATTGAATTCATTCATGAAATATAAATGAAATTAAGAAACAAATAAACTAGTGTTAGAAAAAAAGGGATCAATCCAAGTGTTTGATACTTTGGATCCTTAATTATTTATTCTTTATTATATAAATTATATTTAATATATCATCCCATAATTCATGAACTATTATCCTTTAGTTTTATTGTGAAACTTATAATTCTTAGGATATATCTTTGGTACAAAAAATCTCACCATAGTTATGAATAATTAACACACCTTAATAGAGAGTGTGACACTATCTATGACCCAATTCCATCATATGTAATTTCATCTCTCATAAAAACTAAACACCATAATATAAAGATATATTTACAAGAATGAAGGGAATGAATATTTGATAGGGAATATAATAAGGTATAGTATTATTCTATGGAGAGGTTGAAAATCACCACACTAACCCAAAACACTTACCCCACCACATTATAAATAGAGAATAAACATAAAAAATAAAATTACATGAGAAAGAGAAAACAAGAACTAATTTTTATTAAAATGTAAAAAAATAAAAACTAAATTAAATAGTATAAAATTATAAACTAATCACAAGGCCAAAAAAAATTTGTGAAACAACCATAATATATCCCCCTTGTAATGGAGGTAGTTTGTTATTTAAGTATGAAATAGGCTTTAGTGCATATAGGCATGAAAACCACACATGTGCACTTCAAGATGATTATTCTAGGAAGCATTGAGATTTTATTATTATTTAAACTTATCCTATGATATTCAATCTCCTCATATTATATTTCAAATGAATTATCATAGTCAAAAAATATATTTGAAATCATATTTATGGAAAAAGATCTTTAGACTGATGCCACACAGCTTCAATATGATCTCAATAGTCAAATTTCTTTTGAGTGATTTAATTTTCACATGAATTATATTTCTTGACACAACATAATTATCAAAAAAGAATAATACTTATATAAGTGGTTTGAGAATATCTTATATATCATCTAGGAATGGATTAAATTCTCCCTAGCAATAAATCCATAATTGTCTTGTATTAGTGTATTCCTGGTAATATATTATGTATTAGAAATAGAAATCATTATTTATTACTTTGTCTATGAATTCTTATTATTCTCAAAAAATATAAATTATTATGTAGACTCCAAAAAAATTATGTATTAAAAATATATTATGTATCCCAAGGGTTCCCAATTCCTCACCTATATCAATAATTTAAAAACCCTTATGTATTATTGAGATAAAGAGAAATCTTAAATATTGGGAATTTTTCTTATGTGTAAAACAAAGAATCTTCACATATCCTCTAAATAACTCTTATGCAGGGGTTGGACCATGCGTAAAGTTTGCTCATTTTTTATTTTAATAAAGTAGAAAAAACTCTTATGTATCCCCTGTTCACTCTCATTGGTACATTTCTAAATTATTTGACATTATTTTGGAATATATTATATATCATAAAGTAGTATAGTATTTAAGGTTTGACCTATACATATGGTTTTTCACTTAAACTAATCCTTTTTTGATTCTTCTTCAATATTCTGAAAGTTAATCCTTATTATTTTGGAAATTTCCAAATCTCCCTCTTCTGCTAATTCCAAAAAATTCTTACTTATAAAGTCCTTTTCCAAATTCAGATAACATTAAAAAAAATAATCCACCTTTTATACTATTCCTTACATCTAGAACTCTCATATTTTGAGATATAAAACTTCTAAAACATGCTGCTTAAACATAAAAATACAAAAAAAAAATATCTGAAAATGGTAATTAAAATATGAATTATTAACACAATCATTTAAAACTAAGAATTTAGACTAGTTTCAAAATTATATTTAAAATATTACTATAAATTAAATATTATATAATAACCCTTTAATTATGAAATTTATGTGGATTAAATAATTTAATTATGAAGTGAAAATAATGAATTATTATGATTTTTCTATAGCACACCTGGCTTACCACTAACCCAAGTAGGGTACTATTGGGCCAAGTAATTTTAGAGTAGTATCAAAGTGGTTGAGTCGTATGGATTAATTTTTGAGTCACTGGTCTTATGGGGATTTGTTTAAGAATTTAGGGAAATGGTGGTAATGGGTTTTAGTTATATTTTTCAAATAGGGGAACCTAGTGTGAATTCAGTGGTTGATGTATTCATTCACCATGGGTCTGATAATGTGTTGATTAAATAAAAACATTGAGTCATATTTTATGGTGTGTAACCAAGATATTTAATGCATATTTTTTGATGCTCCTTTCGTCACAGAGTCTAACCACTGAAGAAAAGAAATTCCGTGAGCTCCAAATTGATTCATCCTTTGAAGAAACATCAAAAATTGACAAAGGGATGAACAAAGATAACATTGCCCATAGGTCGCACAAGTTCCCTCATGGTCGTGCAAGTATACTTGCGTGACGCCTAATGGTTGGGAAAGTGACTTGAGTGACCTATGTGATAACCGCCCGGGTCTTCTCCAGCCTATAAATAGACCCTGTGGGTCCCCCATTCGAGAGGAATTTTTTTCCAGAATTCAGATTTGAGCTCTTGGTGACCTAGTCTCTTCTCAAAGCTTCCGAAACACTTCTAAGGTAATTTCTTAACTAGAACAGAAGATCTAAATAGGGGGAGGAAGGCCTAAGTGTTGAAACTCATCAACACTTGCATGCCTGAGTGGCCAGCCCTTAAGGGAAATGGCTACACTTGCGTGCCTCCTAACTCCTTCAATAGAACTTGCATGCCACTCTTCTGGAAGAACCTCAAGATGATTCTAAAGGATTTAATCAAGAGTCTCTCAAGTATTACCCTGCTAGTTAACCGTCACGCAAGTACCCATGTTTCATGTAGATATACCTGCGTGACTAGGACTTGCGCGCCCACACAGTACCTGCGCACCTACCAGGACTTACACGCCCCTACCTTTTTGGGTTCCCTTCTTGTCCATTTCACCCCTCTTAAGCAATTCCACCTCTCCTACTCAAGATTCAGTCTTCAAGACACTCTTCAAATCCATTTATGGCATGATTTCTTGATTTTACTATCTTATTTGAAAGTAATTCTATGGAATATCTCTCAAAACCTAGTGATTTATACATCTTTATGTCACTAAAGATTGAGATTTCATTCATTCAACCTCATCTTTAAAATGAGAGAACTCATTAACCTGGGACTCCTTTTCAGGAGTAAGCCCCAGTCCCCTAATTTGGGCCTCCTTTTCAGGAATAATCCCCAGTCATAATCATGAATCTGGACCTCCTTTTCAGGAGTAAGCCCCAGTCATAATCATTAACCTGGGCCTCCTTTTCAGGAGTAATCCCCAGTCATAATTCTTAATATGGGCCTTATTTTCAGGAGTAAGACCCAGTCATAATCATTAACCTGGGCCTCCTTTTCAGGAGTAATCCCCAGTCCCCTAATTTGGGCATCCTCCTCAAGAGTAAGCCCCAAGTCCCTTAATATTTCAAGTCTCTTAACCTCGGCCTCCTTTTCAGGAGTAAGCCCCAGTCTTAATTTCTCTTAACCAGTCCTAATTTACCTTTGATTTGGGATTCCTTCTCAAGAGTAAAACTCAATCATAATTCCTCTCCTAATTTGGGCCTCCTTTTCAAGAGTAAACCCCAAATTAGAGTATTAAAATCTCCATGAAGCACATATACCATTATGGACCTTGTTCCTGGATTTCTTCCCTAAAGTAAATCCTAATCTTCATTTATCTGGGCAGTCATTCATACATAAGTCCCACATTAATTCTTATGATTGCATCTTTCATGGCACAATTGTCTGATTTTTTACCAATACCTCTTGTTTCTCACACCTAGCATGACTCACGTGATCTTAGAGTGTAAAAGTAATTATGACATCCTTCTTTGAGCCATAAATCATAAACATCGTACTCCCTTACTTGAACTACATGGGTTCTGATTCCTTTTTTCTAAACAAAGGATACGTAGGTAGACCATCTGTGGGTTCGATCCCAACTCTAAAATAATCCATGTCCTTCTGAATGACCATAAACTTCAAGTGCCCCACTGAGTGGCTTTAAAACCAGCATGGTAATCATAATGACCAAGAGACTTCTATATAAATGTGCCGAAGGATACCATTGACCAAGAATCTATAATAAATACAGATGATTCTCCATCAATGATGAACCTCGAATACATATAAAAGATTCTCTAAATTTTTTACATATTTAATCATTGATTGTCAGATCTAAAGGAAAGATCATTTTATACTTGGTAATGTAATATGGATTCACGAAGCTAACTTAAATCTATAAAGAGATTCCTGGAGTAGACAATAATTCCCCTAAAAAGGTGTGATGAGTTTGAACTCCCATCCTCTCGACCAATGAAAATTCCTAAGCCTCATCAGTCCACAAACTAATGAGTGCCTACCTTTGGAAAGTAGGTCCAAATGGATGTGGAATCATTGGATGTTTCCCGTTCTATGAATAAACCCATCAGAAACTGATTGGAATGTTTGAACCTTCAATTAAGGAGGTCATCCCCAAATTCTTAGGGAAACAAAAAATGGTGAACCCGAAGTGAATCCTTAACCATGTTAAAATGATGTATTACCTATTTGTTAGGCCCCTATTTAAAACTCAATAATAGGGCCAACAAAAACAATCATTGATATATGTGCTCATCAAAAAGATGTAGTTGCTGAATTTATCTTAATTATGTCTGTTATATCAAACAAGAACTCTTTTCCAAGATCTTCAGCATTTCCAGAATGGATGCTCTCATGTTCACACTTGTGAATACTACTGCTGCAAATGCCACTACTGCTACTCCTGCTGGATCGTCGTCCGCTCTAAGGATGACATCACCTACTCAGTGTCTTCAACGCTGGGTATCAAATGCGCTGGTTAAGGAGTACCATCAACACAGTAACATCCCAACTCTGGAGGCTGCCCGACAAGCCCTCCTAGTGAATAACTCACACCAGTCGTCTGAACAACGACGACCAGTGATCAAGAAGCAGGCAGTGCTAACCACCGTCTCCAATAGTTTCAGGTCGTTATCCCCGGAACGCAATCACCATTCACTCCCTTATTTTGAGGAGGTGAATGAGCAGGTCCCTCAGGGACTTAATTCAAAGAAGCAGGAGTCCTTCCTGAGGGCTCCTATCAACAATCACCACCAGAATCGTGTGACTGTACACCCTTGTTTCCCTCGGAATTTGGGGATGACCTCCTTAATTGAAGGTTCAAACATTCCAATCAGTTTCTAACGGGTTTATTTGTAGAATCAGAAACATCCAATGATTCCACATCCATTTGGACCTACTTTCCAAAGGTAGGTGCTCATTCGTTTGTGGACTGATGAGGCTTAGGAATTTGCATTAGTCAAGAGGATGGGAGGTCGGACTCATCACACCTTTTTGAGGGGAATTATTGTTTACTCCGGGACTCTCTTTATATATTTAAGTTATTTTCGTGAATCCTTATTACATTACCAAGTATAAAATGAGCTTTCCTTTAGATCTGACAATCAATGATTAAATATGTAGGAAATTTAGAGAATCTTTTATATGTATTCGAGGTTATTCATTGATAGAGAATCATCTGTATTTATTAGAGATTATTGGTCAATGGTATCCTTCAGCACATTTATATAGAAGTCTCTTGGTCATTATGATGACCATGCTGGTTTTAAAGCCACTCAGTGGGGAACTTGAAGTTTATTGTCATTCAGAAGGACATGGATTATTTCAGAGTTGGGATCGAACCCACAGATGGGCTACCTACATATCCTTTGTTTAGAAAAAAGGAATCATAACCCACATAGTTTGAGTAAGGGAGTATGATGTTTATGATTTATGGCTCAAAGAAGGATGTCATAATTAATTTTACTCTCTAAGATCACGTGAGTCATGCTCGGTGTGAGAAAAAAGAGGTATTGGTAAAAAAATCAGAAAAATTATGCCATGAAAGATGAAATCATAAGAAATAATGTGGAACTTATATATGAATGACTACCCAGATAAATGAAGATTAGGATTTACTCTAGGGAAGAAATCCAGGAACAAGGTCCATAAAGTTATATGTGCTTTATGGAGATTTTAATACTCTAATTTGGGGTTTACTCCTGAAAAGGAGTCCCAAATTAGGAGAGGACTTATGATTTGGTTTTACTCCTGATAAGGAATCCCAAATCAAAGGTAAATTAGGACTGGTTAAGAGAAATTAAGACTGGAGATTAATCCTTAAAAGGAGGACCAGGTTAAGAGACGTGAAAAATTAAGGGACTTGGGGCTTACTCCTGAGGAGGATGCCCAAATTAGGGGACTGGGGCTTACTCTTGAAAAGGAGGCCTAGGTTAATGATTATGACTGGGGATTACTCCTGAAAAAGAGGCCCATATTATGAATTATGACTGGTGCATACTCCTGAAAAGGAGGCCCAGGTTAATGATTATGACTGGGGCTTACTCCTGAAAAGGAGGCCTAGATTAATGATTATAACTGGGGATTATTCCCGAAAAGGAGGCCCAAATTAGGGGACTGGGGCTTACTCCTAAAAAGAAGGCCCAGGTTAATGAGTTCTCTCATTTTAAAGGATGAGGTTGAATGAATGAAATCTCAATATTTAGTGACATAAAGATGTGTAAATCACTAGGTTTTGAGATATATTCCACAAAATTCCTTTCAGATAAGGAAGTCAAATCAAGAAATCATGCCATAAATGGCTTTGAAGAGTGTCTTGAAGACTGGATCTTGAATAGGAGAGGTTGAATGGCTTAAGAGGGGTGAAATTGGCAAGAAGGGAACCCAAAAAGGTAGGGGCGCGCAAGTCCTGGTAGGCGCACAGGTACTGCGTGGGCGCGCAAGTCCTGGTCGCGCAGGTATATCTACGCGACACATGGGTACTTGCCCGACGGTTAACCATCAGGGTAATACTTGAGCGACTCTTGATTAAATCCTTTAGAATCATCTTGAGGGTCTTCCAGAAGAGTGGCGCGCAAGTTCTATTGAAGGAGTTAGGAGGCGCGCAAGTGTGGCCATTTCCCTTAAGGGCTGGCCACTCAGGCGCGCAAGTGTTGATGACTTTAAACACTTATGCCTTCCTCCCCCTCTTTAGATCTTCTGTTCTAGGTAAGAAATTACCTTTGAAGTGTTTCAGAAGCATTGAGAAGAGACTAGGGTGCCGAGAGCTCAAATATGAATTTTGGAAAAACATTCTTCTCGAATGGGGGGCCCGCAGGGTCTATTTATAGGCTGGAGAAGACCCGGGCGGTTATCACTTAGGTCGCACAAGTCACTTGCGCGACCATTAGGCAGCGCGCAAGTATACTTGTGCGACCATGAGGGAACTTGCGCGACCTATGGGAAATGTTCTCTTCGTTCATCCCTTTGTCAATTTTTGATGTTTCTTCAAAGGATGAATCAATTTGGAGCTCATGGTATTTCTTTTCTTTAGTGGTTAGACTCTGTGACGAAAGGAGCGTCAACAAAAGTCCCCCCTCAGAGTTGGATCCAAAACGAAATGAGGATTTTACTCTGAGGAAAAGAAGAAAACCAAAGGAAAGGCGGCACACAAGTATTTCAGTGCACAAAACTTGGTGCGTAGGTGGGAGTCGCGCAGGACTGGAGCATGCTGGATGTAGGCGCGCAGGTGTACGGCCTGTAGTCGTGCAGGGTACAGCGCACAGGTGGAATCCGGTCAAGAGTGAGCATATTCTCATCTATGCCATCTCTGAAGAATCCCACCAACCTATCTTGGTGTAAAACAACGAGCGAACACACACACCTACCTGTTTTATTTCTACTATCTAGCAGAACCATCTGGCAACATCATGACAATGCCGCCAGACAATTCTAGTGGAGTACTATTGGTAGGAACATACACCTGTTTATACATCATCAACTAGTCAGCAGGCTCGTCTGACTACATATGATGGAGCTCGTCAACCACGTTCGGAGAAGTGCAATCAGCAGGCAGATACACCTGCTAGTATTAATCAAGCCTACCAATAGTCTCGCTTGGTAGCACACAGAGAAGTCAGTTGGAAAGATCCGGCGATAAATAGAAGACAGACTCAACTCTCTACCCCCACACATGAGTACTATCAGGATTCACTGACAAGAAAAAGAGGATAGGAACTGGCACATACACCTACTCCAAGCACAGAATGGACATATATCCTCGTTTCGGCAGCTGAAGTCACCAAGCATATTCTATCAATGGTGAAAGAGCAGAAGCAAATCCCTACTCATATTCTGGATGCCTTCTAGGATATTATAATAGCTTCAGCAACATCTTAGGGAAAGACACATAAATTTATCCCTACCAGTGGAGTGACACATCAATAATTCACTCCGGAATAGACACACACATATGTTCCAGTCCAAGAGGGTTGGGGGGCATACTCCCCCATATCATACGGATAACCAAGTCAGACACATACACCAGATTTGAGTGGAGATCGTCAGCCTAACCTGACCATATTTCCTGATCAGGCACATAGACCTGATCAGAGCATCAACTTTCATCAACAAGTGGTTTCCATAGCGAGTAATAAGGAGTCTAAGAAAAAGACCTGCCCAACACAGTCAGGAGATCAAGAGCCAATCTTTATCAAGGCCTTGCTCGATGCTGGAGTTCTTAAAGCCCTTAGACAGTTATCTATTTGAAATCAAGTATCTAATCCCCCATTTCCCAATAGTGGGAACATTAATTCCGAAGGTCTTCAACTGACACTTCCTCATGAAGGCTTGCTTCATGAAAATCCGGTCAATCTCGAAGTTTCATCTTCAGATGAGAGTCACAGGAACTCTCTGTGTTGTCAGAAGAACAAGGAGTAAGAGATCTCATCTTTTGTTGTAACCCACCATGGTGGTCCTCCCCATGATGATGAATTTCACTACGAAAGTCCTCTCCGCAGTAGTGATGCACATTGCCCGGAAAATACTTCAGTGGACGACGTAGTGCTAAGAAAGCCCTCTTATCTTGAGGCACTTGCAAATGAGAAACCAGTCATGTATGATGCTTCATCGCTAGCAGGTGAAATAATTTCTCAATTAGAAGATAGCTAAGGGTGTAGGTCATTCTCTGAACCACCCCTAAGTCATGCATCTTCTAGTTTGATCAATGATTTCTCTACCAATCTTGTTGAATACGATGAAGCAACAAGGAAACACTAACTATGGTCAAATCAGGTAGAAGAATTTTCATTTAATGATAAAGAGGAAATGTTGAACATGAGAAAACAACTGGAAAGAGGTGAAGTACCAATCATGTTTTGGCCTCTGGCTGACTCTCAGTATGACATTCCAAAGATGTTGACAGAAGATGGAATTCATGATACTCGTCTCAACATATAGAAAAATATTTTTCAGTTGAAGAAGAAAGTATTATCTTATGATGAATATGAAAACCATATTAAGATAATATAAGGGTTACAACGTCAGATTGATTTGGAATCTCTATCAGTCTCTCGATATTCAAAGGCTAAAAAGTAGTAGAGAGCCCTTCAACGTTCATGCCTTGGCGCACTAAGAAGATTGCATCAGTTAATTTCCAATGCCCCATCTCGTATTCATGTCAGAGGATGGGGTGTTCATGGAGCACTACATTTCACTGCGCTCTCCAGTCAGTAAAGCCCATCGAAAATGGTCTCATGCAATGTTATTGCCCATGGCCGGCCAAAGTCAATGGGATTTGTTTGTAATCAAAATCTTTCCCAAGAATAGGCTTCAACTAGTTTCTCTCAAAATCAAGCATACAGAGAACAAGTTGTTGAATTACTCCTGCATCAACCAACAAGAATATTGAACATGCCTCTCGTATGGAGCAAGCACATCATCAAGTTACAGAAGTTTTGGAAATCATCCAATGGTCTTTTGAACCAGGTGATAAAAGTGGATACAGGTTAATGCATCCAGCTAATTTCTAGACTAAGGTTCGCAAGATCAGGAGATATTTTAAGAAAGTCTCAGACATAGAATGTCAAGAGCCATCCCGGCTTGCCAGACTAGAGATTATTTTAAACCAACCCGCGGAATCAACAAATAGAATTCGAGGAGTTGAGCGGGAAGAGCAGGAACAACCCCAGTCCACTGGACTGGGGATGTTTTCAAATCATCAATTCCCTCATCAGAGAAAGTCAGTCTTTTCTCGATTTGGGAATAAGCCTCAAGAGGAATGAAGATCCAAATTATCAGGAGATTCCCTCCAAATTACGGTTCGTCAAGAAGTTCCTGAGGGATCAAATCAACAAAAGGCAATGTCTCATCAAAGACATGGAAGAAGACAATATCACAGAAATGCTGATAGAAGGGATGTGATGCGTTATGCATAAATCAATGTTATCAATTCCATTGTTACTGATCCACCAGATGAGGCTCACTCAGGGGACTCAGATGAAGAGGTTCCTGCTCAAGAAGATGTACGCACCGACTCAAATGAAGAAGGTGTGCATACATGAAATCAAAGGATTACTCAGAACCTAGTTAATTCTTCGATTAACCCACTTCCCCATCTCCGAAATGGATCCAACAAAGGGAGGGGAAAGAATCAGGTTACATATCCTTCCTCCGGAGTATGCCAATCGCTCTCACTAGAGAAAAGGTTTGCACAACAGGAGGAAGAAATGAAGGAATTAAGGAGGTTGAATGAAGAACTACTTCAGAGTAGTCTTCTTCTTAAGCGTTCTGGAGTCAGTCATCCAAGGGAATTTATTTCATCTACTGAGATGGATCAAGAATATCCTCCTCTATCAGTACACCCTCACAGGTATAATCCTACGGGTCAAGTGCAACAACAGTTGGCAGTGATACCATCAGTTGCAACACCAACTACCACATCTGTCAAAGCTCCAGTCATTGCACCTACCCAAGTCCAAGTTCAACCAGATGTTTCTAAAAATTTTATAACTACCATTGATTCATTAACATCTCAGTTAGAAACTATGGAAGGGAAATATGCACAGATTCAACCAGAAAATAAAGTTTACCCTAAATGGGTAGATTCAATCTCTCCTCCATCCAGTTTTGGAAACCATGTATTTCCCTATTTTCAATGGTTCAGGCGACCCTAAACAACATTTGACGCATTACGTGTCTTTTTGTGATCCTATTATGGGAACTCCGGAGCAGAAAGAAGCAGTAAAACTCAGATGATTCGTACAGACCTTGCAAGGAACAGCCTTTGTCTGGTATACAAGCTTACAGTCCCAGTCAATTACTGGATGGGAGGATCTTCACCAAAAATTCCTTCTTCAGTTCAGCTAAACTTTTCCAAAGATGACAGTTTTCGATCATACAAACTGTAAGCAAAGGGATAATGAAAGAGTCTTTGATTTCATTGCTCGCTGGAAGGGATTAACATATTCCCTGAGCTTAGCACTCCCTTAAGACGAACTATTGCCAATATGTGTGGAAAATCTGCATGAAGAATTACGCACGCCATTGATCCCTGTGAAATACATAGGAGGGTTTCGAGACCTTACTTCAATCGCTCAGTAGATTGAAGATTCCCTTATACAGTCTAAGGTTAAATCTCGTGTAATTCCATCAGCTCCAGGAAGGAGAACGGGTAAAGTAGATACTTCTACAATTATGCTTAAACAAACACCTGTACCTGTTTCTACTTCAAAAACTTCATCTTCTCAAAGGGCTCCACCTCCTGAGCACCAACAACAAAGGATGTTTCATCCCGATGATCAAAGAGATCAAATATGAAAACAATTTGAGGATCTGAAGAGAAAAACATACTCTTTTCGAAATGAACAAGTTCCTGGTTACTTCATTTCGGCTATGGAAAATAATCTGGTTCAATTGCCAAGGCCCAAAAGGCCAAACAAAGAAGGAGATGAAGACCGTATCAATTATTTCCCCTTTCATCAAATGTTGGGTCATCCCATATAGGAGTGTTTTGTCTTCAAAGACCTCATGCAAAAGATGGTCGACTTGGGAAAAGTCAAACTGAAAGGTTCATCAGCTCAGGTAGCATGTGTTACTGCTACAGTTCTATAGGAGGAAGGCGAATAGCAAGAAGTCAAAAGAAAAAATGCACACTAGTATGATGATTGGATGGTCAGAAAGGCAATCAACCGAAATCATGCTATTTTGCAAACACAATTAAAGAAACCGATTGTGTCTTTTAGCCATGAATGTTGCGGAAAAACCCTCATCATCAGAGGGAAAGTCCTCAAAGAAACGACATGATTCAAAGAAAGAAAAAGAATCAGAAGAAGATGATTATGTGTCAAAGATTAAGTTGTCTTTGACTCTAGAAGACTTCATGCCATCTACTTCAAAGCCACGGGCACCGCCCCCACCAAACAGCACAGCCTAAATAGGCTAATCAGGCAGAGTCTTCATCAGACAAAGAGTTAATCTTCGGTTCTGTTAATATGATTCAATTAACAGATCCATATGCCAGTCGCAGTTTCGATTTCGATGAGCCTGAATTCCTTATATCAAACAAGGGAATCAGAGGAAGTTCCAGAGGCTCAGGATACAGGGGAAGATGTGGATCTTTCAAAAGCCACTACTCCAATTCTAACCCTGCTAGAACTATGTACGCAGCAGAAACTCGTGGTAGAGCCCTTCAGTGAGCTCAGAAAGAACAGGAAAGTTCTTCTACCAATAGAAAATTCAGTCCTTTAACAGTTATTTTAGAAGACTAGTTGAAGGTTCCATCTTCTTCCTCTCAGCAAGTAAATGGATATAATCGGTCTAATCTTCCAAAACCAAGGATATTGCCAACTCCTATCCTAATACAAGATGCATCAACTTCAAAAACATATGCTTCCAAGGTACCTGATAAACCACATATTCCTTTTGGGAAACACAGACCTCTGGATCAAAAGTATGATGTATTGAAACACTTGGCCCATGTACCAGCCAAGTTATCAATTCTGGATGCTCTGAATCTATCAAAAGATCTTCGGGAAGCACTCATTGAGGCTTTTTCAAGTCCTCAGGAGTTTGAAACTGAAATTGCTGCAGCTGAAGTCTATCACATAGAGAATAATCCTGCAGAATTCCATGCAATAATATCTTTTACTGATGAAGATGAAGATGATGTTTTGCATGGGAATATTAGACCTTTGTACTTATCTGGAAAGGTCAATGGTGTAGACATCCGAATAGCTTTCATTGACAATGGTTCATGAGTCAACCACATGACCATTTGTACACTTCGTCGATTGGGCCTCAAAGAATCTGATTTATCTTCTTCTACCATGATGTTACAAGGATATGATAAAAATAAACAAGAACCACTGGGTGAAGTTATACTCAGAACTCAGTTTGGAGATCTTGTATCCAATTTGGATTTCATGGTTATTGATCAAGACTCAGCTTTCAACATGTTGTTTGGAAGACCCTGGTTACATCAACATGCAGATATCCCTTCATCATACCATCAATGTCTCAAATATTGTTTCGATGGTCAAGTTGGGACATTGTATGGTGATAAGGCCTTGTTCAAGACATGTTATTCTCAATACATTGAGGCAGAATTCTATCACATGAAAGAAAGGGATAAATCTACAACAAAGGAGATTACCAAAGTTAATGCTCCATATGGTTTGGAAAAGATTCCAGTAAATCCATTTACACATGTGAGTATATATTATGTGTTTCCTATCAGTCAAATTGACAAGATAGACCCAAATCAAAATACTCTTATGGAAAGATCTATAATGCCAATTACGGAAATCAAGCCAGACAACATGGGAGAAATTGGTAACCCACCAAGCAGTGATGAAAGCACAAATGGTGACATATTCATTTCATCTGCTGAAATCCAAAAAGTCCATACTTCGCCAATTAGGCCAAAATAAGTTATAGAAACATCGGAGGTGAACAATGATGTCGATTTTCAATCCATCATCTCCTCTTTATTACCCAAATAAGACCCTTCATCATCAACCAGGTCGGAAATGGAAGCTTCTTCTTCAAGATGTGCAAATTTTGACATCTCTTCTAATCATGAAAATTCTACTTTACCATCTACTATGCAAGTAGAAACGGAAGAAAGAACACATGATGAAGAAGAAGAGGAAGATCTCAGAGATGCTCCTCCAGCTTTTAAAGAGGGTATCTCTACCAATGTGGATGAACTTAGAGAAATAAATCTGGGTACAAAAGAAGATCCATGCCCCACTTTAATCAGTGCGGCCATGACTCTTGAAGAGAAAGAGATGTATATTTCTTTTCTAAAGAATAATAGAGATATATTTGCTTGGAACTATACAGAAATTCCTGAGCTAGATCCTGATGTTGCTACTCATCATTTGGGTTTACCAAAAGAACATCGAGGATTTAAAAAAGCCGTGAGAAGAACACACCCAACTTATGCTTCTAAAATTGAAGCTGAAGTGGATAAACTTATCAAAGCTAACTTCGTCAGAGAAGTTCATTATCCCAAGTGGTTGGCTAATATTGTCCCTGTAAAGAAAAAGAACGGACAAATTAGAGTTTGCAACGATTTCAGAGATCTTAATCGACATTTTCCTAAGGATGATTTCACAGTTCTGATTACAGAACTTTTAATTGATGCAACAGCTAGCTAGGAAGCAATTTCCTTCATGGATGGATATTCCAGATATAATCAGATTCGAATGGACCTAGAAGACGAGGAATCTATAGCCTTCAGAGCCCCTCAGGGTGTGTTTTGGTACCGGGTAATGCCCTTTGGCTTCAATAATGTAGGTGCAACATATCAGCGTGCCATGCATCGTATCTTAAAACCCTTATTAGGGAAGTTTGTTGAATGCTATGTAGATGATTTTTTGGTTAAATCCAAACAACGTTCTAATCACTTGGATGATTTGGAAGTCATATTCCACAAGCTTCGGCAACATAATTTGAAGATAAACCCCTTAAAATGTGCTTTTGGGGTAACCTTAGGAAAATTTCTCAGCTTTTTTGTACACCATTATGGTATTTAAGTCGATCCTAAGAAAACCAAGTCAATCCTTGGTATGTCACCTCCTCGAAATTTGAATGAATTAAGAGTACTTCAAGGACACTTAACCTATATTCGGTGTTTCATCGCCAATTTGGCAGGAAAAAGATTACCCTTTACCAAATTGATGAAGAAGGGAGTCACTTACCAGTGGACTAAAGAATGTCAAGAAGCATTCAATATTCTCAAGAAATACCTCTTGAGTCCACCGGTACTCATGCCACCTATTGAAGGAAGACCACTTATCCTCTACTTGACAGCTTTAGAGCGATCATTGGGTGCCTTTCTTGCTCAAAAGAATGATGTTGTGAATGAAAACAGCCTCTACTATCTTAGTCGAACTATGCTTGAAGCATAAAAACGGTATTCAAGTATTGAGAAGTGATACATGGCATTAATCGTTGCAGTTTAGAAATTGAGACACTACCTACAACATCACGAGGTCCAATTGGTATCTCGCAATAACCCGCTCAAATTCATCCTTAGTCATCCAATGCTTACAAGATGTCTGGCAAGGTGGGCAGTTATTTTGCAGCAATTCGACATTCAGTATGTGTCTCAAAATTCAATAAAGGGCCAAGCTCTGGCTGATTTCCTGGCAGAACACCCTTCAGTGGAAGACACTTCTTCAGATATTGAACTCCCTGATGAGGAAGTCTTCTCTATTCAAGAAAGTCCTCAGGCATGGGAAATGTATTTTGATGGTGCTTCCAGAAGTCCAACAGGGAGGAAAATGGAAAATCCTAAATTCAACAAAGTTGGATTAGAAATTATGCTCATTTATCCAGAAAAGGCAGTGTTACCTTGTTCGTTCTTATTGTGGGAAGGTGGTACCAATAATGAAGCAGAATACCAAGCTCTCATCGCAGACTTGGAATTAGCACTTCAAGAACAAGTGAATCACTTAAAGGTGAAAGGTGATTCAAACTTGGTAATGAAATAAGTACATGGGTATTATACCATTAGAAAAGAATAACTAATCCCTTTTTATGATTACGACATAGAGTTAATTGCGGAATTCCCTTCGAAACTGACATTTTCTTATGTCCCAAGATCACAAAATCCTCAAGCTGATGCACTGGCTAATATAGCCACAGCTCTGCCAGATCCAAATCGGGATGGGACAACCATCAGTATTTCCCACCTTTGTGCAATTTCACCTTATGTTCGAATCAGAACAGAGGAAATTAATGAAATTAGTCCCATTCCTGAACCGTATGGTCATACTACAGTATGGATGTTACCTATCAGGGAATATCTTCAAAATCGAACACTTCCACCTGATAGAGATGAGAAAGAAAAAATCTGGAGACATGTGGTCAATTTTACTCTTTATGATAGCCTAGATCACCTAGAGAAAATTCTCTACAAATGTGGTTTTGATGGAGTTCTCTTCAGATGCATTGATGGTGAAGAGACAATGGCTATTATGAAAGAAGTGCATGCAGAAGTTTGTGGTGCCCACTTGTCTGGACATAGACTATCTGATCAAATTCGAAGGCTTGGATACTTTTGGCCTTTAATGATACAAGATTGTGTTGATTTCACAAAGAAAGGTCATTCATTCCATGTACATGCCAAATTAATTCATCAACCTCCAGAGTTGCTTCATACAGCTAAATACTCATGGCCAATTGCCACATGGGGAATGGATGTGGTGGGACCTTACCCTTTGGTTATGGCCAAGCAGTTTAAGTACATTCTTACTACTACTGACTTCTTTTACAAATGGGAAGAGGCAATACCTCTCAAGGAAGATAGTTCTAAATGTGTTGTTAGCTTCATCAAGTCTAACATCATTACCAGATTTGGTGTCCCTCATACCATATTGACAGACAATGGCACCAACTTCTGTTCATCCGAGGTGAAGAAGTTTTATCAGGAATACAACATCAAATCCAACCATTCATCTCAGTATCATGCAGCGGCCAATGGCCAGATAGAATCCTTCAACAAGACTCTGTAAAATATACTTCAAAAGATGGTGGATAAAGATAAGAAGTCATGTCCTGATAAACTCTTTCATGCTTTATGGGCTTATCAGACTACCACCCGCACTGCAACTCGGTCAACTCCATATTCACTGGTATATGGAACAGAAGTAGTCTTGCCAATTGAAGTTCAACTACCCTCGCTCAGAGTTGCCATTTTGGATCAATCATCTACAGATGAACAATCTCAAAAGCGATTGAATGAATTGTAATGATTAGATGAGAAAATATTGTGCACTTTTCACCACTTGGAAGTCTATCAGAATCGAATAGCATGAGCTTTTAACAAAAGAGTTCGTCTTCGTTCATTCACTCAGCGAGAATTGGTATTAGTTCTCAAAACTCTAATGATACCAGGAAGGAAACCTCCCAATCTTGACCCAAAATGGGAAGGACCTTACTCAATACATAGGTTCTACTCCAATGGAGCTTATTCATTAATCTCAATGGATGGAGAACTCATCACTACTCTAACCAATGCTAGATTTTTGAAGACGTATTTTGCATAAACACAAAATACATCATCAGTGGTCCATGCATATGACCTTAAACTATTCTCACTTCCATCCAAAAAGATGTTAAACTTCATCATCAACGGTCCATGCATATGAACTTAATCTATTCACACTTCCGTCCAGCAAGACGTTAAACTTCATCATCAATGGTCCATATATATGACCTTAAACTATTTATACATTCATCCCACAAGATGTTAAACTATAAAAAAGTTCCCTAATGGTCCGGTATGACCTTAAACTGCACCACCGTCTAGAAAGACGTTAAACTGCATCATCAACGGTCCATGAATATGAACCTAAACTATTCGCACTTTCATCCAACATGACGCTAAACTGTATCATCCCTTTCCCATCCAACATGATGTTAAACTGTGGGATAAAAATCCCCAATACGTCCAACATGACGTTAAATGGTGTACTCTTTTGTCCTCACTGCATGACATTAAACTTCATAGTCCCCCTTTCGTCCAACATGACGTTAAACTATATTGTCCCCATCGTCCTAAATACATGATGCTAAACTGTACAGAAAGTCCATGATACGTCCTATATGACATTAAGTTATACATTATCCCTACTGCATGACACTAAACTGTGCAGCACCAAGAGTCCTAACTGTAAGACTTTAAACTACATAGTCCCTTTATATATCCTACATGACATTAAACTATGCATTGTTAAGGTTGTTGTTACCTCTTGTTTCTCACACCGAGTATGACTCATGTGATCTTAGAGAAAACCTCAACCATAACACTATCTCTGGGCTACTAACCATGTGTAAGTCCCAACAAATTCATTTTTCAGTTCGTTGTCCCCAAGAACAACTTGATCATTTATTCATTCTTTAATTGAACTACGCAGACTTTGATCCTTGCCTTCCAGGCTGGGTACATAGGCAACCTCCCAAGGTTCAAGCCCAAAACAAATATCTTCACATCTATTCACCTCCATCTCATACGATGTTGATTCGTGAAACCACTCCTAGAATCAATATCTTTACATTTGATTCACTTTCGTCCTTTCTATACGACGTTAAACTATACAACACTTTTGTCCAGTATGACAATAAACTACAATATTCTTTGATACCCTCACCTGAGATGGAACCATTATTTACATTGATTTATTAATCATCTTTCATTTCAAAGACTACATACACACATGGAAATGCCCAAACCTTTTATCTTAGGTTAAGCCATCATTGCACTAAATTCCCCTTTAAACCTTATCGTGTACGAACAAAATTTGTACAGAGGGTAGTTCTAGAACTACGTGAGCTTTATTCCCATCCTTATAGGATACGTAGGAACGTTCGAGTGTCCCTTGAATCCAGCCCCATGTCTTTTGGGCCTAACCCCAAATTCCACTTTCAGTCCCTTGGCTGAAAAGTCCCCATGAAAACACACACTGTGTATTTCTTATAATGGTCCAAGCTCTATGACCATAAACTAAGATCTCTAATCCTTTTGTCCCACATGAAGTTAAACTGTAGTTTAAGAACTATGTATGGATTTATTCCCATCCTTATGAGATACGTAGTGAAGTCCAACATTTTAATTCAGGACCCAACCACAACATGATTATGGTTAGAATTTATTTGTGTATCTTTGTATACATTGGAAAATACCCATATTTATGTGTCATAATCCTAACCTTAAATATTTTTAGATCTTAATATCCCTTTTCTTGACTTTTAGTCACAAAAATGTCAAATTTCTGAGAGTTATTTTACCTGACTAGGCAGCACGTTCCCTTAGGCGGCCTTGCATAAACAGTCTACATAACAGACTTGTCAGCCGAAAGATGCTATTTATTTGACTATGAATCCAATGACCTTAGGTGGCCCTACATAATTCAACCCCCTAACAGGTTTGTTAAATAATGGTAACTTCATTCTTGGGAAGAAAGCCTCTTTTTTGCTTATTGGTCTTAAATGACAGTATGTAGGGATCAGAAAAAAATAGCCATCCTTAACATATTTGTCCCATATCCTTTTTTATGATCTGAAAGTATTCAAGTCTATCGTTTATATTCTCCTTCCCTATGTTTGAGTCATACTTTCATAGGAGTGATATCCATCCAGTTCTTCGATAATCTTGTTTGGAAATATCTTCTCCATATTCAAGTACCTCTTTCCATACAACAAACTCTATACTTTGGAAAATTTGAATCTCCATAAACTTTCACTGGCTCTTAGCAGTAGAAAGGTAAATTTATGAGAGTTCTTTTTCCTAACTTTGCAGCACATACCCTTAGGCGGCCTTTCATAAACAGTCCACATAAAAGACTTTTAAGCCGAAAGATTCTATTTATTTGACTATGCAGTCAATTCCCTTAGGTGGCCCTGCATAATTCAACCCCATAATGGGTTTGTTAAATAATAGTAACTTCATTATTGGAAACTACTTCTTCTGATGCCTTTTTAGCTCTTCTTCATATCATTCCTCAGATTCAAATATTCTTAAGACATAGTTTACATTTTTTTCCTCATACTTGAGCATGGTAATATGTTTTCAGATAAATTGTCAAATAATTGAGTCAATTCTATTTCATTCGATCAAAGCTATTTCGAACATAAACATTAGCCTCTTTATGTCTGACGTGCATATCTTTAAACTTCCCACAAAAGACAAGGGAACTTTGAATAAAATTCAAGTTCTAGCTCACTAAACATACATTTTGTATGATTTAGGTAATATTGAGCAATTAAAGGATTCAAAGTTTGTAGGGTTATTTATAATAATCCTAGTAAAAAATCAAACTATGCTTACTAGGCCCATTGGCTTTGGTAAAATTTAAAGCATGTAGAAAAAGAATGCAAGTACAAATGATTGAAGATGAAAGTGTTTTTCATTGATACACAGGAGATAGAAGGACATCCACAGACTGGAGTCTCTTCCCTTTTTCAGGAATTACAAAAGGATTTCAACATAGCTCTTCATATGATTTACGACATACCGAGCTTCATCAGCAACCACCTGGAATTCATTCATTCAATTGGATATAATAAGAGATGTAGTGGTACCAGATATTCTTGAAACAATTGTAAAAGGATGTTCTTGAGTGCGGTTTGAGAAAATTTTCTGCTCATCAAATATTGACTCTGTTTCTGTCCAAGAGACTTGGAAGATGGATACATGGATTTGAGAATGGAGCATTGGAAGTAAAGATCCATTTGGATAGAGTACTCTTTTCAGATATTTCTCTAATTCCATGTTTGTCTTCTCTCCACTAACCGGTAGCGGAAAACATTTCAGCCCATGGGTTTTCCATTTTCATATCTGTAAGGAAATGGCATGGAAGGAAAATTTGAAAGTTCACACCATTGTTGTTGCTCTTAATGAACTGCATAACCGAAATAAAGGAGTAGTAGTGCAGCTGCATTTCAGGTATATAGTTCTTTGCATCTGGAACATTGAATCATTGCAGATGACCATGACCATACAGAGACAGGTAGATTCTATGTGGGAAATTAAGATGATATTTCTTCAATTACTTAGCCAAATCTAGGAGAGTGTTGTCACAGGTATCATAGAAATCATGGCAATCAATGTTCATCATGTCATCAATCCACTTGCTATCAGCCATTCCGATTCTTTTGAGAGCCATTGAATCTGCAAAGAAGTTGAATAAACTAACTCTTAAATGGGTTTATTTTTAAAAAAAATTGTGAATGAATTCAGAAAATGGCTAAGGCATTAAGGCGTGCAAGTCTAAAAATTGGCGCACAAGTATGGATGTGTTGCGCAAGTATTTGGCGCCCAAGTATCACCACGCAGGTCCAGATACCTTGACAGTAGCACGACATTAAGGAAATAGTGGGAAACATAGCAACTTGCGCGACAAATGCAACTTGCACGGCGAGAGCTCGAAAGTTTCAAATCCATATGCTTTGTACGGAATGAATCCCCCTATTTATAGAGGCAGCCAGAGCCCTGTGCACTGTACCCTACGCGACTACAGGTCGTACACCTGCGCGCCTACATCCAGCGCGCTCCAGCCCTGTGTGACTCCCACCTGAGCGCCAAGTGTTGCGCACTGAAATACTTACACGCCGCCTTTCCTTTTGTTTTCTTCTTTTCCTCAGAGTAAAATACTCATTTATTTTTGGATCCAACTCTGAGGGGTAACTTTTGTTGATTCTCCTTTCATCATAGAGTCTAACCACTGAAGAAAAGAAATACCATGAGCTCCAAATTGATTCATCCTTTGAAGAAACATCAAAAATCGACAAAGGGATGAACAAGGAGAACATTGCACATAGGTCACGCAAGTTCCCTCATGGTCGCACAAGTATACTTGCACATCGCATAATGGTCGCACATGTGAGTTGTGTGACCTATGTGATAACCGCCCGGGTCTTCTCCAGCCTATAAATAGACCCTGTGGTCCCCCCATTCGAAAGGAATTTTTTTCCAGAATTTAGATTTGATCTCTCGGCGCCCTAGTCTCTTCTCAAAGCTTCTGAAACACTTATAAGGTAATTTCTTACCTAGAATGGAAGATCTAAAGAGGGGGAGGAAGGCCTAAGTGTTGAAACTCATCAACACTTGCGCACCTGAGTGGCCAGCCCCTTAGGGAAATGGTCACACTTGCGTGCCTCCTAACTCCTTCAATAGAACTTGCACGCCACTCTTCTGGAAGAACCTCAAGATGATTCTAAAGGCTTTAATCAAGAGTCTCTCAATTATTACCCTGCTGGTTAACTTTCGCGCAAGTACCCATGTGTCGTGTAGATATACCTGCGTGACCAGGACTTGCGCGCCCATGCAGTACCTGCGCGCCTTCCAGGACTTGCGCACCCCTACCTTTTTGGGTGCCCTTCTTGCCCATTCCACACCTCTTAAGCCATTCCACCTCTCCTATTCAAGATTCAATCTTCAAGACACTCTTCAAAGCCATTTATGGAATGATTTATTGATTTGACTTCCTTATATGAAAGGAATTCTATGGAATACCTCTCAAAACCTAGTGATTTACACATCTTTATATCACTAAAGATTGAGATTTCATTCATTCATCCTCATAATTTAAAATGAGAGAACTCATTAACCTGGGCCTCTTTTTCTGGAGTAAGACCCAGTCCCTTAATTTGGGACTCCTTTTCAGGAATAATCCCCAGTCATAATCATTAATCGGGGCCTCCTTTTCCGAAGTAAGCCCCAGTCATAATCATTAACCTGGGCCTCCTTTTCAGGAGTAAGCCCCAGTCATAATTCTTAATATGGGCCTCCTTTTTAGGAGTAAGCCCCAGTCATAATCATTAACTTGGGACTCCTTTTTAGGATTAAGACCCAGTCCACTAATTTTCGCATCCTCCTCAGAAGTAAGCCCCAAGTCCCTTAATTTTTAAAGTCTCTTAACCTGGGCCTCCTTTTCAGGAGTAAGCCCCAGTCTTAATTTCTCTTAACAAGTCCTAATTTACCTTTGATTTGGGATTCCTTCTCAGGAATAAAACCCAATCATAAGTCCTCTTCTAATTTGGGCCTCCTTTTCATGAGTAAACCCCAAATTAGAGTATTCAAATCTCCATGAAGCACATATACCTTTATGGACCTTGTTCCTGGATTTGTTACCTAAATTAAATCCTAATATTCATTTATCTGGGCAGTCATTCATACATAAGTCCCACATTATTTCTTATGATTGCATCTTTCATGGCACAATTGTCTGATTTTTTTACCAATACCTCTTGTTTCTCACACCGAGCATGACTCACATGACATTAGAGTGTAAAAGTAATTATGACATCCTTCTTTGAGCCAGCAATCATAAACATCATACTCCCTTAACCGAACTACATGGGTTCTGATTCCTTTTTTCTAAACAAAGGATACATAGGTAACCCATCTTCAAGTTCGATCCCAACTCTGAAATAATCCATGTCCTTATGAATGACAATAAACTTCAAGTTCCCCACTGAGTGGATTTAAAACCAGCATGGTCATCATAATGACCAAGAGACTTCTATATAAATGTGCTGAAGGATACCATTGACCAAGAATCTCTAATAAATATTGATGATTCACTATCAATGAAGAACCTCGAATACATATAAAAGATTATATAAATTTCCTAAATATTTAATCATTGATTGTTAGATCTAAACTAAAGATCATTTTATACTTGGTAATGTAATAAGGATTCACGAACATAACTTAAATCTATAAAGAGAGTCCCAGTGCAGACAATAATTCCCCTCAAAAAGGTGTGTTGAGTCCGACCTCCCATCCTCTCGACTAATAAAAATTCCTAAGCCTCATCAGTCCACAAATTAATGAGTGCCTACCTTTGGAAAGTAGGTCTAAATGGATGTGGAATCATTTGATGTTTCCGGTTCTACGAATAAACCCGTTAGAAACTGATTGGAATGTTTGAACCTTTAATTAAGGAGGTCATCCCGAAATTCCGAGGGAAAAAATATTATAGTTGTTAATTATGGATTTCATGTCCTACATATATGGAATTCTCTTTTAATCATGTGTTCATTCAGTTTAGATAGTTTATTCCACCCCTAGATATCTATATTATATTTAGAGGTAGGGTTTTGATGAGATCGTTTTGATGTGTGATCCTATCATCATAGATCAGTTGAGCAACGAGGTATCTATTTAGAGACACAACTAGAAGGTACCATTTCCCTATGAGAATAGGAAAAATCCTTTAACATTTATTCTTAGTAAAGACCTATTTAAATATTATTTAATAGTTCCTACTAATCAGGATAGTACTATGAATAATTTAGATGTGTTTCATGCATTATAGTGACATAGATCTCATGGGTTTTTAATTTTACTCATATCCTTTCATGATAGAAGACTGGTTCTAGTTTTTAACTCACATTTCATGTTTCATTCAAACATATACTAACCATATAATAATTATTTCACTAAGTTCCATTTCATGGAACAATGACCCATTATTTAATGTTTACTTGAACACATGATGATACTACTCTACCATGGTTGATGTTTAAGCTTTTTTTATGAAGTTATATCAGATGACGTAGAGGTGGGATTGAATTCAGAAGGTGTTGGACCCTATTTTGAGTAGTATGATCATGACCAAGTATGTGTAAGGAGTTGTGATTGATTTACTCTTTAGACAAGATTTAGAATGGATTCCTTTGATCATGAGAGTTTGATTGAGGCCTCTAGAGGAACATGTAAGACAAGGTTATTTATTTATATATCCCCGCATATTTTAGAGACATTGAGTATGTGTTGGTGGTTTATGGTTCCCTAGAAGAGATACACCTTGGTTTTAGTATAGGAATGTATTTTATAGGGGTTAACCTGATCAGTTTCATGAACACTTGTGCTAATCAGAACTGATGTGAGCTATTCATTAATTTTTTATCATTGTTGGGAGTTAGAGATTCTGATGGTACTTTTGGATAGACCTCTTCAGTAAGAGAATCCTATCTAGTATGATCATCCCTTCAATCAGATTGGATGATGGTGTGAGATTATTCTCAAGAGAGGGAGATCATTGTGGGATTCTATCATGTCGAGTAGAGATCCCATGTCATTATCCTTGGAATGGATTGAATTATTTATGGTTGTTGTGTGGTAATGTTTATTTGTGTAGATTTTTCAAGATCCTCCTTTTGTGGTGAGTAGGACCCCTAGGAAGTATGAGTAGGTCAAAACTCAAATATTTGTTGCTTATTATCCATTAATTATCATGTTTAGCTTTATTATCTAAGGATTATATGGTGGGGAGGATTCCTACAGCCATTAAGGAGCATTTGAAAGTTTATTTGGATGATGTTTTTGGAATTTCCATTATAAAGATATTGACTTTCATATCAACATTTTCTAGGAAAGTACCAACATTTTTTGGTAATTTATCAAATAGTCTAAGCGAGCTCAGGGGACAGATGGTGTAATTGGGATATTTGTTGGATAAAGGTTTCATTGGGATTATTATAAACTCTTTGACTTGTTTAAAGGAGAAAAGTGTTACTTAAATTTTGAATTTAGGTATAATGAACATAATATATGTTTTAATGATAAGAGTATGACGTGGGAAGTGTTAGATCATCTCTATGGTAATATTAGATTCCTAATGATGTTTTTTGGTGTACAAAACTTCCTATTTGGGTTGGTATGACTCAAAAATAATTTGTGATGGGTTTAATTGGAAACACTATCATTTAACTTCTTTCAAATGTGTATTTTGGGAATTGTTTTAGCTTGATTTAGGAGTACTAGTTGTGTTGAAGACTCTTGAGGTGAGAGTTCAAGAATGTGAGTGATCTATCTTCTTATGGCACATCATTCAGTAGGTTGTGCTGGGATACAAGAGAGCATGAGTTTGAATATATGTAGATTCTGTGTATTAGTTTCTGAAAAGAACCAATAGTGTATCTATAAAATTAGGATAATGAAGAGATAGGGAAAGAGACGAAGAAACCACCAGGAGAAAACCATCCTCCAAAGAACCCAGTTGTGACCACCAGCAAACCTACTTCCTGAAAGATACAAAATTATTCATATCCCCTCCCCTAAGTTGGACCCCTCTATTTATTTCCCCTAAACAAAAAAATACCACTCCAACCAACTAACAAACTCTAAAAACCTACTGCCATATGTCACTAACCCCTAACCAAATATCAAATACTAACAAATAATAAAAGGTTATACCAAAACAAACACTAACTACCTACCAGAAACTAACAGACAACTCTTTATATTACTAACAATTACCTCCCACCTAGAAACCGCCTTTTCCCCAAGGTGGACCATCATAAACATATCCTAGACTTCGTAGTACTGTAAAGGTTTTCCCTCTTTGAATATTGATCCATGCCTTTCAAAATTCTTGGCCAACATGGAGAAAATGAAATTTCATCCCATTTTCAGGAGTTTGTTTTGTCTTTTATGTAGTCTCCACTATGATTTCATCCATCATTGGGAAAATCACAACAACTATATGTTACAAGGACACAAAAACTACCACCTAGAGACTTATAGCCAAAAACCACAAGGATTATCAACTTGATCTACAGAAGCATTGTTCTTGCTTCTTGTGGCTAGGATTTTGGTACAATTCCACCAATATGAATGCTTATATGGGTCTTCCCCTCCTCTTTAAGCCAATCCAAACAAGAAATCATGGATTCTAATTCACTATAAATAAATACATTGGTAAATTTAATGCCTCTGTGAACAATCTTGAGTCTTGATTCATCATGTAGAAATACGAGGTCCCTTGCAATCCCAACTGTGATTTTAATCCTTGATAGCCAAATCCACCTTATCCTTAAGGTAAAAACTTGGAGAAATGGTGACATCCAATTTTCATGGGAAACTAAATTCTGAAAAATTGCATGCGCCTGTTTTGTAGTGAGATTAGAATAGGGTATCTCCAAATCACAGCCTCAAAAAACATCTCTCTTAAAATCTTGTATTGTAACCACAATTTATACAATTTCTTCTTCAGGACTGATAAATACCTGAACCACAATTTCCACATCCTTAGGGTGAACTAGTGCCTCTTTTGAATGTTCTATAGCAACAAAAACTATCCACACACAAGTATAAAAATGAATAAAAAACCACATATGAATACATAATCATAATATTCATATCTACCTACATCATAATAACCAACAACCAATAGAACAATATTCCCATCACTTTTTTGGGAATTTTAAGGTGTTGAAAGAAAACTAAAATGCCCCCCCCCCAATCCAAAGAGTAAAAAATCCCAGTTGTAGCCACCATCCATGAAACCATTAAAAAATACCTATATTACTGTGTTTCCCTAACTAATGAAAAATTCGTCCAAACACCTAAAAAATTCGATGAAAACATTATATAGGTTGTGTCTGTAAAATGTTGTTTATCCATTTTTTATCCATCCAAAGAAAACTTAATATATCCTTCTAATGCATCTATTTCTACCTCAACACCTAAGTAGAATACCTCATTCAAATCTTCCCTCAAAACATTATTTTTATTAACTTGGTAAACAAGATTATATGCTCCTCGGCATCGCACTATAAGTCTATTAGCAAACCTAAGACAATATAGAGTAAAATCAATAACATCCCCAACTATAGAAATAAGATTCCCACACTTCTTCTTGGACAACTTGATTCATTTCAATCCAACCTGATATGGAACATCCAACATCTCCAAAGAGTGCTCAGATTCATCTCAAGTATGTCTTGCAACACTCACTATGCTGTAATATTTATTGCTTGAGATTTCTGGAATGACATCTTGTAAGAGATCCTTACCCTCAACATCTCAATCTTCTACTGTAATTCTGATTTCTCCCCCAACATGTGACAACCCAAAATGATTATTCATAATTTCATCCAAGTCATGAGTATTTAAAGTAGGTATAATCACACTTTTGACTTATTCCTACAAAAAAAATTGGATTCTAACTACTCCTCAAGATCTACACTAATACCCTCCTCTGAACCAAGCTATAACACAATGAGTTTTCTGTTAATTACATCATTGTAATGTGATCCACCTCCATAAAAATTCATTCATCAAATTACATACTAGACTAGTACATGTCCTCGATGCACAAAAATTTGGTTTAGTCACCTCTAATGTAGGTTGTGTATGCATATCCTTTAGTAGAAACCCAACATTACTTGACCAGGAATTGAATTTCCTACCCCACCACCCAACTCCCACACATGTGCAGTTGGAACATGTTTCTCCATGTTGTTCCCAAACTTCTCAATCAGTGATACTTGCAACTACTTTCATTCTGATCTAGTATTTTCCATTATCTAAGACAATAACCAATAGAGTGTCACTTTCACCCTGAAAATTTGAGCCCAATTTATTTTCATGTCCTATATTGTCTTTGAAAATTCAAAATACCTTTATACTTCGATGAACCGTCCATACGGATCCTCTCCCATAAAAATCTAGTAGCGTGACTCCTATTTACATTCTTCATAGCCAACATAGCTAATTTTATATCCAAATCACTACTTAGTGAAAATTCCTATGTCATAGTTGTTAATAGGTGGAAGAAAGAGAAATTTGTAAAAACTGAATTCTCTCTCTTTTTTATGTTTTCTTTTTCTTTCTTTTTCTTTTTTTCTAGTGCCATGGAAATTTTTGTAGTGTCCTTTATGAGTCTCTTCCCTTACAATGTGTGCCTCACCACTGCGTTGAAGGAAAAAAAAATTATCGCCCGTCTACAATGTAAGCATTTCTCACACTCCTCAAACAAGTCAAACTCCCTATCCTGATTGTCCACTTCTATATTATCTCTTAATCCACTATAGGTAGTCATTCCCAAATAATTCTTGACTCGTACGAATATACTACTATAATGTTTTTTCATAGGGTATTCACCCCTCCTCTGGCAAGATGCCACTGCACTGACGTCTATCTCTAGCTAACATGATTCCCCATCTTCGTCCATTTCATCCTAAACTATTCTATCACACTGCTTTAGGAGTCTCTCTCACTATGGTCTCCATGCTTTGTTCTTCATCTTTTATCACATGATTTTATAGATATGTTCAGTTCACAAAAAATATTTCACCACTAGTAGAAGAAAAATAATCCATGGAAGATTGTGCTTCTTTTGTTTCTCCTCTCACAACTCATTCCTATGTGTCTAAGAATCCTTGAATAGAAACTCATCAAACTTTTACATTATATTCTCATCTCTTCTTAAATTAACTCCTATGGACAATCACTTCCCTATCAGAAAATATCTCTATCACACAACACATCCCCATTGGAGTCACCAAATTGTTAGGGCATTAAAGATCATGAGAGAGAAAGTGAATTTAAATAGTTGTAGACTTTTTGTATTATCTGCTGAAAAAAACCAATAGTGGAGCTACAATGGTAGGAGAAAGAAGAGATAGGGAAAGAGGAAGAAGAAAACCTCCAGAGAAGGCCACCCTCCTGAGAGCCCAGCCATGACCATCAAAAAACAAAATTCCAAGAAGATAGAAAATGATTCCTATCCACTCCCCTCATATATCCACCTCTATTTATTTCCCCTAACCAACAATAGACCATTCCAACCAAATAAAAAACTCTAAAAACCTACTTCCAGCTATCAGCAGCCCCCAACCAACTATTAAATACTAACAAAAAATAAAAGGTTATATAAAAAAACACTAACTACCTACCAGAAACTAACAGATATCCCATTATATTTTTAATAGGTTGGAGCAGTAGTTTTCCTATAAAGAGTTTTAGGATGAGATATATTTTTTATTAAGGGTGGAATAAGGATATATAACATGGTAGATGATAGACTTTATAGGAATTTCATGTTCAATATATTGGGGAGATTTTTTAGTAGCTAGTATTGGGGAAATTTCTTTGGGTGATATGGTGACATATCTATCCGATAAACAAATACCTAGTGCCCCTAAATCTTTGTCATAATTGGAGGAAAAAATTAATAGAATAAGTTGTGGGATTTTCATGACTATATATTCTTATAAAATTCACCTAAAAATTATTCAAATGGTGGGGATTACATTATCCTATTTCATCGTTAGATGGTGGCATTCCCATAAGGATCTCATTGAGTCCTGTAATAAATAGTTTTGAACTGAGGCTACTCAATGGAGTGTGGGACCTTCATAATACTATCCTAACTAAGCATTGGTATTCATTAGGTGGTGAGTATAGATATATGGTAGAGGGTGTTGCTTAGTGGATAGAGGTTTTTGGTTTCTTAAGATTTGTCAGGTGTTATTCTAGGTTCTATATCCATTAGAGTAGGTCCTTCTAAATGGGTCATGGATTTATACTATATATTTTGGTGTATTAGGTCATCAAAAAGCTAGGGGTTAATTACTTTTTGGTTTGAAGAGGTTGGTGTCATTTCTTAATGTGATTGTTAGTTTCCTTCATAATGAGATACCATAACCCAATCGAGTTATATTTAGTGGTGGATATGATGTTGTTTGTATTAGTGGATGTGAGGTCCCCATTAGAATAAGAGGAAAGTCTCTACTAAGATTTTGTGTGTTCCTTATGCTTAACATGGGTGATGTTGCTGCATTAGTCCTATTGTATGATGAAGAGTATTTGAAGTAGAATTTGATAAGCATGGTAAAATAAATATCTTCTTGGATTGGTGAATAATTCTAGTGGAATCACCTAATAAAAAAAATTCTACGAATTTATGGTCCTCATGTTACAGTCTTATAGGCTAGTTATTAATGTTGGGAATCATGGAACTTCCAATAGAGGTGCTCTTTTTAAAAGATCATGCTCATACTGATATTAGTGTTTTATGGTTTTTATTCATGCCAAGAGGATGGGTGACCTATGTAGGGAATGGTATTTAGTAAGGGTTCATACATAGGTTTGATGAATACGAGCATATGATTTTGTCATGGAATTATTTTGGATTAATCATGGGATGATTGTGTATAGGATCAGTGAGGAAAAATCCTAAAATGAATGTGTATAAAAGAGATTACTTCCTCTGTGATTATCCTAGGTTTTCATAGATCTTATACCCCTATAGGTAGATAATGTTTATAAAATGGTGGTTTATTTCTATGAAAGGTGGTTTTATGATTTTTTCAGTTTAATAGCTCCAATTGTTTCATTTTTATGGATGGAAAGTTTTAAAGGTGAAGAGCATGTAGTGAATTGGATTTTTCTTCTAGTGATTCTTAACTCATTTATAAATTTCAAATTATTTGGTCTTATAAAGAGGTATAATGTTAAATTTACCCTAGAGAAAGACCTCATAAAAATTTCTTGATGGTTTTATTGATCTCAGGGTGTGGTGTTTAACTTGGGTTAAGATTTTATAGAATTCTTATATGGTCAAATTTTATGGGATATTTAATATTTATTAAATAAATGAATATTTATACCATGAGTATGAATGTAGATTTATCATAAATGGAAGATTGGAGGGAAACTCCAACACCACAGTTGGGTCTAGATTGTGGGATTATCCATAGGATAAGTGTAATCTTTAGTGGGAGTTCAAACCCCAGAATGAGCCCATTTTCAATGTTTAATTAAAATGTTCTATTTTCCATGTTCTCAATATAATTTATCTCTTATAAATCTTTCTTCAAGTTTACCTATCATTGCCTCAACATGATCCCTAAATAGGGAGGGATGGGAGAGGAGGGATCTAGTTCATCATGGAGGTAGAACCAACATGAGATTCATGGCAATAAAAATGATTGAATCACATGGCATCATAAAAAAATCAAAGTGAAGACGTTTTTTCCTTATGTTAGGACACTTATGTTTTCTATTTTACCACATTTATCTTATAAATTGGCATGATATTTTATTGATGATAACTTCTCAATATTCCATGGATTTCATTCTTCGAATAGTTAAACTTATGGTTAGTCATAACTAATTTTTTTATTAATTGATCATCATGGGTTGTCCTTATTATAGATTTTTTGTTTATTTCATTATGCGATCATCAACATGATATAATGATGTTACACATTTTTTACACCCATGGTTGTTAATTATATATCTAGTGGTCGACATCAGAGTCAACCACCAAATCCCATCTTTCTCCCCCGTTCTTTTTGTTTATCATGATTGAAGATCACTATATATCATCCTTCATAATGGTTTATGGTTTGATGATATTGGCATTTGATGTTAAAATGGGTGATGATGAGATGAGTATTTAATTATATGGGTGTGGAAATGGGTGAGGGACATCATCGGTATGGAATGACAGTAAATGGAACATGTGTGGGAAGACTTCCAAACACCGATTTAGTGAAAATTTCATCCAAAAACAATGATAAGTGATGAAGGTTCAATGGATGGTTATTGGAGGTGTAGAGGTGGCTAGCACTGGCACATTTCTATAATGTGTTAGGCATGATTAATGATGGAACCAACATTGACACTAGGGAAATTAAAGAATATGGATCTAATGAAAACCGGACTATATGATATGTAGTTAAAGAAACAAATGGACTATAGGGTCTTTGGGTAAAATGTTTGGGTTTCAGTATTTTTATATGTATTCTATGTTGTGTTACTCATAAGGATACCCCATATTAATTTTCTTCATGGTGTCTAGGGTTTACACATAATGATATACATCACACAGTGTGTGACCATGTGACATGCACTATGTTCTATATAATAACACGACTTGGGGTGTACCATAGTATATTACTAGATAAATCATGGTTCCATATGTTGTGTGGGCAGTGGACATGACATGTAGGTTCAAATTCTTCATTAGATTCATATGAAATATAATTGGAATTCACATGCCATGTCTATAGATGCATGAAACATTCCTCTACTAGATACATGTTGGGTAACCCATGAGTCCCACAACTTTTTTTAAAAGGAAGAGTTATTGTGTATATCAGGATGACGCAATTTGGGATACTAGTGATACACACATGATAAAATCACGAGTCCCATGTACCATGTACACTACCAGGACACACCATGTATGTTGAATCCACATGGTAGGATGATGAAAATATGTATTCAAACTCTATCTGAATCACACACACTATATCTAGAGGATTTAATGTCATGTAATTTGTGACCATTAACATTTTATATTTATTCTCACTCGAGTTTTAGAATTGGTTAATTAAATAGTTTACTTTGAGAGATTCTTAACATAGAGTGTGATGTCAGGGTCATTTTAGTCATTGGAGATTATTTACAAGGTTTATTAGGTTATTCATGGATCCTAGATCTATAGAGGTGATAATATGATTTAGAAGATACATATGGATCCAGAATAGGGTTTAGATACCCCCATGGAGATATTCCATTGACATGGAGTGGGTTATCTATATGAATCATGGAATCAATACTCCCTCACATGTCTTATCACAAGTTCTTCATATTAGGTAGTCCATGCATAGGGTTGGTACACCATCAATCCTAACAAGGCATGGGTCCCATATATTATAGTTAATGTCAATAAAACCCCACATTATGGGGTGTGAATCCTCCACCTATAAAAGCTGGTACCCCCCCTGAGATGGGGTGAATTTCCTTCATCTATTGGAGTTTTCACTTCCTTGATTGATATTTACTCTCGATAAGGTGAAGGTCCCCCATAGGGGTTGGTGCTCCCTTGACCAATAAAAATTCCCTAGTGTAGTACAGGGAACCATTTAATATTATAGAGAGGTATAGTAGAGGTCATATGATTATGTTATTTGTGATGATGTATTATATGGATGTTTTAGGTCATTTGACATTGTTAGGAATGCTTGGATTCCTTTTAGATTTGATTTAATATTGGAATATCAACTTCATAATTTATATATCTTTAAATATTATAGGTATCTACGGTTTCTTGTGAGACATGATCCTTTATAGATATAACCTTTGAATATTAAGACTCTTATATTATCCATGGTTCTCTTGACCTTAGAGCATATCTAGAACCTTTGAGTGTCTTTCATTTCCATCAGTCTTGGGTTTGAGATGAAATATTGTTTTCATATTTAATTTATTTTTGGATTCATCTTACTGGGTATTATTATAAACATCCCTACACATCTATGTTCTAATTCATCATGTGTCTATACAAATGATGCATAATTTAGAGGTGACCTTGGTGAATGTGGATCGGGTGGAGTTGGCAGTGTGGATGCGTAGTGGTGTATAGTGGTTTATATTGGTGACTATTGTATTCAAAGATCGATCCAATAGTCCTTGTGATGAGGAAGAATTTTTACCTTGTCTTATGTAAATTAGGTTTAGATACCTTATCATACATATAGTTCCTATTATTTTTATTTACAATATGTGAAATTATAGTTATAGTTCAATGTCGTATTCATTCATTGTATACACTTCACTTGTTTATATATACATTGTTTGTTTTTTTTTGGAAATTTAATGTATTGAAGGTGTATGTTTGTTATAGGATGCTATAGGATACGGTCTCTCATGTATTGTATTCCAGTTTTGTGCTAGTTACTTTGCCCTAGACTATTGGAGTTGGTCTTAGGGTGTCACACTCAGCTTACTACTAGCCTAGTAGAGGTCTTGGTGGGTTTCATCATATCATGATCATGTTGGTGTAGTGAATAGAAGTGCCACACCAATCCTATCTCTAATAAGTCAGGGGATATTTACTAGAACCTAGAGGTTGTACAGAAAAAATGGGAGGCATTTTACCATTAAACCTATGTTATCATACTCAAATATGAGAATTTTAGTAAAGAAAAAAGTAAGAAAAAATAAGAAAAAGTAAGGAATAAGGAAACTAGATAGATCATGAGGGTCTAAAGTAGTGGATCATGATTGCATCCACTATAAAAAGGTCCAAGAATTTAGGGGGAAGGGAATTAAACATGCCATATTATGGGGCCCTATATGCAAGAAAGTCAGCATATTTATTCTCCTCACTCCATGTGTGAATTATTTCAATGTAGTTTTTGATGTGGGTTTTGCATATTCTAATGTGATATAAGATAGACCTTGGGGTGGGGATATTCCATTATAGAGAGTTGTGAACTGTAACATCCTACCCCTTATCATTGTCTTGAGAAAGTGGTAGGATTTTAATTTTCCTTATTTCACATTCCATATACAACAAAGGCTAGAAATAAATTTCAAGGGCTTCAATACATTTGGGGGACGATTTTCCCTTTAAAATTAAAACAACCACAACCAAGTATACAATAACCTAACAACCACTATATGATGGATGAAAAAAAGCATAAAACTCAAGAATACCAACTAAAAATAATACCAAATGATAATCAATAACCATATCAAAGTACAATGTGGAAACCAAGTCCAATATTATAGTATAATGCAGAAGACAAAAATAACAAAACTCAATGTCTCCAAATACACCAACTCCATAGCTCCCAATATGCTCCAAGATCCAACTCCACAATAAATTCCTATGGTGTCATGATGCATCACTAAATAAATTATATACCTTGCCATTACTTGTGTCTTGATAACCAATATTTTCAAACACACCAAAGTTCCCATGTAGGGGGTGAGTAATAAAAATCAGTATGTTTTTCCCAAATGACATCAACAAACACACCACTAGAATAGAAAATGTTATTACATTTATATGAAATAATTTATATAAAATGCCTTAAAAAATTCTATATCAAATAGAAACCATTTCTAAACAAAACATATTTCATACCAAAATAGTTTTCCAATCTTATTCTATTTTTATGGAAAGAAACCAAACAAGTCCTTTAAACCATTTCTCAATCTATTGGCATACCCATTACTTGGTTCCAAAATTCTACACAACCACACAATCATTCACTAGTGATAGTTTCATACTCATGAGTGGTATCTTGTCGATATACCAAGTCATCATAAGGTAACCATATACCAAGTGTCTCAATGGAACATACCCCTTCCCAGGGCGACATCAAGGAATTGAACACACGCTAACCAAGTAATCCAAATTCAATGAAAAAAAAATCATTTAAATCCATTTCAATAAAAAAATATTTTATTGAAAACCTTTCTATCAAAAACTTTTCATGAATAAAAACGAATCCATACTTTAAAAAATCATTATAAAGTCATGAAAAAATCACTTTTCACAACAACCAATTTCCATAATTTTCCAAACCATCACTAAAGTGGGATTCTAACAATATTTCCACATAAATATCACAATCAATTTCAAGTAATTCAAAAAATTTGAAACCAAGCATTTATGTTATAATACGAGTTGAGAGTGAATAAACCTACCTCACAAACTTATGTAAAAATGAAGAAAGACATAAATTCTTCAAAAAAATTAGATTGAAACTCCAAAAACCATCTTAAATCTTGTTCCCTAACATAAACACAACCATATATCACAATTATTTGTATCACAAACTATGAATATCTCCCTAAAAAATTATATCCATGAATCCAAGATTGGGAAGAAGAAGAAAACTTATAAAAACCAACAGGAAGAGGAACTTACCAAGGAATACAGGACTTGAACACACTTAGATTCACTAAAATATTACTCCTAGATCAAGGGGAAAGGTCACCGTGTCATTTTAGAGGAGATGAATTTGAGTTAGGGAATTTTTAGGAAACAAATGATAGGATTAGAGGAAAATACAAATTAGATTGAAAATTTTTAGATCTTTTTTTAATGGTGCATAGTTTTGGCACATGGTTAGGAAAACCATGCACAAACCATGCACCAAAAACTACCCAAAACACCCCTCACATGGTTGGATCACATGGTTAGAAAAAACTTGTGATAACCATGATAAACCCATATGTTACACTTTTCAATGCTACTCCTAGGAGGTTGAACAGTTTCGAAAAATGGTGCACCTAATCATGTGCCTACCCAGAGCCCACTATCTCCCTTTGAACATTTCTTGGAGGTGTTTCACTATTTCTACTAATCATGCTCAAAATTTTCACATCCATTAAAGTAAAAAAACATTCCAAAGATCATGTAAACCATCCCAAACTTAAGACAATTTATTTATATATTTAATGTACATAAATAAAGGGTTACTTAATTAAAATCAAAGCTGATACATTATCCCCACCATTGGTATTTCTGTCCTTGGAAATTGAAAAACCACCATTGGACTAAAAGAGTTCAGGCCATTTCTTAACCATTTATTTCTCATATTCCCTTGTCTCATCCTAAATCTGACCATGCTTCCATAAAACCTACACTAGACTGGCATTTTTACAAAGAAATACTCTATCTTTCTTATCCACAATATGTACCTACATATGAACCAACAAAGCATCTAACTCTAGATCAATGTGATCCCATTGAATCACATGGTCAGGATAAGGTTGATAATTCTTCAATTGTAATACATGAAATATATTGTGCATTGAAGTAGACTGTGGTGAAAAATCCAACCGATATGCAACCTCACAAACCCATTCAAGTATCTCAAAAGGACCTATGTATCAAAGATATAGTTTTCCCTACTTTCCAAAATAATGAATCCCATACCTTGGAGGGATTCTCAAGAACACATGATCACTCACCTCGAATGACAATGATCATCGACATTGATCCGCGTACTATTTTTTGGTGACTTTTAGTAGTCTCCATCCTTTTCCTAGTTATCTGAATCTTCTTTGTTGTCTCTTAGACAAGGATTGTCCCAACCATTGAATTTTCACTTGTTTCCATATAAAAAAAATGATAGGTAAACCTATACAATTATTCTAAAGTTTCTATATGTATCGATATATAATAATTTTTGTTATACAAGAACTCCACTAATGACTTGTGCTCCTCCCACGAGACACCAACATCCATTAAACAATCCCAAAACATATATTTAAACATTTTTATCATCCTTTTATATTTTCAATTCATATGAGGATGATATTCCATACTCATAGTCAATTTATTTCCCAGGGCTTGCTGTAAGGATTTCCATAAATGATATGTAAACCACAGATTTTGGTATGATACTATCAAAATTGGTATGACATTTCTATTTACCACTTATTGGATATAGATTTTAGAAATGTCTTTTATATTATGAGATTCAAAAATAGGAATGAAATGGGAAAATGTTGTGAGTTAGTCCACTATCACCCATATGTCATCATGTTTTTAAACAATACTTGGGAGAACTATCAAAAAATCTATTAATATCTACTCTCATTTTTCAACAAGAATAGTAAAAGACTTTAACATAACTATTGTCCATGGGTGTTGTACCTTAACTATGACAACCCTGCTCTTTTATCACACAATTAAACATAATTTATTACATAAACGTCACTTGATACAACATATAAGATCAAGAGGTATAGTGTCTTTGGGGATTAGGATCATTATAAAACCACTTAAAACTTGAAAAAAAACATCTTTATTAAAAACTTACTTTACATTACCACTACATTCCCTCATACTTAGCATTGCATGGGATAACCTGAGGACATACATAAAAAAGGGTGAGCTATAAAGACCAATAAGGGAATAATCATGGAATAACATGAGGAATATAATACATGTTATAAAATAGGAATATCAATAGATCACAAGATAATCATAAACATAAATGCTTGATATGGCATGATAATCATAACATGGAAATGTGGCAACAACACTTAACATGGAATTAGCATGAGCCAAGGCTCATTGCACATGGAGCATGAGTAAATCCTCATTGCACATTAAGTACAATTAAAACCTCATTGCACTTTAATTAGCATGAGTCAACACCCATTACACATGACTTGTCATGATATTATACTTTACCCAATGCATTAGAGCACTATAAGGGCACTCCCTTCTTAAACATTTCATTTCATGCATAAGTGTGCCACATGGATCATATAACATGGATTCATAAAGCACCATCATTTATTTCACGATAAAGGAATGTGGAATTCATAAATGAAACTTTATAATCAATAATTAAATTTTAATAAAGGAGAATAACCTTGATAGGTAAATGGGAATGGTATTCACTACACAATGGCATTGGCTTGGAAAATCGGTGCAATTTCAGCAGTGTAACAGCGTTACGTAAGAATTCATAAAAAAAGGTTGATGAGGGAGAAAGGGTTGTCTCATCATATTTTAATGACATGGAAAATAAGGGGTTCATATAGATACATTTCCCAAAAAAATTAATTGAAATTAGATTCATGACACAAAAGACTTGCTTGAATGTAAATGAGGAGAGAGAAATTTCTTTCGGAATTTCATAATAGTAATGGGTGTACATGGGAGGCATTTAATGAGAGAGAAAGGGGTATCCCTTCATTAAAATATAAAGAGGTAATTATGGGGGAGGTGTGAAACCATACCCCAAAATTTATAATTGAAGTTAAAAGGGAATAACAACATTAAGAAAATTGGACAAAAAAGAGAAAGGAAAAAAACCCTTACTTGGAAGTGTGCTTACAAAGGCTTAAGAGATGATTGAGAGAGGACTATTGGGAGATTAGGGAACCTTGGGAGGATTTTAGAGAGAGGATGGCAGAGGTTGTACAAACTCCAAAGGCTTTGAGTGAGGAGGAAGTGGGAGCTTGGGTGGGTTTATGTAGGAAAGGTGATGGAATTCTTTATTATTTAGGTTTGGGACCCTCACATTAAACTAATCCAAACCACAAACCAGAACTTGGTTTTTTCCCATGGTTTTCAGAAAAGGGAAGTGTAAAACAATATTTTATAAGTCCAAATTCAGAACTTCTTAAAATAATGGGGTTGATTTTGTAGAGGTGAGTCACACTCCCAAGGAAAATAATTCAAAAAGACAAAATGTTTAATAAGCCTTGAAGGATCAATTAATGCTTTTTAAAATAAGTAAAACAATCCCAAAATCACATTATTTTAATTTTAAAACATATATTTGCCTAATGAGAGGCTTATATTTTTTTATTACATCACTATTGGGTCATTATGATGTCATAAAACACATTATATATTTAAATGGTATTTAACTTTTACCAAAAAATTTGATTGTCTTAGAAAATTATGAAAAATTCACTATTGGATAATTTCGATGTCTTGATTCCAAAAATAATATTCATTTTATATAAATAATTTTCTAAATATGTTAATTTTTACTTTTAAAATCAAAACCGACATTTATCGAAAATTCATGGGTTTTGACAAAAATGGCTTTCAAACCTTAATAAAAATTACAATTGCATTCATAAAATTATACGATAATTTATATTTAATAAAAATTAATTTAATAATAATAATAATATTTTATTAAAATATTATTTAATTCAAAAATCCATTAATTCATCAAAATAGATTTCTTAGTTGAATATTAACTAAAAATAATATTTGTGCTTTAAAAACTATTTACAAGGTAACAATAATAAAATGAATGTATATTCATTATTATTTAAATAATAATGTACATAACCATAGTAATAGGGATTTGTTACATAACCCCTTAAAACAGCCACATAAGACATAAGGTTAAGGTGTGCAATGGTGATAGACTCTTGGGGTGGCTCAGATTACATTGCTCGGGTGGTAATCTCTATCAACTTCCACTTCTCCCGTAGATGGTTCCATTCGATCTTGACATGATGAAGCTCAACTTGGTCTTAGTTAAGAGAAAATCACAATGACACCACCTCTTTTCCGAGCTCCGAAAAATGGGCTTCGTATGGAGAAATTCTACTGGATGAGGCCATCGCTTTCTTTGTCTGAGTAAATTAGATTGTTAAAACCCTATATTTATACTAATCATGGAATCATTGTTCAACGAATATATTATAAATAGTCATAATTATTAATAGTATTTTAAAATCAAAAATCATAAAACCAAAGAAGGTTACATTTTATATAAACATTTTACATAGAGAGACATTTAATTAGATCAAGAGAGATTTCCATTAATGAAAGTCTGGGTCGTTACATTAACCTGGTGATAGGTGAGGCATCTTGAAACAAACTAAAGCACTTTTCTCATTCCAACCCACAAAAATTGAGCTTTCAGTGCCTTATACATATTTTCTATTCATGGGTGAACAACCCATCTCAAATAATGGTTTGAATGAAGAAGTTATCCCTGAAAATCCAAAGGTATGACCATCCGACCTCAAAACTACAAAAATGAACTCCTATCAAGCTTCCATTACTCAATGGCCTCCCCACCATTGAGTTTTGACCTTATAGAAACAAATTCTAAATCATATGTTTGTGTCTCTTTAACTATCTCAACTAAATCAGAAATAGAATAAAATGGGATGAAAACCATGACACTACCTTGATCTTCACATTCCAAGTGCATGTATATTATCACTAACATCAACTACCACAAATTTTTAGCCTATTTCGCTAACTGAACAAAAGAATTTATGCTTAATTAATCCACTACCAAATTTCCTTTACCATGTACACATATCAAGTCAAATTCAAACATTTTTAGATATTTTATCCATCTTCTTTGTATCATATTCAAATCTCCTTGTGATATAATATGTCTCAAGCTCTAATGATCTGTAAACACTGTAAATTTCTCCCCAAATAAGTATTGATGCCAATTATTCAAATCTTGGAATACAAAATCTAACTCTAAATCATGTATTGGGTAATTCTTCTCATGTAACCATAACTTCCATGATCCATAAATAACAACATGATCTCCCTACATAAAAACACATCCCAACCTAGATCCCGAAGCATCACAATACACCAAATACCCTTTTCCTAATTCCAGTAAAATAAAGATCAGTGTTGATGTAAGTAAAACATTAATCTCTTGAAAAGACTTCTAAAATTAATCATTATATTGAAATGGAACATTATTCCTTATCAAATATATATTATAGATAAAGCTAGTTGTGAAATGTCATGAACAAAGCGTCGGTAATAACTAGTCAATCCAAGGAAACTGCATATCTTAAAGACATTTGTTTACAGTTTTCAAGAGATAAGCACCTTTGTATTTTCTGGATACATATAAACACCTTTTTCAAAGATTACATAGAAAATTAAACATGCCCCTTGTTTCTAAAAATCAATCTTTAATAATTTTTCATACAACTGATGATTACTTAAGATTCCCAACACTTTTACCAAGTGTTACTCATGATTAGACTTTGTCCTTGAATACACCAACTTTTCATCCAAAAACACCACCATAAAAGATTCTATACATCTTTGAAATATTTGATTCATCAATTACATAAATATAGATGGTGCATTCGTAAGATCAAAGGCATAACCACATACTCGTAATGGTCATATATGCTTCTGAAATATATTTATAGAATATCTTCCTTTCTTACCTAAAATTGGTGATATCCTAAATGCAATTCAATTTTATATAACCACAATGCTCCCCTAAATTGATTGAACATATCATCAATTCTTGGAAGTGGATATCGCTTGTTTATTGTAACTTGGTTAATATTATGATAATCTACACTAATTTAAATATTTTCATCCACATTTTTCATAAATAAAATCGATGATTCCTATAGAGACATTCTAGGATGAATGAACCATTTAATTTTCAACTTTTAAAACTATAATTTCAATTACCTTAATTTTATTGGTGACGTATGATAAGATAGAATTGAGATAGAATTGTTTTTTGGTAGGAGATCAATCATAAACTCAAATAATATTATGGGTGGAAACCCAAAGAAATTATAATGAAAACATCCATAAAATGATCAAATTGTTTTGTAAAAATACCATTCTCGATTTCATCCATTGATTACAAATTCAAAGCCACCAGTTGGTACAAGATAGTTCCAACCGCTAGTTCCAACAAGCTTATTGCACCTAACTTCACATTCTAGTCTCCTCTAAAGAGTTTTTTGACTTTGTCATGAATTATAAAACTGACCCTTCAGGTATAAAAATCAATGCTAGCTTTGAAAATTTTCAACCAATCTATACCCAAGATTATGTCATATAAATATATATCAAGCACAATGAAATATAATATCAACTCAACTCCATCAATTATTATAGAACATTATTTTCACATAAATGATTGACATTATCTTTGAGCAATAAGAGTTTGAAGCTTCAAAAAACAATGTATCATATCAATATGTAAAGACAAAATATCAAAAACGTGAAAAAAAATAAAATAATTAGATGCACCTGTATCAAAAAAAGCTTACATAAGGGTCAAATTCAAAAGAATCATACCTCTCACTGTTGATGGTCCAGATTGATCATCCAAAACAAATTTCTTAGTTCCATAAAATTTCTTAGTCACTGCACTTTGTTCTTTAGTACCCTATTGATATTGCACTATTATAGGAGTAATGGTATTCTTGGAATCACCATGGCTTCATCAGTTTTACTAATGAGAGGAGTTCTATTGCCCTCGCATTGTCAAGGCATACCAAGTCTATGAAACATGAGATGTGTCCTGAGCTCCTTACCTTGGAACACTACAAAAATATCACTGTAGATTCCCCATTTGGTTGTAAATGTAGAATTCTTTAGGTGTTGTTGTACAATCCCACTTCATGTGGTCTATTTAACCACATTGAAAACATTCAGGTTTACCGCTTGGTTTTGGAGGAAGATTCACCGATCTAGCTGTCTGGTTCTAAGATATTCCACTACCTTTTAAATAGGTGTCCTTCTTCCTCTTATTCCAAACATTAGATTTCACACCATTTCCCATAGGTATTACTATTATTCCTCCACTCATAGTTCCTAATATTTCCCTTTCTATCACCATCAATTTATTGACAATCTATGTATAATCCATTATATAAAGAAGAAAAAATCTTTGAGCGAATCTTTTTCATCATCCCTAATTCAAAACTGCATGCCTTCAAAGATTCACTTGTATAAATATGTGAGAAAATAGGACTAATTTCATAAATTTAGATACATACATTGTAATTGAGAGATTATCCTACTTAAAGATTAAAAAGTCTACCATTATTGCAATCTTTAACGTGTGATGATAGAATTGTTTGTCAAACAATTATTCAAAATCCTCCCATGAAATGCCTTGGTCTGATTTATACTGAAATAATAAATACTAACACTCATGTGAGGGATCCTATAGCATATATGTTTCCATCTTGAATTTCAATTTTACTATTGTGACAAAGAAATAATATATTCAATTCATTCTATTCATCCACACCTTTGATTTCTTGGGTTTTAAATCATCCTGGAAGATGGGTGGATTATGCTATTGGAGCTGAAAAGAATGATCTAATAATCTTGGTACAACCCTTCAGTTCCCTCTATCCACTTCTTGAAAATCCTGAACAATACTATGAACCGGAAGTTGGTTCACTTATGGCTCGGGTGTTACCACATTTTTAGTAGCCTCCTCCAGTTAGTTTCTTCCACACCTAACCGGTGCCATTTTTTATAACAAAAATAATTCATTAAGTATCACTATCTTGAAACTAAAGGTTTAAAATTTTCAAATTTACCAAATCAGATCTATCACAACAAGGTTTTCTCAAAACTCAACATTTTATGCTTTCATCCCATTTTTGAAAATTTGATCATTCCCTTTGAAAAGCAAACCATTTTCAAAATAATATACCATTCCTTTTCAAAATATCACATTTGAAAACATTTTCAACACTTTTAAGAAGTAATCACTTTTGGAAAAAATCATAAATCATTACTCAAGATTAAATATTCAATAACAGTGGGAAGTCATTTCTATTAATGCATGTCATGATCTTATCATCAGCTAAACTCATGACAATGAGGTTATAACTCATAGAAGTGTCCCGAAGCATTCTTATACCCAACTCCCTATTAACTTAATGTTTTTAATAAATAGGTTAGCTATGCCTCTTTATTATCTACATTTTAATTCCCTATGATCTTACTCCATTCTACAAATACCACTAAAGGACTAATTAAGAATGATTTTCCAAATCCATGACCAGTCAACCAATACCATTTTTCTAAAACGAAAGATGGACTGGCCAAGAATGATACCATTTGTAACATCTCACCCCTTGTCATTGGTTTGAGAAGACAATAAGATATTACTTGGACTTAGGTGACATTCCCAAGATACCAAAGGCTAGAAATAAATATCATGGGATTAAATAAGTTGGGGGATGATTTTATCCTTTGATAATAAAATAACCACAACCAAGTATACCATATCAAAAAAACCACTATATGATTCATGAGAACAAAGTATACAACTCAAGAATACCAACTGAAAAAAATACTAAACAATAACCAATCACCATATCAGAGTAAAATGTGGAAACTAAGACCAATATCTGAGTATAATGCGGAAGAAAAAATGAACAAAACTCAAAGGCTCTAAAGACACCAAATCAAAATCTCTCAACATGCTCCAAAATCCAAATCCACAATACATTCCCAAGGTTTCATGATTCATCACTAAATAAATGAGATATTTTGTCATTAAATGCATCTAAATAAAAAAATATCAGTAAACACATCAAAGTTCCCAAGTTGGGGGTGAGTAATAAAACTAAGTAGGTTTCCCCCAAATCACTTCCCTAATTAGGGCACTAGGATAGAACATGTTAGCACAATTATATAAATAAATTTATATAAAACACTTTAAAATATTTTATATCCAAGACATCCCATTTCTAATAAAAACTATTTTCAAACCAAAATAGTTTTCCAAACCAAAACCATTTCCAAGGAAAACAAAAAAACAATTCCTTTAATCCATTTCTCAATCCATTGGAATACCCATTAATCAGTTCCAAAATTCCACACAACTACACATGCATACCTAGGTAATAGTTCTATACCGATGAGCGGTATCTCATCGATCTACCAAGTCATCACAAGGTAACCGTATACCAAGTAACCCAATGGCACACACCTCTTACACAAGGCCACATTAATGAAAATAAACACACAACAACTAAGTAAGACAAATTCCATGCCAAAATAATCCTTTAAAAACATTTAAATGAAACATTTCTTATTAGAAACCATTATATCACACCATTTCCATGAATCAAATAAGAGAAATATCTTAAAACATCATTTCAAAATCATGAATAAAATCACTTTTTATAATAATCAATTTCCACAATTCTCCAAACCATCACTAAATATGTTTTCTACTAAGATTTAATAATAAATTTCAGAATAAATTGAAGAAATTTAAGAAATTTTAAACCAAGACTTCAAGTTATAATAAGAGGAGTAAACTGTGAATTCACCTACCTTATAAACCTTGCTGAAAATAAAGAAGAACACAAATTCTTCAAAAAACCAAATTGAAACTCCAAAAACTCACCTTAAATCTCATTACTTAACATAAAAACAAAAATATCTAATCATGATAAGAATCACACACTATGGATATATCCCTAACAGATTAGATCCATGAACGAACAACATGGAAAAGAAGAAAACTAAGGCAAACCAATAAGAATGGGAACTTACCAAGGAATCTGGGCCTCCAACACACATAGAATCACCAACGTATTGCTCCTGGATTAAGGGGAAAGGTCACCACATACATTTTTGGGAGAGTAATTCGAGTTAGGGTCTTTTTAGGAAAAAAAATGAGTGGTTTAGTGTCAAATACAAAATAAATCCACAATTTTCAGATTTTATTTTTAACCATGCACGGTTTAGGTGCACGACTAGGAAAATCATACATCAACCACTACTTAAAAACACCCCAATCATGGTTAGATCTCATGCTTAGAGAAACTATGTCTGAATCATGAGAAAACCATCAATTCCACTTTTCATAGTTACACCTATGTGGACAGACAGTTTGGCCAAACCATAAACCTAACCGCGTGCCTTCTCAAACCCCATTGTCTCCCTTTTCACAACTTCCTAGATGTGTTGGATGGTTTCTACAAATAGTTATCAAACATTGTACCTCCATAAAAGTATAAAAAACTTTTAGAAACTTTTCCAAAACCTCCCAAAGATAACCCAATTACTTCATATACTTAAAATAAACAAATAAAGGGTCACTTACATTAAATCAAGAGTGCTACATAAACTGTAAGGGATTCCATTTCAACTAAACTAGATCAATATTTTATAGAATATAAATATCAATACATTTGATCATAGTGCTTGACTTAGCTTAGAGAGAGTTTCCACTTCAAAATAATTCTATAAAGGTGAGGATAAAAGATTCCTTGGATCACAGATGATGCCTCCACCCTACATGATACCCATGTTGCGGGAACTATCAATGTTGAGCTTGAGACTAATGCTGTGGGGGTGCTAGAAGATTCATCGACACTAGGGGTAGCTGGGGGGGGGGTCTTGATAGCCGTAATATTTACAATAAAGGAGGTGTCTTAACTATTTTTGAGAATACATGAAAGGTCTTTCATTATCCTTTTGGTCCTAAAAATAGTAACTAACCTCGAGTAGGGGATCCCCTTATGCCGGGATTTATTCCCTACATGCTAGATACACCAGAATCTTTCTCCTAGGATTATGACCCTCACCTTCTTCTCAAGGCTATTGTTTTTCATTCCATTGAACCAAATATTGAAGAAGTTAACATGAGTGATCTCCTAAGAAGGAATGCCTTTTAACTCACTAATGGAGTGCCATATTATGATATCACACTCCCATTCAATGAAAAAGTATGATATTGATTCTTTAAAAGTATATCTAAAATATGTGTACCAGGACACATGATTGATACTTGTGAGTTTCAGTTCTCATTAATGTAGTCCTGATGCGCGACAAGATAAAATTTAACCTTTTGGGGATTTCCTTTCACCAAATAAGATCACCCCATATATCCTACACATGGGATGCTTGAAACACCATATGATAATACTTAATAGATAAGGTCCTTGGTGAAGAACCTATAAAACCACATTTTTCTTGTTCAGTGGTTGGAATAATAAGGTCAAATATTTCAAATCATTCATCATTAAAAATGGCTTGGATAAATATTGGATAGCTGCTCTCTTATATTCATGTCATTTACAAAGTCAAGAACCCTAGGAAACCAATAATGGTATCTACCAACTTGTTGTACTAGAAGTTGATATCACTCCAACCGACGATATAGCAAACATGAAACTGAATATTCGAGATGTTCCTTTGGAATATTTTCCATAAATATGAGGTTTTTTTATTTCGGTATTCCCAATTTCTTTTCATAAATTCCCATAATGACTTTCCTCGTAATGTATGGCCCTCCAGAGCTCCCCACACTAGTTTTTCATACAAATAGTTGATTCTCCGCACATTGATTCCACCTTCATTCATCACCCTATGCAGCCTTTTACACAAAGACCAGCAATGTCTTCCATTGATGAGAGCATCCTGTATGAAATAAGAAATAATATTCTTTATGTCACTGATGATGGAATTAAGAACCTTTGGAATAGATAGGGCTAGTATAATAATGGAGGTGAGGATGTATTTGATGATATTTGTCCTTCCTATGAAAGAAAATTGGTTCTTCCAATTATTTATGTGACCAGTAATCCTATCAACCACTTTTCGGAAGTTTTGGATACAAAGCCTATTCAAGGAGATCAGGGTATCAAGTGGTCCATAAGAAATATCCTATTATAAATACCCATATTGGTTTCAATGGAAGTTTCTCAATTCTCTAGAGAATGGTTATAAATATAGATTCATCTCTTATAGTAGTTTACAAGTTGGCCACTTCATTTATAGCACTTATCAAGAATCTTTTGATACCTAATATGGATTTATTACTTACAATAATTAATTGTGTTTTGCCATCTGAAACCCGGAGGTGGGAGATTCCATGAAAGAGATTATTACATTAAAAAGGTTTCATACTGTGAATAAGTAGGGTATATTTATGTATCTACTAAGGGATTCCTATGATAAAATGAACAAGCTTGAGGATAATTCATCCCTCTTCCTTATCTGCTGCACCGACTTGAAAAAATAACAGTTCCTCCCCATGAAATAATTGGAAATCCATTGGAAGCTTAAGTATATGAATAGGTGGATGGTGGTCCAAGTGGAGAATCCTATATTGGTTAACAACATTAAAATTAAGTTTCACTCTAACCTATCATAGTATTTATCCAAGTCCAGTTTAATGGAAATGTTTGAACATAGAGCCTTGTGTTTTATGTCACTAATCATTTCTTGAGTGAATCCTCTGAAACCTTGGATCAGTCTTCCCTTCAAAAATCCATGTCGATCTTTATATATACATAATTAGAGGTGCATGGATAATATTCTATTGATAACGCGATCCAACACCTTGTCTGGGAAGTTAAACATACTTATATTTCTGCATTTTTTAAGAGAAGATGGGTCTCTTACCTTTGGGATGAGAACATGAGCGGTGGCATAGGATACTCCAGGGATACCACCACCATAAAATAAATCCCATACCACCTACAAGTGGATAATTTTAAATAGGTCCCATGAATCCACATAGAAAGATCCTGGGAGTCTATCCAGGCTAAGAAACATTTTTGGAATGAGAGTTTGGACATCCTTGTAAATTTTATTCTCATACCGAATGGATTCAAAGGAGGAGCTTTTATGATTGGAAACCATGTGAGGGATGGTTTCGAAGAGATCTGAATGGCCCCTTGGGTATCCTCCTTGTATGCAGGCATTAGAACCTGCATGAAGAGATTTGAAATGTGTCTCTACCATAATTCCAACCACATAGAGGTAATTTGTGAACATAACATTCTCCAATATGATTTTTGTCCTGGTGGTCTTTCACTTCTCCTTAATGGAATCTTAGAATTATGTAATATTTCTACCACCTTTATTAATCAATTTCTTCTAGACTGTTCACAAGCCACCCATTCGTTTTCTAGGAGAAACAACCCTGAGTTTTTATTTTTCTAGGTTTGGGATCGTAAAGTAAAATCATCCCAGTAATTTTCAAGCACATACTATGTTTGTTCTATCTCTATTATGATTGAATAATTTTCATGGAAGTAAGGGGGTTGGTTTTTACTCTATAATTTAATATCACCATTTATAATATTGATCATGTTGTGGGGGATGATCCACTGGCTCCCTTGTGTATGTTTGGTCTAGGATGCACTCATTATCTGACGATAACTGGGTCTGGAGGTCCATAATTTAGGGAATAAAAAGAGTCTTCCACTTTCTCCTATGGATGTCAGATTAATGTTGATGGGAGAATGGATAGATTTATCCTAGATGAGGTGACTTATGTTAGCATCTAGATAGGAATATATGGCATAGATATTTGCAAGGAAACAATCAAGGAAACATCAGGTGCACCTATTTACTTTCTGGGTTTTTCACTAGGTAAATTTTTCCCCCATGTAACCCCTATCCAGAAGTCCATTTTGGGACAAAAACTTCACAAAATTCTATCTTTCCTTCCCAGGTTAAGCGCCTACACCTTTATTTTCCATGGAATCTGAAATGATGTTGAAATCCCCTCCCATGATCCACACCTAGTCCCCCTGATTGAAGAACCAAGGTCATGCCACAAGGAATCTTTAGCTAGCACATCACATTTAGTGTAAAAAAATATATAAACAATAGTGCACTCCAGTGCTTATCTTAGTAGTGATAAAATTTTCAGAGACAACCACTTTCTCCACTTAAATATTGGGTTTCCAAAAGAGACAAATATGCCCATTTTGAGGATCATCATGCATAAAATCATGAACCCTTATTCTTTGAGCAAATACTAAAATCATGGAAGGTTGTTGCTTCCGTTTGAGAACTACCATGAGAGAGGAGTTACTATTGCGAATCTCATTGGAGATGAATTTCATATTTACCCAATAACCCAAGCCCCAAGAACTCTATATAATTATCAAGATCAATGGGGGAAGGGACGACCAGATTTGGCACCCACCGTCAAAGTTTCTATAGAATGGACAGCCACAAAGGCTAACTGACACTTGGTTTGGGACCGAGTATGAACACCACATGATGGGAATGGGGTCTGAATATCTTAGTTTTAGGTGGAACTATGGGGTTTCGATGACACTAAGAATCCATTAGAGATGGGGATGGATGAGAAGCTGGACGTTCCGGATTCATCCACCAAAGGAATAAGTAGAGAGACTAGGAGGGATACAACCACATTGCCACATATGTTGGGGAGCTTAAGATTTATAGAGGGAAAACCTTTCAAGGGAGACACTAGTGATCCATAGAGTCCATGGAGAGTGGGAAAGGGGGGCCTTTAGGGGGAGGGGGAGGAGATCTTTGATTGGGGATGTGTTTTAAAGACAAAAGCACTCACCCTAGGAGTGGAAATCAGAGAAAGAGGGGCTAGGTTAACCTGAGTAATATCCCTTGGGGTGCGGAAGGAGGGAATGGGAAAAAACATCCCCGAAAGGGATATGGTAGGAAAAAACCTTCTATATTAAGGCTGAAGTTGAGTTCACTTTTAACTTGAAACCTAAATAGAAACCAACCAAAGAGGAGGGGATTATATTCTGAAACCATGAGAAGGAGTCACTAGATAAGACAAGGTTTAAAATTGGAAGAGGGTTGGAGAGATTCACTTTAATGATGATACATGCCATAAAGGTGTCAAGTTACCAGAGAGTGCAATTTTCCATATAGAGGAAAGAATCAACAATGCCGCCAATACTCCAAAGGAATGAAGCTGTATAGAAAGGGAGAGGGAGACTCAGATGGTTAATCCACACTGCTACCTAAGTAGAATCATGTATGGAGTGAAACCCCTATTACCACATACAAATATTGAAATTTCACTTCTTGAACATCCTGGAGATTTTCAGCCAAGCCATCACAAAGTTGTCCTTATAGGAGAGCACCAAAATAAAGGTCTTATGGTTAAGCATTGAAAACCTTTACGAAGAGTCCAACCCCCAAGAAGCGATCAGATCTATCTAGATGAATGGAAGAAAATGTATTTTCTAGCCTAAAGTTTCCACTAAAGTCCATTAATGAAAGTCTGAAGCCACCATGAAAGCCTCTTCCAAGAAGGTGATCGATGGGGATCTGTCTACCGAGTTTGCATTGATCTGATCTAGAGGGATCTCATGAATGGGAAGAATGCAGGCAAAATGAGAATATGATGTCCAGAGAAGGACCGCCTTTATAGAGGGTCCAAATAACATGCCTCTAAAGGCCTGGTGAGGGAGCGAATTAGTGGGAGAAACTAGGGGTACTTCAAGCGATCAGGGAAAAAACAAGCGATGCACTAGTAAAAAAATAAGCTTTTTATGTCAGTTTTTTATATTTTTAAAATCAGTTCATGAGGAAATTTTTTTGAAGGTGATGTTGTAAATATATTTATTAATGTTGGTTTTTAAAACTTACTTTAAAAATGTATTTTTTATGATTTTCTTGATAGTTTTTGAAAATCTGATGTGAAAGACCATCATAACATTGGGTTTTAAAAAAAATGTTAAAAAACTATTTTTCACGTTGTTTTTCTAGAAACCGATGTAGAAAATATTTGTTTCAAAAAATATTCTTCATTTTTTTACATCGTCCATGGAAAATAGAATATTGGTAAAAAAATCATAAAAACTATAAGAAATCTAGAAAAAAACTTTAATCTTTGACATAATATTTAAGGTTTTCGATGTCTTAATGGATATAATTTTTGTCTAAGTAAATATATCATGAGACAACCAAAGCTTCCGCTTAGAATGAATTTTAGAATCTAAAAAAATATTTTCAGTTTTACCATGATATGAAGGATTATTCTTCATTATATTAATAATGGAATCATTAATCGGTATATCAATTTAGAAAACTAATCATAAAAAAATAATGGAAAAATAATAACAAATACCATGAAGAGATAGTCAAAATAAGAATTAATAGATTGATAATGAAGATAAAATGAATTTATTTTGTGTAAAAATGATGATCCAAATAATTTATCATTAATTTACAATATGTGGAGCGTGAAAACATAAAAATGACATAGTAAAAGAAAATTTAATTTTATAAATTTTAGGTGGAAGTTGAAAATTTTGATATCATGCTATAAAAAATGGAATTACGCATTTGAGGGATATTAAATTTAACATTCAGTTTTGTTTCATGATAAACTCTAGGAAAAAATATTTAAATTTTATTTTCACATCGTTTGTTTGATAACTGACTTGAAAAACTTTCTTTTAGCATCAGTTTTTCAAAAACCTATGTTAATTGTCCTTTTTCATGTAGTTTTTCAAATAATTGACATTAATAATGTTTAAAAACATTTAGTTCATTTATTAAACATCAATTTTACTGGCCATGGAGCTCAAAAAAAATTATGGATAAACATTTGTGACCGTCAGAATTTGGAGTTCTCTAAGACTTCATTTATAAGTAATAAACTTCCAACATGCATAACTTTTGATCTATAAGTCTGTTTTAGCTCCATGATCACCCAAATAAAATATTGGGAAATAAAATAAAACTTTTTCAGCTCTATTAACTACTTTTTTAAAACACAACATGAAAAGATAAATTTAAAATCATTTTTTGAAAAACCAATGTTAAAATTCCTCATAAAAAACATTTCACATCAATTTTTTCAAGAAACGATGTAAAAAAGTAATTTTTCACCTGGGTTTTTCAAAAAACCTTTGTTAATAATGTTTAAAATATTAATATTTTATTTCCTAAAATTACATTTGAGTGTTCTGGGAGATAAAACATACTTACAAATAAAATGTTATGGATGTTGGAATTTGATCTTCTCCAACCGAAGTCATAGAGAATTACAACTTTCAATATCCATAACTTTTGATATGAAACTCTGTTTGAGTTACAAGACTAGTAAAAGTGAAGATTATAAAATTAAATACATGTTTAGGAACATTATTAACATTAGTTATTTGAAGAAACATCATTAAAAATAAAATTTTTAATATTATTTGATGACGAGTATCAAAACACCGACAGGAAAATTGATATTTTAATATCTTTTCATGATGTTTATTAAATAACCGCTGTAAAAAAGCATTCTTTGAGGAATTATTAAGTCTTTTATCATAAAAATGATGTTAAAATGGTTTTTTAATATCTTTTCATGATAGTTGTTAAATAACCAATGTAAAAAATCCTTCCACAAGGACTTTTAACATTGGTTTATCTGAAACCAATGTTAATAGTAGGATGTTGACATCAATTACTAAATAATCGACATTAAGAGTCCTCCCAGAAAAAATTTAACATTGTTCTTGGATAACTAATGATAAAATGAGATTTTAAAAACCATTTTACTACTATTGATGGAATATCCACCACCTTCATAGAGGAGAGATAAATATGAGAAATGGGAAGAAATTTTTGAAATAAAGGTGGGGAATGCATAACCTTCTCAGGATTCATAGCCACACAATCCATGTTATACCCAGAACCTATGCTAACACATCACTAAGATTCCAAAAGGATATATATATATATATATATATCCAAAAAATTTGATAAACCAAACAAATGAAAAAAAACTACATATATAAATGTAATTTTAGATCATACACAAGCATCCAAAATTATAGAATTCTTGAACCAAATATAAAGTACCCCCATTAATTTAAAATTGAAATAAGCCCTTAATCTAATACAAACAAACTCCTCAATAATGATGCATACATTAGTCTCTATGAAAACAACTTTATAGAATAAAACATCTTGCTTCACGACCACCAAAATATCCTTCAAATCATTTGATGATCAAGTAAACATGAATACATAATCACATAGGTTCCAATATAGGGGAAAGTATAATAATATCTAGTAAGGCACCCCAAATATTGAACAACACAATGGATTTAATCTTGCACACATAATAATAAAAAATGGAATTATAATATATAATCACCAACTTGTCACACAGTACCTATTAATAACCATCTTGGTCAACTATAAACTAGGATACTACCACATCCTATGAGTTTGTAAATTATTAAATAATATTTTTCATCATATATTAAAACAATACCTAATATCACTATAAATATCACTCCCAAAATAATAATACTTTAAAAGGAATGAACACAAAAATATACCTAAGACCACACCCTTATCATTGAGGGATTTCTTAATCATCGGGAGGCAATATATTCTCACCCTAAGAAATAGGTTATTATAGAGAAAAATTAACATACCCATAATGGATAGTTAAAGGGGTATTTAACCTCACATATAGAGGATCCTCAAATCATCAAAATTATTGTTGAACATATGGGTATAAAACTCTACTGCTAGTATAGGGGACACTTTCTTGATTAGCTACTTAAATAATAATGGGGTACATGACTATGTAATACTTCATCCCCACTTATAGCCACCCAGACTCTCATCCAGCTATTAGGTTCATCCTAAGAAGAAATAATGACAATGGTTTAATAAATTCTATCATGGAAATTACATAAAACCATTAATAATCACACATTAACACATTAATAAATTTATCTATAAGAGAACAAGTCCACAGTAAAATCTACCAATGTCAAAATTTTGGTTGATATGAAAAGAATCCACCAATATCATTGTCTATGGTAGGTAAATCTAAAAGTTAGACCTTTTAAGACCATTAAACTAGTTAAGATAATGATATGCTAACTTGATTTCATTAAGTTATGTATCGTGTCATAATCTTGAAGAAAACCCTTAGATAACAACCACTTAGAACCAATACACACTTTGTGAGAATTACCTATGTGTAATAAAGAACACAATAATATTTTGGTCCCATAAAGTGATGACACCACGGTTGGGGGTTAGTCAGGGTATTCCAATTCAAAATATCCCCTTTAATTTAATATTTTCTAGGATTTATCAAAATATTCCTCTCTTCCTCACAGAAATTTAATGAAATAAATCACAAGAAACAAGTTCTTTCTCTTGGTTCAACCTCACTAGTTTATGCCCAAGTAATATACAATGTCTATGTATCAATGGATCAAAATCCACTACACACACTACTTTTACAAGGTTTATAGTGGACTCATTTTCCCTCTTATTTTATAATCAATCTGTAAATAGAGAATATTTGTTCTCTCTTATTCAAAAAATCCCATTACTCCTCAAGAGTAGAATTTTAATCTCAAAAATCAAAAATAAAAATAATACACATTTGTTAGTGTATAAATAAATTCTTTCTTTTCATGATATCCTATTTATTCTTCTTTAGGTTTGGTTCCTTAGGTTTCCAAAAAATAAAATTCTAGAATCTCCCTCAATGTTCCACATGTTCTAACTGTCTCCATATATTTTTCTTCACCTCTTCAGATTTAATGAACAACTATGATATATCTATGTCATTCCAAACAATTATGATTATGAAACCTATCCTTTAACCTTATTAAATAGTCCAAGATGTTCAAAAGGGTTAGACTATTTCACTTTCACATCTCAAAACCTTTTATTTTTAAGGATTTTGAATGCTTCAAAATCTATAGATTTAACTTGAAATATAGTGTAACAATAACCATTATGATGAAATCAATTTAAAATTCATGATCTAATAAAAATAAAGGCTTAATACAGATCTTCACTCTATGTATTATAGAATGACTGGTCCTAAAAATTATACTTGGTAAAATCATTATGGGGTATTAATAATTATTAAATCCTAATATTTACTTAATAACTTTCAATTATGGTTTTATCCACAATTCACAACACACTTATTTTTTCTAACAATATACCCCTTTGTGTTTATTGACAATGATATTCTCTAAAAAATAAACCATATTTTTACTAATTCAAACTCCTATATTATAAATTCAAAAATTCATATCTCCTTGGTAATATATTAAATGATATAAAAATCATTCACTCTAAAACCACAGGACACTTTCTCGTCATAAGAAACAATATTTGAATGAAAATTTTATTAATGATCCACTTTTCATGATCTAAATCACTTTTTATTCAAAATATCCTTTCATTAACAACATTCAAATCATTCTCCTCACCTTATAAAAACACTATTATAATATCCCCTACACCATATCCTCTTGAACATTTAATCTAACCTATTTCAGAAATCCTATAACATCTCTTTAACTTCTTAAGAAAACACTCCCCTACTTGAAGAAATATATTACCCCCCACTCCTTAGTCAATAAACCCAAAGTTCACATATTTCAAGGTTGTAATAGGAATGTAATATCACAATAAATATTAACATGACAGAAATATACCTTATTATAAAACCATGGTATGGAAAAACCTTTAGGGGAGTATGGTATTTTTTTCTAAAACATTAAGTGTATAGAGATGGTTGAACTCCAAGATCCAACCAATTCCTTTAATTTATTTTTTATAGTAACTTTATAATGGTATTGAAAATTTGATCTTGAGTTGGAAAGTATTATATTTTCACCATATATTTCTTAATTTTATCCTTGATAAAGTAATACGTTATCTTTATATACTTAAAATTTACTATATTTTTTCAAACTTTTATAACACCCCTATTAACAGATTTAATTAAAATAGGAGAATGCAACTGAACACCAATGTCATTAATTCATTGTTACATCCATAAAATTTATTGAAATATTAAGTAAAAAAAATATATTCTTCTTCTACAGTTCCTAATGATATGAAATAATTAGTCTTTATTAGTTAAGAAACACCCAAAATCCTTACATTGATAATTATTTGAGCCTCCAAAAACAATATCATCAATATAAACTATCACTTTCATCCTTTGAATACACTTTTTCTTTATTAAGAGATTATGACTAACTCTTTCATGTTAGAATCAAATCTTTTTTTATAATTGATCAATCCTAGAATAAAAATCCCTTGGTGATTGCTTCAACTCATAGAATTCCTTCTTCAATCGACACACTTTTCTCATTTTCATGTATAAGAAAACCATTTTTGTATTAAATATACACTTCCTATTCAAGAAATACATTAACAAAATCTAATTTAATGTCCATTTTGAATACCATGAACTTATTTTACATTATTATATTTAAGAATAATTTAATCATTTTAAATACTTTCATGGGATAAAATGTTTCATATACACCAATTCCTTCAATTTAAGAGTATCCTTTCTATATAATTCATTATTTGCTTCAAATAATTACATTTATTCATTTAATTTAATTATTAAAACTCATTTTATATAATGTTTTTTATCTTCCATGACCAAAAAAGTCTCCCATATTTTATTTTTTCTCAGTTTTATCAAACTATAACTGTAATCTTAAGTGACCTCATGAAACATTTTAGGCCCCAGTTGAGATAAAATCATTATTTATTATAGAGACTTTATACTTCTTTTTTACACTAGGGCCTACCTTCCATAATTATTATTTTTTCATCATTTTCACTTATACTATTTGATTAACATATTATTGAAAAACTCAATCCATAATTTTTATCATCATTTCTTTCATCTAGATCAATATCATCCTCTTATTCCCCTAGACTACTCGCTTTGAAAATTATTTACTTCAAAATTTCCTCACACCCATACTAAATTTTTTTCTCACTCTACACAATAGTGACATATTATATTTTAAATATTTTTCTAATCCTTTATTGAAGAATTTTTATGATATTATATTTAGATAGTATCCAATAAAAATGTAGAGACTTGGGTTTTTGGCCCTGTCAGAATTTAGAATATTTCTACGAATAATTCCAGAGCTAGGCTCGAAGACGGAGTGCAATTCCGAGGCCCGTTGTGCCCAGAATTAATTTTATAAAAATATTAAGTATTTTTATACTATGCATGTGGCAGGGGTGTGATATCTCCTAAACTGTAGCTCAGAACGGGAATCTGAGGGCATTGTTGCATTTAAAACATGTCGTTTACCCTAGGTGAGGTGTAAACTTCACGGGCGCAGACCTGATCTGGAAAACACCACCACAGGCATTTTCGTAAATAAATAGAAAAGTTCATGTACGAGCGTCGGCTCGAATAACTTCTGAACGAAGCCTCAGATCGGAAATCTGAGCCCACCGTTGCATCCAGAACAGCGCGTTTACCTTAGGGGTGACCTTACCTTGGTTTGTATCAGGTGCCGGGATGGAGGCGAGTTGGTGGGGAGTGAAATGTGTTGTGTTATAGAAAAAAAGAAAAACATGTTATCCCCCTCCCCTTGCCTCCAATGCATAGCGACGAATGACACCCCCCTCCCGACCTCTGTTTCTTCACCAAATCGAGTCAGAATCGTCCGTTTTGTGCGCCGTTCGTCAGTGGATCTAGCTTCAGGGTGTCGCCGGCGTCGATCTACACCCGAAGCTTCGGCGTTTCACCCGCGAGGTAGGTGGTTTGCATTTTAATCCCCCGATCCCATTTTTGCTGTGAATTTCTTCATTTTGAGGTCGTTGTAGGGTAGATCACGTCCCGGGGGTCGCATCAGTGCTTTCGAATCGTAAAACGGACCACCGGGGTGCCCTCGGCGGCCCGCGGCAGAGCCACGGCGGACGGCCGCCCAGAGTGGTGGCGCGCCGGTGGAGCACGGCGGAGGGCCGCCGGCTAGGGCGGGCCGACGGCGGGGGCCGATCCAGGCCGGTCCAGCCACTTTTGTCATACGAGGGTCTTTAAACGTCCGTATCTTGCAATCCGAGAGTCAGATTTGTGTGTCGTTTGCGGTGACGCGACCCTAACGATGGGTTGAACCCTACAGTGTGGGTTCGAGAGTTTAGGGGTTCAGGATCGTGGCTTGGGAGTTAGAAGCGTCGTATAAAATAATTTTATTTTATTATTTTACAACTTCTGGCCGTTGTAACTTCTACCTGGAGTGTCTGATTGACGTTTCGTCAATGGCGTTGAGACCCTAATGGTACAGAGGAATTTTTGAGATGGTTTCCGGGTGTTGGGACTGAGAATGGGGTGTGGGCCCCATGAGGTCGGGTTATGGCATTTGCGGAGAAACACAACTTTCGCTCTAGGAGTCCGATTTTGGCGGGTGAATAGTCAATCCTGTGTATTTTTCCAAGAGGATCGCAATGGTGGGATCCGTTCGATGAGTTTTGGGATTGAGGTGTGGTCCCCACCCAATATGGCTTCGGTGAATCGTACTTTTTTCACCGGGTGTCCGTTTCAAACGAACGAGTAGTCGTTTCCTCTTCTTTTTCCGAGGAGATCGTTGTGGTATGATCTGCTCGATGGGTTTCAAGATCGTTGTGTGGACCCCACACGAGCTTGATATAGTGAATAGTTCCTTTTTCACTGGTGCTTCGTTTTAGGCGAGTTAGCATCCTATCCTGCGTGTTTTTCCACATAGATCGCGATGGTGGCCTTAGTATTGGCCTTAGAGGCATGCCGTTTGGTGTTATTGTGGGTTGCTCGGGTTAGCGATGTTTTGGACCAGCACTGGTTGAGGGTACTCCCTTGGTTCGTTCCCACAAGGGTTCGTGTGGCATTACAACCTTCTTATAGGTTTGTAATCCTCTCGATGGGATGTTTAAACTGTTAGAGTTGTGGCATCCCTCCGGTGGGCCCGAAGCAGGATCCTCTAGCATCTTTTCCCTAGATTGAGTTCTTGGTATCACTGTGACCTCTGATTCATAGGTGGCAATCCCCTATCTAGCAGTTTAACCCCGTAGGGTTTGTGGAATCGTTGAGAATATGATCCCCTACGCAGTGGGCCGTGCTTAGTGGGGTTGTGGAATCGTTGGGTATATGATCCCCTGCTCAACATCATGTTTATAGTAGGGTTGTGGTATCATTGGTTATGTGAAACCCTACTTAGCGTGTGGTTTCTGTAGGGTTGCGACATCGTCAGTTCGATCCCCTACATCGCAAGTTATACCAGATAGGGTTCTGGTATCGTTGGGACCACCTTTATATGGGGGACGATCCTCTATCTGTGACGTGCTTCTGTCGAGCGCCAGATCGGGTTGTGGTATCCCCCAGAGGATCCAGGGAGTGATCCCATATCTGTTAGATTTATGAATTCCAGATCGGGTCATGGTATCCCCCAGCAGATCCTAGGAGTGATCCCCTATCTGTGAGATCTTCGTCTACCGGAGTGGGTTCTGGTATCCCCTAGCGGACCCTAGGAGTAATGCCCTATCCGAGGAGTTTGGTGGTTATGTTGTTTTAGCTGGTTTTTCCTCAGTGACGGTATCCGAAGAGCGTGGTCTCTCAAGTGAGCATCTGAGAAGTTTTCTTGGGACCCGATGGAGTGTATCTCTCGGGCGTGTGTCATCTGTGATGACAGTGATCATAGAGTGTACTCTCCTGGTTGTGGACAGTTGCTGGTGATGAGGTCGGTACCACTTGTGGCTTGGTGCTTGAGCTGGGTATATCTGGATTGTTCAAGGTGTATGTATGGGCATACACCTGAGCTGAGCTGACTAGATTTGTTTAGCCTAGGATGTTCATGAGATGGATTCCCTCTCTTGTCTGGGTTCCCTTTGGCTGGGATGAGCGGACTGTTGCCCTTCAGTTTCTCTCTTTTGGTTTTGGGTTTTTAGGGTGCCTACTGAGTACGTTTATACTCACCCCTGCACGGGATTTTCCTGCACATGTTTGCGTCTTGTGCAGACCACATGCCTTTCGATAGAGTCCTTGGAGGACCCGGAGCAGGCAGAGCTGAGTGAGCGAGATTGACAGGGGTGTTTACCGTTGTGGTGTCGAGGGAGATTTCCGGTGGGTGTTTGTGGTAGCGTTCCCCTTCTTCAGTGCAGGTTGGATGTGTTTTTGTAGTTTTATTTTGGTGGGCCCTGTTTTTCCCTTTGTACTTATGCTATACTCTGGTTGTGGGATAGTGTATTCATGCATTTTCTTTTCAGTTTTATATATCTCTGCACTGTTGCATGGAGGTGTATGTGGATGTGTGAGTACAGGTACCTTAGGCTAATGCCTCCTATGTGTGTGATAGCCTACTCGACACTAGTCACCAGCCCCTGTCCTATTGGAGGCGGGATTGGGGAGTCGCGGCTCGAGCCCCGTTGGGTCGGGTCGTGACAAAAAATGCATTTATCCCCTAGAGATACAAACTTTTGGTGGATCGTCTCCTTATTGAGAGTAAATTATTTACTTCTAGTGATATGTAATTATTTCAATGTAGACTGCATCCCATGATATATCATGTATGGGGTTTTATCCTAACTCATATATAACAAGGCCCTATTGATAACATAGATCGATTTCATGACTGATTCATTTGAAAAATATTTGGTAAACATTTCTCAATGAGTATGCTATGAGATATATTATCGATTATCAAAATTATCTTATCATTGTCCCTGTTTTGGTGAGCTATTCACAATATCAAAACATAATGAGTTATTCCATGTTGTTTAGATTATACCCCACTATACTATTTTTGAACTATATAAAATTATTGATCCAAAATTTCAAAACCTTCTTAGCAAATTCTTTGAAAATGTCTAATATAATGTAATTGAATTAAACACCTCAAATTTGTGAGTAATAAATATTAACCATTCTATGATACTGTAATTATAAATAAATATTATGTAGCACTTACTTACATTAAGAACTCTTTGTGACATGATCCTACAAACTTATACGATAATCAATTCTGGAATCCCCAATAACTTGTTGTCTCTCGGATTACAAGGCTTCAAAATGATCTTTCCCTTTTATAAAACATCATAAAAATTAGTATGAACTTGTGTATGACAAGGGATACAAATTTAACCGTGTTTAACTAAATATTTCAAATATTTTTGGATCAAGTGGACAAGACATCTATAACACATGTAGTTTTCATCCTCATTGGATAGAAAACACATATCTTCTTATCCACTGATAATGTGAATATTCTCCTTTGTACGTATCCCTTATATAATGATTATTCCATATTTTCCTTTTTATTTTACAATTATTATAAGTTATTATTATAACATTTATCAAGTCATACAATTTAATTATGATTTAGTGATTATAACCAAGACCTTCAATGAATAAGGCATCATCTTTTATATATCTTTTCTAGCAATTGTGGCTTTCCTAAAGCCAAAAATATCATAGTCATCAACATTGAAAAATATTATAACTTATGCCATGATATATTTGATATCCTTTAATAGATTATTATTTTCCATCAAATGAAAATTGAATCCATTTTCAAGGACATATACTCTAGACCAATCCATTACTTTCAATCCAATACCTTATATTATAACCATTTTATCACTTTTCTTCATGATCTAATCTTATTTCTTCCAATCAATTTTTTGTTGATACAAATGTTTCCCATTTATATATGGTAGATCCTCCTCATCTTATAGAAATACAAACCTATCTATGTCTGTAGCTATATCCATGAATCCATGATTTATTATTTAGATCCACTTTGAGTCTTACATGGCATATTCATTTTTATCATTAATGAAAAATAAATAGATTTGTTTTTAAAACCTTTATAGTAAAAGATGTACCAATATAAAGTATACCGATATTAATCAATTCTACACAATTATCTTCTTTTTTTCCTGAAGTGCCTCTTTTATATAGAACACATTTTTTGGGTATGCCCTATATTTATATAAAAATAATACTTAATTTAAGGTGAAATGTTATATGTATTCATTGGCACTCCATTGGAATTTTTTCTCCATTAATTCAATATTCATATTTAGATTAAGATAATTTTTTGGTGAATTAACCATGATGTTTGTGATTAAGCCCCATGCCTATTTTGTATCTATTATGAAAATGTGTTTATTTAAAAAAATCCTTAATCTTTTTTGTTGGATCTCCATGACTCTCCTTAAATTTTTCAATATCCTATGGGAGCCAGCTCCTCAAGGTCATTTTGATAGGTATATATCTTTATTGATAATCCAATATTCATCTCATTTTGAAAAATTATCCTTAAATATACTTGGTTTTCTTGAATGTTACTTTTAAAATGTTGTTTAAAATAATAATTATTTGATCTTGATGCTCCACCTCGAGCACAATATTAACAAAATTATTTATGTTTTCTAGATTTTTATATATTAGTTATTCAATATTGGTCTTTAAATCATATTTATACTCTTATTATCAATTCATATAGATCATAGATTTATTTACCACAACATTAGACTTCATTATTTTATCCCACAAACATTTATCTATCTACAAGTATAGCCTTATGTTTAAAATTTATGTTAATGAAACCCTCAAACCAACTTATTATTATTCTATTTTCTCCTTAATTTTTGGTCATCCATATGTAATTATTCATTAAGGTATTGAGATCCTCATTTTATTTCTCTTCTAAATCCCATTATCTATCATCTTCATTTAAGATTGAGTTCTTATTTTTAGAGAAATTTTAATTAGTCCTTTTCTATCCATTTACATCTTCAGAAAATATATTTATGGGAATATCTTTTTCTTCTTAATATTAGAACATCTTTGGAAACTTATCAGCAAAGCACCGAACCTTTCCACATTGAAATCAATTTAATGGAATATTTCCTTTAAATTTTCATTTTTTAGTTTTCTGATTTGGGGAATGAACACATTTCACCTCATAAAATTATTTCCCTTTTATATTGTCTTAAATAGTGATATTCTTCTTTACCTTGAATTCCACTTACATAAGTCTCTATTTTTCTGTTGGATCTTCCTTATTTGTTCTCATCATGTAGGTTACAAGTATACTATACAATTCAACCAATGATATGGAATTGGGATTCTTTTCCTAAATTACCTAAACCTTCATAATGATGTGAGATGAAAGCCTTATCAATATTCACTTCATAATAATGACATATTCAATAGTTTTTACAATTAAAATTATGTCATCCATATAAATATACACCAAATCAATGAATATGTAACCAAATTAATTTAGGTGTATCCTTAAGTTATTTTAATTTCTCTATAATACTTTTAATTTCACTTCTATAAATTTTTTATTTCCTTTATATAATTTAAATAAATTTTCCAAAATTCAATTTTATGTTTTACATGATATCACATTTTATAGATTTTTTCTAAAAAAATATCCCATTACAGAATTGTTTCCTTCAAATTCAAAATACAATTGTTGAAATATATTTTAGTGAGTGCTCCAATTTCAATATTAAACACATTTCTTTGAAGGAAAGTTGTATACACATTTATCTTGAGTGATAAATGGCAGTGATATATTTGATTTTTTCATAATTAAATGTTATTTACATTGAATATCAGAATCCATTTTCTATTAAGTATTTCTACAACTCTTAAGGAGATAAATCAATTTGGATAAAGAATATTTTTATAAGATATAACTAATAACTACAAACCGTTCTCTCTATACCAACATTTCCCCCCACAAAGGGATGATACCCTGAACGAGGGGTAATCAGGGTATGAAAATTCAGAATATTCTCTTCCAATAATTTCATACCATGATTAGTAAAAGTGATCCCCACTTACTCACTAAATATGAAATTAATAAAGCATAATACCCAAGTGATTTTACTTGGTTCCCCCTAATTGGGATACATATAATGAGCATATAATTAAAATTCATTGATGTACCAAAATCCACTAAAAACATTACTTGTACAACATCTAGAGTGGACTTAATGTCCATCTTGGTATATAACCTCATGAAAAATAGAAATACCATTTTCTCTCACTCAATGAAGACTCCATAACACTCAAGAGTAAAATTTTGATCTCATACTCCTTCTTTACATTTTTTAAATTATTTCAATGTTTTCCAAAATTCCTTAGTTTTATAAAGAATTGTATTTTAGAATATCTCAATGTGTTCCACTTATTTTATCTCTCCCCATAGATTTTATTCACCACTTGATATTTGGTCATTTACTTAGATATCTCCATATCAATAAAAGAATTCATGATCATTATAGCTCTTCTTTTCCCTTTTTAAATAGACAAAAATCTAAAATCTTCAAGGATCAATGGATTTTTAATTCTTCAAACTGTACCGATTTAACCTTCATTCTGATTTCATGACAATCATTATGATATAATCTATTCAAACTTCATGCTCATAAGAAAATAATATATTTATCCATGTCATTACTTTGAGTTTTTATATGAATAATCCTAAAAATATATTTATTAAAATCATTATGATTTAACGATAATGACCATGACACAATATTTACTTTATAGATTTCCATTATTTCATGCTCCACAAGTCACAATGATATACTCTCCACACCCTAGTTATGAAAAATTATTTATTTTTGAAACCAAAACTTGTATTGTGTCATATATATTTTTTCATAATAAATAGAGATGAACCCACACTCAAAAACCTAAACCACACCCAATGAATCATGATGTATTACTTTACAATTGTGATATAACATTTTCAAACATTTTTTCAATGAAATTACATAACATAATGATCACAAAATTGTTGGTTTTTTTGTATGAGAAATGTTTAATGGTTAAGCTATTAGAACTTCAAAAACATGTATTTTTAAAATTACACTTATTAAACTAGTATGGATCAGTTAAATTTCATGAAGGGGAAATTTGTATCTAGGCCAGTGGTGATAACAATAATAGTTATCAAGCATAGGAATGTGAAAGGATGAAATTATTGGAACATGAACTTAATGGAAACCAAATTCTGGAAGAAGAGTGTCATGAAAGGATGGGTAGTTATGGATAAAACATTTAATTTCTAAAGGAATTGGATATGTTGATAGACAACTAATACTGATGATGATGTCTATATGATATTAAACTAACATAGTATAGAAGTAGCCTTAGTGTTTTAAAGGTTGTGTTAAATTAATATAAAGGGAGATTAATATATAAGTGAATGATGATATCAATGTTTTCTTGGGAGTGTGAAATTTGAAGTGTATTTTCAGAAGTGGGAAAAGGATATTGGAATAGTGATGTATAGTTTGGAGGTTGCATTATTCACTATAATGGTCAATTGAGGTGGTGATTCTCAATCAGTCACCTTGAAAACGTTTTGTGTTGATCTTGGTGTTTAGAAGGAAATGAAATTGGGATGACTTGATGGAATCTATGGTTCACTCCTATAAAGATATGGTGTAAGATAATTTGATTGTTGAGTCAGATTGGTGTCCATTCCCCTAGGGAAACATCACCCTAGGTCACTTGTGGAAGGATTTTTCCACCAGAGGCATTGTTATGTTCTTCCATTTATGAGAATGGTTTGGATTGTTTTCCCTTATAACTTGGGTTGGTTAAGGTTTCTATTATTATGGTTCAATTTTAACTTAGTTTATCTTCTTAAAAACATATGTAGCATGTTCTCCCATGCTCAAGAACTTTTTTTGAACCACATTATCCTAGTGTGTCATGCTTATTTTACTTATGCATGTGTTTGTTCTTTCTTTTAATTGATTATTGGAGATCTTTTCAAATACCCTGAATTTATGAGAATCAGAGTGAAGGGTTGATAAACATGGAATATAGGGTGAAATTTTTTCCTACATCGATGCATTAAATTCAAAGGGGTGTTTCATGGATATTAAGACCATTTCAAGTCCCTTGTTCCATAGGTTATGGCCTAGAATCAACTTCCATTAAAAGGAGGTTGGGTGGTTCTGATTATCTGGATATGGTATGGGATGTATGGGTTTTTGATGGAGTTGATATGGAAAACATGGAGCTCTAGTGGTGTTCTAGTGACTTAACACCGCTAATAAGTTCTATTATAGCCTCTTTTGTTCTAGTGACCGATACCATAACAAATGTTTTTAAAGCTTGGTTGTAGAGAATTGATGAGAAATTTATCAAGTTTTTGAAATTTCATATTCAAATGGTGTTAAAATCTATTAGAATATTTCTTGTTATTATGTTCTAGTGTTTCATTCAGTTGTAGAATAACTTCACTGATAAGATAGTTTTTGTGTAATTGTTTTTGGGTCTATCAAAAGTCCACATTGATCATGAGTCAAGCAGTGTTTTTTTGTTATTGAGGTGATATTTTGATCTTGGTTAGAAGAATGCTAAATAATTTCATATGATAATCAATATCCCATATGTTTTTAGGATACAGTGGGATTCCATTGTTTTCTAAGGATATAATTGAAAATGGTTATGTTCTAGATTAGAGGTTTTGATATATGGGAGATTTAGTTTTTTAGGATGTTGGTTTTGATAATCTTGGAGAGTTTTAAAGTTATAATGGTAAAGTTTTAGATATAAATAATGTGTTTAGAGGAATGGTAAACCATGAGAAGAAAGCACAAGGTAATGTTTCAAAATTTATTGTAAGGATTTTTGAAACATGATTTGAAATGTGAAATGAATAGTAAATTTAATGTCAAACACCATGATCTATTTAAAGAGTTGTAAGAACATGTTGATGTGATTTGGATGGTACCCAGTTCCACATATAACATTACAGAATAAATGGTTGTTACTATGCCCTTGGATCATTAATAATTTTTGTGGAAAATGAAATATTTATAAACCCTATTAAAACTAGTAAAGTGGTGAATGGAGGTTGATCCAAAGGGAATGACTTCCAATTGTGTGTTTGACCAAGTAGACAAAAAAGAAACTATAAAACTAAATTAGTAAGAAAAATTTATGGATTAAAGGGTGTTGGTGATTAAGGTGAAGTGTTTATAACTAGAGGCCATAGGAAAGAAAACATCTGTGCAATGATGAGAACATAATTGACAAGCAAGATGGGAGTAACCCAAAAATAGATCAGGGGAATTTGATTGGTTGGAAATTATTTTGTTAATTTTTTTTATTTCTTTCTTGTTACATTTTTTGTTCTTTATTCATGTATAACCATTTCTAGGCTTGGTGGAAGGAAGCTCGCCAATTATCTCGAATGTCCAACTTTTAGAGGAATGGACCCCATAGTCCCTAAACTTAAAAATACACCAATCCAGTTAACAAAAATACCAGTTTCTCATTAGAAAAAACTTATTAGTATATCCTAATATTATATGCTTATTTTTTTACTCTTATCCGATGGAATTATAGATGAAAAGTTGTAGATAAAAACTACAATCAGAAACAGTTCACACTCATTCCAAGAAAATGAAGAATATGTACTACTTAACACTTAAGAAAAAAGGATAGTTTCCAGCAATAGAGTATACATGAATAAAGCTAAATATATACTAGTTCAATCTCATTACCCTACATGAATTTATCTAATGACCATTATTATCATATTATAAGTATATAATAGATTCCAAACATTTATAAAAACTATGGGAATAGGTAAATAAATAGAAAAGTTGGGAACATCACCACGAGAGCTCCAAACATCCTCAATATCTCCAATACGCTGCCGCCTCCCATCTCCAATGTTCCACCTCCCCTTTCTCTGTCTTTTTGATATATAGATAAAATCCAGATCTTTCCTCCTTTCATACCTGCTCCATGATAGGCTTTTAGGTCTTCCTCAACAAAGCCGGTGCATTTTACTGACTCCATAGATTCAGAACCCCACTGTAACTATCACACATGAAATTTCACATGGAGAGAGTGGACTGTGTTTCTTTTATTTTTATTATAAACTGGATGGGATTGATTTTTGTCTCTTGAGATTCAATTAGGATTACTTCTTATGTGTTAGCAGTCAAAATCCATCCAAGTACATCTTTCCATCGAATTCAAATCATCATGATTCATAGGTGCCACAAGATTGAGCGAGATGTCTTCTTCATGATCTTTCTTATATTAGGTTTAGGGTTTTCTCCCTATGCAATCATCTATTTGAACAGTGCCTATTGTGATTCAAAAAATGGGGACTGATGATCTTGGGAGGTGAGACATCGAGCATCAATAGGGGGTTTCGACACAGTTATATCTATCCTTGGAGAGTTCTAGAGAGATTTTCATTCCTTTATATACCCAAAAAAAGACATATTTTCAACTTAATTAAAGTCGAGTGGCAACATTAATGAGGTCAAGTCATGTTGACCCATCAATGAGGGAGAAGAATGAGGGGAGGGAAAATAACAGTGAAATAAATATATATTAATGAAATTAGTCAACCATCACCTCCCTAATTTTTGTCCCATTCACTGGATCTCAATGAAGATAATATTCGCATGCAGCTCAAGAAACCTGGTGTGCCCAAGTGACTTCATGAGAATTTCCTCAAGATGCTCCTCTGTATGAGTGTGCTCGAGAATGATTTTTCTTCCTTTTAACACACTCTCAAATAAAATGTAATTTGGTGTTAATGTGCATGCTCTGGTCATGGAATATGGGGATCTTGCTTAATGAAATGGTGGAATCCTTTTCCACTTTGAGAATAAGTTAAATAAGATCTGAGTAGAGAAATTATAATAACAATTAATCCAACCAGATGCCTTGGCACGCTGTGATTTTCACAAAAATATACTCCGCTTTAAATGACAACAATGCCACCACCTTTTTTTCCTGTGATTTTCAAGTGATGGGTTTGTCTCCAATGAATATGAAAACACTAGTAGTGATCTTGAAGTTGTCAAAATCACTGACCATGTCACTATCTCTAAATACTAATAAGATCAACTGAATATTTACCTTCCTTTTGTAGTGAACACTGTAGTTGTGTGTCCATAAAATGTAGCGCAATAGGTTCTTGAGTGTGAACAGGTGATATTCATGTGCCTCATCCATGAACTGGCTTACATAAACTACCATTTAGGTTATGTCTGGCCGTGTATTCACTAGGTACCATAGGCTATTGATGATTATTAAGTACTGAGTGACATCAACCAAACAGGTAGGTTTTTGACTTTCTCAGCTTTAGGAAGACCTCCTTCATCACCTGATAAGGTTTTCACTCTCCCATTCCTATATTCTCCAAAAACATAGTCACATAGGTAGATTGATATAGGTAAATTCCACTAGGCCCTTGGTTCACTTCAATTTTGAGGTATTAGGAGAGAAATCTTAAGTCACTCAACTGAAAGAGATTCTTCATCTCAGCCTTGAACAGGCTGATGTTGGTGACGCCAATGTCGGTGATGATCAAGTTGTTCACTTACAACCTAATGAACAAATGATAAATTTCATTTCCAAAAGTGTACATAGTGTGCTCAGAGATGCTCTTGTGAAACCCAAGTGGCTGAAGGCTGGTGCTGAGCTTGGCGTTTCACACTCTTTGTGCTTGGGTGGAGGCCATAGAGTGCTTTCCAGAGTCAGAGAAACTTGTGATCATGGTTTTCATTGATGAATTTAGGTGGTTTCTCGATGTATAATTCCTCTTGGATGTCTCTATTCAATAATTCCAATTTTACATCTATGTTTTGTACCTCCCACCCTTCTTACACTGCCACCGCGATGAGGAACCGCACCGATTCCAGGCGTTTGAAAGAGGAAAATACCTCCTCAAAGTTGACCCCATACTTCAAGATATATCATTTTACAATGAGCCTCACCTTTTTCTTTACTAACACACCATTCTCATCATGATTAACCTTGAAGACCCACTTGATCCCAATTAGATGATGGCCAATGGGGAGATCAACAATCTCCCATGTGTTATTTTCCCCAATCGACTTCATCTCTTCAAGCATCACCTTGCACCAACATAGGTGTTATTATTCTTTGCCAAAGGAGTTTTTTCATCAACCATAGTGACATGTATCTCACTAGGTTTGAGGTCACTTAGTGTAAACCAAGTAAGAATTCTGTCCCTAATGATGTTGTCAATAGTGAGGAATCGAAGCGAGGTGTTGGCATGATCGACATTTAGTGCTTCCGCCATGTTGGATGGTAGCAAGATGAACTCCACTATGTCTGATGGAATAGACATCGCCTTTAACGCATCTAGTATTTAAGTGTCTGTATAACATACACTAGTGGGTTTGGGTGATGATATTTATTCTATAAAAGTGTTTTCAGTCTCCTCTATCCCTGGCATACATTCCATTGTTTGTTCGATGGTGAATGGATCATCACTACTCAACACAACTTGTTCATCATGAGCACTCCAATCCAACTATTCTACCTCCTCAAAGAAGACATCATGTGTTACATGCAAGCACTTATTGATGGGGTCATACACATGGTATGCCTTGGACCCAGACTCATACCTGATGAAGATCATTGACATACTCCTATCATCCGGTTTCTTCATGTGATGATTCACATTATTGACAAGTGAAATATAGACAAAGGTGTAGAGAAAGTGAAAAACCGGTCATTTACCATGTTAGTCCTTGTATGGAGTCATCTCGTTAAGGATGCGTGTTAGTTCTTAGTTCAGAAAATAGATGACATTGGAGACTACCTCACCTTAGAATATCCAAGGAAGGACCTTTTCTTTTAGTGTACTTTGACCCATGAAAACCACTTTCTAGTTGTGTCATTCAAAAACCCCTTTCTGTTGTGGTAAATAGGGTCCCGTGAGTTGTCATTGTATGCCACTCTTGGCATAGTATTCACCGAATTGCGCTGAAGTGAACTCACCACCACAGTCTCTGTGGAGAACCTTCATCTTACACCCTATCTCCACCTCTACCATGGCCTGAAAGAATTTGATTTTCATTAGAGCCTGGTATGCTTCTGAGTAGATTGAACCACATGTAGCAGCTCATGTCTTCCACGAGCAGTAGAAAGTAGCAGACCCCACTTGGCATCGTCAATGTGATCGGCCCATAAAGGTCATGATAGACAAGGCTGAAGACTTTCTCCACACGATTCTTCACTTTTTAGGGAAAGACACTCGTCACTACTTCCCAATGAGGTAGCTATCGTAGAATTTATCTTCCTGATCAATATATGGAAGACTTCACACCATATATCATTGAGAAAGCTTACGCAGAGCCTAGAAATTCCAGTGGTCATACCTCACAGCCCAGTTCCCTGACTTCTCTAAGCCCTGTGGAGACAAGCATACTAGTTATCCAATGTTGAGTTTGATCTCGTACATCTGTATAGGTAAGTTCTTCACCTTGGCCAGCAGGTGCCGCTACTAGTCTTAGATCGTTGGGATGACCTCTTAGATCAATATCTAGACTACTCTCATCAAGATATCTAATGCTAATGATTTTGGTGGGGACCCTTTGGATGGAATACACCCCCGTGAGAATGCTTTTGGTTCTAGATATAGTATAATCATGTAGTGGTGGGTGATAAATTAAAATTTTATTTTAATAATCATTTCATGAAGACAAGAGCAAGGATCTTGCACATCAAATTTATAAAAAATTTATTTAATATTTGAATAAATAAATATCTTGTTATAGGTAATTTCTTTGTTGGTGAATGTGTATTGTCTAAAAATACCCTTTATGATTACCTTCATTGTGCTGTAAGGATCCAAGGATGGAATCCCTCTGGCATTGATCCACACATGCTCCTCTGATCTCTGAGAAACACTACTCAATCTCTAGGTCCTATCATGGAAAGTCGAATGTCTTACATTGTTCATTATTGATCACTCATTATTCGGCCTTAAAGAAATATTTCTTTCACTTATCATTCTTTATAAGTAGATAGGATGAGGATTTTAAAAGAATTCATTGGGCAAAACAATTCTCTATTCTCAATTTCGAATGCTGTACACAATAGACATATCCATCTATTTATACCGTTAGTATTTGAGTTAAAATATTAAATAATTACATACAGTATAGTAAAAAACATTTATTAACATTAATAAATCTCATTCCATATAATAATAATTAGATAATTATTATTTTCTTTTATGTTCCAACTTGCGTGATAAAAAATATCATGTGTTGGTCTTATTAATTAATATTTTTCACCTGAATCGGTCTTGGTCCATTTGAGCTCCTATATCATTTATTGTATAACCAAATAAATATTTTATTTATAAATAAATATTTTATTTACAATCTAGAAAATAAATATTTATTTAAAAATTCAATAAATAAAATTATTATTTTATTCATAAGTTGTTGAGTAAATATTTATTTAATTTATGTCATAAATATAACTTGAATAAAATTATTCCTCAAACACAAGAATAATATTTATTCCATTAATTAAACTCAAATATAATTTAATCAAGATAAATAGAAAAACATAGTGTGTTACCCTCTAGGATTATTTATCATTGGCATTAAGTGGTCTTGCTTAAAGTCTAAGATTACTGTCTAGAAATGGTTCAATGAATCAAAGAGAAAGAACTTAATGTCACAACATAGAAAACCACATACAAACACTCTATACATAATATAATCCCTTAGTGATAATATCTAATCAAGAAGGTTGCACATCAGTGTCACAAAACTATATGCTCAATATGTCTTTCTTTGACTATTTGAAATAAACTTGTTTTTACACCACAACCATAGAATTTGTTGTAGCAGTTCTATTCTAATAAAATGGCTATGTTAAAAACTTACATAAAGATGGAAGGGACAAATCTTTCCTCGTCATATTCATTAATTACATGTTAGTCATACGACACCCAACATATCCAACTTCACCATGAAATGTTATCACCTTGGTTTACGAAATACATCTAAGTACATGAGTTGTAACATGTATTAATAATAATCATAATGTCTAAAGACCATCACATACACTCGTAGATAAGAATATATCTTGACACCAAAACACGTGGAATTCATTTTGGTAGGTATGTTCTCATAATCTCCCATCTTGGAGATTACCAAGTGCAAACTTCATGATAAGAAGACTCATCTACTTATGAGTACTTGCACATGAAAATATAGGTACTATGTGTCCCATCATAGTAAGTTATCCAACCAAAAAGGATTATTTGAGAATATCATCATAGCACATCAAGGTTCTCATCATACTAGGGAACTATTATGACCTTATCACTGTGATGTATAGTCTAGGAAATTATTACATTAAATTCATCAAAAAAACAATATATAATAATAATTTTTATTAATATTAAATACATTAAATATTCATTTTATCAAAGTAAAAACAATTGGTCCTAGGAAACCAACTCCAAAAAAACCCTTCTTGGACTATAGATAACTACCTAAAACCTTTAGTCCACTAGACCTCACATGATAATCATGTATCTTCTAAGTTAAGTAATTATTTTAGGGGTCCATCACATTGTCATCCATGGAAATACTGATAACTGTAACTTCACCTCTTTGAGAAAAATCCCCAAATATATGATGCTTCTGAAGTATGTGCTTTTTCCGTTATTGTGACCTTGGATCTTTTACAAGAGCCACCACTATAGTATTATCACAATAGAGGGTGATATAAACCTTACTACTAGGTACAACATCAATCTCTTGGACAAAGTTGTGCATCCATACTACTTCTTTAACTACCTCAGTATCCTAAAATTACTCAAACTCTAATGTAGAATCTACAACCAAAACATTCTTTGAGATCTTCCAACTCACTACACCACCATTCAAAGTGGATATGTATCTCGTTTGTGACTTAATTTCATCTTGATCAGTATGGAAACTAACATCTTTACATACATGGATGAACAGTTCCTCATCTCCTCCATAAAACATAAACACGGCCTTATTATGCCAAAGATACTTAAAGATAATATTGAATGCCATCCAATATTGGACTCTTGTATCATCTTGTTATCTTCTTAACTCACTTAATACCTAGGAAACATCTAGCCTTGTGCATATCATAACATACATTCCTGACCTAATCACTGATGTGTATGGAATAATTTTCATTCTATTTCTTTCATCATGTGTTTGAGGTCACATTTTCTTGGAAAGTTGAATTCCATGTGACATTAGAAACAATCCCCTTTTGGATTTTCCGTATTGAATCTCTCTAGAATCTTATCAATGTATGTACTTTGACTTAGGCTAAGAGACTAATTAGATATATGGATCTTGACCCCAATAATATATTCTCTCTCTCCCAAGTCCTCTATAGATAAGAATTTATTCAACCATGCATTAACATATTGTAATACTGATATTTCGTTTCCAATGAGTAATATGTCATCAACATATACTATTAAAAAAATTACTTCACTACCACTAAACCATTTATAAACACACTGATCAAATTTTTTCTTTATGAGTCCAAATTCTATAATGGAATCATCAAAATGAATGTTCCATGGTATGGATTCTTGTATTAATCCATAAATGGATCTTTACAACTTACATACCTTGTTGAAATCCTTTGGTGACACAAACTATTCGAGCTGTGTCATATAGATATCTTCCTAAAGGTTCCTGTTAAAGAATGCATTTTTTAAATCCATTTTCCAAATATCATAATCATGGAAATCCATAACGGAAATTATAATTATGATGGAATTTAGAATTGCAACTGGAGAAAAGGTTTCATTACAGTCAATTCCTTGACGCTATTTGGACCCTTTTGAAAATTGTCTTACCTTACAGGTACTAACTTATACTTCCATGTCTAGTTTCTCCTCAAATACCCATTTGCAACCAGGGGGATTTACATCTTCTAGAGGGTCTACCAAAATCCATACTTGGTTCTGGAACCTAGAATACATTTCATAATTCATGGATTCTTTCAACTGGGAAACATATGTGACACATAATTATTATTTATATGTTATAGGATTATTATTATAAACTAATAATGATTCACCATCTTTGGGGACTAGAAAAATATATCATTCTGGTTATCTAACCTCTCTAGTGCCCCTATATAGTAATTGTTTATCTAAAAAAATTTCTTCTTCCAGGGTGATTTGTGGATTTTTTTTCTTTTTCCAACTGTTGTATATATTGAGTATGGAACTCATCTAAGTCTATCTCACTACCACTATTAATTTTAGATATAAGATACTCTTCAAGATGTTTAGGACGTCTGTCAACCACAACCATTTTTCTAAAGGATTGTATATGTAGTATCCCTTTGTTTCTTTGGGATATCCTATAAAGATACACTTTATGCCATAGGGTGCAAGATTATTAATTGAAGAGGCCTTAAAAGTTCTTCGCAACCCCACACAAGTAAGTAAGACTACACGGGTTTCTATCCATTCTATATTTGGTATGGTATACTATTTGTTTCTTTAGTTAGCACTTGGTTTAATATGTATGTTGTTGTTTGTAATTCATATCCCCAAAAGGATAATGGAATACATGCATGACTCATCATTGATCTCACATTGTCCAACAATGTGTGGTTCCTTCTTCCACTTACACCATTCCATTGAGGCATATAAGGAGTGATTTTGTGGAAAAATCCCAAACTCTCATTGATAATAAATTAATTCTTTACCAAGATATTCTCCACCATGTTCTAAACGAAGTTTCTTAATCTTCATACCAAGATAGTTCTCAACTACATTATTGTATTCCTTGAATTTTCAAAATAATTCAACTTATGCATCATTAAGTAGACATATCCATATCTACCAAAATCATCAGTAGAAGTTATGAAGCCGAAGTACCTACCCCTTACTTTAATAGGAAATGGTCCACACACATTGGAATGAAGTAATTCAAGAAGTTATTTTTTCCCTTCACCTTTCCCACTAAATGGGGATTTGGTCATTTTCCTTGTAGACATGTCTGAAAAACACCATGTAGTTTTAATTCCAAAGAATCTAAATACCAATATGAATGTAATTTAGTCATTTGATTTTTATATATATGACATAGTTGGTGATTCAAAAGTTGAGTGTGGTATGATTCATGTGAGGTAACTTCATTATCAGTTCCATTATTTGATTCGTGTAATCCAACAAATACAGACAATTATTTAAATGTTCCTTACCAAAAAAATGTTATCTTTATAAAATAAGAAATATTTATTCCCAAATTTGAAAATAAATCCATCTGTATCAAGTATGGATAGAGAAATAATTTTTTTGGTAACTAAAGGCAGAAAATAACAACACTTTAAAACCAAGATCATTGTAGTTGGCAATGTGAGGTGGTAGTCCCTGATAGTTTCAATAATAAGTTTATCTATATTGGCTACTCAAAGATCTACCTCTCCTAGGTCAATCCTTCTAAATCTAATTCGTTACAGTATTTGAATATATATGTGAGAAACAAAAGATATATATAATTCTCAATTTTTAGAAATAGATAAATTCTACTAGATAAAAAACACACCTGAAGATTCCCCTTGCTTCTATGGTTGGGGCAGTTTTTCTTCTAGTGGCCCTTCTTGGCACATTCAAAACAAACAAAATCATCTTCCCCTGTTTTCCCCTTGATCTTCCTCTTCTTGGGAAGGTGTGAAGAATTTTTTTTCTTAAAGCTCTTCACATTCCCTTTCCATTTGTTTAACATAATTACAGAAGGTTTTTCATGATTCATATATGTATTTACTCAGTGAAGAAGAGTAAGAAGATTTGGAAGAGACTTCCTAATGTTGTTTATATTAAAATTCATAACAAATATAGAGAATCTATGATTGAGTGATGCTAAAATGAGGTTGATACCTAGTTCTTCAGGGAGTTTAAGCCCTAGTACCTATAATAACTCGATGTAGCCAATGAGCATGACTACATGAGGCCCAATTGGATCACCCTATGTAAGATTTCTCTAAAATAGTGGCTTGGAAATCTCAAACTATTCCTATATAGCTCTCTCATGGTAAGGGCCACAGAGGTTCTCAAGCATGCTATATGTATCCATGTTTTTGTGAGACCTCATTACTTCACTAGAAATCAATGAAAGCATCAAACATTGAACATCAATCACATCACTGAAATGATTTTAATGCATAAGGAACTCTTCATCACTCACCTCTTTAGTAGGTGGATTAAGCATTGACGATTCTAGCATGTAAGATTTCTATTCATGGTGAAGCACAACCCAAAGGCATCTAAACCACTCCTAGAAGTTACTGCAAGTTAGGAGGTTATCTTTCTCTAATATTTATCATAGAGATAGTGTGGATGATGAACTTGTTATTATATAATTTAAAAAATAAGATTATTAGTAATTTTCTTGATTAAAAAAATAAGTGAGATATAATAAATTAAATGTTTTTATTAATTTATTTACTAAATCTCCCTTTATTTTATCAAGTCTCAATAGCCATCACCATTGAACTTGGAATGTATAGTTACTTTAACATTATAATGGAAATGATCCCCATTACTTTTATTAATTACCTCTACTTTTTCAATTAAAACCACAATAAAATAATTAGATAAGCAGTTCTTCAAACTATAGACTTGAAGCTCCTTCATTCATTGAGTGTAATCCCCTATCCTTAAATCCTGACATGGATTTCCTCAACACATGCCTCCAAATTTGTATTTAATAGACTTTGGATGTTAAACTAAATATAATTTCAGTTAACTCTACCGAAAACTTTCATGAGAACTCCCCAATAATAGTAATTGTCTAGACTTTGGCCATGTATTAAACTTAAATCTATGGTTTCATTTCTAATAATGTAATGGAAGGCTTGGTCTGAATTAATATTCAATTGAGGGATTTAAATTAATTATGCATAAATTTTTTTCTTTGTTTAATCATTTACACATATTTTTAATATTATGTGGATGTTACGTAATTAGCTAACCATGTTGGATAAAGAATTTATACATAATTCATTTATTTAATTTCTGTCTTTTCACATTAATTCATTTATTAATGTGTTATCGGTCTTTTATCCATAAAATAAATAATTTCATAGATAGAAATGAATAATTAATTAAATGAACCATTCATTAGATTTAGATAATGGTTGATTTAATGAGCGGACATTAAATCAGCCATTGAACTATGGGAAATAACTCTTATTACCGGTCTTAGCATGAGTTAAAACATTCCACCTGTCAACCTGTGTATCACCTAGCATGACATAATTAGGGTTATGTCTTGAATTTCATCCATTCTCCTTGGGATAATCCATTAAATAAAAATATTTATTACTCACACATGGGTGAGGGGAACCAAAGGATTGGTTAAAGGGGGTTACATAAATATCATTGGACATGTAGGTACTACATAATAATGTAGGGAGTGATGAATCATAGACCATCATTTAATTTAATATTAAATAATATCAAAATCATGTAAAAAATTAAATTAAAAAACCAACACATACATAGGTCTTGGTCAAGCTCATGAATGGTCATACATGTAATAGATACAGAAAAGTAAAAGGCTATCATTCATTTCATTATTCGTTCTTTTATTATTTAAGATAAACAAACTTGTATTAATTAATTAATTACCTTTCATCTTAATGATCATCCTATCTTTTTTTGAGATACCCATCATTAATGAAATTCATGAAAAATAAATGGAATAACCAATAATAATATATTAATCACAATAAATTAATTTAGAATTTAAAATTCATTAAAATAATTATTAAATTTTCAAATACACAATGGTGTGCTAATCAATAAAATAAGAATTTAATGATACAATTTTCAAAATTAATATAATTTTAATTTTTTTCATTGATGGGAGACTAAACATTGTGTACATGCAATTACCCTCCATATACCTTAATTGTCGAATATTCAAGTCACACGCCTAAGGATTCAACGTGTTAACTCAGCTAGACTACACAGTGTGTACATGCTAGCTACCCACCTTGTATCTGCTTTATGTATGCCAGGTTTCCCCAATCAACATGAGATGTGAAATAAAATCACTACATGTCATTAAGTTTTTGGAACATCTAGATAAAATACACCTGGGTATACTTCATGAGCTTAGGCTGCATGCCATGCAACCCTGTTTTACCAGCTAATGATTTTTCACTAACTGGTGGAATCTTTGATTGTTCTTCATTTGTTGTTAAACCTTTAAGAAAATGAAACACTGGAAAAATATGATTAATATTTTAATAAGATTCTAATTTAAATTAGATTAAATAATGAATAACATGAAATAAATATCTGACCCCGATTAGACATAGATCAATAATCAAATAAATAATTATAAATTTAAATGTGACTACTCTGATACCAATTTATGGTTTCGGGTGTAGTAGAAGTGTCTGGTGGTTGGTGATAAATTAAAATTTTCTTTTAATAATCATTGTCTAGAACCAAGAGTGAGGATCTTGCACATCATGTTTATAATTAATTTATTTAATATTAGAAGAAATAAATACCTGGGCTTAGGAATATTATTCATTGGTGAATGTTGATCATTTGAAAAGACCCTTCAGGATTACCTTCATTATGCTATAAGGGTCCAAGGATAGAATAAATCTAGTGGTGATCCACACAGGATCCTATGATCTTCAAGAAACAACACTCAATCATTTGGTGCTAGCTTGTCAAGTCAAATGACTTGCATTGTTCATTCTTCATCGCTTGTTCTTCGGTCTTGATGAAATCTCTCTTTCACTCCTCATTCATGAGGGGGAGAGAGGAAGGGTATTTGAGAGAGAATTTGATGTACGCAAAAATTCTTTATTTTCAATTTTTGATGCTCTACACAATAGATATATCTGTCTATTTATAGAGTTAGGATTTGAGTTAAAATATTAATTAATTGCATATCGTCCATCAAATAACATTTATTACCATTAATAAATCCCATGATTAATAATAATAATTATTATTTTGTGGTTCCCACCAACTTGCGCAATAACAAATATTATCTAATGGTCTTGTTAATTAATGTTTTTCACCAAAAAAGATCTTGGTTCATTCGAATTCCTATAACATTTATTGAATAACTGAATAAATATTTTATTCATAAAAAAATATTATATTTACAATTTGGTGAATAAATATTTATTGAAATTTTTAGTAAATAAAATAAATATTTTATTCACAAGCCAAAGAATAAATATTTATTTAATTTATGCGATCAATATATCTTGAATAAAATTATTCATTGAACTTGAGAATAATATTTATTCCATTAATTAAACTCAAATACAATTTAATCGATATCAATGTAAATACCTAGTGTGTTACCCTCTATGACACTTTCTCACTGGCATTAGGTGGACTTGCTTAAAGTCCAGGATTATTGTCTAGCAACAGGTTAAGGCACCCAAGAGAAATAAATTAATGTCACAATGTAAACAACCACATATGAATGCTCACTATATAATATAATCCCTTTATCATAATATCTCATCAAGAAGGTTGCACAGTAGCGTCACCAACCTATATGCTCGATATGTCTTTCTTTGACTATCTAAAATAAAAACATTATTACACCATGACAATGAATTTTAATGTGACGGTTATATTTTAATAAAAGGAACAATATATTAGATATTATAAATATAGAAGGGAAAATCCTTTCTGGACTAATTGATTAATGAAATATCACTCATGACGCAGCCAACATATCCTACTTCTTCATGAGTTGTTATCATCATGGTTTATGAAATACATCTAAGTATTTGAGTTGTAACATGCATTAATAATAATCTTAAAGTCCAAGGCCCATCACACATGATCATAGATAGGAATATCTGATGACACCAAAACATGAAGAATTCTTATTGGTAGGTTTTTTATTATAATCTCTTGTCTTGGAGATTACCAAGTGATAACTTCTTGAGAATATGCCTTATCTACTTACAAGTACTCGCACCTGACTATGTATGTACCATGTGTCCTATTATAGTGTGTTATCCAACTGAAAAATATTATTTGAGAATATCATCATAGATAATTGATGTTCTCATCATTATTTGTCCACTGATTCACCATTTTGAAAATAAATTCTGTTTTACTCCTTGTGGAGTTTTTGAGAATTGTCCTTGTTTACACATTCAATGATGATGCACATGGTGTTGAAAGTGTCACATGCTTACTTGGATGTTTCCTTGATGGTGATTATGGAGATCATATACAAAGGGAAAATGAAGAGGATGGCCTCAAGTTCCATTTGATCTTCCTAGAGTTCAACACTACATGTGTCAATGACATCCCAAAGTTTGAATTATTAAATCATATCCTTCATCATTAAGGACCAGTCTCTATAATTCATCTTCATGAGGAACAGATATGTCGTTGATCCCCCAATCTCCTTCCCCACTCGATGTACCACTATAGGTACTCTAACATTGTTAACGAGGGATCTGGAATGTGGTTCTGATGTCTGGATGATTTGGGTGATGAGCAATCAAAGTGTGGCATTGTGGATTATGTCAACCTCCCACTGATACCAAATATTGGAAATGCTTCATCGGTCAACGTGAAACAATAAGTGAATCCTTGGGAGGATTAAGGAAAAATTATAGAACACAAAAGTTGTATTTTTACACCACCAATTGGGATGTTTTTCTAGAGAGGGTTTCATTGGTTTATATACATAAAAAAAGTTTTATTTGAAAAACAATTAAAACCATGTAGAAAACTTAATGAGGTCAAACCTCATTGACCCATCAATGAGGGATAAAAATGAGGGGAGGGAAAATAATGGTGAAATAAATCCCAATTAATAACATTAGTCAAAAAAACATCCTATGGTTCAACTCAATTTGAGGATAGATTCATGTGGAAACTCTGATGCCAATAGTGGAAGCATTAGTTACACCGTTATTATCTATAGTAGTTCTTGCATAATCGAGTTTGATCAGGATCATTTGCTCTGATTCAGAAGTGGATGTTGTCTTCAATTATTCTCTACAATAGGGCTGACATGGTATTTAGCTTTAGTTTCAAGATACTCTTTTTGATCATTTGGAAATAAAGTGTTGATTTCCATGGGTTCTTCAGGTTGGGTATTAGGTAATTCGTATAGTTTTCCAACAACCACATTCTTATCTACTTTATTATCCTTAATTTCCAAATCCAACACTTATAATAGAAGAGCATGTCTCATAAGTTTAGGTTTTGAATAATTTTTATCGAACAAGTATTTGAGATAATAATGATCAGTGAAGATGGTAACATTAAACCCATTACAGTAATACATGAACTTATCCATAGTAAAAAATCAGAGCATCCAATTCTTTTTCAATTATAGAGTAATTGTTTTTGGCATTATTAAACAGCTTTCTAGATTAATAAATCAAATAGAGTCTCTTTTCCTTCTTATAACCTAAGACAACTCCTACAAAAATATAACTAGCATCACAAATCATCCTAAAAGGAAACGTCCAATGAGGGGAAGTTATGACATGTGAAGTTTTGAGTTTTTACTTGAGTAGGTTAAATGACTCTAAATAATGATTATAAATCTAAAAAGGTGTATCCTTAACTAGAAGTGAACATAAAATATTTTTTAATTTATAAAAATCCTTGATGAATCTCTGATAAAAATTGTCATGTCTTAAAAAGAATCTAATTCATTTCACATTATTTGGTGGTGTTAGTTTCTGAATCACTTCAATATTATCATTATCAACTTCAATTTCCCTTATTTAAAACTGATAACCCAAGAAAATTCTCTCAATGACCAAAAATTGTAACTTCTCCCAATTTAAGAAAAGGTTGGTTTCCAAACATCTATCCTACTATGTTTCCATATTTTCTAATATATTTCCATAATCATTTCCATCTATTTAAAAATAATCCATAAATACTTCAATAAACTTATCAATCATTTCTGAGAAAATATCCATTATTCATCTTTGAAATGTTTTTGGGGAACAACATACACCAAAGAGAACGCTTCAGTAGGAAAATATTGTAAATAGATAATTGAATGTGGAATTCTCTCGATCCTTAGGATCTATTTCAACTTGGTTGTAGCCAGAGTATCCATCAAGGAATCAAAAGAATTAATTCCTTGCCAATATTTCAAACATTTTGTCCATAAATGGCATTAGAAATCATCCCTTTATATTGGAATATTATATTTTCCAATAGTCTATACAAACTCTCCATTTTTTGTTGACCTAACCTAAATTTGTTCATTTTTATCATTTGTGATGATTTCGACTCCACTCGTGTTAGGGATAACCTATACAGGGATCACCCATGGACTATTTGAAATAGGATAAATAATACCAACATCTAGTAATCTAATCTCTTCCTCCCTAAAAAAATCCTTCATATAGGGGTTCAATCATCTCTCTGATTCAACTCTTGGCTTATGTTCTGGTTCCATGGGAATTTTGTGCTTTCAGTAAGATGGAATAATTATCATGATATTAGAAATTCACCAGCCTATAAAAGATTTATACTTAATCAATATATACAACATATTTTCCAATTTATTTCCATCTAAACCAGTAGAGATGATAAAAATAAGTGTAGAGAACATACCCTGAAAAGAGTATTTTTAATGATCAGGAAGGGTTTTGAGTTCCAGATGAGGTGTTTTTTCACAATATGGTAGGATTTTAGGCATAAGAGGTCCAAGTTATTTAATGTGTTTCTTAAAGTATGTTTGAAATTGGAAAGATGTTGAATGTTGATACCAGTATCAATATTTTCTTTACTGTAATCCCAAGTGGCCAACTCCCTGCTCTCTAAAAGAAAAACCAATTTTTAAAAAAGGTCCTTTAAAAAACATAAAAATTAATTTCAAAAGTCCATCCTCATATTTTATAGGGAGTTCCTCCTCATATGAAGTATGTAATGGTTACTAAAATTATCCAAAAAATTCTTAATCTTAGGAAAAGGGTATTCCTCCAGAAAAAAACTTATTTCAGTTGGAATAGAATGGGTATCCAGAGTTTTATTTTGTATTTTTAGTTTTTAGAAGGGTTTCTTCACTCAAGTTATATTTATCTGTTCATTCTTGAAAACTTGAGTCCTTGAACTATAACATCTCAACTTTTGAACAATTTTCTATAGGAATGGGTTCCTTGAAATTTTCAACACATTAGATTCCTCTATTTGTTCCCTAAGATTGAAAATTATATTTTCCTTTGATACATCAATAAAAGATCCCCCAATAGCTAATAATGGACTACCTAGAATGATAGGTACATACTTTTCACACTCCATGTCTAGTATTAGGAAATATTTAGGAAAAAATAACTTCACAACTCAAACTAGTAGGTTATCAAATATTTCAATCGGGTGGGTAACATATTTTTTAGATAACTATAAAACAATAGTGGTGGGTTGTGGTTCTTCTAATCCCAAGTGTTAAAATAATGATAAGGGTATAAAATTGGTTCTCTCCCCAAGGTCACACAATCAATTTAACTAACTACTATCTCCCAAGGTGCATTAGATGGAAAATCTATATGGGACTTAAAGTTTAAGAGGTTTCCTATTTTCCAAGACATCTATTCACTCCACTATGAGATTATATATTGCAAATTATTCTAAAGTTTTATTATTGGAAAAAAATTTATTCAATGGCTTTAGGTATTAGGAAATTTATTTAAAACATAAATAAATGGTAAGGTTATTTGGAGTTTCTTAAAAAGCATTATGAAATTAACAATTCCTTGTTCTTGGTTCTCATTTTAAAAAATTAATGGTAATGGAATGGTTGGGTGAAAATTTTAATTTTTTGGGGTTCCTTCAATTTCTTCATTTAGATTGTTTTTCCCTATGTTTTCTTTGATTTTAATTTCCTTTTATTATGGTGTTTATGTCAGTAGAACAATCTGTACTAGAATTTCTATAAGGCTCTCCAGATTTATAGATTCCTCGTTATTCAAATTTGGGGTTTAAAAATCATCCATATTGGCTTTTTAGGAGGATTTTGGATCTTTTCTACTATCCTAGTGGGTTTAGATACCACTCATAGTTGTAACTTCCATGAAATTCTCTCTAGAATGAAGTTTAGTGGTACTTAGAAATTTCCCCTTATCTCTACCTCCAAAATTTTGGACTAACCGTCCCACTGGAGATTCTAGACTTTTATAACTAGATTCAGTTTGTTCTCTATAAAAATAATTTTTCCCATTAGTTAATAAAATATTCCAATCAACTATTGAAAGATATTCTAAACTTCATCTTTAGCATCAAAAGTTTCAACATTTAGTTAGGATTGAAATCATTTCTTGGGTTTTTTGAATTTAGGGGGAGAAGCAGGTCTAAGAACTCCCTTCTCTCTCCAAGAGATGATTGGAAAGTTTCGGTATCCTTGGTTTCATGTGTTTGAGAATGGTTTATCCCTATGTTCCATCCTATTAGAATACCTATAAATGTTTTCATTCACATTATTTTGTGCATGCAAGTCAAAATTTGGATGGTAGGATTGTGAATGGCCAAATATGCCAAAGCAGTGACATTGTTCACTATGAGTGTTTTAATGTTTTTATTGAAAAATAAAGTATATTGTGCTTCATCTTGGGGATTGGGTGTGGTTTAATTAATAACAATGGTTCTCCTCCTAGATCATTTATTCAATGAATTTAGTGTCAATGTGTTGAAATTTTGTTTCATTTCATCATCAGTTTTATCAGAGAAGTCCCCAATAGAGGACTGATTAACAAGTGTTTGATGGAATGATGTGAGACTATTATAAAATGTATCCATAAGAAACTATGGTTTGCATCAGTGGCTAGTGAACTTCCTAAGAACCCCTTGAATATTTCCTATGGTTCACAGAACAATTAACTCTCATCTTGAATGAATATAGTGATTTTTTTTCTTTCTGATTTCAGAGGTCATCCTAATAGGGTAAAATTTCATAACCAAATCATTGTACAATTGGTTCCATGAATCAAAGATTTATTCATCTATTTATTAGAACCATTTTTTGTAATTTTCTTTTAAGAAAAATGGTAAGACTATAAATTTTAACTTGTCCTCACTCAATCCCCTAAGTGGTAGTTATTACAGTGTACTATAAGTCCCTAATGAATTTTTGTGAGTCTTTATTTCACTCAAGATCCAGGGAAATTACCTATTCCCTACACCATTTGGTCTTTAAATTTTACTGATGCACTAGGTGATCTATGAGATTCAATAAATTTTATTCCTCCCATGATATTTACATCCTTGCAGATCAATGAACTAAAACCTACTCAAGTGGTGGTACAATTAGAAAATAGATCGACTGTTTTCCTAGCTTGAGTTGTAAAAGATGTACTCATGGTAGTAAAATGATTGATCTTTCTAATAAAATTTTATGTCCTTACCATAAAAGAAGTAAGATCACATAACCAATCTCTCATCGTCCTAGGGTGACCCTTATTGAAAAAAATAAGGACTATCATCAATGTCCCTGAAATAACACTCACAATGGAACTCAAAGATAGTACAATACACTTCAACCTTATTGATGTGATGAAACTTTCATCCATTAATTGCTCATTTATAAAATCTCCTATGAATAAGATATAAGCCCAATTTAAGATTTAGGTATGATTCATGACTTCTTATCATTAGGAGAACATTTTTCATTTGAGACTTCCAATTCCCAAGAACCTAAAAATCCCAATCTCATGTTATAGGAAGAAGTAAATTCTGAATTTTTCAATGATTTATTGAAAGTGACTAAGATGATACTATAGAATCTAGACTTATATATAGGAAACCAAAATTTAATATTATCCATTGAAAAATCCCCATGTCTGGAACTTAATCCACATATAATTCATTTGATGTATTCTTACTTAATGTTAGAAGAGAAATTTCTGGTAATCATTGCCTCCCATTCAAAAGAAGAAACTCTGATCGAGCTTCTCAAAAGAAATGTCCAAGTTTTAGGATAGAGTTTATCTAATATACCTGGAATAAATACCAAGGTCTGATATCATAGAATATTTTTAAAAAGTGATTCCCGACCTGTAAGACAACCTTAGAAAAGACTCAATCCCACCATCATAGAGGTTGTTAAGAACGATATAGAGAAATTTATAGCAGATGAAATCATTTACCCAATATCCGATTCACAGTGGGTTATCCCCATTCATGTAGTCCCAAAGAAAATTGTCCTCACCACTGTAAAAAATGAAAGAAAGGAATGGATCCCCATGAGAGCACAAAATAGGTAGAGAGTTTGTATAGATTATAGGAAGATAAATCATGTTACCAGAAAATACCACTTTATCAATTCGTTCATTGATCAGATGCTAGAAAGGATAACTGTAAAAACTAATTACTATTTTTTGGATGTATTTTCAGGAAACTTACAGGTACAGATCACACTAGAAGACCAAGAGAAGACAACCTTCACCTTTCTATTGGCACATTATTCAATAAAATGATTCCTTTTGGGCTCTGAAATTTCACAGGTAAATTTCAATGGTGTATGATGAGTATTTTCTTAGATCATATTGAGGACTACCTGGAGTTATTTCAAGATGATTTCATAGTTTTCGATAATTTATTTGATCATTGATTAGGAAATTTTGTAATAGTTTTGAAAACATGCATTGAAAATAATCTTGTCTTACATTTCAAAAAATTACATTTCATGGTTAAAAATGGAATATTATTGGGAAAAATAATTTCACAAAAAAGGATTGAGGTTGATAAATACAAAGTTGAATTAATAAATTCTATTCCTTATTCAAATTGTTTAAAACATGTTAGTTCCTTTTTAGGAAATGCATAATTTTATAGAAGATTCATCAAATATTTTAGTAATATTTCTCTCCCTCTCTCAAGATTATTGCTAAATGAAGATGAATTTATTATTTATTATTCATGTAAAATATAATTTCATGAATTGAAGAAAACTTTGATCACACCTCCAATAATACAACCACCCAACCAAGAGTACCCTTTCGTGTTTCTTTACAATGTATCCCACCAAGAGGTGGGAGTCTCTCTATCACAAAGAATTGAAAGAAAGAATCAAGTCATATCCTACGCATAAAGGACCATGGATTCCACACAAATAAATTAAAAAACCACTGAGGAGAATTTCCTTGTAATCATCTTTGCACTAGATAAATTCTGATCTTATATTCTTTGAACTAAAGTTTTTATTTTTTTCGGATCATGAAACAATAAGGTATTTAATGAAAAGTTAGATGCTAATATAAGGATATTGAGATGGATTCTACTCTTACAAGAGTTAAATTTGGAAATTAAAGATAAAAATGTAACTGTAAATTAGGTGTCTGATCATCTAAGTCAACTACCCAACACCGCTAATGTAGAAATTCCAAACTTGATCCCACTTAATGATGAGATTATTGGAGAACAAATCTATGTCATCAAAGGTGAAGTACCATTTTATGCCGACATTTTTAATTATTTAGTTTCATATGAGTTACCCTATAATCTAAACTCTCATCAATAACATAATATTAAATCTAAATTGAGATTTTATATTTGAGAGACCCATTTTGTGGAAAATATTTAATAATCAAATCATAATTAGATGCTTACCAAGAAGTGAAATTGAATCAGTGTTTGAATTATGTCATAAATTATCTTATAGAGGCCACTTTGGACCTTATAGGATAAATTAAAAAGTTTATAATATGGAATTTATTCTCCCATTTTATTCAAAGATGCATATAAAATATTTAAAATATGTGAAATGTTGGTTTTCTGGTAATAACTCAAAAATAAAAGAAATAACTCAAAAAACCAATTAATGGTTTTCATGTTTTTGAATTATGAGGAATAGAATTCATGGGACCATCCTCAATGTAATTTTGAAATTAATATATTATTTTATAAATAAATTATGTTTCAAAATGGGTGGAAGAAAAATCTACCTGGACTGATGATGCTAAATGTTTTTGTGATCATGTAAAGGCTAACATATTATGTAATTTTGGAGTTCCACGAGCAATCATCTGTGCCCAAGGAACTCATTTATGCAACAGGAAAATGGATGAATTGCTAAAAAAGTATGGTTCACATCATAAAACATCCACACCATACCATTTTCAAACAAATAGCCAAGCATAAGTAGCTAATAGAGAAATCCAATAGATTCTAGAAAAAACTGTTAAACCCAACATAAAGAACTTAATACAAAGCTTAAATGATACCTTATTGGATTACAGAACAGCCTATAAGACACCCATAGGGTTGATCCCCTATAGATTTATTTATGGAAATAGATTCCAAATTCTTATAGAATTGAAACACAAAGTATAATGGGAGGTAAGAGAGATGCGTCTCTACCTTGATAAAGATGGGAAAAGAGGAGATTGCAGTTACTAGAGCTAGAGTAAATCAAGGGGGAAGATTTCAAAAAATCAAAGATCTAAAAGGATATAACAATTAAGGACCATGAAAATATAATGAAACCTCTAAACTTAAACCATATATATCAAGTGTTGTAATACAAATCCAAACTTAAACTAATACCAGATAATATTTTTTCTAGATAGGAAGGACCCTTTAATATTTTTCACATATACCCTTTTGATTTTTTAAATATTGAAAATAAAGGAGGAGAAAACCCATTAATAGTAAATTAGAAGAGGCTAAAGAAGTTATATGGGACCATACCTCAATAACCAATGGAGGATACCACACTCATTCACCATAATTACCAATAAATACTTACCAGGTTGCATCTTTCCATTACACATTATTAAAATCAATAATTACATTTATAAAATAATTACATAAAAAAGAAATTTAAATTCACTAAGGACACTTCATTAATTAATTATATGGGAGGAAATCTTGTAGTCTATGATTTTTTTCCAACAAAATCAATTTTGAGTCATTCCAACGACATTAAACCAAAGCGCTTCTAGGAGATAATCCATAATTTTTCCTTAGTCCACTCTTGCCCTCGATCATATTCTAGCTTTATTGAATAGACCTGTACTATTATTTTTTTATATTGTTTTTTTCAATTCCATTAATTAAGATGATGCAAGGATGAAAAATAGAGAAACTATATAGAACAAACATCATAAACGTGTAACAAAACAAAACTAAAGGAATATGAATTATACCACCCAACTAAATCATCATTGCGAAAGGGAGCTTTAATTTACATTCAATATATTTTTAATTCAATATATATTTGTTTTAAAATATGTTCTTGATCATTCAAAGGAAATTTCATTCCCACACTTGAATTTATTCCCTATTGGACTTATCGAGGAGATATGGGTTTCTTGGGAATCTTATCATGCCATATTTTACATTTCAATGATAATGAGATTGAATGAGAAAAATATGAATTTAATTGTTAAAATGAATCATGGATTTTAAAATGAGGACTCATTTTTCAAGGGAATTAGTTGAATTATGATAATGAAATTTCTAAAACATTTTTCATTCTTTAAATTTATTAAATTCATGTTAATTGATTTGTTATTATTATCCATGATGTGAGTGGTTGTCCAAAATCATGTGTCCCATTCCTGAGTGGATTTATAGACTAAGTACATCCTATTTATTCATGAACATATTTCTTGAGTGATATTGGGACATGTCACTAGTTGTAACTTGTATTTGAACTTGTCAAATCTATGAATTTGCAAAAACACATTTAAAATGATTGATGAATCTTTTTGTAAAACACTTATCCTTAAAATTACACCTTTAAATCAATCCTTATTTATCTCATAGAAACCATGAATTACCTTGTTAGGGATGAGACATGTTTTAATACATTTTAATCCATTCCTACCCTCCTATTATTATTTTTGTTATATTTTAAAGATGAATTGTGGGGGTGAGGGGAACCACGGTGGAAGATACGATTTACATTGTAAGGAAAAAGTTTGTGGGGTGCTTCTTATAAGAATAAATTGTGGTTTTTGATTCACTCATTATAGTTAATTGTTCTCCCCTCTTGAATTAAAAAATGGAAAATTAAAAAAGAACAAAAAATGAGGAAAATGGGTATTGAATTGGGAAAACGGAAAATCACCATTACTAGATCTATGATTTTTAACATATGTGGTTAGGTGGTCAGTGTGAGTTTTATTCGAATAATAACTTTCAAAAAAATAAAACATTTTAAAAGGTTCTTTGAAAAATAATAAAAAGTATAAAAGTAGAAAAAAATATTCAATAGGGTGCATGAAATAAATCATTATTCTTTACTTTGATCATGACCTTACATTGAGTTTTGGGAGAAATGAGGTTTTCTACTTTAAAGGGGATAATTCCATTGATATTTCATTTTTGATGTCATGTAATATAATTTAAATGATAAACCTCATCTATGAGACATAATTTATAAATCATCAAATCCGACCGACCTTAAAGCTTAGATTAAATTTAATCTATATTAAATGTCCTAATTATTTTATGTGCCTTTTGACTTTACAAAGTGGATAAAGTAGTTCCTTTAAATTTATATGGATAAGTAGCATGTTATTATGATATGATCATAAATATAATTTAATTGTATCATGATGGATGTGAGAAAAAAATTCAAAAGAGAGGTATTTCATGATTTGGTATGTTTAATAATCATGAATTGTGTATCTTGAATAAATGAAAGGGGAAGTTCCATCATTTTTCAAAGGGTAAAGGTAAAATACATGAGTTTATTTATTCTATTAAAATTTAGAAATTAAATTTATATTTTATGTGTATTTTTAAAATTATTTTTTAACATTGAAAATTGATTGATTTTATTGCTTTGGAATTCGAATATTGGTAACATTGGAACCCTCTGATTTTCAATGTTGAGATTTTATGCTTGAGGAGAAGCATGGTTTAAGTGTATGATAATTGAGAGGGATAATATTTTTATTATTTTTTATATGAATTGATATTATTTTAACCCTACCAATTTATAAATTTGACCTTATTTTCATAAATTTTGTAATTATGGGGTGTTTTGAGCTAAAATGTGAAAATTTCCTAATTCTGGGATTTAAATAGATTTTAAAAATTTTGGTATTTCAAACATAACTTTTACAATATTGATCAAAATGATGTGATTATTTTTTAGGATTACTCTATTAGTTGAATTAAACTTTATATTTTGAACACATATCTTATTCGAACATCTAAGGGACAAAAATCAATCTATATTAAAAAAAATTTTGGGCACAAATAGTGGACCCCACCTTCAAAAATTAGGCATAAAGCAGGATAAATACTTCCAATTGAGATGATTCTATCTATATATGAAATATCACTCATGTAACACTCCAATATTTCATAGTGTGTTATTTCTTTAAAATAATTCAATAACTTGCACTACATGCAACACTGAGTCCAAGCGCACCATGACTTACCAAACAAGCCGTTCAAAAGAGGTTATGAACATTATTAACTAAATTTTAAACTTTATATAATTTTTATAATTTTAGAATCCATATTATGAGTTTCTTAGACAAAATGTAAGAACAAATTCATTTTCAGTAGTGCACTTTTACCACCTTTTAATAGTGAACCCTTTTTAAATCCAATATTTTAAACTTTTATATATTCGATTTGACTAAATAAATTTACTTTGGGGACATCAAAAATTTACAATGAAACATCCCAAGATTCTATGGTACGCTTCTCTTTGAATAATGCAATAGCGTGCGTTGTACGCAACATCGAGTTCTAACACACACCACAACCAATCAAACTAGCCGTCATAAATAGTAATACCTAATTTTTGAAATTTTATAAATTCTATCTCTCAAAATGGACTTCATTTTTGGATTCAGAATATCGAAATTATCCTAGGGTGAAATTTTGGTACTTTTCGGATAACTTTCATATTTTGATGAATAGTGAAAATTACTAAATTTTAATTAAAAACAACTTTTTTAATCAAAATAATTAATAGTGATAAATTATTAATTTGAGTGGTTTTAAAGTATATTTAGAATATATTTTTACCATTTAATACAATTTTGGTAATTGGACATAATTTCACAATTAAACCAAACCTAAACAAGTATCAATCTTTTGATAGTTATTATATCTTAAAAACATGCTTTTTGTTTTGACAGCGGAAATTAATTTTAAATTAATTTCTCCCACTTCTGTGTTTTGAATTTGGAAAAAATGGATTCAATATTTGGAATCAGGATGTTCAAATTGTGTAAATAGGTAACTTTTATTTTTAGACATTTTGAATAATTACTGCGGTAAATATTTTATTTACCATGGTTAAGGGTAAATCCGGTAAATAAGGGTTAAACAATAATATTATAATAATACTAAATTACCCTAAAACGTTTCCTAACCTTATTGGTGGATACATATCCGACCATGAGCATATTTGGGTCGATTTTGGGACCCCATGGAGCCACTTGTAGGTGATAGGGACACTTTATTTTAATTAAGTTAAAATAAGTACAAAAATGACAAAAGCATATATCTTTTAGAAAAACAATTTTTACATAGGGTTATATATGTTGGATTTTAGAATATAAATATTAATTAGAATTATAAAAATATTTCCTACATAATTATATTTTATTTATAATTTTTAGACATTAAACAATTTAATTTATTTATGACACAATGATGATGCAGTAATTACCTAAATAATGAACAATTAGAATAATTGATATTATAAATACACAAATAAATATAATTTCAGACTTTTTATGAATTAAAATAATTTTATAGGTTAATATGACATGTTAGGATTGATTTAATTAACATTTTTTGAAGTAATCATTCTGTTATAATTTTTACAAAAAATCAATTATTAAATAGTGTCAAAATTGACATAAAAGAGTTTTTAAAACAAATATAATATTATTAATTGATATTAAATTCTAAAAATCCAAGGTTAGGACAAGATACTTATATCATGATATTTTTATCATTAATGGGCCACTTGGGGGTCGCTTGGATATATATGGTAAGTTTATTAACCATATTATATAAATATACAAAGAGATATTGTAAATGTGAAACTAATTAACTAAGAGTTAATACTTAAAGATAAGGTTAATATAATGACTCAAACCTTTCTAAATTATATTGGTTGAGTACTTTTCGACCCATACCCACCTTAACCTTTAAATAATCACCTTTTGAGCCATTAGAAAACGAATATGAATTTATTATAAATTAATATTTCTAGCTTTTCCAAGGGTGCCCCTCACCCCTCTTATAAAAGGGAACTCCTCCTTCTCATTTATTCACACCTTAAAAGACTTTTGGTTCGGCCAACCCCTACCCAAATACTCTCTCAACTTCCCTCTCTACAACCTAGAGGCCTTATTTTGATCCGAAAGCCAACCTACAAAGCCCTTTTGATCAAATCAAAAGGAAGAACCCGAAGAAGAGGTAATGATTTCACCACCCTTTTTCAAGTTCCTTTCTTCTTCCACTTCTTCTTCCTTTTTTGATACCATTATAAATTAATAACTCCAGTATCATATATATAAAGTGATTTTATTATAAATATGGTACAACCATATTCACTATTCTATCCACCCTTTGAATAACATGTCACCATACGTGCGCACGTACGGCTTACCGTCTCCACGTCGTGGTGTAATTGTTATTCAATATATTATTATTTGGATGGGTATAATAATGATGTGTAACTCATGTAAATAATCAATATAACATTATAATGATTCCGTATATATGATATACCATCCAATTATTTATTATTTTAATATCAAAAGAATGATATTATCGCTCGTGCGTACGTACGGACTACCGTCTCCACGAACGCAATGAGATTCAATCTCCATCGTATCCATTCAAGTATAATTATAATTTGATGATTAATAATAGTATCTAAGGACTTGATATAATTATGGATATGATTAAGATACAAACTATCCATTACAATCATGGCTTACGTAACAAAACATATAAAAGAAAACGATTAAGTTAACACCCAAATTAACAATAATTCTAAGATATTATTAGCAAAGCAATGTTAAAATATCATATATGATATCATATTAATGTATATGATTATTGAATAATTTAATAAAAATTATTTCATGATTATACAGGAGGTTAACCTACCCCAACCAAGGAAAAGTACAAGGTAAGGGTTTATTTCACAATCTCTTCATTATCTGAGGTTGTTTATACGTAATTATCTGCTGGGATCTCTTTATCATCCACATCCATGCTCCTTAAACATATATTTAAAAACATTTTTACTCTTTACTAGACAATGGGTTAAAGTCATTTATACCCTTATGTGTTTTTAAATGAATCTTCCCGTCGTTTTCCAAACAAGGCACTTTCAACCTTTTCAACAAATTTAAGGTAAGAATGTTTTTTTAACTTATACGGCAGGTGCGGCTATTTACCGCCGTTATAAAATCGTCAAAGCTTCCCTTACAAGAATATAAGAATATTTTCAAATTAAATGTTTTATTTTATAATTATGTGACTTTTAAATGATTTCAAAATGAATATTTTAAGAATTTGTGAAAGGTACTCTTTATCAAGATCATAATTTTAAATGTTTTAAAGATTTATCTTTCTAAATCTTTTTAATTAATGTCCATGTTTTCAAAATGATTTTAAGGATTTATTTATATGGACATGAATGTTTTGAAATGATATTTCTTTTCAAAAGTTTCAAAGTGGTATGGGACACTTTGATTCAAAAATCTCTTTTAAATTACTTCCTTTATAAATGGGTGACTTTTCAATGATTTCGAGAAAAGATATATTTCTCTCAAATTGTTTTGATTTCATATATGTCAACATCCTTTGATGGATTTTAAGCTTATTTGAAGTTGATTTATTATGATACAAAACTTTTGTATTGTATTGATGGTTTTGGGATATGTTTTACTGTGGATATGTTATTTTTATACCATTTATGGTTTATGGAGAAATTATTGACATTTCGTATGCTAGTTTTAATACGAATGTTTATGTTATGTTTAAACCTTTTCATATGGGAATTAATTGGACTTAGTAAGTGACGGGTGGAGCCCGCTATAGCTCCTCGATGCATCGGTAGGTCTCATGAGACAAACTAGTGTCTTGGCACAAGGCCTTGGCAAAATCTTATTTGTAGTCTTGGCACGAGGCCTTGGCTATGTGGTTATGATAGTCTGGAATTATGCATTCCATCATTATGAAAGTGGTTATTGATATTGAATGTGATTATTTGATTAGTAGAATATCCATATTAATAAGTAAATGTCATTATGTCATTTTATTTTGTCCATACTATGTTGAAGTTCATGTTTAAAAGGATTTTATTTTAGTTATACACTACCTTAAATGTTTATTCTTATTTATGAATGTTTCCGCTATATTGTTATCCTTACTGGGCATTTGAGCTTACCCCTTTTCTATGTTTTATTTTCCCAGGATGTGAAGAAGTAAATTATGAATGACCTGTAGGGATATTATGAGGGGATAATAGTGTGGACTATGGAGACAATATGTTGTTATAGTAGTTTTTCACTTTATGATATAATGTAAAACATTATGAATATATCTAGTGCTTCCAAGGCTACTAAACCAATCGGTCTTTCAGGATTTGATCTTTCTTGTGATCATTCCAATGCTATGTAATAATGCACTAACTCTGGGTAACTAGGGTCGGGGTGTTACAGTTGGTATCACAGGGAGGTTTAGTACAAACCTTGGAAGCTAGATTTAGATAAACTCTAATTAAATCACATAGAACTAAGATGAACTTTGAGGATTAGTATAGAATAACTTCTTAGATTTTTGGCATTGTTGAGATTTTGTGAGTTTTCCGAGCAATAAATCCTTGTCTGGATACGAGAAGGTAGAGGCGGCTCTGGCACAGATGTACCTAAGGGTAAAACCCAAAAACACCGCTTTGAGAGAGACTCAAACGGGAACTGGTGCATGACAATGGGCCTTGCTGCACTCTTGGTTACGACACTCCCAGGGGATATGCCTAGGATAACTCTCATTTTCTTTACAAACCATTATGAAGGGTTTATGAGCATATACTTCCTCAAAGGAGACATTTTTATGATTATGGATTATATCTGTAAACTATTTAATTTATGTTATGTGTTTTAAAAGTTTGGGATTAGGTATTGTTATTCATAAATTAATCTAGCGTATGCCATTGTTTAGAAATGGCGCCCAGTAGAAGGAATGAAAAATCCAGCAATGCACATGATCCAAAGAGAAATAAGGATCATATCTTTCTTGGTCTTAATCCAGAATTTATAAGAGAAATAGTCTCCCATGTATTATCATCATATGAAGAAATAATATCATGTGTTGATAAGATAAGTAAAGAGTTTACTGAGTCCTATGACTTTGATGGGAAGCAAGATAAGAAAAGAATGGAAGAGAGAAATATGGATAAAGGGAGGAGGGAAAAGAAGAATTTTCCCATATGTGCTAACTGTGGGAAGAAACACCCTAGAACTTGCTTGAAAGGAATGAGAGTTTGTTATAAGTGTAGAGGAAAAGGGCACAAAGCACATGACTGCAAGGGTAAAAAATGGTTTCAAATGTACAATGCTTCATTTGCAAGGAGTTTGGACACTATGCGAACCTATGTACTAGTCATCAGACTATGCCGCAAATGATGCTATTGGATAATAACCAAGTTATGATACTACCACAGATGAAGAGGAATGATTAGAGTTATTATGTTGGTTATTTCATTTGAGTGTTGTATCAACAATGTACTTGTTATAATAATTATGGAGTATATAAGGATTGTACTGCAGTACTATTTCATTAAGGACTTTAGATTGTGTGAAACAAAGAAAAGTGACTCAATAGCAGGTTAAATTTTTGGAAAATATATGGTTGAGAGAAAGATAAACCATTATATGGTTCTGATACCGAGGTAGTGATTTTAGAATAATACATGATTGATTTGGATAAATTATATTGGATATTCTTGACTACCTTGAAATTGATTAATGATTTATATATTCCATCATTGTTGGGGTTTACAACATTTTTTGATTGAAGGAGTATATCTATTATTCTTTAAGGAATAAGGGATCATGAAAGTAATTAATAAGGTTTTATGGTAATTCAGGATGTTGCAGTGTTTTAAAAGAATACATGATGAAGGTGATCACATGTTATCATGCGGAAAAAAGGATCTTCATTGTGTTTATATTCCTTATAAATTTTGGACTGAAGTATTTTGGATAGTTCTAGTTTGGATTATTTTGGATTTCCATAAAAGGACAACCCGAAGGTCGGGCGGCAACCCGTCACATCCGGCAAGGCTGCGAGACTTGAACCCACAACCGAAGGGCGACAAGGGTGTATCTCCTACCACTGACCCACGTGATGTCCTGGATTGAATAATGTCGTTTTTTTAATGGTTCTGCTAGATGAATTATAAATTCATTTTTTTAACCCTATACAAATAGGATAAACAAAATATTATTTTTAAGTTATTTTATCTTTTAGAGTGAAAGATGAGTTTGTGGTAGAACATAGCTAAAGGATGAGACTCTACTTGTCAAGTATATATTTTTCTTCTTCTCTTATTCAAATGAAGAAATTAATTCTTATACTTTAGTGAAGGGATATTAAAACAAAAAAATGTGTTATCCTAATACCATATGTTTTGCTGAACCGATGGTATTTTAAATCATCATAGATTGATGAATTTAAGGCCCTAAATTTTACACTTTTTGTGATTAATGACCTCAATCACTACCAATAAATATTTATGGTTTTCCTCCAATTATATGTCTTTAATTGACACCAATGTTCTCCGAATAGAGATCATAATTTGGTGGTGACCCTTTAATTTCTCTTTTCCTCTTATTAAGACTAAATTTTATCAACCCAATTTCCGATGTGGGTTTTCCCACAAATATATTTTATATATTCAACCTTTTATTTTCGAAGAACAATTTCAAATTGCGAGGATGCAATATATTGAAGGAGGGGAGAATGTAACACCCCAATATTTCATAGTGTGTTATTTCTTTAAAATAATTCAATAACTTGCACTACATGCAACACCGAGTCCAAGCGCACCATGACTTACCAAAAAAGCCGTTCGAAAAAGGTTATGAATTTTATTAACTAAATTTTGAACTTTATATAATCCTTATAATTTTAGAATCCATATTATGAGTTTCTTAGACATAATGTAAGAACAAATTCATTTTCAGTAGTGCACTTTTACCACCTTTTAATAGTGAACCCTTTTTAAATCCAATATTTTAAACTTTTATATATTCGATTTGACTAAATAAATTTACTTTAGGGACATCAAAAATTTACAATGAAACATCCCAAGATTCTACGGTACGCTTCTCTTTGAATAATGCAATAGCGTGTGTTGTACGCAACATCGAGTTCTAACACACACCACAACCAATCAAACTAGCCGTTATGAATAGTAATACCTACTTTTTGAAATTTTATAAATTCTATCTCTCAAAATCGAATTCATTTTTGGATTTGGAATATCGAAATTATCCTAGGGTGAAATTTTGGTACTTTTCGGATAACTTTCATATTTTGATGAATAGTGAAAATTACTAAATTTTAATTAAAAAAAACTTTTTTAAACAAAATAATTAATAGTGATAAATTATTAATTTGAGTGGTTTTAAACTATATTTTGAATATATTTTTACCATTTAATACAATGTTGGTAATTGGACATAATTTCACTATTAAACCGAACATAAACAAGTATCAATCTTTTGATAGTTATTATATCTTAAAAACACGCGTTTTGTTTTGACAGTGGGAATTAATTTTAAATTAATTTCTGCCACTTATGTGTTTTGAATTTGAAAAAATGGATTCAATATTTGGCATTAGTATGTTCAAATTTTGTAAATAGTTAACTTTTATTTTTAGACATTTTGAATAATTACTGTGGTAAATATTTTATTTACCATGGTTAAGGGTAAATCCGGTAAATAAGGGTTAAAAAACAATATTATAATAATACTAAATTACCCTAAAACGTGTCCTAACCTTATTGGTGGATACATATCCGACCATGGTCATCTTCGGGTCGATTTTGGGACCTCATGGAGCCACTTGTAGGTGATAGGGACACTTTATTTTAATTAAGTTAAAATAAGTACAAAAATGACATAAGCATATATCTTTTAGAACAAAAATTTTTACATAGGGTTATATATGTTGTATGTTAGGTTATAAATATTCATTAGAAAGATAAAACGCTTTCCTACATAATTATAGTTTATTTATAATTTTTAGACATTAAATAATTTAATTTATTTATGACACAATGATGATGCAGTAATTACCTAATTAATGAAAAATTAGAATAATTGATATTATAAATACCCAAATAAATATAATTTGAGACTTTTTATAAATTAAACTAATTTTATAGGTTAATATGACATGTTGGATTGATTTAATTAACTTTTTTTGAAGTAATCATTCTGTTATGAGTTTTACAAAAATCAATTATTGAATAGTGTCAAAATTAATATAAAAGAGTTTTTAAAAAACATATTATATTATTAATTGATATTAAATTCTAAAAATAAAAGGTTCAGACAAGAGACTTATATCATGATATTTGTATCATTAATGGACCACTTGGGGGTCGCTTGGATGTATACGGTAATTTTATTAACCATATTATATAAAAATACAAAGAGATATTGTAAAAGTGAAACTAATTAACTAAGAGTTAATACTTCAAGATAAGGTTAATATAATGACCCAAACATATCTAAATTCTATTTTTTGAGTGTTTTTAGACCCATACCCACCTTAAAATTTAAATAATCAACTTTGGAGCCATTAGAAACTGAATATGAATTTATTATAAATTAATATTTCTAGCTTTTCCAAAGGTGCCCCTCACCCCTCTTATAAAAGGGCACTCCTCCTTCTCATTTATTCACACCTTCAAAGCCTTTTGGTTCGGTCAAACCCTGCCCAAATAATCTCTCAACTTCCCTCACTACAACCTAGAGGCCTTAGTTTGATCCGAATTCCAACCTAAGGAGCCCTTTTGATCAAATCAAAAGGAAGAACCCGAAGAAGAGGTAATGATTTCACCACCCTTTTTCAAGTTCCTTTCTTCTTACACTTCTTCTTTCTTTGTTGTTTCCATTATAAAATAATAACTCTAGTATCATATATATACTTTGATTTTATTATAAATATGGCACAAACATATTCACTATTCTATCCACCCTTTGAATAACATGTCACCATATGTGCGTACGTACGGCTTACCGTCTCCACATCGTGGTGTAATTGTTATTCAATATATTATTATTTGGATGGGTATAATAATGATGTGTAACTCATGTAAATAATAAATATAACATGATAATTATTATGTATATATGATATAACATCCATTTATATATTATTTTAATATCAAAAGAATGATAGTATCGCTCGTGCGTACGTACGGACTACCATCTCCACGAACGCAATGAGATTCATTCTCCATCATATCCATTCAAGTATAATTCTCATTTGATGATTAATAATATTATCTAAGGACTCTATATCATTATGGATATGATTAAGATACAACCTATCCATTATAAATATGGCTTACATAACAAAACATTTTAAATAAAACGAGTAAGTTAACACCCAAAATGACAATAATTCTAAGATATTATTAACAAAGCAATGTTAAAAGATTATATATGATATCGTATTAATGTATATGATTATTTAATAATTTAATAACAATTATTTCATGATTATACAGGAGGTTAACCTACCCCAACCAAGGAAAAGTACAAGGTAAGGGTTTATTTCACAATCTCTTCATTATCTGAGGTTGTTTATACCTAATTATCTACTGGGATCTCTTTATCATCCACATCTATGCTCCTTAAAAATATATTTAAAAACATTTTTTCTATTTACTAGACAATGGGTTAAAGTAATTTATACCCTTATGTGTTTTGAAAGGAATCTTCCCGTCGTTTTCCAAACAAGGCACTTTTAACCTTTTCGACAAATTTAAGGTAAGAATGTTTTTTTAACTTATACGGAGGGTGTGGCTATTTACCGCTGTTATAAAATCATGAAAGCTTCCCTTACAAGATTATAATAATATTTTCAAAGTAAATTTTTTATTTTATAATTATGTGACTTTTAAATGATTTCAAAATGAATATTTTAAGAATTTTTGAAAGGTACTCTTTATCAAGATCATAATTTTAAATGTTTTAAAGATTTATCTTTCTAAATATTTTTAATTAATGTCCATGTTTTCAAAATGATTTTAAGGATTTATTTATATGGACAGGAATGTTTTGAAATGATATTTCTTTTCAAAAGTTTCAAAGTGGTATGGGACACCTTGATTCAAAAATCTCTTTTAAATTACTTCCTTTATAAATGGGTGACTTTTAAATGATTTCAAGAAAAGAGATATTTCTATCAAATTGTTTTTATTTCATCTATGTCAACATCCTTTGATGGATTTTAAGCTTATTTGAAGTTGATTTATTATTATACAAAACTTTTGTATTGTATTTACGGTTTTGTGATATGTTTTACTGTGGATATGTTATTTTTATTCCATTTATGGTTTATGGAGAAATTATTGACATTTCGTATGCTAGTTTTAATACGAATGTTTATGTTATGTTTAAAACTTTTCATATGGGAATGCATTGGACTTAGTAAGTGATGGGTGGAGCCCGCTATAGCTCCTCGATGCATCGGTAGGTCTCATGAGACAAACTAGTGTCTTGGCACAAGGCCTTGGCAAAATCTTATTTGTAGTCTTGGCATGAGGCCTTGGATATGTGGTTATGATAGTCTGGCATTATGCATTCCATCATTATGAAAGTGGTTATTGATATTGCATGTGATTATTCGATTAGTAGAATACCCATATTAATAAGTAAATGGAATTATTTCATTTTATTTTTTCCATACTATGTTGAAGTTCATGTTTAAAAGGCTTTTGTTTTAGTTATACACTACCTTAAATGTTTATTCTTATTTATGAATGTTTCCGCTATATTGTTATCCTTACTGGGAATTTTATCTCACCCCTTTTCTATGTTTTATTTTCCCAGGATGTGAAGAAGTAAATTATGAATGACCTGCAGGGATATTATGAGGGGATAATAGTGTGGACTATGGAGACAATATGTTGTTGTAGTAGTTTTTCACTTTATGATGTAATGTAAAACTTTATGAATATATCTTGTGCTTCCAAGGATACTAAACCAATCGGTATTTCGAGATTTGATCTTTCTTTTGATCATTCCAATTCTATGTAATAATGCACCGACTCTGGGTAACTAGGTTTGGGGCGTTACAACTCACAGACACATTTCATAAATAAATTTCATGGAGTTATTCACTCATTAATGTGTTCATTAAATACTAAACGTTAAAGTAATATTTGTGAATCATTCAACTAGAATAAAATTTCTGAGAAAATGGGATAATAATTAGTCTAGACGTAGCAGGTGGAGCTGAAATTTTGTGAGAGAACAAAAAATATATTTTGGAACAAATTTATAGAAGACAACATTCACTGATTCAGTCCAAACTAGGGTATAACACATGCAAAATTTTGAAGTAAAACTATGGAGCCAAATTTTCAACCTTTGAAGACCCATTATATCTCAAAAACCATTAACGGGCCATTATGACACCCCAAATCCTATTCCATTCCTATAAATAAGAGTCTTGTGGTGGATTTAAAAGGATATAGATTATAAAGGGAATTTATGGATGATGACCTACAATAGATTTTTTTCTATTCTTTCTTCTTCTTTTATTTTCTTTACTTCCCAATTTCCCCCCCCTCCCATATCTACTCAACTTACCCATCCATGGAGGGTTAGCTTCATTGAGTTGTAGAGAGGGGGGGGGGGTAGACCTATGTGCCTTGTTGAGTTTTTTATATTTAATTTAGTAATATCCCTTGTTCTTTCTGCATATAGTTTCAATTTCTAATTCATTATTAAATTTCAAATGTGGTTGTGTTTGGTTTTGATTATGTTAATTTAAATTGATTTGTTCAATGATCCATATCTTCCACTACCCAATTATTTTCTATATATCGTGTAATATATTATTTTTGGGTTGTGAGTGCTCGATGGTTTTTAGAACATGTGTAAGACTGTATGTTGGAATATTTGTTTTGTAGGGAACAATAACTCATGGTTAGGGATTTCCTTAATTAATTAAGAAAACCCGCAGCAATGCTACACACACATGAAGGAGGGTATAATAACCTAAGGTTTCAGATAATAACATTCTCATAATAACCATCTATCCAAGGGTGAGAGAGGACACAATATATGAATCTATATCTTGTAAGTCTTGTAGAAGAAAAAAGGTGTAAAATTGGGAAACCATTAGAACACTACCTAGAAAAAAAGTGACAACTTTGTTTTGTGTTCACTCCTCTTTAAAAGACTACCTAGAGTTAAATACTATACTATAATTAGGTAATTTAAATATTGTTTTTCCACACCCCATAACAGGCGTGCGTTGGGGTGATTTGGGTGAAATTATGAAAATTTCTAAGGGATTTTTGGATATGAAAATTTGGAACATGTTTTCCCCTAACCGTGCACCCTATTAGTGCAAGACGTGAAAACCCAGGTAGTGAGGTTTCACATGGTCTACACACAGTTTGACAAAGTTTGTTCCCACCAAGTAAAATCCATGGAAATCTACAGCATGGTATGCACGACTAGGGAATATGGTTTCTCTAACCATGCATATTTTCCTAGAAAACCATGTGTACAGAGAATAATTAATCTCAAAATTATTTTTAAAATCATAAAACCCTCCTTTTAGGTTCCCAATGGGCCAGAAGGACCTCCAAAGAATTACTTATTCCTTAGAGTCTTCTAGGAGGATATTTTTGGCCCCTCTACACCCATCTATATACTGATCTAAGCTAGGTGAAAAATGTTTTATATTTCCACGGTAAGTTTCCTCATCCCGTTATCTTTCTACCATTCTCCCCTCTTTCTTCCCAAGTGTTTTATAGATCACCATTTTTTGGAGTATCTAATACGCACTATTTTTGGATATTGAATCAATGTTTAATTCTTAGATCCTTATTTTCTATGTTCTTAATTGGAGTTTTCTTTTTAGTTTTTTGGGTTTTAAAATCCCATGATCCCGAGGTATTTGTTTCTGTTATGATGGCCAAATTTGGTTAAACATAAATTTATTGATTTAAAATAAATGGTTTTATATAATTAAATTTATTGATTTTAGTTAAATCACTTTCAATTGGTTTATTAAAAACCCAATTATAGTAAATTGTGGATTTTTGTTTGACTTGGCACGAAATTGGGAAACCCCCTAATTCTATTGAATTGAGGCCTGTTTATAAAATTGATGAAAATTTTGTTTAATTTAAATTGTAAAATTGATATTATGAAATTGATTTGATGAAATTGATTTCAAAATTTTATGTGAGAAAAATATATTAAATTGTTCTAATAAAAATTTGTTGGTTTTATCATGAAAAAGAACATATTTTGATTAAAAACTGAATTTGGTTTTTAAATGGAAAATAGTATATTCAAATGGATAATTGGATGAATTGTATTTTAAGAAGTCTTAAAATAGATTTCCCATCACATATTATTTTTTGAGAAAATGCAATCAAAATTATTTTGTAAGTTATTTGGGAAAAACATGCTGAGATAGGAATACCCTAGAAACGGATTCACACTTTACTACACCAATGTAAACAGTTTGGAACATTTTATTCCTCAGTAGGATGTCGATGTGTCCTCTTTGACTAGTTCCAAAGAGATGAGTGTACAAATTTCCATTATCATTATATAAATGTGTGAGGATCCCATAACCTCGAACTATCATACCTCTTAGTAGATGACCATGTTTCTCATTTTTTTATATTTGATAGATATTCCATTGTTGGAAAATTTTATTTACACATTCCTTATGAAATTATATAAAATATTTTATATAAAATTTTTATTAATCCTTTTGTTTGAAGTATTTCTATCATTTCAAATTTAAAGCATGAAATTTTTAGTATTATTTTGAACTATCATGCCTATTTATTTAAAACTAGAAGCATTATTTGGTTAATTAAATGTTTGAATATTGTTATATAATCCTTGGAGAGACCCTACTGGACTTTTATCTCACACATTACCTTTTACTTCGAGTATTTTTGTATCGACCCAAACTTTTTAAATGATATTTTTTCCTGAAAATGAGCATTATATTATATTTGTACAAAAAAAACCATATATCTTTAATAAAGAAGTGAGTATAAAGGGAAATTTGACCATCTAGATTTGACCTTTTTTGTACTTTGGTAAATTATGACCATTGATGAACATGGAAATTATAAACTATATTCTTGATAATAATTTTAACGTTATAATTAGTGTTTGTAAGTATAAATGATAAAGAATAACTATTTCAAAAAGGAGAAATGATGGCCTCAACCAATAGATTCATGTCGTATGAATCCCATTTGTTTGAGATTGGGAGGTACTTATAATCACTAGTGTTTTCTCTTGAAAAAACCCAAGCCAATATTCAACAAGTGAAGTTAGAACAAAATCGTATACATGAGAAGTTCAAGTTAGTGTAAATTACCACTTGGGCGATGTTAGTCGACCCACCCCTTAAATCTATCACCATTGTACACCGTACCTTTAGTTCATATGTGGGTGTTGTAAGGAGTTATGTTTCGAGGCCTTAGTTACTTAAATTTTAACTCCATTGTATAAATAAAATTATTCTTCCATCAATTATATTTTAAGAATAGTTTTTCTTAATAAAATTGAGATAGAATTGGATAAATTGATTTTTTAGACAAATATTTTACTTTAAAAAAAGATATAAATATTTAAAATTAACAAATATATTATGATTAATACGTATTTTAATGAAATATTATGATAAAAACTCTTTTTTAAATATATATTATAAAATATATTTTTTTTCAAGTCTCGTAAATTTTACATTCCATTTCCAATATTCTATTATTCTTAATAAAAAAATATGTTTATATTTAAAAGTAATAAATATCATATTTAGATATTTTTTCCTATAAAATTAATATCATTTTTTAAATCATCACACCAAAATTAAGTTAGAGTGAATTTATGATAATTTTCTAAAATACATTATTTTTTATGAATACTAAAAATGCATTTTGAGTTTTTCAGTATGTTTAATGACTTCCTAATTATGTAATAATGATGTAATAACTAATTAACCACAATAAATTACCTAAAATATTTTATTTTATTAATATAAAGTATTTTGATATATTTTATTCAATTTCCAAACATATAATTTACTTTGGAAAGTGTAAAATGAAAACTTTAACATTAAAAATATTATTTTTGTGGAAATATTATTTTTCCATGTGAAAAGAAGTAATATAAAACAATGATCTCATATTTTGGAACACAATAACATAAAATATGACCCATGTTTCCAGAATCAAGATAAAATACCATGTGTAATCCCATGGTTTTTCATTTTCTACAACCTAGGTTTCCAAGGCCTATATTTGGAAATAAAAAAATAAATCCTCCAATCTTTCTATAAATATCCACCCATTTATCTATTTCATTTAACTCAAAATCCATACCCCATGAAGCAATTTTATTTTTACCTCACATGGTGTCTTCAATCCCCCAAGGTCCCAATCCTCATGTTTTAGGAATAACTCTTCAAGGTAAGGGAAATATCCTTTTTTCTCATCGTTTCAAGATCCTCTTTTTGTATATGTCTTCTGAATGTTTTGTTCACTATATATTATTTCATTTTTATTAATTTTATTTCTTAAAAATTATTTTTTATCAGTGGGATTCCCCTACTATATCCCTTTTTACCCTTTTCTAAAACCATGTTTTATACCCATTATGCAGCTCAAATTACTTCTCAAAATTTATCTCTTTTCCTCAAAAAATTATCTTTTATTTTATTTTTGTGAATACCCAAAACTCTTTATTTTCCATGAGTATTCACTAATATTTAAAAAATATATTTATTTTCATTTGGTGATTTAACATTCATGAAACCCTCATTTCCTTTCCATGGGTTAAAACTGACATAATAAACTTGTCTTTAAGAACTTCTTAAAATGCCATTATTTTGATACGAAATTTCTTTCTTCTATTATCCATGGGTTATTTATGAAATTTTTGATTATGATCTATGTGGATCATATTAATTAATTGATATTAAATTTTCACCCTAATAGAACTCCAATTCCTTGGGTAAAGAATTTAATCTCTATAGATGACATGTTTTATGATACCTTGGAGAATAACATTGGTAGTTTTTTCAACACATCTATGAAAAAACTTGGTGATATTATTATGAATTCCTCATTTAAATGTTGTGTCCAAATTTCAATTTCATTATTAATGTTATTTTTATTATTATATACCCCTTTTTTTATCATGCCTTTATGATATTATTCAAGTTATTATTGATATTTCTCATGGAAACATTGAAATGGTTTACCTCGATTTACTTTACTAGGCCTTATGCACACCCTTTCCTTTGATTTTTGTCCCCAGTTTATGATATATAGTGAATTTACTTATTATGAACCTATTATGAGTCATTTCAAGTGGATTGGAGTATTTTTTTAATTTTTCATGTAATATCTACCTTAGTTATAAGAAACTAAACCTTAAAATATCCTCTTTTTGTGCCATATAATGAGAAGTTATGTAATAAAAAGATGGGATGTCATATTTGGTATCAAATTATGTTTTATCTATGTTTGGAAATTAGTATTTGAAATCTTTATTAATAAGCTATGGAAAAGTTTAAATATAGTAAAATAACATGGTATTTTGGTGAAGTATTAAGTAAGTGATTTTGACTGAAGAAATCCTTATCTGGATAGAAATAAGTGGATGTGGCTCTAGCACAAATGTATATAGGGGTAAAACCCAAAAATAGAACTTTGAGATAGACTCAACCAGGAACTAGTGAACAATAATTGGCCTTGAAGCACTCTTGTTTTGGCACTCCCAGGGGATATGTTTGGTTAATCACTAGCTTTTTATGAACCAATATGAATGATTTTTAGAAAATGTAATTGTTGTTAAATAATAATAGATTTAAGAATGATTTTTAAGATTTAAAATTCCCTTATAATTATAAGATTTTTAAAAGAAACACATTTATCACTAAGTTTTTGTCTTTTAGAAAATTTAGGGAAATTGAAGGAACCATGTAAATAGTGAGTGCAATAGACCATGTGTTGAAAACCCTATGATAACGAGGAAATGGAAAACTTCATGAGAATGATGAATCAATTTACTCAACTTATGAGTAATAACTTGGATCAAGCCAAGAGACCAGATTCACCTCAAAGGGAACAAATTTATGTTGAGCCCTTTATACATCAAATACCCCCTTATTTCAATGGATCTGTCAACCCATTGATTTCAGAACAATAGATAATCTCTATAGAAAAGATCTTTTTTATACTCCATTATTCAGAATAAGAGAAAGCCACATTAGTTATATACTTCTTAGAGGTAGAAGTTGATCTATGTTGGAAACTGATTAAAAACATGAATACAATAAGGTAGATTGATTTTTTGGAGTGGGAAGAGTACATGAGAACACTTCTCAAAAAATATTTCACTCATTCAATGTGAATGAGAATTGTGAAGGAATTCCTAGAGTTGAAGAGAAGTAAAATGAATATGTTAGAATCCATGAGATAAACTTTACAATACTTTCCCTCTACACCTATAGATTTTTCATTGATTCTATTATAAAAATTGATATTTTCTTAATTACATTTAGACCCCATCTATGGAAGAATCCAACCAATTGAGACTATGACAACTATGAGGAGATAGTGTGGAGTGATATAAAGGTTGAACTTGAGTTTGGAGAGACAAAGTGGTACCATAGAAATCGAATGAAATGAATAGATCAATGGATCCAATATTATATATGAACTTTGATCATGAAATAGGATGAAAGAAAGTGTACCTTCCCAAATGAAAAAAATGTGGGAAGAAGAATTTTGGGAACTAGGATCAGAAAATGTTACAAGTGTTGAAGAGATGACTATATTGCTCAAAACTATTATAGTGACGTGAAGCCTCAAATTCTCAATACTAACAAGAAAGGAAAGATAGTGAATATCCAATATTTATTCTAATGATTCTAGTATGGACATATTGAACACATTGAAGGGGAATCACCATCAACCTCGGCATAGTCCAAGAGAGAAAGGTAGGCCTTTTTCTATCATGATGGATGAAGTTGAAACTCCAAATGATGTGGTAGAATTTTATATCATTTTTCTCTCAAAGATATAAAGTCATTTTTTTATTTAGGTTCTACACATTCTTTTGTTTCATCCATGTTTGCGAATAATATAGAACCAATTCATAAACTGCTATAAGTCGAGTTATCAGTAAAGACTCCTAGAGAGATTATCAAAGCATCAAAATTGTATAGAAACTCTAGTATTCACTTTGGTGAGCACAATATCACTGAAAATATAGTAGTCATTCCCATGATATAATTTGACACCATACTAGGGATGTACTATATATCAAAGTATAATATTAAGATAAACTATATAAGTAAGGAAATATCAATAGTCCTAAATGGAAAACCTACAAATATTTTCAAAGGAGATAAATCTTGACCTGAGATTTTTCTAGAAGCACCTCCCATAGCTCTATTTATAGAAATGTTCAATGAAGATGAAGAAGGAAATGAAATTATATGAATAGAAAATGTCCCCATAATTCAATAATACATTCAAATATTTCTAAAGAGTTTCTTGGACCTCCACCAGAAAGAGAGGTAGAGCTCTCCATTGACCTCATTCCAGGATCCAAGATAATTTCTAAGACCCCATAAAATGGAAAATGTGGAGCTAGAGAAATAAAAGAAACAACTCCAAGATCTTTTGGAGAAGGGGTTTATCCAACCAAGTGTGTCACCTTGGGGGTAACTTGTTCTATTTGTGAAGAATAAGGATGGATCAATGTTGCTAGGAATTGATTATAGAGAACATAATGGGATCACAATGAATATAAAGTACCCTCTTCCATGGATTGATGATTTATTTGACCTGCCTCATGGGGGAAAATTATTCTCCAAGATTGATCTTCGATCTGGTTATCATCAATTAAGGTTGAATAAAGAAGATATTCCAAATAATTACTTTTGATTAAGATATGATCATTATTATTTTTTATTATTCCCTTCATCTTGACTAATTCACCTACAATTTTTATGTATATGATGAATATATTCTTTAAGGACTACCTTTATAAATTTGTGGTAGTTTTTATTGATGATTTAATGATATATTCCAAAATTCATGAGGATCACGAGGATCATATAATGGTTCTATTTCAAACTCTGAGGAAGGAGAGACAATTTGAAAAGATCCGAAAATGTGAATTTTGGATACAACAAGTTTCCTTCTTGGGGAACATTGTAACTGATGAAGGAATCTAAATTTAGAATGATAAGACAAAAGTCATGGAGGAGTGGTCTCATCCTATTACAGAAACCAGTATTCTTAGTTTCCTTGGTTTAATAGGATATTATATGAGGTTTGTGAAAATAAATTCATGACTTTCTAATCCACTAACCATGTTAACTCAAAAAGGGGATAAGTTCATCTGGACAAAATAGTGTGAAGAAAGTTTCCAAGATCTAAATAAGATATTGGTTACTCACCTGTGTTAACTCTACCTTCTATTAGAGAAGGATTTTTTATTTTTAGAGATTCATCTCTTCAAGGGATTTGGTGAATCGTCAGGAAAAATTACAAGGTGATTACTTATGCATCTCGATAGTTGATACCACATGAGTAGAATTATCCTATGCATAACCTGGAGCTAGTTGTAGTTATTTTTATCTAAAAATATAAAGGCACTATCTTTATAGGGAGAAATTTGATATATACACAAACCATCTAAGATTAAATTATATTTTCAGGCAAAAGGAATTGAACATGAGATAGAGGAGATGTTTGAAACTTCTTAAATAATATTATTATTCATTTCATTATAACCCCAGAAGAGAAAAAAAGTTGATGATGCATTAAGTAGTAAAGACCCTATTGTTTTGAAAATGATGTGGATTAAAAGATATCAATTGATCAAGGAACTAGTAAGTCTGGACATGGGAATAATGAGGGAAGGGTCATCGTTAAACCTATCCCAAATGATTTCTCAACCATAATTACTCGATAAGATCATGAAATCTCAAATATAAGACCCTTTGTTATAGAATAAGATAGAGGATATGAAAAATGCGATGTTTCCTAAGTTTAATATTTTTTAATAAGGTTTACTGAAATTTCGTACAAGTCCATGTGTTCTATATATTCTATAAATAAAGATGGATCTGATGGATGAACTCAAATCTCTACATTCACTATACATCGTAGAATCACTAACATTTATAGGGACCTTCGTGATCATTATTTATGGGATAACATGAAAAGGATATTGGTGACTACACTATAAGGTGTTTGGTGTGTCAACAAGTGAAGGCATATAAACAACTTCCTAAAGGGGTATTACAACCACTACCCATACAAAACATGTAATTGGGGCAATATCACTATAGAATTTTTCACTGGTCCCTTGAGAACATCCAAAGGAAATAATGTGATATAGGTTATAGTGGATCATCTCACCAAGACTGCCCATTTCTTTGCTATTTAGGAAGATTTCTCTCTTAGCTAACATAACCATATATATGTAAATGAAATGGTGAGGTTGAATGGAGTGTAAAATTCTATCATTTCTAATCACGATCGAAGGTTTAAATCAATATTTTGGAAAAGTATTCAACAAGGTTTGAGTAAAGAATTGAATTTCAATATGTCCTATCACCCCCAAATTGATGGCCAATCTAAAATAACTATTCAAACACTCAAGAAAAATCTTAGAAAATTCTCAATGAAATTTGAAGGTGAATGGGATAAACATCTACCATTAGTTGTGTTCTCATACAACATCAGCTTCTATTTGAGTATTCAAATGGCACCCTATGAATCTCTATATAGGAAGTGATGTATAACTCTTACTTGTTGGGATAAAGTAGGTGAGAGAAAGTTTTTTAGTCTTGATCTTGTGTAAGAGATGATGGAAAAGTTTCATTCGATCCAACAACACATAAAGGCTCCTTATATTTGGAAGAAGAGATCTTCTGTCAAATTTCTAAGGGACTTGGAGTGTTATGTTGGTGACAAATGTTTCCTTCAAGTTTCACCATGGAGGAGAGTCATGTATGTTATACTATTTCTATACAAAAAAAACATATCTCATTAATAATGAAGTGATAATAAAGGGATATGTGAACATCAATGTTTGAATCTTTTTTACCGTTGGTCAATTATGACCATTGATCAATATGATCATTGATCAATATTACCATTGGAAACTATACTCTTGATAATAATTATAATTTTATAATTACTATTTGTAAATAGAAATGATAAAGAATAATTAATTCATAAAAGATATATTATAGCCTCAACCAGTAGAGTCATGTTGCATGAAGCCTACTTTTCAGAGCTTGAGAGGGAGGTATCATCACTAGGGTTCACTCTTGACCATGCCCAAGTCAGTCATCAATAAGTGAGGCTAGAACAAAATCTCTTATGGGAGAATTTCACATTATTGGAAATTATCACTGGGTCGATGTTATCCAAGCTTCCCCATGAATCTATCACTATCACACACTTTATCCTTAAGTCATATACAGATGTTGTAAGAGGTTATGTTTCAAGGCATTAGTTGCTTAATTTTTAATTCCATTGTATAAATAAAATTTGTATTTCATCAATTCCGTTTTAAGAATATTTTTTCTTAAAAAAATTGAGATGAAATTTGATAAATCAATTTTTCAGAAAAAAATTATAATTTTCAGAAAAGAAATGAATATTTATAATAAACTAAGATATTATGAATAATAATTATTTTAATGAAACAGTATGATAAAATCGCTCTTATTTAAATATAAATGAAAAAATATTTTTTTTAACAAGTGTCAGAAATGTTACTATGCATTTCTAATATTATATTATTTTTAATAAGTAAAGTTTTTTATATTTAAAAGTTATAATAATCATATTTAAAGACTTATTATGATAAAATAAATATAATTCTTGAAATTAGAATGCAAAAATTAGTTTAGGGTGAATTTATGGGAATGTTCTAGCATACTTTATTTTTTTATTAATAGTAAAAAATACATGTTGAGTTTTTCAGTATGTTTAATGACTTCATAATTATGTAATAATGATATAATAAATAATTAACCATAAACTAAGACTTAAAATATATTATTTTATTAAAATCATATATTTTAGTATATTTTAATCAATTATCAAACCTATAATTTACTTTTTGTAGTCTAAAATGGGAACTTTAACATAAGGAATATTATTTTTGATGAAAAATTACTTTTCCATTACAAAATATGTAATATAAAATGATGATAGTATCTTCTTGATAAAAATAACATAAAATACTACCCAAGTCTCCAAAAACATAGGCAAATACCATGGCAAAGCCCATGGTTTTTCTTTTTCCACAACCTAGGTTTCTAAGGCCAATATTTGGAAACTAATAAAACAATCCTCCACATTTTCTATAAATACCAACCCATTTATCTATTTAATTTCAATAAAAATATATCCTATACAAATATATAGTATTTTTACCTCCCAGTGATTCATCCCAAGGTTTCCCAATCCCCCAAGGTCCCAATACTCAACTTTTAGGAATAACTCTTCTAGGTAAGAGAAATATCCTTCTTTTCTCATTATTTCAAGAACCTATTTTTGTATATGTATTCTGAATATTATGGAAACTCTCTCTTATTTAATTTTTATTCATTAATTTACTTATAAATTATGTTTTATCAGTGGGATACCCATTCCCCTTATCTTTTTAACCTTTTCTAAAACAACATTTTATACCCATTATGATGCTGAATTTACTTCACAAAATCTCTCTCTTCTCCTCAAGATATGCTATTTTATTTTATTTTTGTGAATTCCTAAAACACATCATTTTCTATGGGAATTCACCTATATATTAATATTATTTAATTTTATTCATTTATTTAACATACAAGAAACACACATTCCCTTTTCGTGGGTTAAAAATGACATAATAAACTTGTCTTTAAGCACTTTTTAAAACACCATGATTTTGATATGAAACTAATTTCTTTTATTATCTATAGGTTCTTTATGAGATTTTTGTTTATGATATATGTATATAACATTAATTAGAACATATTAAGGGTTCTCCCTGATAGCTCTTTAATACATTGGGTAAATAATTGAATCATTTCAATTGAATTAGAAGAATTTTTTAAGTTCTCATGTAATATGTACCTTATTTCCAAGAAACTAAATTTTATATGATGTTATGTTTGTACCATGTAATGAAAACTTATGTAATAAAAATTTGTGATTCCATACTTCTTAGATTATCTCCTTCTAGGTTTGAGCAAGGATAAAGTGCCACTTAGAGGTGGTTCTATTTGTTAATCCTTGGTCTTGGAGAGTTGTATCCATTGGGACATGGTGTTTTTATCCTATTTTTTGGTAAATTGTGGTAAAAAATTAGGTTTGTATACCTATATGACTTTTTTTATAGTTCACCCTATGGATTTTTTCTTGTATTCATATTGAATTTTTTATCTTTCTACCATTGTGTTTGTTGAAAATTCATTCCCACTTTCATATTGTATGATTCTTAGTGCTAGTCACCAACCTATGGGGTTTTAGAATACCCATCGGGCTATGTTAGGGCCATCTCAGTTATCAAGTTACCTAGGTACTCAGGATGGTTTGTAAAAAAATGGCATCAAAGGTGTCAGTTAAGCATCTTTCTTCGATGTCAGTATATAGTAGTGTAATTTTTTCTGAACATGGGAGGTAGCTATGATTGAGTTCTTGGACAGCTCTCAAAATAATGAACCTTATGTCACCAGGGGTGGTCTGGGAAATGAATCTTGAGAATTATTTTTTGTATTTTTCTACTTTTTATTTGGATAGGATGAAGTCAAAATATTATGTCCTTATCTGTTGATATTAATTTCCCTTGTTTCTCAATTTGAGTATTAATTTCATTTCTTCAATGTTGTTTTCTAATGTTGTGTAGAATCATGCATATGAGAAGATTTGTGAATCAGATCTAGGAGTAAGTTATTGAAGAACTGTAGAAAGTGAAACCTCTCATTGAACCAAGCCTAGTTGATGTGATTGGGCATACTATCCAAGCTCTGGGATATACACCACTACCAGTTCCCATTCATGCTCTAGCTATGGAAACTCAAATGGATGTTTTATAGATTCCTTATTAGGAGTCCATTCACCAAAATTCACTACTTTTTGAAGGCTATAATTATCCTCAATATGATGAAGAATAGTTGAGAAGGATTGAGATTTTTTTGGGTTCTTGGATACACCTGATGAAATCAAGGTGAATTTTTTCACCTTCATGGTGGAGAGACCAAGCATGATATGGTGGGACACGGTGGTGATGAAAGAGAATAATGGTGTCTTATAATTTAAAGAATTAAAATTTATTTTCACTAAATAGTTCTATACATAGTTGATGTTGTTGGCTAAGGCTATTTAGTTTTTTCAAATTGAGCAGGCTGATAGGATTGTGATAGAATACACAAATCGCTTTCCCGAGTTTATGAAAGTTGGGACTTTGATATGATATTAATTATTAGGTTTTTTATTAAAACTTCCTTTTATGATTATGTGTTTGATAGAGTGTTAATGGTTTAAATGGACCTGGCTGGCATGTCAGGGCTGACAGAAGTTCCTTTTTCTCCCAGTGGCAGTGTGAGTTCCTTTAAATGAAAGAGGAAGCTTAATAATTCTTTTGGGGGTTCTCAACTATAGGATCATTCTAGACCTCCTGTAGTTCCTGGAAGTGGCCCATTTATTTATTACTAGTGTGGTAATCTAGGGAATTCAAAGCAGGTTTTTATTGAGGAACCAAGGTATGTGGTTCACTAGGACGCTCAGGTCACTTATAGAAGTTCTTACATATATATTCCACTCTGAATAGTTGAATGAGGTCATTAGCACCATGTAAAACTTTAGAGAAATCAGATGCTTCAAAGATAAAGTGATTCCAGCCACAGACATCTATAACTAAGCTTCTTTACATAGTGGAAGAGTCTCCAGAGGAAGAGGATATGGGTTTAATGAACGTGAGAGGTACCATCACTATAGTTTCATCATTAGGGACTACATTATTTGATACTGGTTAATCTCATTCATTTACTTAATCCTATATTGTTAATCTACAAAATCTTTCTATGGAGGTTTTATCTTATATTATATAAATTACTACACCCCTTGAAACGAAGAGAGAGTAGGGTCTCTATAACCCTGCTTGTGTTTTCTCTTTATCGAATATCATGTTTTCATGGAGTTTTCTAGTTCACAATTTTAAACCTATTGATTTAATATTCCAAATGGATTGAATCATTGCCAATAAATCCCATAGTGATTGTTATCCTTGATGGGTCTCCTTCACTACACCCGATGGGGTTTGTTGTGTCATTCAAGGAGAATGGGACCTAAGGTCAAGTAGAGCCAAACCTTCTTATCCAGAGTTGGGAAAAGTTATATTTTAGTTTTCTTTTTATCTAGATCAAGAATACTTGAGTTGTTATCTCCCTCCAATTTTCATCGAGTTTCTTGATGTTTTTTTATGACTTCTATGGTTTGTCATAGTTAAGGGTGGTATAGTTTTATTTTGTTTTAGTGCCTAGTACTCAACCAGTTTCTATTCCCTCTTAACTCATAGAACTAGATGAAATGAAATATTTGATGACATAGTTGGATGATCTTATAGAGAAAGTCTTTATACACTCGAGTGTGTCACCTTGGGTGGTACCAGTTCTCCTCATTAGGAAATTTGATGGGTCACTTCACCTTTGTGTTGATTACCAAAAACTCAATCAAGTTATGGTAAATATCAAGTATCCATTTCTGTGGATTGATAATTTGTTAGAATACAAGAAAGGGGGGAAGTGGTTATCAAATATTTATCTCTAATATGGTTTCCATCAGTTGAAAATGATGGAATACAACATTCAAAAAACTACCTTTCAGAGCAGGTATGAACCTTATGAGTACCTTTTCATGGAATTTGGTTTAACCAATGCTCCTACCATTTTTATATCATTAATGAACAATATTTTCCATGATCATTTTAATACATTTTAGTTAGTATTTGTGGATAAAATCCTTATTTAATCTATGTCCTTGGAGGATCATGTGCATTATTTGGGAGCAGATATGGAATTGTTGAGAAATCACCGACTTTATGCCAAGCTTTCAAAATGTGATTTATTGATTTGGGAAGTGAATTTCTTGGGATATGTGGTGTCAGAACATGGTATATCAGTTGATTGTGAAAAATATAAAGTAGTATTGACATGGTAGAAACCACAAAATGTTTTCAATATTTGGAGCTTCTTGGTCTTAGCTCGCTATTATCGTCTGATTGTAAAGGACTTCTCAAAGCAGGATTCCCTGATGACTACTATAACATGGAAGGGGGTGAAGTTTTCTTGGGATAATAAATGTAAAAGTTCTTTTGTTAATCTGAAACATATTTTTTCTATTTCACCAATATGGACTCTTTTATAGGAAAGGTAGTGTTATGAGGTCTTCTATGATTCATCAGGTTTAGGTTTGGGATGTGTTCTAATGAAATTTAGTAATGTATTTGCTAATGGATCTCATCATATTAGGCCAAATGATGAGAATTATCTAACCTACTACCATGAACTCATAATTGTTATGTACGCACTTAAGAGTTTGTGACATTAAATTTTGGGAGAAAGGTTTACCTTATTTTATTACAATAAGAGATTGAGTTATATCTTCTCTCAAATATATTTAAATCTCATCCAGAGGTTCTGGATAGAGTACCTAAAATCATTCGACTTTGAAATCGCTATACCCTAGGGAAAGGGAATGTTATTAAAGATTCTTTGAGTAGGAAACTTCTATCCCAATCCATGAATAAATCATTATATGAATGGAAATTGATGGCTCTTTTTTCACAATTTCATTTAGGAGTCTGGGAATCAGGGGTCAATGTTTCCTTGAACAATGTTTAGTTGATTTCCACTTTTGTCAAGATTATTCTTCAAGAGAAAAATCGTGATGATGAGTTACATGTCATTAGAAACTCTCTTTATATTGGGGAGACCATAGTTGAGTGGTTTTTCTATAAATATAAGATTTTATGTTATCATAGTCACTTTGTTGTACCATTATTGGTAAGGAAATCTATAGTGGGGTATTTACACAATTCCCAGTGGATAGTGTACCTATGAACCAAGAATATGTTATATAAAATTTTGTGTAGATTCTATTGGCTAGGTATGAGATGAGACATTCCTGAATTTTCCTCTTGTTGTTAAATATGCCATCAGGTCAAGGTTGAGAACCAAGAACCTTTTATTTTTCTTTAGCCACTTCCAGTGCCAACTTAGAAGTTGGATTATATCTCTATAGACTTTATAATTGGGTTTTTGTATACCTAGAGAATGAAGAATGTGATATGGGTTATGGTCGATCAACTTACTAAATCAGATCACTTCATACCCATTCGCAATACAACCAAAGTTATGGAGTTGGGAAATCTCTATATGAAATAGATCATTCACTTCTAGTGAAGTTCCATCTACTATATTATCTGATAGGGATCCTCATTTCACTTCTTGTTATTGGAGAGGCCTTTCGGAGGCACTGGGATCTCATGTCTGTTTGAGTACAACATACCATCCAGAGTCAGATGGAAAAACAGAAAGAGCTATATAGATTATTTCATATGTACTTAGCACTTCTATTCTTGACTTTTGTGGATTTTAGGATGATCATTTAGGGATGTTTGAGTTTTCTTACAACAATAGTTATCATTATGTGATCAAAATTTATCATTTTGTGTCCGTGTATGTCCAACCTTGTAATTATCTATTGTGTTGGTCATAGAATGGTGAAATTTCCTTGGTCGGACCAAGCTTGGTTCAGAAGAAAACAAAACGATTTAGTTGATTCATCCGAAAATTTTGATGAAATAGATTGTTTATAATTCTTATGATAATCTTTATCATAGGACATCATAATTTCTAATTGGTGACCATGTGTTCTTGAAAGTTTTACCCCGGTTGGGTCATCGACAACTTGGGAGGTAAGGGATTCTTGTTCCTCATTTTGTGGGACCTTTTGAGGTTATGTAGAAGGTGGGGAAAATTGATTACCATTTAGAACTTTTTCTTCAATTTATTCCATTATATAAAATGTTTCATGTATCTCAGTTATGAAAGTATCTTTCTAATCTATCTCATGTTCTGAGTTGGAGTGATATTGAGGTCAAACCTAATTTATCCATTACTGAGCATCCAATCAGGATATTTGATTCTAAAAATGAGGTAATTAATTAGAACAATATACCTTTTGTTTTTGTGTTATGATAGCACAATTTTGATTCTCACGAGACGTGGAAGATGGAGTTACTAATGAGAGAGCAGTGGCCTCAACTTTTTGACATGGTGGTTTCTTAGTATCTTTTCTATGTAAGGTAAGTTTTGATGATATGGAGTTTGTAACATACATTATATATTTTCAGGTATTCATAAACCCCTCTTATTATCATTCATTTTTGGGTTTTTTTTAAGGGTTATTTGAGTGAAATTTTGAAAATCTTGAAGGGATTTTGGGATGCATATAGTTGGCAGACGGTTTTCCCAAACCATGCACCCTACTATTGAAAACCATGAAAACCCAGTTAGTGACAGTTTTGATGATTGTAGTATGGTTTGAAAAATTGTACCCCAACCAAGGAGAAATCATGTAACCCTACAATAGTGGTCACACGACTAGGTTGCATGGTTTGTCTAACTATGTGGCTCTACCCCCGAAACCATGTGTATGAGAAATAATTAATCTGAAAATTATTTTTAAAATCACAAATCCCACCTTTTAGGTGTTTGATGGGCCTTAACAACACCCATAAAGTTTCTTATTCTTTTGAGACTCCCAAGGGGTGATTTTGTCCCCTCTACACTCTTCCAAAAGCAGATCAAAGCTTGGTTAAAAATGTTCGATCCTTTCCTGGTAAGTTTACTTTTCCCATTCTCTTTCTTTCATTCTCTCTGATTTCATCCTTAGGGTTTTTTAGATCTCCATTTTGTTATAGGATCTAATCCCTACTCTTTGAGATCTCAAATCTAGGTTTTATTCTTAGATCCTCATTTCCAACATTCTTCATTTCATTTTACCATTTTGGGATTTGTGTTTTGAGATTATATGATCTGGAGGTAGGTGGTTAAGTTATGATGGCCAATTTGGATTAATCCTAGATTGATTGAATAAAATTCAATTGTTTGATTTAAATTCAATTGATTAATTTCAATTAAATCAATTTTAATTGGTTCATCAAAAACTCAATTCCTCTGAATTGGGTATTTTTGTTTGATTTGGCATGAAATTGAGAAAAATGCCATTTCCATTGAATTGGGGTGTGTTTGTAAAATTGATGGATTTTTTTTTAATTTAAATTGTTGACATTAAATTATGAAATTGATTACAAGAAATTGGTTTCAAATTTGTATTTGAGGAAATGAATTAAATTGTTTTGATATAAAACCATTGGTTTTATCCTACAAAGAGGAATGTTTTGATTAAAAACTGGCTTTGGTTTTTAAATGAAAATTGGCATATTAAAATAGAGAATGAAATAAATTTTATTTTAATAAGTCTTAAAATAAATTTCCCATCACTAATTATTGTTTGAGAACATGCAATCCCAGGTAGTTAGTGAGTTATTAGGGAAAACACGCTAGGATGAGAATTCCCTGAAAACAAATTGTTTCTTTACAACTCTAACCTACACTATTTGACACATTTTATTCCTCAGTAGGATGTCAATGAGCCCTCTTTGACTAGTGATAAAGATACATGTGTACACATTTATGTTATCTTTATATAAGTTTGTGAGGATTCTATAACCCGAAAATATCATACCTCTTGAAATATGACCATGTTAATCATTGTTTATATTTGATATATATTCCATTTTTTGCAAAATTTATTTTCACAAGACTTATGAATTTATATAAATAGTTTTATATAAAATGTTTACTAAGACTTTGGTAAAGTATTTCCATTATTTAAAATTTAAATAATTATTTTTTTTAAATTTTATTTTGAAATTCCATGCCAATTTATTTAAAATTGGAAGGTTTATTTGGTTAATCAAATGTTTGCATCTTATTACGGAATCCTTGGTGAGACCCTATTGGGATTTTAGCTCACACTCTATACATACCTTCATGTATTTGTAGATTATCTCCTTCTAGGTTTGATCATGGGTAAAGAACCAATTAGAGGTGGTTCTATTTGTTGATCTTTGGGCTTGGATTGTTGTGTCCACGACGATTTGGGTTGTTATCCTATTTTCTAGTACATTATGGTTGCACTCTGGTTTCTTATACCTATTTGACTTCTAGTAAAGTTACCCCTATGGAGTTTTTCTTACATTCTTACTGATTTTTTATCTTTCTTCCATTATGTTTGTGGAAAATTCATCCCACTTTCATATTTTATGATGCTAGGTGTTAGTCTCCAACCTGTGAGGATCAAAAATTCCCTTCGGGCTATATTAAGGTTGGCTCGGTTAGTAGATTACCAGCGTACCCAGGCTGGTTCATGACAAATATAATGTGGTTTGTGTTTAAATATAAATTGTTCATAATTATTTAGTTTGAATTGTTGAAATTAAAATGTATTATTTGAGTAAATTATTTAAACCATATCAAAATATGTTTTGATAATTGATCTGGTCATGGTTTAAATAATATTAATTATTTAATATTTAGATTATATAAATTTTTTACATAAAAGAATTTAAGTATAAATTTTTTAAATTTTAATTCAATATCATATTATTAAATTAAATTCCTTATAATTAGATAATATAAAGTAATTAATATTTCAAGTTTATATAAAATATTAATTTTTATTAAATTATGAAATATACACAATGCATCCTAATTTATAAAATACTAATAAAAAGTTTATTGATTGTTCGTAATTGGTTATCTCATGTTTAAATTTATGAATTATTCATTTATTTAATTTATTACCATGTTTATTATTCATAGATATAAAATAATTATATTATCAATGGATGTATGATTTAGTTTAAAGTGATAAAATTCTTCTATTAACTGTCATACATGTATTTAAGGAGTTACATACTGGGTATGATAATAGATTTAGTTTTCTTCTACCCTAACTTTGTCTTGTATTGGGTTATTATCTTGAATTAAGAATTTAATTATAGTTTATACATATTTGATGTTATAATTATGGTGTAATTTAGAGATATCATGAGTAAATTACTCTTGGTGTAAGGTACATTGGTCCATAGTTGTCATTGGACTGGATGCTTATGCCTTATCTAAAAAAGTGAGGGTTGGCTATCTATAGATCCATGTATAGTCATGTGGGGATTATTGATTTCATATAATTCTAATCACGTACATGAACTGATTTCATATACCTTGTGCATATAATTCATCAAGATATGTATGAATATAGTTTTATTTTAATTTGGGTTAATAACACAAGATATGGGTTATGTAAACAGCTACCCGTAAATATGGTTTGAACATATTGATTTGGTGGAAGGAATAAGACTTGAAAATAAATAACTACAATCATGAATAAATGTAAAGGCATTAAGAATATATAATATGATCTGATTAAAATACCCTTCAAAATACTTACTGTCATATTCCTTTAAAAGTTAACACTGATCAAAACATTGATCATTTAACTAGGTTGGTTATACCATACTTAGCCACCCTTGGATTATCTAGTGTAAGGAAAACAAGTAATAGGTGAACCTAATTGGATTATATTCTCATTTTGTTTTTTAACACTTATCTTGGAGACCCAAATAATATTATCTTACTAAAGGAATAATGTTGAGTGAATCCATTTGATTTATTGGGACAAAGAGTTGTTTGCTCAACTATTCAAGAGTCATATAAGTAATAATAAGGATGATGCCCCACTTAAATAACTAGGTTGTGAGAGAAACTCTATATCAGACTCATTTCAGAGTGAAATTTAGATCCTTGACCAATAATGGGTATGATGAAGTTAAAAGGGTTTATTATTTCATTAGGAGAAATTTTAATAAAATTCCCTGTTAAATAAATGTAAAATATAATACTCAATAGATAAATTTTTATATTGTATGTATAAATTGCATCATCATCAACTAAAATTAATTTGAGATCAATACTACATAAAAAAGAAGATTTTTATGTATGAAACATCTTATACTCGTATAGAATATTTAGAATTATTCTTAAGGAAAAGTTTTATGTGCTAGGGTAAATAATTTCTTTAGTAACCAAGTGTTTATGTAGTTTATGAAGTGGATATGGATACTTATGTGAAGTATTAATGAATTCACTAAAGGTTTCATTATGTCTTAGTCTATTTTTGAAATTAATTCTATTAGAAAAGTTTCAATAATGTAAATGAGTCCAACAAATTTTTACCCTATTATCTCAAAGTGTTGAGGAACAATAAACTAAGGAAAATAATGTCCATGTTTTAATTTTGTGTTGATATTACAAGAAAGAAAAATTTTAAACCAAAAATTGAATATTTATTTTGAAAGTTCCAAAATGTTTCTTTGAATATACAAGGTTATTTAAACCCATAATTATTAGTAAGAACAGTCAATGTTCCATTAGATGAGATTTTTCAAAATACCTGAAAGAGTTTGGGAAACTCCTTGGAATGATTATACCAGGTACCAATGTTATAGAAATAAATTATTTTATTTTTAAAGGTATATTATACAAGATAAATGTTTTTTAAATGTTTCAAATATATAATAGTTCAAAATAATGTAAATAATTTAAGGATCTTGTAGTTTTAATTCAGTTGATAATATAAAGAATTGATAAATCACAAAATTGAATGTAAAGTAATTTTTTAAACACAGATGGTTCTCTATAAAGGATGTGTGTAATTGTCTTAATTCTATTATATTATAAGAGATTTTTTAAAAAATATAGATTTATTATGAACAAATATGAGATTATGAATTCAATTCACATGTTCTGTAATTCACAATATTCTAAAACATAAGTAGATATCAAAACACATAGTATACCATATAAATTATGGATAAAATAGTTTGTTTGTTAAATATTCCCACTCATGGAAATAATTGTTATTTAATTCAACATAAATAATTCTTTGTACCCTATTATGATATTCTAAAAACAATATAATGTCTATTAGGCTAATTGGGACATTGAGAAGTTAAAATTTCAATAAAATATTATCCTTATAAAAGTGAATGTCACATTTTATCCTAAAAGGTTTAGGGTATGTAAGTAAATGAATAAACTAATGAATTACATTACTTTCCAAATGGATTTCAAGGAAAAAAATTTATGGATTTGATTTCATGAGATGAAGATGATGGTAAACATATAAAGAGTTCTCAATAGACAAAAAAAAATTATTAACATAATAATATTTGATGTTATAAAGTTATGGATTTTGAATATTATATTCAATGAGTTGAACATTAGGAATATGATTCCTATGTCTCATAATTTTGGAAACCATCTTACTTCATATATGTTACTAACTAAAGAATTTAGTGGGAGGGTTTTATCTTATGGTCACATAGAGATGTGGAAGGAATTACATAGAGATGTTATGAGTTAAAAACCCTAAAAATTGTAGAAAACATAAGGTTATTCTATTAGACTATCATATGTGATATGATGAGATTGAAAATTATGAGTGATTTTGTAAAAATTATTAAAATAGTTTATGAATATATAATGTATCATATTAAACAAAAGGAATAATAAAATTTATCATTCTTTGAAGTTGGAAACTTGTACTCATAAAGTGAAATGATAATTAACCTCTCAAATCATGAATTTTAGTTATCCTTATATTATTTTCATCCTAGCATGTTATAGGTTATGATAAAATGTTTAGGTTAGAATGAGTATTATTCTTTTAATAAGATATGAAGTATACTAATGAGGCACAAAATGGGTTTTGTTCATTGCATGGCCCACTAAGTATAAACCACATGGAGTATCAGAAAATTGGTATTCGGTATACTGTGGGTGAATAGTTCATATTTGGAGTCCCTAATAACTGAGGTCTGTGAGATACCTAGCATAAAAACCATCATACATTGATACCTTTTAAGAAGTCATGAGCCTTAGATAATTAGGGGCGGTTGCGTATATTTTTGATCATGTATTTAGTTGGAACCTAACCATGATGGGATTTATCTTCCTATATAAAAAGTATGAAAAATGGGCCCATAGTTAAGATAGATTAGGAATTATATGATCAAACCTAGATAAGTTATATCATGTGGTTATCTATCTGGTGAGGGGCATGTGATGTGCTTATCCATAAAGGTGAATGCATTGTGACATATTCATCAACCTAGTCAATCTATACTTAGTGAATTAAGATTTTATGAGTGACTATACAAGATTTACATACTTTTTTTCTGGTGGTTACATGATGTCTTTGAAAAAGTTAACATATAAAAATGCATGCTTTCATATGATACATCATGTGGAAATTGGTATATAGATATATGTGTTTGGTGGAGATCACTCCATATCCCTTTGTACCTTTAGTAGCATTGATTCTTGGATAGAGGACTATATTTTCTTAGATTTTTGAATTTGGGATTTATATTTTTTTCGATGATACAAAGGTCCATGAGGGCACACATCAAGGTTGAATAAATGGGGATTTAGTTTTATTCTGAGATATTATATCAAAGTATTTTAGAGATTATCCAAATAGAGGTTTGGAATGGTATTCACAAGGTATTTTATATGATGTGATATAAGATGAATTTTATGAAATATTTCAAAAATTGTCCTAGAAGATGTCCAAAAATATTGTTATATATGATTTCATAAATTATTGTATATGATAAAATATAAGGCTAAATGGAACAAAGTCTGTAGGTCTTTATTGTAAGAGAGATATTGAAGGAGATATGCCATAAATCCTTCACACTTATGATGTGTTTATTTTTATATCATAAAGTATGATATACCCATGTTATATTGTAAGATATGTATAAATTGAAATTTTATATGTTATGAATTTTGAATATTATTAGTTATGATATAATTGTATTGAAACCAACTACCTTTTCATGACAATAAAATGTTAATAAGATAAAATTTTGAATCCGCTTATTTTTTGCTATCATTTATTGAATGTTTCATAATAATGAAATGAATGGGAAGATAGATTTATTTATATTATGGATTCATAAATGGACAACATTCATTTACACATATTTTTTAATGCATGAATAAATGTATGGAACTCAAGGAGAATTCTAAAGGCCTATATAAGGGATCCATTTATATGGGATGGAAGATGACTGAGATTGTGTTACCTAGAATGTTCTCCCATTATATAAAATATCTCTTCCTCAACCTTCCATAATATCAGAGAGGTACTTACATATTGTGTATGCTGAGATGGTCTCGTTATAGTGTTGAGTGATTTTTTACAACTTATGGATACACCATAGAGTAAGGGGTCATTATAATACTTTTGAGTGATCTTCATTATACACTTTCATGGATTAATGAGTAGGGACCATTAATATGTGAAATTTAATTAGTCTCTTAATTTTGTTTTATACATGATTTTGATTAACGATCATGGTAGATCTTGATAATTTGGGTTTTTAGTTGATTTACTAGAAATGATTAAGTGTCTATTAATCCTTAAAAATCCTTAAGAAATCCCCATTGAGTTCTTGTGGAATGATTTTTTAGCTAGAGGCACTAATATATTATTCTATTTATGAATTGGGTTTGGACATTGGTCCCTTGTAAATCAGACTAGGTAGGGTTTTTGGAAGGATAGTTCCCTTGTAACTCATTTTCTTTACTTAATGGAAGATATAATGTATTCTCTTATAGAGTAGAACTTTGTCTGGACCATGTTATTCCTATGTGTTGCACTTCTTCTATTTATGTATGTGTTTGTTATATCTTTATTGTTGTTTACATAATATCTTATTGAAGACCCTAATGTTATTCAAATTATAGTGAAGGGAGGACCAAAATAGAATCTAGGGTTTCAGGTATTTCAATTTTTGGTTATTGAATTCATAGGGTTTGTTCTGTGGCACTTCAAACCCTTATAGGTGCCTTGTTGAATAGGTTGACATCTAAGATGAACTTCTAATCACTAGAGGTTGGTTGGTTCTGAATTGTTAGTTCCAATTCCCTCGATGTGGTATGGTATTCATGGGGTTTGGATAGATGAAATTGAAAAAACATAGTGTGTTGGTGGTGTTTTAGAGACCTAACACCATCAATAGACATCTATATATAACCATAATGTAATCAACTAGTGGAAATAACCATCCCAAAAATAAATATATTGTAGAGTAATACACATGGAATTGAAACATTCTTTTTTTTCCTCTGTTGAACATATCCACTTTAACTTACTCCAAACTTCATGAAACTATAAACCATTAATTCTTAATTATATGTTGAGTTATATGAGGATTTACATATGTTTTTATTGACAAATAAAACCCAATATTATTCTCACGAGGATTTTTTCTAATAAAATCACATCATCAAAATATCATGTTGAATAATATTATCAATATTATAGGACCTCAATGAACATTTCTTAACTTATGAAACTCACAAGATGTTGATCCACTATCACCATACATATTTTTGGGTACCAACCATTAAAATCTTTGTGTCAAAAAAATATTATTTTAGAAAAAAAAAACTATTTAAGATATCTAAATGATATACAAAATTATTTTATCGTATTATACTTGGGAAAATGATTACAATACTCTTCTTAAAATTCCCATGGTCCAAGTAATTTCAAATGAGTCCAAAATACATAGTTTATCCAAAAAAACATTTATTTTACCTAAAATATCCTTGGAAATATTAATATAATAAATGAAAAAAATTAAAATGAACTATATATAGGCCTCAAATATATTCTGAGAAATTTTAGAGTGGAATAAAAAATTATAATGGTAGATAGGGAACTTGGATGGTTCAAAGACTATGTGGTGCATCAGGGAGTTCTGTGTAGTGTAACATAGTCATGTGGTGTATGTTCCTAAATAATCCCTAGGATATGGGATTACATTGAGCCAAACCCATTTGGATTTCATCACACTCTATAATGACCCAACCAATAAAACTCCCACACATCCATACACCAGCTCATGACCCAATCCCTCTCATTCACATTCCAAGTCTCATGTGAACACCTTCACTCTCACACAACCACATTTCTAATCAGTTTAGTCTAATAATAAAAAAAATATTAGATTAAAATACATGAAAATTTGGATATTCATTATTTTAAAATAATTACAATAAAATAACCTTAGCTCATATGTAGTTATATTCTCCAAATACTTCATCAAAAACCACTATAGGTGGCTATAATCTAGTATCCACAAGCTGATCTAGTGGAAAATAGTGGTACCATCGAAACTGTCTCTTCATGCTCATTGTAGATATTTTGATCAAGGTTTTATCTATTTATTTTTTTTCTAATTATTAGTGCAAAAAAATCTCTGATTTTTTCATTGATGATAAAATCGAAGATATTTTATCAGTGTTAAAGAAAACACTAATAAAATTTATTTTTATTAGTGATAATTTTAGCACTAATGAAAGTTAAATTTTATTTATTCTAGTTTTAGTGCTAATAAAAGGAACTTTCATCAATGTTATCTTTAGTACTGATAAGAATTTTAAATCATCACAATGTGCTACTACATTAATAAGATATTATAGTATCTAAATAATTAAAAAATAAATAAATTAAAAAACAAATTTAATTTACAATAGATTAAAATTATAAATAAATTTACATTAAAAACATTTCAATACATTAAAATTACATTGATATGTTTATTATAAAATTAAAAATTTCCAACCAACTTAAAAACTATCCAACTTGTAGGAGACCAAGTGGTCCTAAATTCTATTATCCTTGGGACCCCCTTCTAATAAGTCATGATCACACTACTAGTTATTGAACACACAACTCCTAGCTCGATGAAAATAAGTGTATACCTATAATTAAAAATAATGTTTATTTTTATTAATACTGTAACGAAATAAATAAAACATAATTATGATACAAAAATATATAAGTAAAAAATAAATAAAAAATAAAATATGAATGATAAAACATAGTACATAAATAAAAAGGATAACATAATTTATAAATAAAACATATTATAAAGTTATAATAAACTGCCAATATGTTTTCTCTATTTTGAGTCTGTGATATACTTTCAATCATACTAGTAAAACAACATGTCATATTAAAAAGTATCTAATTACTGAATATTGAAAATGTATAACTAATCAGTTTTCTAAAGTATCATGATAAATGGAACATGTTTCCATTTTTTGACTATATGAAGCATGTTTTGAACTAAAATTTTACTTTTAAATTTAAAACATGCACTTTAAATTATTCTGGTCATACCACATGTTAGATTTATATGAAGTTAAAATCTCACTCTTAAATGAAAACATGCACTTTCATTTATACCAGCCACACTATATGCTAAATTTCTATGAAGATAATTTCTATACATCAAAAATAAATTATCCATTTCATTCTTAAATCATAAATACATTCCTATCATGGTTTCATGGTTTTGAATTTGGTATGCGTGTTTTTTATTAAAATTTCACTTTTAATGAAAACACACACTTTATATCATATCAGGAACACTGTGTGTTAGATTGATGTGTGGTTAATTATTTCCCATTAAAAATTAATTATCAATATTTTTATAAATTATCAATACAATCTATGTGAATTTTCTTTATTTTGAGTGTGTATTGTGTGTTTTGAAATAAAATGGCACTTTTAAATTAAAAACATGTACTTTCAGTCATATCGTCCACAACATGTATCATATTAACATGAGAGAAATCAAAATATGTAAAAAATGAATTACCAATATTTTTCCTAAATTATCAAGACAATCTGATCATATTATCATAGTTTTGAGAATATGATGCATATTTTGAACTAAAAATTCCATTTTTAATTAAGAACACATGCTTTCAATCATTCTGGACTAAAAACGTATCTGTTTGATATGTGGTTTGATTCCTTTATTTCAAAAGTTAATTATAAATATTGTTCCTAAGGTATTAAGATGATCCAAGTTATTGTTCTTAGATTTCAGTATTTTATTCGTGTTTTGAACAAAAATGTCACTTTTAAATTGAAAACATTCACTTTTATTCATACTGACCACACCATGTATCATATTAATGTGAGATTGATTTATACATGAAAAAATGAATTATAGATATTTTCTCGAATGTATCAGGATATTCCAAGATAATTTTCTCAGTTTTGTGTATGTGACATTCGCCGTGACCTAAAATGTAACTTTTATACTAAAAATATGCACTTTTAGTCATACTGGCCACACAGTTTTTCATATTGGTGTGCATTTGATTCATACGCATAAAAAGGAATCATGCATAGTTTTTATAAAATAGCAAGATAATTTGACTGTGTTTCATCATTTTTTAATATGTGATGCATTTTTTTAACTAAAATGCCACTTTTAAACAAAAAAACATGCACTTTTACACATACCTTCCACACAATGTATCAGATTGATGTGAAAATAATTCCTAAAAATAAAAAAAATTATATTTTTCATAATTTATCAATACAATATGAGATTGTTTTTTTAGTTTTGGTTTGTGACATGTGATGTGAACTAAAATGTCACTTTTAAATGAAAACATGTACTTTTAGTCATATCGGCCACATCTTGTGTCAGATTGATGTGAAGTTTATTCTTAAAAAACAAATATTAATCATGGATCATTATCACATATTATGAAGATAATCAGAGTACATTTTTTAGTTTTGAGTATGTGATGCACATTTTGAACTAAAATTTTCTTTTAGTTCTACAACTCATTTTAATATTTGAATTTCTCATTAATATCAACCTATTAATATGTTCATCCCTTGGACTTCTTATAAAAAGTCCAAACCATATTATCCTAGTCTTATTCATCTTCTCATTAATGAGATCCACTCAAATTTTCTCATGAACATACTTATTTGTAATCTTATATATCTTCGTATTCCCACATTCACATCTAAATGTTTCATTTGTAATACCCTTATTTTTTTCAAGGTGCCCTATAAAATGGTAATAATCACTACCATATATAATATTTAGTACAATAACATCACTATAAAATTTATACTTCAATTTAAAAGGAATTTTATGATCAAAAATCTTCCCATAAGATTTTCCCCATTTTATCTATCTAGTTTCAATTATATGAGATACATATACCATAATATCTCCATGAAATTTTAGAAATGTGCCTAATTATTTAAAGTGATAATATTTTGAAATAAAATTGGCTTCTAATATCACATTCATTAATATATAATACTTTTCTAAAATGAAATTCCATATATTATTTTTTATCCCTACCAAGATAAAAAGTTTTTGATTATAAGGTATCCCTTCATAACTATAACATAAAATTATAAGAAGATTTACTAAATAAGTAGTATATAAACTAACTCTTCATGATCTCTATGAAATAAAATAATTACAAACATGATAGGAAATCACCTATTCTTGATGTTCGAAAACATTCTAACACAATTTAAGCTTCCCACATATTCCAAAAAAAAATATTTACTTATTTGAATGCATGGATTATCAAAAGTCCTAATTGTAAGAACCCAGACCTTCTTTTTATGTAATTTTTTCTTTTTTGGTTGTTTTTGAGAAAAAGAGCAATTTTGGAAATTTCAAGAGTACACGTCATTTACTTTAAGTACACACCATTTACTTTAAGTACATGTCGTGTGCCCAGTTTTTGCTGGTGACCATGTGCTGGCTGTGTAACAGCCGAGTATAGGGTTGTGTTTGGTGACCTAGATACTACCTAAAGAAGATTCTAGAAAAGGCAAGTACATGTCGTGTACTTATAATGTCTCGGTTCTAGGGGCTGCCCAGAGGTGCACCGTACCCATTTGGTCACATGGCCTCTAGCGCATTTCCCAGAACACCAGAGGCTACCGACAAGAAGTGAGGGCCTTGCGTATGATAGTGGGGAAACTATTCCCTCATTAGCAGAGTAACACAATGGAAGTGAAATATATAGTAATAGCAGAAGCAGTAAAACATGAAATAAGTAAACAGTGGAAGTAATAAACAACTAGAGCACACACACACACACATATATAAATGATGCATGATACATATGTATAGAAACGTATCCAAAAAATCACAATGCTGGAATACATTACTAAAACAATGTATAAAAGAAAAGAAAGTAAACAACTCCATAACATCACAAGCTTCATCTTGGTCCCATGCTCCCTAGCTCCATAGCAATCAAGTACCTTAAGTTGAAGGTTTCTTTCCCTTATCTGTACCTGCAGTAATATAATCTATTTGGTCCCAAAAGCATTACCCAAATAGGGTGTGAAACTAATCCTAGTAGGAAACCATCCAAATATCTATGCCTAACAGTTTGTGAATATATATGGCAGGCAATAAAAAAAATAAGCAATGAAGACAGAAGTACTCAAAAGTAAATATTCCTATAGTTTCATTTGAAAACATTTACTTTTACGTATTTAATCAACCAAAAACAAATAAAAGAAACCCTCTAGGTAGTTATCATAGCCTAACCCCTCTAGTTCACAATACAAGAGAAAATATAGTAAAGACTCTCTGAGGAAGTACTCACCGTCAATTCCCCCTTTAGTCATGTGTGATCAAAGACTCTCTAAGGAAGAACTCACCATCAATTCCCCTTACAGTATTTTAACGGTAACCTATATGCACTCTAAGGAACCACTCACCACCAATTCCTCCTATGGCCTCATAACTTAACTATATACACTTTGAGGGAGAACTCAATGTCAATCCCCCTATGGTCTCGCAACATGATAATTAAAACAGACACTCTAGGAAAGCCCTCATCGTCAATTTTTCTTATTATCTCACTACAACATGTTCCCATAGCCTCTTGTAAATCAATCATTACCAAATGATAATCACCAGCCAAAGTAAACCACAATAACTACTTGGATAAACAACTACAACATATCATAGCATTTCAAATAATAATCACTCCACCAAACAATACTAGGCATGGAAAGAAAGCAGCAGCCTAACAGTCAGGGCTAGACCAAATGGTCAAAAATAAGAAAACATGGGAAAACATCCATTTCTTGTCAAAGATTACCCTATTAATAAACAATTAACCTATATCCAATCAAACAAGGCATAATAGTAAATAAAAGGGCTAGAACCATAAACAAAAAATACCATGAACGAGGGTATTGGGAACTTTTTCACATGTAACTAAAAGAATAACTACAGAAAGGAACAAACCGCCCACCTCAGCATTGTACGGATGATATACATGAACCTCAGTCCTTGAATCGCCCTATAATGAAATAGATCTACAAAAACATTAAAATTTTTAATTGAGGATATCATGCAGAAGAGTGGAAATTAGGAGATTCTATTCAAGAAGAAGTTATAACTCACTAATTCGATTCCAATGCAATTGACAGAGTTCGAATCAGAGAAAAGATGGCGGGTTAGGGGCTCGGAGAAGTTCTGTGACTGTATGGATGCTTCTGGACAAGATGGAAGAAGAAGAAGTGTGTTCTGTCAATTAGACAAGACCCCGGTCCGTTTAATGAAAAAAAGAAAGTACATGGCGTGTTATTTAAAAGTACACAGCATGTACTTACCTTTTCTGGCCTTCGATTTAGGTGGTGTCTAGGTCACCACACGCTACCATGTGCTCAGCCGTTACACTGCCAGCACACGGTCACCAGTGGCAACTAGGTACATGGCATGTACTTAAAGTACACGGCGTGTACTCCTGAAAGTTTTAGAACTCCTCTTTTTCTCAAAAACAACATGAAAAGAAAAACATTCCTGAAAATAAGGTCCGAGTTCTTACAAACTTCCCCCATTAAAAAAATTTTTCCTTTAATTTCCCTAGTATGACATCATAGAAGAATAATCCTTGAACAGCTCTAGCCACTATGATCGTACGTTAGCCCCCCTATCCTAAGTCTCATCCTGTACTCGCCCGTGCTGCCATAACACTCGTACAAGAGGAACAGACCATCCATAGAGAACCTTCACACTTCAATCAATAATCCAGAGAGGATTCTCCTCGAATGAGGGGTCCACCTTTATCTCAACATATTTGGGTTGAAAAATATGAGATAAGTCTGAGAAGTAATGCCAAAACTGAGAAATGTGAAAGACATTGTGCATAGTCTGGTACCTATGAGGTAACTGTAGCCAATATGACATCGTCCCAACTCTCTCCAACACCTAAAATGGCCCGATGTACCTCAACGGAAGCTTACCCTATCTCCTAATCATTTTGTTTCCCAACCTCGTTGTGACGCGGAGGAAAACTTGATCTCTGACCTCGAACTCCAGAGGTCATCTCCATCGATCACCATAAGACTTATATCATGATTGTGCAATAACCATCCTCTTTTGAATCAACTCTATCTTCTCTAAGGTCTCCTGGACAAGATGAGGTCCGAGCATAGCTACCTCTCCTGCCTCCATCCAACATAAGGGTGATCGATATGGCCTACGATACAAGGCCTCATAAGGTGCCATATGAATAGTTGCTTGAAAACTATTATTGTAGGTAAACTCCACAAGAGGTATGTGCTTCTACCAAGAACCTCTAAAATATAGGATGCGTCCTTGATTCATGTCCTCTAGCACCTGAATCATACACTCAGACTAGCCATCTATATGGGGATGATAAGCTATACTCAGAAGTACCTGTGTACCCAAAGCCTTTTGAAGTGCCTACCAGATATGATAAGTAAAATGGGCATCCCTATCTAAAAAAATGGAGTGTGGAACCCCATGTAGACGCACATTCTATTGGATGTACAACCATCCAATCTCATAAACACTGAAGGTCTACTTGATCGACAAGAAGTGAGCAACCTTCGTGAGTCTGTCAATGATAACCCCAAATTCATCATTCCCTCAAGGCGACCTTAGCAAACATTTCACGAAATCTATCGAGACATCATTCCATTTCCACTCGGAAATGGGTAACTATTGAAAAAGCCCTACTGGTTACTGATTCTCTACATTCACCTACTGACAGGTGGAACACCTCATGAAAAAACCATCAACATATCTCTCTTCATACCTAGCCACAAATACTAACAGTGTAGATATTGATACATCTTGGTGACACCAGGATGAACTGCCCAACCTGAGGAATGAAAGTCTCACATCACCTCCTCGTGTATGTATGCTGGCACCCACACGTGTCCATGAAAATGCAAGATCTCATCCTTTCTTACTGTCTATCTATGAATAGGGTACTCTCCGGAAACAATCTCTCATAGGTTTCAGCCTTCAGAATATGATAGTTGTCTCATTCGCACTCGATCAAGTAGAGTCAAGGTAACACCCACAAAAGAATGAAATGTCTACCCCTGACTATCGTGAACCTCCAAATTCATCTCATAGAATATATCCATAAGATTCCACTCACTGTTGGCCTCCTGAACTACCTATATTTGAGTCATCCTGCTCAGCACATCAGCAACAGTGTTGTCTTTCCCAGGCATATTGGCAAGCTCATAGTCAAAGGAATGAAGGTACTCAACCCACCTTCACTGTCTCAAATTCAGATTGCACTAAGTGAATATATAATTGAGACTCTTATGGTTTGTGAAAACCAAAAAATTCTCTCCCAAAAGATAATGTCTTCAATAGCATAAAGCATGAACAACTGCAGCTAGCTCGAGATCATGTGTCGGGTAGTTCTTCTCATGTGGCCTCAACTGCCGAGACCCGTACGCAATGACTCTTTCTCCCTACATAAGCATTTCTCCAAGCCCGATACCTGATGCATCACTATATATAGTATATCTCTTGCCTAGATCTAGGAATACTAGTATTGGAGCTGAAGTCAACCTACCTTTCCGCTCCTGAAAGGCTGACTCGCAAGAATTTGACCACAGGTACTTCGCACCCTTCATAGTCAGGACCGTCAGTGGAGATTCTAAGCATGAAAAGTATTGTATAAAATTCTTGTAGTAACCAGATAGCCCCAAAAAACTCCATACCTCAAAGAGATTATATGGATGCTCCTAGAAAACTAATGCTCTCACTTTTTCTGGGTCTACTGATACTCTGATCTTTGAGATAACATGACCCAAGATGTGAATCTGGTCCATCCAAAAGTGGAATTTTGAGAGCTTAGCATATAACTGATGCTCTATCAGTGTACTAAAAACAATCCCAATATGTGTGTCATGGTTGTGTCGAGTGTGATAGTACACCAAGATATCATCCATGAAGACCACCATGAAATAATTCAAATATGGATGGAACACTCGGTTCATCAGTGCCATGAAAACTGCAGGTGCTTTTGTGAGACCGAACGATATAACCACATACTCGTATAGACCATACCTACTCTGAAAGTATGTAAGAGGTATATCTGATGGTCTAACATGCAACTGGTGATAACTAGATCTCAATTAAATCTTCAAGAAAAATCAGGCTCCTCAATACAGATGAAATAGATCATCAATACTCGAAAAAGGATATTGGTTCCTTATCGTCAAATGGTTCAAATTCTGATAATCCACACAAAGTTTGACTGTACCATCCACCTTCTTCGCATATAGTACAGGCGAACCCCAAGGATAAGTACTAGGTCAGATGAAACCCTTTTCCTAAAACTCCTCTAACTACTTCTTGAGCTCCTGTAACTCTGGTGTAGCCATCCTATAAAGAGGAATGGACACCGGTTCTTCTCTTAGAATGAGCTCAAAAAAAAATTCTACCTCATGCTCTAGAGGCAAACTCGAAAATTACTTTGGAAATACATCTTTGAAACGATCCATCACTACAGGAAAGTCCATCTGTAAAGTCTCCTGGTCATCCAGATATAAACTAGAAATTTGGGATGTAACTCCTCCCAACCCATGATACTCAGGCCCAACTCTGCTCTCCTGGACATCCCACTCACCCTTATGTCGAAACATACCACCCTCTGGTGACGTAAAACTCACCATGCAGCGATATAAATCATAAATAGCCTAGAAGTGAACCAATCAGTCCATTCCGAGAATGATATTGTAGCCCATCATCTACAAGACATAGAGGTATAAGAAGAAGGGACACCCACCAAAATCAAGAGGGCACTCCTTGCACAAATGTACAGTAGTCCTTCTAGTCCCCAATAGAGTCTCTAGTGTCAAGATATTAGCAGAAGAGAAGATACAGAGCCCAAGACTCTCTACGATAGTAACATATATAAATATATGGGAAGCCCTTGTATCGAAGAGCGCAACAGCTAAAACTAAGGAAACTAGAATTGTACCTCGAACAGTAGAGGGTTTGGGATCCTACTCCTACTGGGTCTGCTCCACCGCAAAAGTTTTCCTTGCACCGTGACCCTGTGACCCTGCCTGACCACCCTGAGCTAATCCACCCTGCTATCACTGAATGTCTGCCGACTAGCTACCATGTTCGTGACCTCCACCTCTGCTTGAACGTCCAGAAGAACTCTAATTTCTTGACGGATGAGAAATTGGTGGTGCTGCTTCTGAATGAGGAGTCATAGAAGAACCCTTGTCACCAGCTACTGGCAAGAAGAACCGACAGAATCATGGAAGATGGCCCATCTTACCGCATGATCGACACTCCACCGGGACTCTCAGGAAATGTGGCCTCATATGCCTAGCCTTCCCACACTGGTAGTGTACTACCTGGCTACCTGAAGGCGCATCTTGCCTACTCAGATCTCCACATATAGACTCAAAGTGGTGCTTCCTACTATCAGATGGAGAAGTACCAACTCTGGATGTTGAACCGACCAATCCCACAGCTCTAGAATCCCTTAAGTTGAACTCCATGATCAGCGCCTAGTTGACTATAGAAGATATAGAATTCAACCTGAAGATGTTCACATAAGCCCGAATATCCTGCCTGAGACCATCCTCAAACTTTTGGGAAAGGAATAACTCATCTCCCCCTAGAAAGTGTGTAAAGCACTACAACTCTATGAAGTGAGAAGAATAATCTATAACTGAAAGAGTATCATTCTCCAAACTCATGAACTCTCAGGCTCGATCATCCCTCAAAGTATCTGGGTAGAAAAAGCTATAGAAGGTATGCTAAAACTCCTCCCAAGCCATAACATGCTAGCGTCCCACCTATGAGATTATATCTCACCATCTCTTGGAGGAATCCTGAAGCATATACATAGAGAGATTGAACCTGCTCTCCGAAGGCATCTCCAGATGCTCGAAGATCGTTAGTATGGATTCTATCCATGACTCTATAGCCTGGGGTCCACCATCTACTGAGAAAGTGGGAGGATGCTACTGTTGAAATACCCGAGTCAGCTCTGCCATAGAAGGGGAATGATGCAGTACTCCTCAAAAGGTCTACATGAACCACATAAAGCCCTCTATGAACTATGCATCAGCACCTGCATATGGTATAATGGCTAGTGCCAATACTAGCACCACATGAGAATATTCTTGTAGTCCTAATCAGCCATATCTAGTGTTTGATCACTACCCTATAACTGGAGGACTACCGGAGGATGTCTTGGTGGCATGACTCTGCAAGGTCAAGCGCACACCTTATATCAATATTAACAGGGACTGAAACTGAGAAGTTCATGAAGGGAACAAGAGAAATAAATCATTCAAGTTTTTCAAAACATTAATACACGACGTGTATAATTCTTACACGACGTGTTCCCTTAATCCTTCACATGGGCATGTACTTCTCCCAACCCAGGTTGTGTAACACCCCATACACACAGTGTATTGTCCTAAAACATGGTGTGTACTTGAATCCTATTCCCCTACCCAAGTTATTCTACATAGATAGGCCACACAACTCTCCAAGAACAAGACTACATGGAGTGTTAGTGACAGACATGGCGTGTAGTAGTTGAACTTCATCAACCCGTGTTGTTAGTTACATGGCCAGTTACATGGATCACTCTACACGGCGTGTTCCAGATGTAAATGTCCTATAATAGAATGATTTCAACACCCCATGTTGTTCATTACATGGTTGGATACAAGAGTCATACTGCACGACATATTCAATATTGACACGACGTTTATAACTTAAATTTTATCCAACTGTGTCGTTAGTCACACAGGCAGACAAACAGTCTATAAAACATGGCGTAGACAACCGATACATGGTGTGTACTACCAAAGATTTCCCAAACTCCATGTCTCTACACACAAAACTAGTGACATGGTTAGAGACTACATGGCGTATACATACAATACATGGTGTGTACTTAAGAGAAATAGTTCCTTCTCGAACAGGACACACGGTGTGTATTCATCAATACACGTCGTGTATTATGGGTTTTTTCAGACAGTAAGCCTCAGAAACTAGTCTGGAACTCAGAAAAACATTGAAACAAACATTAAAGTTCTAAATTATGATCTTTGAGGGCCAATACTCCCTATTAATAAAAGTTTTTCATCTTATACATGTCATATACAAGAATAATAGTAAAATGATCCACCAAATTTTCCATATGTGAGGTCCCATAACACCTCAAGAACCAAATTTTGGCATCCATTCAAACAAAACCTTACACAATAAAATACCCAATCAAAAGCAGGTATTTTATCAAATAATATATCACAAAAACATGCATGTATAGCACAAAATCTATCACAACAACATGCAATCACTAATGCACCCTAAATGGCATGACAGGAAGGCATGACATGTGATTTCTAACAAGTGACTATATGATGCATGAGATGGCATACACTCATCTCATGAGGTTGAAACAGAAATAGAACTGTAATAATATCTATGATAACAGAACAAAACATGTGAATCACCCAATGGTGAAATCAAATCAACTGTAAAATTTCAAAGCCAGAAAAATTGAAATAATGAGGTAGATTGGCTTTTCCCTGTACTTGGGTTAGCTACTCCCAAGAACATCTTATTACCAAGAACTTATTCCTTCCTATCGCTAGATATAGGCTTTAAATAGTAAGTTAAGAAGAAAGGAATCCCTCTAACCCCACTTTGTAATGTCCCGGTTCTAGGGGCTGCCAAGAGGTGCCCCGTGCCCAGTTGGTTACATGCCCTCAAGCACATTTCCTCGAATGTCAGAGGCTGCCGACTAGCAGTGAGGGCCTTGGGTGTGATAGTGGGGAAACTATACCCTCGTTGGCAAAGTAACACAATATAAGTGAAACGGGTAGCAATAGAAAAGCAATAAAATATGAAATAAGTAAACAACGGAAGTAATAAACAACTGGAGCACACACACACACACATATAAACGATGCATGATACATATGTTTAGGAAAGAATCCAAACAAATCAAAATGCTAGAATACAGTACTAAAGCAAATTTCAAATGAAAATAAAGTAAACAACTCCACAAAATCACAATCCTCACCTTGGTTCCATGCTCCCAAGCTCCATAGTAATCAAGTACCTGAAGTAGAAGGGTGCTTGACCTTATCTATACCTACATCAATATAATTTGTTTGGGCCCAAAAGCATGACCCAAATAGGGTCTGAGACTAATCCCAGTAGGAAACCACCCAAAGATTTGTGCCTAATAGTCAATGAATATATATGGAAAGTAATAAGAAAAAAAAGTTGTGAACACATAAGTACTCAAAAGTAAACTGTCCAACAATTTCATTTACAAACATTTACTTTTAAGTATTTAATCAACCAAAAACAAATACAAGGAACCCTATGGGAAGTCATCATAGCCTAACCCCTCTGTTTCAAAATACAAGAGAAAATATATCAAAGAATCTTTGAGGAAGCACTCACCATGAATTCCCCCTTTAGTCATGTGGGATTAAAGACTCTCTGAGAAAGCACTCACCGTAAATTCCCCTTATAGTATTTTAACAGTAACGTATAAGCACTCTAAGGAAGAACTCAACGTCAATTCCTCTTGTGGCCTCATAACGCAACGATAGACACTCTGAGGGAGAAATCAATGTTAATCCCCCCTATAGTATCGCAGTTTGATAATTAAAAAAGAAACTCTAGAAAAGCCGTCAATATCAATTTCCCCTATGGTCTCACAATAACAGGTTCCTGCAGCCCCGTGTAAAGCAACCGTGCACAAATGATAATCAGCAGCCAAATTAAACCACAAGAACTACTTGGATAAAAAAAACTACAACATATCATAGAATTTCAAATAATAATAACTCCAACCAACAATACTAGGCATTGAATGAAAGTATAATCCTAACATGTAGGGGAAGACCAAACTGTCAAAAACAAGAAAACATCCATATCGTGGAAAAGATAACCCTATTCTCAAATAATTAACCTCCATCCAATCAAACTTTTCATAGAAGACAGTAAAAGGGATAAAACCATAAACACACAATACCAAAAATGATGGTATTGGGTACTTTTCCACACATAACTCAAATACTAACTACAGAAAGGCACAAACCACTTACCTCGGCGTTATACGGACGATATACGTGAAACTCGGGCCTTGAATCTCCCTAGAACACAGTAGATCTACAAAAATACTAAAATTTTCAACCAATTATATCTTGTGGAAGAGGATAAATCAGGATATGATGTTCAAGAAGATGAGAGAACTCATCGATGTGATTCCATTTCAATCGACGGAATTCAAATCAGAGAACAGAAGACGAGTTGGGGGCTCAAATAAGATATGTGGTCATACAGACATTTTTGGATGAGACAGAAGAAGAATAAGTGAGTTCTGTCAATTAGACATGACCCCGGCCTATTTTAATGAAAAAAAGAAAGTACACGTTGGGTTATTTAAATGTACACGGCGTGTACTTGCCTTTTACAGCCTCTACTTTAAGCCATCTCCAGGTCACCACACATGCCCATGTGCTCGACTGTTACACGTACAACCCATGGTCACCAGCAGCAACCGGGTACATAGCGTGTACTTAAAGTACACGGTGTGTACTCTTGAAATTTCCAGAACTCCTCCTTTTCTCAAAAATAACTAGAAAAGAAAAAATTACTAGAAAAGAAGGTTTGGGTTCTTACACTATTAGTACTAAAAATATAGATAAAAAATTTTAATAAATATTTTAAAATAAATTGTAATTAAATTTGTAAATACCACTCCTTAGATATTGAATTTTTGATGAAATGTGATATCTTTTATAAATTTACAAATGAAATAACAAAAAACAATGTCATTAATTTATTTTAGAAACTATATAATCATTGAGTAAAATAAGTAATTTTTTTGGAAATATTTTTGGTAGTGAAATTTTATTGTATATAACCTAATAAATTGATTTTTTTATAAATCCATAGGTCTCTTTTTGGAATTTTATATCCTTGTACCATGATTTTGATGATAAATAAACACCACTACCTAATAAAAAATTCTTTATAAAACATAACATAAAACATATAATTTGATTTTTATCTATAAAATGATGGATGTAGTGTATTATAAATCGAGAAGGGATGTCATATATAGTAAATTTTATAGATATGAATGAATTGGATCCAAAAAAATATATCATTGGAGTATCAAACATGATTAAAATTAGAATTCAGTGATTCCTATGAAAAGGAAAAATAAATTGAAAAAATGAAAATATATTTTATATGATTAAAGCATAGAGTTTTACCCCATAATTATAAGTATTAAGATGATTTAGTGATCTATTATTTTCTTTTCAAACACTATGGATACTTGGTGTAATATTATTAAAATCATCAAAAGATGTTTTTTATATTAAAGTTACATAAGGAATAATGAATCCTAATTTTTCTTTATAGGGTCAACCCTTTTTATTTGTGTGATATAAATGCCTATATAAAATATTAATTATATTAAACTATAATTAAAATAGTAGATTAATTATTGGAAAAAACAAATTATGAAAATATAACTTATTTAAAAATTTAAAACGGAGTCTCCCAACTACTCATGCTTGAGAATTTTATTTACATTCTCAATAACAATCATGCTAATAATATCCTCTCTATACATTTTCTTTTCATATTCAATATCACTATATTTTTATCTTGGAATGTTATATCTATATGAACTAGTAGTGTTAATATATGTAGTTGTGAGATTAATGGGGTAAATTTACTCTCAAAAGTCCCTTTTGATCTAATAGTCAGTCCCATAGATTGTCTTGAATCTACATTACATTTACCATTATATTTCTCTTTTTATAAAAATGTACCTCATTTTAGACCTTTTTTCATTAATTTTATAAATTTTTTCATATAAAATAAATTTGAAAGGATATACCTCATTATCATCAAATATCTTTATAAGATATTATTCAACCATGCTATAAAAGTTACAATAGCAAGTTTGACCATGTGACCATTCATATCATCCAGATGAACGGTCATATCGGTGGTTAGATCAAGAAACATGTGAATTTATACTCTCACCCAATATTTTAGAAGTGTTTATTGTGTATAATATCATCATGTATGTTGTACATTATACCTCTCGTAATAAGGTGGTGAGTGGGTGAAAATAAATATAAATAATAATCAACTTCACCCGATAAAATTTTAGTATAATAATGGTATTAGTAGTTGTTTGAGTAACATTTAGATAAAACATAGATGGAAAAATTGATTAGCTCAGGTAAGTCAAGCCTTTAAGGGGAATGGATAGCCTAAAAATGAGGATGTGGATATTCATGTTGTGGTTATTAATATATTAATTCTTCAAATTGATCCCTTAAAAGAAAATAGTTGATCACCTCAACCTTTTAGCTAGTATTTTCTATTATATCATCTATTCATGCCAAAAAGAATTGTCATATATTTCCCCCAATTTATTTTCTTTCTCAAATTATTATTAGTGTAAAAGTCTAAAACCTACACCTCTAATATGACCATACTATTATGTATAATTAAAATCCACTAAAATTAATTAGTCTTTGGGTATAGTAGATAATAATTCTTCTATCTAAACTAGAAAAAAGATATAGGAAAATAAGTACACATTATTATATATTACTGTTTTAAAGTATAATAAATTTATAATATGTTATAATTACATGATATTTAGATACTTTTCATGTTTTTTCATCCTTTATTTGTCAATTTATATTTACATGATCCTCCTTCATAGCCTATTTATTGATTTCTAAGGGGTTTAATAGCACTTAATTCTATAAATGGAAGCATTAAAAAACAAAAATCCAATATATCTAGGATTTTGATTAACTAAAATGAAAAATAGTAATGAGGAATATGATATAATTAATATTTATACCTTACAATGCATATCAACCACAACATATTTAACTATATTTTATGGGTTTGATAATGGTCACATAGTGTTAGTGAAATGATGAACCACCTCTAGATGTATCCTCGGGACAATTGGATCCCAAATTATATTTGTGGGAATCTCTATCCTTCCTGATGTGCTAGTATCTCACGATGATAAGGATTTATGAGGGTTAGTAAGTTTGTAATGATCATCCTACAGGTACGCACTCACATCGACATCATTACACTTTCATCACATGACAGTGGGATTATAAATCCCACAAGGATTCTCCCTGATAGTGAATTCATTATCTCATACATTATAATTCATAAGTTAATGCATCATCTAATTCATGCATCTCATACATGAATGTATAAAACTTCCTTACATTAAATATCCTATAAAGTTTCTTTAATGATATCTCATGTGGGAGGATCATTCAAACATTAACCCATAAAATTTGGCAACATGATCAAAGGCATTAGTGACAAATCATGTATGTCGAAATCCCATAGTATTTTGAACCAATGTATCATTAAGATATGCATCTCATGCATATCAAAAAAAATTGGTTCAAATGAACTCTTAATCCTTTTCTTATGAAAAAATTGTAAATAACATATTCTTAAGATTTTACTTGAGGACACGATATTAGTAACATATTCTCAAGTCTATGATTTTGGGAATACCATCTCCTTTAATCTATAACTTAAACTATACCCTAAAACACATTGTCCCATTTCAAATGAAATTGTATCATATACAATATTATGTGAAATCATATCCCAAAATAATTTTGGATATCATGCAAAACACTTTTGGAAATATATTATCTTCACCATGTATCACATAATTTGTAATATCTTGTGAATACCTATCCAAAAATATTTTAAATGAACTCTAACACTCTTTTATAGTATCTCTATAAGACACACTCAATATCCATTAAGTCTACCAAAAAGTGTTACCCCATGGGACTTTATTTTATTGAAAATAAATATGAATCTCTAGATTCATAAACGTAAGGAAAAATAAGCTTCTAATAAAAAATTAGTGCTACTCAAGATACAAAGGGATCTGGTATAATCCACATCAAACAAATGTATGTCTTTACTTATCTCCACCAGTCATATCACATGATAACATGTAATTTAATACATTCCCCTTATCTAATAAATCAAGTTACCATAAGACATAAATTATGCCAATCCCATACAACCAACTCATAAATTATTGATTCTCTGAGTATAGACTGACTAAGTCAATGAATACATCACATGTAATTCATATTTATAAATGATAATATAAAATTATCCTCACATAAATAGATAATTACATTATAGTATATCTCAATTGAGGGCCCAAATGTCATACTCATTGATGATACGATTAGAAACATACCCAACCGACACCTAATTAGAAAAGTCAAAAAGAATTTAGTAAGAAAGATATCAAAGTATAAAGGTTTTAATTATAGTCATCTCACCATCTTTAGGTAAAGGGACTGAATACAATCCATGCACCCCTATAATACTAAATACAATGAGTATGACACTCCATGTGGTATACTTCATGGGTCATCCAATGCACATGAAGAATATTATCCCTTTTTTGTGCCTCATGAGTATATTATATATCAATATATGAGAATCATACTCACACTAACCATAACACTTCTTCATAACCTATAATAATAAATGATGAATACTAGTTAGTGATAATTTAGAGTCCAACTTATAAAGTTCAATGATCATTACACTTCATGAAATGTGTATGAATATATGTGTGTGTGTTTATAAATCCAATGTCAATAGATGATAAAGTATAAATAATATTTAATAATATACATCTTATATTCTTCAAATTATCTTAAGAATACTTTAAAAACCCAAAATAAGTTCATTTCTACATATCATATATGATTGACAACCAGCATTATGTTCTCCACACTTTTAGGGTTCTTTAACTCATTACATATATATATAATTCTTGTCACATCTATAAGTGACCATCAAACAAAACCCCCCAATAAACTCTTTTAGTGAGTAACATATACAAATAAATAAGGTTTAAATAATTGTGATATTTAGGAATCATACTCCTAATGTTCAACTTCTTAAACATATTTAAAATCCATAATTTCACAATATAAAATGATATAATGTTAACTTATATTTCCTACTTTGAACTCTTTCAAATTTCAATACCATCATATTTGGTACAATATTATATTAATAAAGTTCCTTGAAATAATAAAATTATTAAATTATTTTTTACCATCACACCCTAAACTCCTCTAGGATTTAACTGGCATAATCATTTAGGAAGTAGTGATATTTACATTCTAACAGTAACTAAATATAACACTTTAAATTTTCCTTTATGTTGGAAAATGAATTTAGATTAGTATAATCCTTTATTTAATAACTTCAAACTTCTTAAATCCAAACATACTCTCAGTAATATCTTAGACACTATATTCTATTAATAATATCATACTATGATACACAAACTCTTTTGTGTTAGGAAACAACACTTCTTTTCTTTTAGTAAGAGTATTTTTAAAAACCATTATTTCCATATCATATATGGTATTCTAACTTGTTTGGGAAATTTTTGTTTTAAAAATAATATTAATTAAAATATACCACTTATGGGTGGTGGAAATATTTTCCCTAATATTTTAACAAACTTTTGGATAAAATCATTATCCTTAATAAAATATTTTATATCCTTATCTTTTTCTCAAGTTAGTTATATAATATGATGAATCATAAAACAATGTATTAATTTAACCATATTATCATGTTCATAATAACTCTTTTCTAATGAACAAATTCAATATTCATATGTGAAAAATGTGATGAAGATACACATATTTTAATAAAATTCATTGGAGCATGATATATTATTTTACATTCAATTCATTAGTGTTTTGTGACTTGAATGAAAACTAAAATATTTATCAATTAATCCCATATTTATGAACTCTTATATACTTACAACACTTTTAAAATATACATTTAGTACCATTTACACTTCAAATACAAATAATAAATATCTATAACACTGATACTTTACATGGAAATTCCAATGAGTTTCACAAACCCCTTTAGATATCTCAAACAATACCATCATATGGAATCATCACTATTACATCCTAATTAAACATTCAGCTTTAAATGAACCTGATTGACTACTTTAAAAAATATTTTTGGACTCTCCAACTATTCTTCTTCTATTTTTTGATTTTACCCATTTGTACTATGTACACATCACAAAAACATAGACAATACATTCCTAGTTCATCTATTATTAACACTTGGGAATGGATGACGTTATGGTGAATTCCTTAATTAGAATAGGCTTTATAAGAAACCTCTAGTCTCACTATTTCATCCGAATATTAATCTAATTGAATATCATTAACATACCCAATCATATTGACTATATGAGACTAAATTTCCTTAGGTAGTTTCACATTCAATTCCTTTGAAACCTTAACTGAATCCACCAATCTCAAATTGGGTCACTTCATGTTACGTTGTTAAAAAACATAACATTAAGTATTGAACCGAACATTACCTTATAAATAACATAATTTCATGTTCTATGGTTGATATTAATCTAATAAAAAATTTAATGTCAACTATTTTTATTCATTTTAAATAAATGATTTTAAAGAATAAAAACACATGGTTTCTCTGATATAACTACTTGATTTCTAATGGGTTGATTAACACTTAATCATAGAAACATAAGAATTTATAAACCATAAACCTATGATATCTATTCTTTTGATTAACTAAAATCATAAAAAGTAACAAATAACATGATGTAATTGGTATGTGTACCTTATACGAAAGATCCACCACAACATCTTCATCTATATCATATGGATTTTATGAAGACTACATAGTGGAAGCCAAAAGACTTCCCACCTATGGAGGCATCCATAGGATAATTGGACCACAAATTGTACATATATAACTCTACTTCCTCTATGATGTGTTAGCATCCCATGATTCAAAGGAGGTAGGATAATGAGAGAATCAGGGTTAGGATGTTTTGGCTAAGCATTATTCAAGCACACACTTGCATAAATAGTACCACACTTCCATCACATGCCAATGGTATTTTAATTCCCTCAAGGATTCTTCTCAATGTAACATACATTAAATCATGTGTTATAACTCATGATTTAATGTCATGTCCAATTAATTAATCACATGAATGAAGTAATAAAGATTCCTTGAATTACATATCATGTAACAATTAATCAATTATAGCTTACATGGGAGTATCATTCGAACATTAATATTTAATATTTGGCTATAAAATTGGTGAAAATAAAATAAATTCATGCATGTTTCAAGTACAAAATACATTAATATGATGTATCATTAAGATATGAATCTCATTCATATTATAATGCACTGTTTTCAATGTAATCTTAAGCAATTTAATAAGAACAAATTAAAATAAATTCATTCTTAAGATTCTCCTTGAGGATACTTTATAGGAAATGTATCCTCCAATATAAGTTTTAATGAGTACCTTATCATTCAAACATGATGTTGGATGGAAGTGTCTTGAGATTTTGATTCATCAATATAAATATTAATAAAGTAACATAACTATATTATTATCTAATATCACATTAAATATTTAACATAGATTTAAAAAACATACCATTTTTTGTTTAATATCAGTTTACCCCATCCTTACATTACAATTGTGGTACAATGGGTTTGATTCATACTATTTATTTTATATGCCCCTTTTATATTTCATAAATTAATAATTCTGAATCAAATTGGTTAATACATGAAATTTCATATAAAATTTACATGATTATATTATACCTTAAATACTTCATCCTCCCGACATAAAATGAAAACATCCTAGGTTTCTTTGTTTATGATTTATAAATATATAACTAGTTCAAGGAATTTTACATTCCCATCAACATCCCTAAAATTATTTTTTGTAAGAAGTTTCTAAAATAATATATAAGCCTTTCTAGTGACCACAAGTATAAATTTCGTCCTCAAATCTTCTAATATAAATGTACTCTACAAGGGATAATGAATAATAAAATAATATTACATTATTTTATTTTTCATAAATATACGAAAAGTATATCATAATGTCACCCTAAGGTCTTAATAAATTATAATATTCAATATAGGCACAACATTGTGCCACTTATCTATATCAATTAGAAGATTCATTTGAGTACAAGCCCCAAAATAAATAATAAAAATGTATTTTTTTGGGTAAATAGGTTAATGATGTTAATTACATACTTCTTAGAAATATATTTCTTTACTTATCACCTCAATAATTTTTACTAACACTATCGTTCTAAAAAATCATGTTCTTTTCAACTGTATGTTTGTGACAGTCTAACATTTTCATAATTTCAACAATAAAAATATATTATTCCTATATATTAGCACCATCAGTATGTGGAGAAAATATTACATGTAAAAGTAGTTAAACATTTAAGTTAAACTACATAAATATAGTAGAAAACATATTATTTTAAAAGATATCATATTAAAAAAAGTAATGAAATACATTTTAAATGTTCATTGAAATATTTGTTTCATTAAAGTTTAAAAGGATTTTAACAATCTATAAAGTATCCAAACCCCATCCTTACAGTCCCATATGACATATAAGATAACTTCTACATTGGGACCACTATGAAATGATTATGAAAACCCAATGAAAGGATAATTCTTAAAGTAATTTTCATTTGATGTTGTAGTTGGGTTATTTGACAATAAGAAATTATCCATTTTTTGTATATAGGATCTGCGGCATAAAATACTTATACTTCATTGGATTCCATTAAGAATGGTTCATCCTTATACCCTTCCATGATGAAATTAACTTTCATGAATATAAATTGATAAATTTTAATTGAATTCTTCTGATCAATCCATTTTATTTGAAAAATAGGAACTTGAAATGTTACATAATTGTAAACCTATATTTTTTCAATGATTCCAAATTATGAAAAATTCACATAAATTAGATTCCAATCCTTACTACCAGATACATGCGTCACTTCCACCACAAGAGTAAAACTATTATTTTGCATCATACTATATTCATCCTATTCTTTTGTATAAAACTTATAAATATTAATTGCATAACCATTATAAGATAATTCATATACACATGGTCCTTTAGTTATCCATCAAATCCATTCAAATATTATTTCCAAATTTATAAATAAATCCTTAAAAATATTATCTCAAAACCATCATATAAACTATTTATTATGTGTATTTAATATCCATATTTCAGCCCTTATTAATTAAAATACCTAACAATTACTTTATGAATATAAACATATAGTATAACCTATATATTATTCTATAAAATAATTTATGCATGATCATTCATTTTAATGGGAATTGCAACAATATCTCTTCTGGATATTCCATCACCCATAAGGCTCCCACTGTAATAGATTTTGGGAGACCAATGGTATCCATATCATACATGTAATCAATATACAATTAAGTGACTTCCGCAATAATAAAATCTCTAAAATAAAACCTTCTGGATTACTTTGATTTTTGATATAATCTTTCAAAATATATATATTCCATTAAATAGGGTACAACTATAGATAATATACCGGACCACAAAGTCTAATCTCTCTAACCAAGTTAACCATTAAGTGAACAATTATATAAATTAATGAAAATGGGAATGACATCTCCAATTCACATAATATGATAGAAATTTCATTATATCGAGTTAAAAAATTTATTGGATATATAACTTTACTACATATAGCTATGAAAAAAATTAAATCCTAGTTAATGTGTGTAAAAAAATTTAGGTATAATGCAATATAAGTCAAAATGAATTACTTCACCTTAAAAGTGTTTCATAATAAAAAAAGCTAATTTGGCATTCAAAATGCATTAAATCTTACATCAAAAAATGAAAATCTAGTTATTTTAAGCCCTTTAAATTCAAATTAATCATCACTATGATTTTATTAATATTTTATGAATACAATCCAAAACCATTATATAATTAAAGAAGTTATATAATTGAAATCTATCTTTCCTAAAAAGAGTGTAAGGTACTAGAGGAAGAAAATTTCATCGTTCACCCTTCACTGGTGAAAACTCCTCACATATCACCATACTAATCATGTCCAACCTTTACTTAAAGCCATATTTTTCTTCTGAGTGTATTTAGTTATGTTCTATCAAATTTTCAAATAAATTTATTTATGTTCCTAACATCAATAAAATGTCTACAGTATAAAAAAATCCAATATGGTAATTAAAAAAACAAACCAATTTTTACAACACATTGTCATAAGATTTTCCAAAAAGGGTTTACCAAAAAACAATGAAAATATCCTTTTGATTTATCTAAATATTCATTAATTATTAATATAGAAGATGTTATATGTTCATCTAAATTTTCATTGACTGGTATTATCTAAGATCGGAAATTATTTGATTGTGGTAAAAATTTAGCATTTCTTAGAATCACTATCTTTAGGTAATGTTCCAACTTAACTGAGTGTGTACCTTCTTCAAAAATGGGACACTCTAACATTCTTTTAATGGTATATAATAACATATTTATATAATATATAAAGTAATTTATCATCCCATGAAATATGGATCCCAAAAAAATTATGGATTTCTATGAGAATCATACAACGTAAGACCGGAATCTCACATCAATTTCAGATCTTTGATAATGTATGAAAATAAACATCAATATCATTACTAGGTTGTTTTGGTCCTGATATACTTAAATAAATCACAATGTACTTTCAATTCATTCATATTCATGATGGAGAGTTATAATTTTCAAACATAAATAGACACATAATATTAGTGATGCTTTATTTTCCAAAAAGGATTCATTCCATATATAGATAGTGTAAGATGTAGGTTTCTATAATCATTCCCAAATTCAGGATAATCATGATCAATTTTTTCTACTTAGAATAGTAGATAGTGTGGTGAAGTTTCTCATCTTGAATTATTGTATCTTCATGCCACATAAATTTACTTATAGTCTCCTAACTTCCATATAGTCATCTAAACCTTGTAACTATTGGAATGTGCTATAAGAATTTAGAAGGACATGATTCGTCTTCTTGAATTGAGTTAAACCACAATTAAGGAATTTTAAAGTTATTGATGTTCCTTGTGAAACCATATACAGTCAATTGGAAATTTATGTATTCTTTTAGAGATCATAGACATTGAACTTAACATGTTTTAGTCTCATATATTTGAAAAAGGAATCTCATTATCTTCTGGTAAAATTTCATTCAAGATAGAATGTAGTTCTATAAAATTGGTGCTTCTCCATTTGGTTCTGGATTTAAAATTATATAACTTGTGTACTATTTAAAATTTTATTTGTTTAGTATAACCAACATACAATGAAATATTTTCAAAACACATTAACTTCTCAAATAGCATTGGATAGTCACAAAGGTCATCTTCAAAAACTGTTTTAATTTCCATAATACAATCACCATTGTTTTTTATAGTTTTTCTCATATCAGATGATCCAAAAAATATAGTGTTATCCTAATCACTAGTTAAATTAAATTCTTCAATATATTCATTCCAACATTTATAACTTTTATCTATTATATGATAGATCAAGTGTTCTTCCAACAGTTTTGGAAACATTATTCTTGAATATCAACATTGTAAACATGGAAAAATGATTTGAGGTGGGTTATTTTGACAAAATTTTGAAAACTTGATAAACTTATTAACCCCATATTCATGATATTTTGTTATTTTATTGGTATCTATTCATTTTCAATTCATATTCATACTATTCGTTTCAACAGTATTTATATTGAACTAATAAATAAATAAATACACATATGGTATTTATATAATGTATAATTTTTTATATTCAGAAATTAAAGTATTATTGTCCATGAATAACATGCTTACACTATGTGTTTATTATCATTTTCTTATGTAAGGTCCTTTAATAATGTTTTCTTATTTTTGAATTCTATATTCCATGAACTCATTAGGTGATCTGGTGTTATTTAATTTCTTACATGCTTCTAATTGTATATTTTTATGCTTTAAAATTTTATAAATATCTAAATGGTTTTAATATCCAAAAAGGAATGAGTTTTACACATTCCGGTTATGTACCTTGAATTTATCTTGATTAAGTAAAACAAATGTCTACATGTATTAGGTCTTGTGTCTAGAATATAAATCAATAATTGATTCCTATTTATTTTGTATTATCTCGGGCCCTTTTAGTAAACCTAAGTTTAGTTTTTAAATATATAATTTTAATTAAATGTATATAACATAGTTAAGAATTCCTTTTTTCACTTTGTTATGCATGAAATAGTATTTAATTTGTTTCTACTAAATATTGAATGAATTATAAGTCTTATAACAATACTTAAACTTGTTTAAAAAATATATCAGTGATGAGATAATGACTGAGTGTGACCAAGTGAAAGGGAACAATTTAGTTCTTAAATTTATTCGGTATGATTAACTATGTTATTTTCATAAAAAACATAAAAAATTTATAAATTCCATTTTTTATTATTTTATTAAATATTTGAGTATGGAATTAGTTTTAAATAAATACTTAAAATCTTTTTTTTTCTTATAGAGTCCAATACCTTGGGAATATTTTTCTTTAAAGTGATTTATTTAAAACTCATTTTCTACCCAAAATAAATAGATTGCATTTATATAATAAATATTTAAATTATAAACTTTCCCTCCATTTATATATGGTAAATATGATACACTATGAAATCCCTTATTTTAATATGTTGTTTATTTTTTTATTTCATCTTACCTTGGGACATCATTGGTTTTGATAGTTTGTGGGACAAAAAATCCTGTTTTGAGGGGGGGGGGTTTGGGAGAAGCATGGTTTCCCCACATGGTTAGTAATAATAATGTGGTTACCCTGTAGGTAGAATTGTCATTTTTATAGATACATTTTTCATAGATTCCCCATGGTTTGTAAAATGAAATGGAACACCCCAGAACCCGTGCATGTTTCTTGTTGTTCCAAGGGTAAGTTGTATGGCTTACACACAGTTAAGTAAAGTGTGTGGCGAGAATGTGGGGTGGAACTAGTTTTTGATAGTGATGGATGAAATTTTTTGATAATGGATATATGGTCCTAGAGGAAACCATGTGAAGGGTACCTAGCCTAGGCAGTGGCCAGCACCTGGTTGTCTCATAGTTTGACAAACCATCTAGCCAAACCATGTGTCTAATTTTTGGGGAAATTTCTATTTTTTTTCCATTCAAAATAAGCCTGATTTCACCCATATTCACCTATATGTGAGTCATACAAACCTTTTAATCTCAAGTATGATCTCCAATATCCTCCACCTTGGATTCTTACCCTTCCTTTGGTGGTTTCCAAGAGATTTTGATTTATTTCTCTCTATCTTTCCATCTTATTCCCTTCTACCTCTCTTCTCTATTAGTTTTAACATTCAAAATGAACTCTATATCTATTATGGATGATTTTTGGGTTCTGAGTGGATATACTATTAGATTTTTTAGATTCTAGGGTTAGTATATGTTTTTTATATCCCTAATGATGTGGTCTCCATTAAAGGAGATGTAATATAAAGAGTTTTTTCATGATTCGTATCTATTTGAATTAGTAATCACTATGAAATTATTTAATTTTAGAATTCAAAGTGTTTTTGTACTTTCAAAATTCCCTTTCTGTGAAAGTAAGATTAGATGGGATGTCTTTATGGTGATTTCAAACCATTTCATTATGTTTTAAGCTTGTCCATAGTGGTTTTTCATGCGAGTTCCATGTTATCATGCTTAAAATAGAATGTTTAAATATAATATGTTTTTTTGAAATGATTGATGGAATATTTGAAATTGTTTTCATGTTGTTCATTAGATTTTGACCTGGTTTTTTTTAATGAGTGAAAATGAAGTCTTTAAGAGAATTTAGTTTTGATGTGAGGTATTGTCCTCAAAATGATATATAAAAGGGTTATTGGGTTAATTAAAATTATTATTTGAAGTGTGTGTGTGTTTTACACCTTGTGAAAATGAAACTATGGGTATTTTAAAATGTATTTTGAGGAAATGGATGGACCTTGGACTTATTTTTATTTTCAAAGAAGAAGACCCTTCTCGAAGGGCATCATTGAAATGTTTTTGAATGTGGAAGTGATTTACCTAATTTTGAAAGAAATGACTTGATTAACAATTTATGAAATGTTAAATGTTTTGGAATCCCAAGACATATTTTTAAACATGTTTTTCACCACTTTCACAATTCAAGAAACTGATTTAGATGCACAACAAAGAGGTAACACAAGAAACCTAATAAATTTCCTTAGGAAAATAATCTTTCAACTCATAAAGACCTCAAAACAGTTTGGAAACACATTTCTCACCACTTAAACAATACATAGAATACATTAAAGAAGAACATCAATCATATTAAAATCATACAGTAATGTAAAATCATGGAATCACTTGCCTCCAGCTTGGAAAATTCTGGAATCCAGTGGAAAACCACAACCTCACCACAATAGGACCCTATAAAAGAAATATAAAACCATAAACACCAATATTAAACTCCAAAAATCATGGTTCAACCTATTTTAGGTAAATTTACCCACTAAAGAGATAAGATCCTAATGGATAATGAAGAAGAGCCCAAGAAGAAGGAGAAACCCAATGAAAAAGGGGATTACTTGATTATTCTTAAATATCCCAAAACAAATAAACCCAAACATTTAAGTCCAAGGAGGCCAAGAGGGATGGGAGGAGGATAATAGGGTTTGAAATCCTATGTGGGGGAAGAAATGAGTGGAATTGGGGTTAAATCAGGGAAGGTAGAACCTTGAAATTAGACATATTTAATGACTTGGATAGGACACATGGTTAGGCTACATGATTTTACAAACTGTGTAGTAACATTGTGACACCTTTTTAATTAAGGGAAAAAGGAAACATAGTTTTCTAGGGTGATACACATGCTCGTGTGGTAGATTTTTCACCCCAAACATAGCCACTAGTTTGGGTGCATGGTCTCTCTTAGGTTAGTGCATGGTTTCTACTAACTGTGCACCAACCATGTGCCACTAGCTATCAGGTCCAATTTTTTTTAAACTAATTGGAATGATAATGAAACAAGAGAAAAATAAAATAAATATTGAAATTACCTCAATATCAAATAATGTATGTGAGATTTATCCCTATCATGAAAACATTCCACAATTGAGAAGTCATTTTGATGTTTGATCGAAGAAAAAAATTGGTACTGCTCTTCAAACCATGATTTCCACTCCCATGTCTTGTGCTCGTCATTACTATGCTTCCAGAGGACCCAAACCAACAACATGGACTCACCATAAAGCACTTTATACTAGGAATACACAATCAACATTAGCCTCTCAAACACAGATAGATCAGGTTCCAACTCTAACTCTTCCCAATTCAACACATGAGACATATTCATATTATACCTTTTCAGTTGTGAGACGTGGAAAACGTACTAAATTGACATAAAATAGGGTGGAAAATATAACTAGTATTCAACATTAATAACCTTTTTAGAAATATAAAAATATCTGATATACCTTTATGTTAGCTTCCCTTGATTACCAAAATGATAGTGGCCCAAATGGTGATCCACCTACAAAAACACCTAATCCCCAACTAAGAATTCCAAAGCTTGTCACCGCTGATCATCATAAGAATTATGATGACTTTTCATGTAAACAACCACTACTTGATCAAACTTAATTTCTCAAATGTCTCCTCCAAGATATATGGTCCCAATAACAAGGTCTCTCCCACCTCATCCCAACACATGGGTGAATGACATGATGACCATAAAGAGCCTCAAAAGAAAACATTATTTTTGAGGATTGTTAACTCTTATTATATGAAAACTCAACTAACACCAAATGGATATCCCATGATCCTATAAAATCTATCACTCATGAACTTATCATGTCTTCCAAGATTTGATTCACCCACTCTATCAGACCATCTGTTGGAGGATAGTATGTTGTAATCAACTTCTCCTATGACCCCAATGTCGTTTTAAGGCCTTATGATTATTGTGATGTAAAATGGGGGTCCCTATCTGAAACTATAACCATAAACACACCATCAAGCCTCAATATATCTTTAATGTGCAACCATCCCAATTCATTCACTTTGGATGAATCTATGATTAGAATGAAATTGGATGATTTGGTCAGACGGTCAATCACTACCCATATGGCATTCCTCCCCTGGGTTTTTTAGGTAAGCCAATAATGAAATCCATGGAGCCATCATTTTAATTCTTGGTAGGAATGGATAATTTCTATAGAAAACCATAAGTCCTTTGGTGTTCTGCAATAACCTACTGACAAACATAACACCTAGACATGAATTAATATATATCTTATCTCATTCACAACCACTATTACCAATGATGTACATCATAGAACATCTTAGTGGTCCGGAGTAAACGACCCACTGATACTGGGGTATATCTTGCATTACCACTTTTCAAAGTGAAAATGACACCACCACATAACCTTTGAAACAAATAAACCTATCGTAAGACATAGAACATTCACTGGGAACCTTTCCACCATTTAGAAACTACATAGACTACTAGCACAAATCATTTCTAGGTTTTTTTTGCTGAATCAATTCCAAGTTCGAAGGTGTTGATTAAACACTAGCCAAGAATACACATCCACTTTGCTCCTTAGCCACCAAGTGAATCTAGGGAAAAAGAATTATCAAGGTTCACTCACCATTGGACTCCTTCAAATATTGCACTTGCACTTTTCTTCTAAAAGAATCTTATACTATATTACTGTGTTCTGGGATATGCATGATCTCAAAATCAAACCCCAGAATTTATTCATCCCAATGACATTGCTGTAGATTCATGTCCTTCTTGGAGAAAAAATTTTAGGACCAAAAGGGGATTATATACCCTAATAGGGGGTGAATTAGGGTATGGATATTATTTTTCCTAAATAATTCCTACCCCATTTGATCTTGACCTCTTTGTTATAAGGGTCACTTAGTTTTCACTTATTTATTACTGTTGATCTTATTCTACCCTTATTTATCCAATGATGATGCTTTGAATGCAGTGCTCGAAAGTAAGATGATAGACACACAAATTTTTACACAGTTCACTCTCACTGGGCTATGTCTAATGAGCATAAACAAAGATGTGACGATGTACCAAATATACTAAAGCTCACTTACAAATTAAAATATTAGGGAAAGATTGCATCTATAACTAGGATCAAAACCTTTATAATGTTTAGTGTATGTTAACTACATTCCCAAGGGTCACTCCCTAAGTCTCTACATCTGGATCACTACCTATGGGAAGGATCATCGTGTTCCTCTTCCTTCACTCACTCCACTTGGAAGGGATCCACTCAAAGTTTATGTACTTGGAGGTCCATCCATTATCACTAATGAATGTATCCTACACTATATATAGATGCTCTTTTGAAGTCCAATTTTCATCCACTAATGAGTACCCCTTTTCCATTAACCACTGGGAAAATCCATTTTGAAACTCTTTCGCAAAGCACATTGCCTTTTCAAAGAATCCACTTTTTCAAAGCTCTAACAAGCCTTCATAATTTTCCAACCTCTTCCCATATCTCACAGGTTTGAAGATTTCATAGGTTCACAAATATCACAAGATCATAGATTTCTCTAGATCGTAGAGATCACTACTTCCAAGATCTCACACTGGTCTTTGAAAATTTTCAAAGCTAAACTAGCCTTTAAGAAGCACACATCCTTTGCAAAGAGGAACTGGACTTCGTGGCACGACTTCCTTTCACAAAGCTCAACTGCCTCTGCAATTTCCCTATTCATTCACAAAGCTCCCTACTCCGTGAATCTCCTTCACAATTCGAGATTTTATGTTTTTTTTTCTCTATGCATTTCTCAAGGGGGTCAAGGTCTATTTATAGGTGATTCCAAACACTCAAGAACATTCTACGCAGAGTCCGCAACACGTCATCTCAGATCATAAAGATCCATAATTTCTACCAAAAATTTCTCTAAATCATTAATCACTATGGAAATTTTCAGATTGTAGAGCTTTTCATAATCATGGATCATTCTTTCAATTTCTTTGCGTCTCTACTACAATTTTCCCTCATAATGCTCCCCACATCTGTTATTCGTCAAACTCGTTGTAATCACAGACCTCATCGTCAAAATTCTTCATGGCTTTGAGAAATACAATTAATGAAACCCTTCCTCATGAAACTCATGTCTCTTATATATTTTGATGAGATCTTCAAGGAAATACACTTTTTTCGAGGCTCAACAACTCTAAATTTTGGAACCTAAAAATTTGGAAAACACTGTAAAACGATGCCACCTTGTATATGTTCTTTTGTACCACCTCCAGATCATCCATTCCTTTTCCATGGTTCTTGGTAAATTTGGATTGTCAACAACTTCTCTAGAACATGAAAATTCACAATGAAAACCTACTTTGTCAAGAAACACAACCAACCCAAAAATACTGCAATGTTACCATGATGGATTTTTTCCCAACAAAATATAAGCCAAGATCTTATGATTAGAGTAGACCACAAACGTATCCCCAAAGAGATAGTGACTCCATGTCTTTGAGGCATGCATCTCTACCTCTAAATCCAATTCATGGGTCGGTTAATTCATTTCTTGTGGTCATAGCTAGCAGGAACTATACACCACCACATGCTCATCCTACATCGTCATGCACCCAAGACACATACCTAAGGAATCACAGTATACCATGTACCCATTTCTAGATTCTGGATAGATCAATATAGGGGTTGTGGTTAACCACCACTTAAGTTCTTCAAACGTATCCTAACATTTTAGGATCCACTTAAACATCACCCCTTTTCAGGTTAGGACTTCTAGGGGAGAAGAAAGTTGTGACAAATCCTGGACAAAATGCCCATAATACTCCACTAGGCCCAAAAATATTCGGATCTCGAAAACATTTTTAAGCTACTCCCATGACATCACTATATCTATCTTCTCGGTGTCCAATTAAAATTTTCATTCTGATATCACCTAACCCAAAAATTTCTCTTCTATAATCCAAAAGGAGCACATGGAAATCTAAGCATAAATGTGATGGTCTCGAATAGTTCCCAACATGATCCTTAAGTTACACTCATGATCTTTATTGGCTCCCAAGTAGACTAGGATTTAATTCATAAATACCATGAAAAAAGAGTTGAGATACCAATAAAATTGTATTCATGAGTTCCATAAAGACTTATAGAGAATTTTTCAACCTGAATGGAATGACCAAATATTCAAAATTACCATACATGCTTCGAAGAAATATCTTAGTAACATCCGACTCTCTAACCCTGACCTTGTGATACCTAGAATGAAATTTGATCTTGGAGAACCATATTTCCAACCTGAGCTAATCAAAAATAGTCATCAATGTGGGTCAAGGGATACATATTCTTGATCTTCACCGTATTCAACTTCTGGTAATAGGTACATAGGTTGTGAGATCCATTGATCTTCTTCGTAAACAGCAATGGGGAGGCCCAAGGTGAGATGATTGGGTGAGTGAATCCATTGGATTACAAGTATTCCAGTTGTATCATTAATACCCTCAAATCAGTGGGGGATATATGTTATGAGGGAAGATATATTGGCAATGTTCATAGTGCCAAATCAAGGATGAACTCCACATCCTAATCTAGATGAAAACCTAAAAATTCATCTTGGAATACCTACGAGAACTCATACACCATAGGTAGTAACCTACTCTCATAACTACCACCATTATACCCTAACATGTGTGTCAAAATTTAGAAAACAATACTACCCAAATCCATAAGTGGAGGTCAAGCACATCTTTAACGAGGATCTCATTCACCCTAGAAGCCTTGAAAGCTTCTATTAGGTTCCTCAAAACCAACTCTTTACTGATAAAAATTTATTTTTGCCTAAAATACACCATCTAATCCATTCTAAGGGTCACATCAAATAGTTCCATTTTAAATATTAAAAAATACCCAATTCTAGCTCGACCCCTAACATGGTGAGTGCCCATGATGGACACCCGAAACCCTACTCCTTATTACTCGACGAAATTAACAACTCGATCACATATGGTATAATCTCAGTTTTAAATTTAAACAAATTCACAAGTTAGAAAAATATAGAAGAAACTAAGTCACCTATATCAAACTAAATTGTAACCATGGATGGTGGAATATGGTTTATAACATGAACTATGGCAGGACCTGCATTAGATTTTGATGGTGCCTGATCCAGAACATGAATATGCCACATATCAACTTGATCCTAGTAATGACCACTAACACCTAGCTCTACCTTGATCTTACTCTTCTCTAAATTGGATCCATCCCTACCACCACAACTGCCAAACCAATAACTCACTGTCCTGGATGGTTCTGACTAGGATTTCATTACTTTAGAGGAAACTGAATCTACACCACCCTCATATGGGTCTGTCACATGGAAAAATTACTACAAGTTACCCACAGTTCCGCATTGTTAGCATGGTCTGGTTGGGGCTGAACACACTGACCTCGTGTGCCCCACCTTCTCACACTAGTGGCACAGAACTAATCCAACACTCAAATCCAGAGACAATGGTGATCAGGAAGGATGGCCATATCTATCACTTGTCCTCTTATATTTCTCATATTTCTTCCTCTTCTTCTTATATGAGCTTCCACTACCCTGGCCTATCACTAAAACTTCCCTCGAAGAAATATAATTTCTAGAGTGGTCAATTTTCACCATCAAAGAATAGTCAACCACTCCAACTTGCATCTTTAGCTTGAACAAGATGACCTAGGATCAGATATCCAATCGTAACCCTATCTCAAACTACTGAGCTTTCAGTTTCTTATTAGAAACTACCTCTAGAATGAACCAAACCAACTCAAAAAAGTGATTGACATACTTCATCATGGTTTGATCCCCTGGTAAATATCCAGAAATATCCGAGTCTCGGTGGAGGCCAAGTTCTTAGGGTAATACTTATCATTGAACATGACCATAAAGTCCTTCCAACCCAACTTCTCAGGCTTCTAATCTTTTTTTAAAGAGTTGGTATACTCTTATAAGGTTAGATTCTTTTCACTTTAGGTATCCTAGGTTTGATCCCATGATTCATTCGATGGATGATTTGTTATTGTTTGAGGGGATTCTGATTTAGTTCTTTTTTGTATCATTTCCTCTAATATCATTGTTCTGACACATTCTCATTTTTATATTTTATATATGGTTCCTATTTATTTGGGATTTACTCATGTGTGTGTGTTGGATTTTTTTACTTTGAAAATGATTTTCAAAGATGAATGGACAACAATTTTTTATTTAAAGACTTATGCGTGAGTTCTTGGCATGGATTTCATAATATGTATTTTGTTTTAAATATGGTTTTAGCCAGTGAAATTTTTTTAGGTGACCAATTTTATATAAATAATATAAATAAGTTTTTTTTGAAAAATTTTAATGGTTTTAAATTAGAAAAAGGTCTTAGGCCAATTGAAATGTTCTCAAATCATTTCTTCTAGTTTGAAAAGATAAGTATAATTTTTTGAAAGATGTTTGGGGGCATGTTTGTTTTTCATATGTATATGGGAAAATATTATTTTATTGTTTATTTTCAAACTAAAATTGATGAATTTACTTATGAAAAATATTGCATAGTATTGGCAGGTTGTGGTGACCTATTGGACTTTTTAGCTCATTCCTATATCTTTTTGGTTTCAGGGTCCCAGTTGGATTTCTTTTTTGATTGTTCTGGATGAAATGGGGTGAGTTGGGTGGTGGTGAGAAACTGGAGGTTGCATGGAGATGGTTTGGGCTCGGCTCAAGTTGGTTTATTGTGTTTATATTTTTGTTTAGTGTTGTATCTGTATTCCTATTTATATTTCTCTGTTATGAAAGTTTATGTTTATACAAATGGGTTGGATCATTGTAGTTATTTATAACCTATTGACATGATCATTTTTTTCCATTTCAGATCTTTATCTACCCATTTTGATGTATTTTATCTCTGATTTAGAAAAAAAATCATTCCCAAAGATATTCATGTGATGCCCAAATAGTAGTTTCCAGCCCATGGAGATTGGGAACAACCTCCATGGCTTTTGAAAGGTTGGGTCAGGTGCCAGGCTAGTCTGAGAAAAAATGGCATCATAGCATTGGGTTTATTTAGTAATATCTTATCTTTGAGTGTTTACCTTTTTATTTGTGTATGCCCTAGTATAAAGGAGACTAAGTTTGTTGTAGATTGATAGGTATGGGTGGAGAGATTTAATCTAGCTCTTATTGTCTGCAAGCCACAACCTACTAGGTGAATTTATAGATTTGGGGTTGTTTTAGTTGTTTTGATGGATATTGATGTGATATGTTGTTGATCCCCTTTGATGGTGTGAGTTATATTTGGGGTCACTCATTTGTTTTAGGGTGAATAAGGAGGACTAATAGATCTACTTGGTTAGATGACATAGATTGGGAAACCATAGGGTACCCATGTAGTTAGATCTTCCTCGTTTATAGGGTGTGTTGCATGGTTGGAACACAGTTTCCCAACCAATGTGGCCAGATGTTCACATCACATTTTCTTCCCCAGTAATCCTGTTTTGACTATTCTAGATTCTATATTTCTTCTAAGTGGATTATACTTATGGAAGTTTGATTTAGGAGTGTTGTTATGCTTATTTTTTGTTGTGATTCTAGTGAATCTTATTTGAATTATAGTGTGCACTGGTTTTAAAACCTTATTTTAGAAAATAATGGGGTTTGGTGAAAATATCTATTTTTAAACTTGTTTTTTTAGATTTTTGGAATAATAATACTCATTTTAAAACATTCTTGGAAAGTATTTTTAGAAGGAAAATAGAATTTTAATGAGCATTCTATGGATACTTAGTTTTCAATCAAATGGGATTTTGAACGTAATTTTGTGGCTTTCCATGTTATGGAAATGTGTATGTTCCACCGAGATTGATTTTCTTTTAGTGTGGTTGTGGTTTGGTTTTAACGTTTAAAAAATGTTGTGTGGTAATTTCAAAATCCATTGGTGGGAAAAAACTTGTAGTTTAAAGTAAAATTTTCTTTTGGTGCGAGTTGGTGTGCCTCATTGGAGGGATTGTTATTTTGGTTTTGATTCCTAGATTTTGGTGGAATCATTTGGTTTATCATTTAAGGCTTTCAATGATGTTATTCTTGTATTATAATGTTTCTATTATTCCTCTTAGTATAGTATAAAGTGTCTATTTAAATATTCTTCCTACCCAAACTCTGAGTGGATTGGTGGACATTGAACTTTGTTTAAGAATAGACCCCATATTAGACTTCTTGAATCTACATACACCTTCTTTTAGTGGTGATCAAGGGTCTATGAAATCTGTGAGGTGTTTGGAAGAGATAGAGGTTATTCTTAATTCTCTTGAAACACTTGAAACTTCACGGGTAAGGGATGTTGAGACCTTACTTGTCGGTTTATCTGAGTTTGGTGGGAATCAATGGTACCTCCTATTTTGTGTGAAATTATATCTTGAGATCTTTTTAGGATGTATTTTTTCAAGTTCTTATTTTCTAAAGTTATTAAATAATAGAAATATATAGTGACCAAATCCTTTTTACACATATTATTACATGATTCTTAAACATAAATATCCATTAATAAAATATAAGGACAAAAAATGCCTTGTGTATTTAGAGAATTATTTACATAATACAACAATGTGAGAATAAAATAAAACTTCTTTATTTTATTCTCCATAGTGATATCCTAAATCCATTTGAGATCCTAAAAATACATGTGATGACCTAGGTAATTCATAAAAGAAAAGGGTGAGCTAAAAATCCCAGTAAGAGAATAAACATGATAATGAAACATAACATGCGATTCAAGTGTATAACATGATATCATAAAGGTAAAGGTTCACGCGTAAACACTTGGGAGAATCTTGTAAATATCATGGTATAATGATGTTATAGAATCATAGGAAATTTGTTAACAACATATAACATGACATCAACATGAGTCAAGTCTAACTTCCAAGATAACGTAACATGGTGTACAAAGTCCCATAAAGGATTAGGTTTACTCCCTAATCCAAAACATGACATCTCATGAGACTAAAGATTTACCCAATTAATTTGAGTGATATATGGGCACACCCATCCAAACATTTTCATGATTTATGTGTTTCAATAAAAAGAAATTAATCATAAGGGATACACATATGAATTTTTCATGGAAATAAATAGGATGTATAATCTTGTCTCATATCATAATCAATGGAAGATTTCATAATGAAAGCATTTGAGAGATGAACATAAACAATGTATTACCTCATCAAGGTAAAAAAGAGTAATAAAGGTATATTTTTAAAATAAATATATATATAGTATTTTTAAGCATTCCATAACATTAATGTATGTTTTTCATGAATATAAATATATTTAAAAATATAAAAAAATATTGAGTAAAATACACTTTCCGATTTGAAAATTAATTTAAAAAAATCACAAAATATTTTGGAAATTAATTTCTTTGAAAATAACCTTGGATAATTATAAAATAATCTTCAAGGAAAATGATTTTAGAAAATATTATTCATGACATACATGTTAAAATAAATATTTCATTCACATTTTTGGTAAAAATTCAAGAAGTACCTAGTCCATAAAATGACAAGAAGATTTATTTTAAACCATTTTTTAAAAAGTAAACAAAAGTAAAAATGCATTTAAAAAATTATATAATAATTTTTAAAAACATTTGTTAATAAAATATAATTAATTAATGGATAGGGAGGAGAAATGTTTTTTGACTTATGAGAGAAATAAAGTCTATTTTACATAAAAATATTTTTAAAATAGTTTTTATGTAAAAAAGAAAGGAAAATGGAAATATTAATTGAAAAGATCATGAATAAATAGAATAGAACAAAATGGAAGGGTTTTATTGGGTAAATATAAAATAATTTTGAACAATAAAAATTTAATTATAAACAATCTCGATTAAAATGAGATTAAAACATAAACCCTTACTACTTTGGTAACTATAAAATCATAACTCTCATGAATTAAGTAAATGAATTGTAACTTAAAATATCAATAAGTATAAATTATTTAACATATAATATGTAAATGGTAATTATATACACTATTTAAAAGAAATTTGGAACATAAAATAACATGTGTCTCAAAGAATGAGGTTTTGAGAGAAAGGCATTACGGAGATCATGATAATGAATTGGGGATTAATCAATAAATTGATTGTGTGTATGAAATTTAAATCCACATAAAACAATTGTAAGTAAAACATAAAATAATAAAATGTAATTATACACATAATCTTCGTAAAACATAATCAATGAAGTGGAACTTTAACATGATGAATAGAAATTGAGTTAAGAAACCCCTTACCTCAAGCTAGAATCATTATGTACGTTCATTATTTTCATGAATAATAAAATTATGATAATTATTTACTTAATTAAAAATTCATGTTTATTATTCCTTTTATTTTATTTTTTTACTATGTCATATTCAATTACTTTAACAATTAATTTTATGTTGGATGTTTTAACGATAAATGACTCATATATCAAAAATAAATTTAGTAAGTTGACTATGGACCAAGATATTATTATTTAATAATATATATAATGGTAATAATGACATAATTATCATTTTTATACATAAATTATACTTTTTAAAAACACCTATGAAATATGGTTTCGAAAAATGAACTATGTTACAATCATGGAGACAGTAGGTCATATGTTCACGTGACTAACAGTTCCATTTTTAAATGATCATAATGGAAAGTTGGTAAGTGTTATTTTATCTTTATAGTATTATAATTATATAATAAATATGATATTATTTCTTTAAATATCCTTACACATACCATATATGTTATGCAGTATTAAAAACAAATAACGTTGCTTCATGATGTGGTAGTCCACTGTACACATGAACTAAATTATCATTTATTCAATTGATGGTAAGGTAGTAATGCACATGATATATTTATTTTATATAATTATTAATATTTAATAAATATAAAATATTATTATCCAATTTTTCTCTATTACCTTCTATGTAAATTTAATATTAATGATGAATCACATCACTTCATGAGGCGGTAATCTGCCATACACATAAGCGACGTTGATGTATTCTTTATAGAATAGAAAGTAAAAAGGTGTGTGTGGTTTTATAATTCAATATGTATAATGATATCATACATCTCATATATAATCTTTAAATACATCATTATATCCAACCATTAGAATCAGTGATGAAAAATGAATTATGTCGGTTCGCGAGGCGGTAATCCCCCATACACATGATCAATGGGTTATTTACCATTTGAGGGAGGATGAGAAAGTTATAGGTAATTCCATAAAAATTAAAAAAAATATACAAGTATATTTAATTTTTTGAGATTATTATATCATAATTATTTAATAATATTAGACGGATGTGGAAGAATAAATATCACAAAAATCTCAGTTAATGGCATTATCTCTTCTTCAGACAACTTCTTTAGATTTAAACTAAAATCCATCCTAGTTTGTATTTATGATAAAATAAAGGATTATAAGATTGTGGGAGTAAATTAAGTAAGTGATTTTGATAGTAATTTTAAGGATAAATGTGTTTTGAATGTGTTTCATGGAGAGGAGAGGGATGACCTTTTATAAGTGAGGGAGAGAACACACTTGGAATTTTTTAAAAGAAAGAATTCAAACCATGTTTTCATCATGATAAAAGGATCCAAAATATACCATATAAAAACTTTAGAATATATAAGATCTAAATATGAACATGAAATAATAATTTTACAATTTTTGTGTCCTTTTTTATCCTTACCACTTTAGTTTAACCCCACTTAGTAAACTCATTTTTCCTTAACTATGGTAAATAATTTTTACTTGTTTACTATTCATTATAGTTAAAAATTAAGTTTTCCAAATTATATAATATAAATTATTCTTATTATAGAATTTTAATACATTTTTATAAAATCAATTAACATAATTTTTAATTTTTAATTTAAAATTGAACCTGTAGACTCGACAAAAAGGCGGGTTTCCAAAGACAATATTTTCGTAAGTAGATAATGCTTTAATAAAAAAATAAATATTAAATTGATTAAAATGATATAAATTGAATTAATAAATTTATAATTGAAATAATTTTGATTTTAAAATAAAATTCAAATTAAATGGGGCTTTTAAATTCTTAAAAAGGTTGTTTTTAATAAAAATCGCTATTTTTTACTATTCATCGAAAAATGAAACTTTTCAGAAAAATCCAAAAAATTCAACCTAAGATAATTGTGATATGAATATTTCAAAAATTAATATCATTTTCTATATATATATATATAATTAGTAAAAAATAATTTAAAATTATGTGTTCAAAGTGCAACTAAACCACCTTTAAAAAACTATTTTTCAGAAAGGATTTCTTTTTCGTTCAAATAGTTCTTATTTTATTTATAATAAATATATAACCATTAAATTAATTTTATACATGTGTAAACCATATAATTTTCATAACATAGTTAGTCCTATTCATACTCACTAACTTCACAGTTAGACTATAATGTCCATGTTTAAATAATATTATTTTAATTGAGTATCGCATTTCATTTAAACTCGGTTTTGTGTGAATCACATGATAACGAAGAGTTTGAATTTATTTTAAAATAAAAATATCATAAAGTCTCAAGGTATTAAATTATTTTCTAAGTGTATTATCTCATGTCGTATACACAAAAAACCATTATTTTCTTCTTAAAAAAACTTCGGGTGTTACATTCTACCCCTTAAAAAATTTCATCCTTCCAATTTGAACATGTGATCAGTAATAAAGGGTTTGAAATTTGAAAAAATTATTTATGTAAAAACCCAAATTTTAAAGGGGGTTAATAAAACATTATCTTGAAAATAGGAAAATGGAAACATAAAGGTAATCACATAACAAGATTTTAACATATGAGAGCATTTGTGAAAAGTGAAAATATGGACATGGAATAAAAGCATAAATATTTATGGGGAGATATAGAGGTTATTAATCATAAGAAACTAGAGGATCATGGGAAATAAAACAACCACAAAACCATAAATCTATGAAGAATTAAAAGACTACAGATTTATCAGATGTGAAGATAATAGGATAACATTTTTGTTTCAAGATCCTTTTCCCAGAGTTGAGGGATTATTATATCATATGGACTAAGAAAAACAGAAATATATTTTATTAAATAATATAATTTCATCCTTTAAACTATTTCCACCAAAATATCATATTTTCCCCTAAATGATGAGTATTCTAGATGAATTTTTCATGTCTGAATCACTAAAATAAACTTCTATAGGGTACATAATCTACAAAAGAATAACAATTTATTCAATGCTGCCTCATTAATGACACACTGTTAGCCAATCAAGGATGAAACCTCATTAATCATCCTTTATCTCTCTGTGTGTGAGTACTCTGTGCTAAATAATTTCCCCACACGGACATCCATATTTACTCTCTTTTCCCTCGTCCTTGCTTCCTCTGGAGAAGCATTTGGGGGGCCCGAAATCTCCTAGAAAAAGGGCTGGGTTGGAGGATTGGGAATGGATCATATTTCATCATCTGAACCAATCCCTTGCTTGTTTATAAGGATGGTATGAGGGATACATCCCCCACCCAACCAGGTTTTGAAGAGAATATTTTCAACTGCCTCCTTTCAGACCAGGGCCTGGGGTTGTGTTTGGAAAAGATCCATGGATGGATTAACGAGAGAGACCAAAGAATTATCTTGAGCATCCCCTGGGTCCCATATGCAAGCCTTGACCATCTTTTTTGGATGGAAGAATACACGGTGAGATCTGGGTATAGACTGGATCCTGGAATACACTCTGTCGACCGTGATGAGGGACCATGGAAATGGATTTGGAAGCTCAACGTCCCCCAAAAAATACAACAATTTTGGTGGAAGGTGTTCATGGGTACCCTCCCTACCTTGAGCCTTCTCATTTACCAACACATGGCTGGTGTTGAGTCCTACCCTTTTATCCAAATATTCTAGAAACTCTTTTTCATGCCATCATTCACTGCCCAGGAGCTAAGGAAATTTGGAATAAATGGGGCCCGGTTTCAGATGCTTCTCTAGACATTGCCTCTGACCTCCCCGATCTTCTGATGTGTTGGTGTTCCTCTCTTTCATCGATTAAGGTTGGTTCACTTTGCACCTTGGACTGGATCATTTGGGTTCAGCGTAATGATTCTGTTTTCACCACGTTCATAAACCTCCCAAATTCTGGATTGATCGGGACATTTCATGGATTGAGGGCTGGAAGGAACACAATGAACACTTTATTCCAGGTGTAACCCCCTCATGTCCCCCGCATTGGAACCCCAAAACAGAAGGGATTCTTAATCTCAATGTGGATGTGTCTCTCCCCAAGGATGGGCTTGTTGCTCTCAGTCTCCTGGCCTGAAATCATCTGGGGAAAATCATTGCAACAAAATATGTATCGCATCATGACTTCTGAGAACATGCAGTAGCTGAGGCCTCAGCCATACTTGCAGGTATGATGCTCACTATGGAAATTGGATGGGTTGATATCACCATTGAGTCTGATTACCTCACCGTGATCGATGCTATTAACCACAATGATGCCAAACTCTAGTCATTTGGCCCCATCATCAGGAGAATTCACTCGCTTCGCCAAGGCTTCTCTTGTTGTACCTTATCCTTTACCAAAATGTAAGGAAACAATGTGGCCCATCATCTAGCGGCCACAGATACCTTTGATGTCAACCAACTCTAGATGGACAATTTTCCTTCATGGCTTTGCTTATGTACTGCTACTGATCTTTGTCATTAATGTTATCTGTCCTTCTTTTAAAAAAAATACATAATGGTTAGCACATTGCACGATAATTCTCCAAATGAATATGAATATATCAATCTCTAAAGATTAGTAATAAAACTAAATATTCTTCATAGATAATTCTTTAAATAAATAACCCTGTATCTTAACTAACCTCAACAACCTCGACATGATTATCTCTTTTTATAAAACTATGGAAAAACCTATGTGTTAATCATATTACTAATTCATCATGATCCTATAATATTATCATGAATTTGAATAAGATATTAAAAAATAAATTATTCATCAAACAACTTTTTTAACCACTATGTTTTTTATATAGCTCATTCATTTCAAAAAAAACTAAAAAATTTAATTGACTATAATTACCTCAACAACAAGCACATCTCCACAAATTATATTTTCCTCAATTATGTTTTTTCTAGAGTATCACCTTACCATTAAATCACCTTACTAGGTAATCAGTACCATTCAATGTATTATTAAAAAACATTAAAGAAAACCATTATATAACAATCCATAGATGTTTCATGATTCATATAAAATATCATTGATAAAAAAAACTTATACAACATATTATTAAAACCTAGAATATAAATACTTCAACTCATTCACTTAAATTATTGACATGGAATAGGTTCTTATTTGACAAAGGAGTTAGTCCTTATATTATGGTATTTACTTAGATAATTACTTGGTTCCCCATATTTATGACATTGAACTATAAATGGAACATTATAATGAAATTAATTTCCATACATTTATCTCTTCATTTCCCTTGGAAATTACTTTCTTTATGCACTTTTTTCCACACATAAAACATATTATAGTCCCTTTAATACATTTTCAAGGGAAAATATTTTTCATTTTTTAAATGTAAAAAATTGAAACTTCTTTTCCTTATCATCCTTAACAGTTGAACTTTCATAAGACGCCATCCTTCTCTATTTTTTCATGGGCTTGTAAAATCAGCTATATTCTTGTTATTAATCATAATTTGAGATAGATCATTTGGCATGATCGTAATATGACTAAATTCTATTACCATTAGGCTATACATATTTTGGTTAAATCGTTATATTTACTATCACATTGGTTGTTGGAATTTTTTCTTCTATTTCCCACCATTAACTAAAAGAATAAAATAAATAGAATGCATTAACATACCAAAGGGAAACTTATAAACCTATAAGGAATAACATAAAAAATAAATTTATGTCCTGACTTATGGGCCTCTATGTTTTAATCTACATTATCCCTATTAATGTTTCCAATTATGTTTTAAAACATAAAAATTTGTTAAATTCCTTCATAACATCTAGTAAAGATATTGTGAATTTTTAAAGCATATACCCTTGGAGTGTCAAACCTGGTGCGCGGTAAGGAAAGTTGTTGTATACCAGGTAATGCTTGATTCAATACCTAAACTAATTTTTTAGATTTATTACAACTAGGTATGTCTATTCTAGAACCACTTCCACTTAATATCTATAAAAATATGTAATTTTTCAAAAACTACCCTCTCTATACTTCACCAATATTCTAGGGTATTTTCATATACTTTGAATTATCCTTATACTTATCCCAATGTTTCTCACCAAAGTTTTCATATCCTATTTCAAAATGTTAACAAATAATTTTATATGATACCAACTATTGCAACCCAAGAATTTTTACAAATATTATTACATGATTCTTAATCATAAATATCTATTAAAATAACATAATATTTGAAAAGGCCTAGTGTATTTGGAAAACTAGGTACATAATACTTCAAAGTGAGACTAAAATTTTTTTCTCTATAATGGGATATTAAATCATTTTTCACTCCTAAAGCTATATTTAATAACCTGGGGAATACATAAATTAAAGGTGTGGGATAAAATCCCATTAAGGGAATAAACTTGAAAAAAAAATATAACATGCAGGTCAACAGTATAACATGATATCATAAAAGTAAATGCTCATGAGAAAACATGTGGGATCATAACAAAAAGAACCTGGTATCATAAGATCACAACATCGTAGTAAATCTGTAAACAATATATAAAAACAAATCAACATGAGTTAAGGATAACTACTAAGATGACATCACATAGTGGACAAAGTCACATAATGGATTAGGTTTACTCCCTAATCCCAAACAAGATTCCTTATGAGACTAAATACTTACCCAATGCTTCGGTGGGTTATCTAGGCACACCCATCCTAATATTTTCATGATTTATGTGTGCCAAAAAAAATATAATAAATCATCCAGCCTAAAAAAGTAATTTCCCATGAAATGAAATGCGTTACATAATCTTGACTCATATCATATTCAAATGAAAATTTCATAATGAAGGAATTTAAGAAATGAACATAAGGCTTGTATTATCCTTATCAAAGTAAGGGATATTAAGAAAGTTATATATGTAAGAGACAAATATATAGTATTTTGAAGCATTCTATAACATTAAAGGTTGTTGTCGTTGAATAATAGAAATACATTTTTTAGATTAAAAGCAATATTGTGGAAAATAACTATTCCACATTAAAAATCAGTTTTTTAAAAAATCACAAAATATTGTGGAATTCATTTTCCTTGAAAATAACTTTATAATCTTATAAAGAAATTTTCAAGGAAAATGATGGCAGAAAATACTATTCAGGTTATACATGTTAAAATAAAGATTCCTTTCACATTTTTAGTAAAGATTCAAGAAGGAACTCATTTTGAAAATAATAAAAAGATTCATTTTAAATAATTTTTTAAAAAATAAAAATGGTAAAAATGAATTTAAAAAATCATATAATAATTTTTAAAAAATTAAAAACAATTTAAGGAATAAAATGATATGCAAGAGAAAGTGTTTTCGACTAAAGTTATAAATAATGTTGATTTTCAATAAAGAATTTTTAAAAATATTTTTTTAAGTAGAAAATAAATGAAAATTTTACTATTAATGAACATTTAATGAATAAATAATTGATGAAAAACGTTTAAGGGCTTTATTAGGAAATGATAAAATAATTTCCAAGAATGGAAATTGAAGCATAAACAATCCTGATTAAAATGAGATTGAAACATAAACCCTTAACGCTTTGGTAACTTCTGAATCAAAATTCCAATGAATGAAGTAAAATAATTTTAACTTAAAATATCATGAATTATAAAGTATTCATGATATAATATGTAAAGGTTAAGTATATATACCATTTAAAATAAATTAGGTGTGTAAAAGAACATGTGTATCAAAGAAGGAAGTTTTGATACAAAACCATTTCAAATATCATAACATTGAAGTGGGGATAAATCAATGAATTTATTCTTTGTATAAAATGTAAATCCAAATAAAAAAATTGGAAATATAGAATAAAATAATTAAATGTCATTAAAAACATAATCTTATTATAATGTAATCAATGAAATGGAATTTTAACCTGGTGAATGAAAATTGAGTTAAGAGACTCCTTATTTTGAGCTCAAATCATCATGTTCATTCCTTATATTCATGAATAATAAAATTATGTTAATTATTTAATTTTTTTATAAGAAATTTCAAGTTTATTGTTTTTTTATTTATTTTTTTACCATGTCATATTCAATTACTTAAATAATTAATTTCACATCAGACGTTTTAATGATAATTGAATCATCTGTCCAAAATTACTTTGGTATGTTTAATATGGTCAAATATATTATTATTTAATCATATAAATAATGGTAATAATGAAATAATTATAATTTTTAAAAATACGTTATACTTTTAAAACCATCCATGAAATTCGGTTATGAAAAATGAACTATGTTATAATCATGGATATAGTAGGTCATATGTTCGCCTGAGCAACGTTTCCATTTTTCAACGATGATAATGGAAATAAGGTATTGTTATCTTATTTTTAAAATATTAAAATTATATAATAAGTATAATAATACTGCTTTAAATATCCATACACATACCATCCATGTGATGTTGTAGTGAAAACGAATCACATCGCTTCGCGAGGTTGTAGTCTATCATATACATGAATGACATTATCATTAATTCAATGGATGGTAATGTAAGAAATTATATGATATATTTATTTTCCAGAATTTTTAATATTTTTGGAATATCTTATATCAATATAAAATTTTTCCTCATTACTTTTCTTATAAAGCGTAAGTGAAAAATGAATCGCATCGCTTCACGAGGCGGCATCCCTACGTACACACGAGTGACGTTATCATATTCTCTACGAAATGGAAAGTAAGAAGGAATATATGATATTATAATTAAATAAGTATAATTATAACAAAAATTTCATATATTAACTTTAAAAATATCATTATATCCATTTGTGAGAAGCAGTGATGGAAACAAATTGCATCAGTTCGCGTGGCGGCAATCCTCCGTACACACAATCAAGAGTTTCATTTCCCATTTGAGGGAGGAGGAAATGGTCATAGGTCATTACCTCTACATAAAAAATATAATTATATGTAATACCATAATTTTATTATATAATACTAGTTTAATAATATTATAATTATGTGGAATAAGAAATAAAACCAAAAACTCGGTTAAAGATGTTACCTCTTCTTCGGAAACTTATTTAGGTTTACACTAAAATCCTTCCTAAGATGGTGTTTTTATTAAAAAGGATTATGGAATTAGTTTAGGTAATTAAGGAAATTATTTTTGAAGTAATTTTACAGTATATTTGGTTTTTTAATTGTGGGAAGGATAGAAGAGGGGGAGACCATTTAGAAGTGGGGGAGAGGACACACTTGGAATTTTTGAAAAGAAAAAAACTCCACCCATGATTTTGTCATGCAAGAAGGATCCAAAATGAATCATTTTATAATATTAGAATATATAAGGTCAAAATATTATCATAAAATAGTAATTATACAAGTTTAGGTTCATTTTTAACCCTTATCATTTTATTTTAACCCATGGTAAACCTGTTTTTTACCTTAACCGTGGTAAATAATTTTTACTATTTTCACTACTCATTATAGTTAAAAATTAAGTTGAGATTATTATATAACATAAATTTTTATTATTACAAATTTGGAATCAAATTTTATAAATTCAAAATACAAAATTGAAAAAAATAATTAAAATTAAACCCACTGACTCGACGAAAAAGCGGGTTTCTAAAGAGAAATTTTTAATAGGTAGATAATGTTTTAATATAAAACTTGAATATGAAATTGATTAAAATGAAATAAATTATATTAATAAATATATAATTCAACTAATTTTACTTTTAATACTACATTAAAATAAAAAGGGTCTTGTAAATTATTTAAACAAAAGGAAATTTTTAATAAATATAATTAATTTTCACTATTCATCGAAAAATGGACCTTTACATAAATATCCAAAAAATTAAACCTAAAATAATTTTTATACGATTCTTTAAGAGTGAAGTTTTTTTTATAAAAATATTTTATAAAATTAGTAAAAATTAATATTAAATTAAGTGTATTAAGTGAAACAAAACCACCTTTAACAAAAAAAACTATTTTTCAAAAAACATTTCATTTTCATTGAAATGATAATTATTTTATTAATAAAAAGTATATAACCATGAAATTTATTTTATAAATTTTTAAACCATTTAATCTTAATAATATAGTAATTTCTATTCATAACCTCTTACTTATGATGATCATGCTTAAATAATAATATTTTAATAGAATATCATGTTTTGTTTAAACCCAGTGTTGCATGCATCGTAATCTATCAAAGAAGTTTAATTTATTTAAAATGAAAAATATAATAATGTATCATGGTGTTAAATTCTTTTATAATTTTAGTTTTTTGTGTCATTTACATTATCAAACATAATTTTCATTAAAAAAACTTGGTGTGTTACAAAAGCACGTGATTTTGTGGGATTTCATCAGGGTGACTAATTAGTTAGGGTGTACATTGGTCTCTTTTAGAATTTGTTCATATTTTCCCAAAAAGATATTCATCAATTATTCTAAAAAATCTCATTTATTTAGAGGTGTTCTTCACCCAAACTTGGGTTTGACTATACATGCATCTGGTCTGACATCTTTTTAAGAGTTTTCAACTAGGTCATTTGAGTGGAAGATGACCTTTTTAGGCATCCAGTAGTGGGTGACTCCTTATTTATAATTTTTGGACATTAAGATAACCTAAAAATGAGAATCATATCTAGGTTGAGAAAAAAATTCGTCATAATATTCATTCTTTTAGGATGTAAATATCTCTCATATGCTTCCAATGTTGGGGTCTAAGGCATGTTAATCCCTCTTATTTGAAGTCTTATCAATTTTCCCTCTATTTTGGCCAGTTGGGAAATATTTTTAAGTTTTTAATCTAAATTCTAGAAATAGGTCTTGGTTTTGATCCTTTGAGGATGGGTTGTTAGATTTGGGGACCTTTCCTTTGGTGGTTATAATCTTGGTTTTGGATCATCAGGTATTGTCATTGGAATCTTAAAGATGATATCTGTTGAGATGTTTCTTAAGTATGGATTTAAATGTATTTTATGGAATGGTTTTTTTTTTGTGTAATGTTTCCCTACATCCCTCCCTTATGGGTGGAGTTTTTGGTTATCTATGAGTGTTGTTTGTTTAGACTCATTGTTTTGTTGAACCTTATTGAGAGTTTAGTTGAGTTGTTGTATTTTTAATCCTTCAGATTCTCATTGTTTGGACGCGATAGAGGTATTGGGTGCATGATTGGGTAACTATATTATGTGATTTACCAGTTGAGTTGGTTTACTAACTATTTTATGTTTGAGGATATCTTTTGGATGCATCATGTTAGGGTGATCCAGTTATTGACCCTTGGTTATCTGTGAGTGTTGTAACCTAATGTGAGAGCTTGTGTTTCTCTTTTCAAGATTCTTATGATTGTTCTTTCTATTTGGGTTTAGAAGTGTTTTGATTTGAGAGTGATTTTATATCATGGTTAATTGGTGGTGTGAGGATTCATCTCAAGTAGTTTTCTTTTATGACACCATATTATAAGAAATCTAAATGGTGGGAGACCATTCTAGGTTTCATGTGCTTATTAGGAAATATTGTTTAAGGTTATATGTTTGGGTTGAGTAGTTCATTTGGTTATATCCACTTCAAGTCCTCATCCCCTCTCTCATATTTGTTTTTACCAAAATATTTAGGGGCAGGAAGTGTCATTGTAGTCAGTGTGTAAAACCCCTTGTTTTGTTGTGCTGTTTATTTTACGTTATTTTATGTTTCCTTGTTCCACCTTGATTTTTGGTAGTTTTATGGGTCAGAAATTCAATTTTTTTTTCTAGAAGAAGCATGGTTATATTATCTAGTAAGTAGTAACTATGTGATTCATGTTTTTGTGGTCATATCATTTGGAAAGAGTTGTTTTACATGGCTTCTGCATAGTTTGAAAATCCATTCAGATATCCCTAGAACCCATGTGAGTTACTTGTTGTGTGAAGGGTAGGGAAAATAGCTTGGAATAGTTAATAAAACCATACAATAATCATGTGGGGGTGGTTTATGTTTTAATAGTTTCAAATATAATATTTAACTCATAGCCATGTGGCCCTAGAGAAAACCATGTGAAGGGTGCATGGCCTAGGCAATGGCCAGTGTATGGTTGGCAGATGGTTTGGAAAACAATGAGTCCAAACATTGCAGCCTTCCCACATATTTAATTTTTAGGAAAATTCCCTTTTCTCCTCTTTGAAATTATAGGTATTTCACCCCTATTCTCTACCACATGAGTCAGATAAACCTTCTGATCTCATGGAGGAGATCGAAACTCCACAACCCTGGATTTATTCCCTTTGGTGGTTTCTAATATATTTTGAGGTATTTATTCCTCTATTTTCATATTATTCACTTCTACCTCTCTTTCCTCTAATTCATGGAATCCCCCATGAACCCTATAAATCTTGTGGATGATTTTAGGTTTCTAGGACAATCTAATGTTGGTGTTTTTAGTGTATGGTGTTATTATATTCCATTTATATCCCTGATGGTGTGGTCACCATTGAAAGTGGTTCATTCTGAAGAGTTTCATATGGATTCTCATCTATTTAAGGTAGGTGTAACTATGAAATTATTTCATTTTGTAATTAAAAGTGTTCTTGTGCTATTTAAATTCATTTTTATGAAATTATTATTATATGTGATGTCATTGTGGTGATTTGAAACCATTTCATTGTGTTTTAATCTTGGAAATAGTCGGTCTTCATGTGAGTTCTATGTTTTCATGTTTGTAATTGAATGTTTAAATTTTATAAGATTTTTTGAAATTCCTAAGGGTCTATTTGAAATATTTTTCATGTTTGGCTTTATATTTTTTCCTAGTTATTGTTTTCAATGAGTGAAAATGAAGTTTTAAAAGGAATTTTATTTTGAAGTGAGGAGTTAACCTCAAAGTGATTTATAAAAGGGTTTTTGGGTTAATTTCAAATGATGATTTGAAATGTGTGTGTGTTTTACCCATTTTAAATATTAAATATATTCTATTTTAAAATATATTTAATAAAAATGGATATACCTCAAACTTTTACTTATTTTCAAAGAATAATACTATTATCGAAGGGTAGATTTTAATTTTTTTCAAATGTGGAAGTAATTTACATGATTTTTTTAGAAATTCCTTGAGTTCCACTTCATTCAATGTGATAGTTCTTGGAATATAAAGCCATTTTTTAGTGTTAAAGGCCCGATTGACACTTTATTTTGAAAATTTTATTTGAAAAGGGAATCCCTTATTACATACTCATTGTGTGGGATTTATTTATCTCTATAAGATTTTTCTTTTTCCTCATTTGTGGGAATGTGCTTATTTATTCCATGGGAACATTTTATATTTATTAGTTACTATTCATTTTTGGGTGTTATGGGTGAGGGTAGCTTTGGTTGTGACTCATTTGTTATAATTGTCTTGTATGTTCTACACCTACCATCCTTTTTGGTCATTGGAAATCGGGTACTATGTGGTATATCTAATTTGATATTCTAGTTGGTTCACACACTGCTAACGGCCCTCCAGACATAATAAAAAAAAGTGCTATGTGGTGTTTTTCATTAAAATGTGGTTTGTGTGGGCTTGTTGGATGAATTATGGATTTACCTTCATCACATGTGGGTAGCTGGTCACAAGTTTTCATACTCTTCTATGGTTAGATTCTTCATAAGTTTGAATCCTAGGTTAGAAAGAATTATGCATTTGATTGATGATTGGTTATTGGTTATTGATTGAGGGTAGTTTGATATAGTTTTTGTTTGTACCATTTCCCTATATAACGTTTTAATGGAACCTTATCTTATTTATATTTGATATATAGCTTGTGATAAATGTTGTCTTTTTCATTATGATTGACCCATATGTTTGTGTTCGGTCGTTTCCTTTGAAAATGAGTTTTCAAAGATGATTGAAAAACCATTATGAATTTAAATACTTATTTGCGAGTTCTTTTCATGTATTTAAAAATGGGGTTTTTGGTTTAAAGATTATTTTGGACAGTGAAATGTTTTTAAGTGACTATTTTCATTTAAATAAAACAAAATGGTTTTTTGAGAAATGTTAATGGGTTTTTATTTTAAAAGGTTAGTATAAAAATGGATGTTTTTTCAAAGCATTATTTCAATTTTTAGAAGAATACTATAATGTTTTCAAAGATGTTTAAAGAATTTTGTTTTCATATGTGTATGGGGAAATATTATTTTCTAGTTTATTTTCAAACTACCATTGATTAATTTCCTTATGAAACATATTGCATACTTTTGGTAGGTTGTGGTGACCTAATGGAATTTTTAGCTCACACCTATATCTATCATGTTTAAGGTTCCCAGTTGGATTTTTGTTTTTATCATTCTAGCTGACATGGGGTGAGTTTAGTGTTGATGACAAACCAGAGGTTTCTTAGAAATGGTTTTGGCTCAACTTGAGTTGGTTTTCGGTTGTTCTAATTTTAGTTAGAGTTATATCTATATTCCTTTACATATTCCTCTTTTATGGATTTTTATGTTTATGCAAATGGGGTTGGATCATTGTAGTGGGTTATGACCTATTAGTGTGCTCATTTTTTCATTTTGGATTATTATATATTTATTTCACTGTATTATATCTATGATTTGGGAAACCTCATTCCCAAATGCAATCATGTGATTTCAAGGCACTAGTTTCCAGCCTTTGGGTATTGGTAATTTCCTTTAGGCCTTATGATGGGCAATATTGGGTGCTGGGATGGTTCATGAAAAAATGGAATAAGAGCTTGGGTTTTCATTGGAATGAGCATATATTTTGGTGTTACCCTTATTATTTTGAGATATACCAGTAAAAATGATACTAAGGTTTTTAGAGCTTGAGAGTTAAGGGAAGGGAGAGTCTAGATAGATCTTTCTCATCTTAATCCACAAGCTTCTATATAGAGTTAGGTATTTGAGGTATTTTTAGTTATTTGGATGGATATTGATTTAAATTGTTGTTTGATCCCCTTTGATGATGCGAGTGATATTGGGAGAAACTATTTGGTTTTGGGGTGAAAAGGGAGGAGAAGCTAAGCTCCCCTATTAGATTTCATGCATTGGGAAATCATGGGGTTCCCATACGGTTATGTGTTTCTCATTTATAGGGTGTGCTGCATTATTGGAACATGTTTTCCCAACCCATGTTTCCAAGACATGAACATCACTTTTTATTCCCTGGTTAACCTATTTTGACTCCTCTTAATTTTGGCTTTCTCCAAAATTGGATTCAACTTATGGGAGGTGTAATGAGAAGTGTTTTGGTTTCACTTTGTGGTTACAGTTATTTTTAAACTTGTTTTAATTCTTTTGTGTTGTTTGTGTGTGATTTTTTTAAATCCTTGTTTTGGAAAATAAAGGTGGTTGGTGAAAATGTCTTTTTAAAAACTTATTTTGGTGGATTTTTTGGAGAATGGGAATTATTTTAAAACATTCATGGAAAGAGTTTTATATAGAAAATATAATTTTAATGAGCATTCATTGGATTCTTAGTTTTCAAATAAATGGGATTTTGAAATGGATTTTGTGGATTTCGTTGTTGGGTAAATGAATGTGTTCCACCAAGGTTATATTTATTTTAAAGTGGGAGTGGGTTGTTTTTAAAGTGCATGCCTTGGTGGATGGTGATTTCAAAATCCATAGGTTGGAATAAAATCTATAGTTTAAAAAGAAAATTTTCTTTTAGTGTGAGATGTTGTGCTCCATTTTAGGGCTTGTTGTTTTGGTTTTGAATCTCGGTTTAGTAGATGAATCATTTGGATTAGTTGTTAAGGAATGAATTGATATTATTCATGTCTTTTGATGTTTTTAGTATACATACCAGAATGGTCAAAAGTGAATGTTCAGTTATTATTCCAACCTCGACTCTGAGTGGAGTGGTGGATGTAATACCTTCTTTAAGTGTAGACCACAGATCAGACTTTATAAATCATCAACCACCTTATTCTAGTGTGATCAAGGGTCCAAGAATGATGTGAGGTAGTGGAATATATTGAGGTGATTCTCAATTATCTTAGAAAACATGAATATTTTAAGATAACAAATATTGATAGATTTCATGATAGTTCTAGTGAATTTTGGTGGGAATCTATGGTACCTCATATATTGCATGAAATTATATCTTAGTATATTTTTAGGATTTATTTTTTCATAGTGGTTTTTCATGTGTTTTTAGAAGATGATAAATTACTTGAGTTTGTGGGATTTTATCAGGGTGACTGATCAGTGAGGGAGTACATTGATCACTTTTCTAAGTTGGTCATATTTTCTCAAACTTTAGTTATCAATGAGGCTATAAAAGCACATTTCTTTGGAGGTGGTACTCTCTCATACTTGGTTTTGTCTATAATATCTTCTTGCCTAAAATATTTTCAAGTGGTTTTTAGAAAGTCTATTTTATAGGATGTTAACCAGTCTAGGTAGCCTATGGTGGGTGATACCTTAGTTCCTACTGATGGAAATTAGGTTAACCTAAAAATGAGAAGAATATGTGGGGTGATCCAAATACTGGAGAAAATAGTCTTTATTATGGGAAGAAAAGATCTCTTAGGTGCTTCCAATGTGGGGATTTGGGGCATGATAATCCCACCTCTTTAAAGTATCCTAAATATTGCCTCTATTTTGGATGGTTGGGCCATATTCGTAAGAGTTTTAAGCCTATTTTTTGGAAGAGGGCTCAAATTTGATCCTTTTTGGATGGGTTGTTTTTTTGGGAACTTTCCTTTGGTGGTTGTAACCTTGGTTTTGGAGATTCATCTATTGTTGCTGGAATTTTTTGGCTGATCACTCTTGAAATGTTTCTTGTAGATGGATTGGGATGTCTTTTAGGTAATTCCTTATTTCTTTGTGGAATTTCTCCCTCCCACTCTCCCTTATGGGTGGATGTTGTGGTTTTCCATGAGTGGTATTTATTTAGACTCATTATTTGGGTGAACCTTCTTAAGAGTTTTTTTCACCATTGTAATGTTGAGCCTTGAGGTACTCATTGTTTGGATATGAGAGAGGCCTTTAGTGCATGATTGGGTAATCATGGTTCATGATTTACTAGTTGAGATGGTAGTCTAACTGGTGTTTGGATGAGGATTTATTTAGGATTCACTGTGTCAGGGTGCTCTATTTATTGACCCTAGGTTATCCCTGAGTTTCATGATATGAAGTGACAGATCATTTAATTCTTTTAAGGATTATTGTGTTTGTTATTACTTTTTGGGTTTAGAAGTGGTTCGGTTTGAGAGTGAGTTTCTCTCATAGATCCTCAGTTGTTCAAGGATGTGTCTCTTGGTATTTTTCATTTGCATCACCATGTTAGAGGAATTCTAAATAGTGGTCAGACCATGATAGAACTTTTGTTCTTATTAGGGCATGTTGTTTGAGGTTCTAGGTTTAGGTTGAGTAGTTCCTTTGGTTGAATCCACTTTAGATCCTCCTTCTCTCTATCATCTTCTTTTGAACAGACATTTTAGGGTCAGAATGTGGACTGGTAAGGATTTTATGACACCCCTCATGTCACTTTGTTAATTATTTTATGTTATTTTATCTTACCTTGGGTTGTCTTGAATTTTAGAAGTTTATGAGTTGAATATTCATGTTCTGAGTGTTTTTTTGGAGAATGATGGTTAACCCACACGTTTAGTACTAACTATGCAGTTCCCATGTGGGTTAGCCTATCATTTTGATAGAGCCATTTTACTCATATTCTGTATGTTTTTTCAAACTGTGCAGAGCTCCCCAGAACCCATGAGGGTTCCTTTTGTGTGTTGAGCATAAGGTGCATGACTTACAAATAGTTATGAAAACCATATAGTGAGGGTGTGGGGTGGATCCGGTTTTGATAGTTTTAGATAGAATGGATGGTGCATGACCATGTGGGACTAGAGGAAAGCATGTGATGGGTACTTATCCTGGGTAGTGGCTAGCGCATAGCTGGTGCATTGTTTGGAAAACCATGTGGCCAAACAGTGTGCCCTTCCCATGTGTTAAATTTTAGAGGGACTTCCCATTTCCCCCTTTCAGAATAATAGGAATTTCATTCATATTCTCCACCACATGAATCAGCTGACCCTCATGTGATCAAGGAGGATCCCCAACCTCATCAATCGTGGATTCTTTCCCTTTCATATGTGATATCGAATATATTTTGAGGTATTTATCCCTCCTTTCCATCTTATTTCATTCTACCACTCTCCTCCATTGGTTTTGGTGCCCCCCATGAGCTTTAGATCTATTGTTGATGATTTTAGGGTTTCTAGTGTATCTTATGTTAGGTTTTTGGTGTCCAGGGTTAATATACATCATTTCTATCTCTGAAGGTGTGTTCGATGTTGAAGGTTATGTGTTTTGAAGAGTTTTAGCTTGACTATCATCTATTTGAGGTAGGTTTTACAATAAAATTGTTTCATATTGGAATTAAAAGTGATTTTTTTTTTCTAAATTCCATTTTTTATGAAAGTTTGATTATGTGTGATATCATTATGGTGATATGTAACTATTTGATTATCTTTTAATCATGGAAATAGTGAGTTTTCATGTGAGTTCCATGTCTTCATGTTTTAAATAGAATTCTTAAAAATTATAAGCTTGTGTAAAATTCTTAAGGGTCTCTATTTAATGGTTTTCATTTTATACATTGGATTTTAATATGGTTTTTCATTTCAATAAGTGAAAATGAATTTTTAAATGGAATTTTATTTTAAAGTTAGGTGTGGACCTCAAAGTGATTTATAAAAGGTGTTCTTTGGTTAAATTCAAATGATGATTTGAAATGTGTGTGTGTTTTACCCCTTGTGAAAATGACATTGCAGTTCTTTTAAAATTAATTTGATGGAAGTGGATATCCCTTGGCCTTATTTTGATTTTTAAAGAAGAAGACCCTTGTAAATGGGTATCTTTACAAAAATCGAATGTAGAAGTGATTTCTATCATTTTGAAATAAATTACTTTAGTAGAACTATATGAAATATGAAATTACTTGGCATCCCAATCCATGTTATTGTGTTAAAGCTATAAATGGAACTTTGGTTTTATAATGGTATTTGTAAAAGGAACCCACTGAATTCCCCCTAATTGATTACCCCTTTTGTGGGAATTATTTATATCTATGAGATTCTTATAGATCCCCTTGTGTGGGAATGTTCTTTTTTATTTTATGGGAACATTTTATATTTATACGGGGATATTAATTGTAGTGTATTAGCAGTGAGGGTTTCTTTGGTTGTGCATCATGTGTTAGAATTGGCTTGTATTTTATAAACCTCGCTAACATTTTGTTCATGAGAAACCAGGTACTAAGAGGGAGATATATTTTTGTTGCGCTGGTTGGTTCACAGACCATATCGTCCCTCCAGCCATTCAAGGAACATGGGTTAGAATGGGGTTTTCATTACAATGAAGATTGTGTGAGATATTTAGATGACTTTTGGATTAATCTTTAACAAATTCTGATAGCTAGTTCACTGGTTAGTATAATGTTATAAGGTTATATTCTTCACACATAAAGAATCATAGGTTATATCTCATTTTACATTTGATTTATTATGGGTTATTGATTGAGGGGAGTTTGATATAGTTCTTTTTTGTATCACTTCCCATACTCTCATTTTTTTTGACACCTTATCTTGTTTATATTTGATATATACCTTGCGATATATGGTGAAAATTTCATTATGATTGTCCCATGTGTGTGTATTGGGTCATTTATCTTTAAAATGATTTTTCAAATATGATTGAGAAACCATTTTGAATTTAAAGATATTTGTGTGAGTTTTTGGCAATGACATCAAAATGGGTGTCTTGTTTTAAAGTTAATTTTTGTTGAAGAATTGTTTTTAAGTGACAGATTTCATTTAAATAAAATAAATGAGTTTTTTTAAGAAATGTTACCGAATTTTAGTTCAAAAGGGGGCATAAGAAAATACAAGTGTTTTTAAATAGTTGTTTCCAGTTTTGAAAGATGGGTGTAATGTTTTGAATGATATTTGTGGCATTGTTTTCATATGTACATGGTAAAATATAATTTTTTATTTTATTTTCAATCTACCATTGATGAATTTAATTATGAAACATATTTAATAATTTTGGTAGGTTGTGGTGACCCAATGGGATTTTTAGGTAACACCTATGTCTTTTAATTTCTTGGTTCCCTGTTGGATTTCTATTTTGATTATTCTGGTTGATATGGGGTGAGTTGGGTGGTGGTGAGAAACTATAGGTTTCTTTGAGAAAGTTTGGTCTCATATTGATTTGGTTGGTAGTTATTCAATTTTATATTAGCATTGTATCTTCATTACTTACAATATTCCTCTATTGTGGATGTTTATGTTTTTGAAAATGGGTTGGATCATTGCAGTTAGTTATGAATTATCATGATGCATATGTTTTTTTTTTAATTTTGGATATATATCTATTTATTCCATAGTCTTTTATCTATGATTTGGGGAAAATCATATCAAAAGGGAACACTTTGATACCCAATCACTAGTTATCATCCCATGGGGATAAAAAAACATTCTATTGTTGTGATGGGCTAGGTCAAATGTCAGGTAGGATAGAATCCTAGGCTAGTTCCTAAAACACCCACATATCACTATAGTGTTTAATTTGTATTATTTTATATTATCTTGAGTCACCATGAGTACTAGTAGTTTTTGGGTTGAAAATTTAGAGATATAGTGTTTTCTAGGTTTTTTGGGTGTTGCATGGTTTACCCATGTAGTTAGGGGAAACTATGTGGTGCCTATGAAAAGAGTAATATCACGGAGACATTGAGGTTTTTCATGGTCTCAACCCATTTTTTTAAATTATTTAGACTTCCCATAAGCTATGTGGTTGATTTTTTCCTAGGTATTTGCCTCTGCACAGTTAGTGCATGATTTGGAAAACCATGCAGCCAAACCATGTGACCTTCCTAGAATAACTTATATAGTTATTTTACTGAAATTAACTCTTAGAATTAAGAGGGGTTGTGCCCCTTCCTTCCCTTATACACATCATCCAAACCTTGGGATCCTAAAGAGTATCTCCACCCTCCCTCCCTCATCAATATTGGATCTTCTATTGTGTTTTTAAGTGGCTATAAGGAAAATCTTCACTCCTTTTACTCTTTGTTCATTTTCCCCTTCTCTTTCTATTTTGGTTCCTCCTGTAAACCCTAATGGCCTCATTGGCCTATTTAAGTTTTTAGATTGACTGAATATTGGGGTTTATAGTGTCTAGGATATATATATGTGGTTTTCTTGGTTATCTGGGTGGTTAATGTCATAGTATACATGTTTTAGAATAATTTTTGTTCCTTATAAGTAGGTGTTTCTATGAAATTGTTTCATTTTAGAACGCATAGCGTGCTTCAGATCTCTAAAACTATTTTTAATGAAAGTATAAATATATGTGATATTTATGGGATGTTTCAAAATCATTTCTATGAATTTTGAGATTTTCATAAAGTGTTTTTCTTCTAAATTTCAGGTTTTCATGTTTAAAGTGTAATTTTTTAATGTTCTAAGTATTTTTAAAATGCCTATGAATATTTTTTAAATGGTTTTGAAGGAATTAGTTAGCTACAGATCTGGTTTTGGGTTTTAAATATTGAAAACTATGTTTAAAAGAGTGTTTTGTTTTATAATGAGTTGTTGAACTCATAATGATTTTAAAAAGGGGTTCTTGATGAATTTCAAATGTTGTATTGAAATGAGTGTTTCGTTTTTACCCTTGGTAAATTTTCTTATGGATATTTAAAAACGTGTTTAATGGAAATGGAAGGCCCTTGGACTTGTTTTGGATTTTAAATAGGAAACCACATGTTTTAAATGAAGGATTTGAAATTTTTAATGTTGTGTGTGGTCTCAATGGATTTAAAAAGTATTTTTAAAGTGGAATTTCATAAAGTGTGAAAAGTATTAGGATATCAAGCCATGTTTTATAGTAAATACTTAGTTGGCACTTTATAAAAAGATTTTTTCAAATCTTGTGAGACACTCTTGATTTCACCTTCATGTGTGTTACCCCTTGTATTGGTTTTTATCATTATATGATGTTGGTTTCTCGCTTTATGTGGTAATGTGAGTAGGCTAACAAAGTTCTTTCTCAAATATGGGTAATCATGAGTAGGCTAACAAAAGTCACCAATTTCTTGCATATTTGGGAAACTTTCTTAGTGGAAGAGCTTGAGAGAATTTACACTCGAGATATTATACTCCTTCATGGGGTTCCCCATACTATCATTTTATATAGGGATGTATAGTTTACTTCATGGTTATGGAAGGGGTTATAGATCTCTCTTTGTACACATGTTCTTATAAGAATAACTTATCACCCCCAGACTAATGGATAGTCAGATAATACTATTTAAGTGTTAAAGGACATGCTTCAATCATGCATCCTTGATTTTGGAGGTTCTTAGGAGGAACTCTTAGCACTCACAGTGTTTAATTGAAATAATAACTTCCAAGAGACTATACAGATGTATTCTTTTGAGGTTTGATACAATGGGCTGTTTCTTTCGCCCCTATGATGGTTAAAGGAATGATAGGCATCGCTACTGGGACATCATCTTGTTCAAGAGACCTCAAACGATGTACAAGTTATCAGAAAGCATTTGGCTATAATATATTCTAGGAAGAAGTCCTATGATGTTCATCACTACTTACCTCTAGAGTTATATGTGTGAATTTGGGTCTTCTTATATGTCTCTCTTAGATTGGGGAATCAATGGATTCAAAGGAAAGTAAATCTATCACCTTGATTTTTTGGACATTTTGATGTTTTAGAGAGGGTCAAGTTAAAGGATTATTGGACAACACTCCCTCAAAGATGTATTTGTATGCATGATTTTATCCATGTTTCTCTATTAAATTGTTATTTTTATGACTCATATTATGTTCATGAGACCAATGAGGTCCATCTGAATTTTTATTCTTCATTAGAGGATCACCCTTTACATATCGTTTATTGGAGCATGAAGGATTTGTTTGGTAGTTCAGTTCCTCTAGTTGGGTACTATGGTAGCACGAACATATACAAAATGAGACCTAGGATAGAGAGTCTGATATACATACTCAATTTAAATATTTATTCTTAGATGATTCTTCTCAACCTCCCTTGGAAGGGAAACTCAAGGGAGACTTTTTTTAAAGAGGGTAGATTGTAGTATCCTAGTTTTTTAAGTGGTACATATTCTTTTAAATTACTATTAAACCTATATTTTTCTTCTTCTGTAAGTGTTTAAAAGGTTAAGTAAGGTTTTGGGAGTGTCTGAGGATTTTTTGGAGTTTCGAACTCTGTATTTGGAAAGACAATAGGAGACACATGGTTTGTGTATGGTAAGATATAATTGTGAAACCCCAATCAGGTGATGTATGGTTTGATAAAATGTGGGAGGTAGGTTTCAATCCCATGTATAATGTTGTAGAAAATTTGCAAAGGGGGATCAAATAGTGTATAAATGGTTTTAAAGATAGTTCACAAACTGTGAAAGGGTGTGTTCTTGAGATAGTGTCAGATGCATGGTCTATACACAATTAGTAAACTATACATGTGGCCCATGTGAGAGGGAGGTTCTTAAGAAGTGATCCATGAAAGGTTTGTGCATAGTTTGGCCAACTGAGTGGCTAAACCAAGAACCCTTTAAAAATGATATAAATTACTAAAATACCCCTTCATTTCTTAAATTAATTCCTCCACTATTCCTCCTTATTCCCCCATGCACAATAACCCCCTCCTCGTATCTGAATCCCTCCCCCAATTCCAAGCTAGGATTTGATCTAGCTCCTTAATACAAGCTTAGAATAGAATGTTATCTATCACATTGGTTAGACCTAGGTAAGTCTAAGGTTCATCTTCCATATTTTATTTGTTTATTTTTTTGAGGAAGGTATTACTTTGGATAAATAACCAAAGCATTATTGAAATTAAAAGTCAAGATTACATGACTTGAAAAGATGGGATTAGATTATAATCCTTCACATACAGGGGAAGTAAGTCATTAGGGAGATCCTATAGCCAAGTGATGTTCTAACTTAATCCTTTTTTTTTGAAAGCCCGTCTACAATAATATTCTCTTCATGGTAGGTATGAGTGGTAATATGACTGATATCATGGAGTGAACGAAGACACCCCATCCATCTAGTAGTGATCGACCAGGCCAGATGAACCACCCCATTCCAAAGTGCTCGGACAATGGTAGTTGAGTCGCTCTCAATCCATATGTTATTCCAACCTTTGTGTTTGGCATAGTATATAGCATGTATGACACTCATAATTTTAGCTTCGAGAGAGGAGGCAATCCCACATCCTCCAAGAATACATATGATTACATGACCAAGATGATTCCTGAAGATGGCCCCATAACCTACAGGTCTTGAATATCTTTTTGAATCACCATCAACATTGACATTGATCCATCCGGGTGGTCGGGGTTTCCAAAAAACAACAAAAGTGCATCGTGGTTGATGAAAAATTCCATCAACTTGAAGCTTTATTAGAATCATTAAATATGTCATTGTGTTATAGAAATTCTCTTTTTGAATCAAGGCATCTTCGCAAATGGAAATGAGAATCTGAATCTGACCTGCATTAATGTTGAGTGAGTAATTATTGTGAAAAACTACATTTCTATAATACCATATTATATGAAAAATATCAGCTACGGTGGCATGGAAAAGATTTTTGATTTTAATGAGAGCTATCCATATCCACACAATTCTTTAGCTGAGCATTGACAGAGTCAAGAATCATCCATCTACAATAAAATATGTCAAAAATAAAATTACAAAGTGCATTGGAAGTAGCACATAAATGAAAAAGGTGATTGGTATCCTCTTTATGCTGATTACAAAGACTAAATTTAGAACAAATGTGAATCCCAAAATATTGTAAACAAGCATCAGTTGGGATGATAAATATATGCAAGCTAATATGCCCTATTTTTTATTCATTTTTCAATATCTATGATTTTCCCCATTCTAGCCCAAGTTAGAGGCCAATAACAGACAAGGAGTTTACTTGAAATATAAGGTAGGTAGTATATACCTTTTTCCCTAAAAGTCTTTATGTTTATATTTTTCACCTTTGATCTATACACTATACATTCCATGTGGCTCCCTTTAAATGTTAAAGTAAATTAAGAAATTTTTATCACTTGAAATGGGTTGTCCTTGCACCCAAATTAAAACCATTGGAGGATATCTACCTTGACATGAGCCACCCCTTGAGTGTGTCTATCTAAAGGACCATGAATATTATGACTTGAAATTATGTTAAACCAACCCTTGAGGTGTATTAAATTTTATTTAATAAATGAAATGGTTTAATGGAATTAAATGGTATGGATTAATACCTTGATAGGCCTCCTAATCCTAGGATTTTTTATTGAACCAACTTCTGATGTGGGTGGACTTGTTCAAATGAATTTAATGTAAATTTTATATAAGTTAAAGGTGAATGGAATTATCATGTCACTTATCCATGTTTAATTATAAAAAGGGGATATTGTCTATCATTGGGATTACAAATACTTGATTATGGTTGCAGACCTTGAATTGTCTTAAAGGTGAGGCATTCTCTGAGTGATACATAGACTCCCATTGTGGTTTTCCTTATACGATCTCATGAGATGACACTAATTCATGGATTCATCTTCAAATTGAATGACCATACTTGGATTCAATCCTTGTATTTAATTTTGAATGCCTGGCTTGGCACTAAGAGTTCACCTATATTTCTAAAAATTCAATGAATTTAATACCTTGAATGATTCTCCTAGGATTAATCTTGATATTAATATCTACCTTGGTTACTACCTTGGTATCATTTAAATTCTATCATCGAGGTTACCTAGTACATGATCCTAGGGATTGGGTAACACATCCCCCTTCATGGGGAACTGCTAAGGGTGCACCCTTATGGACTTCACCCAGTTTATAAAACTTGAATGATATGGAAATTATGGGACTTACATGACTATAATTACTAAAAGACACGTTGTATACCTTAGGTCTTATAATTATAAATTTAAACCTAAAATTTTGTGACCTAAAAGGAATTCCGACTTAAGTTGAAGAAGGTAGTGTCAAAGAGGTTCCCCATAAGATACCTAGACTGACATGGTTTATTAATTTACTAATTTACATTAATTATTGGACACACACTATTCATTATATATTCATAGAATGGATAATACTATAAACTATTGGTGGTGTCCTACTGATTTTATCTCACACCCTGTTCAGGCCACAGATTGGTACCTAGATAGATTTCATGGTTACAGGTAGGGATAAAGAGAAGCACATAAGTTTGGATGATTTCATTTATGTACTAGGATAGAGTACAAGATCATAGGACTAGAGGACTGATCTTATGCTCGTGATGCTATTGGGTGTATATTTTGGTATTTTTGTTCATTTTTTTTGTATAACATGTTGTATATTCATACTAATATGTATCCTATATATCTCCCATTTTGTATATTATAATGAAATAATCATTTGGTATATGACACTAAATTTTTTTTTCCTGATTATTATCTTTATTTTCTATTTGGTTTATCATTTACTCTAATTTATAGTTATAAAATTCTACATTGTCTTGTTATTTATTATTACCAATGTACTCCACTCTGATCATGTGGTTACAGTCTCCCCATTGTATCATCATAGAAACTTGCTTTTAGTTAGTACCCACTAGCATGTGGGAGGCAGGCTTGAGGCTGAGTGGCTCTAAGGTTTAATAACTTATCAATGAACCAGACCCAATACATTAAAAGTTATTTTCTATTATTAATAGACACTAGTTTCCATACCATGGTGGTTGGGTATGCCCTTCATACCTCTTGACTGGTTGGTTCTAGTGATTTGCTAGGTCAGTTCAAGTTGGTTTGTTAAAAAATGGTATCAGAGTTCTGGATTCTTTGGTGAGATCCTATGTTTCTTGAGTAACCATATTTTTATTTGTGGATGTCATGGTCTAAAAGAGATTAATTTTTTTGGGTCTTGATAGGTAAGGGAGGGGAGAATCTAGCAAGCTATTTATTGTCCTAAGCCTCAAGTTACTAGGGGAAGTTGGGTTTTGAATTGTGAATTTGAGTGTTTTTTAGTTTTTTATAATATATTTTAGATTAAATTGATCGTTTTTGACATCTTTTGAGTATATAAGATATTTTGGGGGTCTCTAATTTTATTTGGGGTGAAAATAGAGGAGAACATGAGCATCACAGTTTTCTCACACAGCCTATACTACCCCGTGATGTCCTTGCTTTTTTATGTCTATTATATTCATAAATCCCATGAAAAGGTTGGTGTATAGTTTTCCAACCCATGCAGATAAATCATTAATAACCATATTTCTTCTCTAATATTATTTTTTTTAATCCCCTTTATTCCATATTTATCCTAGAGTGAATCTAACTTGTTTAGGAAATATCGAGGAGGTTTATGATGCTATTTTTATATGGTTCAGGTGGACCTTGTTTAATGGTTTGTGTGGTTATTTAATTATTCTTAATTTCAAAGCTTTGTTTTGGAAAATGGGATGAATTTATCTAATGTTTAATTTTAAAATTTATTTCTCATATTTTTAAAGACCGCAACCCCCTTGATTTCCTTGAAATGTTTTATTAAGAATTTATTTCAATTATGGTGTTTATAAAGTGTTTAAAAATATAAAACTAGATTTTTTTTTAAAAAAAAATTAGGGGATTCCTAAATGTTATTGATCTCAAAATGATATTTTGAAAGTGATTTAGTTTCAAAATTGGTTTTCACTGAGAATTTATATCTTTGAAAACATGAGTTCTTTTATGAACCATATTTTAGTGGTTCATGTTTCACCAAGGCTGGTTTGTTTTTTAAAATTGATTTGGATTTATTTTTAAGAATATTATTTAGTAGAGAATTTTTCAATATTAATTGGGAGAAATTTATGATTTTTGAAAGAAATATTTTTTTTCTTGGTGTGAAATTTGTATTCCTTGCCTTGGTGACATGTTGTTTTTTGGTTTTTAATCCTAGTTTATAATGGTATTGTTGCTTTGTTCTTTTAGGTATGAATTGATGTTGTTTATATATTGTGTTTTTTATGGTATGCCTCACAGAATAATCAAAATGAAAAGTAGAAGTCATTTCTTTGGGTGGAATTGGGACTTCATTTTCTCTCAAACCTCTTCTCAAACTTCTTGAATTAGTATCCACTTTCCTTTTTTGGTAGTCAAAATTTCATGGAAGCAATAAGGTGGTTATAAAGGATTGAGGAAATCCTCAATTCTATCATGAAACTTGATTATTAATGGGTGATAGATATGGTTATATTTCATGTCAGATCAATTTGAGTGACATATGTGTCTATAGTACCTTCTCCGTTTCATAAAGGCATGTCCTGGGTGGTTTTGAAGATGGAGTTTATCTATTAGTTTTATGTTGGTGTTATGAGTGTGGAAAGATTTATATATATTATAATACTTCATTTGGGTAAACAATTAGTGAAGGAGTATTTTGGTCACTTTTTGGAGATTTTTATCTTATATATGGGATTGGTTGTCAATGATTATGAGAAAGAACATTTTTTAAGAGTTGGTATTTGACCAGATTTTGGTTTATCTGTTCCTAAAACTAGCATTTTGTCCTTTTAAGGGGTTGTGAAGGAGTCTATTTGAGTGGAATATGACCAGTCTAGGAAATGGATGTTGATTGATTCCCATGTTATGTTGTACAAAAATGAGGTCATCCTGATTGGTGTAGAGTGAAGAGAGACAAGCCAGTATTAGAAATGTTGATATCTGTATTTCATACATGTATTATGTGGTATTTTAATACATCAATTTCTATATTTAATTGATTATTATTTAAAAATATCGACAATTTGAATTATTTTATTATTTTTGTAAGGAATAGTAGATATTTGTAAAATGAGAGAAAATGAATAATAATTGGAGCTTAAATACATGTCTTCACTCTTTTCTTCGCTCATGGTGTGACATCAGATTTTTGAGGAAAAAAGAAAAAACAAATGAAGACAGAGCATGCTAGAAAACTGGAAAAGACCATTTACACATCATGTATCTCATTACATAATTTGAGTTCATCAGGAGAATCCTCCACCATTTGGACAAGTCTTGAAGCCATTACATGCTGTGAAATGACATTACATGTCGTGTACACTTTACATGTCATGGAATATGGAGACAAAGACAGATATGGAAAATTCACCACCAATGTGAATTACACGCCTTGTAAATTTACACGTCATGTATGTATCAATGAATAGAAAAATAAAGATCAAATTTATGATGCTTTGATATGAAGGGATTAAAAACCACCCCTTTTTCATACAACAAGATGAATCTATGACTGAGGGAGTTGCATGGACACTACCAACAGATGTGTGCACTATCGGATCCCTGATTCACCAATATTATTTACCACCATTTTTAATCATGTATCCATGATGCTCGTTCTCATCATTACTAGAAAGACTATGTTGTTTATTTTTATCTGGGTGATGTGGTTGTAGGGAAAAATGTTGTTATGGGTTATTTCTAATCTATATTCTTTTTTGGATTGTGGCAACACCATTTATCAATTCCAATATTATTCTTTTTGAAATTACATGAACATTTCCTATTATTTGACGAGGTTAATTTCATTAAATAAATTAATTGGTCTATTTTTCGTATGTACATTACGAAATATAGGTAGGTTATGTTTAAATAACGTTTTGGGTATCCTGGTTTTGTGATTATAACTAGTAGATGACCATTCCAATGGTGCAATAATGGTATTAGCATAGGGTTCCTAAACCAAGGATCCCTGATAACCCAATTCCAACACCAATCATGAATAAACCCATAATCAATTGAATCCCTATCACATAAACCTAAAAATAACTAAACATATTATGACTCATCTTTTGAATTCAACCAAATTTATGATGCACTTTCTCTTTGTCCAATCATTCAATAAATTTTATTTCAATTCCTATAATTTGTTTAGAATATATGAATCATCCATGTGGGATCAACACTTGTACCTTCTAAATAATAAATTTTTAATTAGGTTTTATGACTTTTATAAATTATTATAATTTTTATCCCTATAGTAAATTATTAATTCCCTATGGGCTATCAAATGTATATGGATGAGATTTTACCTTCATAAAACTTTGGTAATTTTTGAAGGAAGAAGAGAAATATTGTGTACTTATTGTGTGGGGATCTAGGGAAATATAAATCTTTTTATTTTAATTCACCAAGGTTTTACCACCACTATTTCCATTTAAATAATGTAACTAAGTTTTGTAATCTAGGTTTTAATAATAGGTCTTAATATTGATTCTTTTATGGTTGTTGGAATATTTTGGGACCTTTTATTTGTTGGTTTCAAGTTTTTATGATTTTAGGATTCTTTCATTGAAGTGATTTTGGAATCTAGTGGATGGATATTTGTGGAACATTTCTTTTGGTTGGTTGTGAGAGTTGGTTTTGTTGTGACTCTTTGTTTGAGTGGACCTGTCTTGAGAGTTGTGGATTACGCTGATTATTGGTGTTAAGATTTTGATATTCTAATTAGCTGAATATGAGGAAGGTATTTGGGTGAATAATTTGATAACTAGGGTGACAGATTTACTAGTTTATATTATGAATTGATTTGTGTTTGGATTTAGCTATTATGGATACAACATTTGAGGGAGATCTGGTTTTTGAACCTAGGTCATCAGTTTTCATTATGGCCCTAGGATAGATCTCATGTCATTTTTAGGAATCTTTTGGTTCGTTCTTCCTTCTTTTAGTTTGGAAGTTCTTATGGATTGAGAGTGAATTTCTCTCACGTTTTTTTTTGTTTTTAGGTTTCGTATATTGTTATTTTATTTTAATTACACCATATTATAATAATTATAAATGGTGGGGATACCATGTTAGTTTTCCCTTTTCTTATTAGGAATTCAAGTTGAGGTTATTTTTTCCTTTGTTCTTTGAGATTTCGGGGAATTCTGTTGGATGATAAATTTGACAATTTTGAATATCTTGGTCATTTATTTTGGAGGATGGATTGGGTTTAGTGGTCCTTTTGAATCTAGTACTCTTTATATCTTTCATTATGTGTTGCCTTTAATTTTTCAACCACATAATTTCTATGGAATGAAAGATGAATGGTGGGGAGAATTGTGACACCCACATGTGACTCTAGTTATTAATTTATATTTCTTTTATTAAATTGAGTAATTATGAGTCCCAATATTTTTCAAAATGTAAATTTATTGTTTGGGAGTTTTTATGGGTGTTTCATGGTTTACCCACATGGTTAGGGGTAATGTGAAGTGCCCATGTAGAGGTTATTGTCATGTAGATAGTGAGGTTCTTGGGTATTTCACAGTTTTTAAAACCATTTTGAGCTTCTAAAAAATCATGTGGATAGTTATGGACTAGGTAGTGTCCTGCAACATGGTTAGCATATAGTTTGGAAAACTGTGCAACCATACCTTGTAGCCAGGATAGAAACACTTAAATAGTGATTTCACCAAAATTAACACTTTGAATTAAGAGGGGATGTACCCCTTTCATCCACCATACATGTCAGTTGAACCTTAAGATCCCAAGTAGGATATCCACCCTCATTTAATCATTAATAATTCCCCTTATTTGGTGGGTTTTAATTAATTACAAGAAAAATATTCCATATTTCAACTAATTTTTCCTTTATACCCTATTCTCTCATGATTTAGGTTCCTCCTATGAACCCTATTGATCTTGTTTTTTGATTTAGGGTTTGGTGTAGAACTAATGTTGGTGTTTTTGGTGTATAAGGTCTTTAGATTCCATCTTCTTGCTTATTTGGGTGGTCTCCATTGAATCTGACGTGTCTTGGCTAGTTTTTTTGTTCTTATAAATAGATATTTATATATAATTGATTCATTTTGAATTCATCGCATGCTTGAGCTTTCCTAATCACTTGTTAATGAAAGTATTAATATATGTGATATCCATGTGATGTTTCTAAATAGTTTTTATAAAGTTTGATCTTGGAATAAAGATTTCTATTTTATATTACATGTTTTCATGTTTGAAATGGAATGTTTTAATGTTCCAAGATTTTTTTAACTGATTATGAGTATTTTTGAAATGTTTTTGATGGATTGTATTAGAATCTAATTCAGTTTTTATTTTCAATGAGTGAAAAATATGTTTGAAATTTATTTTTGTTTTATCATGATTTTTTGAACTCAAAATTATTTTAAAAATGGGTTTTTTGATGAATTTAAAATGTTGGATTGAAATGAGTGTGTTTTATTCCCCTTGTTAAATGCCTTATGGTTCTTCAAAAATTCGTTTGATGGAAATTCAAGGCTCATGGCCATGTTTTGGATTTCAAAGAAGAAGACACAAGTTTTAAAGGGTGGATTTGAAATATTTAATGGTGTGTGTGATTTCAATAGATTTAAAAAGGATTTTTTAAGTGGGATTTCATGAAGTGTGAAAAGACTGGCCATCTTGAGTCATATTTTGTGGTAAAGGCCGAGTTAGAACTTTATAAATAGTTTTTTTTTCAAAGCTTGTGAGACCTTTTTGATTTCCCCCTATGTGGGTTGTTATCAATATGTGATTTTGGTTCCTAACCTTGTGTGATAATGTTTTTATTTATACCACGGATGTATGAGGTGTATAGGGATATTAATGGTCTGGTTGAGAGAGGTGAGGGAGAGTTATTTCTTATAATTTGTGTGTTGATCTTATCTTGAATGTTCACTCACCTCACTTTTCTATTGGTAATGGGAACTCATGTACTAAATGGGAGTTCTATTATTATAATGAACCAGTTGTTTCACACACTAATAGTATCCATCCAATCATTATAGGCATAGGTTCTAAGAGGGTTTTCCATTTTAATGAGGATTGTGTGGGTTAGTTAGATTTCTTGTGGTTTGGAATCAGCATATACTGAGAGTTAGTCTATAGGTAATTAATAAAATTAGATGCCTCTCAAATTAACTTCCCAATGTACAACCAATGGAAAATTCATTTATTGATTGGTGGTTTTTTTAAAGGATTTATATCTTTTACTTGATTATGTTATTCCCATTATTATATTATTATGGAACCTTCATATTGTATATATTAATTTCCTATATTTGGATTTGTGGTTCCTATTTTTTGTATGTTTGAACCATGTGTGTGTATGCTTCATTTCCTTGTAAATGATTTTTAAAGATGTATGGGAAACTCATTTTAAATTTAATGACTCTTGTGTTGGTTTTTAATGAATAATCTATAATGGATGTTTTGTTTTGAAAGGGATTAGGCTGGTGAAATTTTTTAAAATGTGTGTTTTTTTTTGGAAAACAAAAATAAAATTTTTCTAAAGAGTTTATGTTCTTGGTTTTGGATTTTCACAATTTTATGTTTGAAAATACTACTTTATAGATATATTTATAAAACTAGAATTTATAAATTACCTTATGAAATTAATTACATAGTATTGGTGGGTGGTGACCTATTGGGTTGTTTAGCTCAAGATAATATATTATACACTTTAGGTTTCTTTCAGTTGGACTCGAGTTGTATTCTTATGGATGGCATTGGGTGAGTGGGGAGGTGGTGAGAAATTGTAGGGTGTATAGAGGTGGTTCCAGGCTTTGATCGAGTTTGTTGATCATTATTAATCTTTTATCATTATTTTATTGGCCATGATAGCCATGTCATAGCTGATTTAAGTTATTCTTATCATATTTAAACATTCCTTGATATATTGTATCACTTTTTTTATGGTTAATGTTTTCTATAGATGAAAATTGGTTGAATAATCTTTTTTGGTTATGATCTATTTGGCATGTTCATTTGATTTAGATTATTATATACTTGATGCTATGTGGATCTCAAATGTAAGGATGATCCAAATCAAACCTTGGTAAATGATCCTATATCTTTTACTCTATTTTGATGGAAGAATCATTCCCAATGGTTTTTCATGTGATGCCCATGCACTAGTTTTTAGCCCATGGGATTGATCAAGGTACTTCGGGCCATGTGACAGACTAATTCAGGTGACTTTTTAGGTTATCCTGGGTTGGATTATTGCAGGAAACATGGGTAGACCATTACTTTATATGGGAAATTTTCTTTAGTAAATAATTTATTCTTTTATAAAATAAGTTTCAAATATAAAAACATATTTAGATATGAAAATTTTAATTTTAAAATTATTTTTCATAAATGGTGTTTATGATATATCTTAACCTTTATTTAGATTTCTAATAGTATGCATTTATTATTAATTTCACACTAAATACCATACTTGGATTACTATTTGTATGAAAAAATTACCATAAAAATTACAATATACCTATTTTGGAATATTACGTATGGTTCTAACATAAATTATAGGTTTTGAATTTATATAAAACTCAAACCAACATATAACCATCAAAAAATATATAATTAGTTTAATATAAATACTTTCATGAAAAACACACCAAGAAAACACATTTCTAATAACCAAAATATATTTAAATCAATTATTTCAAACCAAAACTCACCTCAAATCCATTACTACACAACTCAAGTAATTAATTGTGAAGGTAACTAACTTTTGAACTAAAATAAATACGAAATTTATACTGAAACATCCAAAATAGACTTCCTATCATCAAAACTATTTAACCTTAAATTACAATTCAAGAAAAAATTGTGCATTCTAAAAAATGAATTTTCAAAAATACACCAAAACCAAACATGGCCTTATTTGTTTAAACCATTCCTCTTCAAATACATATATACAATGAACATTAAACCAACTTCCATTTTCACAGATTCTTAAATAAACCATGAATTTTGTTTAAAAAAAATTAAAATTTTTTCATTCAAAACAATTCTACCCAAACACCAATGAACATATAATTTAAATTATAAATTCATATCTACAACACTCTATCACCCATTCCATGAAAAACTAGAAACAAACATCATTAAGAAATTAAAGTATTTAAATTATTATCATGAGGGGGTGGTTTAGAGTGTAAAATTGTTTTAAATGAAGTAAAATACAAAAAAATATAAAAAACACATCCCAGTTAGTGGAGGTTACATAAATTTTATTTTATAAGTATAATTGTTCACAAAATGATACAAGGGAGATGAAATAGCATATGAATTTCATAATTTCTTGAAAGATAGTCATGATTGATGGTGGAGTTAGGATTCTATTATAGAGAATGTAGGGATTTATTAGCACTAAAATTTTAAGCTCAAATAATTTAATATTTTATCATCGATTATTTGAGAATTATTAAAGTTGATATTTATTAGTATAGAGGTTAGTGCTAATAAAATCTTGATACGTAAGGGTAACCACATGATACATAAGGGCTCCACTTACATATCCCACCTATAAGAGTGTTGAATCATTGATATAAGTAGATTTATCAATTCTAATGTTAGCATTGAAAAAGTTAAACATATAATTATATATATAAATAAATATATATTTTTTAAAAAATATATTTAATTGTATAATATATAATTATATTCATAAATAATTTTATGTATACATAAAAAAGATAATCCTAAATACATATGTATATAATATTAATAATTTTTTATTTTATATAATATTATATATATTATATATATAATTTTAATAAGTATTAATTATATTTAAATAATATTAGTTATATTTTGAAAAATATTATGAACTACTTAAATGAATATATCTTTCAGAAAAAATAAAAATGTATAGTTTTATTTATAAATATTAACTATACCATATTTAAATACAAAATAAATTCAATATATTTTACTAATTAAATATAAATTTAAAATTTAAAATCAATTTTATTTAGAAAACTATTCATTATTTGTTATATTTAAATTAAATTTATTTGAAAAAATTAAAATATACAAAATTGATGTTTATTATGAAGAATTTTAAAGTGCATGGTAATATATATGTGTGTTTATTTCTTTATAAATATTTCATTAATTACATTTCAATTTCATTAATTATTAATATTATAAATAGTAAAATATGTATAATAATGTTATTAATAATATTTCTATAGAAATTTATTGAACCCAATTTAAGATCACCAAAGTTATAATTTTATTGTAGCATAGTATATTGATAATATATTCTAACCACCCCCCCCCACACACACACACACGCAATACAAATGTATAAGTGACCGTCTCTATGTATATATGTATTTATATATGTATGTATGTATGTATGTATGTATGTATGTATGTATGTATGTATGTATGTATGTATGTATGTATGTATGTATGTATGTATGTACTATACTTGTACAAGGTGGTGTGTAGTTGTTTGTACGTATGTGTGGGTGTGTGTCTAACCAATAGGATGTGTGAGATTGAAAAACAAAAAGCCTCTCTCTCGATATATATATATATATATATATATATATTATCAATATTATGAATTTATTAAATGTTATAAATGTATAATAATATTGTGTACGAATGTATAAATAATAATAAATGTATTAAAATATGTGTAAATATTATTAATAATAATTTTATAAATATAATGAATAGTAAATGTATTAATATTATATATAATAATTGTATAATATTATTAATAATAAATGTATTAATTATATAAATAATAAATGTATTAATATTATGTATTATAATAATAAATGTATAATATTTTGAATAATAAATGTGTTCATATTAGGTATAAATGTATAAATAATAATAATAAGTTTATAAATAGTAGTATTATGTATAAATATTTTTCACAGTATATTATTAATTATAAAACTGTAAAAATAAAAGTAATGATTTTAATAATTATATTTAAATAGATTTACAATTTCTAAAATATAGATATACTATTATTACAAATTAATAATATAGATGTATACATTTCTTTGACTATACATAATAATATAATTAATTATGAACTACATATTTATATATTTTATAATATAGAAATATAATTGTAATATATAAATATATATAAACACACACACATATATAATTATATAATATGAAAAAAAAATTAACTTTAAATATGAACTATATTTAATATGTTTATATATTGATGTATATAGTTAATATTATTATTATTTTTAATATATATATACATGCAATTATAATTATGTATATAATTGTAAATAAATATATATATATACATATATGGTATTTATATTTTCTATGAAAATGGAAAATTACTTGATATATAAGGGTTATCTATGAGGATATGTAAGATTTCATCTACAAGGTAACCTTTATTAGTGCTAAAAAAATCCTGATAAAGGAGTCTATCAGTTCTAAACAAAAGTACGGATAAAGAGTGGCCTTTATCAGCGTTAAAAAACACATTGAAAAGGGATAACTTTATTAGTGCTTTTCTTTAGCATTGAAGAATTATAGTATTAATGAGATATTTTTTTAGCATTGATAATGGATATCTTGTAACGAACCAGCCTGAGTTTCCATCTGAACTGATATTCAATATGATCTACCACTACACCTAAATGGTGTTCTCGATCCCAAATAGTTGACGAATCACACCTAGAAATCAAAGGAAAAAACATTGGTAATAGTATCATCCTCAAATTATAATAAATAGATAGTGGATCACTGAGAAAAAAAATCAAACTTAGACCATCCATACTTTGAGAATTTGCGCAACATCAAATACACATAACCAAAATAAATAGAGAAGTAAAACTTTCCCATACCAATAACCATGATTCAAGCATTTTTTATAAACATGAATACATCATACATAAAAAATTATATAAAAATAAATGAAAATTAAGTTGAGTAAAAATACAAGATAAAGCCTGTCTTGGATGATATAAGAATACAACTCAAAAACAAACCAAAAATAAACCACCTCTATGAAACACCTGATTTCCGATACATCCCAACTCACCCATCGACCTAAGGAAATGATATAAAATATGAATTAGAACTTTTAACCTATATAAAACATAATAAATACATGCACACACATGATTGTGTATGTAAGGAGTGAGATAACAGGCCCAGTGGGATCTCCCCAAGGAATATATGCAATTTATTACAAGAGACAATTCATAAGTTCTAGTTTGAAATACATTAAAAAATAGGATTTTAAACCACAGGCATGTCAAAAAAAATAAAGATTCTATGATCATTTTATAAAATTTCCTCTTTATTTTCCTTAAATAATTTCACTTTAAAATATTTATCTTGATCGAATCCTTCTTTAACCAAAACACCCACATCCAAAATCTACATTAAAACTATTTTAGGAAAAAACTATTTATATCATGTTTTAAAATCTAAATGAAATAATTTAATTAAAAATCACTTCCTAAAACATAATTGAAAACCATTTAAATAGAATAATACCAAATAAAAAAGTTATGAAATACTATTAGATAGGCACCATAAGATAAGGGGTAGTAATAATCAAGTAAATGAGATAAGTGTTCCATAAAAAACATGAAAAGGGGGAAATATTTTAACAAAATCCCATATCAAGAATCACCAAATCGAGAATATTTTTTTCTTGGGAAATCCCTATATTATATAGTTATATGACCCTAATAACACTAAAAACACTGGACCAAATTTAGGTTTATGTTTCATCCAAAAAAAACACACAAGACACCCAACTAGCACACACCAACATCCTTGAGGGCACTCCCAGTTAAGTCATATTTCACACTAGAGGGGACACTCTACCACGTGTGACCTGAACTTGAGTAGCATAAACCAAGGAATATCACTTAGTTACCTGTTTATAATGACTAATCTAAAGTGGAGTTGAGTAAATGATCAATCATGAAGTATCACATTCATCACACACATAAAAAATAAATCTCCCTCACCTCCAACACCCTTGCAAAAAACAACAACTTTTACGCATCGATCGATCACATAATAACAACCCATCATGGATAAAAGAAACATAGGTGAAATCAAATAGTTTATCACATGAATCAAGATGTTCATATATAAAGTTCAAACTAGTCCTTAAAATCTTGGCTCATAATGCCATGCCTATTTGATAACATTGAAAAAAAACTTTTAAAACAATTTTGGAAATAAAAAAGTGATAAAACCCTAATCCTTTTAAACATACTTTTAAAAAACATGATTTCTTTTCTTTAAAATCTAAGGAAATTCCTAAGTCCCATATTTATCATCAAACCCTTTGTAAAATCCTATTATTAATTTAACAAAATTCTTATAATGTAAAAAATAAATAGTTTAAAATAATCCAATTAAAAACCATAAATATCCCTTTATTATAGGCATATAAGACACTCAGAACCTACAAAATCTATAATAAACCTCACATATAGGTATAATTTAATTAAAAATTAATGTATAAAGCCTCAAACACTTCATGAATTGAAATTTAAAACAATAATATATAAACAAAAGCCTCAAGAAAGTTGGAAGGATGTCTCATTTCATAACCTTCAACAATGAACTCTCAATAAAGAAAGAATCATCCTCTAGGGGTCCTAAATATACAAAACAATAGTTTATTACCAACCTATAACACTAAATCTGAACCCATGGTGTGGCCAAAACCAACCCTCAACTATGAAGGATAAAAGTAAGGGAAAAAAATAAATAGCAAGGGGAGAAGGATTTACCTAATAGAATCCACCTAAAATCACAGGTGGGAAGCCTCAAATATGAATAATGAGTAAGGGAGACGCACCCCTATGGATATTTTTCATGTGTTGGATTAGTTGGAGAGTAAATGATCCAATTGGGGTCTTATTATATAGGAGGTTAGAATAGGAAAATCAAGTTTTTAATGATCTGGGAAAACCACATGGTTTAGATGCATGGTTTACCAAACTATGTGTCAACCATTTAGATAGAGATATCCCAAATTTAGTATGAAAGATTGTTACCTCACATTGTTTTTTATAACCATGCTTGGACTATGTGACACTACCCTCACACACACAAAATAGAAGGGTGACCCCACATGGTTTCACATATGTCATCAGATACTCATACATACTACCTGTGTACATTCAAAAATGAACTCAAAAGACCATACATCAGGGTAACCTACAGAGTTATCACTAAACTATGAAAAATAAAATGTATTACCAAGGAATTTTGAATATGGTCCAATCACATATTTATTACTAATTATGCCCAAACCGTGTTCAAATCACATACACACAAAAAACATTAAAAATTTAAAAATCAAAGCAAAAAACTACTGAAAATTTTCAATCACTCTAAAATAAATTGAAATAATTAAATAAATAGTAACACATGATGTTATCTACCTTTTATCAATGCTTTCTTTAACACTGATAATGGTTTCTGTTATTTTTCCACGACTCGTCCCTCGGGGTCCGTGTTGTGACTACCCCAAGCCTGCCTTCCATAGGCCAGGGTTGGGCCACCCCTCTTGTGTGTCAAATCAAACATTGGCCTAGTGGGATGAGACCACCTCATCCCAGCCCCGACCGGGTTGGTCCGGGTTGGCCCGACCAGTTCAGACCGGACCCGGACCCACAAACACTCAAAGGACCTTATCTTGAGAATCAGATGCCCATTTGAAGAACCATCTATGGCATTGGGACCCGTGGATTGAGACGGTCCTTTTGAATTACTTCATTAGAGTTTTGATAAAACTTGGAGTTCAGCCGGGTTGGATCTCACCCGAATCCAACCAGGGCCTCAGCATTGAAATGCCAATAACGCACAGACCGGGAGTTTGACCGGCACACCGTCTATTGCGTTGGAATCCTTATGACATAGAGGATCATCAGGTTACTTTTTTTGAGACTTTGTGTTGTTTGAGATACAACTAATGTCTTGAGGTGCGGTTCTCTCAAGTGCACTATGTACGGAACCCTGTGACTGGCTGAGACCTGACGGCTGCTGACTTTTCGACTCAGAATGACTCGATGGCCACGATGGGGAGTATTCGTGGTACCTGATAGGGAGGATTAACTTTGTAGACCTCATTAGGAAGGGATGATTCTGTGTGACCTGGTAGACCCACGATATGTGATGAGGAGGAGTACCTCAGCAGGCCATGGTGGGGAGAGGTCGTGGTATGCGATGGGGAGGTGTACCTTAGCAGACCGCGTTGGGGAGGTACGACTCTATGTGACCCGGAAAACCCACGATATGTGATTGGGACTTGTACCTTAGTAGTTCAAGGCTAGTGGGAAGTGACTTTGTGTGATGTGGAAGGCCCACTATACTCAATAGAGGAGGAGTTCTCTAGCAGCTGAGGTGTTTGACGATGTGACTGGGGATGTTACTTGTTATTACCCTCTAGAATAAATCCTAGTGTGACATGTCTTTAATTTGTGCTTGTGATTGAGATTATGTTATGTGGTACATTACCTATTTGTTACTTTACCTTCATGGTGTTACACTGTGGTTTTTATTTTTGGAATTATAGGATACCTTCAGGGTCTTAGGGTCCCTACTGAGTATCGTAATACTCACCCCTACATTAGCTTCACTAGCACCTTATTGTGTCTTATACAGACAACGAGTAGCTGGGATGAGGTTTGAGGGAGCCAGGACCTGGTGGTACGTAGAGGAGGCAAACATACATGGAGTTATGAGGATTCTATCTATACCTACCCTTCAGGTAGGATCCTGGGTAGACTGTTTGGTTTGACACGACGCAGGGACTACTGATTGTGAGCTATACCTACCCTTTATGTAGGATCTGTGGTGGGTGATACAGGGGATTCTTTTCACCTTTTCAATTGTTTTGTACTTTTTAGTTGTACTTGTACTTTTCCAGTTAGTCTTGTATTCCGAACCCTTTACTTTCAACACTCTTTTACTACAGTAGTTTAATTCACAGTTTCTTCTTGTTGTGTTCTCGGACCGTGTGTTGTACAATTTTAAAGGCAATGACTTCCCCTTTTAGGTAATATGCCTTTCAGTTCTAGTCGCCAATCCCTGGCATACGGATAGTGGGCTTGGGGTAGTCACAACATGGGCCCCAGGGGACAGTTCGTGATAAAGTGTGATTCTGAAGCCTGGAGTGCCCGAAATGATCCATCGAAGTTTTGTTAAACATTAAATAGAACGCATAAGCAGTTTCCATGAAAAGGTGTAATAACTCTTAAATGGTTTCCTGGATTAAAAATCTGAGGTCACCTTTGTGTTTAGGATGGTGGGTTTACCCTAGACGTGACTTAAGTTTAGTCGGCATAGGCCTCCTTTGAGAAAACATGAAAATAGAAAAAACATAAATAAAATAATTAAATAAGGTTATTTTTATTTTTCAAATGCTTATAACTCTCAAAAGGTGACTTGGATTAAAAATCTGATACCACCGAAGAGCTCATTAGGGTATGATCCTTTTAAGAAGATACTAACATTGGCCGACACGGGCCACTAGTGAAATTTAGTTTTTGGCCATAAATAAAATAATTAAGTGACAATTATTTTATTTTAAAATCTATAACTTCTAAACAGTCACTTATATTAAAAATATGAGAGTACTATTGACTTTTTTGGGGCATGTTCTCCTTATGAAGAGCCTAGCCCTAACCAGCGCGGGTCGAGGGTGAACGTTATTAATTTATTGAACTTTTTTTAAGGTACGTTCAGTAAATGCATGAGCGTCATTTACTAACTTTTGAATCTGTGGACGGATTAAAAATCCAAGGGCACCATTGAGTCCACAACACTGATATTCTCTTAAGGGAGACATTACTTTGACAGGAGTAGGTCTGGAGAAAAATTAAGTTTTGGGAATTTCTAAAAGAAATAAAATAAAATAACTTTATTATTTTATTTTCATTCATATCCTCCAACGGACAAGTAGAGTGTGGGGAAAGCAATGGGAAAATCCATTTAATGGATTGACCTTCAATCTAAGTAACAAAAATGTTGGTGAATTAGGATGGTTCCTAATTAATGATTTTAGGCACCAAAAATATTCGAAGAAAGGAAAGAAGAAAGAGGCCATGCGCTCGGCCTCGCAAAGCCCCGACGCGAAGCCCCCTGAGCAACGCGGCCACCGCGAAGCACTAGAGGCAGTAACGCTCCGCGAACTCCCTAACGTTCGCGAGCCCACCGTAATTCACCAGAGGCGGTAATGCTCTGCGAACGCCCAGATGTTCTCGAACCCGCCACGGAGGAAAAGACGCGGTACCCCTCCGCGAATCTGGTTGACGTTCACGACCCACCACAAAGCAACCACCACCCCCTTCGTGCCGCGTGAGCTCTGCTTCGCGGAGCCCCTTACCTATAAATACCAAGCTCCCCCTGATCTCTACAGATGGAAAATCCAACCTTTTGGCTTCTCAACTCCCAAATTGTGAAGCACCCTTCGCTCTGTGAATAATGAGCTCTGTGAGGTATTTTTGCTTCGTGAGAGGCCTTCACCTTGTCTTGTTTTGAGCCCCTCTTTCGAGAAAGATTCCCTTCATAAAGCCTAAGGGAATTCACGAAGGAAGGGGATTCCCAAGGGAACCCGGGAAGTCACGGAGTGTTTATTCTTCACGAAACACCCATCCTGTACACATGACTCACATGCCAAGGCAGGGTCACTGTACTTCGTGAAGCACACTGCTTAACAGCACCTTGCTTCGTGAGGCTCCTCTGCTTCGCGAGGCAGTGCTCCGCGAACACCCTTCCACTTTGAAAAGCACCTCCCACTCGCGTCTCTACCCCATGCTAAGGCCAAGGTATTCCACTTCGTGAAGCACGCCCCTTTGTAAGTTTCCTCCACTATGAAAAGCAACCGAGCTCCGTAAGGCCCCTTCCTATGGACCCCTCTGCTTGGCAATTCCTCTTCCCGTGCGACCCTCCAAGCTTGCACGATGTGATTTCAAAGTCCCCTGGATAACACCAACCACAGTGTTGCTTCACCTAATGCTTCTTCACATAGGCACGCTAATGGCTATTGCTTCTTCGCATAGCCACGCTAACGTGGACCCCTCAATGGTTCGCTCTGCGACCCCCCTTCTACACGGCCTTACCGATACCTTCCCTCCCACAAGGAACAGAGGGTACCGGTCATGTGAGCCCTAGGGTTGCAGAGTAAACCCACCTCATCTGAGCTCCAGGATGTTAAACTTCCAAGCACCTCATCCTCAACACATGATGTTAAACTGTGACCCGGCCCCATGCCTCACACGTAGGGTCCCCCCGGCTCGAACATTATTTATACCCTATGGTCCCCAAAGGGGATGATATCCTCTTTCTGGGAGTGGCGTTTGTCCTCGGGGAAGGGAAACCACCTTGGTGTAAGCCCCTTAGCCCCTCTTGCGGAAGGTAATACCCATGCACCTCCTTACTTCCTCACCGCCAGGGCCAGTGGAGGGCATGATAGGGAATGAGGCACTTCCTTCCTTGAATCCCACATCCCTCTCCCCCTTTACTTTTTCACTCTTGGGCCTCCATCCTGGAGTAAGTACCGGTACCATGGGCCGCCTAATGCATAAGCCCCCATTCGCTTCTCACGGACGCACCTTTCACGACGTGATCGTCAGGTCTCTGCTGCCTCTTGTTTCTCACACCAAGCACGACTCACGTGGGCTTAGAGTAAGAATTGTCCATGACAATACCCCATCCAGTATGAAGTTAAACTGTATACCCCCATCCAGTATGACGTTAAACTGTATGTTGTCCCGCATGACATTAAAATGTACATCCATTTGAACTAACAGGTATTTGATCCATGTCAAGGCATGGTACGTAGGAAGCCTCCATGAGGTTCAAGCCCACCTCCCATCATTTATTCACTTCAGGGTTCACCCTCGTCCCGTATCACGTTAAGATACATTCCAGTCCAGCGGTAAGCTGTTGTCACTATCCTGAACTACGTGGACTTTGATCCACATCAAGGCATGGTACATAGAAAGCCTCACGAGGTTCAATCCCACCACCAGTGGACCCACGGCTTCACATTCACGTTGGTTTTCTGGAAGAAACTCTACCTGAACAATGAGGAATTTGATCCATGTCAAGGCATGGTACATAGAAAGCCTCCCCGAGGTCTAAGCCTAACAATCATTGGCTCTGACCGTCTCCATGTCAGTGTGCCAAGCCCCCATTCTCCGATAAACTACGAGGACTTTGATCCATGCCAAGGAATGGTACGTAGGAAACCCCATGAGGTTCAAGCCCACCATCCACCCAGACCAAAGTCCTCATTCATGTTGGTTCCCGACACACCTCCATCCCGCATGGCCTTAAACTACATCCCAATCCAGCGATAAGCCGTTGTGACTCTGCCATCCAATTTCTCTGACGCCCCTTTGTGTCAGTTCAACAGCCCCCCCCCCCCCCTTCCTGAACTATGAGGACTTTGATACTTACTAAGGCATGTTATATAGGAAGCCTCCCTGAGGTTCAATCCCACCACCTGGTCATTCCGAACTCATTCACGTCAGTTCTCTAACCACCTTGGGTGGCCTAGAGTGTAAGACCCACACATCCATCCCGAACTACATGGACTTTGATTCCCTACCACGAGGATACATAGGAAGTCTTTTCGAGACTCAAGCCCAACACCACCATCATCTCCATGACGGCTCCATTTCATTCCCCCCTCTATTTGGTGTAGTTTTCCATCATCCATCTTAATCCTTACCCGGGCCGCCACATCCTGGTGAGATCATGCCACCCCATTCCACCCCACAGAATTCGGGAAGCCACCCATGGGCTGGCTCCAATATCGTCATTCCCTCAAGGGGGATTCCTCAATATGATCCACTCTAGATGGTGTTTTGATCAGGTTGATCTGTCTCCATTGGATGTTAAACTTGTGGCATACCCTGTGTCAAACATGGGAAGCTGAGGAAAACCTCAGATACATGCATATGGAATATGATTCCCCGTGCTGGATGTGGGATGCCTCGGGCTTCCGCGCCCTCGAGAAGCCCTAAAATAAGGGACAAAAGACAGACACGCCAATTCCCCTACATTCAGATAGGTTAATGATGCCTCTACATTACTACTCCCCCAAATTAAGGTTGTTGTCCTGACCGGACCCTTTTGAATGTCCTAACAGAAGCAGTATAATTAACTGGCGTCCATGGAAACATGGCACTGGGAAGAGTTTCATGAAAAAAGTTTTAAATCTATGAGGGAGACCCGGACTAGGTGACGAGATCTGAGGAGGAATCCATGGAAGGAAGAACCGACATCCCATCATCCCAGTTTCGATCAAGGAGCAGACGTTCATGAATAAGGAGTGGATGTTGCCTACCTTTAGAAAGCGGGAATAAGGGGCTACACCAAAGTCGTGTCTGTCGTTCCCTAGCAGACGGACGTGCGCACCCCGTCGAAAGTGTCGGAAATAGAAATAGTTAACCCGACATGAATTTATTCACCTCAATTTGGAGACTAGTAGCGTTCGATACATCAGTAGATTGACGTGTCACAGAATCCAGATATCCGGCGCCGGTTCCCGCCAAGAAAATAGTGGGCCTGGCGTGAAAATCACTGGAAGTTGGTTCAGTATAACATGGGGCATTATATTCTGCAATGTTGTTGGCATTTATTCCTCTTATCTACCACAGAAGATGGAATGGCGCTGGGGCACTAGTTGTCGGTGTAACACCCCAAGATTTTATGAGAAATGTTCTTTTTAATTTCTTTGATGTCTTGTGTTGTACACTACACCAATATTGGCTTGCACTATAAGAAACACTATATTATCTTGTAGTATATGCAAACACTATCTTGGGCTTGTGTTTCCTGCCAGAGCAACATTCCTCGATAGCTTGCATTGTATGAAATACCGAGTTTCGCCAAACAACGATATGTTATTAAAATATTATATAAACTAGCCGTTATGAATATTAATACCCAATTTTTAAAATTTTATAAATTTTATCATTAAAAATGGACTTCATTTTTCGATTCATAATATCGAAATTATCCTAGGGTGAATTTTTGGTATTTTTCTGAAAACTTTCAATTTTTGATGAATAGTGAAAACACTGAGTTATTGGTTAAAACCGACTTTTTATTTAAATAATAATTTATTTTATTTAAATTTATTTTTGGTCCAAATTAATACATAATACCTATATAAGTTCAATTTAATTCATTGGAGTCATTTTATAATAATTTTAGATATATAAAAATTTTATTGAACTTTTCACCGTCTTTTACCCACCTCCTAGGAGAATTTGAAAATTTAAATGAAACTTAATTTTACCTCTTCTGTGAATGGAATTTTGAAAATCTGAGAGAAACGGTTAATATCAATAGGTAAAATGTGGTTCAATAAGATAAAAATATTTTTTGGTGATTAGTAACTTTTTACTTTTATTTACCACGATTAAAAGTAAATAGGGTAATTGAGGGTAAAAATGAAATTATTATTACCCTAACACATGTCCTAATTCTATTGGATAGGTCTAATTCGAACAAAAACAACCTTAGGAATAAAATATGACCATTTAGGTCCACTTTGATTAGATTAGGACACTTATTATTATTTTATTTAAAGAAGAGTTAAAAGAGTTTAAATCAATGTTTAATAACTAAACCATTTTTAATATAGGGTTATACATAAGATAAATTCAACTATAAATATTCATTATAAAGATAATAAGATTTCCTACATAATTTTAGTTTATTTATAATTTTTAAACATTAAGTAATTTAATTTATTTATGACACAATGATGATGTAGTAATTACCTTATTAATGAAATATTAACATAATTGATGTTATAAATACCCAAATAAATGTAATTTGAGAATTTTTATCAATTACACTAATTTTATAGGTTAATATGACATGTTATTATTGATTTAATTAATTTTTTTCTAACTAATCATGTTGTTTTTATTTTCACAAAAATCAATTACCAAATACTATCAAAATTGACATAAAATAGTTTTATAAAAAATATTATATTATTATTTGTTATTATATTCCTAAAAATATAAGGTTCATCCAAATGACTTAGATAAGGTTATATATATTAATAATGAACCGTATGGGGTTCTTTTTGCTTGTTATAGTATGTTTATTAACCATATAGTTTATGAAAACAAGAAGACATGGTAAAAGTTAAATTATTTAACTTAGAGTTAAATCTAAATTATATGGTTAAAATAGTAACATAAACTTGTCTAAAACCTATTGGTTGAGAGGATTTCGACCCATATCTCTTTTATCTTCAAAATAAGTCACATTGGAGCCATTATAAACCTAATATGACTTTATTATAAAATAATATTTTATGTTTTGCCTAAAGTGCCCCTCTCCTCCCTTATAAAAGGGAACCTCCTCCCTCTTCTCTTTACAATATTTTGAGCCTTCAAGCTTGGCCAAACACTGCCCATTTACCTTATAAACTTCCCTAGAAACATTATAGAGGTTATGGGTTCCTAAAAAGACCAACTTATTTCCCTAAGAGGAGGATTAGAAGAGGTGCATCAAAGAAGAGGTAATATCCTTTACCAATTATTTCATATTTCTTTCTTCTTCTACTTCTTCTTCATTTGTTGTTCCATAATAAAGTAATAACATTAGTATCAATCATATAATGATATGTTATTATAAATATTAAACAACCCTATTTCACCTTCTATCCATCCTATGGAAAAAGAAATCACCGCGCATGCGTACGTACGGAATACCGTCTCCATGCCGTGGTGTAATCTGTTTTTCCACCACCACCTTACTTGGATGGGTATAATGGTGTAAAGAATAACTATATATGGTTATTATAACATCATAATGATTATGAGATATTATATCATCCACTCCAATACAATTAAATAATTATGGGAATGATATCATCCCTCATGCGTACGTACGGATTACCGTCTCCACGACACGATGAGATTCACTCTCCATGTTAATCATTCAATAATGATTATAAAGTATATGTAATGAATAATAACTAAATATATGACATAATTATGCTACTGTATTTATGTATATATATATATATGTCATCTACTTACTTCCATTTAAGTCAATAAGGAAAGGAAAACAGCGTTCATGTGTACGTACGGCCTACTGTTTCCATGAACGGTGTATTTCATTTAATTCATCTATCTATTATATATATATATATATATATATACTGAATATATATGATATATAAATCATGATTTACATTATTTAAGTAAGTAAATCATGATATAAGTAATAATAATTTCAAGAACAACAAGTCCAAACACGTATGATAAATAAAACGATTTTACCAAAAACGCTTCTTTAGCATGGAATTTACAAAACAATGGGTAATATAAAGTCATAAGTGACCATATATGATATAATAACAATGAATATGATTTTTTAATAAGTAAATGACATTATTTAAATCATTATACAGGAGGTTCGGATACGTATGAAGTATATCGGACCTAAGGTAAGGGATAATTTGCAATCTCATTTTTATGTGAGATTTCTTATTCGTAAGTACTTAATGGGGTTATATTTTTCATCCATGTCCATAAAAATGTTTTCATAAAGTTTTTAATATTCTTCCATTATGTTTAAAGTTATTTTTACCAATCTTGACTTTTACTTTGTGTTATAGAAGGAATCTTTCTTTTGTTTACCATATGTATTACTTTTTGACTTTTCTGTTAAAAGTACGAGGAGAATGTTTTCTTTAACTTATACGGCATGAACTTATTTTTATGGTTTTATAATGCCTTAGTTTCATGAAGCTTAATCTACAATATTTCATGACTATTTTCAACAAAATCCTTTTCTTTCAAAATTGCATGGAATTTTGAGAAAATAAAATGTTTTTGAAGAAGAAAGAATATTTTCTCCAAGAATTCATTTCAAGTGTTTTATCAAAACCATTTTCCATATAAGATGACATTATTTCATATTTGTATGTTTCAAGTATAATGTATCTATGATTTTCATTGTTTCACTTTTCTTATAATGAAATGATATCCATTTGTTTTATATGGATTATGTTATAATGGAATGATGTTTATAAAACCCATTTTATTCTTTGGTTTATGATGAATGATTTATGTTTATGTTGTGGCACATGTATGAATGATTTCAATATGAGATGGGTGGGATATATATCTCCCTCCAATGCATTGGGTAAAGATTTATATCTCATGAGATAGACATGGCTGGAACGATACGTTAATCCAGTTCAGTGATACAGGACTAGAACGAGGAGTGAACTTGATTCAGAAAGGGACTTTGTCCACTAAGATAGTCTTGGCAGCAATTCCTTGGCTACTATGGAAATCATATCATGTTCTTAATGGTTTTCCACAATTACATGTTTTATTCCCATGCTATTTTATCATGATTGATGTTCCTTTATGACCTATGCCTTACGTACTGCCAAGATTTATTTCACCACTCAAGATTTTGATGTGTAACTTTATGTTCATGTTTTGAAGTTCAAATGTATATGGTTTGTTTTATTTTATCCATGAATACCCTTATTGAGAATTTGAGCTCACTCTTTATATGTTTTCTTTTCCCCAGGATATAAAGAAAGGATTTAGGTAAGAAAAAAAAGGAACATATTTATGGGAGATGTTGAAGATCTTTCACCATGATTAGAAGATTATGTTCCGAGCTTCCAAAGACACTAAACTATTACGGTCCTTTGGTGTCTATTTTTGTTATGTATTAAGTATTCTATAAAAGTAATGTAATTTCCATGTATGTCAAGATTGGGTCTCTACAGTTGTTTTCTTTTCCTCACAGTGCTGATGAGTTAATATCCCTGCTTCCAAGAGAATCAGGTTGCTGCTACTGGGACACGATCACTGCCCACATGCCTATGCAAGGGTAGGGGAAATACCAGCACAACCGCTCCACGTGGCTCCACTACTGCCACAACGACGTCTACATCCATGAACGTGGGGCGCCCACGACCTCTCTCCAAATCGGAGGTCATCCAACTCGGTATATGGCCCGCCTGGACCTGGAGGCATCTAGTCCCCACCGTCAATGCCACCCTCAAGGGCCGCACAGTGATCCCCTGCTCCCCACCCCAACATTCAATCGTTTCGGGAGCCTGTCCCCAGAACGCCTTGACGACTCCTTTCCTTACGCTGATGAGGTGGGTGACGTCCAGCTCAGCCCGAACAGAGTCCTGATCCAAGGACTCCAAGAAAGGGCCCCCACCCGGCCATGTCAGTGCCGCCATCCGGCCTTGCCAGAAAAGCAAGTAGGCTATGCACCTACACCACCCGCACCGACTCGCCTGACCCGATGACAGCATTGGGCCCGAGCTGAGGGTGCCCATCAAGGGGAGTCGACGTCGACAGCTACTATGGCCCGAGCCACCACCAACGTATATCATGAATCCCCTGCACACACTGAGCAGGAACACTCCTATGCCCGACCAAGATCGAGGCCCCAACCGCCCCATGGGCAGGCTGGGTTGACTGTCCGAGTCGCATGCCCGAGTGGTGATCATCGTGAACCAACCCGCGGTGACGTCACCCCATATGGAGGTCCTCCCCATACTGCTACTCCAGAGAGCATGGGCCTTCCCCGCTCTAAAACTCTTCATGGAGGTATGCCTCGTGCTACCCCCAACCCGAATGAGGACCTGCCCCGTGGCAATGACACTCAGTGCGGAAACCTCTCATATGCCCACCACACTGGGTATGGAGTCCCTCCTACCCCCAGCCGTTGATATGAAGGCATTGCCCAGCTGGTCCCTCTTCAACGTGGGGATCCCCCCTACGTTATCTCCGCAACTGGCGACCGTCTACCTTGCCCTAGAAACCAGAGGGGTGAAGTTTAGCCTCGCTCCACCCGCACCAAGCATGGTGGTCCTCCCCATGCTCCTGCCGATTCCAACAGAGGTTTTTCCTACTCAGGTTTTGTTCATGGAGATCCTCCCCACATTCCCTTCGACATTTTCCTTGGTGCCCCTCACACCCTAGCTGTCTCAAGCGGAAGTCCTCTCCGCCCCGGTGCCAGCCCGACCCCGAGACTACATGTCGGGAATCAACCTTGTCCCGAAGAGCCATATAGGGGCAGGAGGTCAGGTCATTTCCGCCACGAGAAGAATCCTGGGAATGCCCGGGTGGAGATCAAATCAGACTGCTTCTCGGATTATGAAGCAGAATGCGACTCGGCATTGGAACCCTCCCCTCGTTCCTCCGTATCAAGGACTGGGGCAGGAACAAGGCATGTCAACCTCATCCTCTAGAATGTGTCCACCAGATTCCTGCCTCTCTTTGCAGGTACATCCAAGAAGAGGAAATTGTGGTAATCTCGCAGGTTCTGATCGTGTAGTCACCACCGTCGTCACCAGAAGCACCCTATACCTCAATCAAAGATCATAGAGAGCTATTTTGGGGACCGATGACAGTTGAGCAACAATGTGACCCATCAATGGTAACCATGATCCCTGCACCAGATACTGAAGCTATCAGCCTGTTATATCGTTACATTATGGTCAGCTCACCGCACTCTTCGGAGGATGGCCCGGAATTTGGCGGCCAGTCGGCTCGTTCGTCCTATTCGCCACCACCCAGTTTACTCTCCCAGTGGTTTTCCTCAGTACCACTATCGGTTCCTCATCCACCTCCGTTTGATCAGTGGGGCAATATGGGGTCAGACCCTAAATCCGAGCCCAGGAGCTTCTGGAACATTCTCGCAGCGGATCACTTCCCAGATAAGTTCTGGCCCGAGGCAGCGTCAAACTTTTGTGTGCTGGAATCCCTCACCCCGGAGGAAGTCGAGTGATTCCATCAAACCCTATGGGTGATGCACTTCCATATTCTCTATCAACATGTGTTGTACCCTAGGAGCCAAGTGCACTTCTAGGAAATCGGCAATTAATGTATTCTGTTCGATTTGGCCGCACTCCCCGTGGCTAAGCGCCCTGAGTCACCGGGTCACCAGAGCGCCCTCCAACAGAAATGTGTTCAGAGTTTCAAGTTACTCTGCAAAATCATCAGGGAAGCTACCCCCACGTGCAAGTCTGTGGCTGGGGACAATATGTTTTCCTCCTCTTCAATCCTATCCGGCGGAATCCCGATTCGTTATGCGACATTGAGGACATGCCCCCAAGAAGGGTTGCGGTCCACATGGCTGACATAGTGGACAAGGAGGACAGGCTGGAGTTTCTCAATCGATATTTACCCCCTGAGGGTGTTCCACTGCTGCTGGACCCATCAGAGAGGATTACTCGTCAGAAAAGGAACCTTCTAGGCCCCCCTGCGCCCACCGAGTCGCTGGTACACAGTCGGAATGCTGGTAAGGGTAAAGAACATGTTGGAACTGTCAAGCACTCTGACCTGTCTGTCTCAGTACAGAAGACGGACAAAGACCTCGAAAAGGCTGTGTTGCGCCAAAAACTTGCTGAGCAGAAGAGGCTAGTTGACGAACTATTAGCCGAGCATTCTATAGAGATGCGACCTGACTATGGTGATCCTAAGCTGGGCAGTAGGGGCAGGAAAAACTTCCCCCTGTGAGATACCTCCGGGCAACCCTGATCATGTTACTCCTGCAGACATGGTAGAGGCTGGAACTCACGGCAATAGGGTGCGATACGTCTCGTCAAACCCTCCTGAATGGCAAGGCAATCCGAGGAATCCAGCCCAGGTTTCCCCAGCCGCCCCGAGGGTCATTCCGCCAGTCGCTCCACGAGAAATTGAAGCCGTTTACCATGTCGAAGAGCCCGACAATGCAATCGTAGTTAGGGATCCCCGTCAAGACATTGACCCCCACCCAGATGATCCTATAGCGGCACTCATCACCCGCCTCGAGGCATTGGAAACGCGGTAGGTGGCAGTCCCACTTGATGAAAAGCCATATCCCGCGTGGGTGGATGATATGACTACACCTCCGAGTTTTGGGAATACCACTTTCTCGCCCTTTAATGGGATGGGGGACCCACCGCAACACCTGTCCCACTTTTCCTCTAGGTGTGGCCCCATGTTGGGGACCCTGACACAGTAGGAAGCCACCAAACTACGATGTTTTGTGCAGAAATTGGAGGGCCCTACATTTGTCTGGTACAGCCAGCTCCCTATCGGATCGGTAACCGGCTGAGAGGATCTCCGCCGGTAGTTCCTATACTAGTTCAGCTCCACCACGCAAAAGACCAGCATCACGGACCTCTTCAAGTGCAAAAAAAGGCCTGATGAGTGAGTCGCAGACTTCATCGCCCGGTGGAAGGGGCTTACATAATACCTTGACATGCCACTAACTCAAGAGAAATTACTGACGATGTGTGTAGGGAATGTTAAAATGGAACTAGTTCCTTCCCTGATCTCCCATAACTATCCCAGAGTGTTCCAGGACTTCTCAGATAAGGCTCCACGCCTCGAGGAAGCTCTACAACAGGCTAGTCAGGCGCGTCTGCTGCCCCCTATGATCCTAGAAAGGAGGTCTTCCAGAGCTGAGCCCACCACGGTGGCCCAAATAGAAGCCCCCATGAAGCTAGAATTACTGCCAGTGGCACCGGCTTCACAACCCCGTAGAGGCCCTCCACCTCAGGCGCAGGCTCCTACCCAGCAGCAACCGCCTCAGAACCAATAGGTTCCTCCGCGCAATGCGCCACCACCTCCTAGGCGGGACAATCAGGCTCTGCCACCTCAGAATGCCCCTCCGGACCCTCGTCAGAACCAGGTTCCCAGATCCACTTATCCGGAAAGAAGGCACCAGACTTACTCGTTCAACAATAATCAGGTCTCTGGTTACTTCTATAGCGCCCTAAAGAAGGGGATTGTGTGCTTACCCGAGTACAGAAGGATGGCAGAGGCAAATCTCACTGATCACCCCAACTACTACCCCTATCATCAGATTCTAGGGCAAACCCTTAAGCAGTGTTATGTGTTTAAAGACTGTCTCCAAGACCAGGTCAACAATAACATAGTCAGGTTGGCCCCGGCCCCGACACAAGTGGCGGGTGTCTTTGTCAGGTCAAAAAGTGGTAGCGACAACGAAGGTGACTGGCAGCAGGTTCCCAGCCATGGGACCTAGAAATACAATGGCTGGATGGCCCGTAAAACCATCTCCCATGCCCATGGTATCATTCAAGCATGCTTGAGTCATCCAGAGCCTTCAGACGATGCGACCAGTACCTCTGCATCATCATCTCAGCCGACCTCTTCCCAAAAGGGCAAACAACGGTGGTGCAAGAAGAAGCAATGCACTCTACCATTGTTGTCATCATCCTGCACTCTTGGTGACTTTATGCCCCCTGATATGAGGATTCCTCCCAGAATCCACCTAGTGGTGGATGATTCATCAAGCGACAGTCAGGGGTATGCTACGGTTAACACCGTGGAGCTGGTAAATCCCTACATGACTACCGACGAGGGAGAATGCCAGGAGAGACTTCCCAACGTCCCCATTCGACGTCAACGTCCGCGGAACCGCAGCCACATAGGCCATCAAGGCACGACAACAAGTGCTTTTAGCCAGGCTATGCACGCTACTAATACCAGACAGCAGGCCCAGCGCAGAGCTCAGCACGCGCAACCTCATCTGGTGCCCTCAGATCTACCTCCACCACCGTTTGTGCTACTAGATCAGGCAGAGACGCCTTGTTCGTACCACGACAAGTATTGCCCTACTACAGGCCCATCTCAGTTGTCCGGTCCTCATCTGGCAGCTACTCTTCAGGCATCAACTAGCGGGCAGCGGGAGGTACCTAGTACCAGCCAGCCTCTAGTCCAGCTGGTAGGGCCCGCCTTGCCTCCAATTGCAGAGCGACCTCCTATAAGCAGAGGTTCGCATTTGGCACAGAAATATGATGTTTTGAAGAACCTTTTTGGCATTTCAGCAAGGCTTTCTATCCTTGAGGCTCTTCGCATATCATCTGAAATGCTTGAGACACTTTCCAAGGCACTAAGGAGCCCCCTCTAGTTTGAGACAGAGGTAGCAGTTGCAGAAGCCTTCCATACCGAGGTGATTGAGAATGCTGAATGTCAGGCAGTTATCTCATTCTATGGCAAAGACAAAGACCCTCACATACAGGGGCACATTCACCCATTGTACGTCACTGGTCAGTTCAATGTCATGGAACTCTGCCGCTGCCTTGTTGACATGGGTTCTGGGATTAATCTAATCTCGACTCAGACACTGTGAAAGATGGGTTTTTCTGAGGATGATTTAACTCCCTCTGACCTCAAAATCTAGGGATATGATAGGACTGAGCAATCCTTGGTTGGAAAGATCCGCTTGAATATCCAGTTTGGTGGCCTAATTGCCAGCACCGAGTTCATGGGTGTCTCCTAGGATACTGCGTACAACGCATTGATGGGTAGGCCATGGCTCCATCTGCAAGCAGTGGTCCCTTCTTCATATCACCAATGCCTCAAATAATCCCTCAATGTTCGAGTCGGCGTGCTCCAAGGAGATGTGTCTCCTTTTTCCTCTTGCGAAGCCCGCTATCTGCACACTAACTATTATAAGAGAAAGGATAAGAAAATATTGGCAAGGGAGGATAAACCCGCCCCAGTCACAAGTGATCCCTGGGAAGGTCTGGACGATGCCTACATCTTCCTGATCCATCGGTTGGAGGCCCCAACCCCCGACATGGGGCAGTGTTTTGTTGTTTCGGGTACAAGAGGAAGGCATATTCCCTAGTCCATGCGACGGCGGAAAATCACCTCGTACTCTTACACCAACAAGGATAAGGTGATCTCGGAACCTCCTACCCCTGTAAGGTATTAGGATTTCAAGCTCATGGAAATGGTGGTACATCATACGTGTCTCTTCCTCTGGGCTGGAATCAACCGACTCAGACTAACACGTCACTACTGCTTTGATGTCATCAAGTGTGGCCCCTTGGGCTGAAATCCAGATAGGATTGGATTGACTGCCTTCATCGTTATGGTCTTAGTAGCACATGAGGCTTTTGACGTGATGCCCACTGCCACTCAGGCCAACACCAGCCTCCCATTAGAGTCAGGTGGCTCAAAAATGCCTCCCCCTGTGGAAGATCCCTCCATAGGTGGATCCCCCTGCCTTTGAAGAAGTCGTCTCTACCACGGTCGATGAACTAGTACAGGTGAACCTTGGTAGCGAGGCAGATCCAAGACCCACATTGGTTAGTGCCGCCATGCCCCTCGAGGAGCAGAAACAGTACGTGGACTTTCTCAAACAACACTGTGATGTGTTTTCCTGGAGTTACGGAGAGATGTCAGGACTAGATACCCAGGTATCCATCCACCGTCTTAGTCTTCCGACAAACCATCACGGGTTAAAATAGCCTCCTAGAAAGATGCACCCTTCTCACAGTGCCATGGTTGAGGCCGAAGTTGATAAGCTCATCAAAGAAAACTTTGTCAAGGAAGTTCAGTACCCTAGGTGGCTTGCCAACATTGTTCCAGTCAGGAAGAAGAACAGGCTGATTAGATTCTGCATCGACTTCCGCGATCTCAACCGCCACTGTCCGAAGGATGATTTTCCCCTCCCAGTGACAAAGTTGTTGATTGATGCCACGACTGGGTTCCAATCCCTCTCCTTCAGTGGTGGTACACATCCTTAAGTGTAGTGCACTGCTTGGGTTGAGATGTAGGGCCCACAACGAGGATGTTGTGCTCTAAAGGGGGTGATTATAACACCCCAGAATGATAAAGGGTTAAATATCTAAATGATATGACTCATATCAACATGGTTCACCTTCCTTTTCAGAAGCCTACGTGATTCTAACTCCACAGTTAAGCGTGCTTGGCCTGGAGTAGTGATCAAGATGGGTGACCTTCTAGGAAGTTTCCCAGGGTGTGTGTGAGTAAGTAAAAAGCACACTGGAAAGGACATGTGTTGACCTATAGGGACAATCATTAGTTAGATGACTAGTTCGAGCATGTGGGTGGGCCCCAGGGTGGGGACCACATGTCTGTGGGGAAACTGGTGGTACCTAGTGGGCTGGGACCCGATGACCATGTTAATGAGGGGTGTGTGTGTTGTCACCAGGACACAGTTGTTATATGTTTTTTCAAAAACAAATATTGGTTCAACTTAAGGAATTTCTATTATTTATATATTCCTTAAAGTTATAGGATAACTTTTATCTCTTGTTCTATTATTCCTAGATACACTGACTAGAACCACACATGGTGGGTTATTTTTATTCATGGTGGATCAATGAACACAAGTTTTCACTCTTGATCACTGATGAGCCTGACCTTATGATTATTTTAATATATTATTATAAATATTATTTTTTTTTACATATAAATATGATATATTAAAATTTTAATTGTATTATTTAAAACAATTAACAGAACCAATAGAAGAGGTTTCATAATCCTTCCTCAGGATTATTTCCTCCCCTTCCTCAAAATATCATGAATTCATCACACCACTAAAAATATTAAATCACTAAAATTGAAGTGAAAACATCGTATTTATATACAAAGATGGAATGGGATCGATGCTCAAAAATTATAAACTTATCCATTAATGAAACATGTTAGTTCAAACTATACCATGTTGGAATATTTTCAATCCAAGGTTGGATTTATGATATATTAATTTTTTTTCTAGGTCCCCTTATTCATAAAAATAAGAATTATTTAGTTTAATTCTTTTCTTTTACCAAATTAAACTCTCTTTATTTAATATAATTACTTGAAATATATTATAATTCATACAATTACTATGTTATTAAAATAATCTCATTCAAATTAATGAAAAAGATAATTCACATAAAAAAGTTAAAACCACTAAATTCTCCCAACCTTTAAAATTTTTTATCTAGAAAACAAATTCAATCATAAAGATGATTATGCTAAATCAAATATGTATTTAATGTTCCCATGAACCCTTCAGAATTTAGTCATGTGTTTTAAGGTCATTCATATGAAGATTCATTCATCTATAAAGATCCTTTCTCATTCTAGTCATTTGTGGCCACAGTTTGTTGATTTTTTTTAACTTTATATATAACTCTAGAAAATCAATAACATGAGACTTAGTTTTCAATATACTCTTTCATAAATTATAGAAGGAATATGTAATACATTTTACCCATTGATGGAAATGGGAGATAGAGGGTTTTTTACTACAACTTAGGTAAAAAAATTATCCAATAAACCTTAGAAAAATATCAAGTTCTTAACCACTAACATTATTTAATATATGAAACATAAAAATACCTAGGATCACACAATCTTTTATCTCACAATCCAAAATTTATTTTTCTTTGTTTTGTATAAGAATTTTGGAACCTCTATGTTTTTCATCTACACTTGGTCATTTAAAATTAATTTTTTAACTTCTTTACTCACTTAACCACAATAATTACTAAATCTAAACATATCCTCAAGCACCCAAATAGTGTGTTATGTTAACATTTCTATCTGAGAGTACAACATCACACTTAAAAATAGTTTTGACTCAAAATACACATGTCAAAATTACCATGATTGAGAATTTAATTTATATTCTAAATATAAAAGTGATCATCAATATACGTATAATATAATTACATGATCATAACCATATATAACATATTATTGTTTTTCTATGGAAATAAACTCTCAACAATATAATAAATGAGAAGTTAGATTTATTAAACCAATTAATGGTCGCCCGAATGAAGTTAGGAAATATTAAATAATACATAAAATTTATCATGAGATCATGAATATGTTATCACAATTTCACTATAATATGTTATCTCAAACCTCTTGGAACTTGTTGTTTCAACCTTCATTTCCACACATGTTAGACATTAAGATATGAATCTATTTATATTCCTCTTGAAAAAAATTTAATAATGATTCCATATAATATTATACTACACCATTGTAATATTTGGATTTAACTATAGTCAAGGAAGTGTAAATATTCCATAAAAATTATTTTAAATCTTATCTAACTTCAATACGTACTTTTAGAAGATAAAATTACACTCAGGATTTTTTTAAAATTTTGTTGTCAAAATTGACCAATACTTCATGATGATTCCAAAACTTACAATAAATATTTTATAACTAATCCTACTTCACTTTATGAATAAGTGAAAAATAACTATCACCAAACTTATAAGATCTGCATTTATCTTGTTTTCCATTTCAAGGAGTACAACTTCCAATTTATTAATATTCATCTTATAATGTTAATAATCACCACTATAAGGATTCCAATACATTCCCCTTATAAAAATCACCTAGATTAGATTTACACAAATAGATCATCCATAAACTATATTAAATAAAACTATTTGACTAAAGTTATAGTTATTAACTATGATCATATGTATAATTTTTGATTGACTACCACTCAATAATGAATTTAATAAAATACTCATTTTAATATCAACAATGTTTTTAAACATGCTCAATACCACTTGTTTTTTATCATAATTTGGGTTGATCTTTATAAAGAATCTCTTACATCAACATATGATAGAAACCATAACCCCCAGAATTACCACTAATCTTCAAGATATAATAAATTTATTATTGATCACCTTAAAATCATTGAATTGAAATATCTATGATTTATAAGAAATTATTTTCTATATTTTATCAACTATATTTTCATCGAATGTATAATAAAAAAATTATTCTAGTTGATTTTTTTCTTTGTTTTGAAAATTGTTGTATATGAGATCTATTAATTGATAAGAAGAACCACACACTATTATACAGTACCCAAAACTTCTCTAAATACACTGTATAAATGGAACCCATCCTTCATAGACCCATACCACTAAATTTGAATTATATTGTTTTGGATACAAACAAATGTCTTGAAACAATATTCTTTAGACCCTATGATAACACAATTCAAATAAAGTCACTCGGACTATGACTTTGAAATTTTTTATGAAATTAATTTACCATCATCCTCTACTTATACTAAGGGGTGCCTCAATATATTATAGTGTAAATAAATAATTATCATTATCAATCATTTCTCACCCTTAAAAAACTCATTTTTCTATTTTAGTTTATTATAAATATATCATGAAAATAAAATCCCATGATGCTCTACTTTAATTGAACCAAAATTCTCATTATATAGATTCACCTAATTGATATAAACATACCATAAATTTTTTATCATCTATTGATGTATTTAATATATCCCTCATTACCAAGATCACCATGCTTGGAAAAACTGAAATCATGTATATAAAAAATAAATAACAAGTAATATTTTGGTCTCAATGATGATTTTTAGCCATAATAGTTGATGATGATCCCTAAAGAGAAATCTATAACTTCCTCCCACTTCTATGTATCCACAAGCGGATAGAATCACCCAATAATTTCAAGAGTAACCTCCAATATTCCATGATATGCTATTATATTATAAAATAAAGGAAAGAGGAGGAGAGAGAAATAAGGGAATCTACTGGAGTCAAGAGCAATCTCAACCCACCCATCACAATGTGCACTATCTCTTAATATATCCGTCAAAGATTCTCTCCAATTATCAATGAATTTAATTATAAAATTAAAACTTCATGGGTAATTAATACAGTTACAAACACTTTGTAACTCTATGGTCAAACATGAATTTATCATATAAACGCATCATAATTCTCTATATGTCACATGTATTAATGATACCCAGTGTAGAGGAGAATTTGAATGTTAAATTTTAACGCTCGATTTTCTAAATGTATCATAGAGATGCTATATGATTTGTAAAATATGAATCACTATCATATGATATAGTTGAATCATACATTATAATTAGTCTAGTAGTAGTATGATGTAATAATATCCATGATTTATGATATTCCTTTAACAATGAATATGATAAGGCTCGTTCCCATAAGTCATATCATATGAAATATACACATAGTATAAAATTATATAGTCGTAACATTATATAACATTGGATTTAAGTAATATTTCTATAATGATCTTCATTCAACAAGAATGTCAGGTCATCCCATTTTGGTCTTAGTATCTTTTATGGAAAACATAAAGAATATTAATTCTAAAATGGGTTCAAATGTATCATTCATGAAAAACATAGTCACAAGTTATCTTTTAATCCTTTATCTATTGAGACTCTATTTATCCAAATCTTTTTTGACCTCTAAGATACCAAAAAACTAATAGGGGTGTGGTAAATTAGGGTGAACTTATTTTCTAGCATATGGATAAAATCTCAAGTTATTTTGTACTGATGAATCTATTATATGTACCACTCAATTTTAACATCCATGTGAAATAAATTAATGTGAATGGAATGATGATTTTACTTGCTTACCCATGTGGGATAAATTTAAGGGTTATACACATAATAATGTTCCATTTTACTAAATAATAATCAGAAAAACTATTTGTGATTACAATGATTAAGATTTTCATATTATTGAGTCCTAGTATTACCACATATTCACATCTCTCTACTCACTAGTTTGAGAAAATTCTATAAATAGTATGGATTGTAGATTATTACAATAAATAAATCAAATTGATTAATACACAAAACATATATGATCATATCTATTCAGCACTATGAACATAACATTCATCTATCCAATCTCCCTTTATAATCAATTCGACATAGACATGACTAGTTATGTATCACATTATAAACACTTTATACTCATCCTTTCTATTTTTTTCTAATATTCCCCCATGCACTTACTTGTGATGAAATCCATGTTTAACCATTCTTTTTGATCCTCTAAATATTTCCAAGAAAGTTTAATATTTTTACTTTCTTCCACAAGTTATACCCAATTAAGGGTTATTAATATTTCCCAGTTTGGTCAACTAATATCTTCTAATATCTTCTCCAATGTTTCCAAGAATGAACTAGATATGAAACTCTAGATTTTATCAATCTATTACAAATTATAGTATGATCTAGTAATACCACATTGTGGTTTTCTAACCAAATAGTTGACTATGAAATCCATAACATGAAATACTTATGCAGCTAAAATATAAATCATTTCTATCTTTTAAGATTTTTATTTCACCCATACATTGACATAGTGTTTTTTCTCTATGATTTTATTTTCCCAAATAAATTATTTGGTATTATTCTCTAGGTAAAAATGGTATTGTTCTTATTAGATAACTATTTAATATAGATATCATCCTCCTCACCACTCCTTTCCCCATAATGTTTTTGTTCTATAAAAATGATTTAAATAGATAATATTTCATTATAATTTTATAAAAATATCTATTACCATGGCTTTAATTCCTATGAAAAAAAATTAGATAAGGATCTTGCAATCCTTTATATTATATCATGACCATCTCCACAACATATCTGAATGTTGATTTTATTTTTAACAAACAATTTGAAAAATTTTATTGATTAAAATAACTAGAACCATGAAATAAATCCCTTAAACAAGATATCATTTTATTGATTATTTCATAGAATTTTATGCTATTTTATATAGTACCTACTATATACTTTAAGAATTTTCCCACTTGAACCACATATTCTAAAACATTGTGTTACATATTTTTTCCATATTCACTGAATTGAGTTATTTTGAGCTTCAACATCACCCCAAGATCATATATTCTACTTATAAACACCTTTTTTATCCCAATAAATGGATGATACCTTGAGATATGTGTATATGAATTAAGTTATCATAAATCAAATTAATATTTTCTAATGATCTTATTTCATTATTATTCAAAGCATAGCTCTCTTCCATGCCTAATATAAAAGAGATAATTTAAAAGGATATAAGTGATTTTACATGGTACATTTGAAATGAGATATGTCCAAGGATAATACACACAGTGATGTGTGATGTATCAAAATCAGATAAAGCACATTGCTCGTACCATGTTCATAGTTGAGTCATTTTCACTACTAGTTTATAATCTCTCATAATATAATAACTTACTTTCTTTACACTAAATAAGAACTTACTATCCCTTAAGATTATAATTTTGATCAAATAAATCAAAAAAAAGATATTACAACTTGTTTTTTGTATAAATATGTTATATGTTCAACATGATTGATGATTTCATCCTTCTTCTTTGGCTTACTATATCAATGAGAGGCAAACTCCTCTGATTTTTTTGAAAATCGCTCAATGAAAATTTTGTCTCTCCATTTTCTTTATTCTCTAATTCTCCATTTGAAAACTCGGTTCTCTAATTCAAATAAAATTCTCCACCCTTTATCTGAGTTATTAATTCACACAATTTAATTAACCATGAAAAATTACACCCATTTAGTTCTTTAAATTTTGAGTCAATTAAAAATATAAATATGATCTATAACTACGCTTTTATGGCCATTATTTTCTAAAACTATGTGTATTGAATAGGCTATACTAATTTTTATGAACCATTTAAATGAATTCAAAACTATTATTTTATACCAATAGTTTTAAAAAATCCATTGTTATAGAGTAGGATATGCCAATGGGTTTTTAAAAATATTATAATAAACTTTCACTGACACAATTAACATGACTTCCCCTCTCCTAACTCAATCAAGCAACAAAATCCCCCTATTTATCCATTTGTTTCATTCAACTCCCATTTATCATCCATTTAATGAGATCTAAATCTTTTATCCATTTGATTGAGAATCAGTTTTATTTGTTTCTTAGTATAAAATGGTATTAGAGATCTCATTAGGGCTTGATTCTTCCTAATTATTCAAATAAAGTTTCATTTAGATTATACTTATTGAATTAATTCATCATAAATTTGTTTTTAGTTCATTATTTTTTTTTATCTTAGATACTTGTTTCCTCGACCAAAATCCATAGTAATTTTTATGTGATATATATTAAGGGGTTATGGAATTATTCATTATTTAAATATATTGTTTTTTTAATATATTATAGGATTATGGAATTATACATATAATATATTTATTTTAATTAATGAATTATAAAAAATTAGTAACCCCAGATTGTCTAGATGAGACAGATCTCAATTTTGAGTTTGCAGAGTCTCGAGAACCCTCGAGGTCTAAAATGGTAAATTCATCCTAGCTAGTGACCTATGAATTTTTTTATTATTTTATTGGTCTTCAGGTGTAGTTATTAGCCCCATGTTAAGATTTTCTGAATTATCAAACATGTTGGATTCTGTGGGACATTTAAAATTTATTACTTATAAAAATATTTTCCTCAAAACTCAAATGGTGGTGTCACGACCCTGGTTTCTACTATTTGAAACCGTATAATATCTTAATAATACTTCTATAATGGTTCACTATGATTACATGTAAATATGATCACATATTATGTTCTATAATAATATAATAAAAATATTATATTATTTTTATCCCACAAATGTGTATTTTCAAAGAAATGCTTATACCTCCAAATCAAGCATTTAGTGGAGGAAATGAATCCATGATTACACCTAGAATTGGTATATTATCCTAGGGATGGAATAATTTGAGTTTTCACCTGATTTATTTGAGATATACCATCACAATTATTGATTAATTAATTAATTAATTAATTAATCCCATGATTTTGACATGTGTAAAACCTAGAGTTGTCCTATAAAACTCTCTTTATAGATAATAACTAGATTCAGATGTTATTTTCAATGAAATAACCCTATAGATATCTAGAGATTGATATATTTCAATAGAAAGAAAAGATCGACCTTGAATTGGGACAAGATTCACAGCTTTGATGAGCCATATCTTATTAGTGACTATGTATTTGTGGACCATGATCAGATCTTCAATAATGTCAAAGTTTGAATCATTTTATGATGAAAATAAAATTAAAGAAATGATAATTTTCTATTGAGGTAGTTATTTGTTTTATATGGATTCTTACTCCATTATTTCGAATATCAAGCAGGGATTAGGATTCCTTCTTTGAAACCCTTGTCTCTTCTCCCTTGGATTGGACTTGTAAATTTATTGACTTTCTTTGGCCTAAATAATCATTAATCTGGTTTTAAATCTACCTTTGAGATTACTATTATTAAGATTAGTGGCTGATTTCATAACATTCACCAATGAACCCACTTTTTTATTGTACTTTTTTCCACTACTCATTATTTGCATATTTGTTGTTGACTTGTTGTAGGACAATTATTTGAGTAATGATCTAGTTTGATATGTAATAAAAAATATGGATCTATTTTGGGTTGTGTGATTAATTATGGATTTTTTTAGAAGTGATTAGAAATTCTGATGGATCATGGATAGTTTTTGTGATGATTTGAGCCTTGAGCGATAATGGGAGATGCCACATACATCACACGGGTCGATAGAAAACCTTATTTTCAATTAATACTTGCTAAAAATATTTAATTCATGGTTTTTAATTCAATATCAGAGTCTTATATAATGATTCATGTACAAATTATGGCAAAAACATTGGAGTTGGAAAGAATCGATATGATGAACATAACCTAATTCACCGAACGTGACTACATGATGTGTAGTCTGAAGAACACATGTCTTGTACTTTGTATTTTCTGTGATAGAGCTTCATAATGAGAAAAATATCATATTCCATGTATTTCACCTCCACACTTCATGTGTTGACTAGCTAACCTACTTGGTGTGAATATAGGGTACACGCCCAAGTTCCTGTTTGGAATTACACACTTTGTGGGGTCGACAACATTCCATGTGTCTTCAAACATCTATCTCAACATGTAATAGGAGCACATGACTGATAACTCGAGTGTCAGTACACACCTTGTGCATCAATCCCATGCACTATCTATACCTCGGCGGAACATGACTCAAACTGAGTACCTCTACCAACCCTACAGTCCATGTATCCTGTTATACATGTCATGTAATTTGGTCTTCTACAAACCATGTAGAGAGTGCATGGTAAAGTGGGACCTGGGACTACATTACATGTACCCTATAAGAGAACACAATGTTATTTTTCTAAAATGATTTACCTACCAAATATCACCCCTTTCACTTAGAATCAAAGCTATGATTTGTTCATCGAGAGTAGAATTCTTCATGGAATATGATGGAGGGTTTATTTTGAAATACCGAGATGTTATTCAAGGAGAATAAATCATGATTAACCACATCAAAATTTTGGGGATCAATCTTAGCTTCCCAACACTCTTATAGAGTGGAAATTCACATTGGTAGGAGAGTCTCATTAGGGTGATGTTTCCTCTCTCCATTTTTAAACAGGGTCGAAAATAGACCCATGGGATTGGGTTTCATGATCCTCAACCTATGGATCAGATAAGTCCAATATCCCCTAATATTATAAGGTATAGGAACCTTTATTAGTGTGGTTGGTATCACACTGTTCCAAAGATATTGGGTGGGACACAGGATCTTCCACTAGGACCAGAATCTCCCCCTACACTACTAGTTGTTCATGATCTTCCACTATAGGTAAAAAGATGTTACATGGGTTGATAGTTAATGTTTATGATTTATGGTTTGATATTGAAATATGATAAGTGAAATTTTCCCCTCATCTAACATGTTACTTTAGGTATTATAAGGATCCACCCCTTAGGGATTATTGCAGTGGTGTAGTGGTTGGAAGTCTAAACGATATAAACTTTTACAGGACATGTGATTCCTCAACACTCTGGGGGAAGTCTCTAAGATATGATATTTTAGTTTTCTATTGATTTAATAATTAATATACACTTTAGTGTATCAATCACATATAATTTCTCATGTGACATGACTTGTAAGAGATGGATTTAACATGGCTAAGGCTCCTTTTAATATTGTGGCTATCGATTTCTAGATAATTATAGATTATATTTTATTCTTTTGGTTACAATTACTCAAAATGAGAACTTTACATGACTCGTTCAATTGTCCCTAATTTATATTTTCAGGATGTCTCAATGAGAATTATTTGGAATATGTTGTTCTAACAATATTTTTTTTAATTCTTATTAATTTTGATGCTCACAAATACCCTTGTTTGTTTTACTACTGAAATTACCTTAAGTGTTTTTAGGATTATATTTCTCAATAAATTTATCTTATTCTAAAAGATTTTTATGGTTTAAATAATTATAGATGTATTTTAAAAGAAGTCTGGAAACATTGTTCATACCATATGTTTTCAAGTGGAGTTTATGGTTTTTAAACCCTAATTTTATAAGAGAACAATACTTTTATACCATAAATTTGAAATAAACTTATGGATAATCGAATTTAATTTTGAAATAAATCCTAAATTTGAAGGATTAACATATGGTAGATCAACCCTACTTTTGAAGCCTACCATACCTTGTAAACCATAATTTTGAAGATTTTTTATGCAAATCAACCCTACATTTGTCTTAGTAAAAAGTAGTTTTTAATTTTTAATATATTTACCACCATATCTGTAATGGTCTCTCCTGGAGTAAATAACTATTTGAATAGATCTTAAGACTGATTCAAATGATCACATTCAATAGATCAAATAATTTCTATTTATAAGAAAAGTTTTTATTTTCTATGTGCATTCAAATTCAAAATCGAATAGTGATTGATGGTTTTATTATCATGTTTCATTTAGATATATTTGTGGATCTAGTTGACCTAGATTAGATAAACTGTATCATTAAATACCAAGATCTTATTCTTCTATATGTGTGTGAATCATTGATACGTCTATTATATATGCTCTTTATAAAAATACATTTTTGATCTTTTAATGATTAATCATAGAACTATTGCTCATGACACTATATTTATCTATCTGTTGATACATGTTCTTAGTGGACACAAATATTAGGGATAAACTTCATATACATACATATTTCATCATATTATAAGTGTTTTATCTACTGTTTAAAGAAAAAATAATCTTTCTTGCTGTTGAATATTATTCTTCTATTATGTAACATATTGAATATGTTTTATATTGGTCGGTTACTACTACAACTATGTGTTAAACAAAAAATCAAAAAATATACATCAACAATCTATTTTATTTTAGTTTTTTGACTGCACATACTGATTCATGGTGGAGTGTCATCCTCTCATACTAATATATGGATATTTCAGTTCCCTGTAAAAGAACAAGAAGGCCCTAAAAATCATTTTAAGGTGTCAAATGCCTACACTTAGTTGTGGGGGTATTATGATAAGAGGACTTATCTAATGAAAATCACCAAGCTCATGGAGAGAGAATTAGTGGAGTATATTAGGGTATATTTTTTTATCAAACCACAATACATCATTTTTTTTCTATTCTTTGCTCATTTATTTTCTACTACATATATATATATATATATAATTGAGAAGGAAAGGATCACTTTATTTCAAGAGGGACATTATGAATTTATATATTTTTTTAAAAGGATATAATTTACCCCCTCTTATATTGACATCATATCTAGTCCAAAACTAGTATCACTAGAAGTGATATTTTTGATATATTTATTTTAACATAAACAAGTCAAAGTTAAAGATCCAAATGTTGATAAATATCAATGGATGATCTTAGTAAAGGTATTCCAATTATATGATCACCTTACTTTAATAGTGATAATTAAGGATTCTAGAAATCACGCATGAGTATTTATTTTAGAAATATTAGAATAAAATTTTATTTGAAAATATTCAAGCCATATGAAATTCCTAATGAATATCCAGAGATGTGGAATGATGCTCAATATAAATATTAAGATCTTAATTCATAAGCTATGAATACTATTGTATGTGGATTAAGATATAATTAATTTAACTGAGTTTCACAATTTAATACTTCTTATGATATGTGGTAGAAAATCACAGTTTAATATGAAGGAACCAATAATATTTTAGAACTAAGGTACATTACTGCTAAGATTAGATTTGACACTTTCATAATGTAGGTAGAATAGAACATAAATCAAATGAATGGGATATTTATAGAATCTATCAATAATAATGCCACCATGGTAACTCCAATTTTAGAACTAGATAAGGTGTTAAAGGTACTTATGGTTTTAACTTTTAATTGGAATCGAATATCTGCTTCCATTTAAAAATCCCACCAGTTAAATAATTAATGATGAAATAACTGATAAGAACCTCAATGATGTATGAAGCTGTAATGCAAGTAGAAACTGAAAATCATGTTTTTATCAAAAATAAAGAATCTAAACTCAAAAATACTATGTAAGAAAATTATAAATAAAGTTATTCATATTCAAGTGAAAAGATATCATATATTTATAAAAAAATTAAAATATGTACAACTAAAGAAATAAGAAATTAAAAGAATATATATGTTATGAATGAAATAAGAAGGATCATATAAGATTTAACTGTCCTATTCTTAAATATAAAAGAACATATTATTACAAAAGGAAAGGAAATAATGTCATGAAGTCTAATTAGAGCGCTTATGATTATCTAAGTGATGAATCTATTTCAATCTTAGAAGATGAGAATGAAAATAAAAAGGTAAATTTATATCTTATGGATCACGTTGATGATGTAAAATCATCTTAATATCAAAATTATACATTAGTAAATATTTATTATAAAGAAAAAATTAAAAAAATTATTCTTCAAGAAAAATTTAAATCTATAATAAAATATAATAGAAAACATATAAAATCTTAAGATGATATTTCAATTGATAAAAAGAGTTTGTAGACAAAAATATGTTAATCTAAGATCTAATCATTCTAAAAATTCTTGTAATTTTCATGAAAAGAGAATTAAATAACTCTTAGATGAAATTAATACTTTGAAACAATATTCTAGTATTATTATCAAATGATAAAATTATTTAAATCAAATCCTTAGAATGAATAAAATTCAGACGGAAAATATTTATATTTGTAGTCATGGTGAAAACCAAAATTATATAATAATTACTTTGTTCCTAGTTCAACAAGTAGAAGTATGTCTAATATTAAATGTTTTTATTATGGTATAAATTTAAATTATGATAATTAATTTTATTTTATAAAACCTCAATTCTTTGTTATTAATAATATTCCTTATTAAATATATTATTCTAAATCTATTTATGAAAAATCAGCTCAAAACAAATATATTTAGTTACTTAAATCTCTAATTTCTAACACTGTAGGACCCAGAAGAAATTGGGTACCAAAAGGAACCAATGTTTGATATTTTGAAGATATTTTCCACTAAACTTCATTGTTATATTTATAATCAACTGTTTGAAAAATGAATATATCCACTATTTTTGATCATCTCTGAAGTAGTTTTTTATCATAAATGGAAGGTCCTTAAAACTGAAATATTTAATTTTATTTAAATGTAGTAACTATTTTATATAGGGGAGGAAAATTTCAAATATGTATTATTTTTTTTCTCTATATTCTATTATCCTTGTGTTTAAACTATGGAATAATTTATTAAATTAAACATTATAGATACTCTTTAAAAATATCTATCATTAATGTTTACATGTATACTTGTGTTTTATGTTATACAATTTTAATTACCTTAATGAGATAAAATATTTTAATTCTTTACACTTTTTATTTTGGATCCTTAAGTATATTATTTAAAAAAATACATGAATTTAGTGGGAATTTATATTACTGCATGTAATATATTTAGCAATAAAATTATTTTATATATGGAGGAATAAATTTTTGGTTTTGAAATCATTTAATATAAAGTAAGTTTTATTAATTATTTTTAATGTTTTATTATATAATATCACTTATGTAAGGCTATATTTTTTACTGAAAAATATGAAATGATTACTCTATGTTTTTAACTTGATAATATAGAATGTCACCTAAAATTTGACATGATAAAATCTCTTCTTCTTATTTTGATCTACAGCTTTCAATATTTCTCAAAAAGATTTTGAAATTTCTTAAAACATTTTGAAATTTATCAAAACCATTAAAAATTTATCAAACCTTTATTATTTATTATTCTCCATGAACAACATAAAAACTTAATTGATTCTATTTCATGCAATACAAGGTGACTAAAAATATATAACTTAGAAAATTTTATTCCTAAAATGTTAATTATATAGGGTATTGATTGGGTAATTGATCTATTTAGAGAATAGCCAGTTTCTTTTATTAAGAATTCCTTAGAAAAATATTCTAATAAAGATATAGAAATTCTTGGTTATGAAGAACCAAAAGTGAAATATCTTATTTTAAAAAAAAAGATAACATTTTATTATCATCTAATGATAAATAATTATATTAGTATAATTCATTTTCCATAGTTGAATATTTTGTATCTATGTTTAATATCTTAAAATGAAAAGTATTGAAGATACATGAAGATCTCAAAATATCCATAAAATCATTTGAAGTGTTAGAAAACTCATGTATTTAAAAAAATATTTGATATTATTCAAAGGATGTATCAAATCATAATTAAAATATTTATTTTAAAAGGTGATTTTGATGCATTACAAGTAGAAATGATAAGTCATGTGGAGTAGATCATATGTGAAGTTTTATCTAAATTAGATCTTAAAGAGCTAAAAAATATCAAGTCATTTTTTCTCATGTTCTTCAGAAGAGTGAAGATTTATAAATATTCATTGAAACACCAAACTTCTATCAAAAGTTCCATATGTCATGAGTAAAAGAGTTTAGTCTTTTGAGTGAGACGATACACTGTTTCATATTTTCGGAATATTGATCTTTCCTTTTCTGTTTCATCTCATACTATTATAAATATAACTTAATCATTATTTGTAAATCCTATTAGTTATAAATATCAAAATCTTCTTTTATTTTTCTTCATTTATTTTTTTTTATTTTATTTTTTATTTACTCACTTTCTTTTTTATGTTAAAAAATTGGATAGAAATGTATATAAAAGTGGAGAAATATATAAAAAGGGGGAGAAATATATATGTTAAATATTTATATCAAATTTATTCTAAAATATATTGGGAACTATTTTTAATATTTCTAACATTTTTAATTATCTCTATTATAAATTCAGACCTATTTATATAGGTTTTTATATATGGGTTTTATGATCATAAAAAATGGATATTTTTTGAGAATATGTTATTTTTAAAATATTATTTTAATTCTTTTTTATTTTGATGCTCACAAATACCCTTGTTTGTTTTACTAATGAAATTAACTTAAGTTTTTCCGCGTTATATTTATTTATAAATTTATCTTATTCTAAAAACTATTTATGGTTTAAATCATTTTGGATGTATTTTAAAATAGGTATAGAACCCTTATTGATACCCTATATTTTCAAGTGGAACATATGGTTTCCAAACCTTACTTTCAAAAGGGAATAATAATTTGAGACCCTACGCTTGAAATAAATGAAGGGACCATCAACCGTACTTTTGAAAGTAACCCTATTTTTTAAGGACCATGGATGATCAACCCTTATTTTAAAGTAAAATGTACATTGTTAGTCATACTTTGGAAGATACCATATGAAACTCAACCCTATATTTAACTTAGTAAAAAGTGGATTTTAATTTTAAGATATTTGTTGTGATCTCTAGAATGGTATTTCTTGGAGTAAATATCTCTTTAAAGACGTTTTACAAACTGATTCAATGGCTCATAAAAAAATATTAAATCCTTTCTATTTACAAGGCATGTTATGATTTTCTCTATGCATTCAAATTAAAAACTGAATAGTGATTAATAGTTTTATTATCACATTTTATTTAGTGATATTTATGGATTTGGTTGACCTAGAGTGGATCAAGTGTTTTATTACATACTAAGACTTTATTGTTCCCTCTATGTTCATCATTGATAAATCTATTAGAGATACTATTCAGAAATACACATGTTTTTAACATTTACAGATTGATCACAGAACTATTTCTACTACTGCTATATTTATCAATATGTTTCTAAAAGTTCTTTATGGGAAGAACTATCAGAGATAAACTTAATAGATGTACATATTTTATCATATTATGAATTTTTTCTCTACGGTCTATAGGAAAAGGAATAAAATTTACATTGAAGATTATATTAATGCATTCTGTTATATTGAAGATATTATACACCTATCAGTTACTGCTGAAACATTTCATTAAACCAATACTCAAAAAATATAAATCAATAATATATTTACTATTGAAGTTTCAACTGCTCATACTCAGTCATGGTGTATTTTCAACTTCTCATACTAAGTTGTGGATACTTCAATTCCCTATAAAATAAATGAAAGGACTTGTAAAATCCTTGTACCGTGTCAGCCACCTGTACTCTATTGTGGGGGTCTTATGATAATGGGACCTATCTTGTGAAAATCAATAATCTTATAGAGAAAGTTTTGGTAGAGTGGACTAGGAGATATTTTTACCTTAAACCACTATACATCATTGTTTTTTATTTTTTCCTTATTTATTTTCTATTGGATACTCTTCTATAAGAGAGAAGTAAAAATTTACTTCATTTCAAGAGGGATGTTATAAATTTATCAAGTTTTTTAAAAGGATACAGTCCACCGCTCTTGTAACTACATCATATCTAGAAAACAAATATGTTTATAATCACCCCTATGTAAGATTTTTCCCATACATATTGTTCTTCTAAAATCAGTGTATAGATTGGAGATTTACTTGATGGACATATTGTTGTCATGACTTGTTCATAGATAATGCCAGCTGATGATTGGTGGTACATAATAGAGAGTAGTGATACCTACAAGTGTAAATGGCTATTATATCTATCAATTGATCTAGGAGTTTATATAGTGTTGTTGGTATTATAGTGTATTGTGTATTTACAGTACATGGTTTTTTAGAATGTTCATTTACCCCCTGGTATCCCCTATACTGAGTTGTATCTATTCTTGTTGTCTCATGCATGAATTGTATATAATTCAGTTGATTATGTTTATATATCCCAGTAATATTGTTGTTTGTCTTGTGAATTGGATATATATAAATTTTTTAGGTTTGTATAGGCTAAGGCATACCATATTGTGTGATATGTCTGCTCAGTGATAGTAACAAGCCTCTAGTTTATCAGAGAAAATTTTTGGGTGTCACACTTGGCTTAATACTAATCTAGGTGGGGGACTCGTGGGTCATGTCATGATAGGGTGGTATCATAATGAGGTTATCCTAGAGGCGGTGTTTTGGGGTAGTAGTCATGTGAGGAATGGTTTGGAAAATAAGGGAAATGATATCAAGGGGGTATTTAATTTGGTTATCAGACTAGATATACCAGTGTAGGTGTAGTGGCTAATGCATCCTTACACCAAGACTATGATACCCTAATGATGAACCCTGATCCCTAAGACATTTATTTTGGGGGTACACCTAAGTTTGGTAGATGCATCCTATAATAGTCAATTAGGATTTTCTATGTACTTCTTGTGTTATATTACCCAAATTTACTCTAATCCTTGTGGGTTTATCTTACTAAAGAAGTGTGATAATTACTTGTAGATAACTTATGTATAGTGGTAAGGTATTCATGAGATCATTCCAATAGTTGGTCCTTCCTTCCACTAGATTAAGAGTAAAAAATATTGTTTCCCAAGATTAGGTTGGGATATTTATTTTCTCTATTATCTGAGTTATCTACTTTCACCTAAGTTATTTGTTAATACATCTTTATAGAGTGGAAAATAGTTTTTGATGAGTGGATCATAACTACTCGTGGTAGGATATATTTTGAACAGTCCACTGATATAGGAGTTATTGATTTTCTAGTGATCAATGATCGGTTAGAGTTTAGGACTCATATATTAGTTTGGACTAGTTATGCACTAACTAAATGATAAATCTTATACTAAACTTCCTATATTCTACCATGAGCCATTGATGGATAATTTTACTTTTATCAAACTCATGAATGGTATACTCTACCATGGTTGGGGTTTAAGACATCATCTGTATAGAGTTTTTGCAAGGACATTTATCTTCTCTTATAGGATGATGTGAATGTACCTTAACATGCATCGAGAGATGCGAATCTTATAGAGTATTTTCTAGGTCTATATTACAATGTAAATGTTCAAGCTTGGATATTTGGTAAAATATTATAGAGGAATATAATATTAATTATGGTTGTTATTCCATGAAACACCACTTGTGCTAGAATCACCTAATCTAGTGTTAATGGATTTGAAATTCTTTTTGGAGATACACCTAGGTTGTAGGATCTAGTTAGCTTTCTACCTGAAGACATCCAAATATGTGTTATGGATAGACCTCAACTTTGGGAAGGGTGATGAAATTATATACCTCCTTGTGTTATATCCAATTATTATTCAAGGTTATGGTTAAGTAATGGGACATGCGGTGTGAGATCCACTGGATTTGGAGGGAGTATAAATCCTCTCCCATGATCATAGCCTCTAATTAGTTCCCACTAAGCATGGGGTACTGGTGGTTAAAAATGTGGGATTATGTACATAGAGTATTCCCATTGTTGAGATAAATTTGATGTAAATTAGAGTACAACACATAACCATTTATCACAGAACCTCATACTAGTTTACATAATCCAAATATGATTATCCTATGTTGTGTGCTTTGGAGTTGAAAATATTTTGGTGGAAGCTTAGTCCAAGATATGGTTAGCTAGAGAACTTCCACTGGTTGTGACCATCTTTCACTCACCCCCACTGGTATAGTGAGTTATTTCCTAATTATTTAGAAAATTCATTTGTGATATAGAAGTGGTTCATTGATACCCACCTTAGTATGAATTAGTGACCCACTATGGGTACATGAGGCATTAGTGATTATATTTATGATGTAGCCTCTATTTATGATAGTTAGTGTGACTCGTTAGGTGTGGATATTGGATCCAAACCTATGAATTTTAAGTCCAACTACCCATTAATTTTCGAGTGTGTTCTCATAAACTATGTATAAGGAGAAGGAGTTATAAATGTATATACCCCAACCCTAGTAGCCCAAATTCAGTTGTTACTTAATTACATTGGAACTTGATACGAGGAATCACATCCCAAAAACCAAATAGTTTAGTAGTCCTTATAAACTAAATACATAAATAAATCCCAAATTACTTTGAAAACATAAAAATTAAACATAGTAATTTATTTGAGAAAACCATTATCCTTTTTATATTAACATTACATATCAATCATAATAAACTTCCTAGATTCACAAGGAAAAGAAAAATAAGAAAGGGTTAAACTCAAATGATCAGTAAGGGTATATTTATAGCAGATTATATTGTGAATACATAATACATAATCAACATGGAAAGTTAAATAACTAAATCACATGTTATTTAATCAATAACTTGAGCATGCTATAATAGGAATAAATAATGATCAAATAATTCCATATAAATAATTCTATGAGCTTGAAACTTATCCATGGATATTAAAATTAATAAAAAATCACATGGAAAATAAATAAATAATATCATAATTAGGGAATTCATAATTCTAGATATCATAAACATATATTCAAGACCATATACCAATACATATTATATAAATGGGAAATGCCTCAGCCAAATACCCAAACTAGTTTTCCTCATGAGACCCACTGATGCATCAAGGGGATATAGTGGGCCCTTACCATAAATTATTAAGTCCAATTTATTACCCATATGAATGGTGTGAATCATAATCAACATAAACATTCGTATTGAAAAATTAGAATATGAAATGTGAATAATTTTCCCAATCTATAAACATAATAATAAATCATTCAAAGTAATATAGAAAATGGTATCAAAAATAGTACATCTATAGTGAAGATGATCATAAACTATATAGATAAATAATGAGGATGGTATCATTACAACATATCCCCAATAGAGTATACGTATAATAAGGGTTTTCGACATTAATAAATAGAAATTCCATAAAAAGATCAATAAAAAACATTCTTGAAAAAAATAAACATTCAACTTTGAAAATCATACTTTTAAAATTAAAAATTCATAAAATAATTTTAAAAATAATTCTATTTGAAAATAATACTATAAAATTTTAATGTTATCTTCAAAGTAATGATGGTAGGTAATTCTGTATGTGTCGTATAAGTTAAAAAACACATTCCTTTCAATTTTTTAAAAGTATTTTGATCCGAAAATGAGAGGGAGATTCCTTCTAAAACCATTTTTAAAAATTCAAAATGATTAAAAATTACCTCTAACAATCATATGATAATATTAAAAACATTTTAGAAAACATTTTTAGAAAACATGGATATGGAGGAAAAATTATTTCCAATTGAAGAGAGAAATAAAGTCTGTTTTTCTTAAAAACGTCTTGTTAAGTACGAAAGGGAGGAAAATGGTACTATTATGTGATTTTTTCATGAATAAATATAGGATACGAAAATATATTGTTTTTAAGAAAGAAATATCAAATAATTCCCCTAAGGGATACTTAAATATAATATTACTGAATATTGTGAGATTGTGAAAAAAACCTTGTCACATTGGTAACTTTTGAATTGTAATCCATGTGAAATAATTGAATTCAAATGAAACTTTCAACAAAATTAATATAAAGAGATTAATTATATAAAATATCAAAGGTTTAGTATATACACCACATAAATGATACAAGTGGTTAATATAGAATATGTCTCACGAAAGTAAAAGTGAGATGAGAAACCCTTACCTCAGGCCTGATCTCCTTTATACCTGTTAGAACCTCTAATATAGTGGTTTTAAACATGTTTTCAACTTATAAAAATCATATTAATATTTATAATATCTTTTATAATTATTTTATAACATCTTTTTACCTGTTCATTAATAATCATTCATTTTCACTATTGTTTCAGGTGTTAATTTCCCTTTTTATCATGGATGTTTTCTCATGGTAGTTTAAGATCTTGAACATAGTATATAGTTCCATTATCTCTATAATGATATCAATGTTATAAATATAATTTTGTTCATTAGATACATTTTTGTATTCATTATTGAAATTTGAACATGGGGAATGAATCACATCACTTCATGGAGACGATTGGCTGTATGTACACACGAACCACATTATCATTTCCTAAATGAGAGAGAGGGTAAGGAATTGGATGGTATATTAAATTTAAAGAATAAATATCATGTCATATATATCAAATATAATTATTAAATTTATCCTTTATTACCTTCCATGTGAACTGTTAGTGAAAATGAATCACAAAGCTCTGCGAGGTGGTAGTCTATCGTACACACGAGTGACATTATTGTATCTAAACAGAATGGAAAGTAAGATGGTATATGTGATATTATAATTTTATAATTACATTTATGTAATATAAATTATATATATATACACTTTAAATCTTTATTTATAACAATTAGTGAGAGGTGGTGATGGAAAATGAACTATATCGGTTCGTGAGGTGGTTGTCCATTTTACACAGGATCAATTGTTTCATTTCCCATTTGATGGAATAGGATAAAGATATAGGTAAATAACTTTACATAAAAAAATCTATGTCTATGTAATATAATTATTTTATTATATCACTATTTTTTAATAATAATTTAAGGAGGTGGAATAAGGAATAACATAAAGATTCTCATTTAAGAACATTACATCTTCTTCAGATAACTCCTTTAGGTCTACATCAAAACCCTTTATAGGATGGATTTATGACAAAATAATCTTATAATATTTTGAAAGGGAATTAAGGAATTTATTTAGGTATTTTATAAAAAAATGACCTTTGATTGTGGAATGGATAATAGAGTAGAGGTCTTTTTATAGGTGGGGAAAAGAACCCTTTTGGAAACTACCTAGAAATTTCTCAAGAGTACAAAATGATAAAGTAATTATTATTCCAAAATATTAAAAATGATCATATATATTATAAATTTGGATAGTATAAGTTCAAAATATTACCAGAAAATAGGTTTTAACAAATTTTTAAAGACAATATTACCCTTATTTTTTTAGTTTAACCCCCAGTAAACCCATTTTTACCTTAACTACGATGATTAATTTTTACTATTTTTACTATTAATCATGGTAAGAAAACATAAGTTGAACTTATTATATAATATTAATTATAATTATTAAAAATATGGAATACATTTTTTCAAATTCCATTCATACAAGTATAAAATTTGAATTTAAAATTAAACTCGTAGATGCGATGAAAAAACGGGTTTTCAAAGAGAAACTTTTTATAAGTATATAATGTTTTAATATTAAAATTCAATATGAAATTAATTCCAATTACCTAAATTTTATTAATAAATATATAATAGATCAAAATTAAATTTTAAAAAAATTAAAAAAAATTAACTTGTAAATGCTTTAAACGAAAAGGCAATTTTCAATAAAAGACATTATTTTCACTATTCATCAAAAAATGAAACTTTTTAGAAAAATCCAAAAAAATTCATCCAAAGATAATTTTTATATTATGGTTTCCAAAATAATTTTTATTTTTTCAAATAAATTTTCTTGAATTGTAAGAAAAATTTATAACAAGTGTGAAAATGTGATGATACAACTTTTTATAAAAAATGCAATTTTTTAGAAAAAAACATTTATTTTTTCTTTTAAATGATTTTTATTTTTATATATAATAAATTTATAACTAATTATCATTTTTAAACAATATTTTTCATAATTTAGTTAGTCATATTCATACCCACCAACTTAAGAGCTAGTTTATAAGTGTCACGTTTAAATAAAAATATTTTAATTGAGTATCATATTTCTTTTGGAATCATTTCTATGGTGGATTGAACCAAATCCCTCATCAAGAAACTTTATGGTGGATCCAATTAGGATTTTAAATAAATTTATATTCTTACCATAAGGGTGGTAGTAAAATATCATGGGGTGAGACCCAGATTCATGTGGAGATGTTAGGCTTCATAAATATGAATCCATAACTACTGATGGGATCATAATGGTGTAAAAGAGGAATAATGATAATGTTTTATTACTAGTCTTGTGTGACCGTATGTTCTTATTTGATAGATTTTAATGTTTTACCAAAGGGCAGAGTATGTTACTCTTCTTCCCCAAGAAAATAGTATCCCCCAATTGATGCTCAAATTAAAAATTATGATGGGTATCCATATGATAGAGAAATTTATTAGATCATGTTTCTCATTATATCACACTAAATAGGTCCTCATGGATATATCCTCCATGTGGGAAACCTTATCGTGTAAAGAGGGAAAATATTTCCTTGAGAGGTTGTGGATGTTGGTCACTGGGTTTGCTATTTTATTTGGGTCCAGAGATAATTATTGAGGGTCATATAAATATTATGGACTATCTTATTTGGATTATGATAGAGTAGGTCACCCAAAGAGTAGTGGGTTGATACTGGTGTGGTGTATGAGGTTACCATCGGTAGATTTCTAAAATGATCGATAACTATATAAATTGGATATATTTGACTAAGGATATAAACTAAATTTAAATACAAATGTGGATGGGGATTTCCCATGGATGTTTTATAATTATTTGGGGAGAAATATGATGTTTCTCTTAAGCCATAAGCTAAAAATGATGGATCTCGTACCTTTTTTGTTAGAGTTTATAGAGAATATAATGAGGAATCGGAGGAGTGTGCAATATTGAAACTATTCTAGAACTGATGTGGGATCTGGTGAACACTCATTATTACCATCAGTGTGGATGGATTTATCTATTATGATGATCATTTGGATCTCTATTAAAATGTGGGAAGATAGGTGATCCCACAAGAGTAAAATTTTTCATAGGTTTTGGAAACTCACCCCAAACCCTATGATAGATAAACTTATAGGTATATATGGATTTATTTTTTAAAGGTTTAGAAAAAAACTCCTAGTATATATGTATATCCCCTCTAATAATAGTAGTATAAAGAGTTTTCTTAGAGTTTAGAACACTACATTAAAAGGAAGCATGTGCGATGGTGTATCAATTCTTCATAAGGATGTTAGTGAGTTCCACTATTTAATAAAATCTATTAGTTTCCATTTCAAAGATGAAAAGGCATATAATCGGGAAGATGTAGTGATGAAAGTTTTTTCAAGATAATACTTAGCCCAATTTTGATTTTATAGATCCTAAAAACATCCCTAGGGGTAAAACAGAAAATTCAACCTTGCTAGTAACCTCATATTTCTTTTCTGATGACCTTGTTTGTCATAAAGAGTAGTTCTTACCCTCGGGATATAATTTAGTAAATTTTTTAGCATGTTGGGTTTTGTGGAGAATTTGATATTTATTACTTAAATGTGTATTTATCCCAAAGATCAAATAGTGGTGTTGTAACTCCAAATTCTACCATTTCAATCCTTGGAATATTTTAAATAATATTTCTGGCATGGGTTGTTGAGACGGTGTGGAAATATGAGCACTAAGAAGGTTATATAATAATATAATAAATATTTTATATTATTTTCATCCCTTACATGTTCATTTTCAAATAAATTATTACAACACTAAATATTATCATCGGGTGGTGGAACAGACACCATGGTTGCATCCATATTGAGGGTTTTACCCTAGGGATGGAATAAGTTTAGTTCACACCAAATGTTTCAAAGAAATGATTTTTTGATTATTGATTGTTTAATTAATTAAATAATCTTGAGATTTTGATATGTTAAAACTCTATAATTTTCCCATAAAACTCTATTTATGGATTATCTCTAGGGATATCCATTATTTTCAATGATATAACCCTAGATATGGTAATATAAAGGGAGGTAATTTTATGGTAATAATGGATAGATATTGAATCAAGACCATATTTGTAGCTTCGACGAGTTGGATTTTGGTGTTGATGACAAATTTGAGGATTAATATCAAATTTGCAATGACATTGAGATCAAATCAGGCAATAACAACAATAACAAAATTTTAAGTGATAGTTTTTATTTATTAAAGTAGTAATTTTTTATTTATTATTTCTCACTTATATCATATTTCATGCATGAATTAGGATTTATGATTTGAATCATCAGTCTCCCCCCTTGTGCATGACCCTATTAATTTTTTTATTTTTATTTATCCATAAATAATCATTGCAGTATTTTTTTCCATGCCTTTAATACTTTTGCAATTATGATCAGTAATCAGGTTCACAATTGTCATTGGTGAAATTACTTTATTGATTGGTCCTTTTTACCATTATTCTTCATGTATTAATTATTGTTATGTAGTGGACCGATGATTTGACTAACATTTTGGTTCAAGATGTGACCAAAATTTATATTTACTTTAGGTTTTTTTATTGATGAAAAAAATCATTTTTTTAACTGATAAGAAAATATTGTGTATCGTGGATGGAATATGTGAATATCGAATCCTCAAGCAAGAATTAGAGACATGACATACATCATGATAGTAAAAAAACAATTTCTACCAGTGATAGCTGAAAATCATCAATTCATGGTGTTTCCTTCAGTATTGGGGCCTTATTTAAAGCTTCATGGGAAAATAGTGGCCAAAATGGTGTGGGAAACAAGAATATTAATGGATAGTAGGACCTGTTTATAAGAACAAGACTACACGAAGTGTAGTCTAATGAAAACATTCCATATACTTTGGTTTGTGTGGAAACTAGGGTTTCAGACTGAGAAAAATATCATACTTCATGTAGTTCACCCTCACATAGTGTGTGATGAATATCCAACTATATCATTGTCTGTAGGGAGTACACAACCATGAGTTTTTTGACCTTACATGTCGTGTGGCCTCAACCATAAGCCATGTGTCATTAGAGGATCATCTTGGCATGTATGGGGAGTTTATTCCAAGAAAACAGAGTTATAGTACACATTGTGTGCATCAAGTCCACACACTATGTACTCTTATATGGAACACAAAGCAAGAATATTGGTACACCAAAGTACCTTCAATGACACTAAACTTTGTTTCCTACTATTCACATTATGTAATTCGGTCTTTTAAACACCATGTAGAGATCCAGTGCATTGGAATTGGGGGATTTGGGACTATAGACCATGTACCTGAGAAAATTATTCCATATATGTTTTCTAGAATGTTCTACATACCTTATCTCCCCTCTTAGGAATGAAATCATACTTATGAGTAGTACATTATGAGTATAATTTTATACAGAACAAGATAGTGAGTTTATTTCCAAATATAGAGATGTGAATTAATGAAAAGTAAGCATAATTGATGAAATCAATATTCTAGGGATAAATCTTGGATTCTTGATACTCTTAATGAATGGAAACCCACCCCAATTGGAGAATTATATCAGGGTGAAGTTTCCTCTTACCATTATTAGGTTGGTTAGGCAATTGCCCCATGGGATTAAGGAATGGGATCTTTGACCTATATATCTGATAGGGTTGGTATCATCCTACTATTATAGGTCTTGAGATCCTCTATATATGGGGTTAGTACCCCCTACCTAAAGAGATCGAGTGGGTAATGAGATCCTCTATTGGGGTATATATCCCACCTATACTACTAGGTGAGTGGGATCATCCATTATAGGTATAGAGAGGCTATATGTGTTGATAGTTCTAGTTTATGATAGGTGGTTTTGTATTGATATACCGAAAGTAGTACTGTCCCCTCGTATGATTAATTACTCTAGGGATGAGTGATCTCCCCGATGGGTTTTCACGGTGGCATGGTTGTTAGAAGTCTTAGTGGTATAAAATTATTTGAGACTTGTGATTCCTTGAAACCTCAGGGATGCGTTCAAGATATAATGTTATAGATGGGTATCAACTTTAGGATTCATGGATTCTTTAGTGTATCAAACACCTTTGGTCATACAAATGATGGGACTTACATGGGATGGAGATGATACAGTCGAGACTCCTTATATCCCCATTCCTATTGATTTCTAGAGTATTTTGGATTCTTGTTTGTCTTTATAGTTACTCTTACTCAAATTAGAAACATGAGTTGACTCGTTTTATTGTCTCTAATTTATGTTTTCAATGTGTCCCACTGAGTATGTTTGTACTCACCCATTCATGGTTCTAATAAATAGAGGTTTATCCCACTACTATGAATGAGATCTTAGAGACTAAAGCCTAGAGAAAAAAGTTGTATTGTGTAGTGCCCTCCTTGGTTTCATCTCCATTTTTATTATGCATTATTTTTCTTTTCTCCTTCCCTCTTATCCTCTCATCACTTGGTTGAGGAGGTAAACCCTCCTTGTACTACAGTTATGTAATTAAAGGGGGCAAGATTTTGGATTGATTTCTTTTTATTCTATTTATGTATTTGGGTCTCCATAATTTAATATCCACATTCCAATCCCTTTAATTTCCTTTTTTTCATGATTATTGATAATTAAATATTAAAGGAAACTTAAAATTTTGCAACTAACGACCTTAAAAGGAGGTATAAAAATTGTAAAATTTATAAGAAATATGGTTTAAATACAGTATTGAGACAAACTTGGTTCGGTGAAACCCTAAATTATCAAACCAAGGTAAATAGTGAATTACCATGACAAGAAGGGGATACCAAGACCTTATGGTCTTCCACTTCTCAACTCCAACACTAATCATGAATTAATCAAACTATTTTTTAAAATCTAATTACAGCTAAACCCGAAAATTACAAAACCCAGTAAAACTTGTTAAAATTTTATCTCAATAAATCAATATAGTTTTCTTTCATCTTTTTCTTTCTCAAAATCAATCAAACCAATATTCTATATCATCTTTCTTCACATTAATTAATTTAAATTTATAGAAAACATAAACAAACTAATTAACCATCTTTGTGGGTTCAACCTCAAAATTTCCTAATACTACATTCTAATTAATTATCATAGTTTTATTTTTTATAAATTTTTTATTTTGATCATACTCATAGGTAAATAACAACGTCATATGGGTGTGTCAGTGGCACATCATATAGTGTGTTGATCCATGATCGTGGCAATGACTATTGTAGTTAACGATCGATCCATGAGTTTGAATTGTGAGGTTGGGATTGCATTATATTGTACTTTCCTAATATTAGGAAATTATATATGTTAATTTTCCCCTGGTATCACATATATGGAGTTGTATCTGTATTTTTTATCTCATTCATTCATTGTGTACAATTTTTTGATTATATTTATATATCTCAATTGTGTTATTTCTTATCTTATGCATCAGATATATGTGTCTATTGTAGGTTATCATAGGCTAAGAACTACTATATTGTGTGATATTTATGTTTGGTGAACTTACCAACCTCTGGACTAGTGGAGTCAGGATTGGGGTATTACACTTAGCTTACCATCAGTCCAGGTGGGGTGCTGATGGGTCAGGTTGTGCCAAAAATATTTGGTATAATTAATTTCAATTGAATGTGTTGTTGAATGTTTGAATAATTATGTTGGTAATTATAAATATATTATATGAATGTATTTTAAATTCAAAATTTTGATATTTTTTGTATTTTTTGATATTTATTGAATATAATTTTTATTTATTAAACATGATTGAGTTTTATAGATTGAATGAAATTTTTTATTCGCTATAATTGTAACATCCTGGGATTTTATAAAATATAATCTTTAAAATTAATTAAAATTATTTGATAGATTGTGTTACAAAAAATGAATAGTTTTTATTGTGTTATACGCAACACCAATTTTATCTTTCATTTTATATTACATTGAGTTTCTTCGATAACTTGTGTTGCATGCAAGGCCGAGTCCTATCAGATGATGATATATTATTAATATTATTATTTAACATGATAGTTATCACCTATCCATTAGAATAGAAGGAATGAATAAGATTAACTAAATTTTGAAAATATAATCTACACTTGTTTATATAATTAATTCATTGGTTACTAATTAATTATAAATTAAAATAAGAACCAATTCAATATAAAGGAAATGCTTTTATAAAAAAAATTATGCTTCCAAAGGCATTTTGTATTAATAAATTAAATTAATTGCAATTATTAAATGATATTAATTAAATATTTATATAACTTATTCAATATATTTTTTTAACATTCATCCTATTTTTCTATAAATTATAGAAAAAAAATCCATTTTTTCTCTCAAAATGGTATATTTTTGAAAACTTATTTATTTCAAATTTTTATGGTGCACTTATTTTAAAAATAATTTTTAACAATTTTATTAAATTTTAAAAAAATAAATTAATTTTTTGAATATGAATATAAAAATTTAATTTGGGTGTGATTTTGGGTTTTTTTTTTGGAAAATATTGAATTTTCAATTAATAGTCAAAATACCGATTTTTGTAAAAAAAGTCATTTAGTTTAATATATAAATAATTTTAGAGTCCCAATATGTTTCTAATGTGTATTAACGAAACATAATTATTATGTTTTTACTATTTAATCCACTTAATTAATTTTTAGTCAACTTTATATTATTTTTTAATATAAGTTTGTTTTGGGGTTTAAAGACGGGTTTGTGTAAAACTGTTTTAAAATTCATAATGTCTCAAATTTTTAATTAATTAAAATAATACCTAATGTGGAATGATTTAAATTAAAAATATAGTATATATATCATTAAATTTTATTTTATTATTAAAAATGATTTTTATTAGTCATAGAGTTAATATAGAATCATCTTTTCAAACAATACTCTTCTTAAAATCTTTTGTCTCGCCGCATCTGCAAGATTAATATTAAATTAAATTCTTCCAATAATGTGAATTTAATTTGAAAAAATTGATTAAATATTTGTAATAATAATATTTTATATTTTCTAATAATTCCATCTTAATTTTTTACTAAAGTTATTAGTGAAAACAATTAAAATTAATTACAACGATTAAGGTAAAAACAAGTTTGCTTAGTCGGTAAACTTTAATATTAATGGGCCAAATGAACTAGAAAATTTAACAAAACAAATTTTATGGAAATATTTATAACTTATCTATTATATTTTCTATTTGGGTTCATTATTTGATCCAATTTATTGGAAAAAATGTTGGTGGAATTCCCTCTTTCCAAAATTTACAGGTTTTCCACACATCCCACTTTTAAAAGGCCTCCCCTCCCCTCCTATATTCACACATCTCTAGACCATATTATCGGAAAATACCTACCGAAATAACTTATATTATTCCATTATCTCATCCTAGAAGCTTTAATTTGGGTATAAATCTAACCAAGGAAGTCATTTGGTGAAAACCAAAAGGATATTCCGGGAGAAGAGGTAACATTTACCAATGAGCATTTCTATTTTATTTCTCTCTCCACCCCATTCATTTATTTGTATACCAAAATTATATAATAACCTCATTATCCTAAATATATTTATATTTTTACATTAATTTTATGACCAATACTCATAAAAACTTCCATCAAATGGGTTACAAAACAGCTACTCATGTGTATGACGGACTACCGCCTCGCAAAATGATGTTGTTCGTTTTTTCATTACCACCTCTCATGGTTTGGAATAATGATGGGAATAACATTTATATATTATATTTATGATATTTATAACATAAAAATAACTTTTTAGTCATTATATCACACATAACATTTTTATATTCCAATACCTAAGGGATGTGATAATAGTGCTCAGGTGTACGACGGACTACCGCCTTGCGAAGAATTGTGATTCGTTTTCACTGACATGTTAAGTGGAAGGTAAAAAGGGTAAATATAATAAATATATATGATATAAATAAAATATATAATATATTAATTAAATATTTTTCATTATATATGTATAATATAACATTTTATTTCTTACCTTTTCACTCACTGAAAAAGTGATGTCATTGTTCGTGGATGCGTGCACTACCACCTCCTCAAAGTGATGCGATTATTTTTTTAACCACCACATCATATGAATGAAATATAAAATTATATATAATTAAATAATTTAGTATTTATACTATAATTATAATTCTATAAAGATAAATGTTTCTTAACATCTTTTCATAATGTTCATTGAAAAATGGGAACGTTACTCATGCATATGTACAACCTTCCATCTCCATGATCGTAATGTTCATTCATTTTTCAAAATCATATTTTATGAATGGTTTTAAAATTATAATTGATTTATAAATATTATTATTATTTAATTATTATTATTTATATTTTTATATAATTACCCCTTTGACCACAGTAGACCTACCAAATTTGTTTTTGACACATAAACTGAATGTGGTCAAAACATTTGACTTAATATTTTTTGATTAAGTAATTTTATATAACATGTTAATAAGTGAAATAAAAGTAATAATAAATTTTATAAATTTTATAAATAAATTATATAATTAACATAATTTTATTATTCATGAAGATAGATACACATGTGACAAGTCAGACACAATGTAAGGGTTTCCATCTCAAAACATATTTCTTTGAGACACTTGTTCTTTTATGCAAATAATTTATTTTTAATTGTTTATATACTAAAAATTGAATATTTATCATCATTTATTAGTATTATTAATGGTATTATAACTCCAACTACCATCTCTACCTATCTTTCAAGTGGTTTTTATTAATACTTTTCTTGAATTGTACGGGTTGCCAAAGCGATAATGGATTTTTGTCTCAATTCCCCTTCTTTGAGACGTATGTTATGTTATACACCTATATTATTTTATGAGTTGTATATAATGATCCTTTGACATGTAATATCATGAATATAATTATTTTCATGATAGAATAAGATTAATTCAATGATATCCTTTCATGGTGATTAAAATTCAAAGTTACCAAAGTGGTAAGAGTTTTATATTATAATCTCATCATTTCTTAGGATAGTTTGTGACTAAGCCTCCAATGTTGAAATATTTTGATTTAACTCTAAATAATACTCATGAATTTTATTTTAGTCTATTTATTTCATTAGAATATATGGTTTTCCTTAATTTACCTCTTCTTATTTACTCAAGAGTTGAAAATAATTTTTTATAAAAATCATATTTTAAATCAAAAAATCTTTTTCCTCTAAAACCATGTTTACAAAAAAAGTTTCAAAAAATGTTAAAAAAGTTTTTTTCAAATAAAAAAGTAATTTTTTCTAAATAAATGTTTTAAATTATTTTTAAAATCTTCCTTTATAATCTTTCAAGGTTATTTTCAAATACATTGATTTTAAAAATGTTTTATGTTTTAAAAAGATGTTTTTAAAATGAAAAGGGTATTTTTCTCAAAATGAATTTAATGATATTTTACTTTCATTACAATAATAAATTTCAAAAACCCTTATTGTTAACTATACTCACATGGATATATTTTTTAGAGATAACATCCTCATTATTTTTTAGATGGGTTAATATTCTTTCAAAGAGATTATTATGAACCTTGTTTCAATTCCTTGGGTTAATTATGTTTAAAAGAGATTAATATGAAGCCCAGTTCATTTCCACGGTTTATTCATGTCTTCATGATTTTTATGATGAAATAAATTTTTCAATTATTCATGATTTTTTTCTTGGACATTACTTATATGATGGGGTGCCCTAGATAGTGCCAAGTGAGCTCATTACTACTTTTACAATAGGGGTGGTCCAGATACCATCGGGTGCATCTATTACAGCATATACAATGGGGCGGATCAGATAGTGCTCTAATAAATTGGTTAATGATACATTTATTAATATGTAATAAGGATGGAGTTACCAAAGGGTTTATCCTATTGATTTAACTGGGATCCAGTTACTTCTGACATGGGTTTAAAACGGGTTATAAATGTGATGCTCTAAGTTACAAAAAAGAGTTTTAATTGTTGGTTATGGTTTATAATGCTTATCATGATAGAGATTGATATCACTTGGATCATGATTATTGGTTCTAATTATTATTATATTTTTCATGTTTTCATATTTTATGACCAATGTATTTATGGTTATGAGTTCTTTTGTGATTCTATCATGCACTTTAATTATGTCATCATACCCTTATTCACTTCTTATGATCATTGATGAAATACAATTACTAATGCTTATTCAACCCTTACTAAGAATTTGAGCTCATCCTACTTATGTTTAATTTTCCCCAGGTTTTAAATAATGACATTGAATGAGTTATTTCAATAAGGGATTTCATATTAATGATGATGATGTATTAATGTGAAAAAATAAAGGATGGGTTATGTGGTGGAAATGCTCATTTAAAGTCTTGAGAATTTTTTATATATGAGTTTTTCTAAATTATATTAAAATATAAACCTATAAGGTCCTCGATGTTATATGTGATCTAATTTTTACTTTTTATGTTTTAAGGTTTGGATGAAAACATTGGGTCACAATTATCAGCATCAAAGCTGGAAATGTTGAGTTTACAATTATAGCACTGAATTTTGTAGTGCGGGTTTTGGGATATTATAGCTATTATCAAATATCAGTTTAGATAAATTTAGAGTCTCAGATTTTTTTCATGTGATTTTATATTAATATTTATGGATACTTTAATAGTTCAATAATTTTAATGATGATCAAAATTTCAAGGTCTTAGACACCCCATTACTATTTTAAGCGATGAGATCTTAAAGTGATTAATTAAATTTTTAGAGATTTTTTATTGGAATGGTGTATTTGTAACCCTTATAATCAAAATGAAGTTTTTTAGGGAGGAATTACTTTTTAGTATTAAATAAAATTAAGGACAACACACATGCTTAGTTATAACACATCACATACGGCAAGGCGGTGGGGATTGAACCCATAAACAAAGGATGATAAGGGCTTCATTCCTACCACTAGCCTACATGATGTCCTGGTTAGTATGAAATTTTTACAGGTAAATATTAAGTCTATTTTGAAAAGATATGAGATTTTAATTGAGGAATAATAGTATATTTTACCTATAATAATATACAAATAAAATATTTCTAATATTTGGGTTTATAATTTAGTCAAGAAATATTTGAAGAATTTTATGGATTATTATTTATAGAATAATTTATTTTTGAACTTTGGGTATTACTATTTAATTTTTAATATTAGTTTCTCATATAAAGGTTTATTTTTTTGGGAAATTATCTTACCATGTTCTAACCATTTTGGTTTTAGTTAATGTTTAAATATAAGAGGAATTACTAGTTATCCCTTTTATGGTTATGTGGTATTTAAAATTTGATTATAGTTCTTTATGTGTGAAAACTTTATCTTAAATACACATCGTCTGAATAAAAGGATGATATTTTGGTGTAAATTAGTTAAAGGATGAAATTTTACTTGTAAATTAAGTATATTTCATTATGTTTTCATTCTTGATGGTGAAAGAATCCTTCAACTTTAGGAAAAGGAACCTGAAATAAAATTTTATCTTATTACCATATTTTATGATGATATCAATAACCTTTTCCACACCTATTTTTATTGTGGTATTTTTTTCGTTGAATTCATCTTTACCATTATTTTAATCTCTATTTTCCCAATGGAATTAGTTTTCCCTTCTAAATCCATATTTTAATTTCCCACCAATGTTCTCTATATTTGGAATCCAAATTGGACATAACTTCATGTGAATTTTTTTACCACTTTTACTTTTTAATAGATGGTTTGTTAATTTTATTTTTATGATTTGTGTTTCAATAAATGAATTATAAAAAAAATTAAATCATTGATAACCAAGATGAAATTCATGGGAAGAATTCATTTTAAGGGGGTAGGGTGTAACGTCCTGATATTTTATAAAATATATTCTTTTAAATTTATTTAAATTCTTTGATAGGTTTAATTACATGTAATGTATATCTTATATTGAATTATAATCAAAACCCATCTTATCTTTCATTTCATGTAACATCGAGTTTCTTCAATAACTAGTGTTACACGCAAGGTCGAGTCTTGTCGGACAATAATATTCTATTAATATTATTTTTTAACATGATAGTTATCACATAGCCATTGGAATGGAGGGAATGAATAAGATTAAATAAATTATTAAAATATAGTTTATACATTTTTATATAATTAATTCATTGGTTACTAATTAATTATAAATAAAAACAAAAACCAATTGAATATGAAGGATATGTTTTTATAAAAAACAATTTTTATGTACCCAAAGGAATTTTATCTTAATAAATTAAATTAATTAATATTATTAAATTATATTAATTTAATTTATATATAATATATTCAATATATTGTTTTAAATTTATCCTATGTGTTTTCTATACATTTAATAAAATAAAATCCAGTTTTTCACTTTGAATGATATATTTTTCAAAAAAAACTTTTTCATGTTTTATGGTGCACTTATTTTAAAAATAAATTTTAAAAATTTTATAAAATATATTTGAAAAAATTATTTTCATTATTTTAATAATATTATCAAAATTTAGTTTCGTTAAATTTTGGTATTTTTGATTTTTCAGTGAATAGTTAAAATACCGATTTATTGTAAAAAATTCATTTCTTTTCATAAGTTTAGTAATTTAAGAGCCCCAACATGTTTTTGAATATTTTTTAACAAAATATAATTATTATTTTTTTATATTTAATACACTTAATTACTTTTGAATAAAATTTATATCGGTTTTTAATATAAGTTTGTTTTTGGGTTTAAAGATGAGGTTTTCTAAAAACTGTTTTAAAATGAAAAATGATTCTTCTTTTTAATTAATTAAAATAAAACCTAATAGATAATTTTATAAATGAAATTTATAGTATATATATAATTAAATATTATTTTACTTTCATACAATTATTATTATTATTTATATAGTTTATATAGAATAATATTTTTCTAAAAAAATACCCTTTTTAAAACTTGTTGTCTCACCGCGTCTACGAGGTTAGTATTAAATTAAAATATTACAATTTTTAAAATTTAATTTTTAAAAATGGATAAATATTTGGAATTAGAATAATACATAATTTACAATAAGTCTAACTTAATTTTTCACAAAATTTATTATTGAAAATAGTTAAAATTAATTAAAATGATAATGGTACAAACGAGCTTACTTAGTGGATAAACGTTAATATTAAGTGTCCAAATGACCTAGAAAATTTTCTAACACCCATTGGATGGACATATTCAGAAAATAAAAATTTTAGTATCTCATTTTTTCATTATTGGATCCACTTTATCTAAAAATGGGTGTAATTTCCTCTTTAAAACATTTATAAGTTTTCCACTGACCCCACATAAAAAAGGCCTCCCCTATTCTCCTCTCTTAACACCTATAAATCCATTTTCATCATCCAATAAATTAAAAAATAGCTTATAATCTCCCCTATTATCATCATAGATTCTTTATCTTGGCTATAAATCCAACCAAGTCCTTTGTTTCCAACCAAAAGAAGATACCTGAAGAATATGTAATGTTCTCCAATGAGAATTTCTATTTTATTTCATTCTCTACCCCTAAAATTATTATTATACCATGATTATATAATAAAATAAGTATAATAAATATAATTATTTGTTTTTATAGTAATTTTATTACCTAAACCCATACACACTTCGATAAAATGTTTTACAAAATTAGCATTCCTTTGTAGGGTGGATTACCGCCTCATGAAATGATGTCATTCGTTTTTCTATTACCACCTCTTTTGGTTAGGAATATTGATAGAAATATTATTTATATATGATATTTTTAATATAATTATATCTTTTGAGTCATTATATCATATATACCCTTTTCATATTCTAATACTAAAGGGATGTGATAACGTCGCTCATGTGTACGGAGGACTACCACCTCATTAAGTGATGTGATTCGTTTTCACAAACGCATTACATGGAAGGTAATAAGGGGAAATATAATAAATATATGTGATATAAATAACATATTTATGATATTAATGAAATATATTTCATTATTTAATTATAATATAACATTTTATTTCTTATATTTTCACTCACTAAAAAAGTGATAACTTCGTTCATACACTTGTGGACTACCACCTCCTTGAAGCGATGTGATTATTTTTTTACCACCACATAAAAATAATGATATATATAAGTATATATAATTAAATAATATTATATTTATGATATAATTATAATTAATTAAAGATAAATTTTACTTACCTTCTTCTTATAATGATCATTGAAAAATGGGGACGTTACTCATGCGTATGTATAGCCTACCGTCTGCACAATTACAACATTAGTTCATTTTTCATAAAAATAATTAATGATTGGTTTTAAAATTATAATTTATGTATAAATATGATAATTTTTTCAATATTATCATTATTTATATGTTTAAATAATGACCCCTTTGACCATAGTTGACCTACCAAAGTTGTTTTTGACACATAAACTGAATATGGTCAAAAAATTGACTTAATATTATTTGATTAAGTAATTGTATATAATATGTTCATAACTGAAAAAAAGTAATAATAAGATTTAAAAAATATCTAAAGGAAGTAAATAATAAACATAAGTTTATTATTCAGGAATATAGAGACATGCGTGACAATTCAGACTCAATATAAGGGTTTCCATCTCAAAACATATTTCTTTGAGGCACTTGTTATTTTATAAACATAATATATTTTTAATGGTGTATATAGTATCAATTGAATAATTATAATCATTGATTATTTTTATTCATGGTATTTTAACTTCATATTCAATCTTTATCTCTCTTTCAAGTGGTTTTTATTAATATGTTTCTCGAATTGTAAGGGGTGTTCTCATCTCACTTTTTATTTTAATGAGATACATGTCATTTTAATCACTTATTTTTGTTGTGTGGATTATATAATTCCCCTGAATGTATTTTATTTTCATTAAAAATTAATTTATTTTGATTTATATATCCATTTTATGATCTATCTTTTATGTGATTTATGGTTTCAAAGTTTCCAAATGATTAGGTATTTTTGTCTCAATTAACCTTCTTTGAGACTTATGTTATGATAAACACATATCTTATCTTATGAGGTGAATATAATTATTCTTTGACATTTTATATCATGAATATACATATGTTAATTATATTCTATGTTTCAATCAATGATATTATTTCATGAGTATTACAATTCAAACTCACTAATGTGGTAAGAGTTTTAGGTTACACTCTCATCATTTGTTGAGATTGTTTGTGATTAAGTCTCCAATGTTGAAATATTATTATCTAACTCTAAATAATTATCATTAATTTTATTATTCTATTGTTATATCATGAAAATATATTTTTTACTCACTTTTCCTCTCTTTATGTACTCAAAAGTTCAAAACAATGTTATTATGAATAATCATCTTTTCAATAGAAAACAATGTTTCTCCAAAAACTATGTTTTCTAAAATTTGTTTCAAAAATGATAAAAGTGATTTTTAAAGGTGAAATTATATTTTCCTAAAAAAAATTAAATGATTTTTAAAATATTCCTTTATATGTTTTCATGGTTATTTTCAAATAAAATGATCTTCAAAAAGTTTTATGCTTTAAAAAGTGATTTTAAAAATTGAAGGGATATATTTATCAAAATGTATATGATGATATTTTAATGGTATTTACATGTAACAACTGCAACAAATTTTTTTTTTAACTATGCTAAAATGGGGATATTTTATAGAGATACTATCCTCATTATTCTTTGGATGGGTTAAGATTGTTTCAAAGGGATGTTTTGAAACCTGTTTCTTTTCTTCGATTGAATTATATTTAAAAGAGATTGATGTGAAGCCCATTTATTTTCCATGGGTTAATCATGTTTAATGAGTTTCATAATGAAATATCTTTTACAATTATTTATTTTTTGGTTCTTGGACATTTATTATATGATGGGGTGGCCCAAATAAGACTAGGTGATCCCGTTAGAGCTTATATGATGGGGTGGCCCAGATAATGTCGGGTGATCTTGTTACAACCTATACAGTGGGGTAGCTTAGATAGTTCTCCAATATATTGGTAATTTTTATTATATTAATATGAAAGACTTATGGAGTTACCAAAGTGTTTATTGAAACAAACTATTAAAATTTTTAGGTACTCCTTAACCCTCCACTTTGATCATTCTTTGAGTGGGGTTCCTATCAGAAAGTTTTAGGAATAAATTTTAATTTTATAGAAAATTATGGGTTGTGCACTGTAACATCCCAAGTAAGTAATGAATAATACTAAATTCTTATCTATGTCTATTTATGAATTAGATAGTGTTTTAGAGGCTTAAAATGAGAATAAATCCAATCTTAAGCATGAAATACACTAATATTTTTAAAAGATTGGTTTATTTCCTTTTGATGGAAAACCATTTTTAAATAAAACTTTTAAAAAATTTATAAGCTTTATTTTTCAAAATAAACTTATTATTTATGATTGGTACATTGAAATTTACATTGGATAATTTTTTGGTATTTTTCTGACAATGTTCATTTTTTAATAAATAGTGAAAAATACTGCATTTTACATCAAAACTGCTTTTTCATCTAATTTAATTATATGGTTAGATTATATTTTTAATTGGTTTTAAAGTGAACATATAATATATTTTTACCATGTAATAGAATGGTGTTCATTGGGATTAATTTCACTTTAGAATTGGGCCAAACTTTTCATAGATATTGTTTCAAAAAAACCTGTTATTTGTTTTGACAGCGGGAATTATTTTTAAATTAATTATTGAAATTTCTATGTTTGTAATTTGGTAAAATGGACTACATATTTGGAATCATAAGTTCCAAATAATTTAATCAAGAGACTTTTGTTTTTGGACATTATGAATAGTAACGACGATAATTATCTTTAATTATCTTGATTAATTAGTAATCGAGTAGTTAAGGATAATAAAATAATAACATAATAATAACAAATGACCCCAACATGTTTCCTAATACTACTGGTTGTGTCATGTAATACCATGGGATAACTTTTTCCAAACTTGGGGACCCCATGGAATCACTTTTGTGTGAAAGGGACTTTTTATCTTTTTATATTTAAAGAAAGTTAAATATAACAAAGAATGTATCATCTGAGTAAAAAAAATTAATTTTGTCTAAATAAATGATATATTGGACTATAAATATTCATTGGAAAGATAAAAATATTTCTTACATCATAGTATTTTTTTAAAATTTTTGGACATTAAATAAATTAAATTATTTATGACATCATGATGATGCAACGATTACCTCATTATTTAACGATTTAAATAAAATAAAAAGATAATGTAAAATCTAAGTCCTACACTTTTCAAAGTCCGATTGGATGAGTATATTCCGAACCCTTATCACCTTATACTCAAAATAAATCAATTTGGAACCTTTAAAATCCGAAACTCATTTGAAAATAAAGTAACATTTTGTAACCTTCCAAGAGTGCCCCTCCTCTCCTCTTATAAAAGGCCCCCACCTTTACCACCTTACCCACACTTATCCAGCCTTTGGTTTGGCCAATCACTACTCATTTTGTTTTTCAACATCCCTCTACTCACCCTAGAATCCTTACCTTAGTCAGGAAGCTCTTCAAGAAACCCTTTTGGTTCAAACCAAAGGGAGTTACCCGATTAAAAGGTAAAGTCTTCTCTAATGCTCTTTTGTTTTATTTTTCTTCTCCAACCCCCTAAACTCATTTTATTCATTTATTTTGTACAACTCCAGTATCTTAAATATACTAGGATATTGTTATAAGAATTATTCAAGCTACACTTACACACACATACATCTAATGGTTAAAGAACATACTGTTTCTATGGATGGAGAATTTCTGCCTCACGAAATGATGATTGTTAAACACTCATATAACACCTTCAAAGGGGGCCATTAAGATGTCACTATATTTATATATGATATATAGTATGTTTATGTTTTACTTAAGTTTCTTTATTTTTCATTTATGTAATACCTTTAGGGTTTCCATTATGGGTAAACGCGATATCTTCATTTCAAGAAGTGCGGACTACCGCCCCCTCAAAGTGATTTGATTCGTTAATACCATATTTGGGATGTATAAAGGATGAATTTAGGATATTATATATGATATTATACTGGAATTATAATATACCTTTATATCATTATGATTCCATTCCATAAAATACGAAATAGAAATGAAAGTAGCGTTCATGCGTACGTACGGCTTACTGTCTCCATGAACGGTGCATTTCATTTCTTACCTCTAAATGATTATGTAGTATTATAAATGAATGAATATACTAGATATATATGATATATATTATATCCAAATCATGAATATAATTCTGGATATAATGGATATTTTACCCCATGAACAACTTTTAATTATAAAGAGATTATTTTTTACTCAAGAACCAATGATCAAAAAAATGACCATTATTAACTTAAATAATTACATAATGTTCATAAAAAGATAATAAGTGATATAAAAGGAATAGTGAACTTGAAAAAGGTACTTAAGAAAGTATAAATTAACTCAAGTTTATTATTCAGGACATTAAAGAACGATCGAGTCAAGTCGGACCCGAGGTATGGGACTTCGTCTCAATCTCCTTTCATTGAGGCATATTTTGTTTTATACACAACTTTCTTTTATACAGTGTATAAACCCCTTTGAATTTTACGCTTATTCAAAAGGAATCTTTTTTATACGAAGCATTTTACTAAACAACAAAAGGGAATGTTTTTCTGTCGTATGTATGCGGCAACAACGACTTCTCTGTCGTCGTGACGATTATTTGGGTTTCGGCTTCCTCTACAAGCCATAACTTTTTTTTAAATGAAAAATAAATACCACGTTTTACTTTTCTTTTGTTTTGGTATTGAATATGGTTTTGATAATTTTTTTATTATATCAATGCGTTATTGATATCTTGTGACTGAAATGTGGAAATGTTATGTTTCCTTTATGTATGTTTTATGTGATACGATTTATGTTATGGTTCTTGGGCATTGTTTATGAAGACGGGTGGTTCCATGATAAACTAAGGGCGGGTTAGCCCGATATATCTCTCCAATGAATTGGGTAACATGAAGGAGTTAAACTTTAAGGTTTCTTCAAAGTGATTTAGGGAATATACTGTAATGGGTATTCCAAACGTAACCATGAGGGTTACTCCCTACGTAAGAATTTTATGAATGCCTCAAGTTACCTTTATGTCTTATGATTCCTATGATTTATTCATGATTTGATGAGGCATGTTAAAATGCTTATGTTTTATGGGTAAAGTATGATTTCATACATGGACTAATGTTTTCATTTCATACTTTTATATCCCATACTGAGTTTTTATGCTCATCCCAAGTTTTCAAAATGTTTTTCATAGGAAAAAGGAAAGGTACATGATATGATGATAGTGTCAAGGAAGTTTCAAGAAAGAATCCATGTTTTATTTTAAATATGTTTCTATTGATGGTAAAAATTAATACTATCTTTTATGTAACCACTCTGTTTAAATGTGGAATGTAATGCATGTTTTATGATATAATTATCTAAAACTCTAAACCTGAAAATATCCTCAACATGTATTCTTGAAGTAACTCAAGATTAAGTAATGTTTAAGATTGGGGCCTTATAGTTGGTATCAGAGGTCGGTTTAGATAACTTTAGGAGTTAGAATTATATTAAATGATTATCCAAAAATATTTCTTTATGGTCAAATTGAAATGATATAGCATTTAAAGATTACCATGTTGCTTCTCCTAAGATATTTCTGTGTTAAGAATGGTTTTTCATAGAGGAAATAGAACAGATTTTCTGGGAAGGAATACAGAGGGAAATGACCTTTCAAATCAATATCCTGAGATGGTCAGAATCAGAACTAAACACTTTGTTGTTGTGATGGCTCAGTTAACTCAGGTGAAAAATGTTGGTTGTTTTTATTGATGATATTTTGGTATTTTATAAAAGTAAAGAGGAGCCTGAAAGGAATTTAAGGGTTATTTTTCAAACCTTGAAGAAAAGAAATTGTATGGGAAATTCATCAAGTGTGAGTTTTGGTTGCAACAAATTTCTTTCCATGGTCACATTGTTTCTAAAGATGGAATAACTCTGGATCCTGCAAAAACAAGAGTTGTTGAAGAATGGCCAAGACCCACAAATGTAACTGAGATTCATAGCTTCCTTTCTTTGGTAGGCTATTACTGAAGTTTTGTTAGAAATTTTTCACAGTTATCTAGTCCAATGACTAAGCTAACTCAGAAGGGTTATCTGGACAAAAGAATGTGATGATTGTTTTCAGGAACTGAAAAGAAGATTGGTGAATGCTCTAGTTTTGGAACTATTTTCCAGGAATGGGTAGTTTGTTATCTACAGTGATGCTTCATTGAAAGGACTTTGTTGCATATTAATGCAGAATGACCAGTTAATTTCTTATGCTTCACGTCAGTTGAAAACACATGAGGTAAATTACCCTACACATGATTTGGAATTAGCTGATATTGTTTTCGCTTTAAAAATTTGGAGGCATCATTTGTATGGAGTAAAGTGTGAAATATATACCGATCACAAAAGTTTAAAGTATATATTCACTCAGAAATAATTGAACATGAGACAGAGGAGATGGCTAGAATTAATCAAGGATTATGATTGTACAATTCATTACCATCTGGGCAAAGAAAATAAAGTGGCTGATGCTTGAGTCGAAAAAGTAATGATTCATTAACAATGTTACGTTTGGAACGTGATCCTTTGGTTAAGGATTTTATGAACTTTGGCATAGAAGTTATTGGTGTAGGATTTCCTTCTATTTTTTTCAGGTATCAGTGAAATATTTTCTATCAGACAGAATCAAGCAAGCACGGAAGCAAGACAGTGAGTTGCAGAAAAAGGTAGATCTGGTTCAGAAGGGTAAGTTGTCTGAATTCAACATTGATAATGATTGTGTTTTGAGATTTGGGAAGAGATTGTGTCTGTCGTGTGATTCAAAGTTGAATATATATTTGTTATCTGAAGCTCATAGTTCTCTGTTTTCAGTTCATCCTGGCAGTCCTAAGATGTATAGAGATCTTCGGGAGTATTACTGGTGGGATGGAATTAAAAGAGATATTGTTGATTTTACTGTGAAGTGTTTGACTTGTCAGAAGGTTAAAGAAGAGCGGAAATTACCGAAAGGGATGCTTCAACCTTTACCAGTGCCAGAGTGGAAATGGGAAAACATATCCATCGACTTCGTTGTGGGATTGCCAAAGACACCTCGAGGTAATAATGCAATCTGGGTTATTCTTGATCACTTGACTAAATCTTCTCATTTCCTTGCTATACGAGATACTTTTTCCCTAGATCAACTTTCCCATTTGTATATTAAATAGATAGTCAGGTTACATGGAGTTACCCTCTCCATAGTATCTGACCGTGATCCCAGGTTCACTTCTAACTTTTGGAAAGGCCTTTATAAGTCATTGGGTACTGAATTAAATTTTAGTTCAACTTTTCATCCTCAGTCAGATGGGCAGTCAGAATGAACAATTCAAACTTTGGAGGATATGCTACATGATTTTTGATGGATTATCAGGGAAGTTGGGACCAACATCTTTCTTTGGTTGAATGTTCATATAATAACAGTTTTCATTTTATTATATAGAAGGCACCGTTTGAGGCATTATATGGGAAGCGGTGTTGAAATCCAGATTTTGGGGATGAAGTAGGTGAAAGGAAGCTGATGGTTCTAGAATTGGTAGAAGAGTTGGCAGAAAAAGTTCAGATGATACAAAGACATATGAGAATAGCTCAGAGCAGGCAGAAGAGTTATGCGGACAACAGGAGGAAGGATCTCTCTTTTGAGGTAGGTGATCATGTTTTTCTCAAAGTATCACCATAGAAAAGTGTGATGCGATTTGGTAAGAAAGGAAAGCTGAGTCCAAGGTTCATTGGACCATATGAAATTCTGGAGAGAGTTGGATCAGTTGCATACTGAGTGGCTTTACCTCCGAGTTTATCTCAGGTACACAATGTTTTTCATGTTTCAATGTTAAGTACATGCCAGATCCATCTCATGTTTTGATTCCAGAGGTAGTTCAGTTGGAAGAGACTATATCTTATGAGTAATAACCGGTTCAGATTCTTGATCATGGGGATCAAGTGTTGTGGAATAATTTGATTCATCAAGTAAAGGTTTTTTGGAAGAACCACATGAGTGAAGAGGCAACATGGGAATCTGAAAATGCAATGAGGGATAAATACCACCACTTATTCGATAAGTAAATAAATTGCGGGGACACAATTTTCTGAAGGTGGGAAGGATGTAACATCCCAAGTAAGTAATGAATAATAATAAATTATAAACTATGTCTATTTATTAATTAGATAGTGTTTTAGAGGCTTAAATGAGAATAAATCCAATCTTAAGCATGGAATACACTAATATTTTTAAAAGATTGTTTTACTTCCTTTTGTTGGAAAACCATTATTAAATCAAACTTTTGAGAATTTTATAAGATGTGTTTGTCAAAATAAACATATTATTTATGATCGGGACATTTAAATTTACATTGGAAAATTCTTTGGTATTTTTCTAACAATGTTCACTTTTTTAATAAATAGTGAAAAATACAGCATTTTACATCAAAACTGATTTTTCATCTAATTTACTTATTTGGTTAGATTATCTTTTTAATTGGTTTTAAAGTGAAAATAGAATATATTTTTATCATTTAATCCAATGGTTGTCATTGGGATTAATTTTACTTTATAATTGGGCATAAACTAATGCCAAACTTTTCATAGATATTGTTTCAAAAAACCCTCTATTTGTTTTGTCAACGAGAATTATTTTTAAATTAATTATTTCAATTTCTGTGTTTGGAGTTTGGTAAAATGGATTACATATTTGGAATCATAAGTTCCAAATTATGTAATCAAGAAACTTTTGTTTTTGGACATTATAAATAGTAACGATGGTAATTATCTTTAATTATCTTGATTAATTAGTAATCGAGTAGTTAAGGATAATAAAATAATATCATAATAATAAAAAATGACCCCAACATGTTTCCTAATACTACTGGTTGTGTCATGGCCGACCATGGGATACCTTGTGCCAAACTTGGGGACCCCATGGAATCACTTTTGTGTGAAAGGGACTTTTTATCTTTTTATTTTTAAAGAAAGTTAAATATAACAAAGAATGTATCACCTGAGTAAAACATTTTTAATTTTGTATACATAAATGATCTATTGGACTATAAGTATTCATTGGAAAGATAAAATGATTTCTAACATCATAGTAGTTTTTTTATAACTTTTAGACATTAAATAAATTAAATTATTTATGACATCATGATAATGCAGCGATTACCTCATTATTTAACGATTTAAATAAAATAAAACGATAATGTAAAATCTAAGACATACACTTGTCAAAGTCCTATTGGATGAGTATATTTCGAACCCTTATCACCTTATCCTCTAAATAAATCAATGTGGGACCTTTAAAATCTGAAACTCATTTGAAAATAAAGTAACATTTTGTAACTTTCCAAGAGTGCCCCTCCTCTCCTCTTATAAAAGGCCCCCACCTCTACAACCTTACCCACACTTCTCCAGCCTTTGGTTCGGACAAGACCTGCTCATTTTGTTTCTCAACATCCCTCTCCTCACCCTAGAAGCCTTACCTTAGTCAGGAAGCTCTTCAAGAAACCCTTTTGGTTCAAACCAAAGGGAGTTACCCGATTAAAAGGTAAAGTCTTCTATAATGCTCTTTTGTTTTATTTTGCTTCTCCAACCCCCGGAACTTTTTTTATTCATTTATTTTGTAACAACTCCAGTATATTCAATATACTAGGATTTTTTTATAAGAATTATTCTAGCTACACTTACACACACCTACATCTAATGGTTATGGAACATACTGTTTATGTGGATGGTGAATTTCTGCCTCACAAAATGATTATTGTTCAACACTTATATAACACCTTCAAAGGTGGCCATTAAGATGTCACTATATTTATATATGATATATAGTATGTTTATGTTTTACTTAAGCTTCTGTATTTTTCATTTATGGAATACCTTTATGGTTTCCATTATGGGTAAACACGATATCTTCATTTTAGGAAGTGCGGACTACCGCCCCCTAAAAGTGATTTGATTCTTTAATACCGTATGTGGGATGTATAAAGGATGGAGTTATGATATTATATATTATCTTATACTGGAATTGTAATATAACTTTATATAATTATTATTTCTTTCCATAAAATACGAAATAGAAATGAAAGTAGCGTTCATGCGTACGTACGGCTTACTGGCTCCATGAACGGTAAATTTCATTTCTTACCTCTAAATGATTATGTAATATTATAAATGAATGCATATACTGGATATATATGATATATATGATATCCACATCATGAATATAATTCTAGATATAATAGATATTTTACCCCATGAACAACTTTTAATTATAAAGAGTTTATTTTTTACTCAAGTACCAATGATCAACAAAACGACCATTATTAACTTAAATAATTACATAATGTTCATAACATGGTAATAAGTGATATAAAACAAATAATTAACTTGAGAAAGGTTCTTAAGCAAGTAGAAATTAACTCAAGTTTGTTAATCAGGACATTAAAGAACGATCGAGTCAAGTCAAACCCGAGGTATGGGACTTCGTCTCAATCTCCTTTCATTTAGACATATTTTGTTTTATACACAACTTTCTTTTATACGGTGTATAAACCCCTTTTAATTTTACGCTTATTCAAAAGGAATCGTTTTTATACAAAGTGTTTTACTAAATGACAAAAGGGAATTTTTCTTTGTCGTACATATGCGGCGACAACGACTTCTCCGCCACCGTGACCATTATTTGGGTTCGGCTTCCTCTACAAGCCATAACTTTTTTTTAAATGAAAAATAAATACCATGTTTTACTTTTCTTTTTTTTGGTATTGAATATGGTTTTGATAATGTTTTTATTATATCAATGTGTTATTGATATCTTGTGATTGAAATGTGGAAATGTTATGTTTCCTTTATGCATGTTTTATGTGATATGATTTATGTTATGGTTATTGGGCCTTTTTTATGAAGACGGGTGGTTCCATGATAAACTAAGGGTGGGTGAGCCCGATATAGCTCTCCAATGCATTGGGTAACGCGAATGAGTTAAACGTTAAGGTTTCTCTGAAGAGATTTAGGGAATATACTGTGATGGGTATTCCAAACGTAACCATGAGGGTTACTCCCTATGTAAGAATGTTATGAATGCCTCAAGTTACCTTTAGGTATTATGATTCCTATGATTTATTCATGATTTGATGAGGCATGTTAAAATGCTTATGTTTTATGGGTAAAGTATGATTTCATACATGGACTAATGTTTTCATTTCGTACTTTTATATCCCATACGGAGTTTTTATGCTCATCTTAAGTTTTCTAAATGTTTTTCACAGGACAAAGGAAAGGTACATGATATGATGATAGTGTCAAGGAAGTGTCAAGAAAGATTCCATGTTTTATTTTAAATATGTTTCCGTTGATGGGAAAAATGAATACTATATTTTATGTAACCACTTTGTTTAAATGTGGAATATAATGCATGTTTTATGATCTAATTCTCTAAAACTCTAAACCTGAAAAGATCCTCAACATGTATTCTTGAAGTAACTCAAGATTAAGTAATGTTTATGTCTAGGGCCTTATATGCACAGTTGGTGTATAGTTTTCCCAACCCGTTCTCTCACCTAGGGAAAACCATGCACACCCATAAATTTTGATTTTTCATGTTTGGAACACAACTTGACAAATTTTTCCCCCACCAAGTAGAATCTATGCATCCCAATAAAGGGGGCACAGTGTTTGACCAATTGTGTGGCCCTACCTAGCTAATCATCTGTGAAGGTTTTTATTTTGATGAAAATTATTAAAAAAAATCATTAATCCCTATTTTTACCTCCTTATTGACCCTAAATCTCGATATCATGGTTTCCTAAGGACCTAGGGATCTCGAGAACCATTTTAGGATCCTCAAAACAACTTGTGAGGAGGATCAAAAGTTAGATAACATCATCTGACTCCTCTCTAGTAAGAGATCGTCCTCTGTTCCTTATCCCTTAATCTCTAATTATTTTTTTCTTAAGTTTTTTTATATCATATTGTTGCAAATGGATCTAAACTACTTTATTTTGTATATTTAATCTAGGTTTGATTCCTTTATCTCCATTGTCATCATTCATTATTAGAAAATCCCATTGTAAGTGTTTTGTGTTGTGTTACCAAGATTAAATGTATGTGGTTCTTTTAAAGATTAGACAATTCATTTAACCTAGAATTGATTGATTGTTTGAAATTGAATTCAATTATATTATAAAACACTAATTTGAAGTGAATTGGGAATTTGCAATTGATTTGGATTGATATTTTGGTGAAACCCCCAATTCTAACAGAATTGGAAACTATGGTGTAATTTGTAATTTATGGAACCTATGAAACTAATTTGAAAATTGAATTTTGAAAAAAAATGGATTAAAATGATTTGATAAGAACCTATTATTGGTTTTATCTTATAAATTTCATTAATTGAATAAAAAATAATGTTTTTGTTTTTAAAGTAAAATTGGCATATTGGAACTGGAAATGGGGAAATTTTATTTTAAACTGTTTTTGAAATTATTTTTCCATTATTGATTTTTTGAATGATAAAATGTGATTTAGGGTAGTTAGTAATTTATTTTGAACAAACACGCTAGGATGGGAATGAAATAATAATAGATTTATGCTTTAAAACTCAAATAAAAACATTGTTTGGTAGATCTTATCTTTAGTGGGATGTCGATGAGTACTTTTGGGATTGAGCCTGAGAGATGTGTGTGCATATTTCCATGATCACATATTGAGTGCATGAGGATATCATAACTAGAAACTATCATACCATAAGGAAGATGACCATGTTTCTTATTGTTATTATTTATATATATATTTCATTTATTGTAAAACTTATTTACTCATGCCTAGTGATTTATATAAACTATTTAATATAAAATGTTTATTAATCCATTTATTGAAATGTTTCCATCATTTAAAATGAAAAACATGTTTTTTTTATATTCAATTATACTACCATGCACATTTTATATAAAATTGAAAGAATTATTTGGTTTTTTATTATTTTCATCTTATTATGGAACACTTAGTGAGACCCTGCTGAGATATTATCTCACACACTACCTTTTCCTTCAATAATTTCTAGATTACCTTATTTGATGTCTAAGTAAAGGTAAATTTCCACTTGGAGGAAGTGTTTGTTATTCACCTTTGGGATTAGAGTATTAATACTTTTGAGATGTTTTTGTTTTGTCTTCTCTATTTTGAGTACTTGATGATGTATTGTTTGGGTTTTGATATACCTATTTGATTTCTGGTATAGTCTATTTTTATATTATTCTTTTAGAATTCTGATATGCATCTATTTCTTTTGGTATTTATGCGGAAAAACTATTACCACATTTATCTTGTATGATTCCAAGTGTTATTTTCAAACCCATGGGGATTGGGAACTCCCTTTGAGATATGTTGGGATTAGATTGGGTATTAGGGTTTCTATGCATTATAGATTGTTTTTGACAAAGTGGTATCATAGGTGTAGTTTTTCATATTTACTTAGTGTCCATATGCAGTTGAGTAATATTGTCGGGACATAGGTTGTATTTGCGAATGAGTACTTTTCTGCATCTCCTCATAATGATCCTTAAGTCCCCATGGGTGGTTTGGTAAAGATGACTTGACGATTAGTTCTAGTATTTCATGTGATTTTGATTTGGTTAGTTTTAATATAAATATTGTTTTTTAATCTAATGGGATTAATTTTTGTGTTTCTCTTATTTGAGTGTTGATTTGTGTAATCTTCTAACATCTTCAATGTGTTTACTGATTTTTTGTATCATTTTTCCTCAGATAAGACATGAAAATATGATCTAGGAGGAAACCTCCAATGAACCATAATGAGAAAATCCTCCCATTGATGAGAATCTAGTTGAGATTATCATGCGTGTTGTCTAAGCTCTGGGATAGGAACCTTCACCCTTTCCCATTCATGATCTAGTTGTGGAACCTTAAAGGGATGAATTGTAAATTCATGCTCAGAAGTTCCTTTGCCAAAATCCACTAGAGTTACAATGTTTTAATTATCCTCAATAGGTTTAGGATTGGTTGAGTAGGATTATCCTACTTTTTGAATTTTTGTATAGCCATATATAACCAAGGTGAAATATTCCATGTTTAATCTAGAGGGACCTAGAAAGAGATGGTGGGACTAGATGGTTATTGTGAAGAATCATGATATCTTAGAGTGGATGGAATTTAAATCTATTTTCACTAACTAGTTCTATACAGAGTCTATAGTGATGGTTAAGGCTATGGAGTTTTTCAAACTTGAGCAGGCTGATAGGAACGTGATAGAATATGTGAACTAATTTTCCAAGCTTGTGCAGTTTTCACTTGAGATTTTATTGAATGAGAATATTAAGACTAGATGATTCAATATGGGGCTTCAATATGATATTATTTATCATGTTTTTTTGCTGAAAATCTATTCTTATACTAACATAATGGATAGAGCATTGATGGTTAAGTGAGATTTGGTTGGTAAGTCTGGGTTAATGGGAGTTCCTTTTTCTCCCAGTATCAGTTCTATGATTTAATTTAAAGGGAAAATAAATCATGATTATTATCATGGTGTTTCTTGATAAAATTTTTATTATATACCTCTTGTAGTTCCAAAAACAGGCCCTTTTATTTTCTACCTATGTGAAAAACATGGGCACTCAAAATAGGTTTTCACTGAGTAACCCTAGATATGTGGTTCCTATAGATTCTTTGGTCTCTTTTAGAAGTTCAATAATATATATTATATTACACATATTGTCATCTGATCATTACCACCAAAATGTACTACAGTTCCATCATATGCTTCATGAACTATGGGGTTCCATCCATTGGCACCCGAAATGAAACTTCTTCATGGAGTGGAAGAGTATCTTGAAAAAATATATACAGGTCCAGTGACCATGAGGCATACCATCATTATATCCCCATCTTTAGTGAATTCTTTATTTGATATTTTTGAATCTAATTTATTCATTTCAACCCATATTTTTAATCTTCTAAATCTTCTTATGGAGCTTTTATCTTATATGATGGATATTACTACACCCCATGGAACGAATAGAGCCCAATGTCTTCATTGTACTACTTTTATGTTCTTGTTATTATATATTGATCTTAATTGGGATTTACTAGTTTTCAACATAAAACCACTTGATTTCATTTTTGGTATGGATTAGATCATTTAAAATAAATTCTGAATTGATTTCTATCTTCAACAGGTCTCCTTTACCACGTCTGATGGGGTGTACTATGTCTTCTTGGGAGAATGGGACCAAAGGATTAGTAGATTAGATCCTTCTTATCCAGAGTTAGCAAAAGTAATATTGGTGTTTTATTTTTATTTGGTTTATGAATATTTGAGTAGTGATCTCTCTCCCCCCCCAATTTTCATTGAGTTTCCCAACATTTTTTCTTCTAACTTCTATGGTTTTCCACCGATAAGGGTGGTATAGTTTTCTATTGATTTAGTGATGGGTGATCAACCAATGATTATAACTTTTTACCATACGGAACCAATTAAAATGAAATATTTAAATACTCATTTGTATGATCTTTTAGAGAACAAATTTATACACCCAAGTGTGTCACCTTGGAAAGTTATTATTCTCTTTTCAAAGAAAGCTAACAGAACAATTCCTATGTGTTGATTATAGGAAACTCAACAAAGTTATGGTAAAGAAAAATTATCCATTATAGTATATTGATGATTTTATTGACCATTTTAAAGGAATTAAGTGGTTTTAGAATACTGATCTTTGATCTAGTTATTACTATTTGAGAATAAAATATTTTAACATTCAAAAAATTGGATTTTAGATAATTCGTAGCCATTAAGTGTACCTTTTCATACCATTTGGTCTAACCAAATATCTTTTAGTCTTTATGGATTTGATGAAAAATATATTCCATTAGTATCTTGATACTTTCATGGTGGTCTTTTTTGGATCAAATTATTATTTACTCTATGTATGATGAGGATCACGTGTGTCGCTTGAGAGTACTTCTTGAATTATTGAGAATACATTAACTTTATTCCAAGCTATCGAAATGTGATTTTTGGATTTGTTAAGTAAATTTTTTAGGACAAGTGGTTTCAAAACATGGTATATCAATTGATATTGATACTTTGAAGTTTGTTATGACATTGAAGAAATCACATAATTTTTTAAATATTTATAGATTCTTGGTTTTAGCTTGGTATTATCATTGATTTTTAAATGACTTATCAAACTTTGTTTCTCCAATGATTGATCTCACTAGAAATGGAGTAATGTTTTCTTGGGATGATAAATTTCATAGTTCTTTTGTTGAGATAAAACTTCTTTTTACTTCTATACTGATTTTGACTCTTCTAGAGGTTGTGTAGGGTTATTTGGTCTTTTGTGATGCATTGGGTTTATTTTTGGGTTGTGTGCTTATATAGAGTAATCATGTCATTTCCTATGGATCTTATTAGCATAGGGAACATGATAATAATTATCTAACCCATGACCTTGAACTTGTAGTTATGATTTATGTACTTAATATTTGGTGGTGTTAACTTTTCAAAGAAATGTTTACCGTGTATTTCAACCACAATATCTTAAGCTATATCTTCTTTAAAAAATATTTGAATCTCCACTAGAAGTGTTGGGTGGAATACTTGTAATATTTTGATTTCAATATTTCCTATAACCTAAGGAAAGGTAATGTCATTACAGATGCTTTGAGCAGGAAAATTCCTACCTAGGACATGAAAGAATCATTATAAGTATAGAACATGATGGATCTTTTTGCACAGTTGCATAGATGGGTTCAAGAAATACGGGATGAGGTTGTCTTGTATAGTGCTCAGTTGAACTCTTCTCTTCTTAAGATGATTGTTTTGGAACACCATTTTAATGAAGGGTTCCATAGTATTATAGACTCTATTTATGGTGTGGAGACCGTTACTGAGTGGTCATTATCCATTAAGGGTGTTCTATGTTTTTGGAATATTTTGTTCTTCTAGTAGCTGTGAGGAAATATGTGATAGGGTATTTCTATAATTCCTAGTGGTAAATGAACCCAAGAACCACAAATATGTTCTATGACATACGATGGTGATTCTTGTTACATGGTATAAAACATGGCATTGTTGATTTTTTCTCTCATTGTTATACTTCACAACAGGTCAAGGTTGAGCACTAGAGACCTTTGGGTTTTCTATAACCACTTACATTCCTAACATGGAAGTGGGATGAGATATCTATGGAAATTATAGTTGGGATTTTGTGTACCTATATAAATAAGAATTTTATATGGGTTATGATTGATAATTTAACCAAATCGGCTCACTTTCTAACCATTTAGGATACAACCAAATTTAGAGGAGTTGTGAAATCTCTATGTGAGAGATATTATTCATTTTTACATATTTCCATCTTCTATAGTCTTTGATAGGGATCCTTGTTTTACTTCTCATTTTTTGAGAGGCCTCCAGGAGGCACTGAGATCTTAAGTTCATTGGAGTATGTCATACAACCCACAAATGGATGGGAAAAAAAGAAGGCTGCATAGATTCTTGAGGATATTATTTGTATATATGTATTTAAATTTTGTGGATCATGGGATGACCATTTGGGAATTCTTGAGTTTTATTGTAATAATAGTTAATAGTTTGAAATTAGAATGGCTCTTTTTGAGGCCTTTCATGGCTGAACTTGTAAATATATGTTTTGTTGGTTATAGATCGGATAAAGTTCCTTGGTTGGATCGAGCTTGGTTCAATAGATGAAAACAAATATTTAGTTTATTCGTAATAGGATGTTGAAGTAAGAGAGAAAGTAAAAATATTATACTAATCATCATCATAGACCATTGCATTTTCTAGTTGATGACCAGATTTTCTTCGAAATTTAACCTCATTTGGGTCATCGATGTCTTGGGATTAAAAGGAATATTGATCCTAATTTTCTGGGAACATTTTATTTTTTTGAGTTGGTGTGGAAAGTGGTTTATCATTTATAACTTCCACCACAGTTTATGTTAATACATAATGTGTTCCATGTATCACAACTGTGAAATTATCTTTCTAATTCATTTCATGTTTTAATCTAGAGTGATTTTGATGTTGAGCCTGATTTAAATGTGACTAATAATCTAGTCAGAATAGTTGATTATGAAACCAAATTACTTCATGGGAGGATGATACATTTGGTTTGAGTTCTATGGTAGTACAGTTTTGATATGCATGAGACTTGGGAGAGAGGCAACAATGAGAGAGTAGCGGCCTCATCTTTTTGATATAGAATCTTTTTGGTAGGATTTATGGGGAAATAAAATTTCTATGGTGGGGAGGTTATAACATCCTATTACTATTTTTCGATACTTATTTAACCTCTTATTTTATCATTCTTTGAGTGGGGTTCATCTTGGAAATATTTAGGAAGAAATTTAAATTTATCGGAAAATTATGGGGTGTGTATGGTTGGCACATAGTTGGTGCACTATTTTCCCAAAATTGTGCGCCCACCCAAAGAAAATCATGAAAACCCAAAAAGTGAGAGTTTTCATGGTTGTAAAATAGTTTGATAAAATGTGCACCCCCCAAGTAGAAATCGTGCACCCCATTAAAGGGGACACACAGTTATGGAAGATGGTTTGAAAAACCATGTGGCCCTACCAAGCTAACTATACACATGGGTTTTTCTCCTAAAATTATTAAAAAAATCATAAAACTACTTTTTACCACCCACTTGACCCTAACTCCCCATATCATGATTTTCTAGTTCCTTGGGGATCTTAAAAACTATTTTTTCTCCTCTAAACCCCTTTTGTGGCTGATAAAATCTTGGAGAACATCATTTGATTCCTCTCTGGTAAAAGATATTCTCATATTCCCTATCTACCTCTATATCCTTCTTTATTACTTGGGATTTGTTAGATGATATTATTTAATATAGATCTAAACTCTGTTTTTTGGATCTTGAATCTGGGTTTGATTTCTTGATCTCTATTGTTATCATTTTTCTTTGTAAAATCATGTTATGTGTGTTGTGTTTCAATTTACTATGATTAAAGGATAGTGGTTCCATTTAATATTATCCAATTGATTTAACCTCGAATTGGTTAATTTTTTGAAATTGCATTCAATTATATTATGAAAAATCAATTCAATTCAAATTGGGAACTGTAAATTGATTTGGAATGATATTTTGGGGAAAACCCCCAATTCCAACAGAATTGTAAATTATGGTGTAATTTGAAATTGAAGGAACTTATGAAAATTATTTGAAAAATTAATTTTTAGAAAAATATATTTAATTGATTTGATAATAACATATTATTGATTTTATCTTTAAAAATTAATTAATTAAATAAAAACAAGTGTTTTGGTTTTTAAAGGAAATTGGCATATTGAAACTGGAAATGGTGAAATTGGATTTAATACTATTTTGAAATGATTTCGCCATTTTTTATTGATTTATTGATTAAATTATAGCCTAGGTAGTTAGTAAGTTATTCACAAAAAACACATGAGGATATTAATTATCTAGAAATATATTTATGATTTACAACTCTAACAAAAACTTAGTTTGACAGATCTTATCCTCAGTGAGATGTTGATGAGTCCTATTCGACCTAATCCCAGGGGATGTGTGTGCACAATTTCGTGATCACATATTGCGTGTGTGGGGATATAATAACTTGAAATTATCATGCCATAGTCCATATGAACATGTTTCTTATTATGGTTATTTTGATATATATTTCATTGATTGTGAAACTACTTTACTCATGTCTAGTGATTTATATAAATTTTTTATATAAAACATTTATTAAGACATTGTTTGAAATGGTTCCATAATTTAAAATAAAAAAAATTAAATATGAAAATTTACCTCCATAACCATTTTATCTCAAATTGAAAGTATGATTTGTTATATTATTATTGGCATCTTATTATGGAATACTTGGTGAGGCCCAACTAGGATTTTATCTCACACCCTACCTTTTTGTTCAATCATTTGTAGACTAATTTCTACCAGGTTCATGTAAAGGGAAATACCCTCTTAAAGGAGGTGGATGTTATTGACCATTGGGCTTGGAGTGTTGATTTCATCAAGATTTATGAGTTTTATCTCATCTATTTTGAGTGCTTGATGATATCTTATTTGGTTTTTGATATACCTATTTGACTTTTTGTACAGTATACTTTGGGATTTTTCATCAAGCATAGTGATATGTATTTATTAACTCCACTATTTATGTGTAAAACCATTCCCAATATTATCTTGTATGATTCTAGGTTCTAGTCGCCAACCCATGGGGATCAAAAACTCCCTTCAGGCTATGTCAAGATCAACTCATGTATCAAGGTACTAGGGTATTTGGGTTGGTTCATGAAATTTCTCTTATGGATTTAACAGGGCTCTAGTTACATAAGACATGGGTTTAAAATGGGTTATGAATGTGATTCTCCAAGTTACTAAAAAGATTTTTAATTTCTTGTTATAGGTTATAATGTTTCTCATGATCAAGATTGATGTCACTTGGCTCAGGATTATTTATTCTAATGAATATTTAATTTTCCATGTTTTCATATTTTATGATCTAGGTATTGATGGGTATGAGGTATTTTATGATTTGGTCATTCCCTTTGATTATTTCATCAAGCCATTATGCACTTATTATGCTCATTAATGACATTAAATTGCTAATACTTATGTAACCCATACCAATCATTTTATCTCACCCTTTTTAAGTTTCATTTTCCTCGAGTTTTAATGAATGATGTTAAATGAGTAATGTCTATAAGGGATTTTATATGGATGATGATTATGTGTCAATGTGAAAAAGAAAATCTAGGTTAAGTGGGATAAATGATCATTTAAAGTCTTTTGAATTTTTTATATAATATATTTACCTGATTATCTAAAACTATAAACATAAAAGGTTCTCTAGTTTGTAAGTGATTGAAATTTTTTCTTTTGATTTTATAAGGTTTTGATAAAAAAATATTGTTTCATAATTATCCTCATTAGAGCCAAAAATATAAATTTTACGATGTTAGCACTGAATCTAGGAGTACAGGTTATGTGTTGTTATAATTATTAAATGGAAAATTGAGCAGGAGTAAGAGGTATTATAAAATATTATGGAAAATTATAAAAGTTTAACTTGAATAGATTCATTTAAAATTATTATTATAAACATGATGATGTATGGGTAAGTGTTTTACTTTTCTAAAAAACATGGAAAAAGTTAATATTGGGTTTATTGGGTTTATAAATTTTAATTTTTGGATTGAATGTTAACATGGTGATTTAAAAAATTTATATATTTGTATATTTATTAGTTAATTTAAAAGGATAAATTAAATTATTTTGGTTATTTTTCATACATTATTGATATAAAATGAGTTTATTATATGAAATAAACATGTTTTTAAATGGATGTTGTTATTTAAAAACTTATTTCAGGTATTAATTCTATTTAAAATTGATGTCATTGTTTTGAAATAATGTTGAAGTGAATGATTTTTTATGGAATATAAATTCTATTTTTAACTTTTAAACTTATTTAGATCACCCTTAACTATTTTAATAAATATAAATATTGTTTATGATTATTTGAGATATAAAGTGAATGTCATTCATGATGTTTTGGTTTTTTCTATGAGATGAAGAATGAAATGGATTCATGTGAACGTTTTATACAATATACGTTAATGTCTTAAAATTGTTACACTTTTAATTTTTCTTATTTTAATGTAGATCAAAAAACTTGCTAGCAATAATATATACTAAATTTCATACCATGTTAACAATCAAATAATATCAATATCACACTCTCCTATGGTTTTTGATTTTCCATAATTTTTTATATTAAAAAAATAATATGACTTGGTAGTGTCTCCTGTTTATAAAATGGACTCAAAATATATAAATATTATTATAAATACAAAGCTATATATATATATTAAATTATTGAAATATGTTGTTTTCCTTTTTTTTATTCCATAGATTCATTATTGTTATTAATTATATAATTATAGTTTACTATTTTGATTTTAAAGATAATTTACCTTTTTTCACTAGAAAGGAAAAAATATAGATATATGGTACTAACTAGATCTCAATTGAGTTTCAGGATGTGTTGGATTTATTTTTTAAATTTTCATTAAATAATTATCTATAAGGAGGGATTATTCACTAAAATTTTATGATTGTACTGTGCGACCATAATAAATTCATGAATAAGTGTGTTAGCATATAGTAAAATTTGGGTTTCAAACTAACTATTATATCTAGTATCAAAATAGAGACAAAAATTAAGAGATAAATGTTGATGATAATAAATAAAAACAGTGGGATGGAGAATTTGGTATTTGCATAGTTTCTATTAATTCATCAAAATAATAATGAAAGTAGGAAAATATAAGAAGATATCGTAATGTTTACACATTATACCACTAATGATGAAAACGATGATAAGAGAGTGAAAAAATTAACGGAATATATAAGGAATCTAGTCAATCAGGAATGTGGTAAATTTAAAATTATTTAATTTTCAAGGAGACCATATAATATAAAAATATATATAATTTCTAATAATGGCATTGATTATCTTCTTACCTTTTTTAATACTTACTTCTTGATGATATAGATACTTCAGTATATATGTCTATGGAATCAAATATAATTAACCAGTTTAGTTTTTCAACCACTAAAATTATTAATTGATCAAAATATTATAACTTATTTTAAGAGTAAATTATAGGAATAAATGAGTTAAAATTATTTGGTATATATCAATAGAATACCAATCCAAATGTGAAGGGTTTTAAATATTTTAATGTTTGTTGAAATTTCAATTAATATGTGATTTCATATTGGTGGGGTAAATAAGGATAATTATGAATTTTTTCATCCTTCTAATGGATTATCACGGAATACATTTGATGCATGGCATCCTAATTTTGTAACAAAATTATGTAATGTTAGTTTGGGTATATCATGTGATACTTTTAATCTATTTGGTTTTACACTTACTTCAAATTATATGTGATATATTTTTATTAACTTTTATAACCATCCCCCATGGTTTTGTATGAAAAAACAATTAAATTTTCTAAATACAATTATATATTTAACTTCCAATCCTAGAAATAATATAGATGTGTACTTGCTACCATTAATAAAACAATTATGACAGAATGTATGTGTATGAAATATGATTCTTATAAGAAAGATTCATTTCAAATGTGTGTTTTGATTATGTGTATTGTAAAAAAATTTAATATTTATGGAAGGAATTTTTATTTTAGTATGATCCATAAACATTATATCCTATTTGAATAAATAATACAAGAACCACCATACTTAAATTTCGTTGCAGTTTCAATTTCAGGAGACATTAGTGTTTTTTCTACTAAATCATCTATATAAGAAAAATAATTTAATTATTGAAAATAATGTTGAGTTTAAGAAGCTAAATAAATGTATTTTAGGATCTAGTGTACTTAATGAATTGAATAATATTAGTTTTATACTTGGAAAAGGTCATCAGAAATCTTGAAATAGGGTAAATATTTCTAATAAATCCAATTAAAATTGGTGGAAAATTTATCTTCTTTGATTTAACTTATTGGTAAACCAATTTGGTTAATTATTTCTTAAATGCAATGCACATAAGAAAATGTGAAATATTTTTTCCAATGCATCCATATTCTAGTGGGAAGACCAAAGTTGATTTATGATCTTAGTGTGACAAGATGGATTGGGATATCAGTTCTGAACTACATCCTATGTTTATTGATCATAATACCTAGAAAGTTCCCTATTATTTTAATGTGATGAAAAAATTTAAGGAAAAACAATTTTTATAAGTAGTAGTGACTTTGAAGGTTCAATATGGTTATTTGAGAACCATGTTTAAATGGTTCAATCAAATAGAGGTTAAACTGAAATATTTGAAAACTCTTGATTATAATATCCTTCAGAATGAGTTGATTCCAATATCCATCTAGCATTTACTATCAAATAATTAAAGGGTTCTAGTGGTTCATTTGTACCACTTTTACAAAGATATTTATTCTAATATTTTGTGCAATATTTTCTAAAAACATATAGTAAAAAGAAATAATATTTTTTTGATTTATAAAAAAATCCTCTATATGTTTTCACTTGCATGCTTCATCTAGAAATCCAACTTCCTATTAAAATTATTCTTAGGGGTCCCATTACTTATCTATAGATATATCCTTCTAAAATAAATATTTCAACAATAAATTATTGTGTAAGGAATAGTAATTATATCAAAGGTGCTTTTTTGAAAGGTTATTTAGCTCAAGAATTTTTTGACTTCTCACTACTGCAAATATGACCTTTATCAGCACTATAAAAGTCCATTTATAGCACTAAAAAAGTGATATTAATCTTAACTAAGATAAAGGGGGTCCCTTTTATTAGTGCTAAAAAAGCGCTAATAAATGGGTCATTTATCATCCCTTTTTTAAGCTGATAAAAGACCCCTTTTATCATCTCTTTTAAAAAGCACTAATAAAAGTTAAAAAACATTACAAAAAATAAAAAATATCTATGTAATTTGGGGAGGTGCTTCAACAGCACTCCACCCCCACCCAATCCCGCAAGGCCTATCCACCATGCCCCATCCTTTAACAGCTCCCCCACCACCCTTTAATAGCGCTAACACTTATTCCCACCCACGCACGTAACCTACCTCCCCTTGGATTCGCACTCGGGACCTTTTTCCTACGCACCTAAGCCTTTACTACTCCACCATATTGCTTTTCTCTTCATTTATTAATATATCTATTCATTTATATATATATATATATATATATATATAGTTATATTTACTCATATATTAATATATATTTTTATTAAAGTATATATTTATATTAGTATATTTTTTTTATATTAATATATATATAGTTATTTTAATATATATATATATATATATATATTTATATATATATATATATATATTTAAATATATTAATATATACATATCTACATATTAATATATAGTTATATAGTTATATTTATATAGTTATATAGTTATATTTATATATTAATATATTTATTTGTATATAAATATATATTTATAAGATCACTTTTAAATACATTTATAAAATATGTTTTTTATGTGTGTTTATAAATAAATAAATACATATATACGACACACACACATGTATTATATGTGTATTTGTAAGTATAATTATACATATTTATATATATTTAAAAATATTATATATTAATTTGTATATACATCTATTTAGAATATATAGATAATATATATCGGTTTTTCAATACAGACACACACAAATACATACACTCACACACATCATATAGGTACATAAATATTAATATATTTGTATTTTAAATAAAATGGATAATTTTTTTTAGATAATCCTTATATATTGAGAAATATACTTTATATGTAAATATGTTTAATTATTTATTTATAAAATTAAATATTTATGGGTGAATATATAAAAAATATGTATATATTGTTATATAATTGATTATAAATAACATTACATTGTGAAAAACGATAAATTTGTAAATCCATAATTTCAATATAAATGTATCCTCTTAGAATAAATTCTGTCCCCAGTGAAAAAGGTCAAAAAAACCCTAAAACATGTCTAAAATTTTATCGAATGTTAAAAAACTTGAGTATCTGAACTAAAAACTCGGTTTTAGAGGCCTTATGGGCCTTTTTTGACTTCAAAAATGTAATAGAGGGTTCCCTTGGTTCATTAGCACGTAGAGCTCTTTGTAGGCTTCAATTTGATTTTATGTAGATCTCAAATGGAAACCCATATCAAAAGTTATTTTTGTTTGATGTTTGAGTTATGTTTTCAACTTATTTAAGATATTTTATTATTTTTTTGATTTTTTGTGTCTTTAAATTGTTATTAATTGATTATTAGTCGATGATAATTCAAAAATTATTAATTAATTATTTTTTAAGATATTTTATAAGTCATTTTCACTACATATCTTATATATTATGTGAAAATGTTTATTTATACTTATCTAAAACATATTTAAAATATATATATAATATTTTGATCAACATAAATATACTTATATATTTATATATCAATATATTATTTTTTATTAAATATAATTTTTTTTAAATATACACTTTATCAATGATAGGAAAAAAAGTGCAGATAAAACCACCCCTTTATCAGTGCTACTAAAAAAACAATGATAAAGGGGGCCCCTTTAACAGCACTAAAAAAGTACTGATAATGGGGGTGCCTTTATCAGCACTAAAAAAAGAACTGATAAAGGGTCACTTTTAACAGCACTTTTTTAGTGCTATTAAAACTGCCCTTTATCAGCGATTTTTTTAAAGTTGATAGAGGCACCCCCTTTAGTAGTTGTTATTTTAGCACCATTAAAGGGTGGCCCCATGGAAAACCAGTTTTGTGGTAGTGTCTATTCAATGTATTTGGGAGATGTATGAAAAAAAATTAACTAGAAAAAGAGAATCAAATATGATCAATATGAGTATATTTATAGGACTTTTAAATGACCTCCCTAAATTAATGTAATTCATGAATCATATATATTCAATTACTATAATAAATATATATTTAAATTTTTCTATAAATATTATATAAAAAACATAAAAATATTATAAGTAGAATTAATTATTCATTATATTTGATAAGGATATACATTTTTCCTAGTGAAGAGTTTCTTTATTAGTTGAAATCAAAGGTAATGCCATTAATTTTATACAATAAACCGTTCATAATCATTATTAATTCAAATATACTTATATATTTTAGGTATAAAGTTTATTGGTAGATGATTTCTCTCTAGAAATAAGAGAATTGGATTTTGGTTAAAATAATATGGTTCATGAAGGTAAATAATTGGTCATCAATGGGTGTATATTTTTTATAACTTTTCAATCAATAAATATAAGAAAAACGGATATAGATATGTTAACTATAATGATAGTATATTTTTTCAATGTAATGGATATCCTTACTCAATATAAAAAGGTATCTTATTATGGATTTGAAGAGAAAATACTCATATTATATTATTATTCTCATGGTTAAGTCTTTAAGATGAAAAGAAATTGGTCTGATTCAATTAAGTGACATATATAATATATAGAAAATTATGTATTTATATTAATTGTAATAACTTGATTATTTCCTACAAATGATCCATATATTACGGAATTAATGGAAAAACAAGTGTCTTAAGAAAATGATCCTCTAAAACATGAATTTAGTTTCATTATTGAAGTAATTCCATCATACATTTTTTATGATGGTGAAAATATAACGGACACTGTGAATTCATCCATTAGACTTGAACAAATTATTAAAAATGATAATTAAAATTCTTAAACTATTATAGTTGATTGCATAATAAAAGTAGTAGTATAAAATTTATATAAGTAACAATATAATTACTTTTTTACAATATTATTTCATCATTGTAATTTTATAAATTTTTATTTTATATTATACTATTTATTATTTACATAATTATTGAAATTTCTTATATATTGGATTTCTAATAAAATATAGGCTTTATTTTATTATAAAAAATATGTAAAATATTGAAGAAGTTTGTTAAAAAATATTATCCAAAAATGATCGCCAAATATGAGATGTTGGATTACATCCTTTAGTTCCTCCTATGAGTATAGTATTTAAAATTTATATATCATTTAAATATTCTTAAAATCTATTTTATAAATAATTTTTAAATTTCAATCATGAACCACTATATTGGAGAAAATTATTCTTCTGTTATACAAGTGATAATGGTGATCAGTATGAGTAATCATGGGGTGGTAGTGGTAGAGGTACTCAGAGCACCCACCTTACTCGATCACACCCAAAACCTTTACTGCATATCCCTTATTCCACCATTTATCATCCCACAGTTTCAATTGAGGAATAAATGATATTTAGAACACCTATGTTTTCATTACTATTTTAGTTATGCCCGGCTTCTGATATAACTTTTCCTTATTGTATGAATCCTCTCCACCCCTACTATCCATTTTCATCCACTCATATGCCACCTTAATTTCCTAGTTCTCATATCTCGATGATATTTTATATTAATGCTCCTTAGAATTATACTCTAGAGACTTCTAATCATCTAGAGAATACCGATCATCCCAAACATACATTTGAACTTACTTTCCCTTTCTCGACTATTGCTCCTTATTTTTTTTAATCCGTCATAGATCATTGATTAGATGTTTGTGTTAATAGAAAACACAATTTTTGAAATATTTTTTTAATATTCTTTTGATCTTCTTGTGAGATACGTATATATCAATTATCTACCATTATTTATCTTGAATAAATCAATTGATAGATAGTATGAGGTTGTAAAACTTGGTGTAGCAGTGAGCCTTACCTAAATCTTGTATTTAATTATAAAGCATAGTGTTTTCTCATAAATTTTTCAATTTTTATGTGTATTCTCCTTGGATGTATCCCTTTGTGGTGAATGAAGTAAAATAATTTTGTTATTGTATTTAATTTTTAACATTTTTATTTTATAATTATGTTATTATAATTAATTAGTTTTTTATATTATTTTAAATTTATAAATAATATCTATTAATGAGAGGAAATTGACACCCTAATTCACCACTCTTAGATAGTATTTAACCTTATAATCACATCATGTGGTATCAATGTAAAATGGTTCAATCTTGGTGAATCTATCATATGTTTAATTTTTACATAGAGAATGTTGTGAATGAAAAATGACTTCCTCTCTTAGATGGGAGAAATTTCCAAATTTTAAAAAACAATTGAATTGAATCATATCTATAGTCTCTTAGACTCAATGTTTTATCTAATTTTATTAATGTAATATTAGTGACTAATTTTATAATGTTATCCTTGACTAAATTGGAAAATAATTTTACATTTTTGATATAATGGTGTAAAATGACTTATATAAAGATTTATTGAATAAAATATAAAATAAGGTGATATATTTCACATATTTTGAAGCTAATTAGGATAATTTTATGACATTTATGATGGTTACAACAAATTAATGAATCTATGTTGGAAGTGTTTAACAAAAAAATAGATTACATGAACATGTATCTAAATATAAACATAGATAGGTTCTTAAAACACGTCATTGAGGTTTTTGATATATTCATGGACTTGGAGAAAAGATAAAATATTTGGAGATTATTATGAAAATACCAAGGATATTACCACCATTTTATAACCAAAGGGTGTTAGGGATAGATGAAATTAATTTATAGGAGCCTTAATTATATGATTTGAAAAGTATTTTGGTTACCTAAAAGATACATGTGTAGCTGGATGGAATTATGTTCTAATAAATTAATGAGATAATATTCAAGGGTATGGAAAAACAATGCATGCATGAAGTAAAAATGGATAAGATAATTTAATTGATGAATTCCTATCACTTGTATCTATAAAATTAAAATATGGACAATGATGGTTCAAGGGAATGCTTCCCATGGATTATTTTAGATACAGATAGGCTAGTAACATTATTGGAAAGTGCTTTAGAATACTTAACGGTGATGAAAGAAAGGCCAAATTATTATAAAAATAAAAAAGGATTTTTTCCAACATAAAACTTTAAATCGAGAAATGCATCAAAAATAATGTTACAAAGATAGTTTTTTGTGATAAATGAAGAATAATATGATGAAATATTTTTTTGAATATGACGATATGTAGTTTAAATCAAATTCAATGGATAACACAAAGTTAAGGACTAAGAAATAATGATAGAAAATTAAAGAATAAAACCAAATAGATGGAGTGTTGTATCTCAAGGTTGAAATCAAAGGTAAATTTGTATACTTATATTCTCAAAGGAGGAAAAATAGGAAAATAAAAAGTTTACTAAAGAAAACTTTTGAGTGCACTGACTAACTAAAATAAAAAATACTCAGTTCATGAAGGTTGTACAAGATCAAAGTGATAAAAATTAAAATACTAAAGAAATTATTGATTTTAAGATAAAGAGTAAAGATAAATATTATTTAATCAATGAACTTACTTCTTATATTAATAAGTGAGAAAATAATATTCAAAATATTGAAGAAGAAGTTATGACCTTGAAGAAGATGAATGATTCTGGAGTAAAAAAATTATTACCAATAAGAATATTTTGTTTGATATTTTTTTAATAAATGTTTAAATAAAGGCTTAAGAGAATATCTAGGAGTGTATAAAAGGTCTTCAATGATTAAATACCCAATAATATAAGAAAAATCATAATTATAATCGAAGTAGAATCATCTAAAATTAGGATATAATGTTCTAAGAAGAAAGGAAAGAAATTGTTTTGTGATATCTCTCAATCATCAATAGTTCTTTAAACCCCAATGAGCTATTTGGAGGCTGTAAATATATAGAATATTTTTTAAAACCTTTTCCCCTAATTATGTGTCATTTTTATTATTAATTAATTCACACATTAACCTGCTATAGAGAGGGAAAAACTATATAAGAGGAGAGGCACCTGGAAGACAACAATGGATAATGAGAACATATCTTATATCTCAAAGAAGAAATATATTCCATGTATATAATTTTTATTGATCTAAATTTAGACATAAATATTTTTATTATTGGAAAATATGACTTAAAAACAAAACCATTTAAATATCTAGGAGAACTGAGAGGTATAAAATGATCTCAATTTCTTTTAGAACTAAATTTTCTCTTTGTTATAAGTGGAAGGATAATTCACTATAATTTTTGAAAAGAAATATGAGAGATCCTTACATGTCTCAACTCATCCTAGAATCTAATTAATGATGAATTAGAATAAGAAAAATTTTATGATAGAATAAATTAATCATAATACAATAAGGAAAATTAGTACATGGATACTTGGAAACTGAGTGATCATCCCGCTTGATTGAGAACATGAATATATTAATGAATGATAAGGGTTATGTTAATGTAATAATTTTATTTGTAAGTAATGCGGATTTGAAAATTAAAGGGAGTTAAAAGTTTTTAATTTCAATAAAGAGTTGAAAAATATAGAAGTATTATAAGTGGATTGTCTTTGAAAAAATTTATTCAGTGTAAGTTAATTATGGAACTTAGGACTAAAAGTCACTTTTAATTAAAATGGATGAATAATAAATGGAAAAGATGTAAATTTATTAATAAATGGATTGAGGATAAATAAAAATTTATATTAAGTCGAGAACTAGTAGAACACTTATTTCCTCATGGAGGAAGAGTATAATAGTTTGGTAATAAGAGGATTTTCCATATATAGTTATAAATGATAGATAATACAGAAAAACATAAAAATACAATTGATGTAGCAATTTTAAACTAATATTTATAAAAGACATACAATTTTCTCATGAGAAACAATGTGGTGAGAAATTCCTATTAGAAAAAAAAGAAGAATATGTTATAAAAATTACTCTATTTGAAATAAACGGATGTCAGTGGTCAAATGATGCATTATAAAACTCATGGAGAAAAGTAATTTATCTTGGAAATTGATTATTATAAAAGGATTGGTTGAATTATATTTTTACAAACAAAAAAGGAAGTAATGGAATACATTAAAATGTTTTATGGGTGATTTAAAAATAAAACTATAAGGAAAACCAAGATTATAGGCACAAAAATGGCTTGAAGTATACTTCATTTAATGTGGAATACAATTTGGAGAAACGTGGATTAAACATTTGGTTCTATAGGAAATAACATCATAAAAATGGAGTTATAGTGTAATGAACTAGGTAATGAAAGAATATATCAATTTCATATTTATTAATATTTATTAATAAGATATTTATATTCATTATAAAAATATTATGTAATTTTAAATTAAAAAGGAATCCATGTTTGATAGTTTATATGAAACACAACACTGAGTATACATAAACCATGGAATAATACTATTTTAGACATGACCGTAATAACAGATTTTTTATATTGGTGGGTATGAATATTATTAACTAATTTATGAAATATATATAAATTTACAACTAATTATAAATTTATTGAAAAATTCTTAATAAATAATCAATAAATTCTTGGTAATATCATTTCATTTTCAATAATATGTTTTTTAAAAATGATTTTTATTGATCATTGTGAGACAAAATTATAATTAATTTATATAAAATTTAGAAAATTTATTTGATAAAATTAATATCATTTTTAAAATCATCAAATTTAAATTAACTTAGGGTAAAATTTTAGGATTTTTCAAAAAATGTTGATATTTCAATGAAGAGTGAAAAATACCAATTTTTTAAAACTGTCATTTCAATACAATTAATTAAGTAATATAAAAGGTATAATTATGACTTAAAATTAATTTTAAGTAAAATAATAATTATTTATTCTAATTAATTACATTTTAATCATATTTATACTTGATTTTAGAATAAGTTTATTTTTTGTTCAAAAATAGTTTTTCTGAAATCTTTTTTAAATTTCATAATGTTTTACTATTTTAATTAATTAAAGTAAAACATAAATAGGAATATTTTAAATGGAATTTATATATTATATATCAATAAATATTAAAGTTTATTCATGTAATGATTATTATAAATCACAAAGTTAATATAAAATCAAATTTTTCTTAAAAAATACACTTCTTGAAAAACTACTTTTCCATCACATTTGGGGGTTTTGTTTAAATTAGATTTTACCACTTATAAGAATATAATTTGGTAAAATAGATTACATTTTTGGAATCAAAATTATTTATGTTATATAATAAGGGAAACTTAATTTCTTACCTTAATGAATAGTAAAATCATTAAAAATTGGTTATCACGGTTAAGGAGAAAACGGGTTTACTGGGGGTTAAACTAAAAATATAAGAATTAAAATGACCTAAAACTTGAAAGAAAATCTATTTTCTGGTCATATTTTAAATTTATCATGACTTATTATTGATAAAGATCCATTTTGTACCCTTATTTTATGTTAAAACATGGGTACATCCTCTTCATTTCAAAAATTACAAGTGTGCCACTCACCTCACTTATAAAAAGACACCCCCTCTCATCTTCCCTTAACAAATTAAAATACCTTCGGATCATACAATACCTGCCAAAATATATTTTTAATTTATCTCCACCTTACATATATCCATTATTTGTATTTTAAAAACATCTTAAGAAGGATTTTGACGCTTACAAATGTAGGTTGTCTGAAGAAGAGGTATTGTGCTTAACCGTGCATTTTTATTTTATTTTTTATTACACCTCCATAAAATTTTATTAAATTATTATTATATAATAAAACCATTTAATACCATATACTTATTATTTTATGTTAATATACTAATCTAAATCCATAGTTTCTTCCATCAAATGCGGAATGAAATCATCAATCATGTGTATGGCAGACTACCGCCTCACGAACCAATGTAATTCATTTTCCGTCATCACCTCTCATGAATTGTTATAATAATGGATTTAAAGTATATATATTATAATTTAAACATAATTAAACATTTTTAATTATTATATCACATATCTTTTTTATTACTTTCCATTCCATGGGGGATACGATAACATCACACGTGTGTATGGCGAACTACCACCTCGCGACATGATGTGATTTGTTTTCCAAATTATTTACATGGAAGGTAATAAGGATAATTTTAATGAATATATATATCATATATATGATATAATTATGATATTAATGACATATTTATCATTATAATAACATAATATATCATGTTTTATTACCTTTCCACTCACTAAAAAATGATAACATCGTTCATGCTACGTGTGGACTACTACCTTCCATGAAGCGATGTGATTATTTTTTCATCACCAAAACACATTAATAATATATATAAGTAAATTTAATGAAATAGTATGGTACTTATGATATAATTATAATTTTGTAAATATATGATAATACCTACCTTCTTTCCATAATGATTGTCAAAAAATGGAAACGCTACTCATGTGTACGTATGACCTACCATCACTATGATAGTAACATTGTTTATTTTTAATAAAATTCATTCATGAATGGTTTTAAAATTATAATTTACGTATAAAAACGATAATTATTTATTGTTTAATATTCTTAAAATGTTTAAATAATGACCTCTTTGACCATGTACAACATACCGAAGTTGTTTCGAAAATATGGATTAAACATCATCAGAACATCCGACATGAACTTGATTAATTATATAATTATATATAAAATGCTAGTAGATAAAATAAGAGTAGTAATAAACATGAAAAAATTTATTAATAAAGTAAATAATTAATATAATTTTATTATTCATGAATATAAATAATATATGAGATGATTTGGACTCAAGGTAAGGAACTTCATCTCAATCTCCTATTATAGAGGAATATTTGGTGTTATACACCTATATTATTTTATGAGGTGTATATAACCCCCCATAGACATGTTATATCATGAATTTCTTTATTCTTATGATACTTATATTTTTTATAAATGTTATTCTCTCATGTGGATTACGATTTCAATGTTTCCAAAGTGTTAATGGTATTTCTTTAAAAAAATACTCTTTTAATGTTTCCCTTTTCTAAATATTTTCTTCCATGTACATATTCTTCAAAAAAATTATAAATGATTATATATGGACATAAATATTTATAAATGAAATTTAATGTTTGTTTTTACCTTTTTAAATGGTTTTCAAAAGGAATATTTTTACTTATTTTATACAGAAAATTCTGATAAAAAGACAAAAGAAATGTTCTATTTTAACATATATAGTGACAAAATACTTTCCTTCTACCATAACCGTTATTTTATTTTGGATTACTTTAAATATTTCATGTTTTTTTCCAAGAAAATCATCTTTTCACTTATCTAGTTAGTTTTTTACTAAAAATTTGGTTTTAACAGGATAAGGTATTTCTATATCTGAAAATGTTTTTCATAAGCATTCAAAGGTGTTTTTAAAAGGGTTTTTTGATGAAAAATTAAAAGAATAAATATTTTTATTCATTATATTTTACTTGAGTATTATATGATTAATGGGTAAGCCTGATATAACTTATAAAAAGGTTTTATCTCCATTATAGATCATGGGTGGTCCTAATATAGATTATACGATGGGTGCACCTAGGTAGCACCAGGTTATCTTGATATAGCTTATATGATAGGTTCACCCAGATAGCGCTCCAATTCATTGTGTAATGTTACTTATCTTGATAAGAAACAAAATATGATGTTACCTGGGGGTTTCTCCTATATATTTAATTATGATATAGTTAATTCTGAAATGGGTTTGAAATATATTATGAATGTGATTCTATAATTCCCAAAAATTGGTTTTATTTTCTTACTTTGGGTTTTAAATTTTTATTTAATAAAAAAGTGTGTTTTTTCATATAGAAATTTTTTATTACATACAAACATATATCTTTAAAGATAAATCTAATTATTAAATTGGTTTTAATGTTTTTCGTTTGACTAACAAATTAATTCTTTTTTATGTACCTTACTGAGATTTTAGTGCTAATACCATGTTTTAAAAAATATTTCATAGGGATTAAGTCTGGGTAAAATAAAAAAGGATTTTAAGTTGAAGTTCATAAGTTTTTTTCATTAAAATAAATCATGTTTTATTTTAAAAGTTGTATATTGTGTTAAAAATGGATACTAATTGGAATCGCCTACTTTGTATTATATGGTTTAGTTATGTATGACTTATGATCCAATTTTATAAAACTCTAAACCATAATAGATCCCTGGTATTGTAATATTGTTAATTATAGTCTAAAAAAAATAGAATATATGAGGTTAGGCCCATATATATAGAAAGGATAAAGTGTATGGTGAATAACAGGGAAGAGACATTACTCATTGAGAGTTGAATCCCATAACATTATGAGAACATACCTATGTAGGAAGTAGTGTACACTCAAAAATGATTTCTTTAGTATTTGATAGGAAAAAACATAATGTGAATAATTCCATGGAATAAGGTCAACTCTAAAAAATTTAGAGTGTTTGTTAGTAAATGTAACTTTAAAATCATGATATAATCAAGGGAAAATATTATTATGTGGAAGATAAAGGTGTGTTATTCAGATATTAAATCAAGATTAAGGCCTTAAAGTGTTTTAATAATAGTATTATCAAAATATTAGAGAGTAACAGTGTCAGATATATTAACGAAAAATATAGAAATAAATATATAAATTTAGATGTGGAATATATTTATTGAGATAAAAAAATTAATTAAAATTAAAAGGGCTTAATTAATACAATACATAATGAGGATTATGAGGTTAAATAAAGGGGAGAAGTGGCTGTTAAATAATTTTAATCATCAACTCAAATGAGGAAATAAAGATATATAATATATGAATCTAATATTATTGTAGAAAAGAAAAGTTTTATAAAATATGAAAGGATGAGGAGTGTTAAAAAATGGTTCTTTTATCATAGGTGGAAATGGAATCATTTTAAGATGCAATGAAAGTTTGATAAGGGATAAATCCATGAATAAAGAGCTAGTTAATCTATAAAAAATAATACATGGGAGCTTCTGAAAAGGATTAATTATTACAATGTTATAAAAAAGGGGGTATAAAAAATAAATATTAAGATCTTTGGAATTTAATCCAAAACTGTGAAAGGTCTGTATAGATATTCTATGCACAAATCATAGGCATAGATTATGAAAATACAATTACACTAGTGTCCTAAATTGAGATTATATAAAATTTTTATTGGTTTTTATTCAAATAAGTTTCAAAATATATCAAATTGATATAAAGATACCATTCCCTAATAGAGCGATAAAAGCGGAAGTCTACAATGAATAGCTGAGGGGTTTTCAAATTTGTAATGATTATGGAAAGTGTATTGATTAAAGATATATTTATATGAATTAAAAAGGACACCACAGGCTTGGTATACTCATTCAGACTCATATTTATAGTGTCTATAATTTTAAAGAATATTTTTTTGAGTATAATTTTTATGTGAAATCATCATATGAGGATTTTTTGATGTCAATTGTCTATGATTATGATATTATATTTTATGGAATCATGTTTAAATATGTTAAAGAAGTTACTAATTTGATACGATAAAAATTCTATATGTCAATTATAGGTGATATAACTTAATTTCATGGGATAAAATTTAATCTAAAAGTATATTAAAATAAAATTTATTAGGAAAAATACACAAGTGAGATAGTAAAAAGATTTTTCCTATATGATAGAAAATTAGTTTTAACTATAATAATTGTTGGAACTAAACTTTGAATGAAATAAGATGGAAATTATTTTGATCATAATTTATATTGGATAATGATTTTAAGCTTGTTGTACTTGAAAATAACAAGGCTAAAAAAATTATGAAACTTGTCTGCATACACAGGGTGATGTATCGATATTAAACTAATGGAAGTCATATTTACAAAATGATTAACCATGCTGTAATTTTAGATGTATTGGTTTTATCTTACATTAAACTACCTCCCATAGCTTATGGAAATTTTTAAAATCCCTTCTCCTCATATGTATTTAAAGATCAATTAGGTTTTTCATGGTTGAATGGAATTTACCCTATGGGTCTATTTTAAAAGGGTGAGAAGTGGAATAACATTATAATATCTAGAGACCATTGGAGAAGCAAGTGAAATTAAAATGTTAAAAATGTTTAATTTGTGGAATTAAAGCATGAAAAATTGACAAGTTGTGTCAGAAATGAACTCCCATATCAAGAGGGATGAATCTACTCTTTATAGGGATTTATTGGTACAAGAGATAGTTTGATATATAATCCATGTGTAATAACATTAAGGATAAATGGAAACCCTATGATTCATGAGAATATCAGTGATTTATAATCAGTTTATTGGATTTAGAGGTTAAGGTAAGTATATAATTCCTTTTTGAATTTTTTATATAATTATCATTACTCACATAAATATAGAGTGATATATAGATTGTTTTATTTCTATTTGGATTCACTAGACTATGAGTAATCATGAGAAGACTAAATATTATATTTTAGTTCTCAAAAAACATAAAGGGGGAGAATGCTGGAACCAAATAAAGTAGAGTGGGAAATTTCGGAACCTAATATAGCAGTGTGAAGAATGTTGGTACTAAGAGAATATTATTAAAGCATGACCATAAGTGGTTTTATTTTTTGGTAATAAATAATATTGGGCTAGTTACATCACTTGAGAGAGTTTCATGAAGTTAGATAATGTTTAAGGAGCTTTAGATAACTTCTTATGATGGAAGAAAATATTTCCAAAATTTTTATTATCATGTTATAATTTTTTTAAAGGTAAAAATGTGTGCATTACAAGATAATATAGCTAAAATTTATGTCATAAGTTAACAGTTTAACGGAGGTAAATTTTCTATTTAGGCTGAATCGTGTTGTAAGAAATGGAAATTATGAAATAATATTTTATAAATTGATAAGGTTTTTAGGTCTAGTAATTTTACCATGTTGTTCACATGAAATGTGAGTCCATAAGGGAAAGTAATTCGAGATTTAGACCATTACTAATAGTTTATGTTATAGTCATAGGTTTTAATGTGTCATATATTATAGGTAAATCATAATACAAGGTTATGAATTGTTTTTAATTTTGTATAGAGAAATATTTATTGATATTAACCCCATGATTTTCAGAGATGCAATTGAAATCAGACCATCTTTTTTAGAAGACTCAATAATTAAGTGATATTAGGCTGTAATGAAAGGAATCAAACCATGATTTGGAAGATTAAATAAAAATTATAAGTTTAAATTATTTTCATGTATGAAAGGATCATCTAATACATTAGTTATTTTATATAAATGTAATTTGACTTTTTTATAAAGGAAAACTATATGGTGACAAGTGGATCCAATGGAGGAAGTTTATAGAAGAACTATTAAAAGAGATTAATATATTAAAATAAAAGAATTTAAAAATAGAATAAAATATGTTTTTGAGAGGGGATATCATTCTATATATATTTAGTTTTCTTAATGAGTATACTATGATAATTCTTGATCAGCATTAAAGTTATAGATAAAATCAAAGGACAGATCTAGTGGAAAATACCTTTACTAATTTGAAATTTTAAATATCCTTGTGACAATTTTGTAAGTATACCACATGTCAGTTATCTTTTCATAATCTATCAGGAAGTAGTGTATTGATATAAAAAATATGGTATTAAAACTTTGTTTGGTAGTTATATTTACCTAAGTACAATAATAACATATAGTGTGAAGTGGTTTTTGATATACCGACACATCACTATATGTATGATCATTTGATATAATCATTTATGGTCAATCAATTAAAATCACTACATCATTAAATTTAATTATTTATATCTAGATAATTTAATTCTATGATTGGAATTGAAAGGCTTATAATTTTTTAACCACTATAGGAATAATAACCATTGATGAGAATTAATAAACACCCAAATTCACCCCTTCTTAAGGTTTATTTGGTCATGTTGTTGTAACACGTATTTTTAATAAAAATTTTGGAATCAAAACTATAACCCTTATTTTCTATATTGACCTTAAATAAATTTGTATTAGATTTGACAATGTAAAGTATCATTTATTAACTATTTCATGAATTTTATTTGTACTTAAAAAAGATAATTTGGATTTGACATCAAAGGGGGAGAAGATAACCATAAATCTATATTTTTTCAACCAAATTTTTTTTATTAGATTTTAAAAACCACTGAAGAACACAATAAATAAGGAAAATTATAAATAATTAAAGAAAAATATAAATGTATGATTTGTATGAATATTAGTTAGATTCTATTCTCAAAAATGATGATGTTGTTATTTGTTTAAGTGAATAATTGCTAAAACAAATATTTTCTTAATTGATATGTAACTAATGGTAATGATTAATAAAAAATATTTATATGCATGTGAAAATAAATGTACTGAAAAATATGTATATAGAACTTAAATATACAATAAAAAAGTGTTTTATGATGAATAATAATGAAATTTTAATTTTTTACCACTTGGATTCTAATGAATAATGAAATTATAAGGTTAATTTATTATAAAGTTACACTAACATTAGTATGAGAGTCCTTAATATTTTTTGAAATATTTTGAGGATTATAGAGAATTAAGGAACTAATTAAAGAATAATTTATTGAAGGTAAGAAAACCACATTATGGTAAAGTGAATCCTATACCACAGTTATTGTTACATATAGTAATAAGTTAAAATAGAGTTTCACTGAACTATTTTGGGAATAAATAATATATATAATAATGAGTGACTTAATATAACATAAGGATAGGGTAATTGATTCAATAATTCACTTATAAATAGAGTAGAAAACTATAATTCATTTGTGGGAATGTATGTATATAATATAAAGTAAATAAAAAAGTATCTTTGGTATTTTTAATATATCTTTGTAAGTGTATAATTCGTGTAGGATGTATGAAAAATAATTAAGCAAGTCCAAGGAGTATTGGTTAAATTTTATACATATATGATATTTAGGGTAGATATCACCCTTATTTATACCATTTTATTGAATTTTATTTATTTTAAATAAGTACTCTTAGTGTTAAAAAAGATTTCAATATGTGATGGCTGAGTTTTTGAGAAGTGGTGAAGGTATTTCCATATTTAATAGAATGATTTTTTAGGCTTCATTTTAAGTTCTTATTTTGAATGATTCAAGACACTTGTATAATATCAAGAAAAATTGGTAAATTTATATTTAATATTTGATGTGATGATATTCATAGAAAACAAATTCATGTTCTGATATATAATATAATTTCTACAATAGTGGTGATTTATTTTGGAATCTTTGGGTTAAGTGTCGGATAGTGAAAACCTGACTTTAGATTTTATACTTGATAAGGTGGATGTTAAATAGATTATATAGGCCATCCATTGAAAGAAATATTTAGATGAAAATTTGGATGTTTATGAGTTAATTTGATTTTGGTTTTGAATAAATGATAGGGCCTCAGGATCATCCCAATAGGTTCTGGATTATTTAAATTCTAAAATTTCTATTAGAGTTTGAATGATGGCTGAATTTGTGTGATGGGGAAATTTTGTAAGATATAAAGTGACATAGATGGTAGTCATAGATTTTATGATGCAATAATTTCCTAAAAATTATAATTTATAAGATATAAAAATCTTATATGATATTATAATCTTATAATAAAGTCTATTTCATATGATATATCAAGCACATATAATAAAATGAGATCATATGACATCAACTGATTTATACAATTGAAAAATATAATTTGAAAGAATTCTTGTACAATACAAGAAATGTCTAAAAAGGTCAATTTATATGATATACCAATTTTTATGATATAAAAAACTCACATGAAATCATTCTCATGTGATATGATAAATATATAATAAGACCAAGTCATGTGATAGGACACTTGACACGATTGGAATTTTGTATGACTCAAAAATTATAAGATACAAAATATCTTATGAAAATATTATTGAACTATATATAGTGAAAATATAGAGTTTTATAATGAAAATTCAGGGAATCTCAAAAGAATAAACACTATATTACAGGAGATTAAAATTAGAAAATTATTGTTTCATTATTCAAAGGATTTAAATATCAATATTTATCCAGTGGAATATGATTCAAGAAGGGATGTACTAAGAGGATTTCCATATTGTATGATGAAGTATCCAAATCACAGTGCATGATCACATGCATACATGCAGGTAATTAAAAGCACTTTAAATTTGATGATTTTATGTATAATTAAAGTTTTGATATTCATGACCACATGAAAAAAAATATTATGATCCTTGTGGGGTTTAAATGAGATTTGACTATGGATTCAAAATAGTTTGAATGAGGATTGAAATTGAGAATCTATTACCTATTTAAAATATGAGATCCTTGTTACTATCAAAAATCTAGGGGCTTTCCAAAATTCAATTTTATAAATAAATATTACCCATAATATTATTTCGAGAATATATGTGTGTAGGAAATAAGAAGTTATATAAAAAAAGTAATTGAGATAACTTGTAATTATTTCACAAGTCTTGTGTTATGAAAAATATCAATATCTTGATACTTTATAGTTTTTAAGAGAGAAGGAGGATTTCAATGTTGTGATCCATTCTAGTGTAAGGAAATCGTTTTCCTCGAGTATTCAAAAATTTGAAGAGTAACCAGATCACATGAATATATGAGAAATGTGAGTAAGATAGAAGACCATGTTTTGATGAATACCTAGACATATAAACTTTAAGGTGTACATGAGTAACCAGTTGGTCAAGTTTTATTATAGTAGAATATAAACAACACATGGTGTATAAGCAACCAAGGAACATATTATGATATTTCTTAATTTTGATAAAAACACCTTATAGTTGAAGAGCCCAATTTTTGTATGCATTGTATTTTTTAAATGGATGTTATTGGTTTTTAATTTTTATTAATAAAATAAGAATATTTCTATGATGTAAATATGATGAAGAAGGAAGTTCTCAAGAATTATAATCTTAAGGAATTACTTTTGAAGAATTTGAGTTTATAACTCTAATGATTGTTGAACTAGTACTATGTTTAGAATACATGTTTCACTCAATTATTTAACATGACACATTTTTTAAAATAATGAAGAGATATTTGGAATTGATATTCCAAAAATAAAAGAGGAATTTATGGAGGATAGTATTTGAATACCATAAAAATATTTATTTTTCTGATGAACTGAAAATGACATGAATAATTATTGAAGTCCATGAATTATTATTTAAAGAAAATAATATTTAATAATAAATTCATGAGGATAATGAATTGATAAATGACACATAAAAATATGAATATTTTTTTTCATGATGAAGATGAAAGGTTGGATTGGAATTTTATTTGGGTTGGATTTGTATTAATTTATATACTTAGAATTTTGATAAGTATTTATTGTGTCCTTATATAAAAATTAGGCCAACCTATTTCCTATAATTTTCTTGCTCGAATATGGGATCATGTGGGACACATAGATCAACAACGCCCATGGGAACCATCCTAGGCTAGTAAAAAATGTGGAATGGAGGGATGTGTATGATCCATGTTTGGGAAAGTGTATAAGGCCCATAGATCACATGCCCAAAGGTGTATAGAGTGTGGGATAGAATCTCATATGGACAAGTACCATGTGTGTTCAATTGTGATTGATGATGATCCCTAGTATCTAGCTCAGGGGTGTTGCGACAGGTCATGAGTAATAAATCATGACCCAAGTGATATAGAGAATTGATATGGGACAAAACATGTGGGTTAATATTCCCAAAATTAAAATATGATGAATAAAAAATGTGACATCTTATAAATGTAATATGCACCATCTGATATCATGCACCTATGAGTTTAACATTTTTTCATTGTCTTCCTCATACAGAATCTCGATAGAGGTTCTAATCACCAGTGTTCATGGATAACCATCAATGATTGAGTAACTGAAAATATTTTGAGATGATACCTACAGGGTGTTTCATTCTAGATAGATCTAGTTGCATTCATATAATCATTTTATTTCATAAATTAATGAGTTTAATTATACTTATGAGGTTGATGTAAAGTCACAATATGTCAATTACCATTGATGAACTTAGAGCTTTTGGGAAAATGAGAAGCATGCAACACTCATCGCATGAATGTGAGGATATCACTAAAAAGAATAATTTGAGATTTCAAAGAAAATTCCCCTTGATATTAAACATATAATATTTAAATATAACTCACATTTGAATAATTCAAAGTTAAGAACTTTAGATCATTTAATTGGTCTTCGCCACCAAATAATTTTTTAGGATTTGATTTGGTAATTATACGAGTAATAGGTGGTGAATCTCACCTATAAATACAAAATCCCCAAGGAGGAAAATATTGTTGATGTTTTCATCCATGAGTGATCTTGTTTTTCCTGAGAAACATAAAATATACTCTTTACTGCTATGTGAAAAAGTAGAAGATTTGTGATCCTTATAGGTTACAATATGAAGGGTGTTCCAAGTACTTTTTTGTGTGAAGAAGAACCATGAAAATATTTCATGAAGGAAAATATATCACAGACCTGAGAAGGGTGTTTATAAAATTTTGATGTGCTTCTCAAATAAAAATGATAATGTGAGCTAGTACTAAGTATCATACTCCCATAGAGTTATGTGAAGAAGATATTATACTACTTCAATGTATACACATGAAACTAATATTATTTTTGTTCCTTGTTTATGCCTTATATCTTGCATTAAGGAAGCATTAGAATCACACTATCATGCTTCGTGAAGAAATAGGAATCTATGTGATACTCCTTCATGAAGTTCATGTGCATGTAGTGTCTTTAAAAGGATAATTATAATAATACCATGTGTTTTAAAATAAGATAAAAAGAAGGTAGAAAGACTCTGTGATATCATAGAGTTCTTGTGAAAATATAAATCCTTTAACTACACTAGATTACACGAAGTTTAAAAAGGTGGAAAGTGAACACAAAAATACACTATGTTCATATACCTCTATATTTTAAGAGAAATAATAGTTCATGCTTGCATGAATTGGTATGATAATGCATATGCACGCGAAGAATTTATAGAGATTGTGTGTGAACTTTTTATGAAGAATGACGAAGGCCATTAGATAGAGTGCCTTAACATACATGAACAGGACATACATTACATGTAATATATATATTCATGATTTGGATATCACATAAAATAATAAAATAATTATATTATATATATGTTATAGGGTTTTTGTTTTCAAAAATAAGTGGTTCTGCACAATTTTACTTGCATGAAGATAAGAGAAGGAAGAAGAAGGGAGTGGTTAATCTATACTTAATTGATTATTATTTAGGATAAAGGAATGGAGATGATGTTTTGTTGAGTTGAACTTTAATTGATTCAATAATCACAAATAATTTTATGATTCTATAAAAAAGAAAAATAAATTTCAATGAATATATGTTTTCATTAAATAAGAATGATTGACTGTAAAATCTATATTCAATCGATTATCATTTGGTCCAGGAATAATTATGTGTTCATCCATCTCTAAAAATTAATATTATTATAATTAGTATAATAATAAGATTATGAATGTATCAATTTTCTACTGTGAATAATAATAAGATTTTCTTTCATGTTGTTGTGTAAGTAACATGTGATTCTAGTGGAATAATAAAGAAACAAAGTGACATCAATGAAAATCCTCATATTGAGTAATAAATTTTAGGTGTTACAAAGTACCTTAAAAAAGAAGGTAAATAATATCTTCATAAGTAGTATAAATAACCATTGAGTAGATTCAAGTTAGACTAGGTCATCATCAGTTTAGGGAAGAAGGATTGTCCCCATTCCCCCCTCCAAAAGTGTAGGGACCATACTAGCTAAAGAATTTACTCTTAGCCATACCATTGTAAAATTAAGACTACATTATAGTGTAGAATTCGTTTACTAGTCATAACCATACATGGATAGGACTATCTACTCTCATTGGGTAGTAAACCTTGTAAAAATATCACATTCTATCTTTTATAACATTTATATACTTTCATGTGATAGGGAAAAGGAAATAGGATAATAATTATCCTAACAGGTCAAATAGGTATAGGGATAACAATTTTTAATTCGATTAAAAAGTCCTCAACAATGATTCACCCCTCTCATTGTTAGTCATATCTTAAACTGGTCCTTTAAAGTGGTATCAGAGTGTAGGTTTTCCTCTTTTGGGTTCCCTATATTGAATCTTTTCTATTTTTAATATTTTAGTTTCTTTCATGTGTTAATAATGAAGTGAGTTTTTAGTGAATATTTATTTATCACTAAGAATAATTCTATCTCTACCAATACCATGATGAACTTTAGAAAGAAATAGAAAATAAATTTGAAGAAGAAGTCCCTCCTATCTAAGAAATAGGAAGTATCTGTTTCTCCATGCCTTACTTACAATGAATAAATATCAGGCTTGTAAAGTAAAGAGCTGGTGGCTCAAGTTTCCACCAAGGATATGGACAATCCTTACTACCTCTAGTGGATATAAGGTATGTGTTAGTACCTTTTAAAATTATCCTCAAGATTAATATTCCTATACATGTGGTGATGATCAATCTAAAACTACTAAAGATATATCAATTGATAGATTAAGAGATATTATACATTGTGTCCCTACAAAAATAGTCTCACTTTTTTTGGATTATTTCTATTTATATAGGAATAATCACCCAACTAAAATAAAAAACATATACTATGAAGAAGGGAATGTAAGGAAAAATTATATAATGATTAAACCTCTCCACACAGGTTGCAGCCTCTGGAAAGTTAAAGATACATCTTGAAGTATGTGACTCAAAAATGAATCAATGATGTTTATAAAAAATCAACTCTAGAAGAAAATATCCCTGAACTGGAAGATAAATTGAATAACAATATTGAAGTCAAGGATTTACAATTGGATGATAAATCCAAGAATATTAGAGAACATGAATCTTTGTTACAGAATAATATTAAGTTGTATGAAGAAGAGATTAAAATAATGAAGATGTATTGTGAAGAGAATATGATTATGATTGAAGATCAAAACCCCTCCTCAATATAAAATTTATATAATTGGAAGTTTAGTTGGCCAATATTGAGAAGAAACATATTGAGTCCTTATAAAATAAATAAATAGTTGTTACTAGTACTCAATTTATAGTGGCAAATTATAAGGGTGAAAGACCTTCAATATTTGATAATAAGATCATGAATTCATTAAATTATCTATCTCAAGAATATGCAAAGGGAAATGTACCATCCATATCGTTTTTAATAATGTTACTAAATATTTTTTTCATAAAAAATGAAGGATGGTAAAAAAACCTAAACAAATATGCATGAATAAATGAGATAAGAATCTTACCACCATGACTATGGTAGATAGAAAAAAATGTATAATATGGTTCCCTAAGAGGAGACTTACAAGTCATGAAGAAGACAAAACAAACTTATAAAAAAGATATCAATAAATCAATATTTTTTTGTCAATGTTGGTGTTATAATATATTTGGTCACTATGAATTAGATTGATGGTATAATTCCCAAAATGATAAAGAAAAAAAGAAATCCTATGTCAGAGGGGGGAAAGACAAAGATTAAGAATCAATATCCACAGGTTAATAAAAATATGTACACTTCAAAAAGTTTTGTAAATCTTGAAAACATATGTGATGTATGTAATGGAAGTGGCCACAAGGCTAATAAATGTTCATCTCAATATGTATCTAAAGTTGATAAGAAAAGAAGACCACAACAGTTGGATAAGAATGAATAAGCTACCTTAAGAAGAAACTCGAAGAATATTGTGAACACAAATTCTCCCAAGAAGATTTTGAGAAGGAAAATTGTGAATAAATTGGATTCAAAATCCAATATTTTGAAAAAAATTACACCATCCAAAAGAACTAATAAGATGAATGGATCTTGGAAGAAGTCATGTGGAAGATCCAAATATTCTTCCACTGTTCATAATGATATGTTAGTTATTTTTTCAGAGAATTTGGGAAGAATGAGGAAAATAGAAGATTAAAAAGACGAGGCTTATGAAAAATGAAAATAGAATATTCCACATGAAGATAAAGAAGCATTATGTGTGAGTTGAAACATGGCTGGTCATGCTATTATAAATTTCTCTTCAATTATTGAAACACAAGAATAATTCATTAAGAAGATAAAAGTTCCACCCAGAGATACAAGTTTTTCAAAAACCATTAAGAAAATAAGATTCACACATAAATTAATTGAGGAAGTGATAATATCCATATAGCCACAATCATAATTGAAGATCAGATGTGCTAGTGTGAATAGAAAAGTAAATGGATCGACCTTGTTGAGAAAATCATCTCAAATTTGTTTTTCACATTGAGGAATCACGGGGATCCACATTATTCCATTAATATTTTTATATTTTATTTGTGATTTTAATGTATGGAATTGAAGTTAAAGCAGGTTCTCAGGTGGGAAACCTGATAAGAAATGAATTCTATCAATTCCTGACATCAAAGATGACGAAGTCACCATTGTTTAATGGTTCCTCAATTGATATTAAAATAAAAATATGATATAGGGACATCATTGATAAAGATTAAGAATGTGTTTTCATATCCTATAAAACAAGGATAAAAATCATATCATCATGGTTTGATCTTATATTTGATATTCTGAAGATCAAGTGTTGAATAAGATCATCCTTGGTGAAGTTGTGAATGTTGTCAATCTGGACAGTCGCATGCTGAAGATCCATTTTGGTGGGTTCACAAATTAGAACATCTTGAAATAATATCTTAAATATATTCACTATTATGAATATATTGAGAAGTTTTTCCCTTAAGTAGAATATGAATTAAGAAATATTAATAATCTTCCATAATCATTATTTCAATTGGTATCAAATTTAATTATTTTGAAAATTGTTTGAAGATAATGTCATTGGAAAAGGGATGTATCTCTTAATATCTAATCCTTGGTTACTCGAGATAAATATAATTTTATAAATGGGTATTAATTGAATTAATCAATGGAATTATAATGTGGAACAATCCAAGGCCACTTATCTGGATTTTTGCAATTTAATGTTTTTGATTTCTTTGTTAAAGTGATTGCAGGAGTTTTAGATTAACTATTCTTAAAAAGTTTCATATAAAATTTAATTATCTTGAGCCAAAGATTAATTTGAATAACCCTTGAAGAAAAGTATATAAGTTCTCATTTCAGGAGGTATCAATATTATTTGGTAATTTACATCTTCATTTTTAAACCAAACCCTCTTGTTTTCTACACTGAGATAAACTCAAGTACAAATAGAGTGAAATGATATATGGTGCATTGCTTAAGTATAGACCGATACCATTTTACCATGAACTTTGTATTTATTTTCAATAATGGGTTGAGAATGTGAAATTAAAGTTTGGAAAAGTAAATTCTAGAGAATCATATTGACACAATCATTTGGAAATAATTTTGAAGGTATTTTCAACAAATATAAAAGGGAGATATTGAAGAGCCCACTTTTTTGAATGCATTGTATTTTTTATAATTTGATGTTATTAGTTCTCAATGTTGATCAATGAAATAGTAATATTTAATTGATGTTAATAAAATGAATAATTAAGTGATAAAGTCTTATGATCTTAAGGAACTACTTTTGAACACTTTGAGTTTCTAACTCTGATAATTGTTGAACTAGTTTTATGTTTAAAAGACATGTGTCACTCAATGCATTTACATGACACATTGTTTACAAAAACGAGGATATATTGGGAATTTATAAACCAAAAATAAAAGAGGGTTTGTTTAAGGAGAATATTTTAAGAACATGTAAATTTTTATTTTCATGATGAATTAAAGATTCCCTGCATAATTTTTAGATTCCGTGCAATATTATTTGAAGAAAATAATGTTGAAGAAGAAATGAATTGGGATGATAAACTAATAAAGTCAACAAAAAAATATAAATATATATTTTTCCTGATTAATATGAATGGTTGTCTTGGAATTTTATTTGGGATGAACTTGTATTATTTTTTATACTTATACTTTTGATAAGTATTTATTATGGTCATATAAAATTAGGACAACCTGGCCATCCCAAGCCAAGAACCAAGTGGAATTGGGGCCATGAATAAGCCTTGTTTGGGACCATTTATAATGTCTCTTTAGTACATGCCCAAACACACATAGAGGGTGGGATAAAACCCCACAGGTCTAAGGCCCATGTGTGTGAAAATGTGATTGGTGATGATCCCCAATATCCACATTGAGTATATTTCTACAAGCATTGAGTAATAAACCACGACTCAAGTTCTATGGATAATTGATATGGGACGAAACATACAATTTACTATTCATGTGATTAAAAACTAATGGATATAACACAAACCATATGATCCTTATAATATGCACCATCCGATCTCCCATTCTCATGAGTTTGAAATTGAATCATTATCTTCCACCACCCAACTTTCGATGGATATTCAGATCACTAGTGTTCATATCAAACCCTCAAAGATCGAGTAACTGACAATCTTCTAAGATGATATCGATGGGGTGTGTCATTCTGGATCGATCCAATTCCATGAATACAATCATTTTCTTACATTTATAAAGGAGATTAATAAAAAAGATACTTTGAGGATGATGTAAAGGTACAACATGCCATCACCATGGATGAACATTGAGATTTTAGGAAAATGAGTAGCATGAAATCCATATCACATGAATGTGAGGATATCACTAGAATAGAGAATCCAATATCATGATGCAAAAGAACCATGATATTCATCATACAATATTTAAATATAACTCGCGTTTGAAGAATTCAAAGACAATAACTTCAGTTCATCGAATCGGTTTTTGACAATATATAATTTTTTGGGATTTGATTTAGTGATTAAATGATGCATAGGTAGTGACTCTCACTAATAAATGTTGAACCACAAAGGGTAAAAGTTTTTTCTTGTTTTCATTCATGAGTGATATCATTTTTCTTGAAAATAGAGTATCTTTGCTTTCCTTTTATGAAAAAAGTCAAAGATCTGTGAGCCTTATAGGCTATGTGAATAGGGGTTCTCCACATATTTATTTTTATGAAGAAGAACCATAACAAGATTTTGTGAAGGAAATGATCATGTGGACACAAAACAGGTGTTTATACACTCTCCTTGTCCTTTGAGAAGATAAAAGGTACCGCCCTGACCCGTCCCCTGGGGCCCGTGTTGTGACTACCCCAATCCCACCTTCTAGAGGCCAGGGGTCAGAGACTAACACCGAAAGGCATATTACCTAAAATGTGAAGGCATTGCCATTAAACATATACAAACACATGGTCTGATAATACAACAAGAAGCAACTGTTAAGTAAACTACTGTAGTAAAAGAGTACTAATAGTAAAGGGTCTGGAATGCAAGACTAACTAGAAAACTAAAAGTACAACTGAAAAGTAGAAAAAATTGAAAGGTGAAAAGAATCTAGTAGTAGACACAGACCATACATCTAATCATTCATGGAGTCATTGGGTTACACTCATTGACCGCATGCAGCTACTACCTTCCCCTGTCCTCCGGCTCCCTGAGCCTGGTGGGGACCACATTGAGGTGGTGGTTGTAACATGTCAAAATGTAAACCACCTCATGATGCTCTCAAAGCTCTGCTTCCACATCTATATCCCTGTAGATTCATCTATCCCTAACACTTCTTCTTTCCGAAACATTTTTACATGCCCAAGTCTCTGAGACTGGCGCCAGTTTCCTGCTTTCCCACTACTAACATTCTTTGGATGTATCCGCTCAGCCAAAGAACATTCAACTGCAAAGGTTCTCTATAGAACCCTAATATAGGTAGGAATGCATAGAGGAACAGTGCTAGCTCAAATGTTATTAAAAACATCACACTCAAAAGTTCGATCTCGGAAGCACTGATCGTATCATATTCATCGAGTACCAAGAATAGTCGGTACCCCTCGATGAATACTCAGTTACTGACATGTCATCCTGCCAAAGCTATACAATATCTAGAAAACTCTTAGCCACCTCCTCAAGTCAGTCCTTATCCTCTTGTGCATCGGGATCGCCTCATAATCTGAGTGGTATCTGATGCTGAAACTCATGTAGGGCACAAAGCCTAAATGTGTCCTCTACCGGTACTGCTGGTTGTAACTGCTGCCCAACGGGTAGTGATATAGCTGACACACTACCCGAAGGTACTATCTCAGGAAACGGTCCACATACCGAATCCTTATAACTATGTGGACCCTCCTCATGGTCACTGACTGGAAAAAACTACAAGCTAAGATCAACATATTCTCTACCGGCGTCTCAACTAGGTAGCGAACTCTAGGCACTGCCTCCAGCCAGTCCTCAGCTACATGGGAATCTGTCTCGCCGCAAAACCTCAGAGACCACTACCATTGAAACTCATTCAATATGCTCAGTCGGTGTGCATTATCTACTATTGTAGCTTCTGGTAACGGCTTCCCAATGGGTAGTGGTGTTGCTGGTACACCACCCGAAGGTGCTAACGTTGTAAGAGGGCCCTGCACCGAGGCCTCATCGCTTAGTGGGTCGTCATCGCATACTCTCTCAGGAAACCCGGGTGGTTGTCTTTGTGGCAGCACCATAATAAGGAACCAGTGCACCATGGTCATTAAGTAATACCTGGTAAGCTAACTCCAAAGAAATCAAATGAAATTTTTTTCAAAAACACACACAATCAGTGTTTTCGTGCATTGAGTCAGAAATCAGAATTCAGGGTCTTGGTCTATGGATACGTCAGTCGCCGACCAAAAACTAGATTCCCCAAACTGAAAACCACACTCATAAAACATAACACTATTGACACAAAAAAAGATCAGAGTCCTAGTTCTTCGATAGAACTGAACTCCTCTGATACCACTTTGTTATTACTCATCCCCTGGGGCCAATGTCATGACTACCCCAAGCCCGCCTTCCATAGGCCAGGAGATGACGACTATCACCAGAAAGGTATATCCCTAAAACAAGAATTCATTGTCTTTAAACCTCTACATACACAAAGAGTATAACACAACAAGAAGCAACCACTAAGTAAACTACTATAGTAAAAAGAGTGATGAAAGTAAAGGGGCTGGAATATAAGACCAACTGAAAGTAAGAGTACAACTCAAAATTAAAAATATGATTGAAAAGTGAAATGCATCTCCTGGATCATCCACCACGGATCCTACCCGAAGGGTAGGTACAAATCACGATCATTAGTCCCTACATCACGTCACACCAAATGGTCCACCTCTGAGTATCATTCGGTCTTAGCTCCCTCAGCCTTGATCAATGTTTTACATCATCTGCACAAAACAAAACAAGGTGCGGGTGAAGCCCGTGCAGGGGTGAGTATAACGATACTCAGTAGGGACTCTGATACCTCATAGGTCTTCTAAATTTCCACAAAGGAAAACCACAAAGCAAGACTTAAACTCTGGTATATTCCCATACCTACACCTAAGTTATCAAGATATACACATCTCATACATGAGGGAAGAATACCACAAAGGTAACACTGCGAAGGTAAAAGTACCACACAGGTAACACTATGAAGGTTACACCACGAAGGTAAAAGTACCACAAAGGTATCACCACATAGATAGTACCATGAAGGTAAAAGTACCACATAGGTATCACCACGAAAATAATACCATGAAGGTAAAAGTACCACATAGGTATCACCATAAAGATAATACCTTGAAGGTAAAAGTACCACACAGGTATCACCACAAAGATAGTTCCACGAAGGTAAAAGTCTTAGTTCAAATAAAGTCTCGTCTCAAACTAGGTTTTTTAGAGAATTATATAAGTACATATGATTAGTCACAAAGATAGATCATCTTATTCTATCAAGAGGTACTACTATAGATTACACGGAGTCTGGCCAACATAGGATCGATAGGTACTAACCCCTGCAATGACCAACACAAGATCTGACCCACATAAGATCGGTATGTGCTGACCCACATAGGATCGCTAAGCACTAACCCATATAGGATCTGACCCACACAGGATTGGTATGAACTGACCCACACAAGATCGTTGAGCACTAACCCACATAGGATCTAACCCACATAGGATCGGTGTTGACCCACACAGGATCACTTGGTACTAACCTTCGAATGATCTGTCTGCAACCTCCACTTTACTACCAGCCATTGGATTCTCACTAATAGCATGTTTGGGAGAACCTCTCCTCAATCCATCGGTCATACATCAACCCCCATGAAGTCCCATGGAGAAGTATCCCAAAGGTCTGTCATGTCATAAGAGACCCAACACAATAGATGGCGTGTCAATCGGATGCTCAGTCTTTAAGTTATTAGTCTTTCTGCTCTGAGGGCCTGGTTGGATTTTGGGTTTGATCCAACCTGGTTGTACTCCACTTGAGTTTTGGATAAAGTTGGAGTATGGCCAGGTTGGATCAAACCTCGAATCCAACTGAGCCCTCAGAGAAGAGACACTAATAACTTACAAACCAGGCGTCTGATTGACGCCCCATCTGTTGCGTTGGGTCCCTTATGATGCAGCAGACCTTTGGGATACTTCTTTGTGGGATTTAGTGAAGGTTGAGGTATGACCAATGGCTTGAGTATTGTTTCTACCAAACATGATATAACAAGAAATCTAGTGGCTGGCAGTGAGGTGGAGGTTGAAGATAGATCATACGGAGGTTAGTACCGAGCGATCATGTGTGGGTCAGCACCAATCCTATGAAGGTCAGATCCTGTGTGGGTCAGTGCTCAGTGATCCAGTGTGGGTTAGTGCATACCAATCCTATGTGGGTCAGATCCTATGTGGGTCAGCACTCAGTGATCATGTGTGGGTCAGCACATACCGATCATGTGTGGGTCAGATCATTTGTGGGTAATTGCAGGGGTTAGTACCTATCGATCCTGTGTGGGTAAGACTTTGTATAGTCAGCAGTAGTACCTATTGACAGAATAAGATGATCTATCTTCACGAATAATCATCTTTACTTCTATACTTTACTGAAAAACTTGGTTTGAGCTGAGACACTTTTTTAACTAAGACTTCTACCTTCATGGTATTATCTTCATGGTGATACCTGTGTGGTACTTTTACCTTTGTGGTACTATATTCGTGGTGATACCTATGTGGTACTTTTACCTTCATGGTACTATCTTCGTGGTGATACCTGTGTGGTACTTTTACCTTCATGGTACAATCTTCGTGGTGATACTTGTGTGGTACGTTTACCTTCATGGTATTATCTTCATAGGGATACATCTGTGGTACTTTTACCATCATAGTGTTACTTGTGTGGTAATTTTACCTTTATGGTGTTACCTTTGTGGTATTATTCCCTCATGTATGAGATGTGTATATCTTGACAAATTAGGTGTAATTATGGGCATATACCTAAGTAGAGGGGATGTATTTATTTGTGGTTTTCCTTTGTGGAACTTTAGGAGACCTACGGGGTCTCGGGGTCCCTACTAAGTATCATTATACTCACCCCTACACAGGCTTCTCCCACACTTTGTTGTGTCTTGTGTAGATGAAATACAACATTGATCAAGGCTTAGGGAGACAGGAATGGAAGTTACTCAGAGGTGGAACATTTGGTATGATGTGATGTAGGGACTATTGATAGTGAGTTGTACCTACCCTTCAGGTAGGATTTGTGGTGGACAATTCAGGAGTTGCTTTTCACTTTTCAATTGTATTTGTACTTTTGAGTTGTACTTGTACTTTCAGTTGGGCTTATATTCCATCCCTTTTACTTTCAACACTCTTTTTACTACAGTAGTTTACTTAGTGATTGCTTCTTGTTGCATTCTACTCAGTGTGTATGTACAGGTTTAAAGGTAATGCCTTCCCATTTTATGGATATGCCTTTCTGGTGCTAGTCTCCATCCCCTAGCCTATGGAAGGTGGGATTGGGGTAGTGATGGCATGGGCCCTAGGGGATGGTTTGTGATAGGTACCATGAGCCGGTTCTAAGTATAATACTCCCACTGAGTTATGTGTAGAGGAAATAATACTAATTTTGTATTTATACACGAAGTCAGTGTTATCTTGTTTCCTGTGAAGGTCTTATGGATTGTATGAAGGAAGAAACATAAGTACACTATTTTGTTACGCAATGGAAGAGGTAGTCATGTGACACTCTTTTATAAAGTTCATGTGCATGTAGTTTCATACAAATTTTTAATATGACAGGATCATTTATGTCAAAATAAGATAAATTGAAGGTAGAAATAAAATGTTATATCATAGTATACTTGCTTAAATATAATTTTTTGGATTGAACAAAGTTTGTAGAAGGTGGATAGTGAATAAAAAAAATATGCATTTTTCATATACCTATGTATGCAAATATAAAGAAAAATTCATGAATGCATGCATTGATATGAGAATTCATATATACATGAAGAATTAATGTAGACTATAAGTGAACTTGTGTGAAGAAGGAATAAGGCAATGAACATGGGATCCTTAACTTAAATGAATAGAAAATGAATTACATGTAATACAAAAATTCATGATTTGGATAGAATATAAAATAATCAAACAATTATATTCTATAAATGTTCTAGTTTTTTTGTTTGGAAAAGAAAATTGTTTCACACATTTTTACTTGATCGAAGATAAGAGGGTGAATAAGAAGATAGTGGTTAATATATAATCAAATGACTATTATTCAGGCCAATGGAATTTTAATGATGTTGTGTTGATTTTAACTCTTAGTGATTCATTAATCCAAAATAATTTTTTGATTCTACCAAGAATAAGAATATGTTTCAGTGCAATTGATTATTTGGATAAGAGAGAATTTTGTGTCCATAAATCCACTGCACATTTGTATTATTGTGTCTGAAAGAAGGATAAAATTGTGTAGCTATCATTTTTCAACTATAAAGAAGAAGAATAGTTGCATGCATGATATTGTGTAAGTAATAGGTGAAGCTAGTAGAATAACAAAGAAAAATTATTAAATCTAAAATAAGTCTAATCTGGTGATATATTTTTTAGTGTCACAAAGTGCCTTAATTAATAAGGTTAAGACTATATTTAGAGGAAGTATAAATAACTAGAGAGGATATGCAAGTTGGACCAGGCCATCATTATTCTAAGGAAGAAGTATGGTCCCTATTCCCCCCTCCTAAAGTATAGGGACCCAAACTGAATAAATAATTATCTCTTAGAAAAATCACTATAATCTGATACTACATTATAGTGAATAATATTTGTACTAGTCATAAATATACATGGAAAGGACAACTACTCTCATTGAGTAGTGAACCTTGTAAAAATATCATGCTCTATCTTTTACTACTTTTATATACTTTCTTGTGATAGAGAAAAGAGAATAATAGAATCATGATCCTAACAGTTCAAAGAGATAAAAGGATAAAAAGTTTTAATTGGATTAAAAAATCCCAAATACAGATTCTCCCCCCTCTTAGCATTAGGAATATCCCAAATTGGTCCTTTCAATAGTTAGTAGTGTGAAGTTGCATAATTTTTCTATATGATTTAGGATCCAAAACACCACTTGACTTTGTATTAATAGTACTATGATTATCCATGGTGTTTTAATCACTTGTGTATAAATTGGATAATCTATAATTGGTGTGACTAACCAATCACTACAAGGATTTGGTTTTTATACTGAACCATGAAAATCACTATGTGTTGCTCTATTTTTATATCTACTACATATGAGAAGAGGTTATGAGAATATATTGAGTGTATCAGAACCATAACAAGTTTAAGAATTCAAGAGGGATAATTTTTAAAATAATCCCATGGATTGACCCCCCCTGTGTTCAATCTGATCTGGGGTATCGCAAGTGGTATCATAGTATATTTTTCCTATAAAATATTCAATTAGTATTTGAGAAAAGAGATATTAAATTCTGTAAATATTAGGAGTGTCCCCACCTTTATGGTAATAATTATCACTATTATGGGAATATGATGCTACCTTACCTCTTATCACTTCCCAATAAGGCATAGATGCAACAATAATGGGAAATTCCCCTATTATTGAGGGTGTTCTTATGACCCTTGTTAACAAGAAAAATATTGAGGTTGATGGAAAAGAGTAAAATACCATCTTGATGCCTCTATCGGAGAAATAATATAATAAACTCATGGGACTTCCATCTGTATAAGAGATTTTGAAAAAACTAAGAGTATTTATGAAAATAATTTCAAAGTCAAGGAATCCAGACTATAATCCTGGAGGAATAAATTTGAAGATATTAAAATAATTAATGAATAAAATATTAATGACTATTTAACTAGGGTAAATGAGATAACCAATAATATTTGAGGATTTGGTGATAATATGGATGTTATTAAAATTTTTAAGAATCTTATCAGAAACCTTCATGATAGATTTGATCCTAATATTTCAACTTTGAAAGATAGGGAATATTTTTCTTTAGATGAACTTCATAATTTTCATATTCCCTGTAAAATGAGAAATATTCTAGATTTTAAGATGAAGTTAAAAGATGAAATGGATTTTGAATCCATGAGAAGTATTAAAGTGAGATATAAATAATTTATTTTGTAAAATGATACTAATGAGGGTGAATGTAATGAATATTTGAATAATATTATGGTTCTTCTTTCAAAGAAATATAGAAGGTGAAAGTTTAAATAAATATGAGAACAAGAACTAAGTTTCTACAAATATAATGGTATTAGACACTTTACATATGACTACCCCATGAAGAAGGTTTAATACTCTAAGTTAAATGAGGTAGATAAGAATCCTTGAAAATAAAAGTGGGTGAAGAATAAGAAATGTTTTACAAGAAAAGAAAGCATAATTTGAGGATAAAAAAGGGATAATATAGACACATCATTATTATATAGCCAATATGATGATGAATTTATCCTATTACATCATGTTGATAAAGGTTTTTACATCTCTAGCAGTGATTATGAGGAAGAAAGGATAGAGATAGAGTGGAAGTCAAATGATGTATTCGAATCTATTCATGAGAAAGTCACATAACGTACAAAATAAAAGAGAAAATTAGAGAAAGAGAATAAAAAGGTATCTAATAAGAATAAATAGTATATCAAAATGGAAGTAATATACATTTATGATGTCAAGAGATAAAAAATAAAGATAATTGAGCATGAGAATATGGTGGGTGATATTGAAAAAAAATAGTTGTCAGAGAAGAAGATTTGTATGAGACACAATCCATGTTTCTAGAAGCACAACCCAAGTTGAAAAATATCAGATATGACTTCATCAAAGTAGATAAAGATAAATTAAGATCTTCTAAAGATAGATAAAGGAAGTGTTACAATAGTCAAGTAAAATATGGTTCAAATAATTTTTAAAACAATCTTATTACATATGATAGTTAATGATTTAAAATCAATACATATATATTTAGACCAAGAGGAATTATAAGGGATACTATTCCATATTAAATAAAGAGAATAAAATATCAATAATACCATAACCCCGTATTAAAAATAAGGCTTATATTATAGAAGTACTACAATGATTTTCTAGATATATTTATTAATAAAATTAAAGACAAAAATTTCCAGGGTGCTTCTAGTGTTGTGGAAGGTATGGAAAAAATCCTATTCATTTGGTTTTAATATGTCATTCCATAATATAGTATAGGACTAAGGGGGGGATTTAGGGAGAATTAGAGGATCGATTTACAGAAGAAGAAAGATAGTTTTAGGAATACATAAAATCTATCCATAAAAAATAGATTTGGGTGTCCAAAATAAATATGTTAAAGATATGATAAATAAGGCCACAAATCTAAGGATTATAAGAATATTCTAGAAAATTAATTTCCCTGTAGTTTTAAAGGGAAGAAACCTTTGGATAAAATAAAAAATAAAAGTCATAAATGATTGAAAATGTTATGAATATATGTGTACAATCTAAGGAAGATAGTAATTTCAAGTGGGAATGCCTAAAAATTTAGATAGACTAATAAAATATAGACAAGAAACAAAATAAAGTATAAATAGATATTATTACTAAAGTAAAGTAGGTGATTTTAAAATAAGAGGTTAAACATTATGAGAATTCACCTATTAGTGGTTTATTGATGATTCAAAATAATTTTTATGAAAAGTGTAACCTAGTTGGGCATGTCATAAATAATTATATGAATATTCTACCATACCAAGAATAATTAATGAAAACATCTATGAAGAAAAAAAATGAGGTTTTTTCATTCTAAGGTAGAGAATATAACTACACTTAAAGAAATGATTCATAGAAGGAAGGAAAATATAAAACCTATAAAGTTTGTTCAAAATAATATGATCACTTCAAATGATGATATTAGAAAAAAGATAACTCTTGATTGAGAGGAAACACTATACCTCAGATATTTTACTGAGGAACCATGAAGTTCTTCTTTATTCCCTTTTATTTTTTTATTTTGAACTAACTCATAGGGGATTAAATAATGATAATGAGTATTATAAACACAATAAAAACAAAGATATAGTTCTTTATAGAGTTTATAAATATCCATGATAAAGAGAAAGAGTCAAAAACCTTTTAGGGGGATATTAAATGGGGATACAATATCATTTCTAAAAATTTTAGTGAGTCGGTAATTTACTGTAAAACATGAAAAAAAAAGAGAAATGAGGTACTATAATCTCATTTTTTTCTTAATTATACCACACATATTTGTAAATGGGTAGTTTTGGTTGATAAAAATATAATAAAAGGGAGAGTTTTGATACATGTACATAAACTATTTTTTTGTTATTATTATGATGTTTTCATGTTACATATTTCTTTCATAATAAATATTTTTTTAAGAATACCCTATAATGAACTATGGCTGTGGTATCAATTGGTTATTACGATTATGGACAATAATTCCAACCTTAGTTGTTTATATTTTTTTATAAACCATTTTATCCCATTTATGCATAGAGTATATTAACTAAAGGCTCTTTCATAAAACATGTGGTTCCATCTTTCTCTCAAATATAGGTCAATATGTGATCCTATAAGAGGGAGAGGATAAATCTATTTTGAGAATATTTTAGGAGAAAAGTTATAAAAGAATTCCCCTATAAATTCTTTGTATTTTTTATCAATAAGGTGGAGAAATAGAATCACAGACACTAAAATTAAAATTTCTTAGAAGTATTAAAAAAATATAAAGAGATATATTTTTATGACCATTGGATCGAATCATATTTATCACCACTATGGAATATTGGTGTTGAATAATAGGTTAATACATATTGGATGAGGTTTAAAGAAGTGATAAATGTGATACTATGTTTAATATAAATAATTTTGAGGTTTTATCTAGTAGTTCTTATTGGATAGATTCAAGATACTTGGAAAGACTCAAGAAAAAGCAACAAATTTATATGTTACATTTGATGTGATGATCATCATGAAAAATAATGACATGTATTGATGCTAAATGCACTATATAAAAATAGTGGTGAATGATTTTAGAAGCTACCAACTAACTATTGGAGAGTATAAAATAAATTATTATATTTTATTCTTGACAAGGAAGCAGTTGAAGAGAGTAGAAAGATCATCCATTGAAGGAAATATTTAGATGATAATTTGAAAGATTTTATGTTATTTTTAAGTTTGTTTTTATTTTTTGGGAAGTCCTCAAGATTAACCCAAGAGTTCCTAGATTAATTGAAGAAAATTATGGATTTGAAACTAAATTTCGTGTGATAATTGGATTCATATGATGAGGAACATTTATAAGATTAAAAATTCCTTGGATGATAGGTGCAGTTGGTATAATATGAGAATCTCATAATAAGGCTAGTTCGTACGATATGAAATGCTAATATGATATGATAATCTCGTAATAAAGTCCATTTTATATGATATCTCAAGGGAGTATGATTGGATGAGCTTATACAATATTTTCTTCTTAATAATATAGATAAATCTCATATGGAAACATTCTCATACAATATATTAAATTCATAAGAAGGATAATTCATATGATTTTTCACTTTGTATGATAGAAAAAACTTATATGAAATCATTCTCATATGATATGAGAGATACATAATAAGGACACTTAGTATGATAAGCCACTTAATACGACAGGAATTTCATTTGATATAAAAATTGTAAGATATAAAAAATATTATGAAAATATTCTAGAACTTCATATTAAGGAAATATTGAGTTTCATAATTAAAAATCATAGTATATTAAAAGAACAAACTCTGGATAAGTTGAAATTAAAATTTCACCATTATTGTTCCAAGATTAAAAGGATTCAAATATCATGATTAATCTAGTGGATTGTGATTCATGTGAGGGCATATTGAGAAGATTTTCATTTAGTATAGTGATGGTGCCACATTATAGTATATTCGGTCATGCATACATGGAGGGAATTAAAAGTTCTTTAAAGCTAAGAATTTCATGTCACAATAACATTAAGAAATATCCAAATTATTGTTGGATTTAAATGATAATAGACTATGAATTAAAAAGAGTTAGAATGAGGAGAAAATTTAAGAATATATTGACTAATTTAAAAGATGATATCCCTACTTTTGTTTAAAATCCTAGGAGTTTAAAAAAATTCTATTTTATAAGCTAATATTATTCACAATATTATTTTGTGAATTTATATGTGTAGGAAAGAAAAATCGATGTAAAAAATGGACTGAGAGAACTCATAAATACCAAGTGAACCCTGAGTGATGAAAAATACTAAGACCCCAATACTTCATGGTATTGAAGAGGGAAGGAGGAGTTTAAACTAGTTATCCATTATATAAGAAAGAACATATTTTTTCCAAATATTCATATTTTTAAGGAGAACCCAAATCACATAATGATATGAGAAAGGTGAGAAAGACTGATGACCATGTTCTGAAGAAGACCTAGATTTGGATACTTAAATGTGTATATGAGTGAACAAATTGATCTAGTTTTATTGCATAGGAAGATCAACAACATGTGGTGTAAAAGAAACCAATGAGTATATCGTGATCTTTTTTTATTTGGATCAAAACACATTGTAGTTGGAAGTGAAAAGCAAAATAACTCTCTTATGTGACATAAGAACTTGAAAATAACGTCCATCTATATTTATTAAACTATAATGATCCTTGGTGTTGTGACCAATTATGTATATAATGGATAATCCATGATTGGGGTGACTAACCAATCATGATAAAGAGTAGGATTTTATGACAACCCTTATAAGTCCGTCTGTGATGATATCTATTTTTATCAACTGAATATGAGGTGAGGATATGAGAATATATTAATTGGATTGAAAAATTAACAGTTCTATGTGGTTAAGTTTAAAAATATTAATTATTTAAAAAAACACAGATTCACCCCTAATGGTCAATCAAGTTTGGGGCATCACAACCCTCATAATGCACTTCAAGTGTACTAACCAAAAGAAATTTATTATAAACATAAAAAATTACATGTAATCCACTTTCATGTAATTCTAGAAAATTTCTCATGAAGTGAAAAGTCACTATATGGTTTCTCTCATCCCTCATGAGTAATAATTAGGTTCACTATTTTGTGATTTTGTTACTAATACACCCCTAATATTATCTGTTGACGCTCCTTTCATCACAGAATATAAAGATCGGAAAAGGGAATATCTGAGCTCAAAGTGATTCATCCTTTGAAAGAAAACATCAAAAATCGACAAAGGGATAAAAAAGGAGAACATTTCCCATATATCGCGCAAGTTCCCTCTTGGTCGCGCAAGTACACTTGCGCGCCGCCTCAATACTTGCGCGACTCCTCATGTTCGTGCAAGGGACTTGCGCGACATATGTGGTAACCGCCTGGTAACCGCCCGGTAACCGCCCGGGGTCTTCTTTTGCCTATAAATAGACCCTGTGGGCCCCCCATTTGAGAGGATCTTTTTCCAGAAACTCGGATTGAAGCTCCCGACGCCCAAGTCTCTTCTCAAAGCTTCCGGAACACTTCTAAGGTAATTTCTTACCTAGAACGGAAGATCTAAAGAGAAAAAGGAAGGCCTAAGTGTTGAAACTTATCAAACACTTGCGCGCCTACTTAATTCCTTCAATATAACTTGCGCGTCCCTCTTCTGGAAGAACCTCAAGAGGATGGTAAAGGGTTTAATAAAGAGTCACTCAAGCATTTCAATACTGGTTGAAAATCGTGCAAGTATCCCTAATGTCGCGCAAGTATACTTGCGCGACCAATACTTGCGCGCCGCCGCAGGACTTGTGCGCCTTTCAAGACTTGCGCGCCCCTAGCTTTTTGGGTGCCCATCTTGCCCATTTTTACCCCTCTTAAGCCATTTCACCCTTCCTATTCAAGATTCAGTCTTCAAGATACTCTTCAAAGCCATTTATGGAATGATTTCTTGATTTGACATCCTTATCTGAAAGGAATTCTGTGAAATATCTATCAAAACCTAGTGATTTAAACATCTTTATATCACCAAAGATTGAGAGTTCATTCATTTCAACCTCATCCTTTAAGATGAGAGAATCCTAACCTGGGTCTCCTTTTCAGGAATAAATCCCCAGTTATAAAAACCTTTGATCTGGGCATCTCTCTTAAGAATAAGCCCCAATCAAGTCCTTTAATCTTGGGAATCCTCCTCAAGAGTAAGCCCCAAACCTTAATCCCTAACCTGGGTCTCCTTTTCAGGAATAAGACTCAGTCATAACCTTGGGCTTCCTTTTCAGGAGTAAGCCCCAAGTCCCCTAACCTAGGCTTCCTTCTCAGGAATAAGTCCTAGTCATAAATCTTGGGCATCCTTCTTAGGAGTAAGCCCCAAGTCTCTTAAAATTTCTCTTAACCAGTCATAAATTACCTTTGATTTGGGTTTCCTTTTCAGGAATAAAACCCAATCATAAGTCCCCTCCTAACTTGGGCATCCTCCTTAGGAGTAAGCCCCAAGATTAGAGTATTCAAATCTCCATGAAGCACATATAACTTTGTGGACCCTGTTCTTGGATTTTCTCCCTAAAAGTAAATCCTAAACCTTCGTCTATCTGGGCAATCATCTATACATAAGCCCCAAAACAAATTCTTATGATTGCATCTTTTATGGCACAATTGTCTAAATTTTACCAATACCTCTTGTTTCTCACACCGAGCATGACTCACGTGAGCTTAGAGTGTAAAAGTAATTATGACATTCATCTTTGAGCCATCAATCATAAACATCATATCCCATTCCTCGAACTACGTGGGTTCTGATTCCTTTTTCAAAACAAAGGATACGTAGGTAGCCCATTTATGGGTTCGATCCCAACATTGAAATAATCTCTGTCCTTCTGAATGACGATAAACTTCAAGTGCCCCACTGAGTGGCTTTAAAACCAGCCTGGTCATCAAAATGACCAAGAGACTTTTATATAAATGTTTTGAAGGATACCATTGACCAAGAATCTCTAAACAAATATAGATGATTCTATATTGATGAAGAACCTCGAATACATATAAAAGATTCTCTAAATTTCTTGCATATTTAATCATTGATTGTTAAAACTAAAGGAAAGCTCATTTTATACTTGGTAATGTAATAAGGATTCACGAACTTAACTTAAATCTATAAAGAGAGTCCCGGAATAGACAATAATTCCCCTCAAAAAGGTGTGATGAGTCCGACCTCCCATCCTCTCGACCAATGCAAATTCCCAAGCCTCATTAGCCCACAAGCTAATGAGCGCCTGCCTTTGGAAAGTAGGTCCAAACGGATGTGGAATCATTGGATGTTTCCAGTTCTACGAACAAACCCGTTAGAAACCGATCGGAACGTTTGAATCTCCCGTCCAGGAGGTCATCCCCGGATTCCGCGCGAAACAAAAATGGTGAACCCGACGTGAATCCTTAACCAAGTTAAAGTGATGTTCTTCTTATCTGTTAGGCCCTTTGGGCCAACAAGGCAATCATTGACATATGATCATCCAAAAGATGCAGTAGCCGGATTCATCTTTATTATGTCTGTTACATGGAACAGGCACTCTTTTTTCAAGATCTTCTACAAAAATGGCTTTCCTTAAATTCACCCATGTGAATACTGCTGCTGGGAACACCTCTACTGTGAGGTCTGCTGCTGTGAAAACCAATGCTGCTAGTCCTGCTGGAACGTCATCCGCTCTGAGGATGACATCACCAACTCAGCGTCTTCAACGCTGTGTTTCTAATGCACTGGTTAAGGAGTACCGTCGCAACGGTACTATCCCAACTCTGGAGGCCGCTCGTCAAGCCCTCCAAGTTAACAATTCTACCTGGTTGTCCGGACAATGGCGACCAGCAATCAAGAAGCAGACGGTGCTGACTACCGTCTCCAACCGTTTCGGGTCGTTATCCCCGGAACGCAATTTCCATTCACTCCCTTACTCCAAGGAAGTGAATGAGCAGGTCCCGCAGGACCTTAATTCAAAAAGACAGGAGTCCTTCTCAAGGGCTCCCATCAACAATCGCCGCCAGACTCGTGCGGTAGTGCGCCCTCAACATGATGAGGGTACCGACTCCAGGCATTCAGCTCAGGTTCCTCGAACCCGAGCAGGCAAGATGAACCGCCAGAGACGGAACCCGGTTAACAATAGGCAGGTTGTCATCCCTGCCATCTCCGGAGAAGTCCACCAACCTAACTTGGTGGCAAATAACGAGCAGGCATACACACCTGTTCGTTTTAATCCCGCTGTCCAGCAGACTCGTCTGGCAGCATCAAGCCGATCCCGCCAGGCAATTCCGGCGGAGTACCATAGGCAGGAACATACACCTGCTTATACATCAGCAGTTAGTCAGCAGGCTCGTCTGACTACATATGATGGATCTCGTCAACCGCGTTTGGCGAAGTGTAATCATCAGGCACATACACCTGCTAATACTAATCAAGCCTACCAACAGTCTCGCTTGGTAGCGCACGGAGAAGTTAGTCGGAAAGCCCCGACGACAAACAGGAGGCAGACTAAACTCTCTGCCTCCACACTTGAGTACTGTCAGGATTCACTGACAGGAAAAGGAGGACAGGAGCAGGAACATACACCTACTCCAAGCCCGGAATGGACGTATATCCCTGTTCCGGTGGCTGAAGTCACCAAACATATTTTGTCAATGGTGAAAGAGCAGAAGCAAATTCCTGCTCATATTCTGGATGCTTGCCAGGATATCATAACAGCTTCAGCATCATCTCAGGGACAGACACATAAATCTATCCCTAGCAGTGGAGTGACACATCAACAATTCACTCCGGAACAGACACACACATCTGTTCCAGTCCAAGAGGGTTGTGGGGCCTACTCCCCCATATCATATGGACAACCAAGTCAGGCACATACACCTGATTTGAGCGATGATTGTCAGCCTAACCTAACCATCTTTCCTGATCAGGCACATACACCTGCTCAGAGCAATCACTTTCGTCATCAAGTGGTTTCTAAAGAGAGTAAGAAGGCATCTAAGAAAAAGATCCGCCCAGCACAGTCAGGAGATCAAAGGCCAATCTGCAACAAGGCCTTGCTCGATGCTGGAGTTCTTGAAGCCCTCAGACATTTATCTGTCGGAATTCAAGATTCTACTCCCTCAGTTCCCAATAACAGGAACATTAATCCCGAAGGTCTTCAACAGACACTTCCTCATGAAGACTTGCTTCATGAAAATTCGGTCAATCTTGAAGTTTTTTCTTCAGATGAGAGCCACAGGAACCCTCTGTGTGGTCAGAAGACCAAGGAGCAAGAGATCTCATCTTTTGCTGTAACCCATCATGAAGGTCCTCCTCATGGTGATGAACTTCGCTGCGAAAGTCCTCTCCGCAGTAGTGATTCACATTGTCTCGAAAATTCTTCAGAAGGCAATGTAGTGACGAGAAAGCCCTCCTATCTCGAGGCACTTGCAAACGTAAAACCGGTCATGTCTGAAGTTTTACTATCGGCAGGTGAAACTCTTTCTCCATCAGAAGATAGCTTGGGGTTCAGGTTATTCTCCGAACCTTCCCTGGGTCATTCATCTTCCAGCATGAATAGTGATTCCTCTACCAATCTTGTTGAATCCGATGAAGCAACAAGGAAACACCAACTCTGGTCCAAACAGGTAGAAGAATATTCATTTAATGATAAAGAGGAAATGCTGAACATGAGGAAAAAACTGGCAAAAGGTGAAGTACCAGTCATGTTTTGGCCTTTGGCTGATTCTACAGTATGACATTCCAAAGATGTTGATGGATGATGGAATCCATGATATTCGTCTCAACATATGGAAAACTCTTTGTCAATTAAAGAAGAAGGTATTATCTTACGATGAATATTAAAATCATCTTAAGATAATAGAAGGGTTACAATGCCAGATTGATTTGGCATCTCTATCAGTCTCTCGGTATCCGAAGGCTGAAAAGCAACAGAGAACCCTTCAACGTTCATGCCTTGGCGCACTAAGAAGATTGCGTCAGTTAATTTCCAATGCTCCATCTAATGTTCATATCAGAGGATGGGGTGTTCACGGAGCACTACATTTCACAGTGCTTTCCGGTCAGCAGAGCCCGCCGAAAATGGTCTCATGCAATGTTATTGCCCATGGCCGGCCACAGTCAATGGGCTTTGTTCATAATCAAAAGCTTGATCGAGATCAAGCTTCAACTAGTTCCTCTCAAAGTCAAGTATATAGAGAACAGGTTGTTGAATTGCTCCTACATCAAGCAGGCGAGAATATTTCACAAGCCTCTCGTCTGGAGCAAACACGTCATCAAATGACAGAAGTTTCGGAAATCATCCAACGGTCTGTTGAACCAGGTGATAAAAGTGGATACAGGTTAATGCATCCAGCTAATTTCCGAACTAAGATTCACAAGGTCAAGAGAGATTTTAAAAAGATCTCAGACATAGCATGTCAAGAGACACCCCAGCTTGCCAGACTGGGGACTTCTCTAACCCAACCCTCAGAATCAAAGAATGGGATTCGAGGAGTTGAGCGGAAGCAACAGGAACACCCCCAGTCCACCGGACTGGGGACTTTTTCAAATCTTTAATCCCTCCCTCAGAGAAAGTCAGTATTCTCTCGATTAGGGAATAAGCCTCAAGAGGAACGAAGAGCCAAGATGTCAGGAGATTCTCTCCAAGTGACGGTTCTCCAAGAAATTCCTGAGGGATCAAGTCAACGGAATGCCATGTCTTATCATGGACATAGAAGGAGACAATATCACAGAAATGCTGATAGAAAGGATTCCATGCAATATGCATCCATTAATGTCATCACTGCCGTTGCTGCTGATTCACCAGATGAGGCTCAATCAGAGGGATCAGATGAAGAGGTTCCTGCTCAAGAAGTTGCGCACACAGACCTAAATGAAGAAGGTGTGCGCACACGTAATCAAAGGCTTACCCAAAATCTGGGGATTCCTTCAAGTAACCCACTTCCCCCTCTCTGAAAAGGATCCAATAAGGGGAAAGGAAAGAATCAGGTTACTTCTCACCCTTCCTCTGAAGGAGGTCAATCGCTATCATTAGAGCAAAGGTTTGCACAACAGGAGGAAGAAATGAAAGAATTAAGAAGGTTGAATGCAGAACTACTCCAGAATAGTCTTCTTCTTAAGAATGCTGAAGTCCGACAGCTGAAGGAATTTGTTGTAACTACTGAGATGGATCAGGAATATCCTCCTTTATCAGTACACCCACAGAGGTCTAATCCTACGGGTCAAACGCAACAACGGTTGGCAGCACAACCATTAGTTGCAGCACCAACCTCCACAGCTGTCCAAGCTCCATTCATTGCACCTACCCAAAACCAAGTTCAACCTGACGTTTCTCAAAAGTTAATAACTACTATTGAGTCATTAACAGCTCGGTTAGAAACTATGGAAGGGAAACGGGCGCAAGTTCAACCTGAAAAGAAAGTTTACCCTGAATGGGTAGATTCAATTTCTCCTCCATCCAGTTTTGGAAACCCTATTTTCCCTACTTTCAATGGATCAGGCGACCCTGAAAAACATTTGACGCATTACGTGTCTTGTTGTGATCCTATGATGGGAACTCCAGAGCAACAAGAAGCAGTGAAACTCAGATACTTCGTGCGAACCTTGCAAGGACCAGCTTTTGTCTGGTATACAAGCTTGCAATCCCAGTCAGTCATCGGATGGGAGGATCTTCGTCAAAAATTCCTTCTTTAGTTTAGCTCAACTTTGCCAAAAACGACAGTTTTCGATCTTACAAACTGCAAGCAAAGGGAGAATGAAAGAGTCTCTGATTTCATTGCTCGTTGGAAGGGATTAACGTATTCCTTGAGTTTATCACTCCCTCGGGAGGAATTGTTGCCAATCTGTGTGGCAAATTTGCGTGACGAATTACGCACGCCATTGATCCCTGTGAAATACACAGGAGGGTTTCGAGACCTTACTTCAATCGCTCAACAGATTGAAGATTCCCTTATGCAGGCTAAGGTTAAATCTCGTGTAATTCCATCAGCTCCAGGAAGAAGAATGGGTAAAGCAGAAACTGCTACAGTTATGCTTAAACAGGCACCTGTACCTATTTCTACTTCAAAACCTTCATCTTCTCGAAGGGCTCCACCTCCTGAACACCAACAACAAAGGCTGTTTCGTCCAAATGATCAAAAAGATCAACGACGAAAACAATTTGAGGATATGAAGAGTAAAACATACTCTTTCCGAAGTGAGCAAGTTCCTGGTTACTTCATTTCAGCTCTGGAAAATAATTTGGTTCAATTACCAGTGCCGAAGAGACCAAACAAGGAAGGAGATGAAGACCGTCCCAATTATTGTCCCTTTCATCAAATGTTGGGACATCCCATCCAGGAGTGTTTTGTCTTTAAAGACCTCCTACAAAAGATGGTCGACTTGGGACAAGTCAAATTGAAGGGTTCTTCAGCTCATGTAGCGTGTATTACCGCTACAGATCCAGAAGAAGGAGGCGAGTGACAGGAAGTCAAAAGCAAAACTGCGAAAAAATATGATGATTGGATGGTCAGAAAGACAATCAATCGGACCCATTCCATTTTGCGAACACAATTGAAGAAGCCAATTGTGTCTCCTACAAAAGCTGCAGTAAAGCCTCCATCAAAGGAAAAATCCTCAAAAGGGCAGCGCAATTCAAAGAAGAAAGAGGAATCAGGAGAAGATGAGTATGTATCAAAGCCTAAATTGTCTTTGACTCTGGCAGATTTCATGCCATCTACTTCAAAGCCACGGGCACCGTCCCACCAAACAGCACAGCCTAAACAGGCTAACTTGGCAGAGTCTTTATCAGACGAAGAGTTAATCTTTGGTTCTGTTAATATGATTCAATTAACAGATTCATATTCCAGTCTTGATGAGCCTGAATTCCCTGTATCAAATAAGGGAACCCGAGGAAGTTCTAGAGGTTCAAGATATAGGGGAAGACGTGGATCTTTCCGAAGCCACTACTCTAATTCTACCCCTGCTAGCACTGTATATGCAGCAGAAACTCGTGGTAGAGCCCTTCAGCGAGCTCAAAATGAACAAGCAAGTTCTTCTGCCAATGGCCAACTCAGCTTCGGCATAGTTATTTTGGAAGACCGATTAAATGTTCCATCTTCTTTATCTCAGCAAGTAAATGGATCTAATCAGTCTAATTTTCCAAAACCAAAGATGTTGCCAACTTCAATACAAGAGGCATCAGCTTCGAAAGCATCTGCTTCCAAGGTACCTGCTAAATCACATATTCCTATTGGGAAACGCAGGCCTCTAGATCAAAAGTATGATATATTGAAACACTTGGCCCAAGTACCAGCCAAATTATCAATTTTGGATGCTTTGAATCTATCAAAAGATCTTCGGGAAGCACTCATCGAAGCTTTGTCAAGTCCTCAGGAGTTTGAAGCTGAAATTGCTGCAGCTGAAATTTATCACATAGAGAATAATCCTGCAGAATGCCATGCAGTGATATCTTTTACTGATAAAGATGAAGATGATGTTGTGCATGGGCACATAAAACCTTTGTACCTATCTGGCAAAGTCAATGGTATAGATGTTCGAAGAGCTTTTATTGACAATGGTTCAGGAGTCAACCTCATGCCCATTCGCACACTTCGTCGATTGGGCCTCACAGAATCTGATTTATCTCCTTCTACCATGATGTTGCAAGGATATGATAAAAATGAACAAGAACCACTGGGAGAAGTTATGCTCAGAACTCAGTTTGGAGATCTTGTTTCCAATTCAGATTTCATGATTGTTGATCAAGACTCAGCTTTCAATATCTTGCTTGGAAGACCCTGGTTACATCAGCATGCAGCTATTCTGTCATCATACCATCAATGTCTCAAATACTGTTTCGATGGTCAAGTTGGAACATTGTATGGTGATAAGGCCCCGTTCAAAACATGTGAGTCTCAATACATTGAGGCGGAATTTTATCACATGAAGGGAAGAGAAAAATCTACAATGAAGGAAATTACCAAAGTTAATGCTCCATATGGTTTGGAAAAAATTCCAATAAATCCATTTTCACATGTGAGTACAGATTATGTGTTACCTATTAGTCAAATTGACAAAATAGGCCCAAATCAAAACACTCTTATGGAAAGATCCATAATGTCAATTACGGCAATCGAGCCAGACAACATGGGAGAAATTGGTAACTTACCAAGCAGTGATGAAAGCATAAGTGGTGACGTTTTCATTTCGTCTGCTGAAATCCAACAAGTCTATACTTCGCTAATCAGGCCAGAAGAAGTTATAGCAACACCATAGGTGAATGTTGATGTCGATTCTCAATCCATCATCTCCTCTTTATTTCCCAAAGAAGACCCTTTTTCATCAATAGGGTCGGAAATGGAAGCTTCTTCTTCAAAATGTGAAAATTTTGACATCTCTTATGATCATGAGAATTTCGTTTTTTCATCTACTTTGCAAGTAGAAACGGAAGAAATAACACATGATGAAGAGGAAGAGGAAGATCTTAGAGATGCTCCTCCAGCATTTGAAGAGGGTATCTCTACCACTGTGGATGAACTCAGAGAAGTAAATCTGGGTACAGAGAAAGATCCACGCCCCACTTTAATTAGTGCGGCCATGACCCTTGAAGAACAAGAGATGTATATTTCTTTTCTAAAGCAAAATAAAGATATTTTTGCTTGGAATTATACAGAGATGCCTGGCCTTGATCCTGATGTTTCCACCCATCATTTGGGTTTGCCAAAAGAACATTGAGGATTCAAGCAAGCCGCGAGAAGAACACACCCAACCTATGCTTCCAAAATCGAGGCTGAAGTGGATAAGCTTATCAAAGCTAACTTTGTCAGAGAAATTCAATATCCCAAGTGGTTGGCTAATATTGTCCCAGTAAAGAAAAAGAACGGACAAATTAGGGTTTGCATCGATTTCAGAGATCTTAATCGGTATTGTCCCAAAGATGATTTTCCAGTTCCGATTAAAGAACTCTTAATTGATGCGACGGCTGGCTATGAAGTACTTTCTTTCATGGATGGATATTCTGGATATAATCAGATCCGAATGGCCCCAGAAGATGAGGAATATACAGCCTTCAGAGCTCCTCAAGGTGTGTTTTGTTACCGGGTGATGCCCTTTGGTTTAAAGAATGCAGGTGCAACATATCAACGCGCCATGCATCGTATCTTCAAACCTTTTCTAGGGAAATTTGTTGAATGCTATGTAGATGATTTGGTGGTTAAATCCAAACAACGTTTTGATCACTTGGCTGATTTGGAAATCATATTCCACGAGCTTCGACAACATAATTTGAAGATGAACCCCTTAAAATGTGCTTTTGGGGTAACCTCAGGAAAATTACTTGGCTTTGTTATACGCCATCGTGGTATTGAAGTCGATCCTGAGAAGACCAAATCAATCCTTGGTATGTCACCTCCTCAGAATTTGAAAGAATTAAGAGGACTTCAAGGACACTTAGCCTATATTCGGCGTTTCATCGCCAATTTGGCAGGCAAAAGTTTACCTTTTACCAAATTATTGAAGAAAGGAGTCACTTACCAGTGGACTGAAGAATGTCAAGAAGCATTTGATATTCTCAAGAAATACCTCTTAAGTCCACCAGTACTCATGCCACCTGTTGAGGGTAGGCCTCTTATCCTCTATGTGACAGCTTTAGAGCGATCATTGGGTGCCTTTCTCGCTCAAAAGAATGATGCTGGGAATGAAAATAGTCTCTACTATCTTAGTAGAACTATGCTTGAAGCAGAAACCCGGTATTCGAGTATTGAAAAATGCTGCCTAGCATTAATCTTTGCAGTTCAGAAACTGAGACACTACCTGCAACATCACGAGGTCCAATTGGTATCTCGTAATAATCCACTCAAATTCATCCTTAGTCGTCCAATGCTTACAGGACGTCTGGCAAGGTGGGCGGTTATTCTACAGCAGTTCGACATCCAGTATGTGTCTCAAAAGGCAATTAAGGGCCAAGCTCTGGCTGATTTCCTGGCTGAACACCCTTCAGTGGAAGACACGTATTCAGATATCGAACTCCCTGATGAGGAAGTTTTTTCTATTCAAGAGAGTCCTCAAACATGGGAAATGTATTTTGATGGTGCTTCTAGAAGTCCAACAGGGAAGAAAATGGAAAATCCTAAATTCAACAAAGTTGGTTTAGGAATTGTGCTCATTTCTCCAGATAAGGCAGTGTTACCTTATTCCTTTTTGTTGTGGGAAGGTGGTACCAATAATGAAGCTGAATACCAAGCTCTCATTGTAGGCTTGGAGTTAGCACTTCAAGCACAAGTGAATCACTTAAAGGTGAAAGGTGATTCAGACTTGGTAATCAAACAAGTCAATGGGGATTATGCCATCAGAAAAGAAGAATTAATCCCTTTGTATGATTACGTCAGAGAGTTAATGTCGGAATTCCCTTCAGAACCGACATTTTCTTATGTCCCAAGATCACAAAATGCTCAAGCTGATGCACTGGCTAATATAGCCACAGCTTTAGCAGATCCAAATCGGGACGAGACAACCATCGGTATTGCCCACCGTCGTGCAATTTCACCTTATGTTCAAGTCAGAACAGAGGAAATTAATGAAATTAGTCCCATTCCTGAACCATATGGTCATACTATAGGATGGATGTCACCTATCAGGGAATACCTTCAAAATGGAACACTTCCACCTGATAGAGCCGAGAGAGAACAAATTCGGCGACGTGTGGTCAATTTTACTCTTTATGATGGTCCAAACCACCTCGAGAAAATTCTCTACAAACGTGGTTTTGGTGGAGTTCTCTTCAGATGTATTGATGGTGAAGAGACAATGGCTGTCATAAAAGAAGTGCATGCAGGAGTCTGTGGTGCCCACCAGTCTGGACATAGATTGTCTGATCAAATTCGAAGGATTGGATACTTCTGGCCTTCAATGATACAAGATTGTGTTAATTTCACAAAGAAGTGTCATTCATGCCAAGTATATGCCAATTTCATTCATCAACCTCCAGAGTTGCTTCATACAGCTAAATACTCATGGCCATTTTCCACATGGGGAATGGATGTGGTGGGACCTTACCCTTCAGCTACGGCCAAGCAGTTTAAGTACATTCTTACTGCTACTGATTTCTTTTCCAAATGGGCAGAGGCAGTACCTCTCAAAGAAGTCAGTTCTAAATGCATTGTTAGCTTCATCAAGTCTAACATCATTACTAGATTTGGTGTCCCTCATACCATATTGACAGACAACGGCACCAACTTCTGTTCTTCTGAGGTAAAGAAATTGTATCAAGAATAAAACATTAAGTCCAACCATTCATCTCGATATCATGCAGCGGCTAATGGCCAGATAGAGGCCTTCAACAAGACTCTTTCAAATATACTGCAAAAGATGGTGGATAAAGATAAGAGGTCATGGCCTGATAAACTCTATCATGCTTTATGGGCTTATCGGACTACCACTCGTAATGCAACGCGGTCTACCCCATATTCATTGGTATATGGAACAGAAGCAGTCTTGCCAATTGAAGTTCAATTTCCCTCACTCAGAATAGCCATTTGTGATCAGTTATCAACAGATGAGCAATCCCAAAAGCGGTTGAATGAATTGGAACAGTTAGATGAGAAAAGATTGTGCACTTTGCACCACTTGGAAATCTATCAGAATCGAATAGCACGAGCTTTTAACAAAAAAGTTCGTCTTCGTTCATTCATTCAGGGAGAATTGGTATTGGTTCTCAGAACACCAATGATACCAGGAAAGAAGCCTCCCAAGCTTGAACCAAAATGGGAAGGACCTTATTCAATACATAAGGTCTACTCCAATGGAGCGTATTCTCTAATCTCAATGGATGGAGAACACATCACGACTCCAACTAATGCCAGATTTCTGAAGAAGTATTTTGTATAAACACAAAATATTGTTCCTAGAACCAAGACTCTTACATTTGGTTCATACAGCAATGGTCCAGTATGACCTTAAACTACAACTTCGTCCAACATGACATTAAACTGTGTCACACTTCTGTCCGAGATGACATTAAACTATAATACGTCCAGCATGACGATAAACTGTACGGTCCATGCATATGACCTTAAACTATTCGCACTTATGTCCCTGCAACATGACACTAAACTGTGCAGCACCAATAGTCCTAACTACAAGACTTTAAACTGCATAGTCCCTGATTTTGTCCTACATGACAATAAACTGTATAGAAGTTCCTATATTTTGTCCGAGATGACATTAAACTATATTGTGTCCTAGCAACATGACATTAAACTGTGTGGCACTTTCATCGTCCAACATGACGTTAAACTGTGTCAGTTCCCTTATCGTCCAACATGACGTTAAACTGTCACATTGGTTACTAATATGTCCTACATGACACTAAATTGTATATGTCCGAGATGACATTAAACTATATTGTGTCCTAGCAACATGACATTAAACTGTGTGGCACTTTCATCGTCCAGCATGACATTAAACTGTAAAAAAAAATCCCCAGAACTGATATCCTCATATTGGTTCACCTTAGTCCTAGCTACATGACTTTAAACTATACAGCACCAGTTCGTCCTTGCTATATGACGTTAAACTATACAGCAATGGTCCCGTATGACTTTAAACTGCATCATCCCTGGTCCATGTATATGACCATAAACTATTTGCAAATATGTCCAGCAAGACGTTAAACTGTGACGTCCTAACTACATGACGCTAAACTGTATAAAAGTCCCTCACGTCCGGAAAGACGTTAAACTATATAATCATCAAAAGTCCAGCATGACATTAAAACTGCACAATCCCCCTTTCGTCCAATATGACGTTAAACTATATTGTCCCCATCGTCTTAACTACATGACGCTAAACTGTACAGAAAGTCCCTTTTTTTTTGTCCTACATGACATTAAACTGTACATCGTTAAGGTTGTTATTACCTCTTGTTTCTCACACCGAGTATGACTCACGTGAGCTTAGAGCGAACATCAACCATAACACTCCCTTTGGGCCACTAACCATGTGTAAGTCCCAACAACATTTTTTTTAGATCATTGTCCACAAGAACAACTTGATCATTAATTCATTCTTTAATTGAACTACACGGACTTTGATCCTTGCCCTCCAGGCTGGGTATGTAGGCAACCTCCCAAAGGTTCAAGCCCAAAAACAATCTCTTCACATTGGTTCACCACCATCTCATATGATGATGATTTGTGAAACCACCCCTGGAATCAATATCTTTACATTGATTCACTTTTGTCCTTGTTATATGACGTTAAACTATACAACATTTTTTGTCCGGTACGACAATAAACTACAATATTCTTTGATTTCCTCATTTGAGAAGGAACCATTATTAACATTGATTCTTTTTCAATCATGGTTTTCATTTTTCAAAAGACTACGTACATACATGGTAATGCCTAAACTTTTTATTTTAGGTTAAAACCATCATTGCACTAAAGTCCCCTTTTCACCCTTCACATGTACGAACCAAATTTGTACAAAGGGTAGTTCTAGAACTACGTGGACTTGATTCCCATCCTTATGGGATACATAGGAACATTCGAGTGTCCCTCGAATCCAGTCCCAAGTCTTTTGGGCCTAACCCCAAATTTCACTTTCAGTCCCTTGGCTGAAAAGTCTTCATGAAAACACACACTGTGTATTCATTATTATGGTCCGAATTCTATGACCCTAAACTAAGATCACTCATACTTTCGTCCTGCACGACGTTAAACTGCATTTCAAGAACTACGTATGGCTTGATTCTCATTCTTATGAGATACGTAGTGAAGTCCAAGTTTCAATTCAGGACCCAGCCACAACATGATTATGGTTTTCATTGACCTATGTATCTCTATATACATTGGAAAATACCCATCTTTATGTATTATAATCCTAACCTTAAATATTTTCAGATCTTCATAACCCTTTTCATGACTTATAGTCACAAAAATGTCAAACTTCTGAGAATTCGTTTCCCTGACTATGCAGCACGTGCCCATAGGTGGCCTTGCATAAACAGTCCACATAACAGACTTGTCAGCCAAGAGATGCTATTTATTTGACCATGCAGCCAATGCCCATAGGTGGCCCTGCATGTTTTCAACCCCCTAACGGGTTTGTTAAATAATAGTAACTTCATTCTTGGGAAGAATGCCTCTTTTGTCCTTATTTGTCTTAAACGACAGTATGTAGGGATCCGCAAAAATAGTCATCCTTAACGTATTTGTCCCATATCCTTTTTCATGATCTAAAAGTATTCAAGTCTATGGTTTATTCTTCTTCCCTACGTTTGGGTCAGACCTTCGTAGGAGTGATATTCATCCAGTTTTTTGATATTCTTGTTTGGAAATATCTTCTCCATATTCAAGTACCTCTTTCCATACAACAAACTCTATGCTTTAGAAAATTTGAATCTCCATAAACTTTCACTGACTTTTAGCACTAGGAAAGTAAATTTCTGGGAGTTCTTTTGCCTGACTATGCAGCACGTGCCCATAGGTGGCCTTGCATAAACAGTCCACATAACAGACTTGTCAGCCAAAAGATGCTATTTTATTTGACTATGCAGCCAATGCCCATAGGTGGCCCTGCATATTTCAACCCCCTAACGGGTTTTGTTAAATAATATTAACTTCATTCTTGGAAACTACCTCTTCTAATGCTATTTAGCTCTTTTTCATATCATTCCTCAGATTCAAATATTCTTAAGCCATAGTTTACATTTTTTTCCCTCATACTTGAGTATGGTAAATATGTTTTCAGATAAATTGTCAAGGAATTGAATCCATTTTAATCCATTTTTTGGTCAAAGCTATTTCGACCTTAAACATTAGCCCCTTTATGTCCGGCGTGCATGACTTTAAACTGCCCACACAAAAGACAAAGGAACTCTGAATAAAAGTCAAGTTCCAGCTCACTAAATATACATTTTTTTGTATGATTTAGGTAATATTGAGCAATTAAAAGATTCAAAGTTTGTAGGATTATTTGTAATAATCCTAGTAAAAATCAAACTATGCTTACTAGGCCCATTGGCTTAAGTAAATTTGAAGCAGGTAATGAAAGAATGCAGGTACAAATGATTGGAGATGAAAGTGTTTTTCATTGATACACAAGAGTTAGAAGGACATCCACAGATTGGAGTCTCTTCTCTTTTTCAAGAATTACAAGAGGCTTTCAACATAACACTTCATTTGATTTACGGCATCCCGAGCTTCATCAGCAACCACCTGGAATTCATTTATTCAACTGGAAACAAAAAAGAGATGTAGTGATACCAGCTCTTCTTGGAACAATTGTAAAAGGATGTTCTTGAGTGCGGTTTGAGAAAATTTTCTACTGATCAAACAGTGACTCTGTTTCTGTCCAAGAGACTTGGAAGATGGATACATGGATTTGAGAATGGAGCATTGGAAGTAAAGAGCCATTTGGAGAGAGTACTCTTTTCAGATATTGCTCTAATACCATGTTTGTCTTCTCTCCACCAACCGGTAGTGGAAAACATTTCAGCCCATGGGTTTGCCATTTTCATATCTGCAAGGAAATGGCATGCAAGGAGAATTCGAATGTTCACACCATTGTTGTTGCTCTTAATGCACAGCATAACCGAAATGAAGGAGTAGCAGCGTAGCTGCATTTCAGGTGTATAGTTGTTTGCATTTGGAACATTGACTCCTTGCAAGTGACCATGACCACATAGAGACAGGTAGATGCTCTGTGGGAAATTAAGATGATATTTCTTCAAGTACTTAGCCAAATCTGGAAGAGTGCTATCGCAGATGTCATAGTAATCATGGCCAATGATGTTCATCATGTCATCAATCCACTTGCTAGCCAGTTCATAAGTCGTTCCAATTCCCTTGGGAACCACTGAATCTGCAAAAAAAAGATGAATAAACTAACTCTTAAATGGGTTTATTTTTCATAAATTTTGTGAAGAAATTTGAAAAAATGGCTAAGGCATTAAGGCGCGCAAGTCTAAAAAATGGAGCGCAGGTATTTCACGTGCCGCGCTAGTTTTCGCCGCGCAAGTATAAACCGCGCAAGTACGAATACCTTTACAGGAGCGCGACATCAAGGAAAACAGAGCATACTTGCGCGGCTTAGGTGACCTGCGCGGCGAGAGCTCGAGAAGGTATGAAGTCCGGAAATCCTGATACTTGTACGGAGGTGAGGCCGTGTATTTATAGGCCAGGAAGCCTACCTGCGCGCCGTACCCAGAGCACTTAGGGCCTGCGCGACGCAAACTTGCGCGCCGCCCTCTTCGCACTGCAAACTTGCGCGCCTCCCTTTTCCTTTGGAAGGATTCGATTTCCTCAGAGTCAAATCCTCATTTCTTTCCGGATCCAACTCTGCGGGGGGACTTTTGTTGACGCTCCTTTCATCACAGAATCTAAAGATCGGAAAAGGGAATATCTGAGCTCAAAGTGATTCATCCTTTGAAAGAAAACATCAAAAATCGACAAAGGGATAAAAAAGGAGAACATTGCCCATATATCGCGCAAGTTCCCTCTTGGTCGCGCAAGTACACTTGCGCGCCGCCTCAATACTTGCGCGACTCCTCATGTTCGTGCAAGGGACTTGCGCGACATATGTGGTAACCGCCTGGTAACCGCCCGGTAACCGCCCGGTAACCGCCCGGGGTATTCTTTTGCCTATAAATAGACCCTGTGGGCCCCCCATTTGAGAGGATCTTTTTCCAGAAACTCGGATTGAAGCTCCTGATGCCCAAGTCTCTTCTCAAAGCTTCCGGAACACTTCTAAGGTAATTTCTTACCTAGAACGGAAGATCTAAAGAGAAAAAGGAAGGCCTAAGTGTTGAAACTTATCAAACACTTGCGCGCCTACTTAATTCCTTCAATATAACTTGCGCGTCCCTCTTCTGGAAGAACCTCAAGAGGATGGTAAAGGGTTTGATAAAGAGTCGCTCAAGCATTTCAATACTGGTTGAAAATCGCGCAAGTATCCCTAATGTCGCGCAAGTATACTTGCGCGACCAATACTTGCGCGCCGCCGCAGGACTTGCGCGCCTTTCAAGACTTGCGCGCCCCTAGCTTTTTGGGTGCCCATCTTGCCCATTTTTACCCCTCTTAAGCCATTTCACCCTTCCTATTCAAGATTCAGTCTTCAAGATACTCTTCAAAGCCATTTATGGCATGATTTCTTGATTTGACATCCTTATCTGAAAGGAATTCTGTGAAATATCTCTCAAAACCTAGTGATTTAAACATCTTTATATCACCAAAGATTGAGAGTTCATTCATTTCAACCTCATCCTTTAAGATGAGAGAATCCTAACCTGGGTCTCCTTTTCAGGAATAAATCCCCAGTTATAAAAACCTTTGATCTGGGCATCTTTCTTAAGAATAAGCCCCAATCAAGTCCTTTAATCTTGGGCATCCTCCTCAGGAGTAAGCCCCAAACCTTAATCCCTAACCTGGGTCTCCTTTTCAGGAATAAGACTCAGTCATAACCTTGGGCTTCCTTTTCAGGAGTAAGCCCCAAGTCCCCTAACCTAGGCTTCCTTCTCAGGAATAAGTCCTAGTCATAAATCTTGGGCATCCTTCTTAGGAGTAAGCCCCAAGTCTCTTAAAATTTCTCTTAACCAGTCATAAATTACCTTTGATTTGGGTTTCCTTTTCAGGAATAAAACCCAATCATAAGTCCCCTCCTAACTTGGGCATCCTCCTTAGGAGTAAGCCCCAAGATTAGAGTATTCAAATCTCCATGAAGCACATATAACTTTGTGGACCCTGTTCTTGGATTTTCTCCCTAAAAGTAAATCCTAAACCTTCGTCTATCTGGGCAATCATCTATACATAAGCCCCAAAACAAATTCTTATGATTGCATCTTTTATGGCACAATTGTCTAAATTTTACCAATACCTCTTGTTTCTCACACCGATCATGACTCACGTGAGCTTAGAGTGTAAAAGTAATTATTACATTCATCTTTGAGCCATCAATCATAAACATCATATCCCATTCCTCGAACTACGTGGGTTCTGATTCCTTTTTCAAAACAAAGGATACGTAGGTAGCCCATTTATGGGTTCGATCCCAACATTGAAATAATCTATGTCCTTCTGAATGACGATAAACTTCAAGTGCCCCACTGAGTGGCTTTAAAACCAGCCTGGTCATCAAAATGACCAAGAGACTTTTATATAAATGTTTTGAAGGATAACATTGACCAAGAATCTCTAAACAAATATAGATGATTCTATATTGATGAAGAACCTCGAATACATATAAAAGATTCTCTAAATTTCTTGCATATTTAATCATTGATTGTTAAAACTAAAGGAAAGCTCATTTTATACTTGGTAATGTAATAAGGATTCACGAACTTAACTTAAATCTATAAAGAGAGTCCCGGAATAGACAATAATTCCCCTCAAAAAGGTGTGATGAGTCCGACCTCCCATCCTCTCGACCAATGCAAATTCCCAAGCCTCATTAGCCCACAAGCTAATGAGCGCCTGCCTTTGGAAAGTAGGTCCAAACGGATGTGGAATCATTGGATGTTTCCGGTTCTACGAACAAACCCGTTAGAAACCGATCGGAACGTTTGAATCTCCCGTCCAGGAGGTCATCCCCGGATTCCGCACGAAACATTATCATACATCATGGGGTGGTTATCATTTCATTAATTCATGGGTTAGATTTTAATTCTCATTGGCTAAAAATTACCCTAAAATAAACTAAGCATCAACCAATACATTAGAATAATTAAGAAAAAATTAATGAATAATACATCATTTAGGATCCAAATGTCATGAAACATAAGAGATAATCATTTCACCCTAATCTCTCATATAAATAATTTTCAAAGCATACTAAAATAATGAATAATAAAAAGAATAAGGAGACCCCCTCATAATTAGAACCCAAGAACTATTTCCTACTTGAGATTTATGTTGCCTCCATGACTCTATATGGATGGATAAAGGTGTCTATGGATCAGTTATGGGTAGAAAATGGAATTAATGGAAGGAGAAAATGAGAGGATAGTGCTGATAGAACTAAAAAAATTGGAGTGGAGAATATAATGAGACTATTAACCCCCTAAAAAAATGTATTAAATGGTAATATATATATATATAATAGATAAATTGGAAATGGGTGATGATTATTGGGTGCAGCTGACATGTTCATAAATGATTTTAGGAGGTTTTAAAATTTATTACACTTTGAGAGTTAGGGAAAATTGTAAGTTTTCATGAAAAGTTTGTTTCAATTGTCTACTTACACCATGATTTATTCAAAAAAAAAACCAAATTTAGGGAAACAATTAATATGTATTATTCATCCCCCTTTTTAGTCACTCCATGTTTATTAGGGATGAGATCTGTGATTTTAATGAGCTTGGGGGTTCCTATTGGGTTTTTGAGTTATCATCTGTTGCTTTGAATCACTAGTTCTTAGTTTGTTGCAATGGTGGTCTTGAGGATTCATTGGTGAAGATTGAGGTGTTTCTGGAACTTGAGATATCATTAGGTGATTGTGAGATACTATTGTAAAATGTTCCATGCAGTTAGGATGAGTCAAGATTGCATCAATTCCTAAGAGTTTGTTAATATACTCTTGAATAGACTAACTGATTCCCAAGTTATTTTTAAGTGATATACAATTTTATTCAAATGTATTTTGGGTGTGAGCTAGTTTAAACTTATATTGGTGATATTTATTCTTACATCCCCCCTTGGAGTATTGGGTTACAATTATATATAGGGTTGTTATCATTACACATGGTGAGTTTTATTCATATTTACTAAAGGTTTGTGGTGTTCTAAATTTGTATTCTAGTTTAATCAACCCACTCTCTATCCATAATTTCCTTATTTTAATATCATTAAAAAAATTGCAATTCAATGTCACAAATAAAATTCCTCAAAAATATATTTTCAACAAAGTTCACATTTTCATAGTTTTAAAGGGAAAAATGTCTAAAAATGATTTATTATTAAAAAATAAAAAAACACTAAGAATAATATATTTATTCAAAAAACCGCATAAACTAAGAAAAATATGTATAAAAAATTATTAATAATTAATGTAAAAAATGCACCAACTACATTCCCCCAAAGTTGAGCATTACTTGTCCTAAATTAATTCCACACAATAAAATATAACACCAATAATCCATATCCCCTTATGTTCATGCCCAAATTTATTGATTTTAAATTTCCAAGGAATTATTTAAATCCAAATGTCAATATAAAGAAGTTTTTCAAACCCCCGTCACTCATAATCATCACCTCACTTCAAAATTTCACTTAATCATTGTTTATTCACTATGGAATAACAAAATAATCTTGTTTTCCTCTTGTTTACATGATCTTAACATTCACCTTGTCCTTCATCCCAGTAAACAACATTGCACGTTTTTACATATTTTTATTCCATGATATATGAAATTCAGTTATTAAAAATTTGAGTGGGACAAATATATAACTAAAAAGCATAATTAGAAATAATCCCCCAAGGAAAATTAGAATAGTTAGAGAAATGAAGTAGATTTTAGAAGCTAAATATTAAATTGTAAACCCTAATCATTCATGGAGTTTCTTATGCATGGAGTGAATTATTTTATGATCTATGGGTATGAAACCTTGGGAATGGCATGCCTCATTTGATACATGATCCCCTTATATGGATGCCTTGGTACTTAACCTTATGTGTTCACCAGTACATGTATATCTATTTATAATATTGTATTATGTATAAATATATATATGTGATGGAATGTGTGAAAATAAATTATATCTTAGGGGAAATAATGTATGGTTTTCCATGTGTCTTCAAGGAACCCGATCCTGGCATGTTTATATTTATTATTCACTACTTTATTTTGACAGATCTACACACTACATATTTTAGATTCAAATATTGGATAAATTTGAAACCATTGGTGGTGTCCTACTATGTATATCTCACACCCTTTTTAGACCTCCATTATACGGGGGTACCTGAATAAACCTCATGGTTATAGGTTTAGGTTTGTTGGATTATGATTATTTTATTTTTCATAGATATTGGAGCTTAGGAGAATATGAATGATCCATAGAACAGGATGATCCTAGAGATAGACCTTTAGTATTTTTTCATTTCCTTACACATGTACTATTATGTATACACTGTTATACACTTTATTCTTGTACATTGTAGCGTCTTATGGACTTGTATGCATGGTTTTCTAATTAGCGATGTCCAGTTTATCAGTGATTTATTTTTTCTACTTATTCGCTTATACTGCTTTTTCTATTTTTTGTTATTATTCTAATATAATTCAGAGACTCTGATTATTAGGTTATAGTATTCACACTGTACCATAATTATACCCTTTATACTAGTCATAAGCTTCTGGAATACATGGAGCTACTTGAGGTAATGTGACTGACCAGCTCGGGGCACTGTTTCAGTGGCTCCCGAGTTGATTGATTACAAAGTGGTATCTGTGCATTTACTATAGGACCCCATAACACCCCAATAGGGGAGTGGTAAATCAGGTTGTCAAATTTTTCTTTTTAAATCACTGGATCATGTTTCCACATTTGTAGGAACCTATAAAAGCCATCAGATGTAATTGAACAGTTATTTAACATTCACAAGCAGAGAGACAACACAAGAGATTTACATGGATCGCCACTAAGTTATAGTCTATGAATAATAAACAAATAGTGTGTTAGTCATACCTAAATCCACTAAGTTTCACCAGTTGTTATGGAATATAGAATTTCATACATAGTCACTCTATTCTAGGAACATTGCCTTTATATGATTTTAGGGACAACACACTGCCTCTCTCAAAATAATTTCATTAACTACCCCTATCCTAATACTTTGGGTAAATTCTTACTAAGTATAATGACTCAAATATCACTTTAGTAGATTGGCATTAAAGTCTTTGTCCTTGAAAATAACAAGACTCTACTTGCACATATTTCCGGAGTTAATGCTCTTAAAAGCACTATTCACTGAAACTAGATGTTCTACACAACTATACTCAAATATAGAACCCTTCACAAAACCCCCCTTTATGTTTCAAAGAAATATCAACCTCTGAAAACCCACACACTTTCATGAAGATCCCATTTTTTGTGAAGCTCACAACCTTTGTGGAGAAAACAGTCTTTGTGAAGCTCACTACCTTCATATAACACTATATCTGCATGAAACTCCCTGTCTTTATGAAAATTCCTTTTCTGATATGCCTTAGAAGTAAAAAATTCATATCCATTCACTTTTTTAAGCTTAATCCCACAAAATATTCCTGATTCTTGAATATTTAATGATTAGCTACACCTTCTCAAGATTAGAGAAATTTATTATTTTCTTCAATTCTATTCATATTAAATGAAGTTGGAGGGGCTACCTATTTAAAGGAACAACCCTTTGAAAAGATCCCATGACCCCAGTAGCATTTTCATGTACCTATTAAGTCATGAAAATTAAGCTCCTCTATTTTTAAATCACTAGTAAAATTTAACACATTCGTGAATCTTCTCGTAGTCATAAATATTTACCATAACTTTTTCATGTATTTATGAACCTTTTCAAAGTCTCAAAGAACACTGTATTTCCATTTGCGCATACACGATTCTTATTTTAAATGCTCCACATATTTTTTAAGTTCAACCTCTTCAAAACCTAGTCTTCATGAAACACATTCATTTACCATATTTTAGAAGATTCTCTCCTAGAAAACCACCTTTCACAAATATTTCTCCTTCCTCCAAATTTGGAGCCCAAACATTTGGAAAAGACTAGGAACTAAAGCCACCTTGAAAATTGTATCCATATTTTATTGTAAGATCACTTGATTTTAAAACTCCCTAATCAACCTAGTGTAGATTTACAATAAACAAAAACTAGACTCTATTTCTATCTATGAAAGTCCTTGGTTCCAACAATCTATTCTTTTAGGTTTATTGGAAATCTAAAGATAAATTCAATAAAGAACCAACGTTAAACAAGAACATGATAGATGTGAAATAACTCATAAATCACTCTATGTTTATGTGAGTGAATTTTGGTGTAGAAAATAATAGTGCAAAAAGAGAATTCAGGTCACCATAGACCACCAACCTATCTTAAAAACCAGTACTTGTTTAATTTCAATTATCTCTACCTTTATAAATAAACCCAAAGAACCTATATTTGTACTTTTAGTGCTAAAAAACTCCCCCTAGATCATATCTCCCTAATAAACCTAAATCACTTCCAAAAACATATTAAAACAGTCAGCCACTTGGTCATTAGTTCCAACATGATTAATATTAATCACACCTTGTTCAAATTTTTTGTTAATGAAGTGATATATGTTCTCAATAAGTTTGGTACGAGAGTGTTGAGCCAGATTCTTCATAAGATCGATCATACTATTATTATAATATTAAATCATCATTGTTTGTTTCACCTTATCTCTAATATTAGTCAATTGTTCCTTCATCCACAATATTTTTGTTCATAACTTTGTAGCAGAGATATAATCTACCTCTATTGTCCTAAGAAAAGTAATTTCTTATTAATTTCTTGACTATATCACACATTTGTTTCCAATGAATAAGGATCTGAAACTTGTGGATTTTCCATCCACCACATTTTCAACCCATTCCGCATCAAAAAATGAAAACAATTCATTATCTCTTCCTGGTACAAATTATAATCCAAAATTAAGAGTACCTTGAATATAACTCATGATTTGTGGAATCCAAATTCTCTTCCTTTGGATTACTTTGAAATCGAGTTGCTAATCATGTTAAAAACATGATATCTATCCATTTTGAAATCAAATATAATAAGATCCCAATGATATCATGTATAGGGTGGGATCCATAAGAGTCACATCCTCATACATTCCAACTTTTATCCCAAATGAAATTAGTTTCAACATTGGTTTGAAATCATGAATTTTGAATTTATTCAGCAAATCTCTTGCATATTTTTCCTAATAAATAAAGTTATGTCCTTCTTTTGAATCATTGAAATCCATGAAAAGTTGTGATTTCACCAATCATAGAAAATTTAAACTCATAATTCTTGTTTTTTGAAAACTCTTCCATTGATCCCAAGTTTCTTCCACCATAGAAATATCACCCACATATACAAGAACCATAGATTGATCTTTTTGAGAATTCTTAACTTAGTGATTATGGTAAAAACCTTCTATTTTTAAATTCCATATTCTTTGCATAAGTATCCAGTCTATAATACCATTCCCATGGTGCCTGATTCAGACCATAGAGAGCCTTATTTAATATACAAACCTTAGTATCATCATTTCTAATCCAAAATCACAATGGTTATTCCATGTAGAATTCATAAATAAATCCATTTAAAAATATTGTTTTGACATCCATCAAATAAAATTTGTACCCTATTTTTATTTCAATTGCAAGGAAAATCCTGATTGACTCTCGTATAGTTACTAGAGAAAATGTTTCTTCAACATCAATGCCTTTGATCTATGTATAGCCTTTACACACCAAGCATTCGTTGTTTCTAATCACATTTCCAGGCCATCGAATTTTTTTCTAAAAATATACTTTGTTCCAATCACATGGTGATTTTTAAGTCTCTTAACAAGATAAAAATTCTGGTTCTTCTCAATCTGATTCAGTTATTTAGTCATGTCCTTGAGCCATGATTCACCCTTTGTTAATTATTCAAACGAGTTGGTTCCATAATTGATAAAAAGGTAGAACGCACTTTCATCTCATTATCCATGTCTCTGTAGGTGTGGTCCAATCTCCAATGATGCTAGATTTATCAATTTCTACTCTTATATTTCTCTTATGAGGTTCTGATTTAATTTCTTCGACAATGGTTTCCTATTCTGATTTTTCATCTGAATCATCATCTTTTTGTGAGACCTGAATGTTTTTCAAACCTTCCACTATTTTTTGTATTTGAATTTATCCCTTTCCCAATTTCTTATTCATCTTTAATCATATCAATATATAATATCCTTGGCATATTTATGGTTTTATACTCAATGATTTCGATTTTATTTCTTTCCAAAATCTTTCAAAGATGATTATTGTTACATTTGTAGGATTTACTATTCATTGAATATCAATGGAATATTCCCCCATCAACAGAATAAACATACTTTCCTTGATATCCATATCTATTTTGGATGAAACATTTACTTTAAAAACATGAAAATATTTTAGAGGGGGCCTATTTCCATACCATATATCATAAGGTGTCTTGGTTTTTCCCATAAAAATCCTTGTACTATTTTGAGTGTATATTACTACTTGAATAGCCTCTTTCTAGTAATTAAGAGAAACCCAACTCTCAATCAGCATAGTTATATCCATAATTTTCACCCATCAATTTATGAGTTCAAAAACCCCATTTTTTAGGGTATTATCACTACAACCACCTCATTCTTTATCCCATGATTTTCTAGGTAATTTTCAAATTCAATGGATGTGTATTCTATTCCATTGTATGATTATAGAATCTTGATTGTGCGGCTATTTTCATTATCGAATCATCAATAATAACTCTTCATGAAATCAATAACTTGTCATTTCTTCTATATATACATTACGAAATCCATTCTAATATAATAATCAATAAAAATAATTGATTACTTATCTTAATTGTTTCCATCCACTTTCATTTGACCACATACATCTATATAGAAAAGATCAAGAAGATTTCATGCTCTTTTGTTCTTTGGTTAATATAAACTTCCAACCATCTTTCCTCACATGCATGCATTTAATGTATTTTCCCAATAATTCTTTAGATTGTAAATGTTTCCAACTATATTACTATTAGATATTTTTTTCCATGTTTGGTTTATTAATTTGAACCAACCTCTAATGCCACAAGTTATTTTGTTTCTCAAATGTTATGTAACAAGTGTTCTATCTACTATCAACCTGGTATAAATTTACATCTATTCTATATCCTTTCATGAGATAATTACCCACCTTTCATTTGATAGTGCACCCCTTATGATTAAATTTCATTATAAATCTTGAGTCACAAAGTTGAATCACACTCAGGAGATTCTGACACAACTCATTAACATATAAAACTTTGGTTTTCCCCAACTTGTCATTTTCCAATTCTATATTTCCATTGTATTTGATCTTTAAATAATTTTCATTGTTGAATCTCATTGTTTTGTCAAACCATTTCTTAACATTATACAAAAAATATGTATTTACTATTTTGTGGGATGAGTATCTACTATCAAAAATCCAGGTGTTACTATTCTTTGTAGCTTTTAGAGCTATTTATGAAAGGTTTTATTTATCATTTTTCTTATTTTCCCTCTATGAGAGACCTGATTTAGTGGAGGAAAAGGATGGAATTTTCAATATCCTTTCAATATAAATGGTTCCATAACATTTATATTCTTATTTTAGAAGATAATATCTATTTTGAATAGTAAAACAACTTGGTTGACATGTATTGACTTTTCTCAGAGATATATAGGTATTGTTTCCACTTTTCTTTTTCCTACAATGCATCACTTTATAACCATAGTAATAATAATGAAACAAAATATACATAGAAAATATTTATTCTATATGATGAAGTATATGGTCTCAATCTCCTTTTTGACTTCCAGGTGGGTCTCTATTTAGATATATCCTTTCCTCTTAACAGTAATACATGTTATGGCCTAGAAATCCAAATAATTGACATTTCATAAGAAGAAATGTCTTCCCACTTACATTCCTCCTCATGCACCCTTATTTTAGAAAGTTATTTGACCAGATATACTCTCTAGATACTTAAGGATTATCTTTATCTCTATTTATTGTTCTTTTTGAAAATTTCATTGTTGGGACAGTAGGAGCCTTTGTGATATGTGCAACTTTATGATTCCCTTTATCTTGTATCATCTTGTTTCTAGTCTTTCATGTTTCTATATCACAGTCAATTCCGCTTTTCCAATAAATGTGGATCTCTAATAATTCAAGTACTTCTCTACTTTTTTATAATCATGTTTCTCTCTTTTTAACAGCTATGTATCTGAAAGTTTTCCAAACTGTAATTTTTTCTTTATTTTATTTAATTTTGATTTAGTTTCTTGTTTACTTTTTAAAGTAAAAACTTCTTATTAAAGTCCCTCAAAAATCTTATCATTTTCATCTAGTCTAAATGTATGGTTATTGATGAATTTTTATTGATATTCAATCATGATTTTAAATTCCATAACCTCTTCTGAGATTTCAAGACTTGTTAAATATTATTTTTTATCTCCTTCTAGTCAACCATGTTTTGATTCAAGTCAATCATCTAACTCTAATGACTCTTCATCATATCTCTTTTCTTTATGTTTCTCATTATTTGATTGTAAATATTATTGGTAGCACCCTCAATTTCCACCTTAATATCAAAAATACCAATAAACTGGTTATCTTCATCCTTTGAAGGTTCTACCTTTTCAACTACACTCTTCAAGGATGGTTCAGGTATAGATTTAAACTCTATCTCAACATCATCAAAAAAAAAATATCATCGCCTTTTTATTCTTTGTAGATGAAGATCTCCTTCTATAATATCTTTCCTGATTTGAAATCTCCCTTATCAAAGAAACAATTTTTGAGGATTTTTTAGGATTTATTCTTCAATTTATACATCATCAAATTTCTTCAGGCATCGAGTGTCAATGTGACCTACTTTACTACACTCAAAACATGATAATGAGAGATTTCCTTAAAATATCCCTTTTCCAATATTGAATTTATTCAAGAATAAATAAATAAGTTTATATTCCTCACTATCACTAACTCTATAAATCTCATGTTTTTTCATGTTTTTTAATTCTATTTCCTTTCTTACTCAAGTGGTTGCATCTTATGGTATAACTCTCATTTCATAAGCCACTAGACTGCTTAGCAGATCATCAAAAGAATGCTTATAAAAATACCTTTCCTAAAGTTATCACACTTTTAGATTATAAAATGGTGGAATCCTTCTCAATATTTTCTTCATAATTTCAATATATTTAATATCTTCACTAATTCCTCAAATTACTCAAAGAACTTCAGTAATTCGGTTAAAAAATATATCTTCATTCTCATCTGCTGGAATTTTTATATCATAGAAATTATTTTTCAAAATCTATATTTTGGCCTCATTTACCTTTTTAACTCCTTCATAATAATTTTTAAGTCTCTCTCACATAGACCTAGATGAAGTGAAACTCATGACATTCAAATTGATTAGATCAAATATAGCTAAATTAAGGGAATTTTGTTCTTTGGAATCTTTATCAAGCATTTTCCTATTTGTTTTAATTATAGAAATACCTTTTGAATCAGTGACCTAAATCCCCTCATATGTGGAAAAAACATCCATCTAAAGGGATCATGGATGAGATCTCGTTCTATTATTCCAAATCAAAAGTTTCTTCCATCAAAAAGGGGAACTCCCCTGACATTTATTGAATTCTCCATAACGGATGAAATATTTAACACAAACAGCCTATTTACTTTATTACCACTTGTAGGACCCAAGAACACCCTAAGAGGGGAGGGGTGAATCAGGGTGTCAAATTTTTCTTTTTAGACTACCCATGTTGGTAGGAACCTATAAAACATGTCTGGTGGAAACAAGGAGTTATTTAACATTCAAATGCAAAGAGAAAACACAACAATTTTAATTGGTTCAACACCAAGGGATATTCTAAGGAGAATATGCTAACAATGTGTCGGTCATACCTAAATCCACTAAGATTAACTATTTTTTTGGAATATATAAGTTCATACATAGTCATTCTATGTCAGACACACAGCCTTTATAATATTTTAGGGAAACCACACTGCCACCCTCAAAAAAATACCATCGAATCCCCCTAGATCACTACTTTGGGTGAATTCTTACTCGGTTTAATGACTTGAAGATCACTTTATTAGATTGTCATTGAATTATTTTTCCCTGAAAATCATGATACTCTACTTGAATTGATGTCCAGATTTGGTGTACTTTAAAGAACTGTTCACCGAAATAAGATATTCCACACAATTGTTTATTAACCTTCACAAACCCACTTTATGTTTCAAAGAAATAATTGCTCTCATAAACCCACACACTTTAACAAATCTTCCAACATTCATGAAGATCACATCATTCATGAAACAAACTTCCTTCATGAAGATCACTTCCTTTACACGATACTGATTATTCAAGAAAATATTATACTTATTGAAACTTCCTTTACTAATATGCCTTAGAATCAATTATTTTATATTTATTCACTTATTAAAGCTTAATCTCAAAAATTATTCCTAATTTTCAATGATTTAATGATTAGGTATACCTTTGTAGAACCATATCAATTCAGCCTTTTATCCAATTATCATCATATTAAATGAAGTGATTGTGCATGCCTATTTATAGGAACAACCCTTCATGAATATCCCATGCTCTATGCAATGTTTTTGTAAACTAATTTAGTCATTCTCACAAAGATATTCTATTGGTGAAGCTCCGGTGAAATTTAACCTATTTTTGAAGTTTCTCGTAGTTGTGAAGATTTACCATCACCCCATCATGAATTCATGAACCTTCTAATTTTCACTAAGAATTCAATATTTCTATTTTCTTGTTCAAAATTCTTGTTTAAGATTATCCAAATATTTGTGAAGCTCAGCCTTTTCAAAAACCAGTCTTCAAAGAACTCATGTTGTTACTATATTTAAGAAGTACCAAACCTAGAAAACTACCTTTCAAAAAAATTTATCCTTTCTCATGATTTTGATCCCAAAAATTTGGAAAATAGTTGGAAATGACACCAACTTAAACATTGGATCCATCTAGTATTGTAAGATCACTTTCCTTTCAAACTCCCTAATTAACCTAGTGTGGATTGACAAAAAACACAAACTAGACTTTTTTTCTAGTTGTCAATGTCCTTTTTTACAATATTTATTTTCCCTTATCTTAATATTTTGGGATACTATATAGGAGACTAGGAATTTTTTAGTGCCTAGTAAATAATTGTGTCTAGGATTGATCCACCCATGCATGGGAAAAATACCAACTGGTCAGGGATGGGATTGTTGTCCATAATATCTTTGTTACAATTTATTATTATTTCACCATGAGTGATTGATTTACTTTCTACAGATTACTAATTTATTATTTTAATGGTATTTTACCATTGAACTGGTATTTAAAGGAATCTTTTTTTCATGCATCATTAAAGGCACATAGAGATTCACATGTCAGGCATATTCCATGCCATGTAGACTACAAAACTTGACTTTATGATACATGTTGGATATTACTTGTGTGATTTTACAACATTCTTAATTGTATACCATGTTTAGGTAATTATTTTATTTTTATTATATAACATGATGTGTGATTTATCATCATGATTTCTTGTAAAACATTATTTCGTGATTGTTTTCCATGATAACTTGTATACCATGATGTTGTTAATTTACATGTTAATATATATATTCCCTGATGATGAGTTAGTTTTCCATGTCATGATTAAAGTATGTAATTTATTACTTAAGGTGGCTATTGAAACATAATAGTGTTTTCCCACATAGATTAGTGTTGGAACCTTTAATAACAAATTACCACATGTTGAGTCATGAATCCCTGGTTTCATAGACTAGAACATGGGTTGTCACAATTAAACGGATGTAAATTTGTAATTTTTATGGTTTATGAAAACTTTATAAATTGGGAATATAATTTAACTAATACTTAACTATAATTAGTTACATGGAATACAAATTTTAATTTATCAAATCATGAGATGTTTTAATTTGGAACTAAAAATAAATTTTACTAAACCTCTAAATGCACAACTGGACCCAAGTCAGTTAGTTGGGGCATATTTATTATAGGATAAACCCACTAAGGGTGTTTCAAATATAAAATGATGTTGGGTTTCATTCTAATAGAATAATTTTTATATGATAGGAACCTCGTATGGTTTCCCTTACTTGATATTCCTTATTAATTATCCCCCTTGGGTTATATTCATATTAAAATGGGATGGTTATTTAAATTTCCAAAATCTACTTATATGGGTTACATATAAATTTGTAATGCCATCTTACTGAACTGATCCCATTTAATGGATAAATATCTATTATCTGTTATTGGTCTTAATTATTATAAAGCTTCAGTTAATTAAAATTCAAGTTACAACATAAGGAGTATTTTTCTATATATCTTGGAATTCACATTTTCTTAAAAAACCAATTGTGAGATATTTATGGATAAATAAAATGGATTAAAGGAATTTATGAGATAAATTTCCTAATTGTGATATGATTTCAGATAAATATTATTACCTAAAATGATGTTTTATATAGTTTACCTATGTGTCTTATAGCGTTAACTGGATAAAGTATGAATAAAATTGTCCTTATAAATAGAACTCGATGTATTTTTTAAAACCTAAGAATTAAATGTTTAATGGTCAAATATAAATGAATGGAATAAAGAAAACATTTAGAGGAATTTATAGATTAAAACCCTATATAAGGGTCATATTTACATTTTTCTGTGTTGAATGCTTGGGATGGGAATATAGACATTGCCCATAGGCCCTGGTTGACTTTTCCTAGTTTTTTTGGACCTAGAGGATATGTTATAGGTCCTAGATACCTATATAACATGACTTTTGTTTAAAATTAGATGCTTCTTTAGAATGGGGTTATCTTAATGGAAGCATTTCCTTTAAAACATAAAGAATTTATAATTTTTTTGATGTGTATTCAGACTTGATATAGCAACCCTTCTTTTCAAACATGATTATTACATCATTTAAAATATAGATAACATAATAGTGCTACAAAACCAGAAACCAAAGGATTAGTATATTGGTAAAATTAGTACCATACAAAACATTAACATAAAAAATTATTTAATTCCTTCTTATCTAGCTTCTTAGTAGCACTCATTTTCTCCATAGTACATGTAGTCACCTGATGATATACAGTAAAGAAAGAGGCATGTTAAAATACCAGTAAGAGGATAGATAAGAAAACGAATTAATATAACATGGTGTGAGAATAATCATTATCAAAATAAAATAATCATAGGATCATCTTAAAAATCATGATAAGAAGTATTTGATAAAGGTATGTAATGTAGTAGTGCATAAGAATGAAACATCATGTCATAGTGGTCAAATACCACACATATTTGTAAACAATGATAACATCATGTTCATGCATAAAATATGTTCATAATCATAACATCATAATTGTGAAAAAATATAACATCATGTTCATGTATATTTCACCTTATCTCATGAGATACATCACATTACGCAATGCATTGGAGCACTATATAATTTCCAGTGCACCTGTCACATCATAACATTTACATAATCATTCTTGCCACAAAGAACATATATAAATCATAGACATAAAATAACCCATGGAAAGGAAATGGGTTTCATGGGAATTTAATAAGGAATAAATTCATAAAAAAACCTTGTGGTTCCCAAAATAAAAAGGGAATAGAATAATTGGTATAATAACCATCAATATTGAGTGAAGAAGAAACATTCTCAAGAGAAGTAAAATTTATTTTTTTAGAAAGATAAGATCCTTTGGAAATATACTTTTATTTTTCATAAAATAAGATTGGAAACATTTATATCCTAAAAATTAAATTGTAAATAAAATTTTAATAATATAATATGAACATTCATACTATAGAAGAGAGAATAACCCAATGAAAGGAATTGGTTTTGAGAATCCCCTTACCTTATGTCTAAATTATTTATTCACTTTAATTTCATGGATAATAAAATTATATTCATTAATTAATAAATACAAAACCTCCTATACATTTATTTGATTTATTATAATGGTAGTATGTTCATTAATATCCATTTTTATGAGTTATAGTGTTCAATTTCATCATTTAGTGGTGTTCTTTTTCTTGGTTTTCATGATTGGTTCATTTGTATACATGTAAGGAAGTTCATGTAAAATGGGGATAATTTTTTAGAGTTGAGATTATATGTTATTAATGATCTTAGATAATTTTAAATAGTGTTATATATTATTTTTTCATATATTAGGATGAATCATTAGACATAATGTTTGTGGTAATCATTTAGATTAATTTTGGTAGTTTTCGATCTCAATGAACTCGTTTTATTTTATTATTTAATATTTCGTATACATGTTAGTTCAAGAACATAAAAAAGGTAATAAAATAAATGTAAATATAGTTTTCAAACATTTTAATGGTTTTATGACCTACCTTAAAGGTGTTATAGGAAAATGAAAGTGACAAGTCCATGATGGTGGTAAATCGACACATCACAGATGAAAAAATGTCTCCCCACTCACATGATGCTCCTTACACTATCACATCATCCCTGCCTTCCCCTTACCCTTTCTTCTAGCGTTCTGTGGCTCTGTTTAGTGGAAATGATGCTCCTCGACTCACCTGGATCCTTTCTCTTCCTGGTCTGGTCTTTTCTCTCCCCCTTCTTGCATGGAGCTTCTGCTGGTGCAGATTATGTTCATCTCTCACCTCCCCCCTTCCACCTATCCCTTGCACTTTGGACCTCCATCTTGGGTCTGGGTGCAGGTGCCTCTAACGACTTGGGTCGGCGTCGATGGGGGCATCCTGGATCTTCCTCCTCCTCTTCTCTTGTTGGTCCCCTCGATCTTGACCCCAACTTGGTCGGGATCGATACTGGTTTTAGGGATAGCCCCAGGTATCTCTTTGTCGACATAGGATTAGTTTCCTCTTCATCTCTTCCTTTTTCAGCTGATTGGGGTTTTCTTTCTTTTTTTTGGCATTGGTTTCAGTTTTGATGGACTTCTTCTAGGAGAATATCTCAACCCTCTATAAAAACATTAATTTTATCATCTCTACCCTAGTTCCATTCCCCATATCCCCTCCCTAGGTAGGTTTGGTGTGGTGGTGCCCTGGAACTTTGGTATGTGGTGATCGAGTGACCAACGGTTTCCAGGAGGCGTGATCTTTGTTTTCCAGCTTGGTGTGATGGAATTCCAGAAGAAATACATGTTCTGAAATTGTTGGTTGTTCACTATTTATTTGGTGGCATGTTTGTGGTGGCGATTATGGACTCCAACACATGGTTTTATCCAGTGATTTGGTTCGGTGAAAAGTTGGAAATGACAACGGTGTGTATTTTCAGCAATGAAATGGCGGAACAGTTTCGACTCATTGTTCTGTTTGTTTGTGTTGTATGTTTTTTGTGTATTACGGTGGTGGTCATGGTCTCCGGTGGTCTGCTTCTCCAGCGATTGGCATGACGATTGATTGGAATCAGCGATGATGGTGACAGAATGGCACATTTTATGGGTGGGTTTCATGATGATGATGGTGGTAAACGTGATGCGACTTGGACACTATGGGTTCTCTTGGCTCAAGGTCTCCTCGGGGTCTATGGTCTTTTGAATTTTGAATCTTCATTTATGGACTCTTTGAATTTAGATCCTGCAAAAGGTGAAAGGTTCAAGGTGTAAGGTGTTTTGGATATGGTGTAAGTTTTTTTGGTTACCGCTTTCATAAAGTGTCTATTTAGAAAATCAAATAAAAATATAATTTTCCGGTCAGGACACATCCCATATGGTGTTTTCATTTTAGAATAAATGGGATAGGTGAAGAGGTTTGAGGATAGATTATTACATTAAAAAAATAAAATTATATTATATAAAAGATACTAGAGTTATAATGCCACTTGGATAAGTGGAGGTGAGGATAGGATAATAAAATAAATGAAATTGAAAATAAATTAAAAGAAAAAGAAAGGGGATTTTACCTCTGGATTTTCTCCTCCTTGAAAACCTCATTAGGGGAAAGTTTTTAATCTTTTGATGATTCCAAGGGCTCCTAAAAGTGGGGGAGGTACTTGGAAGTATTATTGGGTATAAATTCGACAATTAAAAATGATTGGAAGGTGTGAGGATAAGAGGTGATAAGGGGTGGTATTTATAGTGGAGGAGAAGGGAGTTTTCTCATTATTTTATTCTTTAGTTTATTATTTTAACTCAAGACTATGAATAGATTGAACCTTATCACTAAATATATTAAAAAAAAAATATTTCTATATTTTAGGATTAAATCATCCTTACATCAGCAATGACTCAAAAATTCATGTATTTATCTTTTATCATAAATTATTGTATTTTACTATTCACAAAAAATTCAAGTATTTTAGAAAACACCAAAAAGTTCACCCTGACCATTTTTCAATGTGTAGAATTAAAAACTGAACTCTATGTTATAAAAATAATTTTTTAAATATGGTAAATTTAATTTTTAATTAAAATCATCATTTACCTAGAAAATACTGATTTTAAAATTATAAATTATTTTATAAATCTTTGAAAAATTAATTAAGGTCTCATAAAATTATATTATAATCATACACCAAAAAAATTAATTTATGAATATATTTTATGGAAATAAATTTTCTTTTAAATAATTATAAAATTATAAATAAACATTTATGTTTTATAAAAATAGCAACACATAATTAATAATTTTTAAAATATTAATTTACTTATACCATGATATAATTATATCATATTATCATGTATGAGATGCTTAAATTTTATTTATACTTTCATATATGAGGTAATTATTCTATTGGCCAAATTACTATTCCTAATGGTCATGTTACTATTCCAAGGGTCATGTCACTATTCCATTGGGAGAGGTTTCTTAATTTGTTGAAATTCCTCTTATTTCATTCATTCTTCATTTATAAAGTTTTTATTATATTCTAAAAGTTATTTTATGTGGCTTATACTATATGAAATATTTATAAGAAGGGTATTTCCATTTATAAAATTCTAGGTTGTTACATTTTTCCCCTTTATGAAATTTCTCCCTCAAAATTTCATTTTACATACTATGGTGAAAACAAGTGAGGTAAATTCTCCTTTATCGCTTCCTCTGGTTACCATGTTACATCTTCATACTTATGGTTTTTTCATATTACTTTTACTTGGTTAGTAGTCTTGTTGTATAGAACTTTATCTTTAAGGTCCAAGATCTTCACTGGATGTTCCTCATAAGAGAGATCATTTTCCAATTGTACCACATATAGATTCAGTACATTTGAGGGTCTGGTATGTACTTCACTAATATGGATACATTGAATACATCATGTTCTTGAGACATGGTAGGTGGAAGTGTCGGTATATAGGACACAACTCCGACAAGTTCAAGAATCTCGAAGGGGCCGATGTACCTGAGACTCAGCTTTCCTTTATTCCCAAATTTCATTATCCACTTCCATGAAGATATGCAGAGGAATACCATGTCTCCAACCTCAATCTCTATGTCCCATCAATGATTTTATACATAGATCTTCTATGGACTTTGGGATTCCTTTATGTGTTTCTAAATGGTTTTCACCTTTTCCACCATTTCTTTAACCATTTTAGGTTCTAGAATCTTATGTTCACTAACTTCATCTCATCTTGTTGATGTTCCACATATTTTCCCATAAAGGGATTAATATGGAGCCATTTGGATGCTCAAGTGGAAACTGTTGTTATAAGAGAACTCAGCTAGAGGAAGATGTTGGTCCCATCATCCTTTTAAGTCCATATATCATGATCTCAACATGGATTCCAATTTCTAAATAGTCCATTCATATTGGTATTAAGTTTGAGGATGATAGGCCATGATGAAGTTCAGCTCAATGTTTAGAGCATATTGGAGACTTTTTTATAACATGGAGGTGAATATTGGATCTCAATCAGATACAATCTATAGTGGTACTCCATTCATCCTTACCACTTATTTCATTTATATCTATGCAATTTGATCCAATTATAAATCCTCTTGTATTACTATAAAGTTATATATCTTTATTAGACAATCCACAACAATCCATATAAAATTGTTTCCTTGGTATCTCTTTGGAAGTCCGATGACAAAGTCCAGGGTGATGTTTTCCCATTTCCATATCTATATGAGTAATAGATGAATCATCCCCTTAGAATTTTCTCTTTTATAATTCACTTACTGAAATACTAGACACTTTTATGTATATTCAATTATATCCTACTTTATATTGTCCCACCAATAGTGCTCTCAGAGATCTCAATATATATTTGTGCTCCCTAGGTGAATAGAGAAGGTTGAGTTATGTGTGTCACTTAGAATATATTTCTTTAACTCTAGATTGGATGGTAAACATAGTCATGACCCAAATCTCATGACTCCTTCCTTTTCCATTGTTAACTCTATGGATTCCCCGTTTCTGATATCTTCCACCTTTTTCTGAATTTCCACATCATTTCTTTGAGAATCCTTTATTTTCTCTATGAGGGGTGGTTAAGAAATAATTTAAGAAAGGATTGATGATATTATTTCTTTAATGATTCCATGTCCATCCTTTGAAAATATAAGAATATTGGATCCTTTTCAATTCTCATCACTGATAATATTGCAAGATCTATTCTACTTAGAGCATCTGCCACTTTATTTTCCTTACTAGAATGGAAGTGAATTAAGCATCTGTAATCCTTGATGAGATATAACCATCTTCACTGGTTCATATTAATATCCTTTTATGTGAATATATATTTGAGGCTATTATGATTTTTATATATCTCACACTCCTCCCCATATAGATAATTGTACCATATTTTCAGTGAAAAGATCATAGTCGCCAACTCTAGATCATGTGTAGGATAGTTTTTCTCATTTATTTTCAACTTACTTGAGTAATAGGCTATCACATTATCATTGTTTCATTAGTAAAAATCCAAATACCTTATTTTAAGTATCATTTTACACAAAACATAGTTCCCCACTTGTCAAAAGTGTGATAATTGGCACGGTGATAAGCCTCTTTTTTAACTCTTTTAAACAGTCTTCACATTCACTAGTCCAGAAAAACTTTATCCCTTCTAAGTCATATTGGTTCGTGGGTTTGAAAATCATGATAATTTATTCACAAATTGCTGGTAATACCCAACTAGACCAATTAAACTACAGATTTCTACATATGTTGTCCTAAGTAACTCTTCAATTTCCATCGTCTTGTAAGGGTCCACAAATATTCCTTTTCTGGTGATAACAACCCCTAAGAATGATACCTATTCCATTCATAACTCATATTTAATATACTTTAAATAAATTTTATCCCTCAAAAAAGTATTTATAATAGTATTCATGTGCTACTCATGTCCCCCTTTCTCTTGTAGTATATTATAATATCATCTATAAAAACTACCACAAATATTTTTAGGTAATATCCAAAGAATCTAATTATTAAGTTTGTGAATATTGTTATAGAATCAGTGAGTATGAAGGTAATCACTATGAACTCAAAGTGTTCATACCTTATTCGAAAGGTAGTCTTGGTAATATCTTACTTCCTCACCTTTAATTGGTGATACCTCGACAGATGGCCCAACTTAGATAAATACTTGGTCCCACACAGTTGATCAAACAAGTCATCTATCCATGGAAGGGGATAATTTTTCTTCATATTTATTTTATTGAGATCATGATAATCAATGCAAAGGTGCATTGATCCATTCTTCTTCTTGATTAAGAGGACTGGTACACCCCATGGTGAAGCACTCAGGTATATAAAACCCTTGTCCAGATTCTCTTGAAATCACTCCTTTAGTTCCTCCAACTCAATAGTGTCCATTATATAAGGTGTCTTTGATATAGGTAGTGGTCCAGGAATAAGTTCAATTGAGAAATAAACCTCTTTCCTAGGAGAAATACTGGGAAATTCTTCAGGGAACACATTAGTGTTATCCGTCACAATGGGAATTTCTTCGAGCATGATTTTCTCCTTTGTCTTAATAATTTGAGCTAGATATGCTTGATCATAAGGTAATAATATCAAAAATTGAGATGATGGATCCAAAGTAGATTCATACTCCATATAATTGAAGTATTCCTTGAGATTTGGAGAGTGATATCCCTTTCTAGATAGTTGATATTGGATTTGTATAAATATATCAAATCCATCCTTAAAATAAAATTAAACTCCAGCAAAGGAAGTAAGACCATATTTGATGGGATATTCAGTACACAAACATTGACTGGGGAGGTGTTATATATTTTGGATGCCATAATTTTCCCATTTTCTATTCTCAAAGATAACTTAACCTCTATATTTTTAGTTAATGTTTGAATTGTTCTACTAAAAATGCAAGATATTAAAGAATGCGTAGAAACAGAATCAAATAGTGTGTTCTCTATTATTGAATGAATAACTAGCATACCTATCACCACATCATTTTTAGGATCCACCTCATTAGTAGTGACGACATAATATTTCCCTTTCTCTTTTTTCTTTGGTGGTTGTTGATGTTTATTGCCCTCAAGAATTTTAGGTTTATTGATCTAGCTTTCATAGTTCCTTTGCTCCCTATAGTTGAAGCATTGAATAATTGATGTTTATCTCCTTTCCTCCATCACATTTTTCAGCTTTCTCATGTCTCTTAGACATTCATGAGCTTGGTGGCCTTCTCTCCCACACATGAAGCATTTCCCCATCACTTTAAGGAAATTACCATGGTGCTTCATCCCACATGTTTTCACATGTAAGTGCTTGAGTTTTACTTCCACCTTTTTCATTAGATCCACCATCATGAAACTCCATCATTCATTTCTTATCACCATAGTTATGGTACCACTCTCCAAACTTCATATCCACATTCAGAGCACATTGAACAAAATCATCTTCCTTTTGATTCAACTCTAATAATTCTCTCTCCATATTTTTTTAAATAGTTCGAGGGAAATAATTGATAAGAAATATTTTATTGAAGTCTTTCCACTCCATCTATACAATTTAATCCTTTATCTTGGTGTTCTTAATCAACTCCCATAATTTATCAGCCTCTCCATCTAAATGATGAATGGCCAGATTCACCTTCTCCATCTCAAAATAGTGAACTGTCGAAAATATCTTCTTCATCAATTTGACCCATTATTTCATGACTAGTGGATCAGAAGATCCACGAAATTTTGTTTGTTGTTTCCACATAAAATACTTGATGGAAAATTTCTCCCTCTAAGTTGAAGTGGGATGTTCTATGTTATACATGTTATGTTTCATGGTCTGAGATAGTTATGTAAGCATCACCATGAAATTTTGAACTCCACCTTATGATATCATTTGGGAAATTATTTCATTACCCCTCACATGATCTATTGACCATATTTCTCTGAGTTCCCCCATTTTTTAAAAAAGAAAACGTTTGAACAAAACATAAGTAAAAAATTCATAAATAAATAATTAATTCATTTGTGAAATAAACTCTAAAAGAATATACAGTGTGATTCCTATGTTTATCATTTTCTAACACAAATGTTCTTGGGTGATTACATATAATTAGTATCATACTAAGGGTATTCACTAAGTTTATCTAATCCTAATTCTCAAATTAACTAAACCATGCTCAGATACCAATTACAATAACTCTAGTTTTCTTACATGAGTACTATATAATTAAAAAGATAAACAACATAATAGTGTTATAAAACTAGGATCCAAAGGTTTAATATCTAGGAAAAATTAGAAACATACAAAAAATTTAAATAAAAAACATAAACATTGTTTAATTCCTTATTATCTAGCTTCTTAGTGGCCCTCATTTTCTCCTTAGTGCATGTAATCACTGGAAGATATACATTAATGAAAGGGGTGAGGTAAAATCCTAGTTAGAGGATAAATAAGAACATGAATCAATATAACATGGGATGAGAATAATCATAATAAATATAACATAAGAATTGGATCTTCATCATAATCATGATAAGAATCATTAGATAAATTCATGGAATGTGGTAATGCATAAAAATAAAAAATCATGTCTTAGTGGTCAAATACCACACATATTTGTGAACAAAGTTGGCATCATGTTCACGTATAACATACGTGAATAATCATAACATCATCATTTTGAAAACATATAGCATCATATTCACACATATTTCACCTTATCTCATGAGATACATCACATTACCCAATTCATTGGAGTGTTATATAATTTCAGTTACATATGTCACATCATAACATTTACTTAATCATGCTTGCCACATAGAACGTATAACAATATTAGATATAAAATAATCCATGGAAATTAAATGGGTTTCATGATAAATTAAAAATTAATGAATTCATGATATACCTTTTTACTCCTAAAATAAAAAGGGAATAATATAATTGGTATAATAATCATTAATCTTGAGTGAAGAAGAAGCATTCTCAAGAGAAGTAAAATTTGTGTTTTCTTAGTAAGATGAGTTTTTTTGGGATAATATTTGAATTTATCATAAAATAATATTGAAAAAATTTATATCCTATAAAATAAAATTCAAATGTAATTTGAAGAACATAATATGAACATTTATACTGTTGAATAGAGAATAACCCAATGAAATGAATTGGGTTCGAGGATCCCCTTACCTTAAGTCCAAATGATTTATTCACTTTATTTTCCTGGATAATCAAAATAGATTAATTAATTAATTAATCAAGAACTTATTATACATTTATTTGATTCATTATAATTTTATTAAATTTTTTATGGCCATTTTGAGGAGTTATTGTGTTCAATTTCATCGTTTGGGAGTGTTTATTTTCTTGGTTTTCATGATCGGTTCTCTTGTATACAAGTATGGAACTTCATGCAAAATGAGTATAATTTTATAGAATTGAGATTATATGTTATTAATGATATTGAATAATTTTAAATGTTGTTATATATTATTTTTTCAGATATGGGGATGAATCGGTAGATATGATGCTAATGATAATCGTTTAGATTAATTGTGGCGATTTTCGAGGACAACAAGCTCGTTTTGTTTTATTATTTAACATTTTATATGTATGTTTCTCCATAACATAAAAAAGTTTATAAAATACATGTAAAAATATTTTTAAACATTTATATTGGTTTTATGACCAGCCTTCAAGGCGGTATAGTAAAATGAAATAACCCCGTCCAGAATGGTGGTAAATCGGCACATCATAGACAATGTTTTCATTTTAGAATAAAAGGACGAGGAGAGGAGGTTTGATGATAGATTATCCCATTAACAAAATAAATTTAAAATATATAAAAGATACTATATTTATCATGAAAATTTGGTAATTGGAGGTGAGGAGAGTATAAAAAATAAATGAAATTGAAAATAAATTAAAAGAAAAAGAGAGAGAATTTCACCTCTTGATTTTATCCACCTTGAGAACCTCCTTAGGAAAAAGATTTTGGTATTTTTATGAGACCAAGTGATCTTGGAATTGGGGGATGGGATTGATAAGATTATTGGGAATAACTTAGACAAGTCTCAAATCTTGGAAGTTGTGTGGATAAGAGGTGGTGAGGGGTGGTATTTATAGTGGAGGAGAGGGGTGTTTTCTCATTATTTTATTCATTAGATTATTATTTTCGGATCAAGTATAGGAATAGTTTGAATCTTATCACTAAATATATTAAAATAATTAGGTATATTTAGATATTTTAGGATTACATCATCTTTACATCATAAATGACTAAAAAATAATGTATTTAGCATTTATCATAAATTTTCGTATTTTACTATTCACCAAAACATCAAGTATTTTAGAAAATCCAAAAAATTTACCCTAACCATTTTTTGATGTTTATAATTAAAAAATTAACTATATTTTATGAAAATTATTTTATAAATATTAGAAATTTAATTTTTAATTAAAATTAACATTTACTTGGAAAGTACTGATTTTAAAATTATAACTGATTTTATAACTTTGAAAAATTAATTAAGGTCTCATAAAATTATATTATAATTATAAGACAAAAAATTTAATTTATGAATCTATTTTATGGAAATAAATTTTATTTTAAATAATTATAATAATTATTTATATTTTATAAAAATAAAAACACTTTATTAATAATTTTTAAAATATTTATTTACTTATACCGTGATATAATTATATCATATTATCATTTGTGATATGCCTAAATTTTATTTATACATTAATAAATGAGGTTACCGTTCTATTTTTTTAATTATTATTCCTAATGGTCATGTTATTATTCCAAGGGTCAGGTTACTATTCCATCGGGATAGGTTCCTTAATTTCTAGAAATAGCTCTTATTTAATTCATTCTTTATTTATAAAGTATTTATTTCTTCTCAAAGTGATTTTATTTGCTTTATAATATATGAAATATTTATAATAAGGGGATTTACATTGATAAAATTCTTTTTTGTTAAATTTGAGGTGTCGCTTGGGTGTCGGTCAACCCTAGTATGACTCCTAACTTCTCAAATGACACCCTAGTGGGGTGGGTAGTTGTGTGAGGTTTATACCATTATTATAGAATGAGAATCATGTAATGATCTGATTCAGTGGGTTAGACATACCTGGGGCATGGTCAAATACATATTAGGTTATGTTACCCTTCTTATTTTCAATGTTGGGTGACTCGGTAGGTCGTCAATCATATCAAAAGCAGTATGGGATAAGGGAAATCTAAGATAAATCTTTTGATGGGCTATTGGATATAGGGATGATAATCCTATGTATAGTATCAAGGTTATGCTTTTTTCGGATGAAACCTTGGGGTGGCATGTGTTGATATATGTGGTACATGTCAAGAAGTTAAAAAGTTACATAAAATCATATGAGTTCAGTGGTACTCGTTTAAGACTTAATTTATGTTGCTTCACTATCAGGTCACTTCTAGGGTAAAGTAACCTAGATTTGGAGATTTTGAGTTATATTTGTGTTGGGGGATGATGTTGTAGAAGGATCATGTGTTGTGACACTATTGATCGGTTTAGTTTTGCCTTTAAGATAGATTCCAATGACGTACATGAGCACAGTTCAGGAGAACATCACACCTACATCTATAGTGAGTATAATCTACTGAACCTTTTAGCAGCAATTTTACCTCTCTTTTTAGTAGATTCTTGGTAAATGTATGTTCGACGCATCTGTAACCCGCATTCAATGGTGGATGTAGCGTGTTCCATGAGACTAGTTTCTACTTTTTAATAATATGATGACTAGGATACTCCTTAGGTGGGGAGTGCCACAACAATCCTGGTAAAATGTTTCATTCCATGTAAAAGGAACACAACTGGGGAGGACCATTTGAAAATGGTTAGCACTACTTCTAAATTTCCATGGGGATAGTATTTTTTGAAATGTGTCGGTTCCTCTAAGGTAGCACAAGGATGGAATGGTTGGTTGTGTATGCAACATTTGAGGACATCATGAGTCAAAGTTGAACTTTGGTAGGGTGCTCAAATGATCATGAGATGTCATGGGTAATAAGGGAATCATGGTCAGGTAATGATGAAATTTTGGAGGGAGTAGCAAAACACTTATAAGTATGTTGAATAGAGGTGTTTAAATTGTCCATTATTTTTTAGTTAGTTAGTGTTAGATAGAAACTATTTCAGGCACTCTGTATTGGGTATGATGGAAGTGTCTTGGGTTTGGTTGGAATCATTGATATCCTATCATTATAATATTTTTTTAGAGACTATTATGTCCTTTATCTTGAAATAATCCATGATACCTTGTGATGGAGCATCGGATATATTTCATGATAAATAAAGAAAAAAATAAACACCTTGTTGGCATGGAAAATAGACTCATTCATGGTGGTGTTATGGGATGTGTGCATGGTTATGTGGGAGTGAATTGTCCTGAGGGAAACTTAGGTTACCAATTAGGAACTGCTTTAACACGATCATGGACACTAATTTTGTTTCTTGGATCTGACCACCAAGTGATATAATGCTACTGTACTAAGAGAGTGTTTTGATACGTGGATGTTTTGGATTTTTACAAATGTATCACTTGGAAATAATGGAGTTTGGACTATATTGGATGATCTACTTGGGCTCTAGTAGTTGATTCTTAGGTTACCCTATACTTCTAGTTTACCTCAACTAATTTTATTAAAAAATAATGATCTGATGGTACTATATCAAATACTCTTCTATGTTTGTGTTTTGTAATGATAATATAAAGGGACGTTTTGGCTTGAGATGTCATCGGAATCAGGTTACGGGATTCAGTGAATCTGCCTGAGGTAAATGTGAGGTGACTTTGGAAAAGGAATTTTGGTTTGTTTTTTGATGTTCCATCCATCTAAGACAAGAATTTATGATATTAGTTTACCAGAGGTAGTTCAATTTTTGTCCTTTCGAGAAGGGGTATACAGATATTATGGAACCTCTTCGGTAATGTTGTTGGATGATACAGGTATAGCATAAGGATTTGCTGCATATTTTCAAGGATAGGCTAACATGACTAGGTTACATGAGGATGAATCATAATTAACCATTTTATCAACTCAAGAAACATTCTGGAAGCATCGTTAGAACACTTAGAGAGTGTTTTAATAGAAAATTCTAATGGTGGAGGTACCATGACTCGTAATTTTATGTTAAATGATGAAACCTATGGTGGTAAGTTCCATGGTCCTGCTGATAAAGGAGATGATGAGGTGATCATTTATTGAGATAGACGGACTTGAGTAAGAATCGTATCGATGTTTCAGTTCAGACTAAGAGCCTTGGTTTGAGTTTTAATGACCCAATTACTATTTGTTTAAGGAATATATTTAAGGATCTTTTACAGTTTGTGCATAAAATGTGGTTGTTTGATCAAAACCTCATAACCCAAGTAGGTTAGGTATTGTATTTTTATTTCCCTATGGATTCTCAGGGATGATAAGTTCTAAGGTGGGTAGATTGTAAGGTCTCATGTTTTGAACTAGATGAAATTTGTAAAGGTTTTTGAACTTCTTAATTTGGTGGATGGGAAAAAAATTTAACCCAGATTCAAAATGAAAATTTGAGTGTTGAAACACTTAAATGTATTGTTTTTGGATTTTTTTTAAGGATTTAGAGGTGTCTCAGAAGTTCATATGAGTGTTGAAATCTTCAGTCTCTAAAAAATCAATTTGGGATAAGCTAGTAAGGGTGCACGGTTTGTAAATAACTGTGACTCACTCAAGGAGAAATCATGAGGCACTATAAAGAGTGTTTCATAGTTTTTCAAATAATAAACACCAGGCCATACAAACATGTAAAAAGTGTAGAGGTATTATAAAGGAATTTTTATAAGATACACATGGTTTGGAAAACCATGCGCTTAACTGTGTTCCTCATATAGTATCTCCACACATTGTGGTGCATGGTTTGATAAACCATGTGACCAAATCAATTATGTATTTAAAGGTGATAAATCCCAATTTTCCCCTACCTATTTTTTATTTCCTCCCTCCTTTCTTCTCCTCACTCATTCACAACATCCACTCTAGTGATGGGAGATCCTCCTCTCCTCCTCTAGACATAGTGATAACTTCATCAATCAGCCTCTTATTAAAGTTCTATTCATTCTCATTGGAAGAGTATCGGTGAGTCTACAACTCCTCCTCTTTCCTTTATTCATTTATCTCTCTTCTATTGATTCTATCTATGTGTGAACTAATACTCCCAATTTTCATTGAGTCTGATGATTTCAATTATTTATATTGAACTAAATCAAATAAAATAATGATATTGGATGATTGAAGTATCCTAACCATGAGGTAGTTTATTTATACATTTTCCTCAAAGTATTTTTTTTTATAAGAAACACAGTTGTTCCAAACACTATATTTTTCACACATTGATTAAAGAATATGAAGTGGCATAATTTAATTGTGTATAACATGGTTTTAGTTTAAATAATAACTTTGGAGGTTGTTGACATTGAATTCACCCCTTATAGTGAATTATTAAAATTGATAAATAAATGATATTTAATTTTTATAATAAAACTCCCTTTTGATGTGTACGGTATTATAAAATGTGAATGGCTTAATTAAATGGCTTACTCGAAACATGGAACAGATGGATACTCTACCTTATTAACCCATTGTAACCAAAACACCTCATAAGTGGTTTGGATTGACTTATTATAAGTGGATAAATTTAATTAAAGGTAGATTGAATGGTAAGACCATATCACATGACTCTTATATAATTGTTAGTGGAGATTTTTGTTGAATTAATGAAATTGATGAGTTATATATGGCATGTTTACTAGAATTACCCAAATTTCTTTTTCATGTACGGTGTTAAATACTTATGTATGGTTTACCTAGACCTTTTTATCAATTATTAAACACTTAGAATATATTTTATAATGAAATTATAAATGTAATGAACCTTACCCTAGAATTATTATTATTTATGAATGGAATGGCCCTAAATGTATAATTTAAATGTGATATAGAATGCATATGACTGCGATCTCTTGATTACTTAAATTAAAATGGTTGGATGAATTATAATATGCCTTGGGTGAACCATGTATTATCATGTAGGGATTCCTTGTATTTGATTAATTGTTGGATGAAATACCTTATACTTAGGAAAAAATTGGATTCCCAAGTGGGAATACTGTGGAAGATGTCATTAGTCATATGTGAATCTATCTTGCCTTAGGAGATACTAGGTTCCTCATTATGGAACGCCTTGGTTAAGGACTCAGAGGGAGAGTGGGATTCACCTCACATATTATTGTGGTAAGGGACCTTATTTAGGGTTTTTTGACATGGCGTTTCACACCCTATTGGTCAAAGATGTTGGACATGGAGCTCAACATCTCTTGGGATGATAGTTATCATGCTCTATTCCCGCTCCTTATTTGGATGTCACACATGATGTACGGAATACCTTAATTATATGCTTGGGTTTATGTCCATTAATTAAAATGTGTACATTTATCAATCGTGTACTTTATTGGGTATGTCATACCATTTTTTATGATCTATGGGTATGGAACCCTAAGCATGACGTTTATCATTTGATACATGATCTCCTTATGTGGATTCCTTGGTATAAAACCTTGGGTCCTTGACAGTGAACATATATTTTTTCATAATATTTTCTTATGTATGCATATATATACATGATGAAATATATGAAGAGACATTATATCTTAGGTTAAAGAAGGTTTGGTTGGCCAGGTGTCTTCGAGGAACCTATGTTCAGTATGTTTATATTTAGTATTCACTACTTCATTTCTAAATACTTACACACTACCTGTTTTATATTCACATACTGGATAGCTTTAGACACTATTGGTGGTTACCTACTAAGTATATCTCACACCTTGGTCAGTCTTCCATTGAACCGGGGTACCCAAATAGAACTCATGGTTTTAGGTTTAGGTTCGTTGGATTATTCTTGTGTTTTTGTTCTAGGATATGGGATCTTAGGAGAACGGGACTAAGCTAGAGCTCTGAATACTCATGGAGATAGCCCTTGAGGATTTTTTTCATTTCTTTATGTATTTAGTGTTATGTATTCCCTACTTTACTTTTCATTCTTGTACATATTAGTATCTTATGGACATGCATGCATGGTCTTCTAATTGGTGGTGGCCAGTTTATCAGTCATTTATTTACGCTGCTTATTCATTTATATTGTTTCCACTATTATTTCATTATTATTCTTATACTATTGTAAAAATCTGATTATGAGGGTATAATTAACCCATAATAACATCCTTATACCCTCACTTATAGTTAGTATCCTATGACGTATGGGGATAAGAGCTTGTGGCCATATGACTAGCTAGCTCAGGGAACTATTTTAGTGGCTCCTAGGTTAGGATGTTACTAAAATCATTATAGGAAAACTAGTAATTTATAAATTTTTAAGAATATGGGAAAACCATTTGGTTTGTCTCTATGGTTTTTTAAACCATGAAACCAATGTGTGGTCCCCACTATCTTAGAAACCACACCCAACATAATCTATATAGTTTTATAAATCATGTTCCAACCATAAGAATCATGTCTATTATTTAATATAGGTTATTCATAGATTCCTCTAACACTCAACATGGTTATGGGAAACATGCACTAATATTTTACCTTATGAATAGTTGGGTTCATGTTTATCACCAACCATGTGCTAACTATACACCCATACTAAAATCAATGTTTCCAAAATTTCAGACCTCCAACCCTTTAGAACACCTCTAGGATAAACCCAGATCCCCATAAACACATTAAAACATCCATAACTAGGATACAATAAAATAATGGGATAAAATTAAATAGATTCATAGCTTTAGAAGGTTCGGGTTTTACATGTTCAATCAGTCACAATGCACACAACACACTTTTCTCACCCCAACCCATACCCCCCCACCACACACACTTGTTTATGAATGTGTGATCAAGGTCTGATTAAGTATAGGTATTAAATTATTATGTAAAATATTAATTTGGGTATATTGGAAATAAAAGTAAGGGTTTTTTAAAACAAACCACCTTTTAATGTTTCTCTTTTCCTTGGTAGTGTTGATGACCTTTTTATCCAAAATGATTTCCCTTATTTTTTAATCATGGACATATAAAAATACAAGAAAACTTAATATGGTGGATATATAATTACTCAAGAAAAAACTAACAAAATAATCAAATCATGAATCCTAAGTGTTGGGTTTCCTTTCAAGAAGCACTTTTTTTATAGTATTAACATGACTTCTTCCTTTACAACATTAATCATTGTCCCATGGATAATGTTTCTTCTCTAGTGGTAAACTTAGTGATTCTTATTTAAATGGCCTTATTTAAATGCTTAGATTTTTTACATCTTACAAAACCCATTTTAAACTATTTGGGTTCATATTATCTTTAGAGATTCATCATGGTTCTTCATTCCACCCCTCTTGCACTTCATCAAGTCTATTAAGAATCCATTCTTCAAAGGTTTCTTCACTTTTTGATTTGGTCTACTTAGTGTTTTTAGTTTTTAATTAGTGTTACTTGATGATCGGATTTTTAATTTCTATGAAGGTATGTGGATTCCCATTGTCTTTCTTTTATTAGGACATGAATTTCCAAAATCACACCTCTATTTCAACATCTCTTAAATATAAAAATGATTTCTAAAGAATATTGATAACTTTTTGATCAACTCCAAAGTTTTTTGGTATTGTTATAAGTGATCCAAAATTTTCTTGCTTTTATTACAATTTACTACTTTATTCCATCCTCTATTGAATTTATTCTTCAGATTCAATCCTTTATGAACTTTAAATTTAGTAGGTTGTACCAGATTTAAAATTTAAGTTTATTTTAATTTTATTAGACACACCATGCTCATATTATTATATATAGCTCTTATCTACTTAATATTTATTGGATCTTACCTACATTTATATAATTTTAGTGTAATTTTCTTCTAAAAACAACTCAAAATATCTTTTAAAAATCTATACTCCTCTATACCTTTATTAGTTTTTTGTAGATATTCATAAAAAACTATAAAGGATGCATTTCATATTAGGTTCCCTAAACTTCTTAGTTTCTATCATTACTTTTCCTTATGATCATATCCACTTGTTATTTAAGGTGGGTTATATAATCTTGAGTTTTTTGTAAAAAATTATCTATCTGTGCATCTATCCTTTAAAAATTAGTTCAGATGCCTTAGATGTGTTCCTTGGTAGTTTGAATGAATTTATACACCCTATATTCATTTCAGTATATTTTTTATTAAATTTTATTAAGGTACTGAAATATCATCTAATTCCCCTTTTCATACAATTTAAAATTCAACATGGATTCTCATTTATCCCATGAAAGGTTGCCTGTGAATTCTCATTTATTCAATAATAATTAGTTTGTAAAAGGATACCTTAATTCCTCTTAGGTAATTCATATTTATTCCTTCAATATGGAAATCTATCCTTATTAATACAAAATTATTCTCATGTTCCCCATTCCATTAAACCTTTAATTTCTCTTAAAAGTCAATATTTTCATCTTCCATGAACACTTATTGATTCCCCATGGTTTATTGATTTAGTTCCTTAAACCATAGTCCTTTGGATTTGAGTATTATTTTCTCCCCACTAGTTTATCATCTGTAAATTTGGAATAAGGTAATGTAATTTTAGGATTTTGAAATTGATTTTAGTTATGCTCAAACTCTCTAAGTCAGTAATATGCATCTTTCTTCTTCCCTCGAGATTTTGATATCTCATCATCTAATTGTTTTTGAATTTGAGAAATATATAATTTCACAATATTATTTTCATTTTATTGATTTATCACAAATATTATTGATCTCATATCCACCTTCCTTGAGTTCATAGACCATATATTGAATACTCCCTTTAGCTCTATGGCATTTTTGTTTCCAAATTGATCTCTAACAGCTATGTCAAATAGTTTTTTTCCATTTAAAGTGAGTACCTCATAGAATATTTTCATGAGTAATATGGGTGGGATTTTATGGAATGATAATTTTGATACAAAACCCTTGAACCTCTTAAAATATTTATTTAGTTTCTCATCATCTCCTTGGATGAATTTACTGACCTTTCTCTTCAATTCTATGGTCTTTGCAATTAGAAAGTATTTTTTTAGAAATAAACCATGTAAAGACTCCTATAAATCAAATGATTATTCCTATTTTTATAGTATCCATATCCTTATTTCCACCTCCAATAAATAGGTGAAGAACTTAAAATTTATCTCTCCCTCAAAGAACCCATTGAGTATGAAAGATTTGATTTTTGTGATGAAATATTTAATGAACATGTGGGTATATACTCTTTGTGCTCCATCAGAAATTGGTAAGGACTCTACTTAATGGTTCTTGAGAACATATTCCATTAATATTAGTGATAACCTAATTTTTTATATGTTATAACTCAATTGGTTTATGTGTAAGTCATTTAATATTGATGGCTTGTGATTTCAAAGTTTATTAGGTAGACTTTAGAGGTGATTTCCCCTAAATGTTTCCCATGTATCTGATAAGTGTGTCTATTTTTTATTAATTTTAGAGTGTTAGAACTTTCTCAATTGATCTTAAATTTTAATTATCCAAATTAAAGGCTAAAATGGATGAGATAGGGCCTTTGAATCAACCAATTTTTAATTATAACAAGAATTACAACAGTGAAAAATTTAAGGGTGTGAATCTATTTTTGAAATAATAAGAAGTTAATTTCTAAAATGTGTGTATTTTTTTGTTTTTAGATTATATATATATATATATATAATGTTTTAAATCCATGAATAAATAAAACTATCCCTAGTAATAGTTCCAATTTATTCATTGAAATATTTTGGGCACAAATAATATTTATATGAGTGAGTAACCAGGAAAAACATGCAAATAAGGTGATTTACTCGTTAATTAGCTTTTTAATAAATAATGGAAAACTAAAATGTGTTTACGGATATTTTTTATGTAATATGTAAAAAAATTAAATTTTGTTTGGTGTTTTTCATTTATATGTGTGAGTATATAATGGGTAAAGGTATCATGAACTAGAAATAAGCAAGTTTAAGGATTTTTTATTTTTTTATAGATGTGTGGTTGATTTTGGTTATTGATCACTTTCATGAAGTATTTCTAGTAAAATAACCAATAAAAGTGTATTATAAAATAAAGTTCTAAGTATCAAGTTTCTAAACTTGGAAGGGGTGAATAAGTAGAGGCTTGTTTTTAAAATATCTTTTCACTTTAAACTCAACCTCTATGATTTGTTAAAGTATAAACTACTCCAATATAATATCATAGTCTCACTCACACATTCAGAAAATATAAATGAAAAGAACACATAATTTTTATAAGGTTTGGATCCTTCTAAAAATTCTTACTATTTATCATGGTTAGTTAGTATCCCCTCCCATGGATTCTTTACTTTTAGAACAAGTGATAAAAATGATTTTCTCATGTGCATATAATTGAACTAGGACTATCAAGAGTCATACTGAATTGTGAAGCTTTACACTATAGATAGAATGGGGTAAATAAAATGATAAATATATCTTTATATTATCAGTTTATTCTACAATATTTAATTTAAATATTTCTTTATGAGCCTTCAATATGATTAAATACTATATACTCACTCCATATAGAATCTTATGTTGATATTTTTCTCAAAATTATTCTTAAACATGATTGACTTAATACTTAGGGTTTAATAAGTTTTCTCTTCTTCTCCAAGAACTAGTTTTAGGCTCTATTTTTTCACTCAATATTTTGATATCTAGAATCATATCACACTCTTTCGATACACTGATAACTTCTTGTTATTTTACCAAATATATCCAAACTCATAATTCTATAATTTCGTTTAATTCTAGAAATTCATCTCTAACTCATACTTATTTGGTATTCTCTCAATAAAATCATAAAATATGATCATATCCTTTTCCTCATTCAGTTAGGTTAAAAAACATGCACTATGATCATAATAATATTATTTCATTTAAATTACTACATGTATTTAGTAAAATACCACAGCTTCATTTTCTTTCATGATTTATAATTAACCGGAAAGAAAAATGCTTTGAGAAAACTCATATAGCTTAGAACATTATAAAAAAATTTACAAATAATTTTTTTGTAAATTCCATGAATATCCTTTTTCTTCATTTAATTCAAGTAGCTTTGGTAATCATCTCTTTTATTCACTAATTTCTTAGAGAACTATATCACAACATTATACTTAAAAACCTGGTATCTTGAAAAAAATCATTTAGAATCATTGCAAAACATATTATAAATGATTATTTGAACCATAGATCAGCAAACCATCATTAAACTAACATTATAAAAATAATTTCTAGAGATTCCTCCTCAGTAGAATTCATTTTTAACTCAACAGTAACAAACCATATAAAAAGAATTTTGATCTTCATAATAATATAGAAGATATTACCCATTATGATTCCTAGAAAAAATTAGTTTTAATCACATCTTAAATGTGATGATTGAAACATTATTGATTGGTTATAAAATCATTAGGTTAATTTCATTCAGAATAATAAATTCTAGAAATCCAGTTTTTAGTCTATAATATTCTTGAAATTTCACTAAGGCGTGATGTTTATAAAGACTAGAACCATCCATGTGTAGATAGAAAAATCATTCATACATAGATCCTTCATCATCTTTATCAAATTCATGAATCATCACTTCACAAGAGAAAATCATACTAATGAAATAAGAAATGGTCCTTACAAAAATATTTCCTTTTTCAAAATCAGAAAAAAATTTAGAATTATTCTTTCACAGCTTATAAATAATATTTATGAAGATGATTGAACCATCCTTACAAATAATCATCTAATTCATATGGTTACTCATAAATCATTCATATAGAGATATCACTTAGGTAAAATTTTGGTTTGAATAGAATTATATATTTAAATAAAACATGTAAAAACTTAATAAAACCAACATATGGTCTCCCAAAGCTTCCAAGAATCATTCCACACATCCTCAAGAATGTATCATCATCCTCAAATGATTCCAAATAATTATTATTAATAATTAAAACCATCAAAAAAATCAATTGGAACTTTAGAAACATAAAAAATTCGTGGAATCCACTCTCATGGTTGTTTAGGGACTTACTCATATAGTTAAGAGTCCTCATAAGGTTACTCTTATCCCTCATGAGTAGTAATTTAGATTACTTTTTGTGATTATTTTTCAACTACACCCATAATATTCTCATAAATAAATTTATAGTGATTGTGTCATTAGAGCATGGTTTGGGGTTCAATTCGCATTACCTCACCCTTACCCTCAAATCAACTAACCAATGGATAATCAGTTAGAATATTTAATAATAAATTCATGAATAATAAATTATCCAGGTTTCAAATGTCATAAAATACAATAAATAATCACATACCCCCTCATACCCCACATATAGTACAATCCAAGCTTACAAATAAAATAAATAACATAAAAGAGAATGTTTAACACCCTCATAAGTGAAGCTCAAACACTATTTTATGTTTGAGTTTCTTATAGCTTCTATGGACCTTGATAGATGGATGAATGTGTGTATGGAATAATTATGTGTGTAAAATAGAAATAATGGAAGTAGAAATTTAGAGGATAGTGTAGATGGGTCTATTTTAATGGGAGTCGATAATGGAATGAAACTTGGAACCCCCAATCTAAATGGGTTGAATGGGAATCTATGGAGAAGAAGAATAGATAGAATTGAAATGATTTATTATGAATGGGTTCTACCATTATGTGAATACATGATCCCAAGAGGTTTTAAAATTTATTCCAAGTTGATAATGGAGTAACAATGTGATTAAACATGAAACTTATATTTCAATCATTTTATTCCACTTTGAATCCTTTAAACAACTTGACTAATTTGGGTAAAAAATAGTATAAATTATTCCTCCCCCCTTTCATGTGCTCCATTGGTACTATGGATGTGATAAATGGTTGGAATGATATTGAGGGTTCCTACTAGGAATTGGGTTTTCATCTACTACTTCAAAGTACTGGTACTCATCTTGTGCATAGCTAGGCCTAAGGATTCATTGTACAATCTGACATTCCATTGGGATGAGTTTCCATTAGTGGTGTTCTTCATGTGACAAAAAATTTTATTAGCCAAATATATAGCCATAATATCCTTATTTAAATACTTTTAATCATAATTTTATATTTCATTATCACAAATACCTGTTCCCAAAAATAAATTTTCAATAAAGTTCACATTTTGATGGTTTTAAAGTACAAATGTCTATAAATAATTTCTTATTTGAAAATAAAACAAAAAATATAGATCTAATATATTTATTCAAATAAGATCAAAATCTAGGAAAAATTATACAAAAATTTATTGAAAAATAATGAAACAAATGAACCAACCATGTGTTCACAAAAATAATTCTATAAAACCATGGTTATATCTCATGCTTATTAAACTATTAATTTTATAAGGGAATTTATGAATCAAAACTATTATATATTTATATCGAACTTAATGTTTTTATGAGGATTTATATTTTTATTTCAAGAATAAATAATTACATAATTATTTATATAATTTTTTAAAGATGGTGTGTAGAATAAAATAAACCACACATGAGGTTTCATAAATCTTATCTATGGGTTCATAAGAAAATTAAGTGGATATTAATTTAAGAATGATATAATGAAATTATAGTCATAACTATATAGTGATTGATATGGAAAAAATAATAACATAATGAAGTAAAAATTGTTTGGTTTTCAGGTTGAAAAGGTATAAGGAAAGATTTTATAGATTAAATGATTTTATAAAATTAATATCATAAACCAGCTCGGGTACCATGGTAACCCAATAACCGATCTGACCTTGAGATAGCCCGATGGGTGTTCCTAATCCCCATGGGTCAATGATTAGCGCCCAACATCCTTCAAAATGAAAGAGGGAACAATTTTTTCACTAAAAATGAAAAAATAAAAGAGACAAATTCAGTAATTCATACAAAAGAAAATCCACTATGAGATATGAAGAATAAGTTAAATAGGCATAACAAGAAAAATTATTACAACCAAGTACCATAAAACTAGAAAAACTAGAAGCAAAACTAACCAAGTCCCAAAGTATGCAACTCACCAAGTCCACCATCAACAGTAAGAACCACCTCCAAGAGATACTTTTTCCCATGCTCGAACCTAAAAGGAGATAATCTAAAAACACTCAAAGTTATAATTAGGGTTTGGGACAAATCCCAGTAGGATTTCACCCTAAATATTATATAACAAGATTCTAATATCAAATTAACCAAATAAATTCATTCAATTTTTAAAACAAACAATTTTGGCATTTCAAAATCATATTTAAACAAATCATGATTTACATTTCAAATGATGTAAATACTTTTAAAATAATGGAATTACCTTTAGAAAAATGTGATTTACATAAATGGGACTTTTTAAAAATGGTTTAAAAAAAACTTTTAAATAAAATAGTTTTTATAAAATCTCAAGGCATGTAAAACACTTTACAAAAATGGCATATATTCTTTTGAAATTCAAACAAGTGAGTAACATGATCATATGCCTAATTAGGTATGATTATTCTAGGATATAGGGACCCGACATTGTGCAATAAAAAATATCTACATATGCCCCTTTGGGTCTAAGGCCAAATAAGACTCATCACCATCACCTAAGGGATCTGATGTGTTGATATGATGTTTTCAAACATTATAAGTCATAATGTGCTTACCAAAATAACTCACTAACTACCTAAGGCTTGCATGTTCTCAAGTAAAAAAATGATAGGAAATTTATTTTAAGTGTCTTAAAATAAAATTCATCCCATTATCCATTTCAAATATGATAGTTTTACCTTTAAAAACTATAATGGATTTTTAATCAAAAACATGTATTTTTACCAAGATAAAACCCTAAGGTTTCTATCAAAACCAATTTTAATACTTTTTCATGACTAATGATTTGAAACAAATTCATGAAATTTCACTATCCACTTTTAAAAATTAAATTCAATAATTTAATTTTTAAACAAATTCCATCAATTTCATAACAAACCCTCAATTCACTGGAATTGGCGTTTTCCAAAAGTTTTCATCAAAACCATTCCATAATTAAATTATTCTATTTAATTGAAATAAGTTCCATCAAATCCTCGATTTAATTTAATTAATTTACATTCTAAAAATTTCTATAAACACACCCAAATTCAATAGAATTGGGGGTTTTTCAAAAATCATGCCAAAACCCATTTTAAAACCTCAATCCAAAGGAATAAAGTTTTTTCAAAAAAGAAATTGAAATTCATTTAATAAAAACCAATAAATTTCATTTAATTAAAACAATTTAAATTAAACAAATCAATTTAGGGTTAATAATAATTAGGCATCATAACGGAACCACCTACCTCAGGATCAACGGATCTTGAATCACAAATCTATAACTGAGAAGCTCCAAAGAAGAATGAAGGAAACAATTATATATGAAACAAACCAAGTTTTAGATCCAAAAAAATGGGTATTAGATTCATAATCCAATATGAGGATTCATAGAACCCTAGGGAGGAGAAGAGAGACCAAGGGAGAATGAGAACGAAAAAAGGAAACTAATCGCGAGAAGATCGGAGGGTGTTCCCCAAGAATCAGATCACTTCTGGGAAGAATATGAGGGTACAAGAATACTTCTTGGGATAATTAAGGATGGTAAAAACTGGTTTATAGTTGTACAGATCTTTCTGGGACCTAAAATAGGGTTCGGTAATTTTTAACAAAAAAATAGATCACTTAAAATCTCATCTGCACAGTTTCTTGGGTAGAGGCGCATAGTTTAAAATAACTATGCACAAGCTATATGTCAGATATAAAAGGGTTTCATGTTTATTTTTTAAAAGGTTTCATGGTTTTAAAACCATGTGACAAAAATTCATTATCCACTTCCTTAATTTCCATGTTTTCTCTAAGAGAGCACATGGTTTGGGAAATCGTGTGCCAACTGTGTGTTAACCATGCTCTAGCCCAGAAACTTACAAAACCATCAAAATTTCACCCAAAACAAAACCCAACCAAATCATGATGAAAATTGGGTTTTAATAATAACTGAAGAAATTAAAATGATGTTACAACCTTCCAACCCTATAAATTTTATGTAACCAGAAATCCTATAAATAAGCTTCTATGCCGAAAAGATGAGGACACTTCTCTCTCATAAGTGACTCCCTCTCCCACGTCTCATGATTATCATAATTGTAATGATATATAATACAAAACCAAGGTATCATCCTTCCATGAATAACCTTGGTTTTAGAATCAACTATCCTGATAGACCGTTCATTCATAGATAAATCAAGTTCAACTTCAAGATCACTCAAAATCAGAACATTAGATGGATCATATAGATACTTTCTCAGATGTGATAAATGGAACATGTTATGTATCAACATCAGTTGTGGTGGTAGTTCTAAATGGTTTGAAACTTTCCCCACATTCTCAAAAAACATGAAAGGTCCCACGAAATATGGAGCAATTTTCCCTTGGCTCCCAAAAATTCGATGATCCAACTGAGGTGAAACTTTCAAGAACACTTAGTCACCAACTAAGAACTCCAATAGCCTATGATGATGATAAACATGATACTTATATCAGATTTGTTCCATTGACATTCTCTAATAATTCAACTAGATCTTTGTTGTTGTTTCTTGGACCAAACTTGGTCCTACCAAAGAACTTTCTCTAATCTTAGACCAACACAATGGATATTTACAAGGATGACCATACAAGGCCTCAAAATGAGCCATTGTGATCATGGAATAGTAACTAGTTTTATAAGAAAACTAAACCAGCCCCAAGTGATCATCAAAGCCCCACCAAAGTTGAGAACAAAAGTGTGTAGCATATCTTCAAGAATCTGTAAATCTCTTTCTGTCTGGAAATCAAACTATGAATGGTATGTCATACTCAAATAGATGTGAAATACTAGTGCCTCCTAAAGGTCTCTATAAAAGTAATAAGTAAAACAAGGATCCCTATCAGAGCCTATATTAGATGTAACTCTTTTAAAACGAACACATAGATATTTCTCAACTCCTCAACTTTGGTTGAATCAGGAATGGCTATAAAGTTATATGACTTGGTCAACCTATCGATCATAGTCCATATCACATTATTCTTTATTTGAGTACATGGAAACCCAACCACAAAGTCTATAGAGATATTATCCCACTTCCAATAGTAGATTGGAAGTGACTGAATAAAACCCGAAGGTTTCTGGTGCTTGGACTTAAACTATTGGCATGTATAGCAGCAAGTGAAAAAACTCAGTGATGCCCTATCTCATACATGTCCACCAAAACTGCCACTATATGCCATAAAACATATTAATGGTTTTTAGGTACACTTATCACTAGGAATTATGAAAATCCTCATCACATATTTCTTTTTCACTAACAGCACAACAAAATGATTCTGGTAGCATAGAATTCCCTCTTTGTAGAACATCCACTCAGTAACAATCTCCCCACTTTAAATAGAGTCTTTAATGCTATATAACTCATCATTAAGATATTATTCCTAAATAATCCTTTTTATAAGAGAAGATGTCAACTGAACCTTGGCTAAAGAAAACTCATCCAATGATTCATAGACTCTAATTTTCAACTATGCAAATAGAGCCATCAAATTCAACACTTTCAAGAATTCTTTCAAAGCCTGAGTTGAAATGTTCCTACTCAAATCATCCACAAAAACATTCCCTTTACCTAAGATATAGGTGATGTCTAAATTGAAATTTTTTAGGCATTCCACTAAATGCCTCTAGCTAAGATTCAAATATTTTTTAGAGAAGATATAACTCAAGATCTTGTGGTCTCAAAACATGGTAAACCTTTTCTCCATAGCGGTAGTGATACTAACTTTTAAGTGATTGAATCATAGATACATGTTCAAGTTACTGGGTCAAATAATTCTTCTCATGTGTCCTAAGATGACGATATCCATAGGCAATGTCATGATCCCCATTTATAATAATGTAACCCAAACCTGAACCTGATACATCACAGAATACCATATACCCATGCCTGACTTCTGGAAGGGTCAAAATCATCACAGTAGTCAAAATATGTTTTAGATAAACAAAATAATTATGAAATTTTTCATCCGAATAAATATTTACTCCCATATGATTGACATCAGTCATCAAATAATCCAACTTCAAGAAGCCCTTAAAAAATCAGTGATAACATTCAGCTAAGCCCAAGAATCATTGGATCTTGAAGACATTTCATGGTTAATCCCAAGTCCTAACAGCCTTCACCTTCTTAGGATCGACAGATATTACTTTTTTGACACCACATGACCTAATAACTTCACCTCATGAATCCATAAATTACATTTCTAAATCTTGAATAAAGTTGGTGATTTATCAGAAAACTCAAAACTGTTCTCAAATGATGCATATGATCCTCCTCAGACTTAAATTAAACAATGATATCATCCAAAAAGACAACGGTGAATGTATCTAAATATTCTTCGAATATCCTTTTCATTAAATCCATGATAACTTCAGGAGTAATGGTTAGACCAAAGGGAATGGAAAGGTACTTTTAATGTCCATACCTACTCTGAAAGGTAGTTTTTTAAATGTTATATTCTTTTATCCTCAACTGATGGTAACCAAATAAAAGATCAATCCTCAAGACCCACTTCACCCCTTGAAACTGATCAAATAGGTCATCAATCCATGGTAATGGATATTTTTTCTTTACTATAACTTGATTGATATTTTGGAAATCAACTCACAGGTGAAGTGAACCATCATCCTTCTTAGTGAAGAGAACAAGTTCCACCCAATGTGACACAGTCAGGCACATAAATCCTTTATCAAGATGATCTTCCAATTGGGAATTAATCTATTTAATTTCATCTAGTTCAATATGGTAAGAGTGTATTGATATTGGTTTAGTAGCAGGAATTAAGTCAATAGAAAACTCAACCACCCTTACTAGGGGAAAACTATAGAAGTCTAAAGGAAACTTGTCGGAAAACTTGACAACCATTTGGGGGAGATCACCACTAAAATATTCCCACCCCAAATAAAAGTAAAACACATATATGACTTTCCATAACTCTAGATAAGAAGGTTTGTATTTTCTCAACCTTGGGTCCCATTCTCCTTGGAAGACACGGCACACACCACTAGGTGTAGTAAAGGAGACCCATCAAAGATAAAAATCAATCAAAGATTTATTATAAATAATCCTATCCATCACAAAAATGACATTAAGATATTTTATATTGAGAATTAGAAAACTCCAAACAAGATCAACATCAAATAGGTAGAAAATAAAAGAGTTAATACAGATACCCTTCTCTCTCTTCATACCAAGGGGTGTATTAATATTCATTACACAAGATAAAATCACCATAGGAAGATTAAGTAGATTAACAGGAAAAAGTTGAAATAAACAAATGAGATATTCAAGTATCAAATAGAGTATTCACTATTGAAGAAACTATAGTAATGGTACCTCTCATGGTCACTAGACCCATATCTACTTCCTATAAAGACTCTTCCATTGCATAAAGAAGCTTCATTATGGATGTCTTTGGCTGGAACCCTTTTGCGTGTAAAGAATCTGATTGCACCATATTTTTAGAAGTTTTTGAAGATCTTATGACACTTCATGGAGTGGAATAAACAAGGAGGAATCTCTTAAAGTTATTAGATCTTATATAGGTTCATAGTTCTAGGGTGCCTCAGGGAAATCCCTATTTGAATGCCCCAACCTTCAACACTGGTAACAAACCAAAGGACCTATTACAGGAATTGCAGGAGGTTTAGAAAAACCCTACCATCAAGAACCACCATGAGAATCATCATTCTTCCTCTTTCCCTTAGATAAATACACACTACCACTAGGATTGAATGAAACTCTCGATAACACTAACTTTTCAGCCAAGTCCATCTCGAACATAAAGGCTATATCCAGTAAATCAGTATAAGAAGGCATATTCGGCATAAAAACCTAAGAAAAAATATCCTGATGAAGTCATAACTCAAACTGGTGATCCATTATCCTCTCATTTGATACTATCTTAAGTGAGAAGTTCATGATCTTAGAAAAATAGTTTTCATACTCTGTCACGATCCTATCAGCCTACTCAAGTTTGAAAAAATGTGTACCCTTGGCCAACAACATCGAATCTCAATATAAATTTTTAGTGAAAAGAACCTTAAAGTTATTACACTCTAATAACTCAAGTTTATTCATTATTACCATCATCTCCCACTATCTCCTACTCATTCCTTACAGCATGAAGGTGGAACACTTCACTTTGATTTAATTAGGTGTTCCAAGAACACAAAAAAACTCCATTTCGCTCAACCACTCTTCGACCTCTTAGGGATCAGTTGTGCCTTTGAATAGTTCTGGCTTCTGGAAAAGGAACTCTTGAGGAAAAATCTTGAGAAAATCCCTCTAAGGTTCCACAACAAGAGCCTGAATTGGAAGAGGAGGTGGTGCATGTCCCAGATCTTAGACAGTGTGCATAATCACTTCTACGAGACTTGGGTCCACAATAGGATTTGTTTGATGTGGTTCAGTAGTAGCTTCCTCCTGGATCCAATTCACACATATTTTCAAAGGAATGATGCTACAAAAAATTATCATACTACAAATAATAAATCATATTAACACTCAAACAAAGTGATAAGGGAAATTAATCATAACATATAGAACAACCAAGATTTTAATTTCACTCTATCCAAATCAAAAAAGTAAAAATACTAATACAAATCCACAAGATGAATTTAACAAACTAGTCATGATTACTTAATGTTAGTTACAATGAGAGTTGGGTAGGAAATCAATCATAACAACATCCTAAGTCCTGATATGATTTCACAATGCATACTAACTTCAAGACAAAATCTCAACCTATCTCTGATACAACTTTGTCACAAATCAGTCTGGGTACCCTGGTAACCTGATAACCAAGCCGGAGCTGACATAACTCGAAGTACATTCCTAATCCCCACAATTTGGTGGCTAGCACCTAGAATCCTTCAAAATTAAAGTGCAGATGATTTTTCCACTAACAATGAAGAAATAAAAAAGACAAATTCAATAATTTATACAAAATAAAATCCATTGGTAGACACATAAAAGAAGTCAAATATGCATAAAAATACAAAGTATACAACCAAGTACTATAAAACTCAAAAAAGTGGAAGATAAACTGCACAAGTCCCAAAGGATGCAACTCACCAAGTCCACATTCAATAGTTATAACCACCTCTAAAAGATTATTTTCCTCTGCTCAAACCTAGAAGGTGATAATCTATAGACACCCAAAGTCACAGGTAGGATGTGATACAAAGCCAAGTAGTATTTAACACAAACATTACATAACAGTATGCCAATATCAAATTAACCAAATAAAATGATTGCAATTTTTAAAATAAACAAGTTTTTCATTTCAAAAACATATTTAAAAAATCATTCCTTAAATTTTAAATGATGGAAATACTTTTCAAAAGATTTAATTACCTTTAAACAAAGGGTTATTTACACAAATGGAACTTTTCACAAAAGTCTTAAATAAACACTTTTACATAAAATAGTATATATAAAATCTCAAGGCATGTAAAATAGTTTACAAAAATGGCATATATTCATTTGAAATTCAATCAAGAAAGAAACATGGTAATATACTTAATTAGGTATGATAGTTCTAGGATATAAAGACTCCACACTTTGAAATGACAAATATATATATATATATTCCCCTTTGGGCTTAAGGCCACCATCACCTGAGGGGTGTGATTTGTTGATATGATGTTTTAGAATATTTTATGTTGTAAAGTGCCACCCAAAATAACTCACTAACAACCTAAGGATTTCATGTGATCAATTACAGAACAAAAATGGTAAATTTATTTCAATACTTATTAAAATAGAATTTATCCCATTCTTTATTTCAAAAATTCCAATTTTCCCTTCAAAAACCATAATGTGTTTTTAATTAAAAACATTCCTTTTACCAAGATAAAACCATAATGTTTCTATCAAAAACCATTTTAATCCTTTTTTAAAATAATTATTTGAAACCAATTCACTTAATTTCACAATCCAATTTTACAAATTAAATTCAATAATTTAATTTTCAAACAAATTCTATCAATTTCATAAAAACCCCCAAATCATTGTAATTGGGTTTTTTTTGTAATTTTCAATCAAAACCATTGAACAATTAAATTATAAAATTTAATTAAAATAATTTCCATAAAATAACCAATTTAATTTAATAAATTTTTGTTCAAAAAATTTCCATAAACACGCCCTAATTTATTGGAATAGGTGGTTTTCCAAAAATTGTGTCAAAACCCTGTTTTAAAACCTTAATCTAATGGAATTGAGTTTTTCCAAAAACCTAATTGAAATAAATTTAATCAAAACCAAGAAATTTAATTTAATTCAAGAAATAAAAATTAAAAAAAATCAGTTTTGGGTTAATATGAATTGGGAATCATAACAAAACCACCTACCTCGAGATCAATGGATCTCGAATCAGAAAGTCGTAACCGAGAAGCTCCAATGGAGAACGATGACAATACAGATCTATCAAAAACCTAGGTTTAGATCCTAAATAGTGGGTATTAGATCCTTAATCCAATACAATGATTCATGAAACCCTAGGGAGGATAAGATAGATCGTGGTATAACGAGAACAAAAAAAGGAAACTAAATGTGATAGATTTTAGGCATGATTTTAGAGATCTAAATTTATTGAGTAAATCACACATGCGGTAGGTAATCATGTTGTGGTGATTAGATAATATATATATATATATATATATATATATATATATATATATATATCCTTAATATATTAGGTATAAAAATGTTTTATTGGATTATTTTATTTTAATTTAATAGATGAATCTAGGAGAATATTGACTGAGATGCTTGGGATGACACATGGTGTAATATTGATGGCTCATTCTTTATTGATATTATTACTACGTTTTTGTGATAGTTTATGAACCATATAATAAGTACTATTATTGAAGTCCATATGATGTCTTGTTATAAAATTTCAAGGACTTAATTGGTTTTCATGAAGGAATAATATTAAGGGGTTATCATAAATTTCATTGTTATGATTCATATACATACTTGGTAGTGGAATAATGGATGAAGAAGAATAAGTGGAAGGAAAATAAGATGATTAACCAAATAAATAATAATTTGTTCTTAAATTATCCAAAATAAGTACTTTTCTAGATTATGTTTTTATAATATGCATTTAGAGTAAATAAAAAGGTTGCATATTGAAGAAAAAACATTATATTTATTGTTTTAGTACATTTAAATTTCTAATTTTATAATTTTATATAAGAATATGTTACTTTTATTGCATCATTTTTTTCACACCGAGATAATATTATGATGAGTGAGTGACCCTTAGGCTTAGTATTTATTTGATTATAAGTTTTTAATTACATAATAATGAGTTATATATTTGTGTGAAATGACATTGATTTTTTTATGCACCATAGTTTAACATCTACCTTGGAAGTGAAATAAATAAATTTTAGTATTCCATGTCCAAGATTTATAATTTTATATATGTGGGAGAGTGAAAATAAATAATAAAAATCAATAAATAAAATTTTATCTAACTAGTGACAAAATAAATATTGGTTTATAATGAAATAATATAAATTGGATTCAGATTGGATCTAAATTTAACCCTTTCTCAGGTCATTTATTAAAGATATTAGTCTTGATAATATAATAAAACATGAGTATAGAATATAAATCAAGGAATAGGGTAGTGATAACCCAAATCATAAGAATTATTAGGAAAATAAAAGAACCTGTCAGAGGAATTCAGAGAGACAAATGTGATAAATATTGTACCTTATTCAACACTTGATTTTGAAAAAAAAATATTTAAATCCATAAGTGATTTTAGAAGATATATTTGAGATATAAAAAGATAATAATGACATAAATTAGCTTTATGTGATGATAAATGGGTAGAAATGTAGATATTTATAGTGAAACGTTGGTAACTATTTGACACTTTTTTGTTAGAGTCCTTTAAATATAGGTTATAAATTATTCATAACTAAAAATTCAGAAATTATATTTTAACTATTTAATCCATTACCAAACCATGATATTTTACATTTAGATTTTTAAAACAAATATTTATTACCTTAAAGTTAAATGTTATAGAAAATTATAATTTGGGTATATAAAATATATTTTGAAAGATAAATCATGATTTAGATATTAAAATTTGATATATAAGTTTTAGAAATATAATTTATTATTTAAAAATTAATTTTTATATAATAACATATAAAGTATTTAAAATTAAAAATTATTTTATAAAATTATTTTTAAATTATAATATATTCATATTATATACTGTATACTAGAAAATTTGTTGATTAATCATGATGAATTTTATTACCTAATTTATTATCCATTTTATTATATAATATTTTCAACATAATAACAAATTTACCATTAATTTTATTAAATTAATTCACTATAAATTATTAATTAAATTATTATCTAAAAGATATGAGTATATAAAAATCAAGTATTCAAGATTAGTGATATTATCAATATAGAGACTTTGAAATTCAATTTATTTTATTTTTTAATTTTAAGGGGTTATTTTTAATCAATTTAAATTTAGAACGGGTGAATTAGTGGCTTTTATGAAACTAATATTTAATTTTTATCAAAAAACTAGTCTTGGAATTGGATATTTCCCATGGGGAATAAATTTATTTATAATATAGACAATTGATGGAATTTTGGAGAGTTTTTTATATATTCATGGTAAACATGCATAATTATATAACAATGAGAAAATCATGTGTTTTAGAAAAATTGATGTAGTGGGTGATTCATGATTAGTTGCGTAGCTAAATAAAAAAGAAAGATAACTACTAATTTTTTAAAATATTTTATAATAATAAATATAAATTTAAATATCCATGTAACCTAACCCTATATATGAATTTAAAATTCATTTTTATATTCCAAATCACTTGATAGACCTCATTTAACCCTCATAATTCACCTTAAATGACCTATTTTACTTTTAATGATTCTTTAAGGGTATGAATGGTTTAGTTTTATGAATTTTCATGGATATTTGGAGGTTTCTATATATTTAATGCCAAATAAAATTTAACTCCCCAAGATTTCATAGTACGTTATCTCATTAAAGTAATTCAATAGCTTGCACTACACGCGACACCGAGTTCAAGCACACCATAACTTACCAAACTAGCCGTTCAAAAAGCGGTTATGAATAATATTAACTGAATTTTTAATATTATATACTCTATATAATTTTAACATCTATATTATGTGTTTCTTTAACATAATATAATAACAAATTCATTTTTTTAAATAAAAAAAATATTTTTCAAAAAATTAAATTTTATCACCTTTTAATGGTGAACCCTTTTTAAAACCAATATTTGAAACTTTTATATATTCAATTTAATGAAAATAAATTCTTCTTTATAATAAGTACATAAAAATTTAGTTTGGATAAATTGTTTGTACTTTTCTGATAAATTTCATGTTTTGATGAATAGTGAAAAATACTATTTTTTAATTGAAAACAACTTTTCTAATAGAAATAATTTATAGTGTTAAATTATGAATTTGAATAGTTTTGAAGCATAATTAGATTATATTTTTATCATTTAATATAATGTAGGTCATTATAAGTAATTTCACATTTAAATTTGATATAAACACATGTTAATATTTTGATAGTTTTTACTTTTTAAAAACTCGCTTTTTGGTTTTGACAATGAGAATTAATTATAAATTAATAAATGAAACTTATTTGTTTTTAATTTGGTAAAATAGACTTCATTTATGAATTTAGAATATCAAAATTATCTTAAGGTGAATTTTTGGTATTTTTATGAAAACATTCAATTTTTAATGAATAGTGAAAAACTCTGCGTTATTGTTTAAAAACAACTTTTTATTTAAGTAATTAGTTATTTTATTTTAATTTATTTAATGTCAAAATAGATACATAATACCTATATATGTTCAATTTAATTCATTAGATTCATTTTATAATAAGTTTAGATATATAAAATTTTACTGAACTTTTCACCGTCTTTTACCCACCTTCTAAGAGCATTTGAAAATATGCATAAAACCTAATTTTACCGCTTCTGTGAGTTTAATTTCAAAAATCTGAGAGACATTGTTAATATCAATAAGTAGAATTTAGTTTAATAAGATGAAAATAATTTTTGGTGAATATTAATTTTCGACTTTTATTTACCACGGTTAAAAGTAAATAGGATAATTAAAGGTAAAAATGATATTATAATTACCCTAACATATGTCCTACTTCTATTGGATAAGTTTAATTCGACCCAAAACAAACTTAGGAATAAAATATGATCCTTTAGGTTTTCTTAGATTAGATTGGGACATTTATTATTATTTTGTTTAAAGAAGAAGTGTTAAATTCAAAGTTTATTAACTAAAACATTTTTAATATAGGGTTATACATAAGATAAATTCAACTATTAATATTCATTATAAATTTAAAAATATTTCATACATCATGGTATTTTACTTATAATTTTTAGACATTAAATAATTAAATTTATTTAAGACACAATGATGATACAGTAATTACCTTATTAATGAAAGAATCAAATAAATGGTATTATAAATATTAAAATAAATATAATTTCAAAGTTTTTATGACATACAAGAAGTTTATAGGTTAATATGAAATTTTATGGTTGATTAAATGTATCTTTTTCTAAGTAATAAAGTTTTGATGACTTTCACAAAAACCAAATATAAAATAGTGTCAAAATTGACATAAATGAGTTAATAAAACAAATATTATATTATTAAATTATATATTATTCCTAAAAATCTAAGGTTCGGAAAAAGGGCTTAAATAATATTATATATTTCATTAATGAATGACTTGAGGTTCTCTTGTAAGTTTAGAGTAAGTTTATTAACCATATAGTGTAAGAATACAAGAAGACACAGTAAAAGTTAAACTATTTAACTAAGAGTTAAATCTAAAAGATAAGATTAATATGGTGACCTAAAGCTATATAAAAAACTATTGGTTGAGTGGTTTTAGACCCATCCCCACCTTATCCAAGAAATAAGTCATTTTGGAGCCATCATAAACCGAAAATTATTTTATTATAAAATAATATTTCAATCTTTTCTTAAAGTGACCCTCACCCCTCTTATAAAAGGGCACTTCACCTTCTCTCAAAATCACACCACCAAATCCATTTGTATCGGCCAAACTCAGCCCAAATATCCTCCAAAATCCCATCACATCAACCTAGATTCCTTAATTTGATCATAAATCCAACCTAAGGAGCCCTTTTGATCAACTCAAAAGGAAACACCCGAAGAAGAGGTAATAATTTCACCACCCTATTTCAAGTTATTTTCTTCTTCCACTTCCTCTTTATTTGTTGTTTCCATACCAAAATAATAACTCAAGTACCTCATATATACTATAATGTTGTTATAAATATGTTACAACTATATTATTTATTTTATTTATCCTATAAATGACAAATTCACCATACATACGTACGTACGGCTTACCATCTCCACATCGTGGTATAGTTTGTTATTCAAACACTTTGTTATTTGGATGGGTATAATAATGAGTATAACTAATGTAAATAATAAATATAACATGTTAATGATTCTTTGTATATTATATAAAATCCATTTACATATTATTTCACCATCAATATAATGATATTGTCGCTCGTGCGTACGTACAGATTACCGTCTCCACAACGCGATGAGATTCATTTCCACATTCACCATTCAACAATGTTTATTAATAATATATATATTATTAATAAGTATGCAATATCTGAAATAATAATTATACTTAATATATATATATGTGTTTGTGTGTGTTTTTATGTAATTACATATATCTTATTCACTTACTTACATTCAATACGATATGAAAATGGAAACAACGTTTATGCATACGTACAACATACTGTCTCCATAAATGGTATTTTTCATTTCATATATCTATCTATTATACATATTTATATTATAAATATATATGATATATAAATCATTTTTTATATTCTGAAATTATTTAAATCGTGATCTAAATGATACGATCAAGAATAACATGTTAAATCACGTATGATAAAGAAAGTGATTATTACCTAAAATGTTAATTTAACTTGGAAATCATTATTAAATGGGTATTATAAAGTCATAAATGAATCATGTATGATATAATAAATATGAATATGGTTCTTGTATAATTTAATAATATACTAGGGTCATTATACAGGAGTTTAAACATACCCTCATCCAAAGGAAAGTGCAAGGTAAGGGTTAACATCACAATCTCTTTATTATCTGAGGTTGTTTTTATGTAAGTATCTACTGGGACATATTTATTATCCATGTTCATGTTTCATAAAATAATTTTGAAAGGGATTATTTTTAAGGGAATGTTTTACTAAATCATCATTTTAAATGTTTTAAATATTTATTCTTCTAAACCTTTCTCATTAATTTCTATATTTTCAAAATGGTTTTAAGGATTTATTTATATGGACATGAATTTTTTAAAATGTTAATTATTTTCAAAAGTTTCAAATTGGTATGGGAAACTTTGATTTAAAACTATACTTTAAATAAATTCCTTTATAAATTATATGACTTTTAAATGATTTCATGAAAAACGAATATTTCTCTCAAATATTTTTAGTGATCATTTTCAACTATGTCAATATCCTTTATGGGATATTATTCTTGATTGAGGTTGATTTATTATGATACAAATCTTACATATTGTATTGAAGTTTTTTTGATATATTTTACTATGTATGTGTTATTTTTATACCATTAATGGTTTAGGGTTAAAGTATTGACATTTTGTATGCTAGTTTTAATACGAATGTTTATGTTGTGTTTCAACCTTTTCATATGAGGAATGTATTGGAATTAGTAAGTGATGAGTGGAGCCCGCTATAGCTCCTCAGTGCATCGGTAGGTATCATGAGACAATTAGATGTGTAATTGGATGAGGCCTTTCCCAATTTTGATATATGGTTTTGGCTGAGCCCTTAATCATTTTTAGACATCTTGGCTGAGGGCTTGACAAAATGTTTCAGAATGTCCCGCATTATACATTCCCTCATTATGAAAATATTATTGATGGTTCATGTGGTTATTCGACTAGTATAATACTCATGACTATGTTTTATTATATAATTATTTACTCATCTCGTATTCCTTCCATAAAGTGTTCTTGTTTATTATTTGTAAAGGCATGTGTTTTAAATTATTAACCATGCCTAATGTTTATATTATCGTCCGTTGTATTTCTTACCCTTACTAAGCGTTTGAGTTCACCCCTTTCTTATGTTTTATTTTCCCAGGATTCCAAGAAGTGTATTATGATTGATAAAAAGGGTTAATCTAGGGGATTAATGGCATTCTCAAAGTATCATTTATGTTGTGTTTTATTTTCTATGGTGTAATATAAAGTTCATGTATGTAATCTATTTTACAATACTGCTAAACTAATCGGTCTTTCAGGACTTGATTACTTGTAATCATACCAATGTATTAAAATAATGCACCGGCTCTAGGTAACTAGGGTTGGGGCATTACAGTTGGTATCAGAGGAATTTTAGCAACAACCTTGGAAATAGACTTAGAAAAACACTGATTAGAGAACATTACCCTAAGATAGACTTTGAGGATTAGTATATAATAACTTCCTAGAATTTTGGTAATGTATAGATTTTGTATATTTTCCAAGAAACACATCCCTATCTGGATACAAGCAGGTAGAGGCGGCTCTGGAATAGATGTACCTAGAAGTGAAAACTTTGAAAAGGATTTTTGGGCTTGACTTGGCGTATCGTGGTACATAACAACAGGCCTTGTTGCACTCTTGGTTACGACACTCCTGGGGGAAATGCTTAGGATAATTCACATTTTCATTAAAAGCCACTATAAAGGATTTAAAAGTAAATACATCCTCAAAGAAAACATTTTTGTTTTATAGATTATATGCATAATATTTTCAATTTACATTTGGTATATAACAAGTTTGGAATTATGCATTGTGATTCACAAACTAACCTATTGTATGCCATTATTTAGAAATGGTGCCTGGTAGAAGGAATGAGAATTCCAGTAATATGCATGATCCAAAGATTAATAAGGATCATATCTTTCTTGGTATTAAGCCAACATTTAAAAATGAAATAGTATCCTAGGTATTTTCATCATATGAAGAAATAGTTTCATGTGTTAATAAGATAAGTAAAGAATTCTCTGAGTCCTATGGCTTTTAATGGAAGCAAGAGAAGAAAAGGATAGAATAGAGAAAGATGGATAAAGGGAATAGGGGAACGAAGGATTTTCCTATATGTGATAACTATGGAAAGAATCTCTTTGGTAAATGTTTGAAGGTATTGGGAGTTTGTTATAAGTGTAGAGAAAAATGACACTAAGTATATGATTTCAAGGGTTAGAAAAAGGTTTCAAATGTACAATGCTTTATCTTCAAGGAGGTGGGACACTACGCGAATCAATGTCCAAATCATCGGAGTATACCCCAAATGCTGCTATGGGATAATAATAAAGTTATGATACTAACGAAGATGAAGAGGAATGATTTGATTTATTATATTGTTATTAAAGTATTATGTCATTTTAGTATTGTATTAATGATGTACGTGTTATAAGAATTAAAGAGTATATAAGGGTTGTAATGTAGTACTATTTCATTAAGGACTTGAGATTGTGTGGAACCAAGAAAAGTGACTCAATAACTGGTTAATTTTTTTGGAAAATATATGGTTGAGAGAAAGATAAACCATAATATGGTTCTGATACTAAGGTAGTGATTTTGGAATAATATATGAATTATTTGGATAAATTATATTGGATATTCTTGACTACCTTTAAACTGATGAATGATTTGTATATTCCATCATTGTTAGAGTTACAAAATTTTTGGATAGAAGGAGTATATCGAGTATTATATAAGGAATAAGGGATCATGAATGTAATCAATAAGGTTTTATGGTAATTCAGGGTGTTACAGTGCTTTAAAATAATACATGATTAAGGTATTCACATGTTATTACATGGAAAAAAGGATCTTCATTGTATTTACCTTCCTTATAAATTTTGGACTATGAGTTTGGATAGAAGTATTTTGGATAAGTATAAAGGTTGGAATTGATTATGTTTGAAATTGGATACTATTGTTAGGGTTAAAACCAAAAATGTGTTATCCTAATACCTTGTGATTTGTTGAACCAACAATATTTTAAATCATCATGGATTGATGGCTTTGAGGCCCTCAATTTTACACATGTTTGTGATTGATGACCTTAATCAATACCTGTAAATGTTTATGTTTTTCCTCCAATTATGTGTCTCTAATTTCCACCAATTTTCTCCTAATTGAGATCACAATTTTGTGGTGACTTTTCCATTTCCCTTTCCCTCTTATTAATACTAAATTTTATTAACACAATTTTTGATGTGGGTTTTCCACAAAGGTATTTTTCTATTTTAACCTTTTATTTTTGAAGAACAATTTCAAATTGCGAGGATGAAATTTATTGAAAGAGGGTAGAATGTAACACCCCAAGATTTCATAGTACTTTATCTCATTAAAGTAATTCAATAGCTTGCATTACACGCTACACCGAGTTCAAGTGCACCACAACTTACCAAACTAGCCATTCAAAAAGTGGTTATGAATAGTATTAACTGCATTTTGAATCTAATATACTCTATATAATTTTAACATCCATATTATATGTTTCTTAGAAATAATATAAGAACAAATTAAATTTTTCAGATAAAAGAATTATTTTTTAAAAAATGTAATTTTACCACCTTTTCATGGCGAACCCTTTTTAAAAAGATATTTGAAACAGTTATATATTAAATTTAATGAAATTATTTTTTTTAGAATTAGGACATAAAAAATTAGTTTGGATAAATTTTTGGTACTTTTCTGATACATTTTATATTTTGACGAATAGTGAAAAATACTATGTTTTAATTAAAAACAACTTTTTTATTCGAAATAATTTATAGTGTTAAATTAAACATTTTAATGGTTTTTAAGTATAGTTAGATTATATTTTTATCATTTAATACAACGTAGGTCATTATAAGTAATTTCACATTAAAATTTGACATAAACACATGTCAATATTTTTATAGTTTTTACTTTTTTAAAATTCACTTTTTGGTTTTGACAACGGGAATTAATTTTAAATTAATAAATGAAACTACTTTGTCTTTAATTTGGTAAAATAGAATTCATTTTTGAATTTAGAATATCTAAATTAGCTTATGGTAAATTTTTGTTATTTTTCTGAAAACTTTCCATTTTTGATGAATAGTGAAAAACCATGTGTTACTGTTTAAAACCGACTTTTTATTTAAGTAATTAGTTATTTTATTTAATTTATTTTAGGTCAAAATAGATAAATAATACATATATATGTTCAATTTAATTCATTAGAGTCATTTTATGTAGTACCCCAAACATTTTATGTTATGTTTCTCTATTTATCATTGAGTTACATTCTATTCATCACAGTGTTCCTTTGAAACAACACTAGGTTATTTAGGAGATAGTTAAAACCTAGCAATTAAACATAAATTTCTCACTTCTATGTTTGGAATTTCAAAAAATGGTTATCTAGAGTTGTGTTCAGTAAGTCATTTGGAGTCTGATAGAACAAACTTGATTTTTGGTGAATAGTAACATACCCATATGAATAGTAATATGAATAGTAACATACCCTTATGAATTGTAAATAATAATATTATTTTATTTTCTTAAGGAAGTAAGATAATGAGATCTTAATTAGTTTTTCAGTGAGAAATAAAACTAATTGCATTTAAGATTATTATTTTTCGAATTAACTATGAATTTATTTAAAAATTAAATTAATAATATTTAGAAAATTTTTATTGAAAAATGGATTTCACTTTTTAAATCTACACGCCGATAAATGGTTAGGGTGAATTTTGGGAATTTTTCTAAAACAGTTGATTTTTCAGTGAATAGTAAAAAAAATACAATTTTTAGTTTCAGTGTGTTAATGACATCATTAATGATATAATAATGATGTCATAAATCTTGATGACTTGTGTATAGTTAAATAAGATGTGAGGTGTCCCAAGTGTCTTATACCATGGGAAAATTCCATGGGTAAGCCCATGGTTTTGCAAAAACCACTCATGAGGTGTCCCTTGAAAATTATTAAAATAATCCCTCACTTTTCCTATAAATACCAACTCTTCCCTTCATTGAATTCATTCCCAATTCTCCCTCAACAAATTTTTGGACTCCTTACCTCCATATTAGTCCTCCCAAGTTTTACTCAAGTTCCCAAGGTCCCAACCTTCGAGTTCTAAGGGTTCTACCACAAGGTAAGAAAATTCTCAATTTCCTTCTTTTTCCTTTCAAGTTCTCTTTTATGTGGTATATCTTTCAAGTTTCCATATCATATTCTTATTTTTCTTCTTATTATTGATCTAATATATATTATTATTAATTTCTGGATAGTTGACCCTTGTCCCCTCTCTTTTTAATATTTTCTAAAACCATGTTGCGTAGCCGTTAGGCTGCCGAATTTTTGTAAGCGATTTCAAAATTATTCTTTTATCTTGAGTTATTTATTTATTCTTTCATCATCTCTTCTTACTCAAGAGGAATTAAATATAAAGAATTTTTTATATTCTGTATGTTATAATGTTCATGAGAAATTCATCATCAATATTCTTCTTTTCCCCACTTGTTCAAGGAATTAAAAACATTGTCTGTGACGTGTCGAATTACCGACATCGTAGACGATGTGATTTCAATTTGCATTAATTCTTTCAAGTATGGTCATGAAACCATTTATATGTTTTAACCAGGTAATAATATTTGTGTTATGATTCACCCATGGTTATGTAATTCTTTGGTACTCATGGTTCTAATTTATAAAACAAAATGAGGTTGTTATTATCAAAGAACCACTAAAACGATCTAAACGAACATCATTAATGTTTTAACTAATGAATTGTCATCATGGTATATAACCCAAAATCATTATAAGATAATTTATATCTCCATAACATCATTAATAATATGTATTAATAATTATGGATGTTTAACCATGTTTTAAATGAACTTCCATTCATGGAATCAAGTAAACGAACCATGAAAACCAAGGTAGAAAATGCTTCCAAAACATGAAAATTGAACCAATTAAACCCATAGAAAAAGACATGAATGAACCTAATAAGGTTATAATAAATCAATTAAATGTATACTAGGTTCTATAAATATTAATTGATGAATCTAAATTTTATTATTCAGGTCGTTAAGAACAAACGAAGAACACACTAGATCATAAGGTAAGGGGTTTCTCATCTCACTTTCATTTCTGTGAGATTTTCATTGTTCACCACTTATTTCTTGTGTGTGGTATATGTGTACTTAAATTTGATATATAATAAAATTATTCCATTTATATTCATGTTATTAAATGATTCATTTTATGTTCATTAAGTTCTGGTCATATGGTTCGACCAATTATATTGTGGTAAGGGACTTTGTCTCAACTGCCGTTTTCGTTGTGACTATCTTTGTATTGTGCACCTAATAATCCTTATGTGGTGTACCTACTACCCATTTGAGATCAATTTTCATTTGAAATTATATTTATATTAAATATCCATAATCTCATGTCATGGATATGTTTTTTTTCTAAACCGTATACCATTTTACATACGATGTTTATTTGGAAAGTTATTTTAATTATGGAATTATTGATGAATCTGTATACTCTACTCTATACGGATATTGAAAAGGCATATTGATATTTTATTGAATCGATGTATAAGGAATGCTTTGGACATAAAGTGGTGGGTGGGGCCTGCTATATCCCCTCGATGCATCGGTAGGTCTCATGAGACAAAATAGTTGGCGACAAACCCTTTGAGTTTGTTTCCAAAAATTAGATGGGTTTCTACCCACAGAACTAAACCGTTTTTATGGTATTATGGTTTCATGTACCAGATACCTAGCTTCCAGTTAATAAGAATTCTCTTTATTAATTAACATTTATTATTATTATCCATGATATTTTCACTATGATAAAATCTATGGATGCAGTTTCATTTTTAGTTTATTAATGGCATTAGTTATTCATTTATTCACTATATCAAATTGTTTGTGATTCACTTATTTTTGTACTCATGCTTCTACTATTTGTAACCCTTACTGAGAATTTGATCTCACCCCTTTCATTGTCTACCTTCGACAGGTTATTAAGATAAGGTCTACTTTTTAGTTCCTGTGGATGTAGATTTTAGTTTTTGTTATGTATTGTATTTTGTAACCTTTTCTAATGTAATTTGAGTTACATCTATGTATCTAGTTTCTTCAAGACTACTAAACTGATCGTTCCTTTGGTATTTTCATTCCATCTAACCATTCCAATATCATAATAAATTCACCATCTCCAGCCTATAGGGGTTGGGGTGTTACATTTTATAATAAGTTTAGATATATAAAATTTTATTGAACTTTTTACCATCTTTTACCCATCTTCTAGGAGCATTTGAAAATTCACATAAAACTAAATTTTACCACTTCTGTGAGTTGAATTTTAAAAATATGAGAGACAAGGTTAACATTAGTAAGTAAAATTTGGTTCAATAAGATGAAAATAATTTTTTATGAATAGTAACTTTTGACTTTTATTTACCACGGTTAAAAGTAAATAGGGTAATTAAGGGTAAAAATGATATTATAATTACCCTAAAACATCTCCAAATTTTATTGGATAAGTTTAATTAGACCCAAAAAAATATTAGAAATAATATATTATCGTTTAGGTCCAGTTTTATTATATTAGGACTTTTATTATTACTTTATTTAAAGAAGAGCTAAAAGTGTTAATTTCAAATCTTATTAACTAAACCATTTTTAATATATGGATATACATAAGATAAATATGACTATAAATATTAATTATAAAGTTAAAAATATTTCCTAAATCATGGTATTTTATTTATAATTTTTATACATTAAATAATTAAATTTATTTATGACAATGATGATGTAGTAATTACCTTATTAATGAAAGAATCAAATGAATGGTATAATAAATATTAAAATAATTATAATTTCAAAGTTTTTGTAACATAAATTAATTTTATAGGCTAATATGTCATGTTATGGTTGATAAAATGTATCTTTTTTGAAGTAATAAAGTTGTGATAACTTTAAAAAAAACCAAATACTAAATAGTGTCAAAATTGATATAAGTGAGTTTTTAAAAAAAATATTATATTATTAAATTATATAATATTCTTAAAAATATAAGGTTCTACCAAAGGGCTTAAATAATATTTTATATTTCATTAATGAACCACTGTAGGTTCTATTTTATGTTTATAGTAATTTTATTAACCATATAGTGTAAGAATACAAGAAGACGTGATAAAAGTTAAACTATTTAACTTAGAGTTAAATCTAAACGATAAAGTTAATAAGTGACATAAACCTATCTAAAACCTATTGGTTGAGTGTTTTTTTATCCTTAACTACCTTATCCGAAAAATAAATAATTTTGGAGCCATTATAAATCGAAAATGATTTTATTATAAAATAATATTTCATGCTTTTCCTAAAGTGACCCTCACCCCTCTTATAAAAGGGAACTTTCCCTTCTCTCAAAATCACAGCTCCAAAGCCATTTTCCTCAGCCAAACCCTACCCAAATATCCTCCCAACTTACCTCACATAAACCTATAGTCCTTACTTTGATCATAAAGGCAACCTAAGGATCCCTTTTTATCAACTCAAAAGGAAACACCTAAAGAAGAGGTAATAATTTCACCACCCTCTTTGAAGTTCTTTTCTTCTTCCACTTCCTCTTATTTGGTTATTTCCATACCAAAATAATAAATCCAGTACCTAATACATACTGTGATGTTATTATAAATATGTTACAACCATATTTGTTAATCTATCCATCCTATAAATGACAAAGTCAACATACATGCGTACGTACGGCTTACCGTCTCTACGTCGTGGTGTAGTTTGTTATTCAAACACATCATTATTTAGATGGGTATAATAATGAGTATAACTGATGTAAATAATAAATATAAAATGTTAATTATTATTTATATATGATATAACATCCATTTATATACGATTTCACCATCAATATAATGATATTTTAGCTCGTGTGTACGTACGGATTACCGTCTCCACGACGTGATAAGATTCATTTCCACATTCACCATTCAATGATGATTATAAAAATATATATTTTATTAGTTAGTATGTAATATATGAAATAATAATTCTACTTAATATATATATATGTTTATATATCTATTTACTTACATATATCTTATTCACTTACTTCCATTCAATACGATATGAAAACGGAAACAGCGTTTATGCGTACGTCTAACATACCATCTCCATAAACAGTGTTTTACATTTCATATATCTATCTATTTTACATATTTATATTATAAATATATATGATATATAAATCATGTGTTATATTTTTTAAGTATGGAAATCATAATCTAAATGATATGATCAATAATAACAAGTTAAAACACGTACGATAAAGAAAGCGATTATTACCCGAAATGATCATTTAACATTAAAATCATTATTAAATGGGTATTATAAAGTAATAAATGAATCATGTATGATATAATAAATATAAATATGGTTCTGGTATAATTTAATAATATACTATGATCATTATACTAGAGTTTAAACGTACTCTCAACCAAAGTAAAGTGCATGGTAAGGGTTAATTTCACAATATCTTTATTATCCGAGGTTGTTTTTACGTAAGTATCTATGAAGACATCCATGTTTCATAAAAGTGTTTTCAAAGGGATTCTTTTTAAGGTAATTTTTTACTAAAACATCATTTTAAATTATTTAAAGATTTATTCTTATAAAACTTTGTCATTAATGTCTATGTTTTCAAAATGGTTTTAAGGATTCATTTATATGGACATGAATATTTTAAAATGTTAATTCCTTTCAAAAGTTTCAAAGTGATATGGGACAATTTTATTTAAAACTATATTTTAAATTACTTCCTTTATAAATTATGTGACTTTTAAATGATTTCATGAAAAAAGGATATTTCTCTTAACGATTTTTACTGATCATTTTCAATTATGTCAACATCCTTTACGAGATATTAGTATTGATCAAGGTTGATTTATTATGATACAAATCATCCATACTATATTAAATGTTTTTTGATATATTTGACTGTAGATGTGTTATTTTTATACCATTCATGTTTTAGGTTTAAATTATTGACATTTCTTGTGCTAGTTTTAATACGAATGTTTATGTTATGTTTCAACCTTTTCATATGAGGAATGTATTGGACTTAGTAAGTGATAGGTGGATCCCTCTATAGATCCTCGGTGCATCATTAGGTCTCATGAGACAATTATACATGGAATTGGCTGAGGCCTTTCACAATTTTGATATATGGTTTTGGCTGAGGCCTTAATCATTTATAGACTTCATGGTCGGGGCCTTGAAAAAATGTTTCAGAATGTCCCGCATTATAAATTCCCTCATTATAAAAATATTATTGATGGTTCATGTTATTATTCGACTAGTATAATACCCATGACTATGTTTTATTATGGAATTATTTACTCATCTCATATTCCTTCCATAAAGTTTTCATGTCTATTATTTGTAAAGGAATGTGTTTTAAATTATTCACTATGCCTAATGTTTATGTTATCTTCCACTCTATTGCTTACCCTTACTGAGCATTTGAGCTCACCCCTTTCTTATGTTTTATTTTCCCAGGATTCCAAGAAGTGTATTATGATTGATAATCAGGGTTAATATAGGGGATTAATGGCATTATCAAAGGATCATTTATGTTGTGTTTTATTTTCCATGGTGTAATGTAACGTTCATGTATGTAATCTATTTTACAATACTGCTAAATTGATCAGTATTTCTGGAATCTATTCCTTGTAATCATGCCAATGTATTAAAATAATTCACCAAATTTGGGTAACTGGGGTTGGGACATTACATAAAATTTATTTATTCCAAGATCAATTATATCATTTTACCACTCACTCTCCCCATATCTCTATTAATAATATAGATGGGGGAGTTTTTATCATAGTATATGTGAATAATTAAAATTAATTTTTATAATTTATTTTTTAATTTATATTAAGGATATAGGGATTTATTTCCCTTATCTAGATTTTTGTGAATATTTAAATATGAGGAAAACATTTAGGTATTGATAGATCATTATAGGAATTGAGGGACTTTCATATATGACAATAATTATCATTTCATAATTCTATATGAAAAAATAATGATTATTAATTTTATATTATTTAAAAATTGAGATTAAAATATAATTAATAAAATGAAATTAAATAGGAAAATATATGGGATAATTTAATATGATGTGATATGAATTAACATGTGAAGTATTATAATTGTGTTAATTTATAATGATGTGGTAGATTATGAAATATGTGTTTTTTTCAAAAGCATATGATTTTTATTTATTTAATGAATGGGATAAAAATATATGTAATTAAAAAACAAAATTATTATATTTATGAATTTTATATATTATGTTCTTGATGTGAATGTGAGTTTAATATTGTTAATATTGTTGGGAAAAATCCCATAAGGTAACATTACAACATTTTTGGATTGGTGGTGTTTGTTGAAAAAGTCGGTTTCTATAGCCTTTTGTATAATTAAATAGATATTTTTGAAAATATATGTTGAAAAAAATCAAAGAAAAATGAATGGATTCTCTAGAGGAATTACAAATAGTTTGTATATAAGGTGGCTCTGTTTCCCAGTGTTTGCTGAATTTTGTTGTCCAAAATCTAGAGAATGGAGAAATGTATTTTTAGAAAAGGTTGGTGTGTGCAATATTGAAGGTGAATCTAAATATTGCACACAAGTGGAGTTCTTGTATCAACACATCAAAATATAGAAAAGGAAATAATCACGTGAAATATCGATTTATGTGTGAAAGGTGGTTTAGGCAGACCCGAGAAATAAAGATGAAGTGAATGGTGTGAAAGAGGATCGCGCGCCCAATGTGATGTTAAATGTGGTTTTATGTTCTCTGAGTAAATATTCTTCCCATAAATTAAGATGCATGATGGTCTTTCACGTAGGGTTGACTGGGTCTATAAATAGGAGGCTACCCCTTAATTTCAATAGATTTCCCCTTAGAGAAAATCAGGGCTCTAAATCATGTAAGAATTGTGCACGAAGGTAGTTGCATGTAATAAGAGGTTGGAATGTAAAACATAAAAGTTATGCACAAGTTAGTTTTCTATGATAAAGTAAAATAATAAATTAAAATTAATAAAGTTGTGTACAAGGAACTAAATAGTAGCGCAAAAGATTATAGTCTCCCAGTAATACTGTGGTAAAGGGGTATTCATCAATTGGATTAAAGTGAAACTTCAATAGAGAATCCATATACAACTGAGGATGTATTCATTAGTGATAATGAAGGGGCCTAAAATTCTATAAACTATGAGTGGACCCCTTCCAAGAGTAGTGAGAAAAGTAAGAGGAAGATGGTGATCCTTTCCACCGATAGTGAGCCAAAGAAACAAACATAGGAAGTAACCCTTGGTAAAGTAGTGAGCTGACCCTAAACATTGTAAAGGTAATGAGCCTTGGTATAGAAGTTGTCTAGCTTGAACCTTGTAATTTGGTAGTGATTTTAAGTGGATTTGGTACATCATCACATCGTCGTTGTATGCTCCTTGGACGTATCTCAGTGAGGGTGAACCAAGTAAAATTGTTGTGTTTCATGCATGATTTCAATTCTATTCATATATTGAAATAAGAAAGATATAGAAGATTTTTTTGTTTAATAATGAAACAAGATCAGACTGGGTAGTTGTTTTAATCTTTCATATCCTGATTCAACCCCCCCCCCCAGGGTATTTAACCAAATTAGGCTAACAAATATAGATATAACACAATTAAGGAATATAATTTACATTGAATTATTAAAAAATGGTTTAATTTAGAAATGGTTATGACAATGGGACTATACAATAATTATGTTTTAATTTTATTGTTCCTCTTATTTCACATAAATTATATTTTTTATTAAATAAGATGTCTATATTTATATTCATAATGTTTGATTCAATTTTATTTCTATAATAAATAGTATTCTAAGATAAAGGATATATTCCCTTGGATATATGGATGTAGTGTGTGAATTTTTATTATTTTTTTGATAACTATGTTTAGAGGAAATTAGAGATGATATTTATAGTATAATGAATAGTTTAGTTGATTTAAATCCTGGGTTGTAGTTGGGTTTTATGTTGAATTGTGGAATCAATGGTCAATAATGTTGTGTTGTTAAATATAAATATGATTATTATTATTATTATTTTCATGTTATTATATATATATTGTGCTTATATATGTACTTTCTAATTACATGGTTATTTTTATTATAGTTTTGCAGCAATAGGGTTAATGTAGTTGTAAATTTATAGTTATTGAAAAAAATTTGTTGTATTTTTAGCTACAGTGTCTATTAAGAGGGTGATAGATTGTTGGATTTCATGGTTGTGATTGATTGAAGTATACAGAGTACAGTTGTGTGTCATTATTGTTTATAAAATTGGCAATAGAAATTTTTATATTCTATACATCATGGTATATATATGATTGAATTATGTCAGGAGTTGAGGTGCGACTATGATTTATTTATGTTATTTGTGTGGTTTTACTCATATCATACATATATACATTAGAATCATCTACCCAGATTGATGAATATGGGAAATGTGTACTGACTAGAGGGTATGTTCACATGTATGGGTTCATACACATATAGTACTAGGTAATGATGATTACACATACTAAAAATTTACATATTGTTTTATGGGGTTCTTTTTATAACATAAATAACATAACATCCAAACATTTATCCTTAAGGTGATTATTTTTACTTATTATAGTTATGTCTCTTATTCATTATCATCACTAGACAATAGTTGAATAGGTGCATTAGGAACTAATGGCTATTCATTAGAGGGTAGATATGACAGTTAGTGACTATAGGAGGATTACATTACATGAGTATTAGTGATAATATTTACCAAAGTACGATGTTTCATTTTCTAACTATAATATTGATCAATGGATAGAGAATATGGGGATATATTTTCATCTAATTTAGTTTTATAAAAAAACATTGGATATCATTAGTAGTGATATTATTATAAGAATTGGATCATCAGTGTTGGGTTCATTTTATTGGTGGAATTAATGTCTCTACAATATAGTTGAGTAAGTTTAGAGACAAGTTTCAAGAGGAGTTTCTATCAATGAATATTTCAACCAGGTTTCATCAGAAGATATTGGCTATTAAATAGATATGTTCTAGAATATATGAATATTGAGTGAAATTATTTATTTCATTGAACTTTTTTCCATATTTTTTATCTGATTAAGAGTGAAGAGATCACCATATTGAGAGAGGCATAAACATAAATATTCAGTGTTAAGTTATAAAATTTAATTAAATATGTGTACTTAAGTGATAAAAAAGGATAATTTTATTAATAAGGCATTAGTTATAACAAGTTACACTCATGAAAGAGGACAACCATGTTTGGTTCAAGGAGGGGTTGGTAGGTGTTGTTCATATCTATCGAGATAGTTGGGATCATGGAATAGGCTTACACCACTGAATTATTCTCATTTTTAGGATTTAAAAGATCAAAATTATCTCATAGAAGTCAAGATGATGCCTATTGTATATATGATGAGATAATTTATCACCATATTGCATGTCTATCTTACCATGGTGGGAAACTTGGGTCAAATTATTACATGGAAGTTGATAGTCCACCCAATCAACCATGATGTTCCATTTGACCATTTCTATAATCTCATAGCTCAATTAACTACCCTATTTCTTGAGGGATTGTTCCATATGACCTCATCATGCCTCCTCATATAATAGAGTTTTTTTACTAGAAATGAGGGTATAATAATATATCTTGGGGATAATATACCCTTAAATCATAGTATACAATAATATATATATATAATAGAAACTTATATTATTGATATAAGTTTCAAATTGAAACATATAAAATTAAAGTGGTAATCCAACCGTAATCAATATCATATACTATCAAAAACAAATGATACCCATGTCATTCCATAAAGTCATGCATCATTAGGAGGATATCCCAATAGGCCAATAATGCACATAATACACATATAGAAAATATATAAAATAAATATTGAATACCCCAATAATAGTCATTATCCTTTCCTTAAAACTATCTCCATATTCCCATTGAATTACTCCATTATTCTTACTTATGTTAGGGCCCTTACCCTAACTTGAATTCTAACATAAGGTATTCACTCCACTAATGTGCACATATAGGGTCTGTGCATAAAACTAAAGAGGAATTCACCAACATTGATAATAATATAAACTATAATATGTGTTCATTCATGTACATTATAAATTTTGATTACTAAACAAATATATGAATTAAAACATCAGGTGCTTGAGAATTAATGTTGATATTAAATGTATACCTACTTTAGATAGTTCTAGTTGATGATCTTTAATTCCTTCTTACAATATTTATATAGAGTTTCCCTAGTTTATTGATAGTTATTGGGTGGTTTGTATCCATTTTGATAAATTTCATAAGTATCATGAAGAATTTGTTTTACCCCTTACTATTTATCATACCCCCTCTATAATTGTTTACTCATGAAATATCAATAGTTTACTAAAATATAACTTATCCAATCTATAAAATATCAATTGGAAAAAATTAAATATATATTTTTATTATATAATTCCAAATATAAACCCACTTAGGTATTTGGATGGTCCTTAAGAATTAAAATCATCCATATATCTGATATATCTCAGTGTATACCACCCTAGTATATTGATGGTTGACTAATATCCAACTCATCCAACTCTCTAATACTCTCTTATATCCACCCTAGCATGTGGATAGTAATATGATATCTAATTCATCCATCTATACAATACTCCAATTATATTTTTATTTTTATTCAATAATTCCATTTTTAAGGGTTTAATGGTAACTTGAAAAAGAAAGAGATTAACACATAATTAGAACCATTGTAATATTACAATATAAACATAAATTTTTATAACCATTTATTATATAAAGGCTCTAAATGATAGTAAATTTACTCCACTTTGGATCCTTAGGAATCATGTCCTAAAATAAAGAGGCCATACTTTCCTAGTTTGTGATGTGATTTTCTGTATTAATATTCCTTTCATGAAATCCTTAAATCAAGATACAATCCTAAGAATTAATTCACGATTCTTGTACTTTATTATTGTAAAATTGAATGGTTATAGAATTCATCCTAATATAGTCTTCCTTTGAGGATTTAATAGGAAATATATCTTCTAATATCTTCTCCTTATAAAGAATAAGGAGGTCCATGGTGGGTGTTATGTCATTTGTTTCTTCCTTTTTTAATCTTGTCCCCCTCCACTTCCAAGGTTAGTGGTATTGTTGTTGGTATTATTAGGGATACTTTCTGGATCCATTAAATCAACCACTGTTGTAGTATCTAATTTATTCTCTATAGAATAAACACTAAGCTTCTATGTTAGGATATAAATTTTTTATCATCTTATGGATTTTATATTTTTTATCCTTATATAAATATATTTGTATCATATTGACTCTTTCTATCTGTGTATATTCAAGTGTTGTTACATTAGTAGATAAATTCTCCAAATAATAAACATCAAACTCCTTAGTTGGAATTTTCTCTTTTCTTTCATCTTAATTATAAGGCCGCGACCTTAAAAATTACTTAATATTGAATTAAATGAATAATTCCCATCGAGGATCTTTTCAGGTTTAGAGTTTTAGATAATTAGATCATAACTATTACATCCCAAAAGATTACACAGTAGACACTTCTACAGAGTTTCCTTTTTTTTCAAAACATGAACTCCAAAAAAAAGTCATTTCTAGTTCTATATTTTAGATACAATTACTTTTTCTTGATACCATCCTTGACCCTATTCCACATTATGTCCTCTGAAAAACATTTCAAAATAAACTTGGGGTGAGCATAAAAAGTTCAGTAAGGGATACACAAAGAAGGATAACTGTTAGTTTTTCAAAACAACAAGTAAACCATGAATACTTTATCAAAGTAATAATTTTCACCTTTATGGAGTAGTAAATACTCTTCAATGAATAAAATACCATTACTTACCCTTTTGTAACCAAAATATTACCATAAAACCCATATAAAGAACACATAACATATAAAGGTAACTTGGAACATAAACATACATAAATGGAATAACCATACGGTCGACTTCTGCACATATCACATAATTAATTAGCCATACGGACGACTTCCATACCCAATGCATTGGAGTTTATAATGTAACCACCCATCCTGGTATTCACGGCACCACCCATCATATGGTTTATCACGTAACCACCCTTCAAATGTTCAAGTACCATTATAAAATCATAAGACATAAAAAAATAATGGAAAGAAAACATTTCCACATTTCAATCACAATATATCACTATACTATATTTAAATAACAAATCCATTATAAAAACCATTTTTAATACCAAAATACATAAAATATTATATGGTATTTATTTACTTTTAAAAACATTACGGCTTGTTGAGGAAGCCGAAGTCCAAATAATACTCGCAACGGCGGAAAAGGTCGTTTTCACCATGTATGTTAAAAGAAACATTCCTTTTTATAGTTTTGTAAAACTCTTAATAGAAAAATATTCCTTTGGTATAAAATTAAAAGTCAAAGGGTTGTATACACTGTATAAAAGAAATCCTTGTATTAGAACCAAATATGCCTCAATGAAAGGAGATTGAGACGAAGTCCCTTACCTCGTATCCGACGTGACTCGATTGCTCTTTAATCTCCTGAATAATAAACTAAAGTTAATTTATACTTGCTTAAGAACCATTATCAAGTTTATTATCCCTTTTATATAACTTATTACCGTTTTATAAATGTTATTTAATCATTTAATTTAATAAAGTTCATTTTGTCGATATTTGGTACTTAAGTCAAAAATGGACTTCTCACAATTACATGTTGTTTATGTGGTCAAAGGTTCATTATATCCTGAATTATATTCATGATTTGGATATCATATATATCATATATATCCAGCATATACATGTATTTATAATAGTACATAACATTTAGAAGTAATAAATGAAATGCACCGTTCATGGAGACGGTAAGTCGTACGTACGCATGAACGCTACTTTCATTTCTATTTCGTATTTAATGGAGTGAAATAATAATTATATATGGGTATATTATAATTCCATTATAACATCATATATATAATAACATTAACTCCATCCTTTATACATCCCACATATGGCATTAACGAATCAAATCACTTTGAGGGGACGATAGTCTGTACTTCCTAAAATGAAATTATCGTGTTTACCCATAATGGAAATCATAAAGGTATTCTAGAAATGAAAAATACATAAGAATAAGGAAAACATAAACATAATATATATAATATATAAATATAGTGATATCTTAATGGACACCATGAATGGTGTGAAAAGAATATTGAATAATCATCGTTTTGTGAGGCAAAAAATTGCCAAACACAGAAACAGTATGTTCTTTAACCATTATATGAAGGTTTGTGTAGGTTTAGCTCTAATACTTCTCATAAAAACATCCTAGTATATTGAAGATATAGGTGTTGTTACAATAGAAATGAATAAAAAGAGTTTAGGGTTTTGGAGAAGCAAAATAAAACATAAGAACACAGGAGAAGACACTACCTTTAAATCGGGTAACTCTTTTTTATTTGAGCTCAAAGGCTTCCTTGGAAAGACTTCTGCCCAAAGTGAGGCTTCTAGGAGTAATAGAGGGATGTGTATAGACAAAATAGTCAGGGTTTGTCCGAGCCAAAGGCTTGAGAGGTGTGGGTAAGGTGGTAGAGGTGGGGGCCTTTTATAAGAGGAGAGGAGGGGCACTCTTGGAAAGTTATAAAAGGTTACTTTATTATAAAATGATTTTCGGATTTTAAAGGTCCCAAAATTATATATTTAGAGGCTCAGGTGATAAGAGTTCTGAAACCACCCATACAATAGGTTTTTGACAAGTGTAGGTCTTAGATTTTACATTATCTTTTCATTTTATTTAAATCGTTAAATAATGAGGTAATCACTGCATCATCATGGTGTCATAAATAATTTAATTTATTTAATGTCTAAAAATTATAAAACAAATATCATGATGTAGTAAATATTTTTAGATTTATAATGAATATTTATAGGAAAATATATGACTTGTATAACCCCATTTAAAAAAAATTTAGTAAAACAACACATGTTTGTGACATTTGTATTTTAACATTAAATAAAAAGTTATTAAGGTCATTTTCCTACCAAAGTTGATCCATGGGGTCCCCAAGTTGACACATGGATTTTCTTGTTCGGACATGACACATCCAATAAGGATAGGACATGTTTCAAGGTCATTTTATATTATTAAAACATTATTTTTAACTAAAATTACACTAATTACCTCTAATTGCGATTAAAAACTTAAAAGTTACTATTCACCAAAAAAATTATTTTAATCCCATTGAACCACATTTTACTTCCTAATGAAAACCATGTATGTCATATTTTTGAAATTTCAAACACAGAGGTGGTAAAAAATCATTTAAACAAAAAATCAGTTTTTTAAGTACCACTTAGTGGTTTCACTATTCATCAAAATTGAAGTATTTCAGAAAAATACCAAAACTTCACCCTAAGATATATTTGATGTTCTTAATTCAAAAATGATGTCTATTTTACAAAATTCAAAACATATAAGTTACATTAATTAATTTAATAATTAATTCTCACAGTCATGAAAAATAGCATGTTTTTATGAAACAATATATATCAAAAGATTGACACTAGTTTAAGTCAAATTTCAAAGTGAAATTAATTCCAATAACCAATATTGGATTAAATGGTAAAAATATATTCTAATTTCACATTAAAACTAATTCAAAATATAATCTAATCATATTAATAAATTATATTAAAAAGTGGTTTTTAATTAAAATACAACATTTTTCACTATTCATTAAAAAAATGAACTTTATCGGAAAAATACCAAAAATTTACACAACGTAAATTTTGATGTCCCGATTCTAAAAAAGAATTTTATTTGGTCCAATAGAATATATTAGAGTGACCAAAACTATATTTAATGACGGTTCACCATCAAAAGGCGATAAGTGGACCTTTAGTGAATATTAGAGTATATATGCCTAAAATTGAATTCTTTTCGTACTTTAAGAATTTATCCTTTATTAAATAAATGTAAAAACATTTAACAAACATATATAATCATATTTTAGTTATTTCTTTTCATTCCTTCCAATACAATGGCTATGTATTAACTACCATTTAAAATAATATTATTTTATTACTAGTGTGCAACGTAAGATTTCAAAGAATCTCTTTGTTGCGTATTGGGTACGCTATAGAACATAGCAGCCCCTTTAAAGTAAAATTAATATTTAATTAATAAATATTAATAAATATGAAAAAATTTTATTCTTTATTTACCTGGGATGTTACATCCTTCCCCCCTTTTGGGAATTGCGACCTCACAATTTTATTCATTTATCAAAATAAGTGAGGTATTTATCCCTCATAGCATTTTCAGATTCCCACGTTGCCTCTTCAACCATATGGTTTTTCCACAAAACCTTTACCTGGTAAATTACCTTATTTCACAACACTTTCTCTATTCGATCAAGAATCTAGACTGGTTGTTCTTCATAAGAGATATTCTCTTCGAACTGAACTACCTCTAGGTTCAAAACATGAGATGGATCTGGCATATATTTTCTCAACATCGAAACATGAAAAACCTTGTGTACCTGAGATAAACTCAGAGGTAAAGCCACTCGGTAAGCAACTTATCCAACTCTCTCCAGAATTTCATGTGGTCCAATGAACCTTGGACTCAGCTTTCCCTTTTTACTGAATCACATCACACTTTTCCATGGTGAAACTTTGAGAATAACATGATCACCTACCTCGAAAGATAGATCCTTATTCCAGTTATCCGCATAACTCTTCTGTCTGCTCTGAGCTATTCTCATGTGTTTCTTAATCAGCTGAACTTTTTCTGCCATATCTTCTACCAATTCTGGTCCCATCAGCTTCCTTTCACCCACTTCATCCCAAAAATCTAGAGTTCGACATTGTTTACCATATAATGCATCAAACGGATCCATTTGTATACTAGAATGAAAACTGTTATTATATGAAAATTCAACCAAAGAAAGATGTTGGTCCCAACTTCCCTGATAATCCATCAAACAAGCACGTAGCATATCCTCCAAAGTCTGAATTGTTCATTCTGACTGCCCATATGATTGAGGATGAAAAGATGTACTAAAATTTAATTCAGTACCCAAAGACTTATGAAGGTCTTCACAAAAGTTAGAAGTAAACCTAGGATCACGATCAGATACAATGGATAGGGGAACTCCATGCAACCTGACTATATCTTTAAGATACAATCAAGAAAGTTGATCTAGAGAGAAAGTATCACGAATAAGAAGGAAATGATCAAATTTAGTTAAGCGATCAACAATATCCCAGATTGCATTATTACCTTGAGATGTCTTCGGTAATCCCACAACAAAGTCCATGGATATATTTTCCCATTTCCACTTTGGCACTGGTAAAGGATGAAGCATCCCTTTTGGTAACTGCCGCTCTACTTTGACCTACTCACAAGTCAAACACTTCACAGTAAAATCAGCAATATCTCTTTTCATTTCATCCCACCAGTAATACTCCCGCAGATCTCTGTACATCTTTGTACTGCCAGGATGAACTGAAAATGGGGAACTATGAGCCTCACATAACAACTCATTATTCAACTGTGAATCACCAGGCACACATAATCTCTTCCCAAACCTCAAAACACAATCATTATCAATATTAAATTCAGCAAACTTACCCTTCTGAACCAGCTCTACCTTTTACTGCAACCCACTATCTTTCTTCTACCCTTACTTAATTCTGTCTGATAGGGATGATGTCACTAATACTTGAAACAAAACAAAAGAACTTCCTACACCAACAAGTTCTATGCCAAAGTTCATCAAATCAAAAACCAAAGGATCTCATTCCAAACATAGCATGATTAATGAAGCATTACTTTTTCGACTCAAAGCATCAGCCACTTTATTTACTTTTCCCGTATGGTAATGAATTGTAAAATCATAATCCTTGATTAATTCTAGCCATGTCCTCTGTCTCATGTTCAATTCCTTCTGAGTGAATATATACTTTAAATTTTTTTGATCAGTATATATTTCACACTTTACTCAATACAAATGATGCCTCCAAATATTTAGAGAAAAAAATAGCAGCTAATTCCAAGTCATGTGTAGGGTAATTTCCCTCATGAGTTTTCAACTGACGTGAAACATATGCAATTACCTGATCATTCTACATAAGGACACAACCATGTCCCTTCAACGAAGAATCACTGTATATAACAAACTCACCATTACTGGAAGGAAGTGCCAAAACTAGAGCATTCACCAATCTTCTTTTCAACTCCTGAAAACAATCATCACATTATTTTGTCCGGATAAACTTAACACCCTTCTGAGTTAGCTTAGTCATTGGACTAGATAACTGTGAAAAATTTTCAACAAACCTTCGGTAGTAACCTACCAAACCAAGAAAACTACGGATCTCGATTACATTTTTGGGTCTTGTCCATTCTTCAATAACTTTGGTTATAGCAGGATCAACAGTTATGCCATTTTTTGAAACAATGTGACCAAGGAAAGAAATTTGTTGTAACCAAAACTCACACTTGATGAATTTTCCATACTGTTTCTTTTATTTTAAGGTTTGAAAGATAACCATTAAATGACTTTCATGCTCCTCTTTACTTTTAGAAAACACCAAAATATCATTAATAAAAACAACCAACATTTTTCACCTGAGTCAACTGAGCCATCACTGCAGAAAACTGTTTAGTTCTGATTCTGACCATCTCAGGATACTGATTTGAAAGGTCATTTCCCTCTGTATGACTTCCCAGAAAATCTGTTCTGTTTCCTCTATGAAAAACCATTCTTAACACAAAAATATCTTAGGATAAGAAACATGGTAATCTTCAAATGATATATCATTTCAATTTGACCATAAAAAAATATTTTTCGATAATCATTTAATAGAATTATAACTTCTAAAGTTGTCTAAACCGACCTTTGATACCAAATTTAAGGCCCCAGCCTAAAACATTACTTAATATTGAATTAAATGAATAATTCCCATCAAGGATCTTTTCAGGTTTAGAGTTTTAGAGAATTAGATCATAACTATTACATCTAAAAATATTACACAGTAGACACTTCTACAAAGTTTCCTTTTTTTAAAAAAACATGAACTCCAAAAAAAAGTCATTTCTAGTTCCATGTTTTAGATAGCATGACTTTTTCTTGATCCCATCCTTGACCCTATTCCACATTATGTCTTGTGAAAAACATTTAAAAAAAATTTGGGGTGAGCATAAAAAGCTCTGTAAGGGATACACAAAGAAGGATAACTGTTAGTTTTTCAAAACAACAAGTAAACCATGAATACTTTATCAAAGTAATAATTTTCACCTTTATGGAGTAGTAAATACACTTCACTGAATAAAAGATCATTACTTACCCTTTTGTAACCAAAATATTTCCATAAAACCCATATAAATAACACATAACATATAAAGGTAACTTGGGACATAAACATACTTAAATGGAATAACCGGACGATCGACTTCCACACATATCACTTAATGGAATAGCCATACGGACGACTTCAAAAACCAATGAATTGGAGGTTATAACGTAACCACCCATCCTGGTATTCACGACACCACCTGTCATATGGTTTATCATGTAACCACTCGTCAAATGCCCAAGTACCATTATAAAATCATAAGACATAAAATAAATATAATGGAAAGAAAACATTTCCACATTTCAATCACAATATATCACTAAAATATATTGACATAAAAATCCATTACAAAAACAATTTTCAATACCAAAATACATAAAATATTATATGGTATTTATTTACTTTTAAAAACATTATGGCTTGTTGAGGAAGCCAAAGTCCAAATAATACTCATGACGGCGGAAAAGGTTGTTGTCACCGCGTACGTTAAAAGAAACATTCCTTTTTTTCATTTTGTAAAACACTTCATAGAAAAAGATTCCTTTTGTATAAAATTAAAATTCAAAGGGTTTTATACACCATATAAAATAAATCCTTGTATTAGAACAAAATATGCCTCAATGAAAGGAGATTGAGACGAATTCCCTTACCTCGTGTCTGACGTGACTCGATTGTTCTTTAATCTCATGAATAATAAACTAAAGTTAATTTCTACTTTCTTAAGAACCTTTTTCAAGTTTATTATCCCTTTTATATAACTTATTGCCATGTTATAAACGTTATGTAATCATTTAATTTAATAAAGTTCGTTTTGTCGATATTTGGTACTTAAATCAAAAATGGACTTTTCACAATTACATGTTGTTTATGTGGTCAAAGGTTCATTATATCCAGAATGATATTCATGATTTTGATATCATATATATCATATATATTTAGCATATACATGTATTTATAATAGTACATAACATTTAGAGGTAAGAAATGAAATGCACCGTTCATGGAGACGGTAAGCCGTACGTACGCATGAACGCTACTTTCATTTCTATTTCATATTTAATGGAGTGAGATCATAATGAAATAAAGGTATATTATAATTCCAGTATAACATCATATATAATAACATTAACTTCATCCTTTATACATCCCGTATATGGCATTAACGAATCAAATCACTTTGAGGGGGCAGTAGTCCGCACTTCCTAAAATGAAATTATCGTGTTTACCCATAATGGAAATCATAAAGGTATGCCACAAATGAAAAATATAGAAGCATAAGGAAAACATTAACATAATATATATCATATATAAATAGAGTGACATCTTAATGGCCACCATCAAAGGTGTTAAAAGAAGATTGGACAATCATCGTTTCGTGAGGCAGAAAATCGCCAACCAGAGAAACAGTATGTTCTTCAACCATTAGACGAAGGTTTGTGTAGGTGTAGCTATAATAATTCTCATAAAAACATCCTAGTATATTTAATATACTTTTTTTGTTACAAAATAAATGAATAAAAAGAGTTTAGGGGGTTGTAGAAGCAAAATAAAACATAATAACACAGGAGAAGACGCTACCTTTAAATCTGGTAACTCTTTTTGATTTGAGATCAAAGGCTTCCTTGGAAAGACTTCTTCCCAATGTGAGGCTTCTAGGAGTAATAGAGGTATTTTTAGAGACAAAATGGGCAGGGTTTTGCCGATCCAAAGGCTTGAGAGGTTTGGGTAAGGTGGTAGAGGTGGGGGCCTTTTATAAGAGGAGAGGAGGGGCACTCTTGAAAAAATATCAAAGGTTACTTTATTATAAAATGCTTTTCAGATTTTAAAGGTCCCAAAATTATATATTTCGAGTATGAGGTGATAATAGTTCAAAATACACCCATCCAATAGGTTTTTTACAAGTTTAGGTCTTAGATTTTACATTATCTTTTCATTTTATTTAAATCGTTAAATAATGAGGTAATTGCTTCATCATCATGGTGTCATACATAATTTACTTTATTTAATGTCTAAAAATAATAAACAAAATATCATGATGTAGGAAATCTTTTTAACTTTATAATGAATATTTATAGTGAAAAATATGACTTTTATAAACCCATTTAAAAATTGTTTTAGTGAAACAACACATGTTTGTGACATTTTTATTTTAACATTAAATAAAACGTTATTAATGTCATTTCCCTACCAAAGTGGATCCATGGGGTCCCCAAGTTTACCCATGGATTATATTAGTCGGCCATGACACATCCAATAAGGGTAGGACATGTTTCAAGGTCATTTCATTTTATTAAAACATTATTTTTAACTTAAATTACACTAATTACCTATAATCGTGATTAAAAACTTAAAAGTTACTATTCACCAAAAAATTATTTTAATCCCATTGAACCAAATTTTACTTCTTAATTACAACCATGTATGTCGGATTTTTGAAATTCAAAACATAGAGGTGGTAAAATTTCATTTAAATAAAAAATCAGTTTTTTAAGTTCCACTTACTGGTTTCACTATTCATCAAAAATTGAAGTTTTTTCAGAAAAATACCAAAACTTCACCCTAAGCTATATTTGATATTCTGAATTCAAAAATGATGTCTATTTTACAAAATTCAAAACATATAAGTTACATTAATTAATTTAATAATTAATTCCCACTGTCATGACAAATAGCATGTTTTTATGAAACAATATATATCAAAAGATTGACACTAGTTTAAGTCCAATTTCAAAGTGAAATTCATTCCAACGACCAATATTGGATTAAATGGTAAAAATATATTCTAATTTCACTTTAAAACCAATTCAAAAGATAATCTAATCATATTAATAAATTAGATTAAAAAGAGGTTTTTAATTAAAATACAACATTTTTCACTATTCATTATGAAAATGAACTTTATCGGAAAAATTCCAAAAATTTATAGAAAGTAAATTTTGATGTCCTGATTATAAAGAAGAATTTTATTTGGTCCAATAGAATGTATAAGAGTGACCAAAACTATATTTAATGACGGTTCTCCATCAAAAGGCGATAAGTGGACCTTTAGTGAATATTAGAGTATATATGCCTAAAATTGAATTCTTTTCATACTTTAAGACTTTATCCTTTATTGGATAAATGTAAAAAACATTTAACAAACATATATAATAATATTTTAGTTATTTCTATTCATTCCCGCCAATACAACGGCTACGTGTTAACTACCATTTATAATAATATTATTTTATTACTAGTTTGCAACGTAAGATTTTAAATAATCTCTTTGTTGTGTATCGTGTACGCTATCGAACATAGCAACCCCTTTAAAGTAAAATTAATATTTAATTTTTAAATATTAATAAATATGAAAATGTTTTATTCTTTATTTACCTGGGATGTTACATCCTTCCCCCCTTTTGGGAATTGCGTCCTCGCAATTTTATTCACTTATCAAAATAAGTGGGGGTATTTATCCCTCATAGCATTTTCAGATTCCCACGTTGCCTCTACAACCATATGGTTTTTCCAAAAAACCTTTACCTGGTGAATTACCTTATTTCGCAACACTTTCTCTCTTCCCTCAAGAATCTAGACTGGTTGTTCTTCATAAGAGATATTCTCTTCCAACTGAACTACCTCTCTGTTCAAAACATGAGATGGATCTGGCATATACTTTCTCAACATCGAAACATGAAAAACATTGTGTACCTGAGATAAACTCGGAGGTAAACCCACTCAGTAAGAAACTAATCCAACTCTCTCCGGAATTTTATATGGTCCAATGAACCTTGGACTCAGCTTTCCCTTTTTACTGAATCACATCACACTTTTCCATGGTGAAACTTTGAGAAAAACATGATCACCTACCTCGAAAGATAGATCCTTCCTCTGGTTATCCGCATAACTCTTCTGTCTTCTCTAAGATATTCTCATGTGTTTCTAAATCAACTAAACTTTTTCTGCCATCTCTTCTACCAATTCTGGTCCCATCAGCTTCCTTTCACCCACTTTATCCCAAAAATCTAGAGTTCGAAACTGTTTACCATATAATGCCTCAAACGGAGCCATCTGTATACTGGAATGAAATTGTTATTATATGAAAATTAAACCAAAGAAATATATTGGTCCCAACTTCCCTGATAATCCATCGAACAAGCACGTAGCATATCCCCCAAAGTCTGAATTGTTTGTTCTGACAACCCATCTGATTGAGGATGAAAAGCTGTACTAAAATTTAATTCAATACTCAACGACTTCTGAAGGCCTTTCCAAAAGTTATAAGTAAACCTGTAACACCCCAAGCTTCCACGGTACATTTCCCTTTGGATAATTCAATGGCGTGCATTGTACGCAACTTCGAGATTCTAACACACCACAACCAATCAAACTAGCCGTTATGAATAGTAATACCTAATTTTTGAAATTTTATAAATTCTATCTCTCAAAATGGACTTCATTTTTGGATTCGGAATATCGAAATTATACTAGGGTAAAATTTTGGTACTTTTCGGATAACTTTCATATTTTGATGAATAGTGAAAATTACTAAATTTTAATTAAAAACAACTTTTTTAATCAAAATAATTCATAGTGATAAATTGTGAATTTGAGTGGTTTTAAAGTATATTTAGAATAAATTTTTACCATGTAATACAATGTGGGTCATTGAACATTATTTCACATTTAAACCAGACATAAACAAGTGTCAATCTTTTGATAGTTATTATCTCTTAAAAACCCGCTTTTTGTTTTAACGGGAATTAATTTTAAATTAATTTCTGCCACTTCTGTGTTTTGAATTTGGAAAAATGGATTCCATATTTGGAATCAGGATGTTCAAATTGTGTAAATAGTTAACTTTTATTTTTAGACATTTTGGATAATTACTTCGGTAAATATTTTATTTACCATGGTTAAAGGGTAAATCCGGTAAACAAGGGTTAAAAAATAATATTATAATAATACTAAATTACCCTAAAACGTGTCTTAACCCTATTGGTTGATACATGGTCGACCATGGGCATATTTGGGTCGATTTTTGGACCCCATGGATCCACTTTTAAGTGATAGGGACACTTTATTTTAATTAAGTTAAAATAAATACAAAAATGACACAAGCATATATCTTTTAGAAAAACAATTGTTACATAGGGTTATATATGTTGGATGTTAGACTATAAATATTAATTAGAAAGAAAAAAAGATTTCCTACATAATTATATTTTATTTATAATTTTTAGACATTAAATAATTTAATTTATTTATGACACAATGGTGATGCAGTAATTACCATAATAGTGAAAAATTATAATAATTGATATTATAAATACCCAAATAAATATAATTTGAGACTTTTATTGAATTAAAATTATTTTATAGGTTAATATGACATATTAGGATTTATGTAATTAACGTTTTTTGAAGTAATCATTATGTTATGTGTTTCGAAAAAATCAACTATTGAATAGTGTCAAAATTGACATAAAAGAGTTTTTAAAACAAATATTATATTATTAATTGATATTAAATTCCTAAAAATCTAAGGGTCGGCCAAGAGACTTATATCATGATATTTGTATCATTAATGGACCACTTGGGGGTCACTTGGATGTATATAGTAAGTTTATTAACTATATAATACAAAAATACAAAGTGATGGTAAATGTCAAACTAATTAACTAAGAGTTAAAACTAAACGATAAGGTTACTATAGTGACCCAAACCTGTCTAAATTATATTGGATGAATGGTTTTAGACCTATCCCCACCTTAACCTTTTAATAATCAACTTTGGAGCCATTATAAACCGAAAATGAATTTATTATAAATTAATATTTTTAGCTTTTCCAAAGGTGCCCCTCACCCCTCTTATAAAAGGGCACTCCTCCTTCTCATTTCTTCACACCTTGAAAGCATTTTTGTTCGTCCAACCCCTGCCCAAATACTCTCTAAAATTCCCTCACTACAACCTAGAGGCCTTATTTTGATCAGAAATCCAACCTAAGGAGCCCTTTTGATCAAATCAAAAGGAAGAACCCGAAGAAGAGGTAATGTTTTCACCACCCCTTTTCAAGTTCCTTTCTTCTTCCACTTATTCTTTCTTTTTTATTACCATTCTAAAATAATAAATCCATTATCTTATATATACTGTGAAGTTATTGTAAATATGGTACAACCATATTCAGTATTCTATCCACCCTTTGAATAACATGTCACCATACGTGCGTATGTACGGCTTACCGTCCCCACGTCGTGGTGTAATTGTTATTCAATATATTATTATTTGGGTGGGTATAATAATGATGTGTAACTCATGAAAATAATAAATATAACATGATAATTATTCTGTATATATGATATACCATCCAATTATATATTATTTTAATATCAAAATATTGATATATTTGCTCGTGCGTACGTACGGACTACCGTCTCCACGAACGCGATGAGATTCATTCTCTATCGTATCCACTCAAGTATAATTATCATTTGATGATTTAAAAATAATTTTTAAGTACTTGATATCATTATGGATATTAATAAGATACAACCTATCCATGACAAACATGGCTTACGTAACAAAACATATAAAGGAAAATGAGTAAGTTAACACCCAAAATGATGATAATACTAAGATATTATTAACAAATCAATGTTAAAAGATCATATATGATATCATATTAATGTATATTATTCATGAATAATTTAATAAAAATTATTTCAACATTATACAGGATGTTAACCTACCATCGTCCAAAGAAAAAGTACAAAGTAAGGGGTTTCTTATCTCACTTTTAATTCCGTGAGAATTCCATTGTTCACCACTTATTTATTACATGTGGTGTGTGTATTGCCCATGATTGTATTCATTTTGTAATATAATTTAATTTATGGGTATTTACATCATCAATTTAAGATCCTTTTTTCATTGGTGTATGTTTCGTAAGTTACCTAATTGACAAGGGAATTTGAAATTTCAATTTCCACTCGTTTGACTTTACGCATATTTCATTGATTATATTACTCCAAGATTATGTGTGGAATCACTATTCATTTGATTATGTCATATTTTCCACTCCCCTTCCTGTGGATATACTATTGATACACATAATCACTCCATTGATAATTTCTCAAGTCATCGATATGAATTTTATAAGAGTAATTTTAACTCACTCTCCATTTGTTGAGTTAAACATCCAATTCATTGGTGTTGTTTTTATAGGATCATGTGTGAATATCCTTTGATTGATTTACACTGAATATCCAATCATATTTAGTGTATTTATATTTTTCATACATAACTATGTCGTTGATTTATCCTTAACCTAAGGATACGGCCTTTATGAGAGATTTCATCTCAATTTACATTCCATTGAGACTTCTTTGTTGATATACACCAAATCACTTTTATGTGGTGTATATAATGTACTTTGACATAGTATATCATGAATCAATTTATTCTCATGATTTTACAAATTTTTTATTACCTTAATTATTTGTATTCAAGTATCTCTATTTTGGTTAGAATCTCTAACTAAAATACCATTTTTAAATGTTTTAAAGACTTATTCATCTAAATCTTGCTCATTAATGTCCATGTTTTAAAAATGGTTTTAAGGATTTATTTATATGGACATTAAAGTTTTAAAATTAAAACTCCTTTTAAAAAGTTTCAAAGTGGTATGGGACACTTTGATTCAAAAATATATTTTTAAATGGCTTCTTTACAAATAGTGTGACTTTTAAATGATTTCAAGAAAAAGGGGGATATTTCTCGCAAATAGTTTTGATGATTATTTTCATCTATGTCAACATCCTTCATTATTCTTGATTGAGGTTAATGTGATACAATAAAATCTTCCATATTGTATTGAATGAGTTATGTTTGACTGTGGATGTGCTATTTTTATATCATTCATGGTTTGTGGTTAAAGTATTGACATTTCGTATGCTAGTTTTAATACGAATGTTTATGTTATGTTTAAACCTGTTCATATGAGGAATGCATTGGACTTAATAAGTGACGGGTGGAGCCCGCTATAGCTCCTCGATGCATCAGTAGGTCTCATGAGACAAACTAGTGTCTTGGCACAAGGCCTTGGAAAAATCTTATTTGTAGTCTTGGCATGAGGCCTTGGCTATGTGGTTATGATAGTCTGGCATTATGCATTCCATCACTATGAAAGTGGTTATTGATATTGCATGTGATTGTTCGACTAGTAGAATATCCATGTGAATAAGTAAATGACATTATTTCATTTTATCTTTGCCATATTATGCTTAAGTTCAAGTATAAAAGGCTTTTGTTTTAATTATAAATTGCCTTAAGTATTTATGCTTATCTATGAAAGCTTCTGCTATAATGTTATCCTTACTGAGCATCTGAGCTCACCCCTTTCAATGTTTTATTTTTACCATGATTATGAAGAAGTAATTTATGAATGACCTGCAGGGATAGTATGAGGGGATATGAAGGCAAGATGTTTTTTTATGTAATGTAAAACTTTATGATTGTATCTAGTGTTTCCAAGGCTACTAAACCAATCGGTCTTTCGAGACTTGATCTTTCTTGTGATCATGCCAATGTTATGTAATAATGCACCGACTCTGGGTAACTGGAGTCAGGGCGTTACAAAACCTGGGATCACGATCAGATACAATGGATAGGGGAACTCCATGCAACCTGACTATCTCTTTAATATACACTCGAGAAAGTTGATCTAGGGAGAAAGTATCTCGAATAGGAAGGAAATGAGCAGATTTAGTGAAGCGATCAACAATAACCCAGATTTCATTATTACCTCGAGATGTCTTCGGTAATCCCACAACAAAGTCCATGGATATATTTTCCCATTTCCACTATGGCACTGGTAAAGGCTGAAGCATCCCTTTCGGTAACTGCAGCTCTGCTTTAACCTACTGACAAGTCAAACACTTCACAGTAAAATCACCAATATCTCTTTTCATTCCATCCCACCAGTAATAATCCCAAATATCTCTGTACATCTTAATACTGCCAGGATGAACTGAAAACAGGGAACTATGAGCCTCACATAACAACTCATTCTTCAACTGTGAATCACCAGGCACACATAATCCCTTCCCAAACCTCAAAACACAATCATTATCAATATTAAATTTAGAAAACTTACCCTTCTGAACCAGCTCTACCTTTTTCTACAACCCACTGTCTTTCTTCTGCGCTTTCTTAATTCTGTCTGATAGGGATGATCTAACTGATACCTGAAACAAAACAGAAGAACTTCCTGCACCAACAACTTCTATGCTAAAGTTCATCAAATCAAAAACCAAAGTATCTCATTCAAAACGTAGTATGGTTAATGAAGCATTACTTTTTAGACTCAAAGCATCAGCCACTTTATTTGCTTTTCCCGAATGGTAATGAATTGTATAATCATAATCCTTGATTAATTATAGCCATCTCCTTTATCTCATGTTCAATTCTTTCTAAGTGAATATATACTTTAAACTTTTGTGATTAGTATATATTTCACACTTTACTCCATACAAATGATGCCTCCAGATTTTTAGAGCAAAAACAACAGCAGCTAATTTCAAGTCATGTGTAGGGTAATTTACCTCATGAGTTTTCAACTGACGTGAATCGTATGCAATTACCTGATCATTCTGCATAAGGACACAGCCAAGTACCTTCAATAAAGCATCACTATATATAAAAAAACTCACCATTACTGGAAGAAAGTGCCAAAACTAGAGCATTCACCAATCTTCTTTTCAACTCCTGAAAACAATCATCACATTCTTTTGTCCAGATAAACTTAACACCCTTCCAAGTTAGCTTAGTAATTGGACTAGATAACCGTGAAAAAAATTCAAAAAACCCTCGGTAGTAACCTGCCAAACCAATAAAACTACGGATCTCGGTTACATTTTTGGGTCTTGGCCATTCTTCAAAAACTTTGGTTTTAGCAGGATCAACATTTATACCATTTTTTGAAACAATGTGACCAAGGAAAGAAATTTGTTGTAACTAAAACTCACATTTGATGAATTTTCCATACAGTTTCTTTTCTTTTAAGGTTTGCAAGATAACCCTTAAATGACTTTCATGCTCTTCTTTACTTTTAGAAAACACCAAAATATCATTAATAAAAACAACCAACATTTTTCACCTGAGTCAATTGAGCCATCACTGCAACAAACTATTTAGTTTTGATTCTGACCATCTCAGGATACTGATTTGAAAGGTCATTTCCCTCTGTATGTCTTCCCAGAAAATCTGTTATGTTTCCTCTAGGAAAAACCATTCTTAACACAAAAATATATTAGGATAAGCAAAATGGTAATCTTCAAATGCTATATCATTTCAATTTGACCATAAAAAAATATTTTTTGATAATAATTTAATAGAATTCTAACTCATAAAGTTGTCTAAACCGACCTTTGATACCAACTATAAGGCCCCAGCCTTAAACATTTCTTAATATTTAATTAAATGAATAATTCCCATCAAGGATCTTTTCAGGTTTAGATTTTTATAGAATTATATCATAACTATTACATCTCAAAAGATTACACAGTAGACACTTCTACAAAGTTTCCTTTTTTTCAAAACATGAACTCCAAAAAAAATATTTTCTAGTTCCATGTTTTAGATAGCATGACTTTTCCTTGATCCCATCCTTGACCCTATTCCACATTATATCCTGTGAAAAAAATTTCAATAAAAACTTGGGGTGAGCATAAAAAGCTCAGTAAGGGATACACAAAGAAAGATAACTGTTAGTTTTTCAAAACAACAAGTAAACCATGAATACTTTATCAAAGTAATACTTTTAGCCTTTATGGAGTAGTAAATACTCTTCACTGAATAAAATATCATTACTTACCCTTTTGAAACCAAAATATTACCATAAAACCCATATAAAGAACACATAACATATAAAGGTAACTTGGGACATAAACATACTTAAATGGAATAACCATACAGTCAACTTCCACACATATCACTTAATTGAATAGCCATACGACTGACTTCCATACCCAATGCATTGGAGGTTATAACGTAACCACTTGTCCTGGTATTAATGGCACCACCCATCATATGGTTTATCACGTAACCACTGGTCAAATGTCCAAGTACCATTATAAAATCATAAGACATAAAACAAATATAATGGAAAGAAAACATTTCCACATTTTAATCACAATATATCACTAAAATATATTGACATAAAAAATTCATTATAAAGACCATTTTCAATACCAAAATACATAAAATATTATATGGTATTTATTTACTTTTAAAAACATTACGGCTTGTTGAGAAATCCAAAGTCCAAATAATACTCACGGCGGCGGAAAAGGTCGTTGTCACCGCGTACGTTAAAAGAAACATTCCTTTTTTTCATTTTGTAAAACTCTTCATAGAAAAGGATTACTTTTGTATAAAATTAAAATTCAAAGGGTTTTATACACCGTATAAAAGAAAGCCTTGTATTAGAACAAAATATGCCTCAATGAAAGGAGATTGAGACGAAGTCCCTTACCTCGTGTCCGACGTGACTCGATTGATCTTTAATCTCCTAAATAATAAACTAAAGTTAATTTATACTTTCTTAAGAACCTATTTCAAGTTTATTATTCCTTTTATATAACTTATTTCCATGTTATAAACATTATGTAATCATTTAATTTAATAAAGTTCGTTTTGTCGATATTTGGTACTTAAGTCAAAAATGGACTTCTCACAATTACATGTTGTTTATGTGGTCAAAGGTTCATTATATCAAGAATTACATTCATTATTTGGATATCATATATATCATATATATCCAGCATATACATGTATTTATAATATTACATAACATTTAGAGGTAAGAAATGAAATGCACCGTTCATGGAGACGGTAAGTCGTACGTACGCATGAACGCTACTTTCATTTCTATTTCGTATTTAATGGAGTGAAATTATAATGATATAAGGGTATATTATAATTCCAGTATAAAATAATATATAATAACATTAACTCCATCCTTTATATGTCCCGCATATGGCATTAACGAATCAAATCACTTTGAGGGGGCGATAGTCTGCACTTCCGAAAATGAAATTATCGTGTTTACCCATAATGGAAATCATAAAGGTATGCCACAAATGAAAAATACAGAAGCATAAGGAAAACATAAACATAATATATATCATATATAAATATAGTGACATCTTAATGTCCACCATGAAAGGTGTTAAAAGAAGATTGAACAATCATCGTTTCGTGAGGCAGAAAATCGCCAACCACAGAAATAGTATGTTCATTAACCATTAGACGAAGGTTTGTATAGGTGTATCTCTAATAATTCACATAAAAACATCCTAGTATATTTAAGATACTGTTTTTTTTATAAAATAAAGTAATAAAAAGAGTTTAGGGGGTTGGAGAAGCAAAATAAAACATAAGAATGGAGGAGAAGACACTACCTTTAAACCGGGTAACTCTTTTTGATTTGAGCTCAAAGGCTTCCTTGGAAAGACTTTTTCCCAACGTGAGGCTTATAGGAGTAAGATAGGGATTTGGAGAGACAAAATGGGCAGGGTTTGGCCGATCCAAAGGCTTTAGAGGTCTGGGTATGGTGGTAGAGGTGGGGGCCTTTTATAAGAGGAGAGGAGGGGCACTCTTGAAAGTTATAAAAGGTTACTTTATTATAAAATGATTTTCATATTTTAAAGGTCCCAAAATTATATATTTCGAGTATGAGGTGATATGAGTTCGAAATCAACCCATCCAATAGATTTTTGAAAAGTTTAGGTCTTATATTTTACATTATCTTTTCATTTTATTTAAATCGATGAGGTAATCACTGCATCATCATGGTTTAATAAATAATTTAATTTATTTAATGTCTAAAAATTATAAAAAAATATCATGATGTAGGAAATAGTTTTAGATTTATAATGAATATTTATAGTCAAAAATATAACTTGTATAACCCCATTTAAAAATTATTTTAGTAAAACAATACATGTTTGTGATATTTTTATTTTAACATTAAATAAAAAGTTTTTTATGTCATTTTTCTAACAAAGTGGCTTCATGGGGTCCCCAAGTTGACCCATGGATTTTCTTGGTCGGCCATGACACATATAATAAGGGTAGGACATGTTTCAAGGTCATTTTATATTATTAAAACATTATTTTTTCCTTAAATTACACTAATTACCTCTAATCGCGATTAAAAACTTAAAAGTTACTATTCACTAAAAAAATATTTTAATCACATTGAACCACATTTATTTGCTAATGACAACCATGTATGTCAGATTTTTGAAATTCAAAACACAGAGGTGGTAAAATTTCATTTAAACAAAAAATCAGTTTTTTAAGTACCATTTAGTGGTTTCACTATTCATCAAAAATTGAAGTTTTTCAGAAAAATACCAAAACTTCACCCTAAGCTATATTTAATATTCTGAATTCAAAAATGATGTATATTTTACAAAATTCAAAACATATAAGTTACATTAATTGATTTAATAATTAATTCCCGCTGTCATGACAAATAACATGTTTTTATGAAACAATATATATCAAAAGATTGACACTAGTTTAAGTCCAATTTCAAAGTGAAATTAATTCCAACGACCAATATTGGATTAAATGGTTAAAATATATTCTAATTTCACTTTAAAACCAATTAAAAATATAATCTAATCATATTTAGAAATTATATTAAAAAGAGGTTTTTAATTAAAATACAACATTTTTCACTATTCATTAAAAATGAACTTTATCGAAAAAATACCAAAAATTTACAAAAAGTAAATTTTGATATCCTGATTCTAAAGAAGAATTTTATTTGGTCCAATAGAATGTATAAGATTGACCAAAACAATATTTAATGATGGTTCTCCATCAAAGGCGATAAGTGGACCTTTAGTGAATATTAGAGTATATATGCCTAAAATTGAATTCTTTTCATACTTTAAGCCTTTATCCTTTGTTGGATAAATGTAAAAACATTTAACAAACATATGTAATCATATTTTAGTTATTTCTATTCATTCTCTCCTATACAACGGCTATGTGTTAACTACCATTTAAAATAATATTATTTTATTACTAGTGTGCAACGTAAGATTTCAAATAATCTCTTTGTTGCGTATCGGGTACGCTATCGAACATAAAAACCCCTTTAAAGTAAAATTAATATTTAATTTGTAAATATTAATAAATATGAAAATGTTTTATTCTTTATTTACCTGGGATGTTACATTACTGGTTCTCTATGTCTGATTCTACTTCATATAAGTTGATATATAATTGAGTATCCACCCTTGATGGACAACCATTTATTATTCCCTTATATCTAAGAGTATTTATATCCTCATACAAGGGTCCCAAGTTGTAATCAAGCTTAAGGGATCTAGTCTTGTCTGGCAGATGAAGTTCATCTTATTCTTTCTACTTTATATCAACTCCACCTCCATTCTATAGATGAAAATGTATTTTTAACATTCCTAAATAAAATACCCTTAGTGTCAATTCCCTTTACTATTGATATTTTCATCATGGGATTAGGAATATTGGAATACCCCTTCCATTTTTTGTTTTTATTCCCTTTATTGATATAATATTCCTCAGAATCATGTCCTCCATTCTTCCCATTCTTAATACCAAAATATGAAAAGGGTTCAGTATTTCTATCCTCATAGAAGTTAGAGTTATATTATAAAAGGTAACTCGTGCATTTGGATCCATCTAAAGGTTCATCAGGTCCCATTTTAGGATATTCCTCCTCACTCTATGCCTTTTTTATCTTAGCATAATCCAACTACTTCTTCTACCTTGGAACTGAAACTTTATATCCTTTGTATTTATTATTATCACTAGAATATTCCTTTAAATTCTTTAATTAATTATATATCTGTATTCTATAAGATGTATCCTATATGAAATTCCTTAAAGGAATCAAGAATTTCCTATAATCCTATCCAAGTATATAAATATTAGAACCCTCCTCCATCATTCCCAGTTTTTTCCAATTGAATAAAAAATTATCCCCATTCATGATAGATTCTTGAGATAATCCCTGATATATAATAATATTACATTTTATAAAATCATATCATCATCAACAGGTAAGAAATTTAAATCCATAACCCAATCCATCTCTTAAAAATCATGGGGAAAAGTATTCTCAATACAACCACCAGAAGTAGAACCAACTCCTAAATGAGAAACCATATAATACATGTTTGATTTTTTTTTATAGACTCACCTTCATTACAAAAGGAGTTTCTTATAATGAATCCTTAATCTAAGAATCCAACTGAACATAGTTCATCTAACTAGAGAGAGAGACCTTTATCTTAATAGTAATTTCAACATCAATTCACCTATTCATAGAATCCAAAGCCAATTCTTTAGACTCCTCACCCCGAGGAATACTTCATTTAGATACCCAATGAAAATGTGCCTAACCATGCCCTTGATGTCAAATAAACTCACAATAAAAAATTCTTAACTCATACATAATCTATTTTTTATACCAAAACTTTTCTAAGAACACAATCTAAAGGAAATATGGAATGGGTTTAAAAATATTTAAATCAAAATAGATATGAGATAAAAATAGTTGATTCAACATGTGATGGTGATACTTTTAACAAATAAATATCATTTATGAATTTTCAAGTAGCTCCAATGCCAATTGGTTTTGGAAGGGAAGAGGCATAGAAGGAAATATTACCCAAACTAAAAATGTTGGAGGATCCTTGTGTGGGAAAATATTAAAATACCACCTAAACAGCATGAACTAGAATGAATTGAAGGACCATGAAGCTCTAGACTAGGTCAATGTAAAATTTAATTCCCTTGATAGTTGAATGAGAACATATAGAGCATCCAACAGACTCACCATTCCATGATTCCATAATATCCAATCCAGATTGACATGTAGATCAAAATCAATCACCAAAGGGAATCAATGATCAAATCAAGTGACCAGTGAAATATTATAAAGTATAAAATATTCTACAAATTCAAATGGTGAGATCCCCATTGCTGGATCTCTCCCAATTGGTTAACATGTGTAAAGACTGACCTCAATTGCTTTGAAATCAGGAATCATAAACAAGTTTTCCTTTAGAATCCCCTCCCTCGTAAGAAATGGATGGAATTATCAACCAACATTATAAACTAGGGAATCATGGGTGGGAGAAGGGGAAGAAGAAAATATCAATCTCTCTAATAATCTTGTATAGATTTCCACCCTAGCATAGAGATTGTTACAATATTTATAACTCATCTACCTCTAAAATGGATTGTTTATCCAACATCTAACCCACTCTATTATCAATAGGATAGGAAATAACATTGTAATATTTGTATTTGTAATTATATTACATACATCATATTCCTTTAATGTTGATTTAATTAATAGTTTTATCCACACAATTCATCTGTTTGATTGGTCTATGAATTAAAACCCATAAGGAATCCAGATAAAATCATTTAAACCACTACCATTCCATATACAATACTATTACCCATAGAATCACCCATCATAACTTGTGTTTCTCACATAAAAACATATATATCTCTTGTTCCTTTTAAAATATAAACTTCCTCATCATATATTTAGAGTAAATACATAAACTCTACCTGATTCAAACTTTCCAATATCATCCCACAACCACTCAGTAAGAAATCCTAAAGCAATACTGATCCTTAGGTCATTAACCACCCCCCTAAATCCATAATTTCATTATTTTCCCATCATTATAAAATTAACTCAACACTCACCCATGTATACTTATCCACCATGCTCATATGATACTTCCCTTGGTGTTTACTTTGAATCTATACTTTACTCCTCTATTACTTTTCATGGTGAACTATCTTATATGGATTTTTGTAATCTATTTCCCTACATAAACCCCTAATGTGAACCAATACTTTGGTGGGTAACTCATAAGTATACCCCTTGGTAGAAGTTTACTCATGATCTCACTATGCCTTCTAAGGATAATCATAATGATTCTCATTCCTCTACATAGGTTATCCCCAATGTTAAACTCAAATATTTTTTTGATTAGTTATAACAACCCTGGTAATGTTATTATAAATAATTTTCATATTATATTTCATAGAGTTATATTTATTATAATAATATTAGACAATTTTTAAGTTTAAAAGAAAATATCTTTATTTTTAACCAAATTGTGTTTTCATGCATTATATTATTTTATTTAAAATATTTATTTCTAAATTATAGAATTTTAATTTGGAAAAATTAACTTCATTTTTTAATTCATCATTTCATATTTATCTTAGTATGAATTTTTTATAATTTTATAAAAGTTTTTATATTTCATTGAATAGGGGAAAATACTGTTTTTTATTGAAAATTATATTTTCTTTTCATGTATTTACAAAGTAAAATTCTATTTTGAGTTAGTTTTAAAATTTAATTAGTTCCTCTTGATTAAAAATAATCAAATTATAGTCATTATAATTAAAATTATACTTTAATATTATATAAAAATATTTTTATACTTAAAAGTATTTTTTGTATAAAAATTGTTTTTCATCGCGTTTTTTGGTTTTAATTTTAAATTAAATTATGAAACTTAATTTAATTTAATCTTTAAAAATGGATTAAATATTATTAATTATTAGATTAAAATCTTTTAAATAGTTTCATTTTATTTTTGTTCATTGTGAATAGTAACCATAGTAAAATTTTATCACCTCGGTAAGGGTAAAATGGGTAAAACACGGTTAAAAGCATAAAATAAGGTCTCAAAATCAACCCAACACTTTCTTTTATTTATTTGGATGGGATAAATTCAACTATAGACATATAAAATTATAATATCTTCCATTTTGGTTCTATTTTAATTTCATAATGATATTTATATTTCTTTTAAGTGAAGAAATTTCTTAAATGTTACTCTCTCGACTTTCATATCTCTAAAAATTTTATATAAGTAAAAAAGAGGATAAGTTTCATTCAAAATGTTTAATTTAAATATTAATTAATTTTTTTCATGGTAATTTATTTTTAGTTTTCAGTGATGAAATAATTACCTTAAATTCGTATGCAACACCAACACAGTGCTTTTGCAATCAGTAGAAAATCAAGTAAATGATTTTAAAATCTCTAAATGTAATATTTTTTGAGTGAGTTATAATGTCCCATAGATTTTATATATCAATATAAAATATTATGTATGTGTAAAAGTTTTATATTAAAATTCCATTACTATATCGATGTTATTAATGTCAAATTAAATAAATAGTTCCAAAAACTAAATTAATGATATTTTATAATAAATAATATTTTATTAAATGATTTAAAATTCATAAAAGTCATATCATTGGAAAATTAAATGAGATATGGTTGATAATATCAACCATGGTATATTTAGGGACTATTTTTCTTTTATAGTAACTTCCATGGCCTATAAAGAGTAAAAAACATTGATATCACTATAATTGAAAAAAGGCTTAATGGGGGGTTAAAACAAAGATATAAGGTTGAAAATTCACCTAAACTTGTAAAAAATTTATTATATTATAAAATTTAGACTAATAATACTATATTTTAATTATAGAAATTTGGATCCATTTTTCCCTGGAAATTAATAGATATTTAATTAATACTTTATGCAATTCCAAGAGTACCCCTCCCCTCACTTATAAAAGGTCACCTCCTATAATATATTACTAAAACCTTTTGATAAATTTATTTTGGACAAGAACCCTCCAAATATCTCCCAAAATTAACTCCCCATTTCCTAGAATCCCTGGTTTGATTATAAAACAGAACCTTGGAAAGATTTAGGTATAAACTGAATGATGTTGTCTGAAGAAGAGATAATCGTCTAACCCAACCTATTTTAATTTATTTCTTCTTTTAATCACCTAAAATATTCTTAAACCATGATTATATAATAACATCAGTGTATCCTATATACTAAAATTTTATTATAACTTTGGTAAAACCCTCTTTTATCTCTTTTTCCATCCTTTAGGGAACAAAATATTATCCTTGCATACATGTGGACTACCATATCCATGAAGCAACGTGTTTAATTTTGCATCAACAACTATCATAGATGTTTATATTGATGGATTTAATGTATATATATATATATAATATTAATTACATAATTATCATTTTTTAAAGTTAATATATCATATGTTTTCTTATGTTCCTAATAATTTAAAAATATAGCATTGTTCGTGCGTATGTGTGGATTACCACTTCCACGAAGCAATGTGATTCATTTGTTCACATACACATCACATGGTCGATATATATATAAGTGTATTTAAATAAAAAATATTATATTTATAATATAATAATCATTATATAAATAAAAAATAAAAAATACCTTTTTTCCATCATGATCATTGAAAAATGGAAACGTTACTCATTCGTACGTATGACCTACCATCTCCAGGATTGTAATGTAGTTCATTTTTCATAGCAATATTTCATGGTTGGTTTTAAAAATATAATGGATGTTTAAAAAAGATAATTATTTCACTATTATTATTCTGGATATTATGGTATAATTACCACTTAGACCGTAGCCAACTTACCAAAGTCATTTTGGACATATGAGTCAAATATCATCAAAACATCCAAAATGATCTTAATTGATCAAGTAATTATATATAAGAAGGTATTAAATAAAATAAAATAAATAATTAAATTGAATAAGGATATTAGGTAATTAAATGATTAACATAAGTTTATTATTTACGGATATAAATAAAGTATGCGACGAGTCAGACTCAAGGTAAGGGAAAATGTACTTTAAAATATTATTTTAAAAGTTTACAAGATTTATTTTCTAGATATTTTTATTCAATATCATTTTACATGTGTTTATATGGTAATAAAAGAATCATAAAGTTCATTCATTTCTCTTTTTCACTTTCTTTCAAAAGTTTTTTGAAGGAATATTTTTATATATATTATACGGAATATTTTGAATTTATTTATAAAAAGGAAAAAAATAATGTTCTATTTTAACGTACAATACTACAAAAAAGGGCAAGGGAAGCGCCACCTTTTATCAGTGCTAAGAAAAAAGCACCGATAAAGGTAACTCTTTATTAGTGCTAATTAAAAGCACTGATAAAGGGTCACTTTATGATTGCTTTTCTAGCACTGATAAATATTACCTTTATCAGCGCTATAAAAGCGCTGATAAAGTGACCCTTTATAAGTGATAAAATTTTAGCAATGATAAAACCATAGTCCCATTTTATAAAATAGGGTTCACAGTGCCCTCTTTTTATCAAACCCTTAAGCTATCATGGTATTGTACCCCTGCGACAACTCCCCCCCCCCCCCCCCCCGATCATCTCTTTGACACCGCTGCCACTCTGTTTCCGCTGCCACTTTGCCACCGCTGCCCTACTCTACTGCCAATAGGCCTACTCCTTATCCTTCCCCTCAAACCCCTTACACAGATCCTCCTCCCTGTGAACCCTACTTCTCCTCCTCCCCACTGGACCCTACTCCCTGTGAACCCTACTTCAATTGTTTGAGATTCCTTTCGATGAGGTTAGATTCTCAGCTTCCCATCTTTGATCTTTAGTGATTTCTTTTCTCATCCTTATCTGTTTCCTTTTTTTGTTATACTAATATTCATTATGGTGTAGTTTTATTTAGTTAGATGGTTATGTTTTAGTTGATAAAATTTTGGGATGGGGTGAGTTTGGTTTGAGAGTCTAGGCAAGATTATGTCTTGAGTTATTGACCTCATAACTTTATTAACCAATACCCTCTTTCAATTGATACTAATAGATTCATTTGAATTATTTTCAATGGAATTAATTATCTCTATTTACCTTCAAAATCCTATGAAAATATGAATTTTATTGAGTTTGTTAGTTTATTTGTCCAAATTTAATGATTCATAAGAAAAAAAGGAAGCATATTTCTATTTTACCTAAATGGATGGGAATTTTTCTAATCTAAAGGTCATGTGTTTGGAAATGTATCTACTATATTAGTTTTCTCGTCAAAATTGTATCCTTGTTTTCATTTTATTTGAGTTTGGTCACCAGTTTTGGGATGTTTAATGTGATTATTTTATTATGAATGAGGTGGATGGTAGGGGTGGTTAAAAGGATGTTTAATGTTTTGCTGCATGGGTGGTGGGTGCTAGAAATATTGGTAAGGGGACTGGAAAGTGTGTTGATTTCCAAATATTTTTTGAAAATGTTTAGGCTCTATTAATATCTATTTTTATAAATGGTTCTCTTATACTATATTTGGAAGTCTTGTTTTATGTATTTAAATCATAAATAATAATATTTCAGATTCAGATCGGATAGAGATGAATAAATATTGGATGGATACTAATTGTTTGACAATAGAGTATGAGAATAGAGTGAAAGAGTTCATCAAGTTTGCAAAGGGTCACGCAAAGGATCCTTCTCAAATCCTTTTTCCATGTTTATATTGTTTTTATTCTATACTAATTACTCCATAGGAGTTGGAAGAACATTTTATATGTCATGGAATAGATCAGAGTTATAAATGTTGGAATAAACACAAAGAAAAAGAGAATGTAGCTACTATCTGGGACAAAACTGTGTTTTATAGATCACCAATTATTGCAAATATGGATAATGAAGAAGACTATATGACGGATGTGATTATAGATGTCAATGATGATGAAGATCTTATTGAGGAAATAACAAGTACAGTTGAATATGAACTCTGTGATTGCCCAAAATTGTTTGAGAAGTTAAAGAGTTGTGCAAAGATGTCATTGTTTGTTGGTTGCACTAAATATATAACATTTTCTGTTGAACTAAAGTTTTATAAATTTAAGGCAAGAAACATATGGAGTGATGTCATTTTTACAGAACTACTTTATCTATTGAATGACATGATCCCAGAATATAATGAGCTCTCAAGCCAGATATATAAAGCTAAATGAATTCTACGCTTGATGGGTATGATTTCTGAAAGAATACATGCTTACCCTAAAGACTGTATATTGTTTTTCAAGGAGAACAAATCACTTACAAAATTCCCAAAGTGTGGTGCTTCCTGATACAAGAAAGATGAATCCAGTCCTATGAAATTTTTATGGTACTTTCCAAACATTCCAAGGTTTAGACGTCTATATGGAAGTGATGAAACTTCAAGACAATTGTTGTGACATGTAGATAAAATAAATAAATATGGGAAATTATGTCACCCGACTGACTCTCCTCAATGGAAGATAATTGATTATGAGTATCCTGAATTTGGAAATGAGCCTAGAAACCTTCGTCTTGTGTTATCTACAGATGGAGTGAATCCTTTTGGTTTTCAAACCAACACTCATAGTACATGGCCTGTTATGTTGGTAAATTATAACTTGTCACCCTGTTTATGCATGAAATGGAAATTCATCATGTTATTTATGCTTATATTAGGACCAAAACAACCAGGTAAGGATATTGATGTTTATTTTTCTCCTTTGATCAAGTATTTGAAGTTATTGTGGGATTTAGGTGTTATGGTGTATGATGCTTATAAAAGTGAATACTTCACATTGAGAGAGATGTTGTATGGGACGATAAATGATTTCCCTTATTATGGAAATTTTTCAGGCTATAGCATTAAAGGAAGTCAAGGGTGTCCTGTGTGCGAAGAAGATATGGAATCAATTAGGTTGAAACATTCATCAAAATCTGTGTTTCTAGGACATCGTAGATTTCTACCTCATCGGAATAAGTACTGATCTTGGACAACATCATTCAATGGAAGTTTAGAACAATGCACAACACCGTCTCCGCCAACAGGTGATTAGCTTTTTGAGAAAGTAAAATATTTGAACATCATTTTTGGTAAACCATTTTGGAAAAACCTAACAAGAATCAGTTGGAAAAAGAGATTAGTTTTTTTCTGAATTACCATACTGGAATTGTCTGTACGTCATACATTTTGTTGATGTGATGCATGTGGAAAAAAGTGTATGTGACAGTGTTATCAGAATGTTTCTAAATGCCCCTAGAAAAAAACAAGGATGGAATTAAGGAAATGTTGGACATGGTTTACATGGGAATATGAGAAGATTTATCTCCCATGAAGGGTAAAAATTGAATGTTTCTTCCTCCAGATGCTTACACTCTTTCTAGGGAGGAGAGATATCAGTTCTTTAACTTCTTCAATGATTTAAAGGTTCTATATGGGCATTCATCAAATATCAAGAAAATTGTTTCAATAAATGATTTGAAGTTAAAAGGTTTGAAATCACATAACTTCCATGTTTTGATGCAATATTTAATTCCTATAGATTTACACTGCATTTTTTCCAAAAATTTTCTTCATATGTTAACCAAACTTTGTTTCTTTTTCAAATCTATATGTTGAAAAGTTTTAGACATGGAAAAATTTTCATCTATGGAAAGAGAAATTGTCATCATATTATGTGAATTAGAAACTTTCTTCCCACCATGATTCTTTGATATGATGGTTCATTTGATGGTTCACTTGGTGAGAGAGATTCGACTTCGTGGTCCTGTGCTCTATAGATGGATGTACCCCATTAAACTGTATATGAAGATTTTGAAAGGGTATCTCAAAAATCGAAGTTGGACAGAGGGTTGTATTGTGGAGCGGTATATTGTTGAGGAATCCATTGAATTATATGTCGAATACTTATCTGATGTAGAAATCATTGGTCTCCTAAAATCTCATCACACTACACGCATTGATGGTGAGGGAATTTCTGGAAGAGATGTTGTGACAATCAATATTACAGATCTGGAGCAGGCCCACCTTTATGTTTTGCATAACAATTGGGAGGTTTCTCCATATATTGAAACCCACAAAGAAATTCTTAGGAAGTTGAATCCATCAAGGGATGAAAAATGTATATCAAATACACATAATCACCAGTTTATAGGATGGTTTCAGGACCATATTTTTAAGAAGTTAACTGAAAATCCGAATTCAATTTCAGAACGACTTCAATGTCTAACCGCCAGACCAGGTGTGTATATATTATCTTAAAATGGTTATGTAATTAATGGTTATAAATTCTATATAGATGAACATGATGAAGATAGTACCATGAAAAATAGTGGAGTTACACTTGTGGCTTAAGAGATGCATGTTTCTAGTAGTTAGGACAGAAATCTAATTTATAAGAATATGTCCTACTTTGGCATTATCAAAAAAATATGGGAGTTGGATTATACGACCTTCCAATTTCCCATTTTTCAATGAAAATGGGATGATAACAATAGTGTTGTTAAAATAGATGAATTGGGATTTGTGAAAGTTGATTTTAGTAAATAAGGGTACAAAGATGAACAGTTTATAATGGCATCACAAGCGGTACAAGTATTTTGTGTTCCAGATCCCGTAAACCGAAAGTGGTTGATTATTATGTTATCATCCAAAACTACTAAATGGTCTGATGAAAATTTAGTTGAGGATGATCCTTTTAGTAGTACGTTTCAATCATTTCACAGCGGTCCCAATGTAGATGATGTTTTTTATGTTAGAGGAGACCACAATGAAGGGATTTGGATAATCGATAGAGGTGTCAAATTCCTTAAGCCTTTGAAAAAAAGGAAGAGACTTCAATAAACAGGTTTTTTTTGGTTTGTAATATAGATCTTGTTATCTCATGTTATTATCTTATCATTACTAAATTTATGTAATCTAAATTAATTGTTCAACCAGTTTTGAAGCTAATGACTTCTGTATATTCTGGTGCTTCTAACCTCGAGGCCAAACAAGTCTCTCAAGTTGTTGTTATTTTTGTTTCTCATAGTGAAGAGAAAAAACAAGGTTTTGAACCAGTTTTTACTCTTAGTTTTGAGGTCCAACAACCATCATTACGTTCCTCGTATTTACAAGATGATATATATTTGTTCAGAAATGAGTGGGATGCATACCTGATGGAAGATTGTACACAAATAGCATGATGATTGGTGTAACGACCCAATGTTTCTCAATGGAAATTACCTTCTCATAAGTATGACATAAAATCACATAAAAACACAACATAATGGACTACTAAGTTCTAAGTGACCTTTTAACATAAGTTTGTCACTTCTATGTTTGTAATTTTGAAAATCCAGCATACACGGTTGTAATCAGTAAGTTATTTGGAGTCTGATAAGAAAAACTTAATTTTTAGTAAATAGTAACATTCCCTAATTAATAGTAACATACCATTATAAATAGTGATATACCCTAATGAATAGTAACCTCACCTATGGTAGTATAAAAATAATATTCAAGTTTGAAGTACGATATACCTATATTTTAGAATAAGTTGACGAATGTTTTAAAACTGGTTTTGATAATAAATTATTATTTTAACAAAATAAAAAAATAATCATATTTAGAAAATTATTTTTGAAACATGGACATCATTTTTTGAATTCTACACGTTGAAAAAAAATTATGGTGAATTTTTGGGATTTTTTTGAAATACTAGAATTTTTTATGAATAGTAAAATACGATAATTTAAAATAAATACTAAATAATGGATTTATTGAGTCATTGATGATTTTATGCTGATGTAAGACCACTTGGTTTGGTATCACATGATAAAATTACTATTCTTGGTCATGGAATACTTTCCATTCCTTGTATTGTGAAGAAATAAAAAATTAATGATTATAATATTATGAAATCCCTCCTCTCCTCCACTATAAAAACCCCCCTTCACTCCCTCTTCTCTTCACTCCTCTCAAGCCTTATGACTTGCCATTATTCTATACAAATATCCCCCAAAGATCCCCCCCCCCATGTATAAAATCTCCTAGCCTCTTAAAAATACCAAAACCTATCCCTTTAAGAGGTTCTCAAAGGAGGAAGTCTCAAGAGGTAAATTCCCCTTTCCAATTCCTTTATTTCTTTTAAGTTCTCTTTCTTTTGGTTTCTTTCCTCACCTACCTTCGCCGTAATAGTATGATAAATCTAGTAACATATATGTACTAGAATATTTTCATGCTAATGGTATATTTCATTATCTTCTCTCCTTTATCCACCCTTTTATTTGAAAGAAATGAAAGCATCGTTTGAGATGTGCTAATTTAGCACATTTAAGGACAACAGTTTATCAATTTCTATTATTATCTTTAATTATAGTCATGAAACCATTTGTGTTATGGTTGAGCCAGATTATTATATATTTAATATATCCTATTTTTTTAAATCCTTTTGTACAAATGGTATTAAGTTATAAATAAAAACTTGTTCTTTTTAATCAAATCCACCGATTAACAAAAACGGTTATCACTAAGGTTATATATATATATATAATAATTAAACTTCACTCTAAGTAACCTAATTAAAATTAAAACCATGTAATCTCCTGGATGTGTACTAAAGAATATAACTTCAATTCTAGACAACCACTTTCATCTTCAATATAATCCAAACTTGAATATAAGTGAACCGATCTTTTAAAGCCAAGTAAACAAACGAGCCCGAACAATGAAATTGAACTTTATAAATAATAAAAAAGGCTTTGAATGAACTTAAAAGGATTATAATAAATAAATTACATATATAAGTGGTTATTTAATTATTAATTAATAAGCCTAAATTGTTTTATTTAGTTCTTTAATAACAAGTGGATAACACCAATGGATTTTAGGTAAGGGATCCTCTCCTTTTCATTCTTAATCATGATTGTTCTCTATGATATGCTTTTTTTGTGTAATACCAAGTTATGGGGTATTTTTTCACCTGCCCAAACTTCCCTAATGTTTTATATGTGATTATAAACCCCTTATCTCTCTCACCTATCCCTCTTAGTTACACCCGACACCATGTCGATAAAATCGTAACGAATTCTACCCGAACCTTCTTTCTTATTTTGGGTTGCCTTATCTTTCCTTCAAAATGGTGTTATATTATCTATTTATGTTAATATTCTGAATTCTGGTTATTTTTAAAAGATTCTTATATCAAGACCCTTTCATCACTTTCTTTCAGGGATAAGCATTTTTTTAAAATATTCACTCCTTAGAACTTTCCGATAAGTAAACATGTTTTAAGGGGACTTCCCGAATTTTTACCAAAATTTCAAGTGCACTCTATCATCTACTTTAAGGAAACATTGTCTTTATAAAATTAGTATTTTATTATTAAAACCTTCTTGGTTAAATTATGTTTTTATATAAATGATTTTCCTCTTTTCTATTTGAAAAGCTCTATAGTATTTTCCTTAAAACTGCACAAAAATGATTAATGTTAATGATTCTAAAATACATTTCTCAAATGTTGTCACTTTTGTTTGACACCAATTACCATGTTATATGACTATTTTACCCTATGAACGTCCATTTATTTTCTAATTTGTTCCTTACATGGGCACTTTCATGATACGCCCATTGGTTATGATTTATGTCATGATTGTGGTACCCAATTCTTTCTATGGGTACCCTTATGTTTATGTATGGTTGATTATCTATGATTGTATATGTGGTAAGAATATTTATGTGGTAATAATATTCATCAAAAATGTTGATATGGGTTCACCCATATAGTACTCTATTGCATTGGGTAAGGTTAATTCTCATGAGATGCGATGTGAAACGGGATTGGCGGTTAGCCTTGACCCGTACTGAAGTGGAAAATGGGATTGGCAGTTAGCCTTGACCCGTACTAAAGAAATGTTTTATGATTATTCCACATTTATACTATTCCATGTTTATATGATCCCATGATTGTATGATATTATTTCATATGTTCCATGTTTTGGATATCAATTTGTCATGCCTCATAACTCATGTGCTTAAGATGTATCCTTATTTTCATTCCCTTACTGGGCTTTTCAGTGCATCCCTTTGTTCATGTGTTCCCTGGGGTACCCTATGCAGATGTAAGGGCTTAAAGGAAGTATTGAGATCATTATGGAGATTAAATAAAGAAGTTTTTTTAGCCCCATTTTTTATGTTTTATATACCTAGTCTTCTAAGAAACTAGACTTAATGATCCTTGGCTTGTACTCTGGTGATTAATTATGCTTAAAATCATGAAATATTATATTTAAAAGGCTCGGGTCACTATAGTTGGTATCATTGGATGGTCTAGTTATTTTTGGAGATTAGGAATAGAGCACCTTAGTGAGAACCTTAAGGATGAGACTAAGTATAAGAAAACATTCTAGAATTTTGGTGAGAATTTATTAAGTGGTTTATTAAGAAAATACATCCCTATCTGGATACAAGCAAGTAGAGGTGGATCTAGAATAGATATATCTAGGGGTAAAACCCGAAAACACCACTTTAAGCTGGACTCGAACGGGAACTGGTGCATGACAATGGGCTTTGTTGTACTCTTGGTTATGACACTCCTGAGGGATATGATTTAGTAGATTCACAAGCTTAGTACAAACCATTATTAAGGGACAAAAAGAATCCCATAATAATATAAATTAAGAAATAAGTCAAGGATAACCAGGATATAAACCTAAGTAATCATAATTCAGGATATACTTCTTCTTAATAAGTTTATACTTTTATTTTCAAAGTTTCCTTTTTATGCTCAATAGATAAGTATTCAAGACCTCTAATTATACGTTCTTCTTCTTAGTTAATGGAGAAAAATATAAGAACACGTTCCAACAACCAATGTGATAGGAAATGTGATGATTTCCCTAATGATATACCTGATGTGATAGAATCGGGTGCTCAAAACTTCATGGTGGTAGTTGATCAGCTGGCTCAAGTTATGAATAATAACTTGAATCAGGTGGAACATCCTCCTCCTCTAAGGAAAGAGAAATTTGTTGTAGAATCCTTCATGCAGAAAAGGCCCCCCATGTTTAGTAGGTCTTATGATCCCCTCCTCACAGAACAATGGATTAACTCTATTGAAAAGATTTTCTCCATCTCCAGTGCTTGAAAGAAGAGAATGTTGTACTGGAGGTCTATTGTTTTGATGGGGAAGCTGATAAGTGGTGGAAACTGATCAAGAATACAAAATCCCAAGAGGAAATTGATTCCATAGATTGGGAGTAATTGAAGAGGATGTTTTTTAACACATATTTTCCTCGAACCCTCCGTCTCAAGATGGAAAGATAGTTCCTTGGACTCAAGAAGAAGGAAGATGAGACCATCGGGGCATATGAAGCGAACTTTACCGGGCTTGCAAGGTACCCCTCTGGCTTTGTCATGAACACCGAAGGCAGGGTGGATTGCTTATTTAGCAGACTAAAGATGTGTCTATGAAAAGTGTTGTAGAATCAAGTCTTCAACAGTTATGAGGAGATTGTTTGTTGTTCCCTAAAGGTTGAAATAGAGATTGGAGACTCTCAGTGTTCTTGTGTTCCTAGTGACAAGAAGACAAAAATAGAGAACATCATTGGTGGTTCATCAAAAAAATTCCATGATGAAAAGAATCCTCACTTTCCCCTTTGTAAAATTTTTTGGAAGAAGCATCTTGTGACTATCTCAAGGGAACTAAGAATTGCTTCAAATGTAGAAAGTTTGGTCATCTAGCCAAGAATTACCGAAGGGATATGAAAAATCCTGTTAATGTTGAAGAACAAAGGAAGGTTCATATCAACACTTAACTTGCAGTGCAGTGTTACAACTGCAAGGTGATTTAGCATTATGCGAACAATTTCCCTAAGATGGGGGTTGTCTAAGGCAATCAGCAACAACCTCCAAGGAAACAAGTAAGGGCTTATTCTATCACTACTGCTGAGGTGGATCTAGAAAATGATGTGGTGAAAAGTACGCATGTTATTCATTCAATAATAAATAATGTAATATTTGATTTTGGTTCTACGCATTCTTTCATATCTTGCAAGTTTAGTAGAACTATTCAAACATCATCCCAAAATTTAGAGGAAAAGTTATCGGTGAGAACAACGAATGGGGAAATTATTGTGTCTGTGGTTTATAACACCTCTCCATTTAACTCTTGTGGACTAAACCTACCATAAAATCTTGTCATACTTCCTTTAGTGGAGTTAGATGCTATCTTGGGCATGGATTGGATATCTTTGTATAAGGACAACATCAATTTTCGGGAAAGGGAGATCAATTTTTACATCCCAAAGAATCCTCTGATTCTTTACAAGTGTAAGGAGGAAGATGAGTCTCCTTTAGAATCTTCGTCTCAAGTTTGGATACTTCTTCTTTGTGAGCAAGCATATCTAGCTCAAATTATTGGGACAAAGGATAGAATCATGCTTGAAGACATGCCCATCATGATGGATTACACTGGTGTATTCCCTAAATATTTTTTTGGTCTTCCTCCTAACCGAGAGGTTGAGTTCTCAATCGAACTTATCCCTAGATCTCTTTCAATCTCAAAGACACCTTACAAAATGGCCACTGTAGAGATGGAAGATCTAAAGAAGCAGTTTCAAGAGAATATGGAGAAGAGTTTTATACGCATGAGTGCTTCACTGTGGGGTGAACTGGTCCTCTTCGTCAAGAATAAGGATAGATCAATGTGCCTCTACATTGATTATCTTGAGCTCAATAAAATCATGATAAAGAACAAGTATCTCCTTCCATGGATAGATGACCTGTTCGATCAGCTTTGCGGGGCCAGTTATTTCTCTAAGGTGGACCTTCGGTCAGGATATCACCAACTAAAGGTGAGGAAGGAAGATATTCCCAAGACTATCTTTCTAACGAGGTATGGACACTAAGATTTCATAGAAATGCCATTCAGATTCACTAATGCTCTATCAATGTTCATGGATTTAATTAATAGAGTCGTTAGAGATTACCTCGAAAAATTTGTGTTGGTCTTTATTGATGATATTTTGATATACTCTAAGAGCAAGGAGGAACATGAGGAGCATTTGAAAACTATGTTAAATACTTTACAAAGGGAGAAGTTGTATGAAAAGTAAATTAAATGTGAGTTCTTCATGGAGGAAGTATCATTTTTGGGGCATGTTATCACCAGGAAAGGGATATATGTGCACCCTTCCAAGATGAAGGCAATTGAAGAGTAGTCGAGACCAACTTTTATAACAGAGATCCGCAACTTTTTGGGTCTAGCTGGGTATTATCAATGATTCATAAAGAAATTTTCACGATTGTCAAACCCAATGACCAAGCTGAAATGGAAGGGTGTAAATTTTGTCTAGACATAGGAATGTGAAGACTGTTTCAAGGAGTTGAAAAAGAGGCTTATCACTGCGACAGTACTCACACTCCCTTCAAGTGGAGAACTCTTTATGGTGTATAGTGATGCTTCTAAGAAAGGCTTAGGTTGTGTGCTAATTCAAAATGATAAAGTGATAGCCTATGCCTCAAGACAGCTGAAAGTCTATGAGTAAAACTATCCTATGCATGATCTGGAGTTAGCGGTTGTGATCTTTGCGTTGAAAATCTGGTGGCATTATCTCTATGGGGAAAAATGTGAGATATATACTAACCACAAGAGTCTCAAATATATATTCACACAAAAAGAACTTAATATACTCCCGTGAATATGGATAGATATCATCAAGGATTATGAATTCTCAATCCACTACCATCCTGGTAAGGCAAACAAGGTGGCATATGCTCTAAGTTGAAAGGATCATGCATCTTTATCAATGATGAGAATTGAAAAGGATCTGATCTTCTTAGATTTTCAAAGGATGGACATGGGAATCATTCATGGAGGAACATCATCAATCCATTAACAAATGATTGCTCAACCATCCCTCTTGTAGAAAATAAAGGATGCTCAAAGAAGGGATGTGGAAATTCAGAAAAGGGTAGAAGCTATCAAAAATGGGAAATCCTCTGATTTCCAAATTGATGAATAATGAGTTGTAAGATTTGGGACATGATTATGTGTACCATCCAATATAGAGATAAAGAATGAGCTATTTAATAATGCACATAGCTTGACCTTTTCTATCCACCTAGGGAGCACAAATATGTTACAAGATCTCTAATAAAACTTTTGGTGGGACAAAATGAAAAGGGAAATTTCTGAATATACATCAAAGTACCTCATATGTTAGCAAGTGAAGGATGAGAGACAAAAGTCTAAGGGGATGATGCAACCACTATCCATACCAGCATGGAAGTGAGAGAACATTACCATGGACTTTTTCACTAGACTTCCAAAGACATCTAGAGTAAACAATGTTATATGTGTCGTTGTGGATCGTCTTACGAAGACAGCTCACTTTATCGCGGTTCGAGAGGACTTCTCATTGGATCAACTTGCATAGATTTACATCAAAGAAGTGGTAAGGCTACATGGAGTACCACAATATATTGTATCTGATCATGATCTGAGGTTCACCTTGAAGTTCTGGAAAAGTCTCCAATATTCTCTAAGCATTGAACTGAACTTCAGTATGGCCTATCATCCTCAAATTGATGGCCAATCTGAGCAAACTATCTAGACTCTGGAAGACATATTGAGAGTGTGTTCAATTGAATTCAAAAGAGGATGGGACCAATATCTTCCACTGGTTAAATTATCCTACAACAACAGTTTCCACATGAGCATCTGAATGGCACCATATGAAGCCATTTATGGGAAAAGGTGCAGAACACCGGTGTGTTGGGATGAACTCAGTGACTGTAAGCTGCTAGGACATGAAATGGTCGATGAAATGGTGGAGAAGGTGAAAACCATTCAGCAGCATATCAAGGTAGCCCAATGTCAACAGAAGAGTTATGCAAATAACCATCAATGAGAATTTGAGATAAAAGTTGGATACATGGTATTTCTACGTATATCCCCAAGGAAGAAGGTTGTGAGGTTTGGGAAAAAATGAAGTTAAGTCCTAGATATATCATCCCCTTTGAGATCCTTGATCGATTCAGAGATGTGGCCTATTGATTGGCACTTCCACCTACCATGTCTAAAGTAAATGATGTCTTTCATGTATCCCTCTTAAGGAAGTAAATACCAGACCCTTCACATGTACTCTCTTCATAGGTGGTATAGTTGGAGGATGATCTCTCTTACGAGTAGCATCCAGTGATGATCTTGGATCATAGAGACAAATTTATACTCAACAAGAGTACTCATCTAGTCAAGGTACTATGGAGAAACCATAAGTACAAAGAGGGAACATTGGAACTTGAGGAAGCAATGAAGGGAAATTACCCACACCTATTTTTGGCTTAGAATGTAAAATGAAATTTCGAGGGAGAAATTTCATAAGGGGGGAATAATGTAATGACCCAATGTTTTTCAATGGAAATTACCTTCTCATAAGTATGTCATAAAATCACATGAAAACACCAAATAATGGAATACTAAGTTCTAAGTGACCTTTTAACATAATTTTGTCACTTCTGTGTTTGTAATTTCGAAAATCCAGTATACACGGTTGTAATCAGTAAGTTATTTGGAGTCCGATAAGGAAAAATTAATTTTTGGTGAATAGTAGCATTCTCTAATGAATAGTAACATACCATTATGAATAGTGATATGACCTAATGAATAGTAACCTCACCTATGGTAGTATAAAAATAATATTCAAGTTGGAAGTATGATATACCTATATTTTAGAATAAGTTAATGAATGTTTTTAAACTTGTTTTGATAATAAATTATTATTTTAATAAAATATTAATAATCATATTTAGAAAATTATTTTTGCAAAATGGACTTCATTTTTGGATTCTACACATACAAAAATGGTTAGGGTGAATTTTTTGGACTTTTCTGAAATACTTGAATTTTTAATGAATAGTAAAATATGATAATTTAAAATAAATGCTAAATAAAGGATTTATTGAGTCATTGATGATGTTCTAATTATGTAATCCCACTTGGTTCGGGATCACATGATAAAATTACTATTATTGATCATAGAATACTTACTATTCCTTGTCTTTTGAAGAAATAATAAATTAATGATTATAATATTATGAAATCCCTCCTCTCCTCCACTATAAAAAGCCCCCCTTAACTCCCTCTTCTCTTCACTCCTCTCAAGCCTTGTTCCTTGCCATTATTCTATCCACATCTTTCACCAAGATCCTCCCCCACATCCAAAAGCTTATATCTTCTTCAAAATACCAAAACCTCTCCCCTTAAGAGTTTCTCAAAGGAGGAAGTCTCAAGAGGTAAATTCCTCTTTCCAATTCCTTCATTTCTTTTAAGTTATCTTTCTTTTTGTTTATTTCCTAACCTCCATTCACCAAAATAGTATGATAAATCCAGTAAAAAAAATTTACTGGAATGTTTTCATGCTAATGGTATATTTTAGTTTCTTCTCTTATTTCCCCGCCCTTTTAATTGAAATAAATTAAAGAATCATTTGAGATGTGCTAATTTAGCACATTCAAGGACAACGGTTTATCAATTTCTATTATTATCTTTAATTATGGTCATGAAACCATTTTTGTTATGGTTGAACTAGATTATTATATATTTAATATATCCTTTTTTTTCTTTAATCATTTTGTACAAATTTTATTAAGTTATAAAGCAAAACAAGTTCTTTGTAATCAAATCCACCGATTAACAAAAACGGTTATCGCTAAGGTTATATATATATAATAATTCAACTTCACTCTAAGTAAAATAATTAAAATTAAAACCATGTAATATACTGTATGTTCACAAAATAATATAATTTCAATTCTGTACAACCACTTTCATCTTACATATAATCAAAACATTAATATAAGTGAACTGATCTTTTAAAGCCAAGTAAACAAACGAGCCTGAACAATGAAATTGAACCTTATAACTTATCAAAAAGTCTTTGAATGAACTATAAATGGTTATAATAAATAAATTACATATATAAGAGGTTATGTACTTATTAATTAATAAGCCTAAATTTGTTTATTCAGGTCTTTAATAACAAGTGGAGAACACCAACGGATTAAAGGTAAGGGATCCTCTCCTTTTCATTCTTAATCAAGATTGTTCTCTATGCTATGATTTTTTTGTGTAATACCAAGTTATGGGGTATGTTTTGTCACCTCCCCCATACTTCCCTAATTTCTTATAAGTGATTATAAACCCCTTATCTCTTTCATCAATCCCTCTTAGTTACACCCAACACCATGTCGATAAAATCATAACGAATTCTACTCGAACCTTCTTTGTTCTTTCGGGTTACCTTATCTTTCCTTCAAAATGGTGTTATATTATCTATTTATGTGAATATTCTGAATTATAGTTAGTTTTACAAGATTCTTATATCAAAACCATTTCATGACTTTCTTTCGGGGATATACATGTATTTAAAAGATTCCCTCCTTAGAACTTTTTGATGAGCAAAACTATTTTAAGGGGACTTCCCGAATTTTTACCCAAATTTCAAGTGCCCTATATCCTCTATTTTAAGACACCAATTTATTTATAAAATAATTATTTTATTATTAAAACCTTCTTGGTAAAATTCTTGTTTTATATAAATGATTTTCCTCTTTTCTATTTTAAAATCTCTATAGTATTTTCCTTAAAACCACACAAAAATGTTGTAATGCTAATGTTTCTAAAATACATTGCTCAAATGTTGTCACTTCTGTTTGAAACCACTTACCATGTTATATGCCTATTTTACCCTGTGTACGTCCATGTATGTTCTAATTCTTCCCTTACATTGACACTTTCAAGATACGCCCATTGGTTATGATTTATGTCATGATTGTGGTACCCAATTATTTACATGGGTACCCTTATGTTTATGTATGGTTGATTATGTATGATTGTATATGTTGTAAGAATATGTATGTGGAAATAATATTCATGAAAATTTTGAGATGGGTGTGCCCAGATAGCGCTCGAATGCATTGGGTAAGGTTAAGTCACATAAGATGTGATGTGAAACGGGATTGGTGGTTAGCCTTGACCCGTACTGAAATGGGAAACGGGATTGGCAGTTATCCTTGACCCGTACTAAAGAAATTTTTAATGATTCTTCCACATTTATATGATTCCATGTTTATATGATCCCATGATTTTATGATATTATTCCATATGTTCCATGTTTTGGATATCAATATTCCATGCATACTAACTCATGTGCTTAAGATATATCCTTATGTTCATTCCCTTACTGGGATTTTTAGCTCATCCCTTTGTTCATGTGTTTCCTAGGGTACCCTATATAGATGTAAGGGCTCAGAAGAGGTTAGGAGCTCATTATAGAGATTAAATAAAGAATTGTTTTTTAGCCTTATGTTTTATGTACCTAGTCTTCCAATACACTATACTTAATGGTCCTTGGCTTGTACTATGATGATTAATTTTTTTTAAAATCATGAAATGTTATATGTAAAAGTCTCGGGTCGCTATAATCTGACTTGGGGACATGTACAATTGGCAGCTATTTTTGAGTGGGGTTAAGAAGATAAAAAAATGAAACATTGTTGTATGTAAATGTTCGTAGGAAAATTGTAATTGTTATTAAATAAAACATCCTTTATCCAATGAGTCATTTGTCCATTTTAACAGATGAAATTCACCAGCAACATGCAAGAATGATGAACCACGTTTCTTTTGGCTTTGGATAAGAAAAAACAGTAAAATATCAAAAATAACTTTATATCTGACAAAACGAATTTGGGTTGTATTCATACTTTAGAAGAATGATCCATAGGTCATGTGTGATGTGTAAAATTCAACCCTACATCAATCTAAGGCATAGTGTGGACGGTATCACTCAAAGTGTCTCTCTTTTGTTTCAAATGAAAAGAATTTTAAGTGAAAACAACAACTAACATACATAAATCTGACCTAAAGCATTCGGATTATGTTGATACATTAGGATAACTATCCAAGGGTCATGTATGATGTGTATGAGTCAACACCGCCTCAATTTGAGGCGCGGTGTGGCTGGTATCACTCAAATTGTCTCTCTTTTGTTTAAAATGAAAAGAATTTTAAGTGAAAACAACAACTGATGTATAGAAAACCAACCAAACGCATTCAGATTGTATTGATAATTTAATAGAACTATTCATAGGTCATTTTTGATGTGTACGAGTCAACCCTACCTCAATCTGAGGCAAGGTGTGGCTGGTATCACTCAAAGTGTCTCTCTTTTGTTTAAAATGGACATAATTTTAAGTGAAAACAACAACTGACGTACAAAAATCCAACCAAACACATTAGGATTATGTTGATACTTTAGGAGAATGATATCAAGGTCATTTTTCATGTTCAATAGTCAACCTTGCCTCAATATGAGGCACGGTGTGGCCGGTGTCACTCAAAGTGTCTCTCTTTTGTTTAAAATGGACAGAATTTTAAGTGAAAACAACATTTGGCTTATGGAAATATGACCAAAAACATTCAGATTATGTTGATACTTTAGGAGAATGATCCATGGGTAATTTTTTATGTGTAAGATTCAAAACCGCCTCAATATGAGGCATGGTTTGGCCGGTGTCACTCAAAGTATCTCTCTTTTGTTTAAAATGGACATAATTTTAAGTGAAAACAACAACTAACGTACGGAAATCTGACCAAATGCATTAATATTGTGTTGATACATTAGGATAAAAATCCATGGGTCATGTGTGAAATTTATGATTCAAATATTCCTCAATATGAGGCATGGTGTTACTGGTGTCACTCAAAGTGTCTCTTTTTTGTTTAAAATGGACAGAATTTTGAGTGAAAACAAAAACTGACGTATGACAATCCAACCAAACGCATTAGGATTGTTCTTATACTTTATTATAAATATCCATGGGTCATTTTTGACATGTATGAGTCAACCATGCCTCAATCTGAGGCATGGTGTGGCCGGTAAAACCCAAAGTGTCTCTCTTTTGTTTAAAATGGACAAAATTATAAGTGAAAACAACAACTGACGTACGGAAATCCAACCAAACACATTCAAATTGTGTTGATACATTAGCAGAATGATCCATGGGTCATGTGTGATGTGTATGAGTCAGCCCTACTTTAATCTGAGGCACGAAATATCCAATGTCACTCAATGTGTCTCTCTTTTGTTTTAAATGGACAAAATATTAAGTGAAAATAACAATTCACGTACAAAAATCTGACCAAACGCATTTATGTTGTTTTTATACTTTATGAGAATGATACATGGGTCATTTTTGACGTGTACTAGTCAAAACCACCTCAATCTGAGGCACATTGGGGCTGATGTCACTCAAAGTGTCACTCTTTTGTTTAAAATGGACAAAATTTTAAGTGAAAACAACAACTAACATACGGAAATCTGACCAAATGAATTCGGATTGTGTTGATACTTTAGGAGAAAAATCCATGGGTGATGCGTTATGTGTAAGAGTCATACTTTCCTAAATCCTAGGCACGGTGTGGCCGATGTCACTCAAAGTGTCTCTCTTTTGTTTAAAATGGACAAAATTTTAAGTGAAAACAACTGACATATGGAAATCTGACCAAACACAATCGGATTGTGTTGATACTTTAGGAGAACAATCCACGGGTCATGTATGAGGTGTAAAAGTCAACCCCACTTCAATACAAGGCATGGTGTGGCCGGTATCACTCAAAGTGTCTCTCTTTCATTTAAAATGGACAGAAGTGTAAGTGAAAACAACAACTGGCGTACGGAAAACCCACTTCCTACCATACACACATCATGTTTTCCTAAAGAAACACATACTATTGAAATAAAAACTATTCCAAAACCATTTTAAAAATACCAAGGATCTTAAAATCCATGAAATTCATTCCATAAAATCATTAAATCCCCCCACCCCTTGGACACCACCCCACCCCCCTGGACACCACCCCACCCCCCTGGACAACCCACCCGCCCCCACCACCCTGGACAGCCCCCCCCCACCCTCCCTAGACACCCCCCACCCCACCCCCTAGACACCCCTCACCCATGGAAACCCCCCCAACCCCCTGGAACACCACCCCACCCCCCCTGTACACCACCATGGATAGCCCCCCCCCCCACCACCCTGGATATCCCCCTCCCACCCCCCTAGACACCCCCATCCCCCTGGACACCCCCACCCCCCTGGATACCCCCGACCCCCCTTAGACAGCCACCCCAAACCCCTGAACAGCCCCCCCAACCCCCTCAATTCTGAATTGAATTCTTTATGTATTTAATTAACTTATGAATTATGTGTTAATAATGTATGAGTATACATGTTGTATGGGTTGTATGGGTATACTTGTTTTATGTGTATACTTGTTAAAATTACCATATGAATTATGTGTTAATTTTGTATGGGTATACTTATTGATATGCTGATTTATTATAGGTCTTGTTTGGGTGTGATGCTACAGAATTTTTTGTTATAGTAGGCAGGGCTTTATCAGCACTTTTTTAGCACTGATAAAGGGGACCCTCCTATTAGCTTTGAGATTTATAACACTTTTTTAGCGCTGTTAAATCCCATTTTGAGCACTGATAAAGCACATTTTTGTAGTAGTGGTATTCAAAGTCAATGGATTTTACTACCAACATAAATGTTATTTTATGTTTTGATTAATTTATAATATTTCATGTTTTATTGAAATAAAAACCATCTTTCTTTTTTTTATAGGTATTTTAGTTTTGAAAATAGGTTTTTAAAAGGAAAGGGTATTTCGTTATCTGAAATTGTTTTTCATATGGGTTGAAAATAGTTTTTAAACGGTTTTATGATGAAAAGGTTCAAGTTTAAAATTTTAATCATGATATGAAACTTGATCATAATGTATGATTAATGTGTGAGCCTAATACATCTTATATGAGTGAGTGAGCCCAATATAGATTATAGAAGTGGGTGATCCTGATACAAGTTATATGAACAGGTGATCCTGATGTATATCTATAATGCATTGGGTAATGTTCTTTATCATCAAAGGAAAGGAGGTAGTTAAATAGGGTGTTTTATCCTATAGATTTAACTGGTCTTCGGTTATTTCTGACAAGGGTTATGAAAATTATGCTCTATTTTTTCTAAAAGGATGTCTATTTTCTTTTTATGGGTACTTAAGGTTTTCTTTGATTAAAAAATGTGTGTTTTTAATTTAAATATAATTTATTTCATACACTCAAAGAATATGGTGATAAAAATAAATAATTTATTGGTTTTATTTTTTCCATCGAACTAACAAATTTCTTCTTTTTATCTCCTTTACTGAACTTTTTGTGCTCGTCCCACATTTTTAAACTGTTTTTTACATTGTTTAAGGATGAGGGTAAGAAAAAAAAAAGACAAGTTGAAAGTCTTTAAGATTTTTCATGAAAAGAAAAGGTGTTTCATTTTAAAAGGTTTTACTTTGTGGTAAAAATGGATACCGAGTAGAATAGTATACTTTTTAAATTTATGGGTTTGTTATGTAATATTTATGACCAAATTCTCTAAAACTCTAAATAGTAAATATCATTGACATGTAATAAATTGAATTCTTGACTAAAAAGTAAAGATTATTTAATTTTTTAAGGTTGGATCCTTATAGTTGGTATCATAGGAAAGGTTTAAATAATTTTAGAGATTAGGATAATGTTAATAGAATACCCTTGACATAATCTGATTTATAGTTAAGTTATAATGATATAGCATTTGAAGATTACCATGTTGCTTCATATAATCTATGTTTATTTAAAATGTTATTTCATATAGGAAACATGGAAGGTGAAATAAGAATATATCAAGAAGGAAATTTCCTTTCAAATCAGTATCATGGAATTTCTTGGAATTGGAACTGTGAAATTTTTTTCAGCGATAGTTCAGTTGACATACGCTATAAATGGTGGTGGAGTCCATTCTAGAGAGAAACTGGATTTTCCATAGAGGAATATGACAATAGTTTTGAATTGCATGAAACAACACCCTACAACTTTTGGTGGAACTTTAGATCCAATAGTAGTCAAAGGATGGACCAATTATATGGAAAAGATATTTGAGGTCATGATATATTTAGAACTTCAAAGGTAACTCTTTCCATTTATCATTTTGAAGGTGAAGTTGATTGATGGTTGTCATTATTTAGGAATACCAGAGAGAGAGAATAGATTGATTCCATGGAATATGATGCATTCAAGATTATTTTTCTAGAAAAAAAAATTCCCTAAGGTTCTTTGACTCATAATATAGAAACAATTATTAGAATTGAGTCAAACCGATAAAGATTCAATAGCCATGAATGAAACAAAATTTACAATTTTTCTAAGCACACACCAATTTTATTCGGGACCTTGATAATAAAATTAATAGATTCTACTCCATTTTAAAAAAAATATGAATATAATTTTCCTCATGAGAATTTAAAAGTTATGAGAAAGTTGAGATGGAGTTTTCTAACACTTATGTGGATCATGATAATAATAGTAAGAAGGGGTCAATGTGGTAAGAAATGAAAAATAAGTCAACTGATAAATCAAGAGGTAATCCCCCAACATGTTTTAGGTACCATAAAATACATTTCAATGAATGTTTGACAAGATCTATAAAGTGTTATCGGTGTGGTAAGTTTGGTCATAGGGCTTATAACTGCAAAGAAAAGAGTCCCAAACAATCCAAGAATAGGGTAACAGATACCCAACCAATGATGAGATGTTTTAATTGCATGATTTGGGGAATTGTGATAATATGTGTCTGATGTTAGTTACTCATAAAGAAAATCATCATGATTAAAATCATAAAGGTGTGGAAAATATTTTTCTACTACTACAGTTGATGTTGGACCATCTAATGAATTGGTGATAGGTATATTAGTTGTTTATCCAAATTATGTTGATGCCCATTTTTACTCTGGATATTCATACACCTTTATTTCTAATAAATTTTCATGTAAAATTATAATATCATATCATGAAAAGAAGATAGAACTCTTGGTTAAAAATTGAGGTGGAAATATTAAGGCAGTTAAGATTTATAGAAATATTCATATTATTATCAGTGGGATGGTCTTTCTTCTAAATATTTTTTAACTACCAATAGTGGAGTTTGATATTTTTGGGTATGAATTGTAATTTATTTTATCATTATAAGATATATTGTTGATATGAGAATGTTATATTCAATGATTTCATGCCTTTCATAAAATATCAAGAATCTGAGAAATTGATTATGGATAGTAGTGAAAGTTACCTAGATCACATTGTTAAAAATAAATAATTTTTTTAAATTAGTGATATTCCTATAATAAATGAATATATGAATTTATTTTTTAATGATCTACCATGTGTTATTCTTGATTGAGAGGTTTTTTTTACTCTTTACTTAGTTCTTGATGCTAATCCAATTTCAAAACCCCCTTACTGAATGTCTTAAGTAGAACTTTTAGAATTGAAAATGAAACTATAATAATTTCTTTATAGATTTTTCATTCTCCATAAAACTTCACTATAAAGTGATCCTATATTATTTATTAAAAGTAAAATGGTTAAATGAGAGTTTTTATTGATTATATATCCTTAAATAACATAATTATTAAGAATAAGTATCCATTTTCCTCATATCAATGATTTGTTTGATCGGCTCAAGGGTCACAATATTTTTCAAAGATTGATCTTAGGTTAGCATACCATCAGTTGAAGATTAAAGAGGAAGATATTTTGAAGATAATTTTTCATATTATATACGGGAATTATTAGTTTGTTGTTATTCCCTTTGGGTTATTAAATTCACTAGTTGTATTAATGGATCTTATGAATAGAGATTTCCATGACTAAATTGATAAGTTTTTAGTTGTGTTTATTAATGATATATTTTTATATTCTAAAATTCATGAGCATCATGAATTACACCTTAGGATTATTTTTAAAACTTTAAAATTAGAAACGTTATATGGAAAATTTAGCAAGTGTGATTTTTTGAAGCAATAAATGTTTTCCCCCAGGCATATTATTTCTAAGGATTAAATAATTTTTAACCCTTCTAAAACTAAAGTTGTTGAAGAATATACAAGAACTAAAAATTTCCTAGATATTCTTAGTTTTTTTATATTAGTGGGTTACTACCAATGGTTTGTTAAAAAACTTTATTGGTTATCTATCGCACTAACTAAGTTTTATTGAAAAGAAGATAAATTAATCTAGATGAAATTGTGTGATGATTATTTCTAGGAACTAAAAATAATATTGCTAAATGCTCCAGTTTTATCCCAACCCTCAATAAATTATGAATTTTCCATCTACAAAGATGCTTGATTGAAGGAACTTGGTTGTGTTCTAATGTACAATGATTATGTAACTATTTATGCATCACATAAACTAAAAATCATGTGTTAAATTATCCTACACATGATGTTAAATTAGTTTCAGTGGGTTTTTATTTAAAAATTTGAATGAATTGTTTATATAGATTAAATTGTGAAATATATTCTGATCAAAAAAATTTAAAGTATATATTCACTTAGAAAAAGTAGAACACGAGGCAAAGAATATGGATGAAACTAATTAAAGATTTTGACTGCACAATTCATTACTATTATGGAAAAGAAAACAATGTAGTCAATTCTTTGAGTCAGAAAGATAATTCTATATTAACCATGTTATATCCGGAACATGACCCTTTAGTTAATTATTTAATTTAGTTTGGCCTAGAAAAAGTGAACTTTATCTATTTTTTAGGTGTTAGTACAATCATGACCCTTTAGTTTATTATCTATTTTTTAGGTGTTAGAATTTTCTAAAAGTTTCTATTTTTCAATGAATAATGAAAAATAATGATTTTTATTGAAAATTGTATTTTTATTTCATGTATCTTCATATAAAAATTATATTTTAGATTAGTTTTAAAATTTAATTAGTTAATTTATTTAAAAAATAATCTAATTATGGTATTTTGAATCCATTGTACACTTGAATTTGGTATAACAACATTTTTATACTTAAAAGGCATTTTTTTTGAAAGCTCGTTCTTCATCGCGTTTTGTGATTTTAAACTTTAATTAAATTATTTCACTTTTTTAAATTGTGTATTGTAAAATTGATTCCATATTTTAAATTATGAGGTCCAAATTTGGTAAATAGGGCCCTTTTATTTTTGTTGCTTATGAATAGTAACCATAATAAATTTTTTCCACGTTTGTAAGGGTAATATGGGTAAAATATGGTTAAAATAAAAAAATAAGGTCTCAAAATAAACCAAAAAACTTGTATTTATTTCATTTGATGATATAAATTCGACCATATACATATCAAATTTAATATAAGGAATTTTTGTTACATTTTCTATTGATAATGTCATTTATGTTATTTTAAGTAAAGAAAATTCCAAAATGTAACTCTCTTGACTCTAATATCTCTCAAAATTTAAAATAAAGAAAAAAGAGAGGAAAATTTGGGTTATAAATTTTTATTTGACATATTAATTAATTAATTTTATTATATTAATTTATTTCCTATTTTTATTGATGGAAAATTAACTTAAATTTTTACGCAACACCAATAAAATACTTGTGAAAGGAGTAGAAAAATCAATTAAATGATTTTAAAAATTGTAGAAGTAATTTTTTTGTTGATTTATAATGACCCGTGAATTTAATAGATAAATATAACATATTATGGATGTTTAAAATTTTTATATTTTAATTACATTATTATATTGATTTCATTAATTTCAAATTAAATGAATGGTTCCAAAAATAAAATTAATTATATTTTATAATAAATAATATTTTATTTATTGATTTAAACTTCATAAAAATATAATATTAAGAAAATTGAATATAATATGGTATATAATATCAACCATGGTATATTTAAGGATCATTTTTCCTTTTATAGTAACTTTATTGACTCATAAAAGAGTAAAACATATTGATATCACTGTTATTGTCGAAAGGGTTCATGGGGGGTTAAAAAGAGATAAGGGTAAAAATATCACCAAAACATATCCATATTATATTATATGATAAGTTTTATACTAAATCAAAATTTATCTTATAATTAAATATATTTGAATCTATTTTTATGTGAAAATTAATTTATATTAATTAAATACTTTAGGTAATGCTAAGAGTGTTTATCCCCTCACTTATAAAGGGAAAACTCATCTCATATCTTCCTCACACCTTTTGAACACATTGATTTATTCAATCCATGAAAAAATATCTCCCCAATTTAGCTATAAAAATTTTATATTCCTTGGTATGATTAGAAAACCAACATTGGATAAATTTAGGTATAAGACAAAAGAGGTTGTCCAAAGAAGAGGTAATCGTCTAACCCGACCACTTTCAATTTATTTATTCTTATACCACCTAAAAATATTTTTAAAAACTTATGATATAATAACATTGGTATCTAATATATTTTAATTTTATTATTAATTTTTTACAACGCTCTTTTATCTATTTTTCATCCTATGGGGAATGAAAACATCGTTTGTGCGTACATATGGACTACCACCTCCACAAAGTGATGTATTTTTTCAAGAACACCCCTCATAGATGGTTATAATGATGTATTTAATGTACATATATGATATTCATAACATAATTATCATTATAAAAATGTTATATATAATCTATTTTCCAAATTTTTCATTCACTGAAAAATGATAATGTCATTAGTGCGTATGTGTGGATTATTATCTTCTCAAAGTGATGTGACTCATTTTTCCATGACCAAATCACATGGAAACTATAAATAAGTATATTTAAAGAAAAAAAATATGATATTTATTATATGGTAATAATTATTTAAATATAAAATAATAATTAATTTTTTCCATCGTGATCGGTGAAAAATGGAAATATTACTCATGCGTACGTATGACTTAACATCCCCATGATTGTAACATAGTTAATTTTTAATAACCTTATTTAGTTGTTTGTTTTAAAAGTATAATTTATATATAAAAATTATAATTAGTTCATTATTATTATTCTCTATATAATGGAATAACTACCTATTTGATCGTATTTAAGTTATTAAAGTCATTTTGGATATATGATATGAATATCAGAAAAACATCCAAGGTTAACTTAATTGATTAAATAATTATATATAACTTGGTGTTAAATAAAATAAAAAGAACAAAATAATTTAAAAATTTTCTTAATCAATTAAATAATTAAAATAAGTTTATTATTCAGGAAGATAAAGTAAGTACATGATGAGTTGGACTCAAGGTAAAGTACACTTTACTTTAAAACCATGTTTTAAATGTATAAAATATTCATTTTCAAAATATGTTTCTTATATAAACTTTTATATGTATTTATATGGACATAAAATAATTATAAATATAATTTTATTTATCTTTTTACTTTATTTCAAAAGTTTTCAAAATTAATCTTTTTACATATTTTATACAGAATGTTTTGAATTTCTTAATGAAAAGAAAAAAAGGAATATTCTATTTTAACATATATTATTTCAACATCATTTCCCACTGATATATCAATTATTTTATGTTTGAATTCATTTAAAACCTTTTATGTTTTCTTTAAATAAAATCCTTATTTCCCTTTTTTGTGGGTATTTTATTTTTAAAAATGGGTTTTTAAAAGGAAAGGGTATTTCATTATCTAAAAGTGTTTTTCATATGGGTTCTAAAGAATTTTTCAAGGGTTTTATGATAAAAAGGTGCAAGATTAAATTTTTTACTCAGGATATGGTACTTGATCATTATAGATATTGAATGGGTGATTCCATTTTAACTTATACAAGTGAGAAAACCCGAGACAAATTATACAATCAGGTGAGACCAATATAACTTATATAAATGGGTATACCTAGATATAGCTCTAAAATTCCTTGATTAATTCTCCTTTTCATCAAAGGAAAGAATTATGGAGTTAAAAATGTTGTTTTATATTGTGTATTTAAGTAGGATATAGTTTTCTTACACGTGTTATGAATATGATACTCTAAGATTAATCAAAGGTTTTGTATTTTCCTGATATGAGTTTTAAAGGTTTTATTTGAGAAAAAAGTGTGGTATTTTCATGTGAATATAATTTATTTCATATGGTCAATTAATATGGAGATAATAGTAATATTGTTATGGGTTTTTATGTTTTTCACTAGACTAAACAATTTCTTATTTTTTATGTCCCTTACTGATAATTTTGTGCTCATTCCGTGTTTTTAAAATGTTTTTCATAGGGTTTAAGGATGGATAAAAAATAACAATTCAAGTTTAAAGTCATGAAAAAAAAATTTATGCAAGGAAATGTGTTTCATTTTAAAAAAATTATATTGTGGGAAAAAATGATACTAAGTAGAAGTGTACACTTTATAATATATCTGTTTTTTATGTAAGAGTTATGACATAATTTGCTAAAACTCTAATATGTAAAGATCCTTGAAATGTAATAAAGTGAATTATTGTATAAAAACTCATGATTATGAAATTTTTTAAGTCCAGTCCTTTACATTACACATGAAAACTCATATATTAACCCACATATAGCTCATTACTCTCATTGGAGTATCACAAACCAATACCCAATAACTTAGTAAGTTAGTCAAGCCTTTACCTAAGGTTGAACACCCTCCATGGTGTCCTTTAATATTTTATTTCTAAGAATATTACATAATAGAAGTTGTATAGAAGCTTAATTCCCATGTAAATATGTGAAGAATCTTTACCATTTACAAATTTGGTCATACCTAATTTTTCATATTCACCTAAGCCCCATCGACTCTCATTTGGGTTATTTAAACCTTTATATACCCACTTAAAAATCATAAAATACAATAAATAACATATAAAGTTAATAAAAATAGGGACCATAAACTTTTTAATATATATCCAATTTTATAATATATGACCCAAAATCAACAAATCTTGCATCAATCGTCATTTAAATATAAAAGAATTGAGTGGATCCATAGCACACTAGCCTTGATAAATGAGGTATCAACCACTCTCAAGAAGTTACTAATATTTTAAATGATAATATACAATTTATAAACCCAATTATATCATTTATTTTATCTAATTAAACTAAAATCATAAAAAAAGAGTCACCATGCATGATATCTCAAGTGAAATGGTGATAAATTATGAGTAATCATCACTCTCGAGCCACATTTAATGGATGTAGATGAAAGGCTTGTGATTATAAGTAAATTACACTACTAATTAGTAGAATATAAATCCAAATTACTAAAGTGAAGCAACCAAAATCAAGGGAAACCAAAGAGAATAATGATAGGATAAAAGGTGGTAATTATATATATCTAATCAATGACACAACTTATCCTATATCATCATAAATCAAAAAAGGATCAATGATAGGAAGAACGTGGAGTATGGGGAGGATCCCCTATATTTGTATAATCTTGAAAAGAGTAATCATAAGTGGGGTTTCTTATAAAAACATCCAAACCCCCCTTTAAAAAAGGGTTTTGGGTTCTCTTTGGTACCTAGTGACCCCACACTAATTACTCAGTGGCCCACTAGGTACCTAATGGTTACCCACCTCTCACCCAATAGGAAAAATAAATATCTAGTACTAATTTATATTCTAATAGGTACCTATTGGTTTTCCACTAGATACCTAGTAGGTCTAAAATCTACTATTTAAACTTCATTAATTTACACAACACTATAAAATTCACTCTGGGTATTTTCTATAGGTTATGGGTGCAACAAATGCACCTTTATATATGAACAACTTGGATTTTAGTATTAATTTATGTATAATCATTCCTATACATAATTATTTATGACATTACTAGTGAAAAAAATAGATTTCATGACTAGAGAAAATCTCAGAACCATAATAGAAGGATCTTAACATGTAATTTATAATTAATTTATAAGAAAATATAGAATTAACTTAACTTGTAATTCCATATTCATTAATGATATAGTTGACTATATCTCATCATAACATTGGTGAATTGTTGGATCGAAGTGAAAAAAAAAACCATTTAGATATAATCCACACATTCACCTTAATTTCTAACCATCATTATCGAATCATCAGGTTCTGGTATGGACGATCTCAATCGCTTGCATTGTTCATTGAGGATCACAATAAAAATATTCTTGAAGGAGGAATAAATATTTGTGTTACATTGATGAATTGAAAGATGAGGATGATAGATCACATTCTAGATCTATAGATCACACTCTAGGGATTAAGAGAGCTTATCTTTATCCATTATTCCCAAAAAGTGTGATTATGGAAAGTGATATAATTAGATATTTATTATGGTAGGTTTATGGTTAACATATAACATGTAGGACCCTTTCCAATTTTATAATTCTTAGTTGACCCTATGTTCAATAATAATAATATATATATTATTATTTGTCTCTTTACGTGTGAAACACTTTAAGAATATATAAATAAATATCATTTACACCATTTCCAATCAGACCATCAAACTCAATCTTCTTATCCTCCTCAACATTTATCGAACCTTGAATAATGACTATTTATTTAACAATTAAATATCACTGAATTACTCATAGATAAATATAATAAATATTAAACTAGATAAAATATAAAACTAAATATTTATTAATATTATTTCACTCACTTATTCTTTCGAATAACATGTGATTACATCTTTGCGGTCAACCAAACTTGAAAAAATATTATTTATTCTAACATTTTAAATTAAATATAGAATTTACCCTAGATTGAATATACACATAGTGTGTGGCCCTATAGGCCTATTTCTTAGTGTAATTATTCTTAAACACATAAATTCTAACGTTAGAATCTAGAAAAATTACAAGGAACACATAGATACATAAATTAATTTCGTAATGAAACTCAACATTTTTCGAATGATTAAAATTTAATATAATCCATTTATTATGATATCTCAAATCAAGCAGTTACATACTGATTCCATTAACCTATATGATTGATGTCTTTCTCTTTGACTTTATTGAAATTAAATCAACCACAAAACACCATGGGCATGGATTTTTTTAGGAAGGTAAATTCCATCTAACGTTATGACACATACTAACTTATGTCAAGGGATATAAGGGATAAATCCTTTCTTACATTATCCATTAATGCAATATCACTTGTGATGCACCCAACATATGATAACTCACTATGTGCATATATCATCACAGTGTTTTTCAATGCATCAAATAATGTGATTCATTATATCTATTAATTATAACCTTAAAGTATAAGGATAAATATGCATGTCCACAGATAATAACATCCAAAGACACATGAAAAAATAGATTTCCTATTTGAATGTCTGTTCTCATAATCTCTTACACTGTAAATTACTAAGGGTTTAATCCACGAGAAGGTGTCTCAAATTCATTTGAGTCTCCAACCCTGATATCTTATATCATTTGTGTCCCATCAAATGATATCATATGGTTATAGTACATATATTAAATAATACCTTCATGGAAACTCCTAGTCCTCATCATATAGAGAAATTTCTATGACCTTTTAGTGCGACATATATTCTTGTGACATTATAACATGAAATATTCATGAAGAGGAAAAATAATTATGTGATAATAACACATCATTAATAATTATACCATGTTATCAAGTACTAAGAAATTTGGTTCTAATGCTCTAAATCCAATAGATTCCCACTTGAACTAGAGCCAAATGATAATAACATTCAGTCCACTAGTTCTCACTTAATACTCATTCCTCTTTTGAGATAAATCCTTCATCAAGGGGTTTTCTAGGTTTTCCTCCATGGATAATTTTCTCACTGAAACTTCACCTTGCTGATAAAAATCCCTAAGGAGATGAATCTTCTAAAGTATGTGATTTTTCCTTTGATATGACCTTCGCTCTTTAGAATGATCCACCATGGCAATGTTATCATAGTAAAATATGATAGGGTCTTGACTACTAGGCACTGTATCAAGTTCTTAGACAAATTTATGAATCCAAAATACTTCCTTGTATACATCAAAAGCCTCAATATACTTAGACACCACTATAGAGTTGACAAAAACTATATTCTTTGAACTCTTCAATCTCACAGCTCCTATGATGAGATAAAAAAATATATCCTAATTTTGGCTTCATATTATTATGATATATCTAGAACCTATCATTTTTATAACCCCTAATCGCTAACTCATTATCTCCTCTATACACCAAGAACATATCCTTAGTGTTCCTAAAATACTTAAGGATATCCTTAATAGAACTCCAATGTTTTTCACCTAGAACAACTTGATATCTACCTACCTTACCCAAATCATATGCAATATCAAGCCTTATACATAGAATATAATACTTTATAGATCCTATAACATAAGAATATGGGATCATACACATTCTCTATCTTTCCTCTTATGTCTAATGAAACATTTTCTTGGAAATATGTATACAATGTGACACTGGAACCAATCACCTCTTGGATTATTTCATACCAAACCTCTTCAGTATCTATTCAATGTATATACTTTAACTTAGTCCAATTATCCTCTTCGGTTTATCACACATGATCTTGATCCCTCGAATATAGGTTGTTTCACCTCAGTCCTTCATAAAGAAGCACTTTCTCAATCATGATTAACCTCTTGTAAAGCTAGTATCACTTTTCAAATTAGTAATATGTCATCAATATATACTACTAAGAAAAAAAATTACTCCCATTAAAATTATTATAAACATATGGATCAGATTCATTCTTAATTAAACCAATTTTTTTATGACTTCATAAAATTAAATGTTCTTTAATCTGTATACTTTATTTAATCAATAAATATAACTCTACAACCTTATACCTTTTTGGAATTTTCTGGAGTCAAAAACCCTTCTTGATTTGTCATAAACACATCCTTCTAAAGGTTCATGTTAAGAAAAGTGGGTTTGAAATCTATTTTACAAATCATGGAGTCGTGGTAAGCTACTATGGTAAAAAAAGTTATGACGTATTTAAACACAGAAACTGATGAAAAGGTTTCATCATAGTCAATTCCATGACTTTTTTATAAACCCTTTGACCACTATTTGTGCTTTATAGGTATTTACTTTACCTTCCATGTCTAGTTTTATCATGTATATTCATTTACACCCAATAGGATTTACATCAACTAGAGGATCAATAAAAATCCAAAATTGGTTTTAATACATGGAATCCTTCTTATAATTCATGAATTATTTCCATTTTTCAGCTTATGAGATCTCTACAACCTCCTTGTAAGATAGAGGGTCATCATTGTAAACTAATAATGATTCACCATCATCAGTGACTATAAAAACATATCTCTCTGGTTCTCTTACCTCTCCAATGCTCCTACATAGTACTTTTGTTTCAGGAACAACTTCTTCCATAGGGATCCGTGGAGTTTGTTCATGTACCAACTCTTGTTTATATTGATCATTAACTTCATCAAAGTCAATATTTCTCCCATTATACTGCTTGATTATGTTCTCCCTATCAATAAATATATTCTATCTTTTTAAATTTACTTTCCTATATAAAGGGTTTTATAGATATTATCTCCTTGTTTCTTTAAGATACCCTATACAGACACATTTCATGCCTCGAGGTTTTAGTTTGTTTCTTGAGTTATCCTTAATAAATACCTTTAAACCCCATGCATGAACATGTAATAAAATGGGTTTCATTCAACTTCATAACTCAAAAGGAATATTGTATTCCACTTTGATTGGTACTCAATTTAGAAAGTATGATTCCTTGTGTAATGAATATCCCCAAAAGAATAAGATAAGCTTTTTGTGACTCATCATCAACCTTACAGTATGCAACAAGGTATGACTCCTACATTCACTAACACCATTCAACTACGGTCTATAATGTGGAGTGATTTGAGACAAAATCTCATACTCCCATTGAAAGTTGATAAACTCTTGGTAAAGATATTCACCATCTAGATTCAATCAAAGTTTCTTTATCTTCTTACCAAGATGATTATCAACCTCATTTTAGAAAGATTTTAACTTCTCAAAGGATTCAAACTTATACCTCATCAATTAGACATAACCATACCAACTCATGTCCTCAGTAAAAGTCATAAAGTATGAGAACCTACATCTATATTTTACTTAAAAATCTATACACACACCAGGGTGTACTAATTCTCAAAACTCTGTGGACCTTTCACTTTAACCACCAAACAGTGGTTTGGTCATATTAACTTGTAAACAACCATGACATATCTCAAGTTATTTAAGCTCAAAAGAGTCTAAGTAACCATTTTGATAGGGATTTTTCAAACACTTATCATTTACATGACCATGAAGGTGATGCCATAATTGGGTGTTCAATGAGTCATGCGTATTTGATTCATTATCTATTTTAAATATTTTTTAAAATTTTGATACATAAATATCCTTATTTAACTATGCCATACCATAACATATTTAATATTTATAAAATTATAAACTCTTATTTACAAAGTTGAAAATAAATCTATATATGTCTAAACAAGAAAAAAAATAATGTTCTTAGCAAAACTAGGAACATAATTAAAATTATATAAAACCAAAATCAATACCTTTGTAAATGTGATATGGTAGTATTCAATAGCTAGAGCAGCCAGCCTCGCTCCATTGGTAGCCCATAGATCCAACTCACCTTTGGAAACCATTTGAAATCTACTTGGTTTAGAAATTTGGATACAAATATGAGACCACAGTGAGTATCTAATACCCAACTTATAGATATATAAATATTACATTTGATAATAAAAACACCTAAAGATTCCACTTTATACTTTGGATGGGTGTAGTTCCTCTTCCAGTTGCCCTACTTTCCAAATACAAAACATACCACATCTAGTTCCTTGCATTGCCTTTGGATTTTCTTCTTCATAGAAGGATAGTGATCTAGAGCCTTATAATTTTAATAAGTATTTTGTCCCTGTTCCTTATTCCTATTTTTCTTTTTTACTATAAGGATCACGGGTTTTTTATTCCCCATTTCTTTATCAACTTATATAATAATTGTAAGAATTTCTATAAGTGTCTTCTTTCTATTTCTCATATTATAATTCACAATAAAACTGGAGATGTTTTTAGGTAGTGAGGATAGAATGAGATATGTGCAAAACTCATCATGTATCATAAAACCCAAGAGGTCTACTCATTATATATAGTCAATCATCTTGACTACATGAGGCCTATCTATCACCGAATCTCCAAGAGTGCACATGAAAAATGTATTGGAGATATCATCTCTTTGATCTCGCATTATTTTTATAGAGATCTCAAAGGCAATAAATGATTCTATATGCACTCATATACTCATGTTTCTTTAAAATATCACTGTATATAAAGGATATCATGAAAAATATACATCTATTTCATCTCCCAAATTCTTCAGATGGAGAGATACTACTTCCTCACTTGCCTCTTTGGAAAGTGACTCAAAAAGGGGGGTTTACAGCACATATAATTTCTATTCATGGCATAGAATAATGCATAAGCGCCTATACCAGTCCTAGAAATATGTGCTACTGAGAAGGTTTTACTTCTCTATTATGGATCATAATGATATTTACAAAGTCATTTTATTTTCCATTTATAAAAATTAAGAGTATATAATTAGTACTTCCATGATTACAAAAACTTGATTAATAAATTTAAATTAAATTGCATTAATCTCCCACTATTTTGTTGAAAACTCATAAACCACACCATCAGTTCTATATTTTCTTTTTTCTTAGTTATTTTATTATAAAGTATTCATATTCCCCTTCTTATAACCCATACTTAGTCATGATAGATTATTTTAAGGGTTTTAGGTAGTCATAACTTTCCAAATGACTAATGTAAATTTAATTTTTTATTAAAATAAAGTAAAATGTACATGAACAAAATAGATAGAAAGAGGAGAGAAAGTCAAGGATTCCTGTAGTGATGTGTCCCAAGATATTATCCTTGGATAATATGATTGAATTCAATAGGCAAGGATCACACGCTATTGTAGATAATGATATCTTCATCTACTCTACCAACCTGAGCTAACCCATCTGCTGCAAAGTTATACTCTCTCAAAACATTCCCAATAGTGATGCCCTGATTGATTAATAATCTACACTTACTAATGTAATAATCCAAATCCCAATGAGGGTTCTATTTCCCTCGGAGGATCTGAACCATTGCTTCATAATATGATTCAACTTCATCAACCACAATATTAAACCTTCCACATAAAAAAATCTATTGTTCATATCTCTTACATTTCCACCCATGGAGTTACCTAATCCATAATAAGAGCTGAAACCAGATATGACTGAACCATTTACATCTTTCACCAGTCCACCTAAACTCGTATTAATAGCCATGGATAATCCATCAACATTTAGTTTCATACCCCTATTGGGAGGGATTCATTGAACCCATCAGCCATGTACAACATGAAGTATGTTTGCAGCCACTAGTAATCTGGGAAGGAACATTCATAAAACACCAGAGTTCTACCTGCCTCTAAGAATCCAAACCAATTCCATAAATAGAAATTTCATATATATCTCTAGGTAGATGGATTATCAGCTTGTGCCATCTCTCACCACATTTCTATCTTCCCAAAGGATCCAACATACTGTCACCAAAATAAGGGAATGTACCCTTGTATCTAGATCATGAGATCCCACACCCTAAAACCATTCTATGATGAAATTAGAAACTGAATACCACTCTACCAAGATTTTAATCCCTACTAAGGCCTATAATACTCTTTCCCATTCACTCTGGATAAAGATATGAACCTTGGATTCTCTATGAGGGTTGATGCAACAAAAACATCAAGATGCCATGTTAATACCTTTGCGCTTCATGATTTCATTTGTTGGAACTTCTTGGCTCCTAATCCACCATATGATAAAATTAATTTTAGTTGGAAGTTCTTTGCACAAAAATTTCGAATCCCACACATCTGGTGTAATATATTCATTGAAAATGGATCTATAATCATAGCTGGTAAGAATTCTAAAAGAACTTGTAAAACAACACCGATCAGTGGAATTAACCAAGAATATTCTTTCCAAAATAACCTTTTTATCATCATTAATAAAATCCTCCATCAATTTTATATACCTTCCCACCTCCTTGAAAAACGTTTTTGGGATTATACACCCTGGAAAAAACAATTTCTCTCCCACCTAGTTGTCTTTCCATAGGCTGGTATCCCCTCTGTCAATCACCCTACAAGAATAATCCTGAAGGTCTTCCAAATGGTTTAACATGAACTTATAAAGTCTGGATAACACCCTATTTCCCATCTATTCCTCCCGTATTTCCCCATTTATATCCCTCATAAATCTTTTCCATAAATATTTTCCATAAATATTTTCCTTCAACCACCTCCCACACAATATGAGCTTTCATAGAGTACATAGTTTTATAGATAATATGGATACCAAAACCTAATTCTTAAATAAGTTTATCCATAATTTTCCATGAGGCCCAGTGACATATTTCCATCTAATTTTAATCCCAAATAAAATAATTCATGATATTTTCCATCCTGTTTATTTTCTCCTTGGGTGGATGGATGATTGATAAAATATGTATTGGGATAGATGTTAACACACTATTTATCAAGGTAACCCTTACTCCAAAAAAATAGGAATTTGTTCTTCAAATTTCAAATTCTTCCTGTAATCTTGTTGATGAGGTCATAAAATAAAAAAAAATTATTTATACCATTCAAAATTGGAGCTCTGAGGTAGGTCATTGGAAGAGGCCTCTTTCGGACCCCCAAGATCTTCTGGATTGCACCAATGTGAGGACTAAAGCATTTATTAAAGATGAAAACTTTACTCTTCCTTAGATTGATGCTTTGAAAATAGAATTTTCCATATATCGACATAATATCCATGAAGATAAGTAAGGATATTCTTCCGCCATTGGTAAACACTAGCACATCATCAGTAAACATAAGGAGAGAAATAAGATTACCACCATGTCTGTTGATAAAGGGGGGCATCCTCCTTCTCTTTAAGAAAAGATTAATGTTCTTGGAAATGGAATCTTGAGCCAATAAGAAAAGGTATGGAGATAATGGATCCCCCTTTCTCACACCAACCACATTCTTAAAAAATCAAAAACCCTTTCCCTTGAGTTAAATAGAGATCCATATAGAGGAGTAACACATATAACACAAATCACAGAACCATTCCTAGAAGCCCAATATTATCATCATATAAATTATAAATCCCCACTCAAGTCGAGAATAGGATTTATACAGGTCTAATTGGATGATAATTTTGGAACCAATGGCTCATTTGTTAAGATCCCCCACTATTTCTTGGGAAATACCAATTACCCCTTGAATGCACTGACCCTTAAAAAATGTGTGATTCTCCTCTAACATGAGCCTTGGGATGATTCCACTTAGCTGTATACCAATAAGGCTGGAAATAATCTTATAAGAAAAATTACACAAGAAGATTCATCTGAACTGTTTAATAATTATGGGGTTCTTAACCTTTGGGATTAAGATCACCCTAAAAGAATACACCCCTCTCGGGAGTGGAACGACTCTGAAAAAATCCTGAATGTCACCCAAAACATGGGCCTTCACATATACCCATGTGGCCACATAGAAAGAACCAGGAAATCCATCAAGGCCTAATGCACTATCCTGCTACAAACTAAAAATTGTCTCATTAACCTCCTCCTTGGGGATTTCCACCAGATAATTGTTATCATTGTTTCCCACCAACACCTGAATGAAACTTATAAATATATCTTCCTCATTGAGACTACTTATTCCATCTCTCCCAATGATACCTAGTCTAGACAGTAAGTTTTCAAAGTGTTCGAGATCCAGTTTTCCTGTAACCTCCACATTTGAGGTAATGGATCCATTTTTCAATTCCAGATTGATACTCATATTCATTTTCTTCTCCTTTCATCATGAATGGAAAAAAATCAGAATTCTGATCCCCTTACTTCATCTACAATGCTCTCAATTTTTTCCTATAGATCTTCTCAACCTCCAATATTTTCTCAGCCAATAACTTGTGTTTTCATTGAGAATAGAGAAACAATCATTATCCCAACGATCTAAGAAACCCACTATTATTTTCTCAATTTCATGATTTAGATCGTCCAAGTTAACATCCACCACTGGATTCTCCCAAATCCAATCCTAAATGAATATCTTGAGCCTTCTAAGATTATTAGATATCCTTGCCCAATCACTCCCAAATTCTACACTTTCCTAAGAGGATTTCATCATTTAAATGAATCCTTCCCTTTGATTCCAGCATGAAGAGTAGAAAAATTGATGCAACCTTGAAACACTTTTTTCAAATCCATCAAAAGAGGAATATGGTCAAAAAGTGATATAGCAAGGTAATTCACTATATATAAACCAAAGGAGTCCATACCCTAAATGTTGGAGAGATAGTGGTTGAGATGACTCTAAATTCTTCTAATACCTTTTTGATTATTACAGCATGTGTATTTACTACCAAGTAAGCATATATCCATAATCCCTTTGGTGTCCATGAAGATATTGAAGTCCTTCATGTCACTATTGGTACCTTCAACCCCTCCTTTATTCTCTAAAATAGCTACAATAGTATTAAAGCCCCCCCCCCACAAACCAAGGTCTATTTCCAGGTTGAACTCTTTCATATGATGCTAAAGAGACTTCCTTTACACTTCCTCATAGCTTTTATAAACAAAATATATGGTACCTCCAACCCCTCCTTTCTTCTCTGAAATATCTACAATAGTATTAAAGTCCCCCCCCCCTACAAACTAGGGTCTATTACCAGGTTTAAATAGTTCCATATGATGCCAAATAGACTTCCTTTACACTACCTCACAGCTTGAATCAACAAAATCGAAAAAGATTTCAATATCTCCAGAGATAATTCTAGTAGTTAATCATTGAAAAGTATCATCCAATAGTTGTACATATAACTCTGGTTTCTAGAATACCTGTATGTGATTGTTATAAGGAGCAGCATGCAAGTGATGAAAAAACCTAATATTCTTGGCATAAAAGGAGATCTAAAACACCTCTTTTTTAGGTTACAAAATAACCACAACCAAAGCATGATGTTGTATGACTTTCGAGGTAATGGATACACATTTAGCATGCACCCCCAAACCCATATAATTATAAATGAAAATTGAATACATTAAAAGGAAAAAGAGTTGGTCTCTTGACCAGAGGTACCTGAGCATATAGTCGATCTATCCTTTTTCACTTCTCTAGCTTTGGATCAAGTAACATGACCAATATAAGAAATGGAATTCAACCTAATAGATCTAGGAACAGCAAGGGAAGAGCATCATCCATAGTATTTTTCGATCTCAAGGATTTATAAAGATCCAAAAACCTAGTAGAATAAGGGATGGGAGAATACTGAGACCTGGGTAGCATCCAATCTGGGGAAAAATAAATCAGAAGCATCCTCTCATGATATATAAGAGACTCCCAAATTTATTTCAACACCCCCTCCGACATGGATCTACCCCGGGGAATGCCCTTGATATTAGAAGACACATCAGATCTCTACATCAATGTCACTGGAAGACTCCTCATAGATTGATGATTAGAAAAAGGGATGGCCAGAAAACTTAATTCCAAATAAGAAGAATCTCCATACCTATCCAAATATACCCATCCATCTAGAGAAGATCCACCATATCCCTAATAAAATTTATGGGGTGACAAGCACCCATGGGCTGGCATGGTCAGGTTTATCTCCAAACTTATAAGAGAACGATTTGAGAAGAAAATCCCATTTTTTTAGTAAAGGAATCAGAAGCTATATATTAGGGCCAAAACTGTGACTAGATATCCTGATAGGGGGGTGAATCTGGTTATGGATATTCTTTTCCAACTTATTATTCCTGCCCCACTAGATCTTGACCTTTTTTATAAGGGTCACTTTGTTTTCAATTAAGTTTTTTTGCAAACCATATTCTTTTCTTCTTTATCGAGTGATTATTCTTTGAATTCAATGTAGATAAGAAAGCAGGCAAACAAAGAGATTTTTACTTGGTTCACCCTCACTGGGCTATATCCAAGAAGCATACAACGGTGATGTGTCGATGTACCAAATCCACTAAATCTCACTTCCAATTTACAATGTTCATGCTAGATCACTTCTATTCCCAAGCTCACTACCTTTACAAAGTTTAGGGTCATCTCACTACTTTCCCAAGTCTCAATCCCTGTCTCTCTCTGTATCTGGCTCACTACCGGTGGAGAGGATAACCTTCTTCCAATTCCTTTTCTCACTACTCTGTAATGGATCCTCTCATATTTTATAGACTTGTAGGTACCTTTATTATCTCTAATTAATGCATCCATCATTGTATTTAGATGCTCTGTTTAAGTCCAGTTTTCATCCATTGATGAATACCCCTTTACTGTAGGTGTACTGGGAAACTTCTAACTTTTACGCAAACCTAGGGTGACCTGTGTGACACTATAATTAGTGTACATACTCTACCTTTGTTGAGGGAAAACTAAATTGAAAACAAATTGTATACTTTCACACCACTTTATACTTATGTGCCACTTCTTACAGGCCACTCCTTGTGCACCACTGCTTGCGTGCCACTACTGCACAAATCACTGCATGCACGCCAATTCCACTTGCGCAATAAAAGCATGAATTTTATTTAAGTGTGGAGCTTTATATTAAATGAGGAGGGTAGATGTCTATTTATAGTCATTTTGTATCATTTTGGAGACCCTATGTGTGAGGTTCACAACTCACCTTGCACGCTAGTTCGTGACTTCCACGCTGCTCTGTAACTTGCGCGCCACTTCCTGACTTGTGTTCCCATTAATGAATTGTGCACCCCTTGTTCACTTTCACACCTCTTTATTTCCTTTTTCATATTTTGGTGTGATGAAATTGAAATATGACTTTTTCACCACTTTTTCACTTGCGTTCCAATTCTTAACTTGTATGTCACTTAATGACTTTTGTTCCACATCTTCACCTGCATGCCACTTCTTGACTTGCGCATCACATTCTTTCCTTTTTCATATTTTGATGTGATGATCTCAAAATATGACTTGAACTCCCTTCTTCACTTACAAGCCTCTTAATGACCTACGTGCCACTTCTTCATTTGTGCTCCACTTTATGACTTGCATGAAACTTTCTTTCCTTTATCATATTTTTATGTGATGAACTTGAAATATGAATTGTGTTCCCTTCTTTACTTGTGTTCCACTTAATGACTTGTGTGCCACTTTCATTCCTTTGTCATATTTTGATGTTCTGATTTTGAAACATGCCTAGTGCACAATATTCCAATCACCTGCTTTATCAATAAACATAATCACCATAAAAATGATTCAATGATACTTTGGGGGATTTTTTCCCAACACTATCTCTGAAGGAATGTCCTACCTGGTTGACACTGCTGCATCCTAGAGAAGAAGAAAGAGTCATCAGAGCCTTCCCCCAAAACTCTGATTCCCTAGGCTCCACCAAAAATATAGAAACACCTTCCCCTGAAAACACCACTAGAGGAGTGACCTTATCCAGAATAGAATTTTTGGGTCCAGTAAACTTCTTATAACAGGTGGTCACTGAATTCCCCTTGAAGCTGCAAACAACACAAAAATGAGGGGGAAGTAAAAAAAGATGTTTTTTAACCAATTGAATCCATATCCATCTCTAATAAGGATCTCTAAAAGAAATCCCACTACTAGGTTCATCTCCACACAAACTCGAGGGAAAGAAGTCGACTGAAGGCTTTTCGTGTTCTCATACATGCAAAGAAAGGAGCCTAACACATTTCAAATTGATTTAGAATGGACAAATTATGAAAAGGAAAGGGAATACCATGGATACTAATCCACATCGCATCTATGCTGGACTCCCTACCATAATGACCATCCCATAGCTAGATAGGCAACGTAAAATTCTATTTTCTGTAATGCCTATTTTCCCTGGACCATGCCTGAACAAAATCCTCCTTGTTGGCTAAATGAATAAAAAATGAAAAACTAGAGATTTTAGAGACCGATGCTAAAAGACTGAGACCCCAAGAGTTAACAAAGGATTGAAACCAACCAATAGGCGGTTTATCATGACCAAAATGAGCAACCAAGGTTAAATCATGAAATTTCATCACCTTAGAAAACTCACCCTCTAAAAGATCCACCACCAAAAAACCATCAACCTTAGCAGCACAACTGGGAGCTAGATTAATAGTAAGAATGTGATCCAGCCGTGGAAAAAAATCGGGCTTCATATCACTAATCGGTGCCTCCTTCAAAGATTTAAATTCATTTATTTACAAAGAATAAACCCTAGAATCCCCGCATGTGAAAGAATTATTCTCCTCTAAGAGTTCACTAGTAGGAATTTCCAGAGATGTAGGAGTATTTTCAGGGGAAATAGATGCACTAAGAGATCCGTTGAGATCCATTTCAACTTGAAAACTGTTATAACTTTCATTTCCTTGATTTGTTGAGTGCATAACCCAATCCTAAAATCTTAATTAAATAATTTTTAAAATATTTCCTATCAGTTACACCAAGTTATACATGGGAATATAGATATTGATGTGAACTATGTTAAGTCAACAGCAAATTTCAATATGAAATTTCACCAATAATTGAAAGCACCATGACTTGGGCCAATCAAGAACTTTTAACTATGAGTCTGATTCTAACTTAAGTCATGGAATCATATAGAGACTCACAATTTTAGTTGAGTCATTTTTATTCTTATGTATAAATACTCATTTTATCTTATTTCATTCCTTGTTAATATTAAGTGAATTTTATTTAAATGATTAACCATGTCTAATAAAATTAATGCTTAATATTGTTTTATTATATTCTAACTTTCTTTCTTATTAATTGACTTATTAAGTGATTGTGTAACATCCAAAAACATAAATAATCATTTATGTAGATAATATAAATAAAATATAAGTGGTATGATCATGATATTCTCTAAAGGTTAGTTTATCCAGTGGATGATAAACTAGAACTAAACCTTGAGGGAAAAACCAAATATATATATTTGTTCATGTTGAAACATTCCGCCTTGTATTTTATGTATCACCTAAATTGGGTTTTCCTAAAATACTTGACACAGACCACCTCCTCTTTCCTGGGAGTTCCATCCTTACATAATCTTTTACTCACACAAAGTTGAGGGGATCTAATGGATTAGACAAAGGGGGTTTACATAAAAAACCATGAGACCACAAGATTTTACATAATAAGGAGGAGGGGATGACATGAAAGAAATTAATTTTAATTTAATAATAAAAAATTAAAAGAAACTAATCACATAAACATGGATGGACTAATCTTATAATCATCCACACAATATACAATGAGCATACATTTTCAATCTAGTTACCAATTACATCGATTTTTTCTTTAATTAAGATAAAATTCACAAATTAATCCAATTTATTCAATTTGTTTTAATTTCATCCAATAATACTTAACTCACAATCATCCATATTTTTAAACAAAATTAATTTCATTTAAAATTAATGAAGTATTGTAGTGTACTTGGAAGCAACGATCTGTACACATCCAAAATTTTATCACGGAGATTAATTAAATATATAATTAAAAATCCTATGAAATGGTGTGTATTGTCAAATAAATGATGCATGGAACACATGTAAATTGGTTTAATAATATATTTAATTTTTCTCTCCACATTTAACTAATCACACTTTCTATAGTAGAATACATGGCATGTACTGGGTTACACGGTTTGTACTATCTTCATCCCATGTCCATAGCACATTCCCAAGGACTAGGTGTACTTCCAGATAAATATTAGTTAGAGGTGAATGACGTTTTATCCTTCTTATATGTAATGTGGCTTTAGATTTTTACAACTTTCCAGTCCCCATGTTGTGTTTTTGATACATAATGTGACTAGACCCCATGTTCTCAACTGTGAAAAATGAGGACTACAGATTATGTATAGTAGATACATGACATGTAGTTCTTCAAACTTTGTGCTAGAATATCTAAATATATAATTAGATATATTTTTATAAGATATTAGATCCAATTTAATCATATTGATCCAATTTCATCGTGAGATACATTCGAGATACATGGGTACATGATGTCTGTTTTTGGGTACATATCGTGTACTCTTGTGTTATATGGGTAGAACCTTTAGCACCACTAGATGGTGTTTCTAGACATTTATTTATTTTGATCATAACCATTTTATAGTTATCATAGTGAGAACAAAGAAAGGAAAGAGATAATTATGTTCTATTATTTAGAACAAATCAATTTTAAGTAAAAGAAATAACAAACACATGAAAATAATCAACAAATAATAAATAATTATAAATTAATTATGTGACCACTTTGATACCACTTATAGAACCTTTATGTAATGGAAAACTCTAATTGTAGTATTTATTTATGAATAATAATTTTTTTACATAGTTATGGATGTCACAACCAATGAAAAACATAGATTTATTGACTAGAGAAAATACCAGAACAAGAAGAAAAGGATCTTCGCATTTAATTTATAATTAATTTATAACTAGATATAGAATTAACATAACTTGTAATTACTTTTTGATTTATGGTTTGGTTGATTAGATCTCATCGTACCATTATTTTTTATATGATTCAAGTGTAAAATACCTCTAGCGATGATCCACGCATACACCACAATCTCTGAACGTCACCATCAAATTGTTGGGTGCCTACATGACCGATCCTGATCATTTGCATTGTTCGTGGTTGATCACAATAAAATTAGTCTTAAATTAGGAATAATTCCCAGTGTTCCCTCAATTAATTAAGAGAGTAGGAGGAGACAATGAATTATTGATCTCTAGATATCACTCTAGATCTTAAGAGATATTCTCTATATCTATTATGCACAACAAGAGTGATTATAGAAAATGATGTAGTTAGATATTTAGTATGATATGTTTATGGTTACCAAATAAAACACACGGCCCTTGAAAATTTTATAATTATTAGTTGACCCCATGGGAAATAATAATAATATAAATATTATTATTATTCAGTAAACATGTGAAACACTTTAAGAATATATAAATAAATATCATTTATACCACTTCCAATTGAACAATCAAACTCAATATGCTTATCCTCCTCAGAATTTTTCGAACCTTGAATATTGACTATTTATTTAACAAATAAATATCAATTCATTAATCATCAATAAATATAATAAATATTATACTCTCCAAACCTTGAAAATAAATATTTATTATTTTTACTTAACCTTTTTATTTTTTGAATAACTTTTTATTAAATCTTGGAGATCAACCAAAATTGAAAAAAATTATTTATTCCAACTTATAAAATTCAATAATAAATTTATATGATATAGCAGATACACTTAGTGCATGGACCTCTAGGCCTCTTTCTCAATGAAATTAAGCATAACCACATAAATTCCAAGGTTAGAAAATAGAAATATGAAAAGGCACCCATTGAGAATGAAGTTGATGTTGTAATGACACTAAACCTCCTACAAACTATTACCATGAAATATAATTCCTTTATCGTAACATCTCAAATCAAGAAGGTTGTATAACGGTGTCATAAACCTATATGCTTGATGACTCTTTCTTTGACTTTCTAAAAATGAACTCACCCATAGAACACCATGGATATTAAATTTTATAGGTAGTTCTATTCCATCAAAGGGATTGAGATATAAACTTCCATCAAGGGATAAATTCTTTCTCACATTATCCATAAATTCAATATCACTGATGACGCACCCAACATATCCCACCTCTCCATAAGCATATGTCACAGTTTTCATCAATACATCCAAATTTTACAATTCTTGATATCCATTAATGATAATATTATTGTCTACGGACCAATAAACACATTCGAAAATAGGAACATCCAATGACACATGAAAATTTAAATTTCCAATTTGTGGGTCTATTCTAATAATCTCTTACACTATAAATTACCAAGGGTGTAAACCATGAGAGGGTGCCTAAAATTCTCATGAGTATACACCCCTAATAGCATGTATAATTAGTGTCCCATAAAATTATATCATCCAGCTATAGAACATATATTCAATAATACTATCATAGAACCTCCTAGTTCTAATCATATTGGGGAACTACTATGACCCTTTTAGTGTAATATATATTTTTAGGACATTACTATATACAAATTTCTTATAGAGGAATAATCATGATGTGATAATAAAAAATCATTAATAATGAAGACATTTAATAAAGTAATAATAAATTCGATTCTAGGGAACCAACTCCATCATTTCACACCCATGAATCCACCTTTATAACCTCCATTTCCATTTTTTAGGCATGTACCTAACCTCTCATTCATGATATGAATCCCATATTTCAAATTCATACTAGAATTTATTTGACCCTGACCTTCTACCAGTTCCACAAACACCCAAAGACATGGGTCATCAAAAAAATTCCCACCATTTGATTTCTTATCCTTAAGAAGTAACATTATATGTCTCTTAGAGGCTGTATCAATCACTAATATTTGATTCAAACTCAATATATTTAGTTTCCCCATTATTTATGACCATATTGTAACCTTATCAAAACTAAAAAAATTACATTATCAAAAATCCACATACTTAGATCCATCATACACATTATTCATTACTCATATAACAGGATATAAACCATTAATATTTCATTATAATTGATCATACATGAAAAGATCTAGTAGATTATTTTCCAAACTAACCTCAACTTACATGATGACAGATAAACTATTTAAGTGACTAAATTCACCATCTATTCAAAGATGATATCCTAATAAAAATATATTTATTAAACATCATACTCCAATTTTTGATGTCACTGGTGTATACCAAAACATAGTCTAATCAATGTATCATTTAAGTATCTCCCAATCATCCATACATAAAATTCATAGTCTCCTACCCAAGATTCAATCCATCTCATGAAACCTCAATTATTTACACATTTCTTCGTACTAACCTCCATGAACTGATGCTCATGAATCCCAATCATCACCAGGTCAATTTATCTAATCTTGCACCTATTATTTCCAATGCACTAAATTCACCTATGCAATATGGGATAACATAAAAAATAGGTATCCATCAGTGTCTTAACATATTTAATCAACTTACATGAAACTAATGTGAAACAACCATCACTAATGTGAAATAATAATCCCTATTGGTATGACTCTTTTATACACATGAAAAGAATGTTTACCACTATTCACTAAAATGGGTTCACACCCATAAATATATGATGGTTCTCTCACCCATATAGGATTTATCTTACCCTTATCTATGATTATAAACCTACTTAAATTGATTTCATAACCCAAGAATTTCTACCCATGAGTTATGATTATTGTACTCCAATAGACTCATATCTTGATCATTTCTCTAGAGACTATAAACATTGTGATGTTATGATACTATTTCCTATATTTATTAATGTTTTATTATCACAACACTATAATATATATGTTATTTCTAAAGATCAGAAACCTCACTCATTATTATATAAATCTCATGTTCTAGGTTATTTTAGACTCTATATCACCACACTAGTAGTTCCACAATTCCACTGGTTCCCAATTTTTCATAATTGATACACCATCTAGATTCATCAATAATCACACTGAGCTAATCTGCTAATCAATGTTCTGTAAAACCCATATTCCATCTCACCTCCTTTAACAATCATCAAGAATTTGCAACTAACACCAATATTATTTAAACATATTATCTTAACTATAGATATCATGAATAATTTGTTTTTATTCATCAAACCACATCAATTTTATCTCTCATAATAGTCACTTGTCAATCCATTAGTCCCCTAAATCCAGTCTATACTTGACCACTTCCTTGACTGGATCCTTCTCTGAATAATATAAAATATATCATCAAAGGTATACCTCCCTTATTTATTTATATCTTAGAGAGAGGTGTTTGTAATATTTTTTTGTCTCGTCACATAACTAATAACACTTTAATGGAAATTCACTAATCAAGAACCAAAAAAATTATATTATTAAACTCTAATTGATCAGGAAACCTAAATAATCCTAATCCCTATAAAAATATCACTTCTAAAATTATTCTTCATTATCCATGATTGTTTTAATTGCACCTATTATCCAAGTCCTAGCATACCTACTTAAGTAATAATTTCAATATCAAAAGGTTGATTTTAGTTCATACTACCACACATATAATTTATGTGGTGCTAAACTCACCGACATAGCCCTATAAAATGATATAAATTGATGAAAAAATCTCACAATGATGTAGGGAAACCATTATTTTCTATTAAACCCTATTCAAAAGTGATTATGCACTCATGTGCTACCCTACTATAAAAATAAAACCAAATCATCATGAATCATATCCTATTGGTTTAAGCCCCATATACATAATTAGATAATCAAATATCTCATGAATTTTAATCACCTTCATTTTATAAAGCATTATATGTTATTTTATTCTAACCACCTACTTATGTAACCTGAAATTTAGATCCAATGTGTTAATAAAACATCACTAATGTGTCATTCCTACCACCAAAAAAATATACCAAGTATTTACATTTACAAAAGCATCAATATTCCTAGAATAACTCCTCTTCCTTGGTCTACCCTATGATAACAATTATCATTAATAAAACCAATTTTCATTATAAATTTTAATTATAATTCATTATTTAAAATCCCTTATTTCATGTTAGGATCTAGGAATTTATCAAATTTTCAGGTCTTCATGTGTTCTAAGGAAACAAATGAAATAACGCTTAATATGTTGATTTTAATTATTTATATTTCATTTTTTGTGTTTAAATGTTAAGGGATCAAATATTTATTGGATTTTATTTAAAAATAAATTCAATAAATAGATGTTTCTAATATACATGATTTATTTTGAATCAAAATTCGATATACATATTTGATTAGAATTTATACTAGATATTTGAATTTATTTTACCAAAATGCATATGTTTTTAGGATATTTTGAAAAACATTTTTTAAATCATTGTCATTTTAATGGTTATAAAAATTTAATTGAATGGCATGCTAATATAATGTATTTGCTTTCATTGAATATTGGTATTTTTATAGACTTAGCATAATGATATAATATAAACATAAATATTCTAGGTTGATCTAAGGAAGCTTGCTAGGAAAGAGGCATAGAAGGCTAATTTACAATACCATTATCTAATCCTTATTGAACCAATCACAACCATTGATCCATTTTTCTAATTTAGGAGGTAAATATGGGGTGGGTTCCATATAAAACAAACATTAAGATACTCTAGTTAAGATTCCTGATCTCTGATTGATTAACTAAGATTTTTGTAGATCTAGTGTATAAGTACCTCATCTATTGCTACTTCAATGAAGTTAATTTGTTCTCCTTCTTTGGTGTTGATATAAATTATATTATTATTATTATTGTGATAAATTCTAGAAATGGGAGTTTTGACATGGAGGATTATTATATTTGTTTATTGTTATAGTTTCTCAAGTTCATTTGGCTACTAGAGCTAGACAAATATGGGCGTTCAAAGCTATTTCACTTTTCTATTATTTTAAATTCCACTATTTATGGATACTCAATATATTCACTACACTTCTGAATCATGATTCACTATTCATAAGTTCATGGGATATTTTCTATGAAAGTAGGTGTTTATGCCTATATTAAACTAAAATTCCATGGATGTGGGTTCATTCATATTTCTACAAAGACTATATTAATTAAGTATATAATATATCTAATGAAATATATATTAGAATACTACCTATTAATATCTAAGATATAGTATATTAATTTTGGAATATGATCTATGTGATCTGGGTTCATGTCTATTTTAATCTATTTGTGTTACTGGTTCATGGGAGTTTGTTCAAAAGTATAAGAATATTAATTTTTCAAATAACTATCTTGATGGTGTTTAAATCATTTAATTAGGTTTGAATTAGATAGATTGGGTGAGATAAATTCATATAGAAAAAAGTTATTTTTGGTTAATTTTAGATTTATAGATCCTTATTGGGATAATTGGTTCGAGTTTTTTCATTACATAACTAAATAGTTTCTTTAATACAATGGGAACATAGAGATTAACTAGAAAGTAGTGAAGGTGGAATGAAGAAGACCCTACTGAGGATTCCAAGATTTTACAGCCTAAAAAAATTAAGAGATATTATCAATCTCTAGACTACTTCCATGTGGATAAAAATTAAACAAGGTATTCAATTTTTTCATTTTCTTTTTCTTATTAAAGATGGAGGATTAATCACTGAGAAACCATTCCCACAATATAGGACTACCTAGAATATTTTTTATCTTTTATTAAATTTTATTTCATTGTAATTCTATTTATTTATGTCATTAAACTCTAATATCATTTCTTCTTCTCTATGTTTAGTTTTTTATTCTATGTGTTTCCATCCCTCTATTTTATTTTTGTTTTTTATTATTATTCTGTATGTTATACCCATGTTCTCCATCTTCGTAGTGATTAAGAAATAACTTGAATATAAATCCATTAATGAGGGTCACATTATTCCTCATCCTTTAATAATTAACAATTTGTTATTTAGTTTAAACTCTGAGTTTACGTAGGTATATTGGAGTAGGAGATATGAAATTGTGGTCTCATACCCTTATTTTTTCTTTTCCTTTTTACTTTATTATCACAATACTTGCTCCCTCACTTTATTTAATCTAATGTATTATAGTGTAAACATTAGAATAAATGTTGAATATTTATGGTTACATGTTAGGAATGAAACTGAATATTTGATCTTGATTGAGGAGTACCTTTTCTTATTATTTGAGGATGAGATGACTAGTTAGTGTTCTTTTAGAGTATTCTTGAGTGCACTAATTATTCAAACAATAATGGTAGAAAAGGTTGATTATGTATACAAGGAAACATGATCATTGAGAGAATGATATAAACTATAATTTGATGATGAGGAAAAATAAAATAACTTATTCAATGGATAATATTTTTCATCCAAATTTTATTTATTATATTTTAGATTGTATTTTAAATTCTAAATTTTCATTTCATTTACATAACTCAGTATTTTAATCCCTTTTATCACTTAATTTTTTAATAACTTCAATTCAACTAAAAAATATAAATTTTCAATCATTCATTAAAAATATTTTATTAAATAAAGAATAAAATTATTGATGAGATATAAATATTTTCTATTTTAATTATGAATTTTCAAGGTAAATACCCCTTAATATGTTAAAATATAGGAATAAAATTAATTTTTAGTAAATAGTATAATTTTTGAATTTAAATGAAAATCAGACAAAATATTATTTTTAGTTATTGTTTATATTTTTATGTTTAAAATTTTTAAGTCCAAACATTAAAAAATATTATTTTTTGATTTGTAAGAGGCCATGCGAAATTGTTTCATGCAAAACAAATTCAAACTCTCAGTATTCTTCTAAACTCAATGGACACCTTGGAAAGGAAAATTTGATGTGATCTTAGAGACATGCCAATGGTGAAGTTTAATAATGCCATGAGAAATGGCATGACTCGTGAATTCATATCCTATGTAACTACCCATGATCTTTGGAAATATTTTTACTTAAATCATGTTGAATAAATTGTCTTGTACACAACATCAAAATAAAATGAAAGTCAGAATATGTTAAAAAAATAACATTATTAAACATGAGCATTGTATTATATCCATAAAATTAGTGGGTATTAATATTAATTAAAAATCTTATGAGAATTTTTTAAAAGTTATAATAAAATAAAGGATATTCAGTGCTTCAAAATACACTTTTTTAAAGAAATAGTTTAAAGCATTAAGTGCGCTAATATAAAAAATTAAATTTTGTATCACTATTATAAACTTTATTTGATAAAATTTATTTTATATTTGGAATCATTATCTCCAAATTATATAAAAATTCTAATTTCAATTTCAAAAAAATAAGATTACTAGGACAATAGTTAATTACTATGATAATGGTAAAACTATTATTTCCAATGAATTATTTTATTATCATCATGTAATTTTATATAATAAATTAAATTAATATATTCTAAAAAATGACTATAATATAATTTTTTGACTTATATATAAATATACTAACACTCATTCAATTGGTAATAATTGCTAAATAAAACTAAGAACACTTAATGGTAAAAAAAACTTTTTTACAAAACAGTTTTTCTATATAATAAATGTTTTAATATAAAAGTTAATTATATATTATTTATAAATTTAATTGAATTATATATATTATAAATTTATTTTCAAAATACCCAAATTTGGTAAGAATAAATATTTTATATTTTTAGCAAAACATATATTACTTAGTTAAAAACTAGTTACCTAGGTAAAAAATGAAGATGAAAAAATATAAAAACCTAATGATAAATGACTTGAAACAAGTGGTGAGATGAGTGCTATAATATAACTAGATATTATATCACCACAAAATTCATTATTTATCACTTTTGGATCTATTTTCCCTTTAATAGTTTCATTTCATTATTGGGATGTAATTGGTATTTACAAAAAATGTCAATTCGCTCCACTTATAAAAGAAGATCACTTCCACCACATTCATCCACTAATTTAAAAGATTTATCTATTACAATAATCTATCTTGGTATCTACTCAAAAATTTACCCACTTTTTATAATACTTTTTCTTTCCAAAATACCAAGTTATGGAGCCTTAAGGTGTTACCCAAGGGAGAACGTCCAAAGGGAGAAGATAATGCTCTCAACAGAGCTCTCTTTATTTCTCTCTAATCCAAACCTATCAAAAAATTTATATCCATGAAATTATAATAAAATTATTATTATTATTATTTTTAATTTTATTATACTTATTAAATATCACTTTTCTACCTTCTCCTAAAACCATTCAAAAAATAATGACGTTGTCATGCATTTTCACAGACTACCACCTCCATGAACGATGATTATTATTTTTCATAAACTATTTACATGGATGATTCAAAAGAGTTATTTAATGAGAGGATATAATAATTACCACATTATTAATATTAATAAATGATAATTATTTTATTTTCATACTCCTCCCATTCTATGAAAAATGGGAGCATCATCCATGTACGTGCAGACTACCACCTCTACGGAATGACGTATCTCATTTAAACATTACCACATAACATGGATAATTTTAAAAATGTATATAATGTGTAAAAATGATATTTATGACACTATTAATATTATATAATTATAATATTTAAAATATATAGGTAATATTAATAACAAATTGTTATAGAAAATTTAACCACATTAAACAAACATATCAAATCACTCTTATTTATTTGAGTCCATTTGAGAAACCTATGGAACTGTATATATTTTGTGATAATGTAATAATAAATGAAATAAACATGAAAAATTATGGGTACCATGAATTTATTTTACGACACCATTTACCACATTCAAAAAACTGAAAGGGTTACAGAAAAATTAAGCAAACAACTCCAATTAACCAACATAAAAAAATTATATTAAGAAAAATAATAAATAATAATAACTGGAAATTAGAAAATAAAATATATGTGAATAAAATTATTTATAATTTATTTATTAAACACAATTTTATTATCTAGGATGTTAGGAACACATTTATAATGAATCTGGAACTATTGTAAGAGTTTTTTTTAACTCAATTTCTTTTATTGAGTCATAATGATTTATTTTTTAATATGGTCTTACATGATGGATTTATTCTATTATATGATAATAATATAATTACTCCTATATCTGTGGAATGATGAATTTTTAATTCAAATCTTTACCTTGATTAATTTCATTCTCAAAAGTATATCATTGTTGAGAATAATTCTTGTATTCTATAACAATGGTTTCCCCTCCCTACCCATAATTCCCTTTCAAATTAATGTTATAATTTTTATTTAGAACCAAAATTATGTGTTATATTAGGTAACCCTCATATTTTAATTATCCTATTTTAAAATTATTTTTTACTCCTTTTGTGATATGGTTTTTCAATAATAGTATTTGGAAATATTAAAAAAAAGGTTTCCCATTATTTTAAAATCAAATTTTTTATCTTCCACCCCATATATCATTTTTAAAAGCCTTATATATTTTCAAAGATATATTTTTGAAGTTTATTTTTAAAATTAAATATTTTTTTCAATGTTTCCACGTTAAATTTTTTAAAATTTCTTTTGAATGTTGTAAATGACTACTTATTTTACAGAAATTTTTAAAAAGTTTCATAAAAACTCTTTTACGATTTCACTACCATTTTTCTTATTACATTAAAAGGATTTATTTCCTTGGAAACTATTTTTCATGAATAACCCTCCAAATTTTCTTATAAAATACCCTTTATGGGTTATTTAGTTTTCTACATCAACCATTAACATTCATTAGGTCAACTTTGGGGATACCATTTGAAAATGTTGTAAAACCCATTTTTCTTCCCATGGGGTTTCATAATATGTTGAATGAATGATATTTTATGGCTCACATATGTATAGAAGATGATGGGTGGGATCTTATATCACCCTCTAATTTATTGTTTAATTCTGTATATCTCATGAGGTAATGTAGCATGACCCTTCTTGGATATGATCAAAAACTAAAGGGTGAGTCCCTTCTTAGATATGATCACAAACTAAAGTGTGGGCCTTATTTGATATTTCTAGAAAATAAAGAAATATCCTTATTGGATATTATAACAAACTAAATCACGGTACCTCATGGATATTATCACAATATAATGATACCTTATTCTTATTTTTTCCCCAAATATTATAATTATATTATGTCTTAAGGACATGTTACATTTCAATGTCTTATTCTTATGATTGTGCTCCATGGATCATATTCATTACCTTATGAATATATATTATTTGCACATTGTATATTTTTGTTCTTACATGTTCTTATATCATGAATTATTGATAAATCTTATGGTTCCTTTTTCTTTTAGTATGATATTTCTTCCTTTGTCATGTTTTATCTTACAATTATGATCTAACCCTTGATGACAAGATGATGAGTTTTCCCAAATAGAGCATTAGATCTCACACCTTTATTGTGTTTCCATTATCCAGGTTATAAAGATAATTATAAATTATGATAAGTCTATAATGGAGTATAGTGTGGATCAATTATAGAGGAATGTTCACAATTATTATATATTAAGTTATTTATGTAGCTAGTCCGCAAATACACTATTCCTTAAGTTATTGTGGTTATGAGATTTAATGTTTATCTTATATGAATGGTGTAGAACAATGATTTATTTAGCAAAGTTTTTTATATTTGGTTTCAAATCAAGGTTTAGTTATTTTTGGGGATTAGTTTAATTATTTTGGTATTAGGATGAGAGATGTTCAATGAAAACCCTAGGGATAAATCTAAGGGATAAGTATAGGTATATGATAACATCCTAAAGTTTTGGTAAAGTAAATATTATGTGGTTATTGAGAAATTACATCCCTGTTTGGATACTAGAATGTGGAGGAATCTACGGGAGAAATTCACCTAGGGGTATTCACCCTGAAAAGGGATAGTTTACTATTAAATCAATCCTTACTCTAGTGCATGATGAGTGGATTTAAGACTGCATTCCTAGATAGACACTCCCATGGGATATTCTTTAGGAATTATCCCTCTCTTTATGAAAAATTATAAAGGATTAGAGAATATATTTATGGTATGGTTAGAGGATCTAATATTATATAATAAATTAAAAATCTAGATTTAAATTTATAAATTTATTTCATTTATGATTTATTCCTTTTATGTTTATAGTTTTCTCTTTTTAGATTATGTATTCTTATCTTAAACTTTTCCCTATTTAAGAAATAGATTGAGTAAGTAAAAATAGGGTTGAAAATGGGTGTGATGGTAAATGTGATGATTAGACCAATGAGTAACCAAATGGTATTGGAGCATGAGTATAGAATTTTGTGGTGATTCTCACTCAACTCTACCAAGCTATGAACAATAATTCAAACAATGTTGATCTCCTGAATTCACCAAAGAATGAGAATCTCAAAATCAAATTTTTTATATGATAGTATCTGCCCTCCTTGATTGGATATTTTAATCCACTTATTGCTGAGAATTGGATTAATATGATAGAAAATATATTTTCCAATCTCTAGTTCTCAAAACATGATAAGTTTGTGATAACCATTTATAATTTGGATGGTGAGTCTAACTAATGGTGGAATCTTACTAAGAATATAATGGAAAAGGAGGATGTATACTCCATGGAATGGGGGAGTTAAATAAATGGTCCTTCACCAAGTATTTTACTCAAACTCTTTGAAAAAATATGGAGATAAAATTATCAAAGATAAAAAAGTAAGATAAATTCATTAGCACAAGAAAACAAAACTTCATGAGGATTCAAGGTATTCCTTTGGATTTATCATTGATTATTATAGTAAAATTTTTTGTTTCTCTAGTTGATTAAAGCCAAGTATTCAAAAGGAATTATCCATAAGAGACTTTGGAAGATATTAAAATATTTTATGATGTGTGATGAAAGTGGATATAAAAATTAGAGACTATAATTATTATAGTGAGATAAAAAGGAAATTATAGTATCATGGAAGAATTTATGATATGTCATTTGAGGAAAAGAATGTTAAACTATAGACATGTAAAAATACGGGATGAAACACTCGAGCAATGTACTATAAAGAAAAAGGAATTTATTTAAGTGTAGGAATATTATCCATAAAGATAATGATTTTCATAAGGGTATGAAGAGAAAAATAAATATGATAATGTAAAAAATTTCCCAACTAATGAATCACCTACACTTTAATACTTCAAATGAAAGGAGTTTGGGAATTGTGAAAATAAATTCTTTAACTCTATATCTAACTAATAGAATAGGTCCCAAAAACCTCCTAAACCAAGGGAGAAATATGGAGGGTATTATATCACTAATATTGAGGTGGATTATGATATTTAAGTGATGCAAGGTACACTAATTCTCTTATCTAGATTTTTAAATTTATAATTTTATTTTGATTCTTCACATTATTCATTATCATGAAATTTTTATAGAAATATTGACTCACCACCTAAATCATTGGATATTGAACTATTTTTTAAAACACCTGGTGGAACAATGATCACATGTATGATTTATAATTCATCTCCAATTGATGATCATGGCAAGATACATCTTTTGAATCTAGTTCTTCTTACCTTTATTGAATTTGATATAATATTGGGTATGGATTGGATTTCCCTGCATAAATAACATATCAATTTTCAATATAAAGAAATCTTATTTCATATCCCAAATCATTATATTATAAAATATTAATTTAATGATGATTATTCACTCCCTTTGGAATCAAATTTAGTAATATGGGACATGATTCTCTGAAACAGGGGACTTTTAGCTCATATGATTAGGGAGGATGTCTACATTGGTGACATTAATATTGTAAATGAAAATACTAATGTATTTTTTGATGAACTACCTGGTCTTACCCTACAATGTGAGGTTGGGTTTTATATTGAACTTGTACCTAGATCCATGCATATCTTAAATAATCCTTATAGGATTTCCACTAATGAGTTATAAGAAATAAATAACCATTTAGAAGAGAATGTATACACGGGTTTTATACACCCTATTTCTATGCCATGGTGTGCACCAATCATGTTTTTCAAAAATAAGGATAGATCAATGTAACTTTTCATTGATTTTATCTTAATAAAATAATTATCAAGAACAAGTATCTTATACCATATACTGATGATCTATTCAATAAACTCATATGATCTCAATACTTATAAATAATTGAACTTCGACTTAGATATCATTAGTTAAGGGTTAAAATAGAGGATATTTCCAAGACATCTTTCCATATAAGGTTTGGTTACTAAAACTTTATTTTGATTCCATTTGGAATTATGAATTATACCACCATATTCATAGATCCAATGAATATAATCTTTGGATACTACCTTGATCAATTTTTTGTTTTCTTTATAGATGATATTCTTATATATTCAAAGATAATAGAAGAGAATAGAGATCACTTATGGATTTTTTTTAATACCTTAAAAAGGATAAATTACATGAAAAGATTAAGTGTAAATTATAAATATATAAAGTAAAATTATTGGGTCATATAATCACAAGAGATGGAATATATGTAGATTCTTTAATGATGGAAGTTATCAAGAACTGAAACAGATCAATCGTAGTAACTAAGATTTATAGTTTTATTGGGTTTTTTGGGTACTATAAATTCTTTGTACGAAATTTTTAACAACTATCAAATCGACTAAACAAGTTAACATGTAAGGGAGTGAAGTTCCTTTAGATAGATTAATGTGAAGAATGTTTCATGGAACTGAAGAAGTGGTTGGTCACTACACCTGTAATTACATTACCCTATAGTGGGGAAGGATTTATAAAATAAAATAATGCTTTATTAAAGGTATTTTGATGTGTCGTTATGTGTAGTCATAAGGTAATTTATTATGCCACATGAAAATTAAATAGTCATGAGAAAAATTACCCAACATATGATTTGGAGATGGAAGCGATGATCCTTGTATTAAATATTTGGTGACATTATATTTATAGTGAAAATTGTGATGTATATAATGACTATAAGAGTTTTAAATATATATTCACATATAAGGAGTTGAATATAAACCAAATGAGATGGTTGGAACTGATTAAATTTTATGAATGCTCATTGCATTACCTGTACCATCTTGTTTTTGTTTTAGGTACTCTGACCCTCCTTTTTTTAAATATTTTCTTAGTATTTTTCTCATGTTGTTTTGGGAAGAAAGTAGAAAGTTTTGGAATTTTCTGGTTTGTGCACAGTTGGTGCACGATTTTCCCAAACTGTGTATCCACCTAATGGAAACCATGAAAACCCAAACAGAGGGGGGTTTCATAGTTGGCACACAATTTGACAAAGCATGTTGTCCTGCCCAACTGACCATGCATGTGGATATTTTTAATTATTAAAATTAATTTTAAAATTCCCAAACCCACATATAATCACCCTCTCAACCCTAACTTGATATATATTGATTTGAAATTTTGATATAGCTCTCAAGGACCCATTTTGTATCCTTAAAACCTATTCTGATGTGGATTGAGATTGAAAAACATCTTTCAATTTCCATTTGGTAATATATCTTCTCTTATTCTTTCTCTCCCACTCTCACCTTCTTTCCTCCATAGGGTTTATTAGATCATCTTTGTTGTAGATGTATCTAAACTTATTTATTTTGGATCTCTAATCTAGGTTTTATTCCTTAATCTCCATTTTCATGGTTCATTTTTTGAAGATCCCATAATGATCATTGTGATACATGATTCCATGAAAAAGGTTGGTGGTTCTGTTAAGATTTTCTATGTTATAAACCCTTGAATTTCTTGATTTAAATTAAATTAATTTCAATTGAATTTTGAAAATACAAGTAAATGTATATTGGGATTTGAATTGATTTGGAATGACTTTTTGGGAGAAATCCCCTAATTCTAATGGAATTTGAATTCAGGGTGTGTTTTTAATTTGATGGAATTTATGAAAATTGATTTTGATAAAATTTGATTAAATTTTTTTGTTAAGAGTATATGATTGGGTTTATCTTGAAAAATGAATATATTTATTAAAAAATGTGTTTTTGTTTTTAAAATAGATTTTTTCATATTGAAATTGAAATGGGGAAATTTTATTTTAAATAGTTTTAAAATAATTTACCCATTATTATTGATTGATTGAGAAAATGTGAGTCTGGATAGTTCGTGGATTATTTAAGAAAAATGCACTAGGATGGTAATGTCCTAACAAAAAAATGATGCTTTGTAACTCTAATAAAAACTTAGTTTGACAGATCTTATTCCTGATAGGATATTGATGAGTCCTCTTTGTCTAGTGTTTAGGGGACGTGTATACACATATTGTTGTGATCACCGATATGAGACGTGTGATAATCCCATAACTAGGAACTATCATACCTTAGGTAAGATGACCATGTTTCTTATTGTGATTACTTTGATATATATTTCATTTATTTTTAAACTGGTTAATGATGCCTAGTGATTTATATAAATAGTTTTATATAAAAAAAATTATTAAGCCATAGTTTTAAATTTTTCTATCATTTAAAATGAAAAACATGTTTTGTTTTAAATATGAAATTATATTTCCATGCCTATTTTTTTGAATTGAAATCATGATTTGGTTTATTTATTATGAAATCTTATTATGGAACACTTGGTGAGACCCTTCTAGTATTTTATCTCACACCCTACCTTTTCCTTTAGGTATTTGTAGATTTACTTCTTCTGGGTTTGAGCAATGGGAAATCACCACTTGGAGGCGGCGGTTATTTTTAATCCTTTGGGGATTGGAGTGTTATGACCATTAGGAATTCGGTTGTTTCATCTTGTTCTTTTGGTACTTTGATAATGTACTATTTGGTTTTTGTTTTACCTATTTTACTTTTATTATTGTCTCTTTTGGGAGTTTTCTTTGAGCATACTAAATTATTTCTTTATTTTCCACTGTTTATGTGGAAACATAGTTCCCACTTTTATATTATATGATTTTAGGTGATAGTATCCAAACCATGGGGATTATAAATTCCCTTCAGGTTATGTTAGCACCAGATCAAGTGTTGGGGTACCAGCATATCTGGGATGGTTTGTGAAAAGGTGGTATTAGAGGTATAGGTTATGAATCTTTCCTTGATGTCAGCATGCAGTTTGAGTAATCTTGCCAGGACATGGTAGGTAGTTATGAGTGAGTTCTTGTCTATCTCTCATAATAATGTGCCTTAATTCACCATGGGTGTTTTGGGAAATATTTATTGAGTATTATTTCTAGTCTACTCCCTGATTTTGATTTGGATACGTTGAAATCCAAATCCTTCTTGTCTATTTGATGGGATTAATTTCACTGTTACTCTTGTTTGAGTGTTGATCTAAGTAATCTTATGATGTCACCAATGTTTTCTGTTGATATTTTTTAGCATCATGCCTCTGTGAAGATTTATGAATAGGATCCAAGAGGAATCTACTGATAAACCACATCAAGAAAATCCTCCTATGGACCAGAATCTAGTTGAGGCTATTGTGTGTGATGTCCAAGCTCTCGAATAGGCACCTTCACCCATCCCCGTTCAGGCCCCAATTGTGGAACCTCCAAGGTATTACTCTCATAATCATGATTAAGAGTTTCTTCACTAGAATCCACTAGTGTTCCAAGGATCAAATAATCCCCAAGAGGCTGATTATTGGTTGAGGAGGATTGAGATTTTTTTTGGGTTCTTGTAGACACCTGATTCAATCATGGTGAAATGTTCCACCTTCAAGATGGATGGATATAGTATGAGATGGTGTGACATAATGGTGATGGATAAGAATCACAAAGGATTAGAATGGAAGTACATTAAAGTTATTTTCACTAATTATTTATATCTAAATGCTATGGTGTTGTCCAAGGATATAGAGTTTTTCAAACTCAAGAAGGCTGATAATAAATTGAATGTGTATGTAAATTGAAAATCTAATCTTTTGTATTTTGCAACTAAGATTGTATCAAATGAAAAGATTAATACTTGCCAGTTTGAGATGGGACATTGATATGATATTCATTCTTAGTTTTTATTATCAGAGCTCATTTCATATGCTAATGTACTGGATAGTTCGTTGATGGTGGAGCTAGACCTAGTTGGTAAGTTAGGGTTAATGGGAGTTCACTTTTCTCCAAGTGGAAGTTATATGAGTTCCTTTAAAGTAAATATAAAGCTTGATGAATCTCATATTGGTTCCTAACATCATGTTTCTTCTAGACCTCAAGAAGTGTTGGGAATAAGCCCTTTGATTTTCTACCAATGTGGAAAGCCTGGGCACTCAAAAAAAGTTTTCACTGAGGCACCCAAGATATGTGGTTCTTATGGACACTCAGGTCACTTTCATAAGTTCTATCATGTCTATTATTCTCCACATATTGGAATGAGTTCATTAGTGCCAAAATTTACTATGGTGAAATCATATTCTTCACGAACTAATTGTTTTGATCCACAAGAATCTGTAATGAAGCTTCTTCGTGTAGTGAAATAGTCTCTGGAGGAATCGGATATGGGTCTAGTGACTGTAAGTTGTACCATCATTGTTGCTTCATCTTTATTGACTATGATATTGGTGCATCTCATTTGTTCATTTTGACTCATATTGTAAACTTGTTAAATCTTCCTACGAAGCTTTTTATCTTATGTGATGGGTATTACTACACCCATAGAAACAAAGAGAGAGTAGGGTCTTTTTTTCCATCTTATGTTTTCTTGTTATCAGATATCAAGATTACTTGGGATTTTTGATTTCTTGACATGAAACCTTTTGATTTCATATATGGGATAGATTGGATCATTTCTAATAAATTTAGAATTTATTTCTATCTTTTTGGGACTCCTTTATTACACCTGAGGGGGTGTGTCATGTCATTCAAGGAGAATGGGACCCAAGTTCGAGTAGATATGAACCTTCTTATCAAGATTTGGGGAAAGTAAAATCAGTTTTTTCTTTTAACCTAGAGTGATAATCTTTCAGTGGTGTTATCCCTCTAGTTTTCATCAAGTTTCTAGACGTTTTTCCGTCGGAATTCTTTAGTTTTCCACCAATAAGGGAGGTAGAGTTTTCTATTGATTTTTTTCATGGTACTCAACTAGAATTTATTCTGTATTACCAAATGGAACTTATTGAAATAAAAGAGTTTAATACACATTTGGATGATCTGTTATATAAAGGATTTATACCCACAAGTGTGTCACTATGGGTGGCACTTTTTCTCTTTTCTAAGAAAGTTGATGGAAAACTTTTCCTATGTGTTGATTACTAGAAACTTAATTGAGTAATGGTAAATAAAAATTATCTATTATAATAGATTTATGATCTGTTTTAATATTTTAATAGGGGAAGTGGTTTCCAAATATTGATATTTGTTCTGATTATCACTAGTTTAGAATAAAAGATTTTGACATTAAAAAAATGACTTCCTGAGTTGGTATCACCATTATGAGTGCCTTGTCATGCCATTTGGTCTAACCAATGCTCCTACGGTATTTTTGAATTTCGTGAAAATGATCTTCCATGAGTATCTTTATACTTTAATGGTGGTATTTTTGGATGAAATCTTTGTTTACTCTAATTCTAATGAGGATCATGTGCATCCTTTGATAGTAGTTCTAGAATTGATGATAAATCATAGACCTTATGACAAGCTATAGACATATGATTTATATATTCATGAAGTAAAGTTCTTGGGACATGTGGTGTCGGAACATGGTATCTAATTTCATTATGAAAAGGTTAAAGATGTTATGACATAGGAGAAGTCACATAATGTTTTTGAGATTCTGAGCTTCTCAGGTTTGGTTGGGAACTATCGTCGGTTCATAAAGTATTTCTCAGTGTTGGATTATATAATGATCACTCTCACTTGTAAGGGAGTGATGTTTTATTGGGATGAAAAATTTCAAAGTTCTTTTTTTGATATGAAACTTATTTTGACTAATACTCTAGTGTTGACTCCTCTAGAGGACAAGTGGGGCTATGTAGTCTTATTTGATGCATTAGGTTCAGGTTTGGATTGTGTTCTTATGTAGGGTGACATTTTATTACATATGGATCTCTAAAACATAGTCCACATGATAAGAATTACCTGACCCATGACCTTGAACTTGTAGCTATGATGCATGCACTTAAGATTTGGCGGAATTACATTTTCAAAGAAAGGTTTAATATATATTTGGACCACAAAATCTTGAGTTATATATTCTCTAAAAATATTTGAATCTCTACTAGAGGCATTAGGTGGAATACCTACAATATTTTTATTTTGATATTTCCTATACCCTGGGGAAAGGTAATTTCATCATAGATGTTTTTATCAAGAAAATTCCAACCCAATCTATGAAAGAATCATTAGAAGAGTGGAACTTGATGACTATTTTTACATACTTGCATATTGGGGTTTGGGAAATAGGGTCCGAGGTTATTTTGGCTAGTGTTCAACTGACCATCACTCTTCTCGAGATGATTATTTAGGAGCAGTAACCTGATGATGAATTCCACAACATTAAATAATATATTTCGGGTGGGTAGACCATTGTTGAGTGGTCATTCTCCATATAGGGTATTTTCTATTTCTAGAACTGGTACGTTGTACCTTTTCTTATAAGGAAAGTTGTGGTGAGGGATTTCCATAATTCTCAGTGGGTCATGTAACCAAGAACCATAAATATGTTTTATAACATTTGGAAATGATTCTTGGGGCTAGGTATAAGATGGGGAATTCCTGATTTTATCTCTCATTGTTATACTTTCCAACAGGTCAAGTTCAAGCACCATAGGTCTTCAAGATCACTTCAGTCACTTCCAGTTCCAATTTGAAGTAATATAAGATCTATGTAGACTTTTTTTGGGTTTCCATACATCCAGAGAAAGAATAATGTGATATAGGTCAAGATCAATAGTCTAACTAAAACATCTCACTTTATTCCCATTCACGATACAATAAAAGTTTAGGAGTTGAGAAATCTCTATGAAAGAAATTGTTTGTTTTCATGGAGTTCTATCTTCTATAGTGATGTTATTAATATTTTCACAAATTTTTATATACGCCCTTTACTGATTTTATATGAAATGTTCATAATTTTTGTGAAATATTAATGTTTAAATATTAAATGTAATTTTTTAGCATTATTTTAATTAATCCAATCATTGTCATTTTACTATTTTATTTATAACTCTCACAATAATTATCCAAATTGTATGGTTCCTCTTATTTAGGATTACTCTTTCAATATAAAACATTTCATTAGAAGGTATCTTAGGCTAATTCTTCCATTTGAAGGGACATATGGTCCAAACAAGAAGGCCCACATAATCTGTGAAGAAACTGGATCAGCCATGATAATGGAATTATAGGACTCCATACATAAGACCAAATTTGATGATACTCCATATTTTGTTCATGATTATCCAAAGGAATCCTGGATAAAAGTTTCAAGGACCAATCCCAAAAACAAGGGGCCCAACTGATTCATTTAAACTCATCCCACCATTCTGGTCGAGAATTATAATTAATATAGTATTCATGACTTTTCTCCTGATCTAGACATTCAATAAATATAATATTTTGTAGTGTGAAATCCAAGATATGGGTGGCCAACGTTTTTGAAGAAATTGTTCGAATTTGAAGGCATCTTCCAATTGATAAACCCATTCACATTTTTTACTTCTAAAAAGTCTGGATTGAAATGGACAGATTATAATTGTTTGCTAAAACTGCCATAACTTTTTCTCAATAAGTCAAAATGCCTCAAAAATTTTATAGTAGAAGGCCAAAATTATTATCTACAACTATGAAGATTTATATACCTCTATATTCAGCTCTATGGATGTCCAAATCTTTAATCCAAGTGAAGGGGCAGTCTTGGAATGCAAAAAGTCCACCACCTTGGGCTATAAAAACATCCCCTCCAATCCTTTCAAAAGAGTTAGAAATTAATAATAGAAGAGGATAAATTAAAATGACCACGGATTTTCCAAAGGCTTGGGAGGAAATTCCAAACTCAAGTTTTCACTTGAGAGACCCTTCCTCCTCTCTTTGATTTCAGGTTCTTTCCATTCATTTTCAATTGTAATTTTGTAAGTGTTTATATTTATGATTCTATTTTAATGCATGTTTATTTCTTCATAATATCTTATTCTCATCTACCTTATATAGTTTAATATTAATTTTCTTTAAATATTCTAATTCAATTTGAAAATAATTCTCTTAATTCAATTTCTCATTCAAGCAAAAATTGTGTTTTTGTTATTTTTCTTCGTCGCTCGTGTGTGTGTTCGGCGCACCACTCTTTTCTTATCCCTTTATTATTATTATCTTATTAATTTATCATCATAAACATAATAAAAAAGATTACTAATCATTTAAATGGATGATTAAATATCTCATTGGGGTGAGTTATAAGTTATGTATGTTAAGTGATTGAGAGCATTTTCTCAATGAATATTATTTGAATTAACATTGTGTATATTGGACTTAACATGTCATGGATTAATGACTTGTTTTGTTTAACGAGTGTTTTCCATGGATTATTGGAACCATAAATACACTACAATCAACATGTACTGATTGAGGTTATAACCCTATGTTAAGTTAAGTCTTGGATTAAATCCTTAACCTTTAGGAATTTCAATCAAGGTCATCTTGTGAAGTGGGTGTTTATTTAATGCAATATAAAGCAAGGCTCAAGGATATCACTAGTTTAACTACCTAATGATGAACTCACCCAAATATTTATCAAATTGTTAAATAAATATTAATCAATCGATCATTTCAATTAATCTTTGCAAAGAACCCCCCCCCCCCCAATCAAAATACAATCTACTAAAAACAAGCGACTATTAAAAAGTATCATCATTGAGGATTCGGCCTGAGTGCTTCTATACACATTAGTAGAGCACCAGAACCTTGAATGGTCTATAAGAGACAATAGTTCATGCTTTCAAATTGAAATTTTTCAAGGATGGTGCAATTAAGTAGTTGTTATTTTCTGGTTATTGTAAGAAAACAAAATTTTAAAAAAAATTTGAAAAAAACACAAAGAAAAACTCATCTTCTTATTTCTTCCAAAATCGCTCTGAATTCCCAGTAGCCTCATAAACAATCCCTTAAAATTTTTTGACCCTAAAATTGAGAGAACACTTTGCCAACTTAGGTTGAACATTAGGGATAATCAAATAATTCAAGAACCAGTCCTCGTCCAACCAGTTAAATTAGAAATGGCCAATCCTAGAGAACAAACACATAAAGAACTTGTTGTCCCTGATATGAATTACCAACCCCTTGGTATTCAATATCCAAACATAGAGGATGACTTAGAACTTAAATCGAGTTTGATTCATCTTCTACCTCTTTTCCACGGGCTAGCCAGTGAGGATCCACATCTTCATCTTAAAGAGTTCCAAGTGTTGTGCTCTACCCTGAAGCCACAAGGGGTTTCTGAGGAACAAATAAAACTTAGAGAATTCCCTTTTTCCTTAGCTAACTCTTCAAAGTCAAGGATTTAGTACCTACCTCTTGGTTCCAAAACCACATGGAATGACATGAAGAGACTTTTCTTAGAGAAATTACTTCCTGCTTCTTGAACTGATTCCATCCAAAAGGAAATAAGTGGTATCCATCAATTCCCAAATTAATCACTCCATGAGTATTGGAAGAGGTTAAAAAAGGTTATGGAAACCTGTCCACATCACAAAATCCCTGAACAACTCTTGATCCAATACTTCTTTGAGGGGTTATTAGTTATTGAGATAACTCTCATTGATGCCGCAAGTGGTGGTACTCTTGTTGATAAAACTCCTACAGCTATAAGAGATATCATAAACAACATGGATGAAAACACACAACAATTCCATACTTGAGCACATGCTCAAGTAAAAAAATCTCAAGATAGTCAATCGATAGATCCGAACAAGATGACGGAGTGGATGAGTGAACTTACAGGTCTTGTGAAACAACTAGATGTGGCATCCAAAGCCCCAACCTCATCTTCTCCGCAATCTATGTTCATTGGACCTATCAAGAACTATGGAATCTGCAGATCCCCAACTCATCCAACTGACACATGTCCACAACTTCAAGAGAACCCCTCTGATTCATCTGAACCAATGGATCTTAATGTAGCATATGCTGAGAGGAACACCAACCCTCAACAATCAGGTTACCCTTTTGTTCCTCAACCTCAAAGGATCAATCCTCATATTCCTCCTCCTGTATTCCACTATCCTAATGAGCTTTCCCAATTCCCAAACCAATAAAATTTCTTTCCCAAGAACCAAAATCATGGTAATCCCAATCTGGGACAAGCCTCTTCTTCCAAGAAACCATGTTAAAGTGTTGTAGAAGATCTTTCCTCCTTCACCCATTCTTGCCTCAAAAACATTGAAACCAAAATTGGTCAACTTGCTTCCCACCTAAGCCAAAAAAATCAATAAAATTCTTCCCAACTCCCAACTCAACAATTACCCAACCCCAAGGGTAATTTAAGTTCAATTTCACTTAGATTGAGAAAACAAATTGCTATGCCTCTAATGATACCTCCCACTCCCCTTTAAATTTTGAACTAGAAAATGAAAAGGAAAAAGAAAAATGAAAAGGAAACTTAATCCATTCCCTCACGTCATTCATTTCTATTTAGGAACCCAATTCCTTTTCTTCAAGCCATTTCTAATCCAAATAATTCCTTTAAACCCAATCCTGAAATGGTCGACATGTTTAGACATGTTGAAGTCAACATTACCCTCTTAGATGATATAAAACAAATCCCTAAGTAAGACAAGTTTCTTAAGGAATTGTACACCAATAAGTGGAAACTTAGGACCTTTGAAAATATTTCCACCCAGTAGTCTGTTCCCATAAAGTTCAAAGATCATGGGACCTTTACGGTTCCATGCCAAATCGGAAGTTCCAACTTCGATGATTCACTCATAGACCTAGGAGCCTCAATTAATTTCATGCTCAAATCCATATTCCCTAACCTTATTCTAGGAACGTTACATCTAACATGTATTTTAATTCAATTGGAAAATCTAATCACTGCTAGTCTTGAGGGTATAATCAAGGATGTCCTTGTTCGTGTGAATAATTTTATCTTCCCCACTAATTTCTATGTCCTTGACATGGAAGGTGAGATAAACTCTTCTCGATCTCCCCTAATTATAGGAATACCATTCCTAATGATAGTTAGAACCAAGATTTATGTCCATTCAATCATCTTATCCATGTAATTTGGGGACTAACTAGTCAAGTTCAACATTTTCCAAGCCATGTGATACCCATATAAGGATCACATTTCATTCTCAACCCATGGTTCTGAGGACACTTCTAAGAGTTAATTGAACTCAAATCCATCATGTTCTTCATTTTCTAATGATAAAGGATCTTATGAAATCTTCACCATGATTAACCAAGTCATAAATGGTGAAGTTTATGTGGACCTTTCATTCATAGACTCCATTAATCTAGAGGAACTTGAAAACTATCTTGAATCCCACATCAACTATGATCTCTACTGCTCCACCTTAGACAGTATTAAGGAAAATGAATCTGAAGAAAATGAAAGACATTCCTCCATTCTTGAGTTGTTTAACCCATAAATGAGAGATGATGTTGATCTAAAACCTATTCCTGAACACCTGAAATATGCATTCCTTTTCCATGATCACTCTTATCCTGTCATTATCTCTGCTTCACTTACTGAAACTGAGGAGTCAAAACTTGTTCAGATGTTAGAGGAGAAAAATCCCATAGGTTAGACCCTAGATGACATACAAGGAATCAACCCTACCCTTTGCATGAATCACACCCATCTTGAGGAATTATCCAAACTAATTAGACAACTATAAAGAATACTTAGTCCACTCATACATGAGGTGGTTAGGGAAGAGATCACAAAGATTCTTCAAGCTGGTATTATCTACCCAATTTTTAATAGTGAATGGATTAGTCCAATTCAATTTGTACCTAATAAGGGTGGGATAACTATTGTTAGAAATGAACATGGGGAGGTAGTCACAACTCGAGTGAAGAATAAAAAGTGTGTGTGTATTGATTACCAAAAATTGAATTTTGAAACGCAAAAATATCACTACCCTCTTCCATTCCTTGATCAAATACTAGAATGATTAGCTGGAAATTCACACTATTGCTTTCTTAATGGATACACTGGCTAATTAAAAATTCCAATCGCACCTCAGGGCCAAGAAAAGACTACTTTTACATGCCTCTTTGGAACATATTCATATAAGAGAATGCCTTTTAGCCTTTGAAATGATCCTGAAACATTCCAAAGGTGTATGATGAGTATCTTTTCTAAATTCATTGAACACTGCATGGAATTATTCATGTATGACCTTACCATTTATGGTGAGTTATTTGAATTGTTCTTGAATTCACCCTATCTAGTAATTCAAAAGTGTGTCAAGTGTAACCTTGTGTTAAATTTTCAAAAATGTCACTTCATGGTTGAAAATGTGATTATTCTAGTGCACATAGTTTCAAAAGAGGTTACTGAAGTTGATCCTGCCAAAATTATAGTTATCCAATCACTTCCTGAACCCACCTCTATTTGAGACATCCATTCATTCCTCAGTCATGTTGGTTTCTATCAGTGATTCATCCATAAATTCAGTAAAATTTCCCTCCCAATCACTTGGTTTCTCCAAAATGATGTCACTTTCCATTTTGATGAGGTTTGCAAGAGAGAATTCGTTGAACTCAAAACTACTCTTACATCTACCTCGATAATCCAACCCCCAGATTTGTCCTTACCCTTTGAGTTGATGTGTGATGCTTCTAATAGAGCCGTTGGGGCTGTTCTTTTTCAAAGAAGATAAAAGAATTCCTCACATCATCTATTATACCTCAAAAACTTCTTATGAAACTCAATCTCACAACAGTATCACTGAAAAAGAACTTTTAGTAGTGATTTTTTCCTTAGATAAATTCTAGAACTATCTCTTAGGTGCCAAAATAATCATCTTTGTAGACCATTCTTCTATAAAGTTCTTACTCAAGAAAAGAGATTCCAAACCATGGCTAATAAGATGGATCCTAATTCTCTGAGAGTTTTTCCTTTAAATTAAATATAGACCTGGAAAAGAAAAGAATGTGGATGATCACTTGAGTAGAATCTCTAATTCTTCTCATTCTAAAATAATTGATCCAAAATTTCCAACTGAGCACCTTTCATCTCTCACTCTAAAAATAACATGGTATTTTATAATTTTAAATTACTTGGTTTCAGTGTTTTTCTTGAAAATTTTTCAAAATAAAAATAATGTAAGTTGAAAAGTGATTCAAAATACTATTTTTTGGAACAAAATAAACTTTGGAAAACTGAGGAAGACATGGTACTTAGAAGATGTGTTAATGAAAATGAACATTATTCCATCTTAGAATTTTTTCACTCAATGCCTGGTGGTGGACACTTTAGACCACAAAGGACCTCCCAAAAGGTCCTAGACTCTGGATTCTTTTGGCCTTCACTCTTTAAGGACTCACATGAGTTTTTTCAATCATGTCCCACTTACCAAAAGTTTGGCACAATTTCAAAGAGAAATGAAATCCCTAAAATATTTTAGTTTTCTATGAGATCGTTGATGTTTGGGGCATCGATTTCATGGGACCATTACCCCATTCCAATGGATTCTCATACATTCTTCTTGCAGTTGATTATGTTACTAGGTGGGTCAAGGACAAAACCACTATAAAAGTTGATTCACATATTGTTAGTGAGTTCCTAAAGACATACATTTTCCACCGATTTGGTACACCACATGCCTTGATAAGTGACTTAGGAACCCATTTTTGTAACATAACCATGGAATCTATTTTGAAAAAGAATGGGGTTGTATATAAAACTTCAACTGCATATCACCCCCAAACAAATGGAATGGATGAACTTTCTAATAAAGAAGTCAAAAGAGTATTTGAGAGAATTTTTAATCCCACCAAAAAAGACTATCCTGAAAGTCTTGGTGAAGCACTTTGGGATTATTGAACTGCCAATAAAACACCCATTAGGATTTATCCTTTTAGGATAGTTTTTGGTAAAGTATGTCATCTTCCAGTTGAAATCCAACATAATTAATTTTGGGATTTGAAAACCTGTAATTTTGATTTTGAAAAATCTGGTGAAGAAATATTGTTGCAATTAGATGAACTGGAGAAGCTTTTACTTGATTCTTAAGAGAATTATAATCTCTACAAAGAAAAATCCAAGGAACTCCAATACAAACACATCCTGTGAAAGGTATTTCATGAAGGTGAAAAGGTACTGATTTTCAACTCTCAATTTCTTCTTCACCCGGGTAAACTTAATTCTCATTGGGAAGGTCCTTTTATTGTTTCTCATGTTTAGCCATTTTGTGTAGTGTAAGTCCAAGACCCATCTTGGAAAATGAAATTCACAGTTAATGGACATCGGTTAAATAATCACCATGAGAAGACACACAATCCTAGAACAACATCGACTTCCATTAGATCCACAACTTCCACCGACCCACCACTGGATGGGGAAGACGACCCATCAAATCCAAACCAGGGGCACCTCTTTCCCTTTAACTACCTCTCTCTTCCTCTCTCTGCCTCTTTTTTTATCTTCCTCTATTTTTCATTTTTTTATCACTTTCTTCATCAAACCCTTTCTTTTTCTCTTTCTATTTTGTGTGGGTGTGTATTTTAAAAACACTAAAAAAACTAAAAATAAATAAAAAATGAAAAAAAAATCAAAAGACTCATACTTACTCACAATCCAGTTTTTGAAATTTTGTCCAACCATTTTGGGGAGTCAAAAGATATGGTTTCGTCTCAAAAATTTGGTGTTTTCATCATATATTTGGATAAAGAATATTGTATCAAAACCAACAAATTTTTAATGCTCAATTTTTTATTTGGAAAATTATTTTCCCCACCCTTGAGGAACAACATTTTCTTTCATGACAAGGACACCTATGGATATCTTTTCAAAATGTGTGTTTTTCACCCCTGATTATGAGTCTTGAGTTTATAGACCTTTGATCTAAATTTACTAATTTAGTGTGAATTAATATGATAGAGGAATTTTCTGAACCCCGTGAGAATTATAATATACAAATAGCCTCCCATTAACCATACATTAATCCTCCTTTTAAAAGCCCCTTCGAGCCTATGAAAACATTTTATTTGATAGGCACATTACAAGCCCAATACCTTATCCCAACCAATATGAACATGGATTTTCAATGCATAATTTTTTGAAATTTAAGTATGGGGGGAATGTATTTTATTTTGGGTACCATTTTATTGATTTTCACCATGTTATTATATGCTTGAGGGCAAACATCAATTTAAGTGTGTGGGAGAGTTTGTCCTTTAGTGTGGTTTGGGAATTTTCATATGTTTATCTTGTAAAAATGATATTGAAAAGTGTTCAAAAAAATAAAAAAAACAAATTGATGACAATAATAATGGGTTGTGTCTTGGGTGGGTCTAAAATCACTATTACTAAACCTTTGATCTTGTTATAACTATTATAATTAGTGTCGTGAGGAGATCAAACATGGTTTAGGAGATGAGTGTGAGATCTGTTTCAAGTTCAACTTTAGAAAAATGCAACAAACAAAGGAACACTTATGTTATTGGGAGAATTTTTGTGGTTTTTAAATATTTCATATTCTCATCCACTTCAAATTTCCTTCCTCTTTTGTATCTTATTTCACATTTTCATTCCCTCATAAATATGTGTTTCCATTTCCTTTCATGTCCCATTTCAAAAAAAATGTGTATTGCTTTTTCCATGTTTGTGTTTACCCCATTTTTTCTATATATTGGATATCTTCTTCTTACCATCCCATAGTCATAGAAAACCCCCTAAAAATACCTCTTGATTTTTGAGAACTCTATGATAGGGAGTGGAAGCTGAGAGCTCTTACAAACTAAGATTTTCACTTTTGGTTGGTGACTGAGTGAAGCTCCATAAATTAATTTTATCTTCTTGAGAGGAGTAAGTTTTTTGTGCCGCCATTTTCTATTTCTAAATTTTAGCATGAAAAAATGAATTTTTTTTAACATTGTTTTTGTAACAACTTTTGGTGGAATTCAATATGGATGATTGAAATTGTCTAAACCTACCCTAATTGGGGAAAATAAAATTTTAATATTTGTTGGTGAGTGAAAACGATTTTTTCATGTTTTTATATTTGTTGCACATGAGGTCTTGCACAAAACTAAGTGTTGTGGATTTGATGTTATTAATATTTTCACAACTTTTTATATACTCCCTTAAATTATTTTATATAAAATGTGCATAATTTTGTGAAATATTAATGTTTAAATATTAAATGTAATTTTTTAGCATTATTTGAATTAATCCAATCAATGTAAGTTTACTATTTTATATATAACTCTCACCATAATTATACAAATTGCATAGTTATTGTTTTTTATTATTCATATTTCAATATAAAACATTTCAATCGAAGGGATCTTGGGCCAATTCTTCTATTTTAAGTGCAATATGGTCCACATAAGAAGGCCCATAGAATCAGTGAAGAAACTGGATAAGCCATGATAATGGAATTATTGGGATCCATCCCTAAGCCCAAATTTTATGATCCTCCATAGTTTTTTCTTTATTATCCAATAGAATCCTGGATAAATATTTCAAGGCCCAATCCAAAAAACAAGGGTCCCAACTAATTAATTAAACTCAGCCCACCATTCTATCCGGGAATTAAAATCAGTACAATATTCATGACATTTATCCTGATATAGACATAAAATATATCTATTATTTTTCAGTGTGAAATCCAATATATGGGCGGCCAACTTTTTTGAATAAATTGTTTGGATTTGAAGTCATATTCCAATTGATAAACCCATTCACATTTCTGCCTTCTAAAAAGTCTAGATTGAAATGGACAGATTATAATTTTTTACTAAAACCTTCATAACATTTGGTCAATAAGTCCAAATTCGTCCAAATTTTTATAGTAGATGGAAAACATTATTATCTACAACCTTTAAGAAGGATATATCTCTAAATTCAACTTTCTTGATGTCCAAAATTTTGATCCAATTGGAGGGGTACTTTTGGAATCCAAACAGTCTACCACCTTGGGCTATAAATGCATCCCCTCCTCTCCTTTCAAAATGGTTGGCAATTTAGAATATAATATGATCAATTGGAAATACCAAGGCTTTTCTAAAGGCCTAGTATAAAATTACAAACCCATGTTTTCACTTTATATACCCTTCCTCTTCTCTTTTATTTCATGTTCTTTTCATTCATTTTCAATTGTAATTTCATAAGACTTTGTATTTGTAATTTTGTTTTAATGCATGTTTATTTCTTAATAATATCTTATTCTCATATACCTTCAATATTTTAATATTAAGTTTATTTAAATATTATAAATCAATTTGAAAATAATTCTCTTCATTCAATTTCTCATTCAAGAAAAAGTGTGTTTTTGTTTTTTCTCTTTATCGCTCGTGTGTGTGTTTGGCACATCACTCTTTTCTTATCCCTTAATTTTTATTCTCTTATTAATTCATCATCATAAACATAATAAACTATATTACTATTTATTTCAAAAAATGAGTAAATATATCATTGGGGTGAGTTATAATTTAGGTATGTTAAGTGATTGAGATCTTTTTCTTGATAATAATTCTTTGAATTAACATTGTGTATGTTGGAATTAACATGTCATGGATTAAAGAAGTGTTTTGTTTAACGAGTGGTTTCCATGGATTATTGGAACCATAAATACACTACCATAAACATTTATTGATTTGTATTAGAACCCTATGTTAAGTTGAGGCTTGCATTAAAGCCTTAACACTTAGGATTTCTAATCAATGTCATCTTGTGAAGTGGGTGTTAATTTAATGCAATATAAAGCAAGGCTCAAGGGTATCACTAGTTTAACTACCTAATGATGAACTCACAAAAATATTTATAAAATTTTTAAATCAATATTAATCAATCAATCATTTCAATTAATCTCGGAAAAGAACCCCCCCCCCTCCCAAATCAAAATAAAATCTACTAAAAACAATCGACTATTAAAAAGTATCATCATCGAGGATTTGACTTGAGTGATGTAAGACCTGTAAGTTCACTCATCCATTATTTTATCTTTTCTGGCTCTATCGATTGACTATATTTGGATTTTTTGACTTGATAATGTGCTCTAGTATGGAATTTTTGTGTGTTTACATATAGTATCTGATAGAGATCCCAATTTTACTCCTTGATTTTGGAGAGGCCTTTAAGAGGCATTGGGATCTCAGGTTCATTTGAGTTTGGCATACCATCCATAGATGGATGGCTAGAAAAATAGATCTATATAGATTCTTGAGGATATGATTCATTCCTACGTCCTTGAATTTAGTAGAGCTTAGGATGACCATTTAGCACTGGTTAAGTTTTCTTATAACAATAGTTACCAATCTATGATCAGAATGGATCCTTTTAAGGTATTGTATGGTGGTTCATGTAAATATTTGTTGTGTTGGTTGAATATTAGTGAACGTTACTTAGTTTGACCAAGCTTGGTTCAAGAGATAAAAATAAATATTCAATCGATTCATTAGATAATTTTGATGACACATAGATGGTATAAGTCTTATTCTGATTATCATCATAGAAAATTGGAATTTTCAGGTGGTGATCTATTGTTCTTGAAAGTTTCACTTCATTTGGGTCATCTACATCTAGGGAGGAAAGGGAAGCTATCTTTTCATTTTGTGGGACCTTTTGAGGTTTTTGATCAGGTGGGAAAATTAGATTATCATTTGGAACATCCACCATAATTTTCATCGATATATAACATGTTCCATGAACCATAACCACAAAAATATCTTTCTAATACATCTCATGTTCTGAGTTGGGGTGATCATGATGTTGAGACTAATTTATCTTTGACTGAGAATATAGTTAGTACAGTTGATTTTTAAACTAAGATACTTTATGGTGGGATGATACCTTTGGTTTGAGTTCTATGGAATCATGGTTTTGATACGCATTAGACATGGGAGAGATATACACAGATGAAAGAGTAGTGCCTCATATTTTTGATATAAAGAATTCTTGACAGAATTTATGGGGAAAAAGTTTCTATGATTGGGAGGTTGTAACATCCGGTTACTGTTTTCAGGTACTCCTCAATCGTCCTTTACTTTAAAGATTTGTTTGTGGTTTATCTCAGGTTATTTTAGGAAGAAAGTTGAAAATTTTAGAATTTTCTGGGCTGTGCATGGTTAGCGTATAGTTTTGCCAAACTGTGTGGCCACCTAGTGGAAACCATGGAAACCCAAATAGTGGGGGTATTCATGGTTGGCATAGGGTTTGAAAAAAATGTACGCCCACCCATTATAAACCATATACCCTAATAGAGAGGCGTACGGTTTGACAAACCATGCATCCCTTCCAAGATAACCATGCACACATAGTTTTTTAATTCCGAAAATTAATTTTAAAATTACTAAACCCCTGTATAATCACTCGCTCGACCCAAAATCACTATATATCAATTTATAAGGTTTATATGGCTCTCAAGGACCCATTTTGGATCCTTCAAACCTATTTCTAAGTGGATTGAATCTTGTAGAACATTGTTTCATTCCTCTAAAGTAAGAGATCCTCTCCCATTCTTTCTCTCCTGATCTCTAATTATTTCCTCCATAGGGTTTACTATACCATCTTTTTATAGATGTATCAATGCTCTTATATTTTGGATCTTGAATCTAGGTTTGATTTATTAATCTCTATTTCTAAGGTTATTCTTTAGAAAATCCCATTGTGGGTGTTGTGATATGTAATTCCATGAAAAAGGTATATGTTTCTATTGAGATTTACCATGTTATAAACCCTTGAATTTATTAATTTAAATTAAATTTATTTTAAATGAATTTTGAAAAACCAATTCACTGCGTTTTGGTATTTTAATTGATTTTACATGACTTTTGGGGAAAACCCAAATTCCAGTGGAATTGGGATTTTGGGTGTGTTTTGAATTTGATGGAATTTGTGAAAATTGATTTTTGAATTGATTTTGAGAAAAATGGCTCGAATTGATTTGTTAAGAACCTATTATTGGTTTTATCTTGAAAAAGAATGAATTTATTAAAAACCTATGATTTTTTTAAAATAGAAATTGGCATATTGAAACTGAAAAGGTGGAAATTTTATTTTAAATAGTTTTAAACTAATTTTCCCATTATTGTTAATTGATTGAGAACATGTGAGCCTATATATTTAGTGGGTTATTTGGGAAAAATCTAGGATGGTAATTCCCTATAAATAGATTTATGATTTACAACTATAAAAAACCTAATTTGGTAGATCGTATCCTTGATGGGATGTTGATGAGTCCTATTTGGTCAGTGTCTTAAGAACGTTTTTACACATATTATCATGATCACCAATATGAGATATGTGAGGATCCAATAACAAGGAATTATAACTCAGGATAGATGACCATGTTTCTTGTTGTGATTATATTGATATATATTTCATTTTTTGTTAAACTTATTATTCATGCCTAGTGATTTATATAAAATATTTTAAATAAAAATGTTTATTAAGCCATTTTTTGAAATGTTTCCATCATTGGAAATGAAAAGCATATTTTGTTTTAGATATGAAATTGTATTTCAATTTTGAGTTTCTCCCTAACCATTTGAGATAAATATACCTCATTAGATGTAGAAAACCCCAAATGATAGATGTAATTTCCATTGGCTGTTCAGGTTTATCCTCACATTTATATATGATGGAAGTTTGATTCATAATATTGAATGTAACTTCCCTTACTTGAAAATTGATATGGGCTCTATACTGGGAGATCCAATCAGTGCCTAAAATCATATCAAATTAAACTAAAGTGATTATAACAAGATTAAAAGGAATAAAATTCCCATATACTTCTATAATAGTGGATATATATACTTGGGATACAGTCATCCTACCATTAAGAGTTTACACTACTAACTCAACATCTTATATTTGAGATAGTGATGTTATACCCTTTGAAAATTCTCCAAATATAAGAGTGGATATAACTAGAATCAAATAAACTATTTTCAATACTAGATTAGATGATAAGTGTGTATTTTACCATATCTCTAGGAACTTCTACTTTGGTTTCATTAATTGCATAAGCTTAGCCTTCTCCCCTTAGCTTTTTTTGTGGTATATTCCCTTAACATTTTGGGAATTATATGGAATAGTTCCCTATCATCTGATTGTTAAATCACTATACTTTAATTCCATATCTCTAACCCTTTAATTCATGATCATGATGACCTTTTTCTCTACACTTTCAACAAACTTATTTTCATTAATTTTGTTCCATGGTGTTTCTTTCCACATGTGTTCCATATTGGAAAATTATTTTTTCCCTTCCCGATATCCATTTTTTTTCTTAGTAGTCCTCTTATTCTCTTTATTTCCTTTGAAGACACAAAAATTAGAGAATTATTTCCTTGTCTTGATAGAACATGATATTATATACTTATATAATGAGAATATATGGGAGACTTGTGGCCTTTGATGGATTTTATTAAGCCTATAAAAGAATTATTCAATCTTTCTCTTTGAATTATGTAAAAATTCCACAACATACCTTTCGAGTCTTGTAAATATATCCTCATATATAGAAACATTTTCCTCCTCATTTAGTCTCAAACTAAAGAATTTTCCCTCCATATCGGCTCGTTGTACATGAGGAAAATATTTTTCAAAGAAAAGTTCCTTAAAATCCTTCCATTCCATGCTCTCCATTTCTTCCTCATCCTTAGTGTTTTGAATCAATGGACATAATTGATTCATATATCAATATAGTTGATAAATTTCCATGATAACCTTCTCCATTTCATTACTTCCCAAGGAGTGAAATATCTTCTATAAGGAACTTATCCATTTCTCAGATATAAATAGATTTATAGTCCCATTGAATGGTGAAGGTTTCTGACATGTGGAGTGGATTAAAATTATTTCAGTATGTTGTGGATTAGTAGGATTCTCTATAAGGTGAAATTTATTGGCCATTACCTGAGTCAAATACCCCATTATAGTTATAATGTGTTCATCTCCAACTTTATTATAATGCCTAGGATGGAAATCCTTACATGGATTATGTGAATTAATATAGTTTCCATTATATTTTCTATGAGACATTTTTAAACAATTTCATATACTATATTAGATCATAACATTATGAATCATAATGTATAATTTTAAAACTAGTGAAACACTTAACATAAATTGAAAAGTTTATACATAACGGATCTCAGAATCATAAACTTTATTTCTTTTGGAATGTTCTCAAATCATAAAAAAAAATTTAATCCTTCATAATGGGTTGTAAAGAAAAGGTTAATTAACCCAATAATATTCCCTAGTATTGTTAAACTAGATGCAGAGTAAGGGAACACTTTCCATGCACCTGAATGATGTTCAAGATATACTCAAACCAACTCTTTTCAGAGTTATTACCCCTAGACATATCTTTCCTAAAACCATATACAATTGTAGTATCTATATAGGGATGTATTCCTAGAAAAAACACATAATCTCTACCTTACTAAAACTTTAGGATTTTATCCTTTACTTTAATTTATCCTCTAAGTCAATCATAGGGTTATGTTACCTAATCTATGTTTTTCTAAATCTAGTTCCCAAAGTTTCTACAAAACTTCCTCTGATACCAACTGTAAATTCCATGACCATCATAGCCTATAGTCAGTGGTTACTTTATTAAATTGACACTATATACTAGGAATCACATCCCAAAGGACTGGATAGTTTAGTAGTCTTGGTAAACTGATATATACTTGAATCCAAAATTACATTGAAAAATTAAAATACCATATAGTATTTTCTTTAGTATAATCACTATTTACTCTATAATATCCTTTAATATCAATAATAATATACTTCCTAGAATATTGGGGAAATAAAACATAATAAAAAATGTGATCTCAGATGCTCAGTAAGGGTATGTATATTACAGAAGCTAAATAAGGCATGAGTAATATGGAAAGAATAAATGATAATAAAATAATTCCATAAAAATAATCACAAGACAATAAATATTATCCATGGAAGACATATCTATTCCAATAATCACATATATATCAATAATATTTTCCAAAATGGTTGAATATATAATGTCACAAATCTCAAACTCACCATCAAGGTCTTGTGCCAAGACATCATACATAAATGGGTAAGGCCCCCAACCAAATACCCAATCTAGTTGTCATCATAAGACTTATCGATGAATCAAGGGGATATAAAATTATATTCCCCACACATTACTTAATAATTATAACTCATTCGTTAAATGAATAAACAATACAATTTAATTGATTATAACTTAAAAATCAACAATTGTCTGTACTTAAAGAACAACCGTACATAATGTCAATACTTTCCCCAGTAAAAAAATCATAAAGAATCTATATAAATATGATGGATTGTATCTTTGGAGTATATCATCAGTAAATAATAAATTAAAAAAAAATATTTTGACATATATTAAAATATTTTTAAATGATCACTAGAAATATTTCTTAATAAAAATATCATTTTCAATTTGAAATTACTTATTTTAAATCTATAAAAATTCCTAAATATTAAGGGGGGTATTTTATTTTAAAATAACTTTAAAAACATAAAATTTTATTTCTAAGTAATTGATTAGTCATGACAGTGGTAAATTCCATTCATGATGTATTAGTTAAAATAAAACATTCCTTTCACACCTTTGTAAAATGTCAAAAAGTACCACATTTAGAAAAAGAATAGAATATTCCTTTTAAAACAATTTTTAAAAATTAAATATTGGGTAAAAATGACTTTAAAAAATCATATAATAATATTAAAAATATTATTTAATTTTTTTAGAAAATATGGATATGTGATAAAAATAATTTTTGACTAAAGATAGAAATAAAATCATTTTTTCTTAAAAATATTATTTCAATATATTGAGTACTTAAAGAGAGAAAAATGAAAAGAAAACTTGTATTGTACAAAAATAACCATAGTATAATAAAATATATTGGGTTTAAAATTGAAATATCAAACAATTCCCCAGTGGATATTTAAATATAAATAATCCTGAATAATAATGAGATTGTGAAATAAACCCTAGCCTCGTGTTCAAATTCCTTCTCATGTGTTTGAACCACCTATATAACAAATATTTATTTATTATAAATATATTATATAACCATAATAATATATATCATAGAAGTTATCATTTACTTATAAACTTTTTTCACATGTTTATTAAATATTATTTGTTAAAATCATTGTCCTGAGTAATAACTGCTTTGTTTTTCATGTATGTTTTGGTTCGGTAGTTTCAGTTCATTTACTTTGATCATGGTTCTATAATATATATGATTTTAATCATGATATAAATATCATATATATTCATTATATACAAATTTAAATTCATCAATAAAATTTAGAGATAGAAAATTGAATTACACCATTTTTAGAGATGGTAGGTTGTGCGTACGCATGAACGTTGGTTCATTTTTTAGATGAATGGAACGAAAAAAAGTTAAATAGTAATTAAACTTTAAAAAAATTATATCATATATATCATATATATTAATTAAATATATCCTTATTTCCATCCATTTAAAAATAAAATGAAAAATGTATTACATCGCTTCATGGATGTGGTAGTTCACTCGTGCGCACGAGCGATGTTATCATTTTCCAACGGATTGGAAGGTAAGAAGTAATATGTGATATTATAATTCAAGAAGTATATTTATTTCATAAATATTATATTTATATTTATATATATATACTTTTAATCTATCATTATATCAAGTTGTGAAAAGCGGTGATGGAAAATGGATTACATCAGTTCGTGAGGCAGTAGTCTGTTGTACACACGATTGACGGTTATGTTTCCCATTTGATAGAATAAGAGATGGATGTAAGTCATGACATTAATAAAATAAAATATAAGTATATGTTATATACTTATGTTATTTTATAATAATTTTTTAATTATATTTTAATGAGTTGGAGGAAGAAATAAAATTAAAATGCTCAGTTAAGAAAGATACCTCTTCTTCAGACAACCTCTTTAATATTATACCAAAATCCTTCCTATATTAGGTTTATAATAAAAAATAGGACCCTAGGGTGTGGTTAGTTCATTAAGGAAGGTACTTGGAGATGTATTTTCTGAAACAAAATGCTTTTTATGTGTGAATAAGTGATGGGAGGCGGTTCCCTTCTATAATTGAGGTGAGTGTCACACTTATAATTGTTCAATATTTTACAATAATTTCATGTCACTTTCTTGATAAAATGGATCCAAAATGGATCATTACTGACCCTTAGATTCTATAAGGTCAATATATGTCCATTAAAGAGAAATTATATAAGTTTTAGAAATTTTTAACCCTTATGGTTTTAGTTTAACCCTGGTAAATCTGTTTTAACTTTAGCCCTTGTAAAATATTTTTACTATTCTTACTATTAATTATGACAAAAAATTAAGTTAAATATTTAATAATATTAATTATTATGATTAAAAATATTTAATATATTTTATCAAATTCAATTCACCAATTTTTTATAAATTAATTTAATATTAAACCAGCAATCACGACGAAAAAACGGTTTTCCTACAAAAATGTTTTCTTAAGTTTAAAAGGTTTCTATATCAAAATTAAACATGAAATTAATTACAATAATCTAAATTGGATTAATATTAATATAATTTAACCAATTTTACATTTAAAATCATTTTAAAACACAGTTAATCTTTGTAATTATTTAAATGAAATGACAAATTTTAATAAAAATAAGTATTTTTCTCTATTCCTTGAAAAATAAATATTTTCCAAAAATTATAAAAAATTAACTCTAAGAGATTTTTTAAATTATGATTTAAAAATTAATTTCATTTTTTAAAATAAATTTACTGAAATTTTAAAAGGTTAATTTTAAAATAAGTATGCAAAATACGATGAATTCAATTTTTAGAAAAATACGGTTTTTAAGAATAGAAATGGATTTATTCTTATCTCATGCCTAGAAAAAAATATTAAATGAATGATAGAACATTTTATTAAATAAATAATATATAAAATTAATTAAAATAATTAAAAAATATTTATGAATTTAATTTATTAATATAATAACACATCACGTGTATAAAAACAGTTTTCCAGAAAAAACATTTCCTTTAATTTCAATTGTTTTTTATTTTCATTTCTAATTAATTATTAACAAAAAATAATAATTTTATACATGTGTACAACATATAAATGTTTCATAATTTAGTTATTAATATTCATTCCCACTAACGTAATGGCTATTTTATAATGATAATGTTTAAATAATGATATTTTAATAGTGCATTATAGTTTTTTTAAACTCAGTGTTACGTGTAATGCAAGTTATCGAAGAAATTAAATTATTTAATATATTTATAAAATATAAAGGTGTTTCATAATGTATTATAAAAAATTAATCTAATATAATTTTTAAACTTATATATAAATATTTTAACACTCTTTCAATAAGTAATCAATTCTAAAGAAGAATAAGAACACTTAATGGTAAAAATAATTTTTTTTAGAAAAATATATATATATATATAATAAATGTTTTAATTAAACAAATTAATTTTATATTATTTAGAAATTTAATTGGATTAAATATAGGTAACATTTAGGTTCATAACTCCCATATTTGGTAATAAATTTTATTTTATATTTTTAATAAAATATATGTTACTTAATTAAAACTAGTTACTAAGGTAAAAAATGAAGATGGTAAAATGTAAAAACCTAATTCTAAATTACTTTAAATGTTTTTAAAACAAGTTTTAAAATTATTTTTAGAGTATATATCAACATTATCTCACCCCACACTTTAGTATTGGCCACTACTGGAGCTATTGACTTGGCATCATTGAGATGTAACAGGTATTTAAAAAATCATTTTTCCTCCACTTATAAAAGATGATCACTTCCACAAAATTTATCCACTAATTAAAAATATTTATATCTAAAAAAATTAATCTCTAGTAAAACATAAAAACTTTACCCATTTCCTATAATCCTTAGCCTTTTCAAAATACTAAGCCAAGGTGTCTTAATGTGTTACCCAAGGGAGAACATCCAAAGATAGAAGGTAATGCTCTCCACCAAGATCTTTTATTTTATTTCTAATTATACCACCTAAACCCTTTTATATCCATGGATTTATGATAACATAAGTATTATTAATATGATTAAGGTTATTTTACTAATGTAATATAACTTTTATACCTTCCTGCAAAACAATTAGGGAAATAAAGACATTGTCATGCGTTTGTGCGGACTACCACATCCATAGGTGACAGGTTTTAATTTTCAAAACTATTTACATGTATGATATATAATAATTATTTAATTGAAAAATATAATTATTACCACATTATAAATATTTAAAAACTATAATTATTTTATTTTTTATACCCCCTACCATTTTATGAAAAATTAGATCATTTTCCATGTATGTTTGGACTACCATCACCACATAATTATATATATGATTTTGATAGTACCAAAAAATATGGATAATTTTAAAAATAAATCAAATGTATAAACATGATATTTATGAAACTATTAACATTTTTTGATGATAATATTTTATAATCTATAAGTAATATTAATAATAAATGATTACGGAAAATTAAATCGCCTTAAATTAACATATCAAAGCCTCATTCTTCATTTGAGTCTATTTTGGAAACATATGAAACTATATATATTTTGTGTTAATTAAATAATAAAGGAAATAAATATTTAAAATTATGGATATCATAAAGCTATTTTCTAATAACTTTTACTATGATCAACAAATCGAAAGGGTTATAGAGAAATTAACTAAATACCCCAAGTAACTGAGGTACATAGAAATTATATTACAAGTAAAAATGATAATAAATTGACACCAAAAAACTAAATATAGATGAATAAAGTTATTTTTAATACATTTAATAAACTTATTTTGATTATCTATGATGTTAGGTGCACATGCAGCATGAATCAAGAACTAAGGTAAGGGTTTTTTCTGACTCAACTTTTATTATTGATTCATAATGATTCCTATTTTACTATGGTTTTACATGATTGATTTATTATATTATTTGATGATAATATAAAGCTTCATCCATCTGGTTAAAGTGAAATTTGTTATTAAAATCTTTACCATGTTTAATTTTATTCTCTAAATTATATCATTGTTGAGAATAATTCCCATCCACTTTAATAATAAGTTCCCCTCCTTGACCATAATTCCATTTCCTTCCAATTTTATCCTTTTTATATGGAAATACAATTATGTGTTATCTTAGGTAAAACTAATATTTTCCTTCTCCTATTTTAAAATGATATTTTTTACACTTTTTATGATGTGGGTTTTCAACAAAGGTATTTCAAAATATTAAAAATCAGTTTCCATCCTTTCAAAATAAAATGTTTTATCTTCCACCCCATATATCATTTTGATAACACTTATATATTTTCAACGATTTATTTTTGAATTTTATTTTTAAAATTAAATATTTTTTCAAATTTTTCACTTCACTTTTCCTAAAAATGACTTTTGAATGTGGTATGTAACTACTTATCTTACGGAAATGTTAAAAATGTTTTCTAAAAACTCTTTTATGGGTTTGCTACCATTTTACTATTTTCCTTAAAAATATTTATTTTCTTCAAAATTATTTTTTGTGAATCACCCTCTAAATGTTCTTATAAAATACTTATTTGGGGTGATTGAGTCTTGGGTATTAACCATTTACATTATTGAGGTTGGTTTTGGTGATACCATGTAAAAATATTGGGAAAATCATTTCTCTTCCCATGGGTTTTCATGATATAATGAATTGTTGACATATTATGGAGAAAATATGTATGTATGATTATGGGTGGGGTCATATATCACCCTATAATTTAATTTTTAATTTTTTATATAAAATGGGATAACATAGTGTGGTCCTTCTTTTATATGCTCAGAAACTAAAGGGTGAGCCTTGGTGGATAGTCTAACAAATTAAAGCTTGGGACTTCTTGGATATTCCTAAAAACAAAAGTGTGATCCTTGTTAGATATTCTTACATACTAAATTTTAGGATGTCTTTGATATGATTAATATATGATAATACCCTTTTCTTATGTTTATTCCAAATATCATTATTATGTTATGTATCAAGGGAATGCTATATTTACATGCCATGTTTCTATGATTATGCTCCATGGATCATGTTTATTACATTATGATTCCATAATCTTTAGACATGGTATATATTTGTTCTTACATGTTATTTTATCATGAATCATAGAAAAATATTATGGTTCCATGTTATTTTAAGGAGATATTTATCCCATGCTCATGTTTTATCTTATGCTTATGATCTAAACCTTGATGACATGATGATAAGTTTTCCCTTATTGAGATTTTGAGATCATAGATTTATCATGTTTCTATTCCCTGGGTTTTGAAGATTATTATATATTATGATAAGTCTAGAAAGGGGTCTAGTGTGGATTAATTTTAGATTAATGTTCACAAGTGTTATATATTAAGTTTCTCATATAGTTAGTCCTCAAATATATTAGAACTTACATCCTTAGGATTGTGAGATTATTTTGTGAGATGTAATGTTTATCTTATATAAATGATGTAAAATAAAGATGTTCTTAGCTTGGGTTTTTATAGAATGGTAAATATAATTCATGGGAAAATCATTAGTATACACCACCTAAAGAAAACTTTCAAGTAGTTCAGGGAAAAACCACTTGATCCAATGAACCACATGCTGCAATATAAAAATAAATCAGCCACCCCATTTCATTTTTAATATAGGATGAGTCCTTTTTTAATATACATTGAAACATGCATTGGAAAGACCTCAAATATCATCTTATTCAAAACCTACTTATTATTGATTATGAGTCAATGATTTTTATTATAGTATATAGTCAAAAACTATGAAATATACACCTTGGCACCTGCTATATAATCACATCCTATAATATATCCACATCATAAAAAATTTATGAGGAAGTACTTTAGGGATGGATCAATAGTTCCATGAAACATTTTATAGATTATATAAGAGAATATCACCAATCAAGCTCCTCAATAAAAACCATTATGCCAAATTTAACTCTGCTAATCAATAAAGGAGACTATGTTTCTTCTTATGACTCACCAGAATCCCTACCCATGACTCTAACACAAGCAGCGACAACTTTATTCCATAGTATGAGACATTCATAACCTTAGGAATCCAAACCATGTTCAACCTTTTCCAAAACACTGTGAAAGTACTAGAACATTATTCTAGTACACAAGAACCACCTATAAGAGAAAATATGATCATGTGAGTGATCCATTTCATATGTGGAATACATTCATAGATTCCCCAACATCAAATTTTTTTTTATTAATTATGGTTTTTCCAAATTAGGAAACAAGTGAACAAAAAACCCTATATGTCACTTATCTATGAACAAATATAAAAAACGGATTATAGGACACTTGGAGATCATTAAATAACCCTCTTTCAAAGGAATAAGGATTGATCAAAGAGAAAAATGTAAACATCAAAGAAATATAATATTCCTTTTGGTGAGAACCTACTCATAAAGAGAAACTATAAAAACATTATACCATTTATACTTAAAGTACACCAAGACACTTTCTATGGATTCTCCATTCATATATACGTAGAAGAATTTGTTTAAGGTCTCATTTATGTTTCATTTGTTATGTCTTAATATTAACAGTCAATTTATTCTATGTTTTTTTAATTATATTACGTTCTTGTGATTCTCCCTTCACTTTGATCTCTTAAATACATGTTCATGGAGTATTATCCCAAGGTTTAGTCCCTAGGGGATATTTTATAGGTAATATAATCCCTACTCTTCAATTATGTAATGTCTTATTTCTATTATTGATGCAAAAGTGAGTGTATGGAGAAGTGTGTGAGCTTTTTTAATATAATCCTCTTCACATAATCAATTATGTTCACTATTATATCATTAAATTTTCTCCCTCCCTTTTCCTTGGATTCTATTAATATGATGGATTTTTTACATTTAAGGGGGTGACTTATGTATAGTGGAATGAGGTGCTTGGATCGTGATATTATTATATTCATGGATAGTACATTATTTTACATTATATAGTAGATAATAAATTGTATACCAATACGTTATCCAAGGTACACAAAATCCCATAACATATATTGAATAACTTGGATATTAAATGGGATTTATTTGGAAATAGTATGAGTTTAGAACAACTAAAATGGACAATGAAACACCAATGTAGTTTAAATTAGGGGTATTTCCCTTTCAAACTAACAATTATTTTCAATTTTTGTTCCATTTTGTTTTTTTAAATATCTACTCACGAATAACTATTTTAAATTTTTTAAAAACAAAAAAGATAAATAAATGAAGATAAATGGTGATAATTTATAAATCTCATTGAGGATAAACCTATGGTCAACTCACAAGCTATTTCCTATAGGGGATTTAAAATTTCTATTATGATATCCCCCATTGTAATTGGATTGTCAGAATTTGGCACCTTTTCTAGGGAGCCAAGATTCTATTAACTAATTCCTTATCACACTCTAAATACTATGTTTCTATTTCTTTTTTTCTCATTATTATTTTTTCTCTTGAATAATAATCATCGCGTTCTAATATGGATTTTGAAAAAATAATTCAAATATACAAAAAAATACTATGATGAACTAAAAAATTTATTTTTCACACTTCCACTAATATATTATAATAAAAAAAATGCCCATAAGTGTAGGAAAATAATAATAATCCAAATCATACCTATTACAAAATACATAAAAGATAAAGGTGAAATGGAGAAAATCACCTCTATGATTCTAACTATGATGAGACAACAAGTAGATAATAAGCATGAATTATTAAATAATAACATTTATTGGATCCTCTTATCCAATCGACTATAAAGGTAGATGAATAATTGGTAGTACATAAACCACTGCCTATTTCATTTCTTCTAGAATCACCTAAAGTGGAGGAAGATCAGCATGTTAAATCATATGAGGGGGACATATTTTATTTGAGTTTATTTTATAATAATTTTGTTGATAGTGAATTTAATTATAATATTAATTATAATAACATGATATATTAAGTTTATTGGATGCATTCAAAGTATGATTATATGGATGATTCCATAGGAGAAGTTAGGGCTATTAAAGGATGAATAGATGAGTGGATAGTACTACCCACTAAGGTAGATAAAGAATATGGGGACAATATAGTCAATTAATTTGTGTTATAAGGGATCCATATGTTTTCTACCCACAACTAATATATTATGGTTTTTTACTAGAAAGGGAGTATACAAGAAATACACTCCACTGGGGGGAAAACTAAAGAGGAATTTCCTGAAGAGATATGGAAGAAAAATAATGTGGTGGTTCTTACAAAAAAATCAATACCACTTTTTATTTGTATTAATAAACAAGAATTGCATGAAAATATGAATTATAAACACAACGCCACTTAGAGTATGACCCAATAATTATTTTCATTCTCTATTCCATTTATTTGGTTTTTAATAAAGTTTTTTATTTTTATTTTTCTTTCTTTGTAGGTTTTCAAGGATAGTAGCCTGGATTTCAATGAATATTATTTATATTTTTTCACCCTAATAAAATACTTGTTTGTATCTCTCTATGACATTTCATATTTATTATCTAGAATAATATAATTTAAATGTGAAAAATAATGGTTTAACTAAAATTTAGATAATTTTTAAGACAAGTGTGTGGGGGAGAGTATAGCCTGCTATTTAATTTTTTGTTTCTTTTTGTCTTTATTTTTCTTTTTTGTTTGAGAACTAAGATTTATGGAACACTTTGGTAATTTTTAAACTTTTGAGTTAATTGGGGTAGTTATTATTGAATTTGACATCCAAAACATACATGATTGTTGCTATGATTTTGATTTCTAAATTATTTATGAGTATTTAATGAATTTTGGGTTTATTGATAAATATATGTATGTAAAATACTATTAAATGAAAAAATTTAAAAGAATTTGAGGTTTATATACCCTTTAATGAACTTATAACATTTATTTACTTCTTTAGAGCTTGAAATTAAATTCACAATCTAGAATTTTTTTTGTGACTTATTCAAAATTTTATTAGGTTTAGTATTTTTTTAAATGATAAAGGATTTTTTTAAAATTCAAAGGCCCTTTGTGTTACTCTTTTCAGCCCATAATTCATTTGAACTTCCTTTTCATGATCTTTAAAGACCATGAATGACTTTATATGAGATAAATTACAATTCTAACCTTTTTTCATCTATCTCTTGATGTTTTAACACGTGATTTATAATTTAAGACAACTAAAGTGGGTTATTAATGGAATTTTTTTTGGAGGAATTATATTCGTAGCACCTCAACCTGGGAGCCACTTAAAATCATGCTCTAGGCCAGAGGGTCACTAGACATTAAACGCACCTCCATATATTCCAAAGGCTTCCAACAAGCATTGAGGGTTTGATGGGTGATATTGGGGCGACTATACCCTCTGGGGATGATAATAATAATTTTCCATACATATATATATATAACATAGTAGAACAAGGACCAAAAAGACAATAGAATCAAAAATAGGAAGTTGTAGTAATAAAAATCCCAAAGTATAATACCATTTTCAAAAAAAGAACAAGCAATGATAGTCATAAAAAACAAACATGCAAGGTATCCCATGCCCAACCATATAGGTATATATAAATAAGCATGGAAAGTCCAAAAAAGAAAACCATCCTGATGTAACAGAACCAACTGGTCCACTTTTATCCATCCAAAGAAATAGTTAAGTGAGCTCTTAACCATGAATCTAGTCCTTTACCTGATAGCAGACATATAAAGTATACACATGTCCTAAGGATCCCATTTAGGGTGTGAGTATGAGCTCAGTAGGGCACCACCAAGATGTTCATATCTTATATCCATAATTATACCTATGTATTCTAATATAAATAAATAGCATAAACTCACACATAAATAAATAAATAACCCCACTTAAATTTTTCTCAATAGCCAAAAGGAAGAATTTACATACTTCAGACAATTTCAGTATGTCTTTGAACACATGACATCAGATATATATATGTTCATACATCTCATGTATGGAATGATATACCTACACTGGTGAGGACCTGTGTCTTAGTGCCCAGGCATACATGTAGGAACACCAATACCCAAAGAACCCTAAGGTTACTCCAATGAACATGTCTTTGACACTTCATTCCAATCAAACAAGTGACGAGCATAACATCAACATTCCCATCAATACGTCCCAAGTCCCTCGAACTTCCAGTCAAATAGTGATCATTAGCTCAATATCCTGATGTCCGGAGGCACAGCGATACCCATCCTCCCATATAATATAAATCATTATTGGATTGAATTTATTACATCCAAGTCATGATGATATCTGTACTTAAATCATCATGGCCCATTGACCTCAATGTCACTGCAAGCCTCATCCCCCAACCGATGGTTACACACCATCAATAGATGGTCTCTCACCATCAATTATGGATTTCTAAAGTGATCACCTCCTCCATAACTAATAGTCAACACTATCCCCTAAGCCTCAAAATCTACGGAGGCCTCCACCCATGATGAGTGGTCAACCCCACCTCACTGATTCTTATACGTGTTCACATGACTCCAATGGAAACATTTTCCAACAACAGTGATTAGTAATCATTAAAAATTCCCAATCCACACCATTCAAAAACCTTTCTTCCACATGTAAACCCGTCACCCAAATCTCGATGGTCAACACCATCCCAAGTTCTGTGGGCCATGCCCTCAACCAGATGACCCCATCACCTCAATCTTTATGATCATCATCACCTCTGCGTATCTCGAGCCATTCCCTTATCCAGAAAAACATCATCATCTCAATATCAATAATCAATATCACCCAATGTAACTTGAGCCACACCCAACATGTTCCCATGGAACCAAACCAAGCATATAAAAACAGAATTAATTAAACAAAAAAATGACAGAAATTTCCCAATTAACCACAATCCCTTTACCCAACTAATTCATTTTAGAAAATAAATAACATCCCTAGAGGCATATTAAAATAGTTATTACTATTTAAAAATAAGAAATTAATTAATTTAGGGTTTCCCTTGGACAACCCAAGCATGCATATTTAATCATGCACCCGTAACATGTGTATATAAATAGAAGAACCTATGAACCACCAACCTTCAACTTATAGGTGCTCACTCATAGAATACAAGCCACTAAAGAAAGAGGTAATGATAGAAATAAAGATTCTAGATAAATTACCTAAAATAGGGAAAATGATCTCATATGAAAATATAAATTCACATAGTAATATTAGAGAAGAAAGGAAGCAAGAGGGTTGAAGGTCTTACCACTGTACTTCCAATGAGACTAATAGAGCTCGAATAATAGCTTAGAAGGAGAATGTACAAAGAAACCTAGGGGGAAGAGCTACTACCAAGACCCCATATTATCCCTCCCCTATGTGAAGAAGAAAAATAAGAAAAATGGGTTGATCCCCCTGCTTCCCTTTAAAAAAACTATCCCACAAGATTCATGATGTGTAACTTTTTCACATTGTGAACTAGATTCACAACGTGAACAATAGTTACACTTCATGAATTATTTGGGTAATCCCCCAAGTATTCACACCCTATCATATTTCGCAAAATCCATTAATTTCATGAAAATAAATCATCATGTAAATGGCTAGTTGTATATTCTTTTAGTATCCAGTCCATTTCTTTCTCCTTTGGTGTTTTCCCAAACCCATAGGGATTCCAACAAACAATAGAAATAATTTGAACACATCACTTGTGATCATTAAAAATCTCAAAATTAGGTTTTTATTTCTAGAATTTAATTTGTTCTTCCACTATACTCAAAAGTTCAAGTTTACTCATGAATTCCGGCCTTTTAAAAAAAATGGGATATTATACTCTTCCCACCTTACAATATCTCATCCCTGAGCTATGAGGTCTCACACTGAGATGGAACCAAACATATGCATCTCATGAACATTACCCCATCTAACTCAGTCAATCAAACAAAGTTCAATTCCCCTTGAGGTTCTCCCCACCTTATGAATTACTAACCTGGTCGATTCCCAACCCAAAATTTGATATTATAATGTTTCCTATGACCATCCTCAGATTTCAACATTCTTATATAACATAGCATCATTCCTGAATCCTATTAGGTTCTCAATAATACCCACATCATTCTTGATTCCCATCAAGTCCTGCATCTTATCAGATGCTCATTATTACCTATTTCATACATGACACCCATAACTCCCACATCACAATTGATTCCCAAAGTCCATCCATCATAACTGATGCTCAAAATTAATCCCAAAATATATATATATTTATATATATATATATATATATATTCATTCCCATCAAAATTCTTAATGCCTACACAACTCTTATAAAACACGCATCATATCTGATGCGCACATACTAACCAATGTCTGGTAAGTTCAGTTATCATTTGTGCGCATCATGCACCAAGATTAGCCATATAAAAAATAAAAGAAACCTGACCATGCTCACAGCGTACCTCTAACCATCATTGGCTGCCCAGCCTGCTATACCCCTAACCTCTATATGGAGTTTCACTAGCTACTAGCCACTATCCCTACTACTGGGAATCTCTCTCCTTACCACAATCAGCGCATGTAGCAGAATCCTAGTCATCGGCTCCTGGTAACACTCTCAGTCTGACCCTAGATCCCTAACTCTGTCCCAATCCCTCACTACCAGCTATCTGAGAAGGTTTCCTATAGAGACACTCTAAATGACCTATCTGACCATATGATTAGAACTCCTTTTGATCCTACACACTAAGTTAGAATATTCCTTAATTGTCCACACTAGAAGCCCACCATCAAAGAACTACTCCTGTGTGGCTTTCCTGAATCTCTGGGATGGCTTCCCTATCGAGACTCCTCACAGTCCCACTTCCAGCTACCCAAAGAACCACTGCTAAACTCACTAGATGTTTTCTCATGGTTCAAATATGACCGACCCATCAATTTCCACTCATATATCAATTCATGATTCACCGACTCTGAGAATGTGGTCATCCTAAAGATATTTACCTAAATTGTGATAGAATTCTTCAATCCATCCTCTAAATGCCTCACCCTAGAAATTTTATATTAATCTATAGAAGGTTAAAATATAGATAGGTCTATGAATCTCACTGCATAATCCATAATGGATGAGTCTCCTAGCTACAGGTTCATGAACTCATGGGATCGATCTTCCCTCAACATCTCATAGAATAAGTTCTTGAATAACATGGCCTCAAAATCCTTCCATGATAATCCCTCATTTCTTCCTTCCTATACCTGTACATCCCACCTGTGCTTTTCTAGTCTTCTTTATAGGTTCTGATCATAGTAGAAGCATGGTAGGGATAGTGCCCAAATTTAATTTTTTCCATATTCAATAAAAAATCTAGGATCAATACGACGACGCCAGTATCCACATAATTGAATTAAGGATTTATAAAAAGTAATAGAAACCTAGAACCAAGAGAGAGGATCAACATATTTTGTTTATAATTAATTTAATTAAATAAAATAATTTTCTCTAAGTTGATTCTTTATTCATTGATGCATTCATCCATAGATATGCAGGTGTACCATCATTGCATTGTAGAATCCAAGTATAGGATTCCTATAGCAGTGATCCACACATATTCCATGTATCTCCAGACATCACTGAAGGATTCTCTGGGTGCTAGCATGGATGATCCTTGTGATTTTGATGTCTGCCTTTGATCGCCTTGAGAATTTATTCCAAAGCATTCTCCTTGATCCGGTGGATGAGGATCACTCACTTTCTTAAGAGCATTCTTGGAGAAGAAACAACACTCTAGACTTGAGATATTTTTTCCAATTCGTTGTTCACAACTCTAATTATCATCGCTTGTAAATCGCTTGGATAAAAAGAGAATAATATAATCAGACATTTAATTCTCTAGGGTAATAATAAATAATTTGCACAAGATCCTAAATTATTTTATTAATCCAAGCAAAACCCCCATATCAAATAATAACAGCAACATTATTATTTCCTAACATGCACTTAACTTACGAGTTATAATTAAATATTTTTTAATAAAACAATGTTCAATATTATTATTTCTCACTGGACCATTAACTAGGTCCTCCAATCCTCCACCATATTTATTGAACCTTAAATAATGACTATTTATTTATTAAATAAATATCACTACATTATTCATCAATAAATATATAAATATTATATTCACTAAATAGAAAATTAATATTTATTAATTATTCCAACCACAATATATATTCTCTCGAATAACTATTGTTAAAATAAATGCGATCATAAATCCATGAATAATTATTAAACCACAACTAGGAATAATCTTTATTCAACCTGTTAAATAATATATTATTTAACTGAGATACTGGATACACTTAGTGTGTAACCCTCTAGGCCTCTTTCTCAGTGGCATTAGGAGAACCTACCTAAAGTACAAGGTTAGAATCTAGCAACACACCAAATCACCCATCGAGAAAGAAGTTAATTCTACAATGAAACATCACCTCATATGAATACTTACAATGTAATATAATCCCTTTTTCTTTATATATCCAATCAAGTAGGTTTCATGCAAGTTCCATCAACCCATGTGCTGGATTTCTTATTCTTTGACTTCCCAAAAATTGAACTTGCCTATAGAAAACCATACTCATATATTTATTTAGTCTATATAATTTTCATCAAAGGGCCTAAGATATCAACTTCCATTATAGAATAGAAGGGAAAATCTTTTCTCACATTATTCATTAATGTAGTCTTACTCATAACGCACCCAACATATCCTACCTCACCAAAAAGATATATTGTCACAGTTTTCACCAATACATCTAAGTGAATGAGTCATAATACCCATTAATAATATTATTAAAGACTAAGTAACAATACACACATCAGCAGATAGGAACATATAATGACACTTATAAATGTGGATTTCCTACTATCGGGTCTCATTCTCATAATATCCTACTGGATATCACTAAGGGCGTACACCATGAGAAGTTGTATCAAAGTCCTATGAGTCTCCACCCTTGATAGCCTGTATCATTTGGGTATCTAAAATGATATTATCTAACTATATAACATATATCTAAGAATGGTTTCATAGCACTTCCTAGTTCTCAAATTGGGAAACTGTTATAACCTTTTAGTGCAATGGATACTCTTAGAAAATTATCACATGCAATGTTACATAGAAGAATAATCATGATGTAAAAAGGAGTTTATTTATATTAATACAATGAATATATGTTTATCAAAAAGTACAAAGAATTTTATTCTAGGTCACCAACTCCAACAGACTCTCACTGTCACTAGAGCCAACTACTAACAATCTTCAGTCTGCTAGCTCTCACATGATATTCATGCTTCTATTGAGATAAACCTTTAGTCAAGGGGTCTTCCATGTTCTCTTCTGTAGATACTCTGCTCAGTACAACTTTATCCCTTTGATAGAAATCCCTCAAGAGGTGATACTTCCAGAGTATGTTCTTTTCCATTGATGTAACCTTGGATCTTTTGCAAGAGCCATCATTATAGTATTATCACAATACAATGTGATAGGTTATTTAATTATAGGTACCATATCAAGCTCCAAGAAAAAGTTCTGAATCCAGATGGCTTACTTAGATACATCAGAAGCCACTATATACTCAGACTTCGCTATAGATCAGCGATAACTGGCTACTTTGAACTCTTCTATCTCACAACTCATCCATTGAGATAGAAAACATATCATGATTGCAACTTCATATCATTATGATCTATCTAAAAACTAGAATTAGCATACCCTATGATGATAATCTTCTCATATCCTTCGTACACCAGGAACATATCCTTAGTTCTTCTTAGATACTTATGGATGGTCTTAATAGCAGTCAAATACTGTTCTCCTGGACCTGTTTGATATATTCCTACCATGATTAGTGTATAGGTAACATAAAGTCTAGTACATAACATGGCATACATGATATATCCTATTGCTGAAGCGTATGGGATCTTACTCATTCTATCTTTCTCCTGTTGTTTCTGGGGACACATTTTCTTAGAAAGATGTAAACCATGTGACACTAGAACCAATCCTCTATTAGATTGTTCCATACTAATTTTATTTAGTATCTAGACAATATATATATATACTTAGACTTAGTCCAAAAAGCCTATTGGATATATCAAGAATGATCTTGATCTCTAGAATATAGGTTTCTTTTCCTAAGTCCTTCATGGAGAAGCACTTGTTCAACCGATCTTTAACTTACTATAAGATTGGTATGTCATTTCCAATAAGTAATATGTTGTTAAAATATACTACTAGGATAAAGAACGCATTCCAATTAAAACTTTTATAAACACACAACTCACGTTCATTTTAAAAAAAACCATATTCTTTTATGGATTCATCAAATTGAATGTTCCATAACCTAGATGATTTCTTAAATCCATAAATGGATCTATACAACTTGAAAATCCTTTTGGTATCACATGGTGTCAAAAACCCTTCTCATTGTGTCATATACACATCTTCCGGATGATTACTATTAAGGAATGCATTTTTAATATCCATCTACCAAATCTCATATCTATGGTAATTTTCTATGGAAAATATGATTATAATGGATTTAAATATGTAAACTAGTGAAAAATTTTCATTATAGTCAATCATTTGATGTTGTTTAAACCCTTTAGCCACTATTTTTTCTTTATAGGTACTTCATTTACCTTACATGTCCATTTTCCTCTTGAATACCCATTTACATCCAATAGACTTTATATTAATTAATGCATCATCCAGAACCCAAACTTGGTTCTAATACATAGAATTCATCTTAGAATTCATATATTTTAGACATCTTGAAACTTATGAGCTCTCTAATATCTCCTTATATGAGAGGGGTTCATCATTTTCAAAAAATAATGAGTCACCATCCTTAGTGACAAGAAAACCATATCTCTCTGGTTCCCTTACCTCTCTTACACTCCTACACAGTACTTGTGTTTTAGGAACTACTTCTTCCATGGGGACCTGTGGAACTTGTTCATGTACCAACTCATGTGTAACTTGAGCAACAACTTCATCGAATTCAATCTTTCTCCCATTATACTTTTTGAGGATGTGCTCCATCTTAATAAATATGGCTTGTCTGGCACCAGTTACTTTCTTGTCCAAGGGGTTGTATAGGTAGTATCCCTTTATTTCCTTGGGATACCCTATAAAGATACACCTCATGCTACAGGGTGCTAGTTTATTTCATGATAAAGACTTAATAAATTCTTCGCATCCCCATACACGTGTATGCGACAAAATGAGTTTATTTCCACTCCATACCTTGAAGAGAATTCCATTTTCCACCTTAGTTGGTACTCGGTTTAATGTATATGCCCTATTTTGTAATGAATATCTCCAAAATGATAATGAAAGATCTTCATGACTAATCATTAACCTTACCATGTCCAATAATGTATGTTTCCTGCTTTCACTAACACCATTCCATTGTGGTGTATAAGGTGGAGTGATTTGAGATAGAATCCCAAACTCCCACAGAAAGTTGATAATCTCTTGGTTAAGATATTCTCTACCTCGATCTGATCAAATATTATTTATCTTCTTACCAAGATGATTCTTTACTTAATTCTTGAATTCCTTGAATTTCTCAAAGGACTCAGACTTATACCTCATCAAGTAAATATATCCATATATACTCAAGTCATCAGTAAAATTTATGAAGTAATAATATCCACCTCTAGCTTCTACTGTAAATTTTCCACACACATTAGTGTGTACCAATCCTAGAATCTCTATGTCCCTTTCACCCTATCCACCAAATGGTAGTTTGGTCATTTTCCCTTATAAATAATCATGAAATCTATCAGGTGGTTTTAGCTCAAAAGAGTCTAAATAACCATCTTGACAGATCTTTTTCAAATGATTCTCATTTACATGACCGAGATGGTGATGCCAAAACTGAGTGTTATATGAGTCATTTGAACTTTATTCAATATCAATTTCTAAAACTTGGTTTTCATAATTTAATACATACAAATAATTATTTAAATGCGCCATACCATAACATATGTTGTCTTTATAAAAGAAACATATTTTATTTCCAAACTTGAAAATATATCCATATGTATCCAAAATTGATATAGAGATTGTATTTTTGGTAATTCTAGTTACATAATAACAACCATGTAAAACCAAAATCATTCACGTTGGGAATGTGAGGTGGTAGTCACTAATGGAAAGAGAAACTTGCCTCGCACTATTGGCATCTCATAGATCCACCTCTCCTCTGGTAATTTTTGGGAATCTACTTGGTTCCAATATTTGAATATAGATGTGATCACCACAAGCTATATTTAATACCCAATATATAGAAATGGAAATATTTTACTTGATAACGAATGCACCTTTGGCTTCCCCTTACCTATGGGTGTAAATCCTCTTCTAATGTCCTGACTTGACACATGAACAACATACTACCTCCTTTTCCTTTCCCTTCTATTGGATCTTCTTATTCTTGGTCGGATGGTACTCAGGGGATTTAGACTATTTATAATTCTTAGGCCCATTTTCCTTGTCCTTCCTCTTCATATTCACCATAAGGACTGCAGGTTTTTCACACCCCATGTCCTTATCCACTTGTAGAATTAAAGTAAGAAGTTTTGATAGACTCTTCTCATTATTTATCATATTATAATTCACAATAAAACTAGAGAAGGTCTTGGGAAGTGATGATAGTATAAATTATTTACTCAACTCATCTAGAAATTTAATTCCTAAGATTTCCAGACACTCAATGTATCCAATAAGCTTGACTACATGTGGCCCATTTAGTGAAGACTCTCCAAGCTTAGTGGTGAACAAAGAATTGGATATCTCATACCTCTCTTGTCTTGCCTTCTCTTGATAGAGATCTCAAAGGTGATACATCATGTTGTTAACATATATTTTCTCATGTTACTTCAATAGCTCATTGGTCGTGGATGATAGAATGAGGCACTGAACATCTATAGCATCATTCAGATGTTTCTCATACAAAGATATCTTCTCATCACTCACCTCATTTCCAAGTGCAACTACTAAAGGTTCTTCCAGAACATATAGTTTCCTTTCATGTAGAATGATGACCTGAAGGTTCCTTTTCCACTCTTGGAAATTAGTGCTGGTGAGAAAATTTTCCTTATTAAATTTTTATAGCAATAATATGTTTGACATCATTTTTAATGTCATATCTAAAAATAAAATTAACAAAGTTTTAGTACTTTATCTGATAAAATTAAGACAAATAAAAAATAAATATTTATCAATCTCCCATTAGTTTATCGAAACCCAATATCCCTCACCATTTCCTTTGAAATATCCTATTTCTTGGACATTATTGCAGCAAGAATCTATATTTACCTTTGTATTACCCCAACTTTGGCTGGAAAAGTAATTTGAAAGTTTTTAGGTAGGCATTCCAAATGCTAACTGCATTAAATCCCAACTCCTTGATCTGTTGAGTGGACTCCCCAATCCTAAAATACTTAATTTTGTATTTCCTCAAACATTTCCTCTTGGTTACACCAAGTCCTACTTTGGTAGTAAACCCTTGATGTAAACTGAGTCAATTCAACCCAAAACCTCAAATTAGAATTTCCCAATAATTAAAAGCACCCCAATTTGTTTGGTCAAGTACTTTGAACTTCGGTTTGATTCTAACCAAAATTAATGGAAGGCTATTCCGACTTAATATTTTATGGAGGTATTTTATCCTTCATGTGTAAATTTATATTTATTATCTTTTCACATGCTTTTTGATATTAAGTCTGATAATATTAAGTGATTAACCCTACATTAGATCATATTTATGCATAATCTAGTTTATTTTAGTTCTATCTTGTATGATTATTTAATTCATTAATTATGTGATCTCGATAATACATCCATAATTAATAAACCATTCAACTGATAGAAATAAAATAAAGGGTATGATCATGAGCTTATTATAATGTTTATTTTATCTAGAAGTTGATAAACTAACTGATTACCTAGGGGATAAACACATTGAACCAATTAGCTTCGTGTTTATAGCTTTCCATTTGTCCACCTTTGTATCTCCTTGGATTGGTTTCGCCTCGGCTCCTAACTTGAACCGCCTCCACTATCTTGGGAGATCAATCCATTATATATGATTTTACTCACATTTGGTTGAGGGGTAAAATAGGGTTTACATAAAAGAAACTATGGGCACACAGGCCCTACATATTAATGAGGATAGAAGGCATGTAGACCAACAATTTAATTTAATAAATTAAAATGAAACCAGTCAAATAAAAAAGGTTTATTCTAGCTCATGATCATCCACATGCATGAAATTAATTTGAGCATTTAATAAAACTAGCATTCTATTCTTTAATCATTATTATTTAAGATAAATCATGCTTGAATTGATTAATTTTTATCTTTAATTAATAAATCCTTTTATCTTAAACCTTTTCTAAATTTCCTTTAGATTCTCATACATTATAATTTTAAACAGATTAGAATTTATTTAATATTTACCTTCTATATAACTTGTACCTTGTATGTAACCCGGTTAATATATGTCCAAAACTACCCAACATGTATTATGATTGTATACACTTTATTCTTTGTGACATGTAGCATGCATGCAGAATTATAATTATAATACAACTCATACATGATGTGCAGATATTTGAATATTACACAGATGTTAATTAAAAACATATATATATATATCAAACACCAATCACGTGTTGTGTCCCAGATTTATTCCCACAAGAAGGTACATGTCTCAAGGGTTTCATAATATAATAATAAATTTTAAATGTACATAATCTGGAAAAAGTACATGGTGTGTAGATCCAAATACACAGCGTGTACCCTCCTCACCATTGATTCAAAGTACACACATGGGGAAATGACATGTGAGGTGTACTTCAGAAATTTTCAGAGTACATGGCATGTCTAGTGGGCCACACGCCATGTAGACTCTTCATTACACTGTCACTAATTAGAAAAGTTGTGTATGGGATACACAACTCAACCCTCATATTCCAGTTAATTATAGTCACCAACACATGGATTAAAGGTCATTAATGGTGTTATTAATTCCTAATTAACACAAGATCTCAAACTGATTACCAAACCAAATCTTGATGCATTGAACAATACTACACGGTGTATAATTCCGATTACATGGTGTGTAGTCTGGTGTTGTATGGTCAGGATTCTTAGCACCTCCGAATAAGTTCCTTTATTTTATTTTATTCATAAAATTGATCATTTCTATTAGATTTGTGCGAAATTATGAAAGGAATAAATGGATCTCATAATTCATATTTAAAGAATGATTAAACTTGAATTGAAAAACTAAATTATGAATTCATAAATCATCAACAAAACTAAATAATTATAAACAATAATATTTTATCTCTGATACCACTTGTAGGTTCTAGGTGTAGTAGAATAATGGGAGGGATGGTGCCCAACATTAATTTTTTCCATATTTAATGAAAAATTCAGGATCAATATGAGGATGAACGTCAGTATCCACATAATTAAATCAAGTATTTAGAAAAAGGAATAGAAACTCGAAACCAAGAGAGAGGATCAAGATATTTTGTTTATATTTAATTTAATTTAATTAAAGAATTACCTTCTAGTTTATTCTTTCTTCATTGATGCATTCAGCCACATATCTACAGGTGTACCATCATTGTTTTGTAGAATCCAAGTGTAGTATTCCACTAGTGGTGATCCACATGTGTTTAATGTATCTCTAGATAAAGCCAAAGGAGTCTATGGGTGCTAGCATGGAAGATCCTTTTTCTTTCGATTTCCACCTTTAATCACCTTGAGAACCACTCCCAAAGCATTCTCCTTGATCTGCTGGAGGAGGATCACTCTCATTCTCAAGAGTGTTCTTGGAGAAGAAAGAACTCTCTAGGCTTGAGATATTTTTTCCAATTTGTTGTTCACAACTCTAATTATCATCGCTTAGATATCTTTTGGATAATAAAAGAATGATATAACCTAGCATTTAATTCACAAGGGGTAATTATAAATAATTTGCACAAGTGCCTTAATTATTTTATTAATCCTAGTGAAACCCCCATGTCAAATAATAACAGCAAAATTATTATTTTCTGACATGCGATTAACTTGCGAGTTCTAATTAAATATTATTTAATAAAATAATATTTAATATTATTATTTATTACTGGATCATTAACTTAGTTTGTAAATCCTATAATATATTTATTGAACCTTAAATAATTATTATTTATTTATTAAATAAATATCACTGCATTATTCACCAATAAATATATAAATATTTTATTCACTAAATAGCAAATAAATACTTATTAATTATTCTTCCCACAACATATATTCTCTCGAAAAACTAGTGTCAAGATAAATATGATTATATATCCATGAATAATTATTAAACCACGACCTGAAATGATATTTATTCAAATTGTTAAATAATATATTATTTAACTAAGATACTGGATACACTTAATGTGTGACCCTCTATGCCTGTTTCTTAGTGGCATTGGGAAAACCTACATAAAGTCCAAGGTTAGCATCTAGCAACATGCCAAGTAACCCATAGAGAAATAATTTAATGCTACAATGATACATCACCTCATAAAAATTCTTACTGTGTAATATAATCCCTTTGTATCGATATCTCCAATCAAGCAGGTTTCATGCAAGTTCCATCAACCCATGTGCTTGATTTATCATTCTTTTACTTCTCAAAAATTGAACTTGCATATAGAATACCATATCCATGGATTTATTTAGGCTATATCATTTCCATCAAAGTGCCTAAGATATCAAATTATATTATGGAATAGAAGGGACAAATCCTTTCTCATATTATTCATTAATGTAGTATTACTCACGATGCACCCATCATATCTGATGAATCATTTTCATGTGCGCTCTCAAAAATATTTATAACAAAGTGTGGCATAGTGGATGACCTAGGTTGATCTCTTGTGGGGATATTACGGTCAATCACTCACTATTTATAATTCACCTTTTTTATATTTTATATATATATATTAGATAAAATGTTCAAAAATGAATATTGAAAATTGAAAATTCAAGAATAAATTAAGCATGTAATGCAATACAAACAGAATGAATGTAGAAAGAATGATCTTAGAAGAAATGATACATTCCCGAGAGCATCACCCCAAGTGTGCCTTCATCACCTCATAATTTGTTTCAAAATTACTTAATGAACATTCTCCATTGTATGGATGAACATCCTCCTCTGCATATGGTTGTGAATATAAGGTACTCTCAATGATCACTGAGGGACTACACATCCACCTCCTCGATCAAGGGAAAATATTGCAGAAGTGAAAGTTAAACCTCAGGTGGAAAGTGGAGACACAAAGGATCCTTGACCACTAAGATCCCCCTTATCTTAAATCTAAGTAAATAAGAATCAAATTATGAGATGATAAAGGTTCACTCAGGGTGATTCTATCAAGAATATATCCTTTCTTCTAACATCATTCTTTATACATTCATTCTATTTTCATTTCATTGCATGTTTAATTTATTTTTGAATTTTCAATTCTCAACTTTCATTTCTGAACATTTTATTTCATATATATAGAAAATATAAAAAAGTTGAATTATAAATAGTGATTGATTGACCACAATAGTTCCTCAAGATATCAGCCTAGGTCAGCCACTGTTTTGCACTTAGTTATAAATATTTTTGAAAGCATGCATGACAATGCTTCATTAAATTGCCACCATTGCCAGAAATCCAAGTGGACTTCACTCACTATTTTTATTCACATTTTTTAAATAATTTTCCTTTAATTTAAAAAAATAATAATAATAATTTTAAAAAACTAAAAAAACTTCTTTGTTCGTGATGTATTTCAATTGTGATTATTCTACATGGATTAACTACTCTCAGGTGTAACAAGAAGATGAAATTAAAAGGCTCGTATGAAAGAACTTCATGAAGAGATACAAAATCTAAAGAGAAATGCTGAAAGGTTTGAGGAATATATTTGTTCATTGTTGTAGAAACCTGAACCTAAACTCGAAAATGATCCTGAGCTAGAACCTGAACCTGAATTTTTGGTGGAAGATATTTCACCGATCATTTTTTATGCTAAGGAACCTGAGGTGGGTGAGAAGGAGATACTAAAAGAGTTAATCATACCATACCGTACTCAACCATTTCTTGAGGAGGTCCTATAAGTACACATGCTAGATGATTCATGATAAAACACTATTTTGTTGAATATTTTATTGATAATAAATGATATAATTTCCTCACATTGTGCTAAATATGTTCAATTATGAAATATTTGGGATTGGATCATTCATTTTCAAATTTGATGAAAAATCCATTTTTACCCTTTTAAAATTCACTGTAGTATTTTCGTCTTAAATATTGTTATGTAAAATATTTTGACTTAAAATTATGTTAATTCGTTAGTGAAATAATGGGATAAAAATTATATTTAGGACATGGGAGCTGGATCGTGCATTTGATGGGAGTAAATGGGCCATGAAGACAAAGTTGGACAGAACCATCCAGATTGGACATTACTTCACCATTTGGGTCATATGTTCTACATCAGGGCTTGAATGGATCCCAAATTTTGATGGAAGCTCGGGGACATAATTAGAAAAAACTAAACCTTCAATAAAATTGGCCAATTCACGCGTTTTGGTGGTTAACTATGCAGTTCAACTTGGAATAAAATATTTGTCCGAGTTTTCATTTCACACTTTAAAACTTTATGTAACCCTATCCCAAAAAAACTATATTTAAAGGAATATTTTACTCTTTTGGAAGTTTGTTAGATTATTTGTGAAGGTGTGGCTGAAAGGGTGTCTCTTTTTATCCCCTCACAACTTTTGGAAGAAGTAAGGATTTGTGAAATCCTCCTTCCAAAAAGTCTCTCCTCTCCCACCTCCTCTTTGTATTTCTTTTCTTTCATGTTTGTATCTTGAATTTTTCTTCAATTAATCTTCTGTGTTCTTCCCTTTTATTCTTCAATTAATCTTCCTAATTGGGTTGAAATCAAGAGTGGATACTATATTGGGTTTTACCCTTTCAATCCTTTGCTCATGAAAAACGTCTCCACGATGACCACACCACCCATGGAAGAGTAATTTTCTTAGTGATCGATCTATCTTCTACCCTCTTTATTTAATTATTTTGAATAATTGAGATACTGTAATTCACTTAATATGATCCATAAATTTTTTTAAAATTATAAGAATCTAATCAAGCAATTTAACAATTAACACAAAAACACACGAAGTCGATATTTTATGTAAACTGTGAGAGCACAATCTTAATCGGCAATACAAGACCACACGGGATAAATTTGTAGAGTTAAAATATAATCCCTAAACATAATTCATCCTCATTTATAGAATTTATATGTGATTAAATTAACCACTAACCATAATCTAACCTTAGAACAACAATCAAAGAAGGGTGCTGCGATTGCGTGTTCTAAATCTAGCCTAGGGTTTAAGTAATTTCATCTTTTTGGTTAAGTTAACTCTTGTAGGGTTCAAGGGTTAATAAATTAGGGGATCATAATTAATTGGATGTTGATTTAAATGATAATTAATAATAAGTAAATGAAGAGTTATAGTGAGATTAATTACACTTTCTAAAAATAGTTTTCTAAAAAAACATCTTCTTGTTGTGCTTTGTTAATTAACTTATATTTCAAAATTAAAAACAAAAAAAATACAATATTTTTTCAGAAAACTTCTTCTAGATTTATAAAAAATAAACAATTCCCATAATTTCAAGTAGTGTTTTAATTCTATTCTATTTTATTTTTATAATACCTTTAAGAAGTTTTTTTAACTTACTTTCTCCTTTGAGAAACAACCTTGGTCAGCCACTCTACTGCACCTATGTACACCAAAAAAACTAATCATTTAAGGGTTCCCACAACAGTGTCCTTAAATTTGGCGTCATTATCAGGGAGTCAAGTAATTATTTCAACCAATTAGAGGTATTTATTTTATTTTACATTTTATTCTCTTCCTCTCTTCTTTCTTCTTTCTTCACTTAATATGATTTTTTCCCTTCTTCATTTATTTTCTTCTACTTCTTTTTAGACCATACACTAAAACTTCTTATTTTTATTTTACTATGGACCAATTTCTTTATTTTCATTTTTATTTGATTTATGACATGAAAAAATACTGAATATCTCTTATATCTTGACCCTGATATTGAACGTAGCCTTAGAGATCAAATCAGACATTCTCAGTCTATGGGAAGTTTTAACATTCAAACAGTTGGAGAGTTACTCTAATATCATAACATTGAAATTAGAAGAAATTAAAATTCAACCATAAAACAAGAACCAATGTCTAAAAATAATGGAAATTAACTTAATATAACCATTAGATAATTATCTACACCCGATATTAATTATCAACCAAATTGCATTGCATATCCAAATCTCGAATCAGACTTTGAACTTAAATATGGATTAATTCACCTACTTCCAAAATTTCATGGCCTCTATGGTGAGGATCCCAATAAACACCTTAAATAATTTAATGTGGTTTGCTCAACCTTAAAACCAAGAAATGTTTCTGAAGATCAAATTAAACTAAGATCATTCCCATTCTCACTTGACAGAGCTACGAAAGATTGGATGTATTATTTACGACCTGAAGATGTAACTTGTTAGAATGATTTGAAACATCTTTTCTTGTAGATATTTTTTCTAGCTTCAAGGACCACTTCCATTTGTAAAGAGATCTTTGGGATCAATCAATCCCAAGGGGAGTCAATGTATGATTACTTTTAATGATTCAATAAGTTGTGTGCAAGCTTCCCACATCACCAAATCAGTGAGAAACTTTTCATCCAATACTTCTATGAAGGAATCAAACCTATGGAGAAAATCATGGTGGATGTCACATCTAGAGGAGAATTGGTGGACAAGACACTAGTAGTTGCACATGTATTGATTAACAAAATGTCCCAAAACTCCCAACAATTTGGTGATCGAGGTACACCACATGTCAGGGGAGTACATCAGGTAAGTACATCTTCTCTTGAAAGTCATTTGATTGATACCATGTTAGAATAATTGACAACTACGGTGAGGTAGATTTATTTGGAACAAAAGACATCCCAATACCCTCCTTCAAGGTCTTGTGGAATTTTAACTGAGACAAGCCACCCAACTGACTGTTGCCCACAACTACAAGAGACAGAGGATTGCGCAGTAGAATTCCCAGGGAGACCATATCAGCAGAAACAACAGACATACCCCCAAAAGAAGTTTGATTCATTTTCTCCAACATACAACCAAGGGTGGAAAGATTGACCAGACATGAAGTATGGCTCTGGACAACAAAAAAGGTCCCCTTTTCAACAAAACTTTCATCAACCTCCACCTTACCAATAGGGTTTCCAACAACCCCAAAGGATATTTGAAACCCAAGTATCAACAAGTCAACAACAAGGGAATTATCAACCAAAGGTAGATTCTAACACTGATGGTATTTTGAAGAAAATTGTTCTTAATCAACAAAATAAGCTGAAGAGTCAAGGTTCGAAGATGAGGGAGTTCAAGACCCAAATGAGCCAAATTGTCACTACCCTTCATGAACTGGTAAGTAAGAACCCTAGAAATCTACCTTCCCAACCTACTCCAAATCCCAAGGGGAATGTTCGTGCCATCACATTGAGAAGTGGGAAGCAAATGAATGATACATCGATACCTACCATTCCATCTGGATTCACCTAAACTCCAGAGAATCCTCATTCCATACTAGCTGAAGAGAAACCAAATGAGAAAGACAAAGTTAAGAAAAATATTGATGATGTTCCTCCTAAACCACTTCCATTTCCAAATATAGTTGTACAAACCAAAAAGATGGCTAAAGAGGCAATACAAAAAGAAGTTTTGGACACATTCAAGTGTGTGGAGATCAACATTCCTCTACTTGAAGCCATCAAGAAAATCCCAAGGTATGAAAAATTCTTAAAAGAATTTTGTACCAATCGAAGAGGGATTAAGGGAAATGAGAGGATCAATCTTAGAATGAATGTGTTAGCACTTATTACACCAACTCTAGCAATGACGAAAAAGTGCAAGGATCCAGGGACATTCACCATCCCATGCACCATAGGGGAGTTAAACTTTTCTGATGCTCTTTGTGATTTTGTAGCTTTCATAAATGTGATTCCTCACTCTGTATTCTATTCTTTGCAGGTTGGTGAGATGAAGATGATGAGAGTAGTGGTACAGTTTGCAAATAGAGTTATAGCATATCCAGAGAGAGTCCTTGAGGATGTACTTGTCTGGGTAAGAGACATGATCTTCCCAAAAGATTTCTACGTGCTTAAAATGGATGATGATCAGGTAAGTTCCCATGCTCCCATTATCTTAGGTATACCCTTCCTCAAAATAGCAAAAATTATCATAAATGTCAATGGGGGTACACTTTCCATGGAATTTGGGGATGAAGTTTTGATATTTAATGTTATGGATTCCATGAAGTACCCCTCAAAGGATCATTATGCATTTTTATCTCCCATTTTGAACCACCAAATAAAAACCCCATGGAATTTGATTATTCTATGCTTAGGAAGATTATGAGGGTTGGTTCTAGTTTGATGTCTAAGAGTAATTCCACACCTATTTCTAAAGCACAATACTCTCTTAGATTTGATTTTGAAATGGAAACATATTCTGATTTTGATCATTTGAACTCTGATTATGACATGGCTATTGTGTATGATGATGGATTTGATGCTTTATTCTTTGATTGTGATGATTTCTATTCTGATACTGATGCTCTTTGTGCACATATTTCAGTTCCTTCTATGTCATCATCCATAAACCACCCCCCTACATTGGAACTCAAGAAATTGCCACCAAATCTCAAATACTCATACTTGTTGAGTGGTGAGAAATTACCTGTTATCATTGCTAGCAATATCGCTTTTGAACATGAAGAAAAACTTTTGAATCTTTTTAGGGATAACATTAAGGCAATCGGGTAGACCTTGGCTGACATATCAGGTATTAGCCCCTCTATTTTCATGAATAGGATTCTTTTGGAGGATGGGGCTAAACCGGTGAGGCAACCAAAAAGGAGAATCAATCCAACACTTTTGGAGGTTGTTAAAAAAGAGGTTCAAAAATTGATCGAGGAAAGTATAATCTATCCCATTTCAGATTGCCAATGGGTGAGTCCAATTTAGGTTGTGCCTAAGAAAAGTGTTGTTACAGTTGTAAAAAATGATAAAGAGGAGTTAGTTATGATGAGGGTACAAAACAGTTGGCGTGTGTGTATTGATTATAGGAAACAAAATCAATCTACTCACAAGGACCATTTCCCCCTCCCATTTATTGATCAGATACTTGAGAGACTAGCTGGGAAGACATGCTATTGTTTCTTGGGTGAATTTTCTAGATATTTTAAAGTTCCTATATCTCTAGAGGATCAGGATAAAACCACATTTACCTATCCCTTTGGCATGTTTTCCTACCGAAGGATGCCATTTGGACTTTTCAATGCCCCAGGTACCTTCCAGAGATGCATGGTGAGTATTTTTCTGATGTTATTAAGACCTGTATGGAGGTATTTATGGATGGTTTTATAGTGTATGAGTATTTATTTGATAAATTTCTAAGTAGTTTGGGAAAGGTGTTGAATCGTTTTATTGAGAAGAATATAGTCTTGAACTTTGAAAAGTGTCATTTCATGGTAGAGCATGGTATTGTATTAGGGCATGTAGTGTCAAAACATGGGATAGAGGTTGATAGATCTAAGGTAGATATTATTTCATCCTTACCATATCCTTCATGTGTGCGTGATGTTAGATCTTTCCTAGGGCATGCAGGATTTTATTGGTGCTTCATCAAAGATTTTAGTAAGATTTCTTTTCCTATGTCACAATTACTTCAAAAGGATTCTGATTTTGTGTTTGATGATTCTTGCAGGACTTCCTTTGATGAGCTAAAGAAGTGTCTGACCACTCCACCAATAATACAGCCCCCACGGTGGGAGATTCCTTTTGAGCTTATATGTGATGCCTCCAACTTCGTGGTTGGATTTGTCTTATCTTAGAGGGTGGAGGGACGTTCACATGTGATTTCATATGCATCAAGGACACTGGATTCAGCCCAATCAAACTACACAACCACAAAAAAGGAGTTTCTTGCTATTATATTTTCTTTAGATAAATTCCATTCATATTTATTGGGCTCTAAAGTAGTTTTTTTTTCTGACCATACAACTCTGTGGTACCTCTTAAAGAAGCCAGACGCAAAGCCCAGACTTATCTGATGGATTCTCCTTCTTTAAAATTTTGATATTGAGATAAAGGATAATAAGGGGTCATAAAACCTAGTGGTGGACCACATGAGTAGGCTTACTCACACACTAGAAGATGACACCTTGGACCAGGTACCACTTCGGGACACTTTCTCTGATGAGTATCTTTATTCTATCTCAGGTATGCATCCTTGGTATGCGGATTTAGTGAACTACCTTGTTGCATCTGAAATACCTAAAACTTTAAAGAAAAATCAAGTCCAAAAGTTAAATATTGAGTCTAGATTTTATGTGTGGGATGATCCCTACTTATGGCGCATGTGTAGTGACCAAGTTATTAGGAGGTGTGTTCCTGATCACGAGTTTGAGTCTGTTCTACAAGTTTGTCATACACTTGATTGTGGTGGACACTTTAGACCCCAACAGATAGCTAGGAAATTTTTTGACTTTGTATTATATTGTCTTATCTTATTCCATGATGCCCATGTGTTTTGTAAGTTATGCTCTCGTTGCGAACACACTGGGAACATTTCTAGGAGACATGAGATGCCCCAACAACCCATACTATTCTGTGATATTTTTGATGTATTGGGCATCGATTTTATGGGTCCTTTTTCTAGTTATTTTGGTTTTTTGTAAATTTTGGTTGTTGTTGATTATGTGAGTAAATGGGTGGAGGCTAAGGCCACCAGGACTGATGATTCTCATGTTGTTGTGGAATTTGTCAAAGTGAAAAAATTTTGTAGGTTTGGAGTACCTAAGGCCATCATCAGTGACCAAGGGACACACTTCTACAATCGAAATTTGGTTTCCCTCCTTTGGAAGTATGGGGTGACACACAAAATATCAACACCATACCACCCCCAAACAAATGGACAGGCTGAGGTTTCAAATCATGAGTTGAAACAGATTTTGGAGAAAACTGTATAGCCAAATAGGAAGGATTAGAGCAAGCACTTTGATGATACTCTATGGGAATATAGGACAGCATACAAAACTCCCATCGGTATGTCCCCATTTTGAATTTTTTTTGGGAAAGTGTGACATCTCCCTGTGTAAGTTGATAATCGAGCTTATTGGGCTATAAAGAAATGCAACATGGATTTGGCCCAAGCTGGAATCCAAAAGAAGCTGAAAATTCAAGATCTTGAAGAGATTTGATTGTATTCATATGAGAACTCAAGGCTCTACAAGGAAAGATCCAAAGTATCTCATGACAAAATGATCCAACAAAGGGAGTTTCATGTTGGAGAGAAAGCCCTTCTCTACAGTTCACGATTGAAGCTGATGCCTAGTAAGTTGCGTTCCAGGTGGTTAGGTCCTAATGTTGTGACTAATGTTTTTCCTTATGGTGTAGTGGAGATCACACAATAGAGCACAGGAAGGAGATTTACTATCAATGGGAAACGTTTGAAGAGATGCATTGAGGGACTTCCTACTTATGCAGTGGATTTTATCACACTGCATGACCCCATCATCACTTGAGCATATCAGGTTGTTCGAATGGGTTCACATTGAGGATAATTAAATATTTTAAGTGTGGGGGAGGGAACCTTTTAGTTTAGTAATTTCAATTGTCTTTGTGTTTTAAAAAAAAATTGTTTTTTTCAAATTTTGTGTGTTTATTTTTCAATTTTTTGTGTGTTTTTGAAAATTTTGAGCTGAAATGATACTCATCACCATTTTTAAATCCATATTAATAAGTGAAACAATTTATCCCTTGAAACTGAGCTTAAATGAATGTTGAAAATGACTTTGTTTCAAGTTCAAATATTTAGTAATTTAATGAATAGTACATAGAATTTTGAATCCCATGATACATCTCACTATCTTTATATTTGAAATCACTTTCCTGTGAGGCTTCTAAACCATTCTTTTCATATTCTTCACATTCACCTCACTTCTTGAGAGAACCAAACCATGCTTGATTTAACTATAATTTGATTTATTCCTATCAAAACTTTAGGGTTTGAGGTACTTACAATTAAATTATTGAGGAATGTTTTTGGTATTAAGCCCCTATTTCAAATAATACTTTTTTATAATGGCCTAACTTGAAAATTTAATCCATGTAGCCCTTAGAAGCCATGAACAGCCTGTTAGGTTGGCCACATTACAAGCTAATTTTCACTATCCAACCAACTCTTTAATTGAAATTTCATAATCTAGTTGAACATAAGTGTGGGGGAAGTTGTCTTGTGTTGTGATACCACATTTTGTGATACTTCGAGTAAAAAATAAAATTATAAAGTGATGTGTTTGTTGCTGAATAAAATCATTATATTGAAATTTGTTCCTTTCAGGAGCTTTCATGATAAAAGAAGTTGTGCCTTTCTAGAGCTTCTAATAGAGGGGGAAAGATGTTCCTATCTGGAGCTTTTAAGAAAATCATGTTTGAGAAGATCGACATTTTTACTGCTAAAATGTTAAATGGGGTGCACATTCCATTATTTTTTATGATGATGAACATGAATCGATGTTATGTCGATTGATGAGGAGACCATATTTAAGTTAAAATTAGATTAATGCAATTCTGCTTCAAAAAGATTCAAGCCTTCCTCATTCAGCCTCAGAATTTTTTACATCTAAATCCTACCAACCGAAAGCCACAGAACAACCCTGAAAAGTCCTAATGATAAAAATATGTCCTTGACTCACATCGGGTGGTGATTTAGGAATTTATCAAGCCTATGGTGACCCTTGTATGAGTTTGGATGATAAAGACATTGCTAAAAAATTGGCATTTGTGTGATAAGAGAAAATTCAAGCGAGGTAAGTGTTTTGTGCATGGGAAGATAAATGAAGTGGGAATATATTGAATGATATAAATGGAGAACTTGAAAAAAAAATTATGAGGCATGATATTTTTTGATTCTTGGTGTGGAATTGATTAATCTCAATGATATGTGTTTTAAAATTGTTTTGATTTAATATTTATCTTTGCTTAATATGAGGTTTTTCCCATGAGTGAAAAAGGGTAAGTGTGGGGGAGGTGATAAAACAATATTTTTTGAATATTTTACTGATAATAAATGACATAATTTCCTCACATTTTTCTAAATATGGGAAATTATGAAATATTTGGGATTGGATCATTCATTTTCAAATTTGATGAAAAAACCAGTTTTACCCTTTTACAATTCACTGTATTATTTCAGGAATAAATATTGTTATATAAAATATTTTGACTTAAAATTTTGTAACTATGTTCCTGACTTAATGGGATACAAATTCTATTTAGGACATGGAATCTATATCGTGCATTTGATGGGAGTAAATGTGCCATGAAGACAAAGCTGGACAGAACCATCTAGATTGGACATTAATTAACCATTTGGGCCATATATTCTTCATCTTGGATTTTATTAAGACCAAATTTTGAGGGAAGCTCTGGTAGATAATTAGAAACAAATAATCATTCTATAAGGCCGTCCAATTCAATCTTTTTAGAGGTCAACTATGCAGTGAAACTTGGAATAAAATATTTAGCTGAGTTTTCATTTCACACTTTACAAAGTTATGTAACCCTATCCCTCAAAAACTCTATTTAAAGGGATTTTCACTCTTTGGTAAGGTTGATAGAGGATTTGGAAATTTTTTCTGAAAGGGTGTCTCTTGGTAGCCCCTCACAACTCTTGGATGAAGTAAGGCTTTGTGAAATCCTCTCTTCCAAAAAGGCTCTCCTCTCCCACCTCCTCTTTGTATTTCTTTTCTTTCATGTTTGTATTTTGATTTTTTTTTAAATTAATCTTCAATTTTATTCCCTTTTATTATTCTATTAATATTCCTAATTAGTTTTTAATCAATATTGTAGATTATATTGGGTTCTAACCTTTCAATCCTTTGCTCATGCAAAACGTCTCCACGATGACCACACCGCCCATTGAAGAGTAATTTTCTTAGTGATCGATCTATCTTATACCCTATTCATTTAATTATTTTGAATCATTAAGATACTATAATTAAAATAATATTATCCATGAATTGTGTTTTTAAATTATAATAAACTTACCAATCAATTTAACAATTAACACAAAAACATGCGAAGTCGAGATTTTGTGTAAATTGTGAGAGCGCGATCTTAATCGGTAATACAAGACCACACGGGATAAATTTGTAGAGTTCAAATATAATACCTAAACACAATTAATAATAAATTCCAGAATTTATATTTGATCTTATTAACCACTTACCATAAGATAACCTTATAACAACAATCAAAGCAGGGTGTTGCGATTGCGTGTTCTGAAGCTAGCCTAGGGTTTAAGTAGTTTCATCTTTGTGGTTAAGTTAACTCTTGTAGGGTTAAAGGGTTAAAAAATTAGGGGATACTAATTAAGTGGATATTGATTTAAATTATCATGATTAATAAGTAAATGAATAGGTAGATTTAGATCTATTACACTTTCTAAAAATAGTTTCTTAAAAAAACATCTTCTCATTTTTCTTTGTTAATCAACTTACATTTCAAAATTAAAAACAAAAAAATACAATCTTCTTCCAGAAAAATTATTCTAGTTTTATAATAAATAAACAACACCCATCCTTTCAAGTAGTATTTTAATTCTATTCTATTTTATTATTATAATAACTTTAAGAATTTTTTTAATTTACTTCCTCTTTTGAGAAACGACCTTGGTCAGCCACACTGCTGCACCTAAGTACCCCAAAAACCACTAATAATTTAAGGGCACCCATGAAAACACCTTTCAATTCACTTATGGGAGATCAAAAAAGTTTGGAAGAATCCTGGAATTGCATAGTTGAAGATAACCTGAAACTTGATCTTCCCTTCTTTGATATTGAAAAATTAACACCTTTTGACCTCTCTCTTGCTTTGGAAGATGAAAAAGAAGATGTACCTGATGAGATAGAGTTTCAAATTGTATTTCTTGAAGAGATCAATTTCAAAGATGACATACTAGAAAGGTAATATTTCTTTATTGATTCATCATGTTTTAATCTTATTCAAGTTGAACTGTTTTCTGACTTTCCCTTTCCTAAAGTTTATGATATCGCACAAATAGAGAAAACCTTGGATGTTAATGATGATACAACACAAGTGGTGTTGGTTGAAGAAGAATATATGGAGAATTTTTTGTGGTTCTACTACCTATTCTACAAAAACTTACATACCATATGGAGGAGGACACCACAGAAGTCAACAGGGAGCACCCCTATTTTCTTTTCCCACAAACTTTGGACCTTAAATTCTATTTTTCTTCTTTCTTGGGGGTTGGAAACTTTATTATCTTCTTTGGTGTTATCTATTCTTGGTATTTACTAATGGACACTGAGAAAAGTCACATGTGGTGGTTCATCTCAAAGAAACCATATCCATCTCTTGATTGGGGATAACTCACTACAACTGCCTGACTAGGGGTAGTAAAAACCTAGCACCCACTTTGGGGGTCAAACCAAGTATTATCTATTTTCTATCCCCTTCGTATTTCTTTTTCTTTATTTTTCTTATGTATTTTCATTTATTTCTTGTAGTTTTAAAATGGTAGCATCTAGGATCTTAACTCAAGGTTGCCACTGAACAACAAATTAGGTTGTATCTTTCTTTTTCTTTATTTTGTTTGCTATCGAATATAAATTATGCATAAAAAATTTCATGATCTAATTTGATCTAAAAATAGGATAGTAAATGTAATAATTTTGGGAGAGGGATTTAAACTTGTTTTTAGGAATTTTGTGTGTTCTTTTATTTTATTTTTCATGTTGTTTTTTGAAATTTTATTGTTTTTCTTTTTCATTTTTGTTTTTTTGTTTTTATGATTTTTGAGCTGAATTAAATACTTTTTAAAATTCAAACCATCTTGGTATTTTTGAAAAAGTTATTTATTTAAATATTTAAGGATTTAAATGATATATTAATGGGTTTTGTTTTTGATTTTACAATATTTTAATTTTTAGAAGTTTGATTGGTTGTGAAACTCATGTGCACTAGTACTGTCTAAATTGAATATATTGCCCAACCCGAGAGGTTTCTAAACCTTTTTAACATCTTCTTACATTTTTCTTTTTCTTGAGAGTCTTGAGACATATTTTTAGATCCAGAAATATCTATTTTTCTCTTTTTCAAATCTATTAGAGTTCATGGAATATGTCAAGTATGATTAAGGCATCACTTTGAAATCCCATTTGCATTGAACTCTTATTTTGGCCTACCTTTTCATCTGACCTTCTTTAAACCCCTATTAGCCATTAAATACCTTGGTAAAAAGCCACATTACAATTCATTTATCCCTTTACAACCTTCTATATAAGTTAAATCTGTAATTATTGTTGAAATCAAGTGTGGGGGAGGGAGAAGATGGGTTGTATTTTGATTTCCTAAAGAATGTTTTTTTAGATGAATTGAATGTGTTTCCATATTTATTGCTTCTTGGGTGGAAGAAATTTAATGATTGAGTGATGTATGGGTGCCAAAATATCATTACACATTTGGGGTAGGTGTTCACCACTTTTTGAAGATCAAAAGTTGCCTCTATTTTCCTCAAAAACATTATTCTAAAGAGTAATCCAGATATAAATTCAAGCTGAGATAATGCTACAATTGGGGAAAAGATGGATGAAAATCATTGATGCTAAAATTCCATGTGTGAACTTCCCAAAGAAAGAGGTGTTTAGAGGTGATTCATTTTTGAGATGATTCAGGAGCACACCATTCTTGAGAAAAACTGTTTTTATGCATTTAATGCATTTACTTCACTTTATAGTTTAACCCTCCTCATTATGCCTCAGATGTTTTTACATTTAAAATGTACAGAACCAAAAAATCCATGTAATTTTTTTAATTATTTGGGATTATTATGAGTCTTTGAAAATTGACAGTGTGTAATTCTGAGGCCTGGTGTGCTTGGAATGAATTTCTGAACTTTTTTTTGGGTACGTACAGTAAATGTGTGGGTGGTGTTTTCTATCTTTTGAACCGGTGCTTGGAATTGAAATCTGAGAGTTCCATTGAATCTGCAGCACTAGGATTCGTTTAAGGAAAGCTTCACTTTTATCGTAATTGGTCGGGAGAAAAAGATAGTTTTTTCAACTTTTAAAGAAATAATAAAATAACGTAAATTGTTATTTTATTTCTTTTTGTTTTTCCTACCACCTTTTGAGCAGTGGTGGAGGGGACTACAGAGGTGATCAGACCTTTAACTATGGGGTGTTAATTTCATGGTTACACTTTGGTTGTGTAACCACCCCTCACGTAATTAATGAGTCACTTTAATTACATCAATTAATGAGGTAGTTTAATTACATCAATTAATGAGGCACTTTAATTACGTCAATTAATGAGGAACATTAATTACGTCAATTAATGAACCTCATTAATTCCTCAAGGCATTGCTTGCCTTTCCCCCTCCTATTTAAATGGATCTCGGGGTAGGGTTTTGGAACGGCTTCATCAAGCGAGGAACCCCTGACAAAGTGATTCTATGCCTTCCACCGACGGAGAACGGAGGATTGAAGATGTCTATTTTAGGATTGATCTGAAGGTCGATGGATGACGAACACCAACGCACGCTGGCCTTCTCTTTCATCTGTAATACCCTCGAATGTGGAAGCACCACCATCCGCGATTTCCCTAACGAATCACGAGGTAGGGGTTGTCTTTTAATTCAATATTTACCCTCGATTCTATTCCTCGTTCTTGTATTTTATGGGAGGTTATTGTGGGGAATTTGAATGGGGTTCATTATTATTGAAATGTTATGAATAATTACCTACCTATTGTTTTAACACTAACTGGGAGGGTATAGGACAAATGAACAAATCCCAGAACCTCTGCCACTTTTTTTTCATTCTTCGGGAAGGGTTTTCTCAATTCGATGGAAACGTAAGACAGAAGGTCACGCAATGGAGGCGGTGATCCAAGAGTCCCTTAGGCATAGACGGCACCAGGAATGGATCATCAGAGCATGTCCGGTGGCCCACAGAAACAACTGTCGGCGCGCCATGCCGGAGGCAGCCAACGGTGGCTAGAGGAGGCCCATCCAAACCGATCACGAGTGGTGGGAAGGTAGTGTATAGTTTCATGCCATGATGGCCAGAGGCGGTGAACCCATTCAGGCCGCGCGGAAGAAGGGTAGTGCCCACAGGCGCCTGTAGTGGAACCAACCGCAGCCAGTGAACTGCAGTAGAAGGAGGCGGCATGGACCCCGCGCCACATCGCGTCGAACAAGATGAAACAGTCCTGCATCCATGGGGCCATCTAGGTGAAGTGGTTTGCCTTCAGGCGGGGTGAGCCGAACCTACGGCCCAGTGGGACAATGAGGGTGGGTCGAGCCCCACCCGGTGGGCTGGTCCAATAGAGGCTCGGGCCCGCAAACCATTCGAGCTGCCCCGACGGTCCAAACCCAATGAATCAGGCCAAACCTTAATAGGCCAGACCTAGGTGGGGTTAGGTAGACCCTGCGACTCGTTTCGTTGAGCTAGCCTAACCGAGTCGGACCGGGCCCAGACCCAACCGTTCCCCAAATAAAAAACACTGGTAACTGAAAGATCGGGTGTCTGTTTGATGCGTAGTTAGTGGTGTTGGGACCCCTTTTGGGAAGCGGTCCCTTTGGAATATTCCAGCAGGGCAGACTGAGTCAGGCCAGACTGAGGTGTGATCACCCCTGTTTCACGGAAAGGGGTGTAACTAACAGAACGGGTGTCCGATCGATGCGTTGTCTGTGGAATAAGGACCCTTGTGACAAGGCAGTCCTTTGGAGATACTCTAAGTGAGTTTTAAAAGAGTTTTAAGTGAGACCTATGTTGTATTAGACATGAATTCAATTGGTCCCGCATAACTAAAATTCCAATAACCTACAGACTAGGCGTCAGGTTGATGCGCTGTCTGTTGCGTTGGAACCCTTATGACATGACAGATCATCGGGTTACTTCTTGGTGGGACTTCATATCGGTTGAAATATGACTGATGGATTGAGGAGAGGTTCTGCCAGATTCAAGTGTGCTATGAGCGAAAATCTAGTGGTTGGTTGTAACATGAAGAAGAAAAGCGACCAAGGTGGGTCAGCATCAGAAACTCCAAAGTTGGTATAACAACCCTGCTCTTTATTTCATACTTGAACATGATTTATTACATAAAACCTTCACTTTATACAAAATGTAATATTGATAGGTCTAGTGTCTTTAGGGATTAGGAACATTACATAACAATTTAAAACCTAGAACACAACATCTTATTGAAAAATTCCTTTACATGACCACTACACTCCCTCGTACTTAGCATTGCATGGGATAACCTGAGGACATCCATAAGAAAAGGGTGAGCTATAAATCCCAATAATTGAATAAACATGGAATAATATGAGGAATACAATACATGTTAGAAAATAATCATATCAATGGAGCACAAGAGAAACATGAACATAAAGGCATGATAAATCATGATAATCAAAACATAGAGATGTGGCAACAATACTTAACATGGAATTAGCATGAGCCAAGGCTCATTACACATGGAACTTGAGTAAACCCTCATTGCACATGAAGCACGAGTAAACCCTTGTTGTACTTGAATTATAATTAGTCAAAACTCATTTCACATGACGTATCATGATACTATACTTTACCCAATGCATTGGAGCGCTATTAGGGAGCACCCTTCTTAAACATTTCATTTCATGAATAAGTGTGCCACATGAATCATATAACATGGAATAAATCAACAACATAAGTTATTCCATGATTAAGTAATGTTTAATAAATACATGAAAGTAACATTCAATATGTATATGTGAATAAAGTTGAATACCCTTGATAGAGACATGGGTATGGTATTCACTACACAATGATCGCGGTGCAATTTCGGCAGCATAACGGCGTGACATAAGGATTCATGAAAATGGTTGATGAGAGATAAATGGTTATATCATCATATGTATATAAAATGGACATTATGGGGGTCATATAGATACATTTACCAACAATAGTAATGGAATTTAGATGCATAATACAAAAGAATTACTAGGATGTAAAAGAGGAGAGAGAAATCCCTCACGGAATATCGGCATGGTAACGGGTGTACATGGGAGGCATTAATGAGAGACAAAGGGGTCTCTAATAATCCAAAAATAAAAAGGGAAGTATGGTGTAGGTGAGAAATCATACCCCAATTTTTTTAATTGAAAACAAAAGGGCATAACAACTTAAAGAAAATTGGACAAAAATGAGAAAGGAAGAAATCTCTTACTTGGAAGTGCAATTCCAAAAGCTTGGGAGAGGATTGAGAGAGGATTCTTGGGAGATTAGGGAACCTTGGGAGGATTATAGAGAGAGGAGTTCAGGGTTTGGTAAAACGAAAAAGTATTTGAGTGGAGATGAAGTGGGAGGTTGGGTGGGTTTATATAGGAAAGGAGAGGGAATTCTTTATTATTTAGGTTTGGGACACCTCACATTAAACTAATCAAAACCACAGACCAGCCCATGGTTTTTTCCCATGTTTTTTTCCAAAGGGGAGTGGAAAAAATATTTTATAAGTCCAATGGCAGAAATTCTTAAAATAATAGGGTTTCTTATGTGGAGATGAGTCACACTCTCAAGGAAAACAATTTAAAAAGACAAAATGTTTTATAAGTCTTGAAGGGTCCACTAAAGCTTTGTAAAATAAATAAAACAAACCCAAAATCACATTATTTTAATGGTAAAACATATATTTTCTGAACATAATTTTTATAGTATTTTATTACATCACTATTCAGTTATTATGATGTCATAAAACACATTATATATTTAAACAGTATTTAATTTTTACCCAAAAATTCGACTATCTCAGAAAATTATGAAAAATTCACTGTTGGATAATTTTGACATCATGATTCCAAAAATAATATTCATTTTATCTAAATAATTTTCTAAATATGTGAATTTTTAATTTTAAAATAAAAACTGATATTTATCGAAAATTCATGGGTTTTGACAAAAATGGATTTCAAACCTTAATAAAAATTACAATTTCATTCATAAAATTATATGATCATTTATATTCAAAAACAATAATTTAATAATAATAATATTTTATTAAAATATTATTTAATTAAAAAATACATTAATTTATCAAAATATATTTCTTAGTTTAATATTAAATAAAAAATATTATTTGTGCTTTAAAAACTATTTACAAAGTAATAATAATAAAATGAATGCACATTATTTATATAAGAATATTGTACATAGTCATAGTGATAGGGTCTCATTACATACCCCCTTATAACACCCGCATAAGATTGAAGGGTAAGGTGTGCGATGGTGATAGACTCTTGGGGTGGATTGTATAACATTGCTCGGGTGGTAATATATATTAACTTCCACTTCTCTCGTAGTCAGTTCTACTCAAGCTTAACATGTTCAAGCTCAGCTTGGACTTGGTCAAGAGAAAATCCCAATGATGCCACCTCCTTTTCGAGCTCTGATAAATGGTCTTCGTATGGGGAAATTCTACTGAATGAGGCCATCACTTCCCTTTTCCGAGTAAATTGGATTTGTTAAATCCATATATTTATACAAATCATGTGATCACTGTTCAATGGATATATTAGAAACGATCACAATTATTAATGGTATTTTAAAATCCAAAAACATAAAACCAATGAAGTTTAAATTTATATAAACATTTTACATAATGATACATTTAATCAGATCAAGAGGAATTACCATTAATTAAAGTTTGGGTCATTGAAGTAGGATGATCTAGTTGTACTACTAATCATCCCTACCTTTTTACCAGTGACCAATATGGGTCAGCACCAGTAACCAATATGGGTCAGCACCAGCGACTAATACGGGTCAGCATTAGTGACCAATACGTGTCATCATCTTGCGACCAATATGGGTCAGCATCTAGCGACCAATATGGGTCAGCATATAATGGCCTATACAGGTCAACAGTGGAGTTACTATGGATAGGATGCTCTGGCTTTATGACTATTAATCTCTATCCTAGTAACCTTGAAGTTATAAAGTTAGAGTGTGTTATCTCTTTTTCTTTGGGCTTCATGATCTTGATCATGCCTCTGGTATTACCTTTGTGTTTATTTTTTTGTTTTTTCCTTTTTGGATTACTGAGAGACCTTTGGGGGTCTCAAGGTCCTTACTGGGGATTGTTATACTCACCCATGCATGGGCTTTTCCTGCACCTTATTGTGTCTGGTGCATACTACTGATGCTCCAAGGAGGACTTTGGAGGTTTGGTTCTTGGTGGAGCTTAGTGTGATAGGATCAGTCGAGATCCTCTTATTCGACTTTATAATTATAGATATTACCCTCTAGGTAGAGCTCCAGGGTAGATGTGATAGCTGTTTACTTTCTTTTCAGTTTCTAGGGCTTGTATTTCAGCCCTCTATTTTCAGTTTATAGTTTTACTTATGGTTGTACTTTACTCTCATGGTTATACCTTACTTTTGTTGGTTGTTTACATTAGTTTCCCTTTTTGAGTGTGTACAGATCTCTAAGTCAATGCCTTCCCTATTTTGGAAAAGCCTTCAGGTGCTAGTCACCAACCCTTGGCCTATGGAAGGCGGGCTTGGGGTAGTCACATCTGGGGCCTGTGGGACGAGCCGTGACATAGAACCTTCCTATCCTCATCCTCAGAACAACCAATGAAAAAGACCTCATGATTGAAACATTTTTTAACTATTTTATGTAGAGATACTAGGAGGATAGAATTTTTAGGTATATCACACATGTTCTTGGTAATGAGAAAAACTCCACAAAAAAATTATCCTTGAGTGAAGAGTGAAATATTTTTCTGGGGAGGTAGGTACGACATGAATAAGAGGATTAACATGAGATTGAATGGCTTCATATGATTTTTATAGGAGTTATAGAATTTTTATCCATTTAGGAGGCATGATTTTTTCTTTTCTAGGATGATTGATTTGCATTGTCATTTATGATTTCAGAAGTTTGTTTTGACCATGGTATTAGATGATTATCGAGGAGTGCAATGTTTAAGTGTCGGTGAATTGATTGAGAAAATATTTTCAATAATTTTATTCTTAATTACATTATTTTTAATCCCACCAATGTGTTATGTTAAGGTAAATTGTCATGTTTTATGTTTTAGGAATATTTTTTAGCTTAATTGAAAAAATGGAATATTTTGGATTTGAACAGTTTTATTTTATTTTAATGTTTTGGACATAATTATTTATAAACTAATCCAAATTGAAAAATTATTTTTTATAGGTTCCTATTTTAGATGGGATTCATTTTATCCTTCTGTACCAAAAGCTCAATCCATCATTTGAAATCATAATTCCAACTCACAAGTCAGGCCTCGAAAAATGTGCACAGATCTGATGAATTTTATTATTGGGCCCATATATCATAAATAGACAAACCAAATGATCTGATATTTTACATGGATCAAGAAGATTCCAATAGGAACAATTTTTATTATTATGGACACGCCATATTACTTAATTCTCAAGGTCATTAATGCATTGTAACTCACTGCATTGGAATAGGAAAAGTCTATGTGGAAGAATTAAATATTTTGAGTTAATCAGACAAAATGCCTATATTACTTGGCCAATAAAGCTGAAACTTCATGATAAGACATAATAAATATATAATAAAAACTTTCAAGAATTAATAGTTTCCAAATTATATCATTAAGGTGGCCATACATGTTCATACATTCGGTGGAAAGATTTTAGAAAAAAATATTTCACTCACTTTGCCTATAAAAGTGTATCTCTCTTTCATTTCGAAGGGTTGGAAACTTATGGGTATCCTTTATTGGCCATTTTATGTAGTTTATTCTTGTGTTTTATTTTACTTTCATTATGTAATTTCATTAAATGTTTTAATTTAAGTGTTATCCTTTCTCCACTTTTCTTTCCCTTTTTGTCTTCCCCCATTTTCATCTTCATTGTGATCTCTTGTACTCATGATCATGAGTAACTAACCTGAGGAAGTTCTCAAGGAATATATTCAGTGGTGAACCCAATTAATTGCATATTCATTAATATTGTTTCTTATTTACATATATTTAGGATAAGGGGATCTTAGTGGACAATATGCCTTTGTGCCTCCACTTTCCACCTGAGGCTTAACTTTCACTTCTGTCACATTCTCCCTCAATCGAGGAGGTAGATGTGTGGTCTCTTGGTGATCGTTGAGTGTACCATATGTTCACAACCATAGGAATAATGGAATGTTAATGCATAAGATAGATCATGTTCATTAAGTAAATTTGAAGAAATATTAATGAATGTGAAATGACTTGGGTTCACCATTAGATATATCCCTTAGGAACTTCCTCAGGTTGGTTACTCATGATCATGAGTATAAGTGATCACAGTGAAGATGAAAATAGGGGAAGAAAACAAAAAAGATAAAGAAAAGTGGAGAAATGAGAACACTTAAATTAAAACATGTAATGAAATTATAGAATGAAAATAAAATAAAACATAATACTAAACTACAGAAAATTTCCAACAAAGGCTACCCCTAAGTTGCCAACCCTTTGAAATTAAATAGAGATACACTTTTATAGGTAAAGAGAGTGAAATATTTGGCTCCAAAATCTGTCCACTAAATTTATGCACGTGTATGGACTCCTTAATGACAGAATTTGGAAATTGTTCCTTCTTGAAATTTGTTTGTATATCTCTCCAATATTTTCTCACACATTTTAAAATTTATTGGATAAGTAATAAAGGTGTTATGCTCGATTAACTCATAATATTTAATTCTGACACACAGACTATTCATATTCCAATACATCTATTTCCAATGCATTAATGAACTTGATAATGAAGTAATAAGGTGTGGACATCTTAATTAAACTTTATCCTACTGATTTATTTATTCTCCATGTAAAATATCAGCTCATTGGGTTCATCCATTTATGATATATTGTCCCAACAATAAAATTCTTCAGATCTATGCACAGTTTTTGAGGCCTAACTTGTGAGCTAGATTTGAGCTTTCAAATGATGGATTTATCTTTGGGTACATAAGGATAAAATGAATTCCATATAACATAGGAACCTATAAAAAGAATTTTTAAATTTTTATCATTTTATAAATAGTTATGGTGAAAACATTAAAATAAATTAAAACTGTTCAAATCCAAAATATGTCATTTTTGCAATTAAGCTCATAAATGTTCCTAAAACATAAAACGTGAAAATTTCCCTTAACATAACACATTGTAGGTATTAGAAATAATGAGATTTAGAATAAAATTATTGAAAATATTTTCTCTATCTATTTCCCCACACTTAAACATTGCACTCCTGGGCAATCATCTAATACCATGGTCAAAACAAACTTCCCAAAGCATAAATGACAACGCGGCTCAATCATCCTATCAAAGAAAATATAATTCCTCCAACATGGATAAAATTTCACTAAATACTCAAAAATAATTTGAATACCTTCAATATCATGTTAATACTCACATGCATTTCGTACCTACCTCCCCAGAAAAATATTTCTCTCTTCACTCAAGGATATTTTTTGTGGATTTTTTCTCATTTCCAAGAACAAATGTGATATCCATAGGCCTTATATCCTCCTAGTATCTCCACATAAAATAGAAAAAAAAATGTTTCAATAATTAGTTATTTTTCATTGGTTTTTCTGATGCTGAGGGTTGGTAGGTTTTAAATGTAAAAACATCTGAGGCAGAATGAGGAGGTTTAAACTCTAAAGTGAAGTAAATGCATGAAAACAGTTTTGATCAAGAATGGTGTGATCCTAAATCAGCTAAAAAATTAATCACCTACAAAAACCTCTTTATTTGTTAAGTTTACACATATAATTTTAGCATCAATTAATTTTATCCCTCTTTTACCCAATTGTATCATTGTTTCAGCTTGAATTTAGATTTGGATTTCTCTTCAAAATCATGTTTTTTAGGAAAAGAGAGGAAACTTTTGATCTTCAAAAAGTGGTGAACACCCATCCCAAATGTGTAATGATATTTTGGGCCAACCATAAATTAATACATCATGAAATTTCTTCCACACAAGAAGCAATAAATATAGAAATTCATTCAATTAAACTCAAAAAGATTCTTCAGGAGAGTAAAATACAACCCATCTTCTCCCTCCCCCACACTTGAGTTCAACAATAATCATGAATTTAACATATATAGAAGGTTATAAGGGGATAAATGTCTTATAATGTGGCTTCCTACCAAGTTATTTCATGGCTACTAGGGGCTTAAATAATTTCATATAAAAAGGTAGTCCAAAATAAGAGTTCAATGCAAAAGGGCTTTCAAAGTGATGCCTCAATCATACTTGACACATTCCATGAACTCTAACAGCTTTGAAAAAGATAAAAACATCAAGTTATGGATCAAAAAACATTTCTCGAGACTCTTAAGAAAAATAGAAATATAAGAAGATTTCAAACAGTTTTAGAAACCTCTTAGTTTGGGAAAGATTTTTAATTTGGATAGTACTAGTGTACATAAGTTTCAAAATCAATCAAAATTCTTCAAATGAAAAGATCAAAAAATCAAAAACATAACCCATTCAGAAATAATTTAAATCCTAAAATATTCAAATCAAGAAATGTGAATAAAATACCAAGATGGTTTGAATTTTCCAAAGTATTAAATTCAGATCAAGATTCCTAAAAATACAACAAAAAAGGAAAAAGGAAAATAAGAAAAATTAAGAAAAAGACACAAAATAAATAGAAACACACTGAAAATTACTAAAAATAAGTTTAAATACCTTCCCCACACTTATTCCATTTACTAACCTCTTTTTATCTCAAATTATATCAAGAAATTTTGCAATTATAATTTATATTGGGTAATAAAAAAACGGAAAGACACAACCTGATTTATTTTTTAGTGGCATACTTGAGTTAATCTCATAGATTCTACCACATTAAAACTACAATAAAGAAATGAAAAGAAATAATAAAAATAAAGAAGAAAGGGGAAATAAAATGGATAATTCTTGGTTTGACCCCCCAACCAGGTGCTAGGTTTTTACCACCCCTTATCAGATAGTTGCAGTGGATTATCACCAATCAGAAGGTGGATGTGGTTTCTTTGAGATAAACCATCACATATGACTTTTCTCACTATCCATGAGTCGACAAGAAGAATTTATAAACCCAAAGAATATAATAATTTTTCCAAACCCAAAGAAAGAAGAAATAGAAAAATTTTGTTCAAGAGTGGTAGAGAACAGAAGATGGGGTGCTCCCTGTGAAATTCTGTGGTATCCTCCACTATATGGTATGCAAGTTGTTATAGAGGATGTAGTCGCACCACCGCCATCTTCTCTAAATATTCTTCTTCAATAACCACCACTTGGGTTGTCTCTTCCTTAGCATCCAAGTCCTGCTCCATCTGTGATGTATCAAAAATTTTAGAAAATCAGAATTCAGAAAACAATTCTATTCGAATAAGATTAAAACATGATGAATCAATAAAAAAATATTCCCTTTCAAGTAAGTTATATTAAAAATTGATATCTTCAAGAAAGAACATTGGAAAATCAATATCATCAGGTTCATCTTCTTCATCATTTTCCAAAGCAATAGAGAGGTCACAAGTTGTTGATTTTTCAATATCAATGATAGAAATATTGATTTTCTGGTTATCTTTAACAAAGTGATTCTAGGATTCTTCCAAAAAATGTTAGTCTCCAATAAGTTCATCAGTTGGAATGTGTATATCAATTACCTCCTTGAGAAATTGTTGAGTATGGGATGTTATGATTAACTTATTTAGTAGCTCATTCTCACCCACCTTAGGTTCCTTAACATAAAAAATGATCATTGAAATCTCTTCCACCACACGTTTTGGTTTAGGTTCTGGCTCAGAATCAGGTTCGAGTTTAGGTTTAGGTTTCTCCAATAGTGAACGAATATATTCCTCAAAACCTTCAGCATTTGTCTTCAATTTTTTTATTTCTTCATAAAGTTCTTTCATATGAGATTTTTTAATTTCATCTCCTTGTTGCACCTGAGAGTATTTAGTCCATGTAAAATAATCCCAATTGAAATACATAATGAACAAAGAAGTTTTTTTAGTTTTTGAAATTTATGATTTTTTTGTTTTTTTTAAATTAAAGGAAAATTATTAAAAAAAATGTGAATAAAAATAGTGAGTTAAGACCACTTGGATCTCTGGAAATGGAACCAATTAAATGAAGTGATGTCGTGTATGCTCTCAAAAATATTTATACTAAGTGCAGCATAGTGGCTGACCTAGGTCGATCTCTTAAAGAGATTTTGCAGTCAATCACTCACTAATTCTAATTAACTATATATATGTGAAATAAAATGACCATAAATGTTGATTCTATAAATTATAATGAAATACTAAAATTAAATATTCATATGCAATGCAAATGGAATGAATGCAAACATAATGGTGTTAGACAGAAAGGAGATTCGCCCAGGAGATTATCCAAAGTGAACCTTCATCGTCTCTTTTTTAGTTTCAAATTTACTTAATGAACATGATCTATAATATTTATGAAAATTCCCTTTTTACTATGTTTTTGAAAAAATGGTGCACTCAACGGTCACCGAGAGACCGCAAATCCACCTCCTCGATCGAGGGAGAATGTGACAGAAGTCAAAGTTAAGCCTCGAGTGGCAAGTGGAGATACAAAAGAACCTTGCCCACTAAGATCTTCCTTAGACTAAATCTAAGTAAATAAGAAACAATATTAATTAATGTTCAATGACTTGGGTTCACCACTTAATAGATCCCCTAGTAACTACCTCAGGTTAGTTACTCATGATCATGAGTATAAGAGATCATAGTGAAGGCGAAAACAGGGAAAGAAAACAAAAGAGGGAAAGAAAATCGGAGAAAAGAGAACACTTAAATTAAAACATTTAATTCAATTACAGAATAAAAATAAAATAAAAAAACAAGACTAAACTATAGAAAATGTCCAAAAAGGCTACCCCTAAATTTCAAACCCTTTTAAATTAAAGAGATATACACTTTTATAGGAAAAGGGAGTGAAATATTTGGCTCTAAAATCTTTCCATTGAATGTATGCACATGTATAGCCTATTTAATTACAGAATATGGAAATTAGTACTTCTTGAAAGTTGTTTGTATATCTCTCGTATGTCAGATTGTGAAGTTTTGGCTTTATTGTCTAGGTAATGAAGGCGTTATGTCCAATTAACTCAGAATATTTAATTCTGCAAGACAGACTATTTGTATTACAATGCAGAGAGTTAAAATGCATTAATGACCTTTAGAATGAAGGAATCATGCACATAAATATTAATTAAACTTTTTCCTACTGATTTTTTATTTATCCAAGTAAAATATCAGCTCATTTGGTTCTGCCATTTATGATATATGGGCCCACAAATAAAATTCTTCAGATCTGTGCACAGTTTTCAAGGCCAGACTTGTGAGCTAGATTTGAGCATTTAAATAATGGATTGAGCTTTGGGTCCATAATGATAAAATAAATCCCATAGAATATAGGAACCTGTAAAAGAATAATTTTTCCATTTTAATTAGTTTAAAAATATATATGTCCAAAACATTAAAATAAATTAAAACTATTCAAATCCAAAATATGTCATTTTTGAAATTAAGCTAAAAAATGTTCCTAAAACATAAAATGTGACAATTTCCCTTAACATAACACATTTATGGGGTTAAAAATAATAAAATTCAGAATAAAATGATTGAAAATATTTTCTCTATTAATATCATACCTCACCACGAACATATGTCGTCACGCTTTTCGCCAATACATCTAAGTACACAAGTCATAATACCCATTAATAATATTCTTAAAGTCTAAGGACCAATACACACGTCTATAGATAGGAACATCCAATGACACTTATAAATGTGGATTTCCTACTCTTGGATCCTGTTCTTATAATATCCTATTGAATATCACTATGGGCGTACACCATGAGAAGGTGTCTCAAAGTCCTATGAGTCTCCACCCCTACCAGCTTATATCATTTGTTCCCTTCAAATGATATCATCCGGCTATAGAAAATATATATAAGAATAGTGTCATAGCACTTCTAGGTTCTCATCATAGTGGAGAACTGCTATGATATTTTAGTGTAACACCTACTCTTGGGACATTATCACATGAAATGTTATACAGAAGGAAAATCATGATGTTATAAAGAGTTTATTGAAATCCATCCAATTAATATATGTTTATCATAAAGTACAAAGAATTTGGTTCTAGGGAACAAACTCCAACACTCTGAGCATATATGTATCCACCCTCTAACATGGGAGTGTCTCAAGCTAGTAAAAGATCATATATATGGTCTCAATACAGTTCTCTTCTACTTGCGATCCACCCACACCCTAAAAAAATTGAGGGTTCTTAGACTGGAACTCTCACATCAGATATTCCATGGATGACTTATCTACATGTGCTCCCCTTTAAATGCTCTATATGACCCATACCAATCTATCCTTATGCTTATCATCAAGACATGGCCCAAAATATGCCATCTACTATGACTACCCTACCTACCTTAGAGACACTACCTTCAGTTCATAATCATCACAACCCTTAGGGGTTTAATCCCATCCCTCGAGGGCCTAATCCCCTAGACACTCTATTGGTACCACATCACTACCTTTTTAACACTCCACTAGAGCCCTTCTAGGTGGAATCTCAATAAAGATCATAATCCATGATCATTAGTAACAATAATAGTATATATATCACAAATAGGGAAATCTGTAACAGGCTACGAATCTCACCACCCTTACACTTCCCTAATGAACCCATATCACATGTCATGTGGCCTCAAGGAACCTTGCCTACCCATATCAAAGTCAGGCATCACAAATCATCCGACCTCATGGCCCCCTACATACCCACATTAGAGTTAGGTATCATGAATCATCTGACCTCATTTCCCCTTACCTACTCAAAATAGAGTCACGCATCACATATCATGTATATCAAAGATCACCGATCTAGGATGGAAAAGTAAAATGTCACCAAGAATCTATGTAGGAAAACACCACTTATCATGTTGTTGACACTATAAACATCCCACCCCCATCAATCACTCCATCCCTACCAACTCACATTAGATTCAGTCCCATAAATATCAAGCACACATAGGATCATATATCAATATCACCAGGAACCACATACATGGGATGACTGAGTAGAATTCCACTAAGAGACTATAAGGTAAAATGATTATTAGTCTGTTATTGAAAATTTAAATAGCTCAACCCCACTTCATATATTCTAGGTTTCAAGCAAGAATTATAATAACATATATATACCGTGTAAGACTATGTGCCTACCATGATGCATGAACAATCCTCACTTTCCATACCAGGACAAGGGAAAAATCCACATAAACAAAAAACACCACACACCCAAGTGTGCCACTCCTGATGGAAATCAAATCGATAGTAAAATCACATATCATAACATCAATTTTCTACCCCTCAAGAGTTGTCTCATCCCCCATGCATGGGGATAAAGGCACCCAAACACAAGCTTTGTACCCAATTTCAACTGGACTCTAGTCTCTACTCTACCATAACCCAAATAAAATGCCATTTGTAAAAACCAACATTTGATAACATTTTTAGCCAGCTAACGACTGCTACCATTTTATACCCAAGCCTTGTGATATTATAAACCAACAATAATAATAACCACTCTGATACTATTTTTAGTACCCCGACCCGGGAGCCACTTAAAACCATGCACCAGGTTATATGTCTACTGGGCCTTAGGCATGCCTCTCTGTACTTAAAAGTCCTCTAAATAGAAATGAGGATCTGATAGGTGATATTTTGGAGACTATACCCTCTAGTGTTGATAATAATAATGGTCCATATATATATATACATAAGACTACAGAACTAGGACCAAATAGAAAACATAAGTATAAATTGGAATAAAAGGTAATAAAAAGCCCAAAGTATAATACTCTTTTTAGATAAAACTATAAGTGATCAAATTCATACAAATAAAATTAAAGGTCGCTCGTGGCCGACCATATAGGTACATATAAATAATAATTCAAATTTCCAAAAGGAAAACCATACTGATACAACAGAACCACCCGGTCCACTACCATCTATCAAAATAAATAGCTCACTAAGCTCCTAACAAAAAACCTAGTCCTTTATCTAATCTCAAAGACATAAAGTCTACACATTTCCAAAGTATCCCATGTAGGGTGTGAGTATGAACTTAGTAGGCCACCACCAATATGTGCCTATCTTGCATCTGTAATTATACATGTGTATGCATACTTAAATAAATAGAAGTAAGTCATACGTAAATAAAAAAATTATATCTCTTCCATTATGATCAACCACTACAAGGAAGCGTTTACCTGCTTCAACTAATGTTGGTATGTCACTGAACATATTCCATCATATATATATTTGTATAAATATTTTTTCTTGAAATATATACTTTCACTAGCAAGGACTCATGGCTTAGTGCCCATTCATCCACATAGAAACATAAATAACCAAAGAACCCTTAGGTTCCTCCTGTGAACATGTCATTGAAACCTCATACCAATCAAACAAAAAATTGGAATCCCATCATCATGACCCTCAATACATCCCAATTCCCTCAAAATTTTAGTAAAATTTTCCTCGTCGACTCAAAATCCCGATTCGCCAAGGTATGATGATATTCATCCTCCCAAATGATATAAATCATCTTGATCTCAAATTTATGATGTCCAAGGCATGGTGATATCCATCCTTCGATCATCCCTTCCTATTAGCCTTAATGTTATGGTGATACTCATCCCCCAATTGATGGTTCCATGCCATCAATAGATGGTATCACACCATAAACCATATATTTATATGGTGAGAACCTCCTCCATAAAAGAAATTAAAAACCTTCCCCTAATATGAAAAAATATATAGAGTCATTCACCCACAATGAGTGGTCAGTGCCACCTCACTGAGACCTATTTGTTTGTACATGACTTCAATGGTAGCATTGGCTAATAAGGGTGAGTGAAAATCACCAAAAATTACTAAGCCACACCGTCTAAAAACCTAATTTCCCCATGTGAACCTGTCACCCAAATCACAATGGTCAACACCATCCCAACTTACATGGTCTATTCCCTAATCCTAATGACCACATCGCCTCAATCCTAATTATCATCGTCACCCCCGTGTACCACACCCTCATCCATATGAAAATCTTTGTCTCAATATCAATGATCAAAATCACCCCATGTAACCCGATCCATGCCCGACATGTTCCCATGGAACCAAACCAAGCATATAACAATGGAATTAATTAAACAAAAATAAAAAAAATAAACTTTCCAATTGAACATAAGCCACATACCCAGATAATTAATTTTAAAAAAAGGAATAGAATACATATAGGCATTTCAAAATTGTTAGTACTATTTAATAATGAGAAATTAATTAATTTAAGTTTTCCCCTAGACAACCCAAGAATGTCTATTTAACCATGCACCCATAACACATGTATAAAAATAGAATAATCTAGGGACCAGCTACCTTAGACTTGTATGTGATCACTCATTGAATACCAGTCTATAACTCAATCTTGTACAACAAAAATCAAGATTCTAAAGAAACACCCTAAAATAGGGAAAATTATCTCACATGGAGATCACATTTCACATGATGAGATAAGATATGAAAGGAAGAAAGAGGGTTAAAGGCCTTACCACTATGCTTCCAATGAGATAGATGGAGCTAGAATTGGATCTCAGACAAAGAATATCCAAATAAACCTAGGGGAGGGGAAGTGCTACTTCTGAGACCTCCAGTGTGCCCTCCCCTCTATAAAGAGGAAAAATAAGAATGGATTGAGCCCCCTACTTCCCTTTTTAATAAATCCAACCCTCAAGATTTGCGATGTGTAACTTTTTAATGTCATGAACCAGATTCATGACATAAAAACCAATTAAATGTTATTAATTCCTCAGGTAATTCCCCAATATTTAATTACCTACTACATTCTATGAAACCCATTAACATCAAGAAATAATTCACTACATGAATGGCTAATTATAGCTATTTTTTGTAGTCCAGTTGTCTATTCCTCCTCCGAAGTCTACCCAAACCAATGGGTTTCCAATGAATAATAGACCATGTTTGAAAACATCACTTAGGTTCAATAAAACTTTCATAATTAGGTTCTAAATCCTAGAATTTAATTTGTACCGACCACCATACACAAAATTTTAAGTTTACCTAGAAATTATGACTTATTTAAAAACTAGGGATGTTACAACATGTTTGAGAGAATGTCATGGTGGTGTTACAATTTATTAGTGAAAAGGAAGTCATAATATATTTGAAATAAATTTATTCCCTCTTTATAACTAAAAAATGAAAAAATAATAATTGTATATAAAAAATGAAAAAATGAAGATGGAATTGAATTACTCATTATTTTTTTTGAATGACATATAAACCTTACCCTAAAGAAAAAGGAATTAATTTTAATTCATCCATTTTATTAAACTTTCATCCCATTCCCCTTAAAAAACAATAAAAAATGAAAAAAAATGACATCATAGGATAAATCAATCATTTTTCTTATTATTGATATGTGACTTTCTATTGAAATGGGATGAAAATTGTTAAAACCTGGGAAATTTTTTTTATTAATAAATGGTGTAATTTTATAATTTAAATTAAAACCATAAAAAATATTAATTTTAGAAGTTATTCTTATTTTTTTCTTTTAAATAATTATGTTAGAACTTTTATTTTTTATTTTTTATTTTTTTATTTTTTTATAAGGTTATACAAAACTATTTTTGAAAATTATTATTAAACCCTCAACAGTCTTATAATATCAGTGAACACCCATGGAAGGGAAAGTATAACTTTATCTCAGATATATATCAAGGTTGACGGTTCATAGGCCTATGAGAAATAGAATGGATCATAGAAAAATAAAATAAGTAAGAAGGTTTGTGAGAAAAGTATTGGTAGGATACACCTGAAGGTATCACCTAGTCAGTTTAGGGAACAACATATCAAGTTGGTGAACCACATATCATGGTATATAAAAAAATAAACCACCATATATAATTTATATTGTAGGATATAGATATTTTTTTAATAACATGAAACATATGTTGTTAAAACTAATATTATCATCTTCTCTGATATATTTGTATCAATATCTATGATTTCAATATCTGTACTGGATAAAGGAAGTCAAATGTTATGATATGTACACTTTGGTGCCTATGATCCAATCATGTCCAATGATATCTCCATGTCATAGCCAGTCTATGAGGATTTATTTTGATGATGAAGAAATAGTTATATGAAATCTATTGTATCATGTATTAATAGGATATCATCACCCATAATGCTGAATAAAAATAATTTTCCTATATACGACTTCACTGATTGGTGAAGAAGACTAAGTCGCTATATATGACTCACTGGTATCACTGCCCATGACTCTAATACAGGCAGTGGAAACTATTTTTCGTTGTATAATATCTCCATAACCTAAGGAACCTAAACCATATGAAACCTAATATAGACACTATGGGAAGCCTTGACCATTATTCCAGTACACAAGAACCTTTAAAAAGATCAAATATGGTCATGATAATAATCCATTTCATAGATGGAAACCATACACAGATTCCCTAAAATTAAAATAATTTTCAATAATATTAGTTTTTCTAAATTATTAAATAGGTTAATGGACCAATCCACATATCACTTATCCATGCACAAGTATAAATAGTTGATCTTGGGGATACTTAGAGGTCATTGAATAGAACTCTTTCCAAGGAAGAAGGATCGAGATAAGAGATACATGTGAACATATAATAAACACACCATTCCACATGGAGAGAATATATTCATTAAAAAGGACTATGTAATCCTTTGACCATGTTTATTTAATGTGAATCATACAACATTTATATTTACTTAGTGGGATTAGTTTATGTTTTAACTATGAGGTTGTATGTTGGATTTGTTGATAATCAGTTAAGTTTGAAAAAAATGGATAGTTTTTTAGAGATGATTATTTCAATGAATATTTTATGTGCTTCCATTAATTTTTAATAATTATGGGTTTAAAATATCTAAATTATGGATTCACTAAAGACATAGAAATGTGATGAAGTTGAACATATAAGGGAGACATACATATTGATGGTGATATAAGAATGATTGGAATTGAGATATATGGTATTTGACTTTTAGGATGATTTATGGTGTTAAATAATTTTATTTAATGATATTCTATCTTTGGAAGAGGTTTAGGTTGGTTTAAAGGTGTTTAGATAATGTTTGGAGATGTTTAGTTATGAGAAGATAAGGTCAAAAACAGAAAAGTACATGTATTTAAGAGTAATATATAATTTATTAGTGATGAATAAGGGTCAATCTATGATGCATAATAGATAATTTTTTATTTGTAAGAGCTACACCACTAGATCGCTATATATGTAATAATATTTCCTTTTCCATATAAGTGAAAATCATGATATGAAATGGTTGTTTTGGATGAAACATAAGGGTTTATGTGGATGATATGTAAGATTTGATGTAAATTTTTCTTTAGTATGTAATGGTAATATAATATATATAAGGGTATATATAAGTTTTAATCTGATATATAATTTTTATTTTGAAATATATAGTGATATGTAAGGGTTAATCAATAATTAAGTGTAAATCTATATTTTTCAAAAAAATGAATGTGATGGACCAGAGAAGCTGTTGAAGCTAACCACTTGAAAAATGCATGATATTGCACTTGTTAATATATGTGTTATTAATCAAGTTCATGTATGAAATATTTGATCATAAAGATATATGTAATTCCATAACAAATGTTTGATCTTGAGTTTGATCATTCCACAACACAAAGGTCATGCCATGATTAAAGGGACTACACCATAATGGATAGTTTATGAAGAAATAAGCAGGGTGTTGAAATTTTTGTTCTATGATATTTCAAATATAAAAATAAATATTGCATCATTAAACTTCCCATGACACTACAACACATCTAGGAGTTTAAGAAAACTATGGAAGAAACTAACTTTTCACATCATTATGGATGTTTTCATTAAATGAAATTTGAATTAATAGACAACTAAATTGATATTTGATGACATAGAACTCTTAAAAAATATTTGGTGCTTTATTTACATCCTATATGTGTTAAAATAGAGATTTATTGTGATGAATTTTTAAAATATCTTATAATGGTTGAGGTTAAAGGAGTGGAAGTTGGAAGTTAGTTTTAAGTATAAATTTTGAATTTGAATTTTAAAATTCTTAGGATATAGAAGAATATTTCTATGAAGTTATAGCATAGTAAAAAAATAAAGAGAGAATGTAGAGGGAAAAAATATAGAGTTGTTATAAGGTAGAAAGAATAATAAGGAAGGTGATCAAAAATTTGGTCTTCATTTAATATTTTAATTGAAGGGGATTATATTGTTGCTAATTGGAGTTATCTTTAATATTATATTTATAAAGTGTAAATTCTTGTCAAATATGGAATTTTATGAAGGATAGGGAAGAATAATCTTGTATAGATTATAATTTATATATAAAGTTTATAAAAATGAGGTCATATGATGATGAATTATCCATGATATATCTGGTTTAATGGGTAAAGTAGATGTCATACATCAAGATAATTCCAAATCTGGAATTTTCATCAGTTGGTGTCTTTCTACTATTTGGAATACATTACATTAAATATTCTATAATGATTTTTAATATATCTAGGTGTGGATTTTAGAGTAGTATGTGGTATGCTTATAGATTACATTTGTAATTATGATGCAGTTTACATAGGTCTATAGGTAGATCATATTTTGACCTTCATGTTAATAAATTGAGAAGAGACCTACAAGTATATATTCTGATTTTTTCAAGAGAAATGTGTGAAACAGGATAATGGAGTGACCCTTGTGAGGTAAGGATATGCTAACTAAATAAATTTTATAAGAAATGATCCTTTTTAAGGAGTAAATTCACCTAAATCATTTATCCACAAAAAATAGTAATTTAGTAGTGTATTTTTTGTACACCGACACAATGTCGAGTATATTCTACTTGGATATAGCCTAGTTTGGGTGAACCAAGTAAAATATCTAGGTTATATTTATTTTATATTTATATATTAAATATTAATATTTAGTGACATTTTGTATGAAAATAATTGATCAACAGTTAAAACACTACTTCATACTTACATGGGAACATAATCCAATAAATAGGATTTTTTAGAGAAGAAAAAATTAAATTGTCTAATGCCTTGATTTACCCTCACACCCTCTCGGGTGTCTATTATGTTTTAACAAGTTATATAAGAGCTAAGTTTTTACTTGATGTTCTATCCTTATTGAAAATTTTGAATCAAAGATAAGACAACCAATTTTTAATGGAATAAAGTATTATAGTAGGGAAAAGGAGATACTTGTTTTTCTACAATCTTATGGAAAGGAATTCATGGAGTATATATGATGAGATTTTTATTTGATAAATCGCCATGAAATAATTTTTCATGTAAAGATAAATAATATCTTTGTAATATCAATGAAAAGTGAGGTATACAAGAACAAATCCCAGTGTTCTACTATATTCAATATAAAAAAATTGGAATTAATTCAATGAAAAGTGAGGTATACAAGAATGCATCCTTGTCCTATATCTTTTGTTTTTTATTTCTTTCATTTATTTATTATATTACTTTTTATATATATAATAATGAAATTATTTTTAGGGTTAAAAACGGTATATATAGCTATCAACATGAAAATTGGATAAAGAGTGCCTTATGTCTAAAGGAAAGAATAAAAAATAAGATATAGAAATCTCATTCAAAGATAGAGAATCCTCTATAAGTAATCATTCCTATTTCTATTTCTATATCTAAAGTTGACATTGTTATGAAATAATTCTACAAATAAGGAGATATGGACTCCATGACAGTGATTGAAAGAAGTTTTTTAGGGATTATTTTAAAACTATATCATTATGTCAATCTGATGATTATTTTAGTGGTGATTATATAGATATCTAGGACTAACATGATAAGGTAGGTCAAATAGAAATCATACATAGAATTTATTACGCATTCATAGAATATATTTTTTTAGTATCAAATATTGGGGGAAATAAAGGTGTCCTTGAATAGAGATATTACAATAATGGGTGCAATGGTTAAATGTCAAAGTGTTCTACTTAGAGAAATTTCAAATGAGAAAAGGGAAAAACTGGCCATTTAGAAGAAACTAAAACCAAAAATTATACCGATCAAAACACAACATAAATAGAGGATTAAATTTACAATAAAATGATATGAGAATTTAGTGGGTATAAAGGAAGATGAAATTTCTCATAGGGAAATAAGAGATAAAGAATAATCACGTAACAAATTCAACATGGAACCAGTTGAAGTCTATAATATGAAATCAGTAGATTGAAGAAATTATTTATAAAAATATAGTAGAAATAGATTTCAAATAAATGTGTAATTATATTGTTGTCTTTTTGTAATATTGGAACATAATATGAGTGTGTTTAAGGAATCTAAAATTTTCAGCAAAGGATGAAGACATAATACAACCACATCAAAAACCATAAAACATTATACATGGTATGATCCCATTAGGAGATGTTATATTTATAATAACCATGGTTACAAGGATAGGTACTATAGAAAAAAAAGTAATGGAGTTTCTAAGATGAGATCCCCTACTCATATGAAAATTAGGATATGTGAATGAAAAAAGTTAAAAATCCATTCCACTCAAAAAATCATGGTGTAGGATAATTATAATGTGGTAAGTAAATGAATGATTAATCAAGAATAATTGATTTATTATTTATAAAAATTACCCTAGAGAGAAAAAAATAAATCATGAAAAATTAATAAGGTTACTCCTATTGAACAAAAGGTTGATACATTTTCAAAGAAATGTTCATCAAGTATTAATAAATATAAAGTGACCTTAATTGAAATCATTGAGGAAACGAATGAGGCATATCTAAGTTTTTTCACAAGTACCACTATAAGGTATGAAAACAAGGTTTAGGGAATGAATTTATAATGGATAAATAATCATGAATCCAAAAACAACATTAGTGCTATATAAAAGGAAAAAAATGCATAAGTTGGATTAGTAACACATTGGAAAAGGTGATCTAGAGGAAAAAATTGTAATATTTTAAATCAAATATTATGAATAATTTATAAGAGGTTATAATCAAAGGATAATAACCATGAATCATTGAAATAAAACTATAAACACAGATTTGGATTATCATAGACAACCAAATTCCTCTCCTCCTGGGTGTTTGGAGGTACCAATATCCACATGTACATTAGTGTTTACAATTAATGATAAAGTGATTCTAGATTAAGGTAGATATATAATCTATGGGGTATCCTCATTTAATGGTTATGGATTCATAGTATGAGGTTGATTTCATAGAGAGTAGATAAAATACAACAAGTGGTGTTGGATATATCCACTATAGATGTCAAATAAAAATAGGATACAACAAGTAGGGTGAGAGATATTGAAACATGAATCATGCTAAATATGGAGACACATACAATAATGAATAAATTCAAGTCGTTCCAATCTAAACCTGATCTATAAGTGAAATTAATTATCCATCTTGAAAAATCATATCAATATCTATTTTTTACATGTTGTGATAATAGAGTAAAAAATATTGATTTGAAGAAAAATAGGTGTGAAAACCATATTTGATTTTTATAAATAGTATTAAGAAAATTTTGGTATTAAAAATGTGTTATTATACCTTTAAAAAGTGTTATAAAACCTTGAATAAAAAGGTGAACAACTTTATGGAGTAGTAGTTATATCCTTGAATAAATACTTGTTTTATTTTCTTATAAACTAATAAAGTGGTATCATCTAGTGAGACTTAATAATGAGCATTCAAATTATTATTATCATTATCTAGGATAGGAGAATCCATGTGAAAAAAGTAATATTATGGATATCAAATGGTATCGCTATTTTATGATGAATATGTGGTATTAATTAGTTCGATATGTGGAATTACTCACATACTTTGTGATTTATTTATTATTTTTCATCTATCTTGTGCAAGTTTTATTTAGATCATAGGAAGTTTAATGTAAAAGTACCTCATTTTCTAATGTTTTATAAGCTTATGGAAGTAAGTGAGTGACATAAACAATAACGAATCTACTAACTTTGAATATTTTTTCCTACACTAAGTTCCAACTCAGTAGGATTAGATGATTTTTTGATGACTCATTTCCAAGAGGTAAATTAACTCACCAGAAATCCTTTAAAAAAATAAAACTCATAGTGAAAATGGGTTCGATCAATAATTACAATAGAGGATGGTTGAAATAATCTCAAAGTATTTGATTTGAAAGAGTCTAAAGTTTTTAAGGTGAAATCAAGTGGATGAAATTTTTATAGGTATGGTTTTCCAAAAGAGAGAGTTTTATCTCTCTTGTAAATCTAGGGTAATAAGCATATTGATAAAGGGGGAGTGAAGTTAATTAATATACCCTAATAAATTTTATGGATAAAAGGTAAAGAAGGAATGTTGTATCTAGAAAATCATAATATTTTACTTTTTAAAAAAAAGGGGGAGGAAAAAAGTACATAAAAACCACATTTTTGGAGGATATTAGATTTAAATAGAGGAGAGGAAATATTATCTTTATCTCTTAATGGTTCATGGATTTTATGGAAATAATATCAATGAAATACAAAAGGGGAGATTATTGTAACTAAGAGGTTGTGTGTTGGATTTTTTTGATAATCACTGAGGGCTTATGATGATGGATAGTTGTGAGTAATGATTGTTCAACCAATTGGTTTTTATTTTCCATTAAGTTTTGATAAGGATTGGTTAAAAATATTTTAAGGATGTATTTTCATAATATGTAGTGCTATGATGAAATTTTACATACAAGTGAATCATTCATGGTGATAGTGATATAAGAATTCTTGACATTGAGATATATGTGATTAGAATTTTAGGATGTTTGATAATGTTTAATTATATTATTGAAGCATTTTTTTTCTTTGAAATAGGTGTAATTAGGGTTAAAATATGATTCAAAAGGGTTAAACCAATATATCCCTAGATATATAAGGGTATTTTCGTTTCCAAAAAAGAAAAAAATCATGATATGCAAGTGTCAATATGGATGATATTTAAGGGTTGTTATAAAAGTTTAAAATTATACATAAGGGTAATCTATGATATATAATGACATGTAAGGGTTATTGTGATATATAAGGTTTACTCTGAAATATTTAGTGATATGTAAGGGTAAATCCTAACTTTACCAAAAACTCAGTGTAGAAAACTAAAGAATCATTTGAAAGCTAACCACTTGGAAATTGTGTGATATTACATTTGTTGACCTATGTGATATTAATCAAATATTGGTGAGAAAGACTCAATTGTTTTATATATATAAACTAATAATGACCCTTAACTTATTATTATGTCATAATACATCTATAAATTAAATAAAATTGATGGAGGAACCATTTTGTCACACTGTAGTATATGGTTTCATGTTTTGATATTTAAATAAATGTGTAATTAAATTTATATTTGATAATTTATCACTCTCAAGAAGACTTGGTGGTTTTTTCACATCCTACAACTGGAAAAATAATGTTTGAGGGTGATTAATTATTTAAGGAGAATCTAATGGTTGAGGTTAAAGAAGAAAATTTTTGAAGTTTGATTAAAGTCTTAATTTTGAATTTGAATTTCAAAATTCTCAGGTTATAGAAGAAGATTTCTATGTAGTTGTAAAAAATTAGAAAATAAAGATAGAATATATAGGATAGTAACATATAGTTACAAGAATAGAGAAAGAAGAATAATGAAGATTTTTATTATCATGAACTTCATTGAATATCTAAACTAAAGTGGATTATTTTTTTTTTGATTGAATTTATTATGAAGGGTCAAATTTAAAGTGGAAATTATTATATATCATATAAAAGTTTGGAATTAGAAGAAGGATAAGGAAGGGGAATAATCCAGTAAAAATTATCATTTCAATATCATGTTAATAAAAATAAGTAAATATGATGATGAATTATTAGTGATATATCTTTTTTATTAGTTAAAATATATATAATAAAGTAATAGAATTCCTAATTTATAATTATATTCATATTGAGTATTTCAGATGTGTGGAGTTTATTTAGAATACATTTATTTAACTCTTATAACATATATTTGGCTATATCTTGCTATATATTTTAGAGTAGTATATTGTATATATTTGAGCATCAAATATGGAATTATGATGCAGTTTACATCAGGTCTACATGTTATTCATGGATAAACCTACATGTCGATAAAATGTTAATAGACTTATAGGTCTATAAACTAATATCTTCTATATTAGTATGTGATATAGGAGAAGGGTAAATCTTTGGGAGGAACTAAGATATTCCTTAAACCATTTTATAGGTAGTGAGGTTTGGTGAAGAGTGACTTCACCTAAATTGTACAGGTATTGAGCCTGTATGAGGAGTGACTTCACCTAAATCTTGTATCCACCAAAAGAGTGATTTATAGTAAATTTTTGGTACCCTAAAACAATATTAGGTGTATTTTACTTATATGTATCCCAATAAGGTTGAACTAAGTAAAATCTATATGTACATTGTGTCTTGTATTTCTAAATTTATGCATTAGATTCATTGATATTGTGTGAGAAATTAAATTATTAGCAGGTAAATTACCAATTCATACTAACATGCGAATAAAATACAATGAGGGGGATTTTAAGGGAAGAAAATTTTGAATTAGGAAACACCATGTTTCACCCTCCCATCCTATAAAGATGTCTACCTATTTAAAATAAGTATTATTAAGGATCGGTTCTGGATTAGTGTTTCAATCCTTGTTTTAAATTTGGAATCAACTATATAACCTCATATTTTTAATGAAATGAAGTATGATTCCTAAAAGATGGAAATTATTATTTTTCTATGGGGTTATGGAAATTAATTCATTGACTATATATGATGGGATACTGATTTAACAAATCATAGTTGAATAATTTGGGAGGCAAAGATAGATAAGATCTTGGTAACATTTATAAAAAGTGAGGTATACAATAACACTTCCCATTTTGCTACTAAATTCAATATATAGAAAAAATTGGAAGTTATTTATAGAAAATATATGAAAGATATGTAGATAGAGTTATCACCATCAAAATTGAATGAATATTACATTATATCTAAAGGAAAGAAAAATAAAAATAAAAGATAGGAATCCCTTTCAAATATGGAGACTCCTTTTGCAGTTATAGTTCCTAATTTTATTAATATATTTGAATTTAAAATTATAGTGAAATTTGAATACACATTCAAAAATAGATTCCCCAACAAATATTTAAATAAGTGTTTTTTATGATGATTATGTGATAACTACATCATGTTATCAATCCAAAGACTATTATTAAAATAATCAAGGAGAGATCCAAACCTTACATGATAAAGTGGATCAACTGGAAGTCATGAATATAATTGATTATGCATCCATAACATATTTTTTTAGAAGATCCAAGATTAAGGGAAGAAGATATTTCTTTGAATAATGATATTATGAGAATGGGTACAAAGATAAAGTCTCAAAGTGATCTACCTGGAGAACTTAAAAATGAGATGAGAGAATAAATAGCCATAGATAAGGAAATAAAATAAATCATAATACCTCTAAAAACAGAACATGAATATAGTTTAAAATTTATAATATAATCCAAATAAATAATATATATAATTAATTCTTAAATATAATAAAATGATATGAAAACTTATGAGTAGGAAAAGAGGATAAAACTTCTCAAAGGGAAATAAGAAATAGAAAACCACTATGTGAGAGCTTCAAAATGTGAACCAATCAAATGATATTATTTGAAATCAGTGGATAAAATAAATAATTTTTTAAAATCCATTAGAATTAGATCTCAAAGAAAGGATGAATTATAATGGTTTTTTTAAAAATATTAGGACACACTATGAGTGTGTTTAATGAATCTAGAAAGTTCAATAGAGGAATACCTACTAAAAATAATCCTAGATGAGATAACATTATACATGGTATGATTTCATTTGGAGATGTTATAATTGTGCTAATAAATTTCATGTGATGATTTACTATATCAAAAAAAGTAATGGAGGTGCCAAGATGAGATCCCATACTCCTATAATAAGAATTAAACATGAATGAAAAAATGAAAAATTTATGCCACTCAAAAATAGATTCATGTCAGTGGATAATTATAAAGTGGGAAGGAAATGGATGATTACTTAATCATTAATGACTACTTATTCATAGTAATTATTATAGAGTGAAAGGAATAAATTATAGAAGATAAATAAGGCTTCTTATATTGAACAAAAGGTATATGGATCTTTAATGAAATGTTAATATAAGGATAAAAAATACAAAGTGTCTTTAAAAGAAATCATGGAGTATAAGAATGAGGCATGTGTGAGTGGTTTCATAAGTATCATTATAATTTATGAAAACATTATTGATAGAGTAGATCTCTCAGAGAGAAAGAATCATGAAGAAATAAGTAATATTGGTGGTATATAAAAGGAATAACACTGCATAAATGGCATTAATTACACCTTGGAAAACTTGACCCAACTAAAAAATGGAATATTTGAAACCAAGTATCCTTAATGATGTTTTTACAATTGGTTACAATCAAAGAAAAATAATCATGAATCCTTAAAATAAAAAATGAATAAAATGTTTGACTTTTCATGGACAACCACATTCCTCTACTTGAGAGTGTCCATATGTGCCCCTATCTTCATATGAATTTTTTTTCTAAAATATAACAAGTTTTTTTGTAAGTATCCATTATGGATTTCAATTAAAAATCAAAGACAACTATTAGGGAGAGATTTATTGAAATGGGATCATTTCTAAATTTATAGACACATGCAGTGATAATAATATTAAAGTGGTTCCAAGACAAACAAGATCAACAAGTGGTATCGAGTACCCACAATGAAAAATAAAATTTGATTATATTTTTTACACATTGAGATGATGGAGTATCAGTTGTATTGATCCTGATTTATAGTGAAATAAGTTTCAAAACCATATCTAGGTTTTCTAAAATGTATAAAGACAATTTTTGAATTTAAAAGGTAGTATAATACCATTAAAACATAGTGGGAAAACATAAAGAAAAAGGTGGATAACATGATGGAGTAGCAATACATTCATAAAGGAATAAATTTTTTATTTTTTTATAAACAAAAAATGTTGTGTCATCTATTTAATTTCCATGATACTAAGAGATACTAGTGAAAAGGGTTTTTAGGACAAAGAAATAGTTTTGTCGTACTGAAGATAATCAAAATATTCTGTGTCAAGTGAGAAAGAGATTAAGTGGGAGTTAATGATGAGCATTCAAAGTCTGATTAGCCTCATTTAGGAAAGAAGTCCAATAAAGAAAGGAATATTATTAATATTAAAAGATAATACTATTTTATTATAAAAAATTGATATCAATTAGTTAAATATGTGGTATGACACACACACTTTGTGATTTATTTATTATACATTGATGATCTTGTTTAAGTTTTATTAGTATAATAGGAAATTTTATATTGAAGGAATTTAATTTCTCAAGTTGCATAATCTTATGGAAGTATGTGAGTGAAAAAAGAAAATAGTGAAGTTATTGAGTTTTAATATTTTTTCCAACACTAAGTTCTAAATCGGTGGGCTAGAGGATTTTTTGATGACTCATTCCCAAGTGGTAAATTCATTTACTATAATTCCTTTAAAAAATAGAGATAAAAGTGGAAATGGTTTGAAGTTGTAGTTATAATGAATAATGGTTTAAATAAGATCAAAGTTTTCATGATAATTTACTAGATATTGAAGGATTATAGGGTGTTGAAGGTGAATGTAAGTTGATATGACCTGTTTAGGTATAGTTCACCAAATGGTATAATTTTATCTCTCTTATAAATATAGTGTAATAATTATATTGAAAAACAGGGATTGGGGTTAATGAAGAAACCTTGAAACCTTTTATGGATAAAATAGAAGAGGAATGATTATTCCATAGAAGATAAACCATTTTCATTTTATTAAAAAATTTAGAGTAAAGAATTCCCTAAAATCCATATTTTTTTAGGATCTTAGATTGAAAGAGAAATCAGGAGAGATTATATCTATCACTTTATGGTTCATAGATCTTATGAAAGTATTTTCAAAAAAATATAAATAGGGATATTTTTTAAAATAATATGTTGTGTGTTATATTTTTTTAACAATAACTGAAGTTTTATAATAATGGAAAGTTTTGATAGATGATCATTATAACCAAGTGGTTTTGTGCTTCAAAGAGGTTGTGAGAATGATTGGTTGATAATTTCAAAAGGATGGATTTTCTGAATACATGGTGATATGATGAAGTTTAATATATAAGAGAACCATTCATGATTATAGATATATGAGAATATTGATATTGATATATATGGGATTAGATATTTAAGATGTTTTATGAATGTTTAATGATCTTATTCAATCATATTAAAGCTTTGAAATAGGTGTGATTAGATTTCTAGGTGTTTTGAATAAGTTTAGATATGTTTGACTCTTAGCAGATTGGGTCAGAAAAATGGAAAAGTACCTATATGTAAGAGTGATCGATAATTTCTATGTGATATTTAAGTTTTATTCAGTTATATGTAAGGGTTACTCTATGATTCATAATGTTTACACCACTAGAGCCCTGGAAACATAAGATTCATCCCTTTACTACTGAAGTGAAAATCATGATACGCAAGGGTTCATTTGGATTATATGTAAGGGTTGATCTATATTTTTCTTATGATACATAAGGGAAATTTGAGATATATAAGGATACATAAGGGTTTCTCTGATATTTAAGGGTTACTCTTTAATATATAGTGACATGTAAGTATTACTCTATAATTAAGGTTAAATCTAGACTTAGCTAAAAATTGAGTGTGAAAAACTAGAGAAGTAGTTGAAAGATAATCACTTCAAAATTTCATGATATTACACTTGTTGACCTGTGTGAGATTAATCATATACAAATATGAAATACTCTATTATAAAGTTACATGTTTCACCATAATAAAGTTATGATATGGAATTTGATCATGCCTAAATACAAAGGCCACACCATGATTAAAGGGGAAAATCTAGATTGTTTAGACCATGACGAATGAAGTAGGGATATGAAAGTTAAGTTACATGTTATTTTATCTACACAAACTAATATTTTACCATGAAAATTATTATTACACCATAGTATATCTGGTAATTAAAAAAAACTAATAAAGGAACTGACTTATCACACCATAATATATGTTTTCATGCAACAAAATCTAAAGAAATAAATAATTAAAATAATATTTAATGAATTGGAACTATCAATAAGATGTGTTGGTTTTTTCACATCCTCTAACTAGTAAAATTGCGTTCATGGTTGAAGAGTTATTTAAGGATCGTTAAATTGTTAATGTTGAAGGATATGATGTTGGTAGTTGGTTTGATGTCAAAATTTTAATTTGAGTTTCAAAATATTCCATATATAGAAGAAGATTATTATCTCATTATAGGATAGTATAAAATAAATAGATAAGGGAGAAGGAATAAGAAATAATGTGGTCAAAAACAAGGGATTCATTAAATATCTTAATTAAAGTTTATTTTGTTGTTACTTATTAAATTTATCTTGAAGATCATAATTAGAAATTGTAAACTATTTTATATAATAGAAATATATTGAATTATAATATGGAGAAGGAGGAATAATTTGGGATAGATTATCAATGCTATATCATATTTTTAAAATGGTGGAAATATGATGATAAATTATTAGTGATGTATTCAGTTGATTGGTTAAAAAAATATAGTACAATAATAGATTTCCTAATATAAAATTATCCTTATCTAGAGTCTTTCTATTTTGTGAGGTTTATTTTTCCATGGATTTAGGAGAAATACATATTATACATTGGTACATCAATTCTAAAATAATTTTATAGTTTATATTAGGTCTACATATTGATCATAGTGTGACCTTCATGTCAATAAACTGAGAAGATACCTACAAGACTATAAACTGATATCTTCAGGAGTAGTTTGAAAATGAGGAGAAAGGAGTAACCCTTGGGAGGTAGTGATTTACTCCCTAATACATTTTATAGGTAGTAATCCTTGGTGAGGAGATAATTTTCATAAAGTGTATATTCATAGATCTTTGGTGAGTAGTGACTTAACCAAAATCTTGTATCCACTGAAATAGAGAGTTTATAGTGGATTTTTGGTACACCTACACAATGTTGAGTGTATTCCCCTTGGATATAACTTAGTGTTAGTGAACCAAGTAAATTATTTATGTGTTTTGTTTTATATTTCTACATTTATTCTTGGGATTCAATGTGATTGTGTGGGAAATTAATTGATCAACATGTTAAACACAAGTTCCTCTTAACAAAGGATAAAAGATATAATAAAGAGGATTTTAAGAGAAAATATTTTTGAATTTGGAAACACCTAGATTCACCATCAGGGATTTTATTAGGTTATAATAGTTTAATATCATTTGTATTTATTTTATAAAATTTTAATATTAACATTATCATTCTTCTTATATTTTATTTATTTATCAAATAGTCTCAAGAATATCCCTCCATTGTGATATCTTAATTCTAATTTCATAGAATAATAACCCCAAGGTTTAGTAATTGATAGAGATTTTATGGGTAAAAAAATCCCAAGACTTTAATTTTATGATGTTTTATCACCATTATTGATGTAGTAGTGATTGTGGGGAGAATTGGATTAATGATTGTAATTTACTTCTTTTTTTATCCTCAATTTTTTTCTCTCTTATATTATAATTTTTTATCTCTCCCATATCCTTTTATGCTCTTTATACAGTAAAGTTGGTCATGTAAAGTGATGAACTATATATAGTAGAATGGGGTGTTTGAATGGTGATGTACCTATGGCCATGGTAAGTTCACTATTCTATAGTATGGAGGAGATATAGATTTGTATACCAAGGAGATCTCTCTTGGCCCCACAAAATAAATATACCTTTAGAAGGGGGTAGGGTTAATTATGGTATATTTCTTTCAACTCACCCTTCCAATGATCTTGATTTATGTTTTAATTAAACACTCCTTTATCTCAATCACAATAATATAAAATAGGTAAATAAATTGATGATAAATACAAGAAATTTTTACTTGGTTCAACCACACTAGGCTATGTCTATGGAGAATACAACAATGGTGTGTTGATGTAAAAATCACTAATGTACTACTTGTTTGTTATAATTTATATCAGTCACACTAACTATTCTAGTTTAAAAACCTCATAATATATTAATAACTCATTTCTCTACTCATAAGAAAGTACTCATTGTTCCTTGTGAATGACCCCAATCCTCATGAACCAAGAATAATATTACGCCCTAATTATTGTATTAATTTTATCAACTTACTTTTAGAAAAATATATGGAATTACCCCATTGTTTAACATCCCTATAAAACATAAGGATTAACATCATTTTAAATAGAATGATATCTCTATGATCCTTGAGCATATCTCTATCTTTTATTTATTCTTAATGCTTAATGTATCTTGACTATGATATGATAATTAATCCACCAATATCTTTTAAATCCAAGTCAAATTCAAATATTCCAAGCCATGAAATATCTCCTCAATGATAGGGAACTAAAAAAATGATTTTGTTCCAAATCATCCCTCCATGGAATGTTGCCTTCTAAAACACCTATTTTGGAGCCCCAATTAACACTTAGCCTTTAAATTTCTAGGTCTAAATCATAAGCCTCCAAGGTTATTTAAGTTTTCATAAAACATGTCAAATTATGTTGACCATAACCATGATATGGTCTAACCATAAATGGAAATTTTTAGTCCTACATACCTCGAACATGCTGAAAAATATCCATGTCCATGTGGTATTAAATGACCTGGTAAAAATTCCTTACACTATAACTTACTCCATGTGCATTTTTTCTATTATGAGTTTACCTATAAACATTGATGTTCAAAATGCCATATGAAATTACATGTTCCCTTACATATTTTTATTTCATCTTATCACTAGAAAAAGTGAAGGTTAAAACTCTATCCAATATGTTGAAGGCTTGTCCTACTAACTATTTTGATTAATCACATATAAGACCTCTATGGTATGAACCATACCTATTTCATTATTACCTATTTCTTAAAGGAGTTTCTATAATATTTTATGATATTAAAAACACTTTTTTATCCCCATATAATGTTTTTTCTAGTAGGGATATTCACTATAGCCTCTGTTTTATACATTTCACGTGAATGTAGTTATCACCATGCTATTTTCATTCCTACACCAAGGCATATATAGAGATCCTTAATTATAAAACTCCAAATGATTTTTCTATAGACTTACCCTAAGTTTACTTGCACTCTATAAAATGAATATTCAATAATGTTTTGAGTCTCTTAGAGGAAATAAATCATGATTTTTTAACAAATACAAACTAAAAACACTCTTAGATGATTTTTTCAAACAATCCCCCCTTTGGGTTTATTGAAAACCCTTCATCACACTTTCAACCAAAGAGAAATAATAGTAAAACTCTATAAGTATCTCTAAGATCGCATGATTTAGACTCATAACCTATAAGATCACATGAATTATACTCAAATAGAAATAATAGTTAAATTAAAACATACTCATGAAACACTTCATTGATTCTCATACTTCATTGACACCACTTGTAGTAAAATCTCTATATATAAAATTTCCCCTTTTTTACAATCACACACTAACCCTTAATAAATTGTAGAAATAAAATTCATTCTTTGATCATATCTCTCATAAGTATCTCTCCCCCTTTTTGACTTGGGTATTTTCTACTTTTTTAACAAACCCAAAGTTTAATTCTCTAAAATCTAAAAATATAGGATTGGAAACCCAAAAAATTATTACATGAGATAAATCATACCTTTCCATATACCATTTATTGATGATACCATATGTTGGAAATATTAATTTAATAAAAATAAATTTAGGGGAGTGGAGGTTCCTTCTCTAAACCACATATGTGGATGGATATATCTTGACTCCAATAGTCAAGTATATTTCAAACACTTCCTTAGGTAGTTCCTTTGTTATAATATGTGCAACTTTAATTTTTATAGACACATACTACAACTTCACCACATCTTACTTAACCTTATCCTTGATAAAGTTATGTTTTATCTCAAAATTATTTATCCTTTAGTGTTAGAGAATATTTTTCAAAGATTAATAGCACTCAAGTTATCATACTTGATAACAATGAGAGGTTTCACATCAACTCCAATATTCTCAAGTCATTACTTAATCTATAGAAATTGGGTATAATCTTTAGTGGCTATGATGTATTCTGATGTTTTTATTATCAATGATATGTAATCTTTCTTCTTGATTAGCCAAAAAACACTTAAATTCCTAAGATAAAATTCACCACCTGATGTTGACTTATTATAATCCACTGAATTGGAACAATCTATATCTATAAATCTGAATATAACTTTCTATGATGTATCATGATAAAACAAATAGAAATATACTATTCCTTTGACATATCTTAGTATTCTCTTAACTTCTTAAAAGTGGATTTCCTTGATATTGTTTTGGTAATATGTGGCTTGATAAGTGGAAAATATAGTTCTGATTCATGTTTTTATAAATTTATATATGGTTATACCCAACCAATAGATGATATATATAAAATACTCAAAGGTTTATTTGAGGGTTTCTTCCTCTCGATGACCTAGGAGTAGATTTCAGCTCTGATGGCCCCTCCCATAGTACTGAGGAGGGTTATGGTGCTTTTCAACCTAAGGTTCCTAATTAATTCATTCCTTTCACAAATCAATTTTCTCTTCCTTTTATATAGTAAATTTAGAATGGATTTAAGGTATCAGGTATCATTAATGTAAAGCCATCAATTTTAATCTCCACCTTGGAATTTTATTGTGCATTTTTTCCATCTGATCATTCATTGGTTTCTCATTTTTGTAGTTTACAACCCTTTGTTGAATCCTTAAATAAACATATAAATGAATATTGCGGTTTAAAACATCCTATTTCTATTGGGATCCTAGATCCCACTTATATTCTTATTTGTTTTTTAGATGGAGTCGATTTGTTATTGCATTGGGCTAAATCCTCTTGGTCATTCCTTTACTTCAAGTTTATTTTCTATTTTGGTGGAATTATAATTTTCACATGAAACATAACACAGCCACTTATATGGCTCAGGTATGGCTCCATGGTTTTCCATTTCCCCTCTAGAATCCTACTGTGTTAAATCTTGGAGAGAATTTCATTGGGAGATGCTTATGTGAAAACCAAAGAATGAAAACAGACTAAAATTTGATCATAGGACACATATGTATTGAAGTAAACAAGATAGATACACCTCTTAAGGTCTTATATATTGAGTTTTAAGGTGATTATAGGCAAAAATAGCATATTTAATTTGATTTTTAGATTTATTTTTGGTTGAACTGCTATTGGAAAGGACACTGCTCTAGAAGTTACCATCGTAAGATATCTAGTATATGTAGTCCTATGATGGAAGAGGTATAAAATTTTAGCAATATTCTTCTATATCTCCTAATGAAATTGAGGCCATTTAGGATGGAGACATTGATAGGAGTATAGTTGTGAGGCTTGGGTTTGTATCTAACCTAGGGTCTTTTATTACTTATAAGATCTCTATTCAATAGCTTCCTCATATAGTTACTGGGATAAGAACCTATTAGTCTATATAAGAAAGGGTTTCTCCTACATCTGGAAGTATTTCTATTGGTTGGACTCTTCACATGAGTCTTAAAGGTGATGGTGGGATATGGCCTTACAACACTACAGTAGCGATTCCTGGTCCATCTAGAGAGGCATGAAACTTAGTTTTATTGGGGGTCTTTCAAGTGGTGAAGACTACATGTTTTCAAATCTAGAAACCAACAATATTTAAAGTTTATAATCATCTGAGAATTGATCTTGGAATTTTCATAGGTGATGTGCAGGGAAAGCCTTCTTTTTTGGAAGTAGTTTTTGAATGAAATTAAGTAGTCCAAAAATGTCATCCAGTCACCAAAAAACCTAGATCTACCTTTCCATATAGGGGTTATGTATTCAAATAAAATTTCGGGGTGTCCCATGAAGGGAGTACATTAGATGTTTTTTTAGAAAAAAAATAAGTTCATCAGAGTATAAGACTTATTCCTTGATCCTAATTAGGTGTGGAATTCAGAATGGTAATCAAACCATCTTTTATCGATGACTTTGTTGATAACATCAGGGATGAAAACAACTCTCTGATGTATTATTATTATAAATAGTAAATACATGTTGAAGATATCAATCTTCTAGGAAAGGAAAAATGTATAAATGTATGTAAGGAAATAATATGGAATAATGATTATTCACTTTTACTTAAACCCATCATGACAAGATCTACTGGAAAATTGGGGGGTTTAAAAGGGATGATTCAGGAATCCCTTTATCTCGATCATCCTTATCCCATCATGGATTCTATAAAAGTTTTGTTGGCCTTGTAAGATCATATTCTAATTAAGGGTGGAGGGAAATCAGGGAGGCAGGAAAAATAATAAGGTAACCCAACACTTATGTTGGATTTACTGCTTCACTCCAAGGAGGTGAAAGTGGTTAAGGAATTTTTAATCAAATCCCCAAAGGAATATATTAATAGTTTGTATGAAAGAAAAATATAGGTCAAAGTCAAAAATGGAAAAAATAATGGATTTATAGTCAGCATTGTATTATAATCCATGGTTTTAATTAAGGGAATATCAATATGGAGTAATATATCAAGATATTTGGAAATATGGATTAATGCTTTAAGGATCTCTTTTGAGAATATCTGAAATGGAATTACTTTAGTGTTAGTTTAGTTGGAGACTATATAAAAGACACATATCAAACAAATTAAGGTTTCTTAGAAGGTTTAAAGTTTGACATTTTAATGTAATCTCTATTTTGATGCTCTTATTTTTTGAGTTCCCATTTAACCCTTAAAAATTGATTTTTCTAAAAATGAAAAAAAAAATATAAGTTTGGAGTGGGGTGGCCATGTTTCTATCAAACATAACAGGATCCTAATGATTTTCTTATATTACATCACATTTAACTCCTTGGTATATTTATATTGAGAAATAAAATTTCAATGCCTTCCTTATATTGCTTTTAAACCAAGTAAAATTTTTAAGTCAATACTCATCGATATCTCAAGATATCACCTCATGGATTTCAAAAACTACTTACATTTTTCTTCATTCGATTCTTTAAAAAATATTCCATCAACATAAATGGGCCCTATCATCCTATAATCATTCTTCTTTTCATGCATATATGTGATCAACTTCTCCACCTTGGAGTCCAAAATTTCTCAAGTGTTGATTCCTTCAACCTGTACAATGACTTCTTCATCTAACACACTTTTTTCTCATCCTCATCAATAAGAAACAAATTCAGTTACTCAATGTACAGCTCAACTTCAAGGATTCCATTGTAAAATGTTGATTTGATTCCCATTTGGAGAATATTTGATCTCCTTTTCACCAATATATCCTAGAATAATCAAATCATCTCCAATATAACTATGTGATAAAACACTGTATCTTCCTTGTATAGGGAACACAATTATTATTCTACATTAATAATGTATAGATTCACCTTTGTGTTCTTCCAATATATCAAAATGTCACCATATATTCCTTTAATGATACGAGCCTTCATGGTGAAATTTATTATATGCCCTGAGTCAGAATATTGGTTAACACTAAGCATATTGGGACCAAGGCCTTTGAAAACCAATACATTCATCTACCTTATTTCTTCACCTCAAATTTTAGCTTTCCTAAAGCTAGTAGCCTTCATTCCTTCATCGTTTCCATAGAGAACAACTTATTATTTGTCCTATATGATTCATGTGATAAGATACTCATTTAGGTCATGTGGTAAGTACACATGTTTTCCAAAATCCATAATTTCTAATGATCTGTTACTCTTAAAGAAATTTCTACAGTTTTTTCTTTCTTAGACCTTTGTTGTTTGATCCATATCCATTTCTTTACCTCCTTTTGTGGTGAATATGGTTGTTCCAGTTATTCCATTAGGTCAAAATCATCTTGTAAGATTGTAAATTGATTTTTCAATTTCAACCCACTTGATTAAACCTCTTTATAATGAGAATCTCCTTGTTGTATTCCCATTAGAAATATTATTTTAACCCTTGATGAGAAATTCCTGACTTTGTATCCATAACCTTCACACCAAAAAAAATAACAATATAAAATGTCAGAAATGTATGAAATTATTGTTGTATTCATATGTTTCTCTTATTTATTGAAGTATTACTTTTCTATAGAAAGAAAATATTGTGTATATCCTATATTTCCAAAATAATAACACCTTATTTAAGGTGTATTATTATGTTTCTTCATTATAATTTGGTACACCTTTTGTGTCTTTTGAGTGTTTTGATTTTGAGAGACAACCAAATCAACTTTCCTCCTTGGAGTGGGCCCTTATGTTTTTTCATCGAAACCCGCTTCCTTTTTCTTGTGAAAAAGGCACACACCCTCTTTTACATTATTTTTGAAGCATTTATTTTGAATGAAATCAAAAAACTTATCCAATAGATCTCTATGTTTTTATTTTACTTTTTTCTAAATCCTGTATGATATAACTTCCCAATTTCATATTGAGATTTATATATATCTCTTGATCTTTTAATTTTATCTATATATTTATGAATTCTCCTTAGAGACACCTAATCCTTTTAACATGATCTTTCAAAAAATCATATAAAACAATGATAATCTAGTAAATTTCTTCAATTTTATGCTTTATCCAAACCACTATTTCAAAGTCTTATTGGCCTCCATATTAGGGTTGTTAATTCTCCACCTTTAACTCAGGCTTCTCCTCTTCCTAGTAAAACATGTAGAGTTTGGAGACAAAAAAACACCATTCTAATTTTTTGTTTTGGTAATCCTAACATCAATTTCTTTAAGGGATGCTTCAAACTCTACTTTGAGGTCTACTCATCTATTTATTTTAGCATCACCAGCATCACTATAATATTTAATTTTTTTGTCTATAATAACCATAAATAATTCTTTATTGAGTTTTTTGAAGTCTCCAATCTCATCCACCTCTATATACTCTAATCTAATGTTTTGTTATGAAATAAAGTTATTATTTTATAAGAATTTTTGTTATGATCTCCTATTTACTTTCACTTCCTATAATTATTTATTCATGGGTACTTATTTTTCCTCACCATCTCAGATCTTTTTGGGACACTTTACTATGACATTCTAAACATCTCTACACTAAATTAAATCAATTAAAATCTTTTCTTTGAATTTTTCTTTTCCTTATTCTAGGTTTTAAGATATGAACAATGTATAGCCCAGATGGATTGTTTGGGGACACTGATATGGGGGGTGAATAAGAGTACTCAACTTTTATTGAGTTTTTATTTCTTTTTATTTATCCCCTCTTACTCTAGAACCTCTTCCTCGGTTAAGGGGAATGGATCTATCGTGTGCTCTTAACAATTACTTACACATGAAATGTAGATAATGAATGAAACAACAACACACAAGGATTTTTAAAAAATTTAGAACTAAGGCCTACTCCTTTCTGTGATGAACTTGTGGTTGTTACATATATTCCCTTATTATTATAATTTTTTAATGATTACAAATGCCTAGAATTGGTGTATAATGTTTATGTAGGAACTGATTAATATTCTTGAGTGAGAGTCATTCTTTATATGGGTACATCCAGTCTTCAATGGAGTTTTTTAAAATAGAACCACTAGTTCTTCAAGAGATATCATTCTTCCACAAGAAAGTTGGTTGATACTTCCTTGTGAAAATTATCAAGAACTTCATCAATGATGGTCTTGAGACTCCTCTTTAAATGTTTGGGTTCATGTGATCGCCTTCCTGAAGAGTTACCCGACTTTGAATCATTTTCTGTTCGATAGAAAGACTGTATCAGGATCTATAAAAGATATTGTAATCATGTACATTTTTTTCATCACCTTTAAGCACATATTTATACACAAAAATGTGGTGTATAGGGATATTAATTAATTTCATGATTTAAATTATCCATTTAAATCCTCATATAAATGTGTTTATGAATAAAGCACATTTATTCCTCTCTGAAATATTAATACTTCAATGTTGTGGGTATTTTATTTTATGATCATTTGAAATAAATGAATAGTTTGGGTATTTCCTTCTTTAGGAAATTCACTCAATTTATGAATGCATCTCAAATACCAGAGGAGTTCAGGTATTTACTCTTCACGCAGCATCAGCCTCTGTCTTCATGCATACAACTCAAACACCCAAGGATTAGGATCTCTGTAAATTTATTATTCACATGGTATGAAAACACCCACAAAACCCTATATGTATGTATCTTCATGCACCTCAAATAAAATATCTATAGGTTCAGGTGACCAATTTCTTCACGCAGTATACAAAATACTACATATTATTTAAATACCTAATGGTTATAGTCTTTATTATTTACATGGATAATAAATAGTGGATTTCATTATCATCGGTGGCTGAATAATTATTAATTATTAAATAATTAATTATTTAATTACTAATATAATTATTAATTATATAATTATTAGTAATATAATTATTAATTATATAATTATTAGTGGTGTGTGTGTTTAATGTAATTGTACCCCCAAACACCTAATATATATATATTAGTTATATAATTAAGAAATATTATTTAGTTATTATTAAGATTATTCTTTATTAATTATATATTATTTAATTTCTAATTAATTAAAACATATTATATATTATTAACTATTTATAAATTAATTAGTTGTTTAATAATATTATTAAATAGTAATTAATAGTACTAATTAATTGATTTAAAATGATTTATAATAATATATTAGTAATTCTGCGCAGGAAATAGAGAACTTGAATCTCATATCAAAAATATGGAATGATTTTTAGGGTAAGACCTCTTATAAAAGGGAGCCATGGGTGAGGGTTTCTGTTAGAATCCATACTAATGTAATGGTAGTACTGCTGGATATTAAATAACAGATAAATTCCGCTGAAAATTTTTGTTATATATATATATATATATAAACAAAACAAAACAAAAAAATAAAAAATTTAAATATAAAAAATTTAAATTTAAACTAGTAATTTTTTCCCTGAAAGGTGGAAAACCCCCTATCGCCTTTAACACACGTTTTTGGAAAAAAATTAACCTGCACATATTTAAAAAAATCTATAAAACATATAAAAAATACTCCACAATCCTCGTAGTAACCTATTGGAGTTGGTAATAGAGGATTAGTACCCATACACCCTTTACACTTAACAACATGGGCTTTAGCCTACCAAGATAGTCTGTCTATCTCTACGGTCCTTATACATGGTCCCACCCCTCTTCCACTATGCAGGGTCCATGTGGTCAAGGTCCTCCTCCAACATGTGTGGTGTTGAGTTGGACTATGTGGATCACTTGGCTTCATATTTTCAATATAAGGCCCATAAAATACTTAGAACAATTCAACCTATATAATAATTTTCATGGAATTCATATTAAAACTCCTCATGAAAAATAAAGACCTTAAAATACTTAGAACAATTCTAAGTATAGAATAGAAACCCAAACCTTCATCATGAAAATATATAAGTATAATTTTCATGGCCTTTATAGTAAAACTCCTTATTAATAATATATAAAAATATATTTTTTTCAAGTAGTTATTTACATCCTCATGGAATGAAATTGATATTTCGTGGCCTTATTTAATCTTCCAAACACTAATGTAAAAAAGGTTTCCTCCTTGATAGATGAATTTGATATTAAGAACACTTCAATAATCATCAGAGTTATAACATAGAGAATTTCTCAAGTAGAAAACCTAATGACATGAAGTGAGTATATAACAATTCTCCAAGAATCATAAAAAATATTAGATAATTTTCTTTAGTAAATGAGATCTAAGGAATCCATAAAAATTTTCCAAGTATCATCACTCTCTTTCTATGATTATCACTAATCACATAGGTCTTCATCATAAATTGAATTTTAATTCCTTTTTATTTATTAGCAACAAATACAACCATACTTATCAACCATCCATATGGGTTTTTCAATCTTTCCCTTTGGATTTTTTTTAGAATACCATTTTCTTAATGTAAATGTCCTTTCTCCTCTTTATTGACAATAAATGAAAAGATTAAGTGTGTTCTTCAAAAAAACATGTTATCCTTCATTCAAAAATTATTTATTGCGAACATATGAGATAGGAATTATATCACATGGTTTTATTAAGAAAAGAGCCTATAGTAAATCAACTCTAAGTCTACATGGAAAAACCCAGTGTAGAAAATGAGGGAGATTTAACCAAGGATTTCTAAGATTTCCATAAAAATACCATGCATGTAAAATCATGATCGAAACTTATTTATTTCTCAAAGTGGGGATATATAAAAAATATTTATCAAGAAACATATTCTCCTTCACACTTTATAAAAAAAAATCAAAAATTTCAAGTGGGAATATTTTACTCCCCCTTTCTATGATATTACTCATCAACCAAAACTCCCCCTTGATGCATATATTTGATATAATCAAGATATGTGAAAGAATTGTAATCGGATTACCTCCCTAGATATGATGTGAACATTTAGATATTCATGAAATAATCCTTAATAACATCTCTTTTATATTTTCTCTACATCAAGGGCTTTAATCCCTTCATTTTATATGAAGAATAGATTCATTAGATAGCCTTCAAGGAGTTCATATTGATGATCCACCATTCTAGAACAATTCATGTTTTTATCAGATCTTTAATAGTCATTCAAAAAAAATTCTTCCACTTTGTTCTCTATTTTCTCATCTTGAGAATGGATATCACCTTCACTTCCCTGAAATTTAAGAACACAAATATTGTAGAAGAATAAGGTAATAAAAAGGAACACTTAAAATATTAATAATAAGATCAATAGGGTTGAGAAATTTTTTCTCAACATAGAGACTCATTTTCTTGTATCTCAAAAGTGTATAGTACTCTCCATGCTTATGTCTCCTTTATATTTCACATTCTGAGATTTCTTTAACAAAATAGACTATTTTATTTCATTCACATTCATATTGTGTGGATTATTTATCTTCATATATTCTAATAGTGCAATAGGTTCCCTTGATGCTTTTGTTCTATCTTCATCATCTCCTTTTGAGCAGGTAGAAGAGTCATGGAATTTATTTCATTATGTCCAATATGATTTCACCTTCCACATAATTCTTTTGAGACACTTGATTTGTCATTTTTTGAAAACCTCTCACAAAATTTGAATTATTATTCATGTGAAATAATATGTTTTACGTTTTCCTTTTATCTAGATAGCACTTTATCTTCAGGTTTTTTCATATCTCTAGCAACTTGAAATTGATCTGGAAAAACGATTAAGCATTATTTCTTAGCATAATCTATTTTAGAGCTTCCACATGGATTCTTAAATGTTTTTTAGTTACCTTTCGTGGGTTAATTATTAAATACTTCTTTAAGAATGTATTCAATCAATCCTATATTCTTATTTCTCTCTTAGGTTGATTATTTTCTTGATTTTAGCTTACTCCTATTCATTTTCAGGGTATGTTTGCAGTGGTCCATGGTATGACATATCTTTCCACACTAGAAAAAAAATTTCTTGGTTGACATGAAATTATTATCATTCATATTTTTAACCTTATTAGAATTGGTTTTTTAGTTCTCATTTGTTTAATATCTTTCATTACCTATTTATCTCACAAGGCATATAGTTCTTTTTTCTTTATCACCTACTTCTGTATGGGTTGTGGTATTCTATTAGCATAGTAGTTGTATCTAGATTGTGCATGCCAACATTCTTATTCTATGTGACCACATAGGTTGTAGAACTCATAGAATTCATCAATGAATTTTCATCTATTTCTAGTTTAATTATTCATTATATTATGTGGAAGTTTCTTTAATCCAGCAAGTTTTTTCATTTGTTCACATCTACTCCCCCTGAATGTAGAACTCTTAAAGTATTCATACATTTTTATATTATTCCAACATTCAGCAGCCTGATGTCCAAACTTCTAGTAGCACCAAGAATAGCCAACAAATATTATTCTTTTTCTTATAGTACTGGTCTGGCTAGATTTATTTCATTATTGTTTCTAGATTTGTTTTTACCTTTTTAAAGCATCATTTTGGGAGTATTTTTTCTTGATATTTCCAATATCCACCCTTGGTGTTTTGGTGGATGTATTATTATTTTTATCAACCCATATCTTCTAAAATTTTGTTTCTTAACTCATACAAGTATATGAGATTGAATTAGTATAAATATAATTAACTGGGTTATGGGTTACTGATTCTTGCTCAAATTTACCCAAAAGAAGAAGGTAGGACAGTCCTTGTAGTCTAGCTTGGGTTGTCAAATCCTCAGAGACCTAAGAAGTAACCTATAGACATGTACATTCTATGGATTGTTTTTGGCTATGAAGTGGCCAACTTGGGTTGATTTTATATGGGTTTAAGTGAACTCTAATAGACTTAAGTGAATTCAATTTAAAACAATGAGTTGATCCTAGGTTATCGCTCGGGGTGGATTGGATGTATTTCCTTTTCAATGATTTTAATTTCTTATATTTGAGATGGGTTCATTTAATAAGATCAAAAAACATCATCACTTACTGGTTTAATACCTACACCCTTTAATACTAATCACCTATACACTTGAAGGATCAAAGTTTTGAGCACTTCAAGGTAAAGGTTCGTATTAGCACTTGAAGTGTGTGGCCTTAAATTCAACAAGGACGATGCAGTTTAAAAATCATCAAATAAAAATATCAGTTTAAGAAGTGATTATAAATTAATGGGGTGATAAATAAAATCCAATAAATACCCTTTCTGCTCCCTTGTATCATCCCATAAGTGTTTTATCCCTCCATTTATTCTCTGGTTTCAATGGAAGCGGAAAGTAGACTCATGAGGGAGGAAATGGAGAAGTAAAAAAACGCAATAAAATAACAATCACTCCACCGTTGTGTGATAATATCACAAGGTTTGGTATGAACAAGTTCACACCTTGAACCAATGGTATCAAATTGATAAGAATAATAACATAATAATAAGAGAAGAAGAACTTTTATTAAGAAACAAGGATGAATTAAAACAACTTACATGTGGAAGACAAATTTGAGACAACAAAACCGCAGCATAACATTACAATGAAAGAAAGCTCAAAGATTATAAATTCCTTCACCACCACTGCCTTAAATAGGCATTTTGAGAGCCTTGGGTCGAGCCTCCAATAGTACAAGTCATCCCACTTGAGTATGGTAGGTCTAGGGTGGTGGAAAGTTTGTGGAAAGAAGACTTTCCACCTTTGACCCGAAAAGGCATCCAGATTGCATCAACCAAACAGAGGCGCATGAAAAACCTTTTATATGGCCGACTTTGGGTGGGCCATAGAATACTTAAATTAATATCCTGATGTCCCCTAACATCCTGTAAAATCTCAGCCCAAAAGGAGTTATGGTTTTCGATATATGGTTTAATTGGTGGGATTTTTTTCTGGGCTGCAGAATCTCGCCCAGAATTTTATCTCTAACATGGGCCGCCTAAATGGACATCATAGAAGCCTAATTAGCATTGTATCCTGAAGAGTTATTTATTCCTCTACATGTCTTATAGCATCCCATGAAATTTGGGATTCATTGGGTCTGTATGTTGGGCTCCATCGTCTCATCAGTGGGATGGTATCCAATCTGACTTCTCTAGAATTGTTTCCTTTCATCACAAAATATCCCCATCTTCTTCCTTGAATTCTCCATTGATCCCTGAATCAAACATGTTCATATTGTAGTGTAGATAAATTTCCAAAAATATCAAATTAAAATAGGTATAATCATATGAATCATTGGTTACTTCAAATGATGTTCAAAAATGTACCACATAATAGTTCATTTTAAGAAGGTATTACAATCATAATGTGAAATGATGTTCAAAGTGTAAAATGAACTAAAATGGTGTTTATGAATAATAAAGAACATGAATATTATGTATATTAACAATGAATATTAGCCTCATTTAGTGGCTAATCACACCCCCAACTTGAGTTTTGCTAGTTCCGAGCAAAATATATCTCAACAATATGAAATTTGAATTCCCTTTTCCAAAAACATTTTAATACACAATGATCACCAGAAACCCTTATACCAAACAATCATGAAACACATAAAAATATTTTAATACAAGATAGTTTCATAAGAAGATATCAATCCCAAGACCATTCCTTTGTTCAAATTCATTGCAATATTTCATCCAATATCAATTAAGTATGAGGATGTGTTGTGCATCACAATAGACATGGGGGTTCATATTTATTCACGGGGTAAATGAAGGAAGTGCTAGGTGGAATCACATTTCAATATTAAGATGAGTATTCAATTTTTTTATTGTATTATTTTTTTATGTTTTTTTCTGTTTTGTTTTGTTTTTTTTTTTTTTGCAGTTTTGCCATGGTAATTGAAATTGCACTCAAAAGAGTTAACCCCTATAGTGAGACTTTGCTGATGACTCCCAGGCTCAAAGACCTTAGGGCACCAAGTGAAACCCACATACTCGGGCATCATCTTGAGCTCAGGTTGGATAGGAAATTTAGACACAAGTTGATATTTTGAATCCAACTCAGTTTCATTTTCCAAATTTCTCAACAAAATTGGTTCCTTTTGAATAGAAGATTCAACCACCAAATTAGAAAGATCAGTTTCAAGAATGGGTATAGACTCAAAGTTTGTGATTTCTCTTAATGGTTCACTTATTTGTGTTTTTGAAAATTTATCAATGGAGTTATACTTAGGAGACTCAATACATGATGTCAAATTCTCCACTTTTGAATCCAAAAAGTCAATTTCCTCTTGATTTAAATACCCTTCAACAATTCCTTGATCCTCTTCATCTTCCCCAAATCCCAAGGTTTTCTCTTCAGTAAATTCATGAGAGGTTTGTGGGAAACTAGACACTTCACATAAGGTTATGGAAGGGACAATTTGTGTAGGGATGGGTTCCTCACAAGTTTTAATGATTTTTAGTTCTAAACTCAATGATGAAACCTCAAAATTCATTTTCTCCATTTGTTGACACAATTTTTAAAGTAATGGTTGTGGATCATTATGGGAAAGTGGTTGATAAAGATGGTCTATTCCAGGTGGATAATTAAGTTGTTGGAATTGCATAGGAGGGTGTTCAGATTGGCTTTGTGGGGATTGAAACTCATTATATGTTGGAATGTTTTGTGGATCATAGGAGTAAAAACATTGTGGTTCATTAGGTTGTTGATGATCCCATAAGTATAAATTGGGATGGTCATTGTACATCACACATGGGGTTGGGTGATCAAAGTAGGGATAGGTTTCCCATGTTTGGAATTGTTCAAAATTGATTTCCATAGAAGTGAGAACAGAGAAGAGGGATGAAAAAAAGGATGATAATGTCTAAGATAACTTACTTAAGTCCCCAGGAACGGCTCCAAAATTTGATTCTTGCTCAAATTTACCCAAAAGAAGAAGGTAGGACGGTCCTTGTAGTCTAGCTTGGGTTGTCGAATCCTCAGAGACCTAAGAAGTAACTTATAGACACGTACATTCTATGGATTGTTTTTGGCTATGAAGTGGCCAACTTGGGTTGATTTTATATGGGTTTAAGTAAAACTCTAATAGACTTAAGTGAATTCAATTTAAAAGAATGAGTTGATCCTAGGTTATCACTTGGGGTGGATTGGATGTATTTCTTTTTCAATGATTTCAATTTCTTATATTTGAGATGGGTTCATTTAAGAAGATCAAACAACATCATCACTTACTGGTTTAATAACTAAACCCTTTAATACTAATCACCTATACACTTTAAGGATAAAAGTTTTGAGCAATTCAAGGTAAAGTTTCGTATTAGCACTTGAAGTGTGTGGCCTTAAATTCAACAAGGACGATGGAGTTTAAAAATCATCAAATAAAAATCTCAATTTAAGAAGTGATTATACATTAATGGGGTGATAAATAACATCCAATCCAGCCCCTTGATACTCACTTGGATCAATCCATAAGTTGGTTAGCCCTACATTGATTCTATGGTTTCAATGGAAGCGGAAATTAGACTCATGAGGGAGGAAATGGAGAAGTAAAAAACGCAATAAAATAACAATCACTCCACCGTTGTGTGATAATCTCACAAGTTTTGGTATGAAAAAGTTCACACCTTGAACCAACGGTATCAAAGTTATAATAAGAAGAACATAATAATAAGAGAAGAAGAACTTTTATTAAGAAACAAGGATGAATTAAAACAACTTACATGTGGAAGACAAATTTGAGACAACAAAACCGCAGCATAACATTACAATGAAAGAAAGCGCAAAGATTATAAACTCCTTCACCACCACTGACTTAAATAGGAATTTTGGGAGCCTTGGGTAGATCCTCTAATAGTAAAAGTCATCCCACTTGAGTATGGTAGTTCTAGGGTGGTGGAAAGTTTGTGAAAAGAAGACTTTCCACCCTTGACCCGAAAAGGCATCCAGCTTACATCCACCAAACATAGGCGCATGAAACACCATCTAGATAGCCGAATTTGGGTGTACCGTAGAAGACTTAAATTAATATCCAGATGTCCCCTAACAAAATGTAAAATATCATCCCAAAAGGATTTGTGGGTTTCTAGATATGGTTTAATTTGTGGGATGTTTTTCTGGGCCATAGAATCTGGCCTAGAATTTTATCTCTAACTTGGGCTGCCTAAATGGACATCATGGAGGCCGAATAAGCATTAGATCCTGCATATTGATTTGTTACTATACATTTCTTCTATCATCCCAAGAAATTTGGAATTAATGGGGCCTGTATGTTGGGCCCCACAGGTTCATCAGTGGGCTGGTATCCAATATGACTTCTCCAGAATTGTTTCCTTTCATCACAAAATATCCCCATCTTCTTCCATGAATTCTCCATTGATCCCTGAATAAAACATGTTCATATTGGAGTGTAGATAAATTTAAAAAAATATCAAATTAAAATATGTATAATAAGATTAATCATTGGGTACTTCAAATGATGTTCAAAAATGTACCACATAATAGTGCATTTTAAGAAGGTATTACAATCATAATGTGAAATGATGTTCAAAGTGTAAAATGCACTAAAATGGTGTTTATGAATAATAAAGAACATGAATATTATGTATATTAACAATGAATATTAGCCTCATTTATTGGATAATCAGTTACCTTCTTCCATGATCTTTTATAAGGTTGTACAAGATATGATCTGGAGCTTTTATTTCCACCAATATGAGTCTCTTTAGAGACATGAGTCTTATCAACAGTTTTTATAGCAACATACTTTCTTAGAGGTTGACTCTCTTCATATGTTTGGGTTGAAAAATTCTTTTTCTCAGTAACTTTGTAAGTTCCATCATGTTTCACATTCAAATTTATCAGTTTTACATGTAGTTCAATACATTTAATACTAAGGGAAAACACCTAATTTTTAACTAATTCTATTCTTCCTTCCCATTAAATTTTCCTTTTATTAATTTTATCTTCATGCTATTTTCTACCTTCACTCACAAATTTTTCAAGGTCTTTGATTCTTCAATATTTAACTTCCAATTGGTCTTTCTTGACATTGATAGTACCTTGATGTGATTCTTCTATATCATAGATCACTTCACCAAAAAATATGTTTACTTATTATTCTCTCATAAACATTCCATTACAATTATTATTTAATTAATGAAATGTTTTCATTAAAAAGTTTCATATATTCTTCCTTTTATTTAATGATTTGTATGAGATAATTTTACCTTTTTAATTTATTTCTAAGTGCGTCCTCCAATTTATTGATTTCATCTTCAATTTTTGACCTGATATCAAAAAACTCTTTGAAAGAACAAATTATATATTAAATTACTTATTTGGGAATGTTCTTCATATATCTTTCAAATTGAGAGTAGAAGTCATAAAAAAAATTTATAGATTTATTTTCCTAATACTCTCCAATTATTGATATAGTTTTTCCATAAGAATCATTGTCAACTTATTTGACAAGAGATCATTGATCCTTCTATTATTTCATTGATATTTTCCTTGATCTCTTTTCTTCTCTATTTATTCTTTTTTCAGAGTCTTGGTAGATACTTTCATTTCTTCTTCAATGGGAGTGGAGGATATGTCTTCCACTTGAGGTACTTCATAATAAAATTAATATATATACTTTATATAATCCTTATAAAAAACTAGGGATAAAAACTTTTATCCAATCAAAGGCATAACTATGCTTGGATACCACTTGTAGATCCAAGATGGATCATTATGGGACACCGAGGGGAGGGGGTGAATCAGTATACCCAACTTTTACTCATTTTTTATTTCTTTTTAATTATCTCCTTTTACTCTGAAACCTCCAACCGAGTTAAGATTAATGGATTTTTTGTGTGATCTTAACAATTACATACACTTGCAATGAATATAATAAAAAAATAGCAGTACATAAATATTTTTAAAAGGTTTGGTATTAAGTCCTACACCTTTCCATGATCAACCTATGATTGTTTCATGGATTATGTTATCATTTTAAATCTATAATGATTAAAAAATACATATAATTGGAATAAAATGTTTATTCAAGAACTGATTAATCTTCCTGAGTGAGAGGCTTTCTTTATACTGGTACCACTAGTCTTTAATGGCATTGTTTTACTAGAACCACCAGTTTTTCAAGAGATATTCTTCTTCCATAAGAAATTTTGTTTCTCCTTCCATGTTAACTTTATTAATAAACTAGTACTTGTCTGTGCTATTTCATGGCATATTCGATTACTGGTTTTTCATTTAATAAGAAATTCGTATTTATAAATGGTTAGAAGAAACAATAATGTTGAATAAATTTTAATTAGGATGTAAGGGTGTATGATAATTTAATAGAAGTTCATAGCATATGGATGGACCATTTAAATTATTAACAAAGAAAAATAATAAATGAATAGTATATGAATTTCAAAAAAAATGGATAGAAATTTGATTTTATTTTCAACTTCAATCACAATAACACTAATTCATGTACTGAAATAATAAGTGATAGATAAATGATAGATAAGAAAGTGGTTGTAATAATAAAGATTAGAAATTTGAAAATGATTGAAGTAAAAAAATTTAGAAAGTAAGTAATTGATATATAATTTACAATGTATAAATTTTTAGAATATTTTCAGCAACATGAAGTTATACAGCCATCCATTTACCATCTTTTTTTGAAAATAATTCAATTATATAATAAATGACTCACTACTCAATCAATTCAATGCCCAAAAAAATACATTTTATAATGATTTAAAATACTGTCTCAATTTAAATAAATCATCCAATTAAATAAATCATCCACTGCTTAATAAGAATCACTCTAATAAACCCACCACTCAAAAAGACACTCGGTACTTAATTGGAACCATTGAAATCTTCACTCCTCAAATAGTGATTTTTTTATTATCGGAAACAATCATCAGTTATCATATGAACAGTGGTTTTTTCATCAACTATACCATATGTTTTAGCATCCTCACTGGTAATGATGGAATCCTCATGGCTTGATGGTAAATGGAACTTTTTGTTGGGTTCCCTTCATTCTTCTACTGCAGACCTGAGCCTTGTCTGTGACATTAAGCATCTTCAGGTCAAATTCTACCTTCAAAAAATTGCTTTATGTATTTATACAGGCCAATAAATTGACCAGGATTTCTTCTTGAAATCAAGAATTTGGAGAGGTTTATCTGTCTACAATAATGAAAACTTATAAGAAAGTCTATAAGTGGAATGAGGATACCAGAAATGCAATCTAAAAAAATAAATCATAACCCATACTCAATACGAGTATAATAAACTATTACCTGAAACGAAATAAAATGAGAAAACTTCTTCATAAGGTTATAAAAGAGTTGTGAGAATGTGATCCAAAGAGTTATGATAACATAAAGAAATTAGAGGTGTATTTTAAAAATGCTACAACTTAGCCCATGTCTCATCAGCATCTACTAGAAATTTCAACATTTATAGAAGCCAACATTGGGTTTTGATGCTCCTATAGGTATCACAATGTTTAACCAAATATTAAAAGATCCATCAAGATCCAATGTTATTTATTCAAAACATTAAGCTAAAAAACGTCACAAATCTCCAGCACCATTGCTTCTCACCCATCTCTAATAATAGAAACCCAAACCATGTAGTCATCAACTATCCAAAATCTCCCTTGGTAACATAATTTTTTAAAAACATGAATCTATAGGAAAACAATCCATCATCATTCAAGAAATAAATCATGTATTAAGAATGCAAAGATATAGATGATTTATGAAGTACATCTCAGATTTATCAAACTATAGTTGAACCTTTTTTGTATAATTTATGTACTGTAAGGTTTCGTAGTAATGAAATACAACAATAAACTATTCTCCTACATGGCATCATATATTTTTCAAAATATGAAGTATTTTCCTATCATTACTAAAACATATCCAGAATAATTATCACAACTTATGAGGAGTTGAAACAATACTAAGATCAAAGTAAGATAGTATATATCAGGAGTTGAACAGCCACAATATTTCTTGAATTCTATAAAATATATAACAAACTCACCTGCAGAATTTCATCCACTGATTTGAGTTTCTTCATTTAGCAAGTGGACTGCAACATCAATATCTTCTTCCCTTATAATAAATACTAATACATCACCCACATTATCCTAAACAAGAAAATGGGAAATAAATATGCAAGATAGCATTTTTTAAGATAAAATATTTATATTTGATATGAAACTATGAGATAACCCATGAAGAAATAACTGTGAATGAAAATCACTAAAAAAATTACATAAATGAAAATGAAAAAAAATTGAAGGATAAATCATTGATAAGAATATGAAATAGAAACTATACAGTGGATTGAACATTCATAAAAATTGTGCATGAACATGAAGGAGATGATTATTATGATTGATAATCAGATAGTTGATGGCCAAATTAGGTAGGGATTTTGGGAGGTGATTAGGGTGTGGGGGAGTCGCAAAACCTTGCTTATTTACCCATTCCCTCTTACTTTTATAGGTTTGAAGGAAAGGTTCAGGCATCCACCACTTCAAGATGTTAATTTCCTTCCCATGAAAGATACATTAGATTCAACATTTCAGCAGCCACTGTATCCTCCTAGAAGGTATCGTATAATTAATGGTAATCTTAACAACTGCAAAAAATAAGGAATACCTTCTTTGGACCTGAAACAGCCTAGACATGCTATCAAACATGTTGACCTATGGAGAAAATAAAAAGGGGTAATCTAATTTATCATACCAGAAATTGTAATGCAGGGATGAGTAAATGCAGTAGCATAAATTAACTACCAGAATTTTATTACCTTCAAATTTTTTATTCTATAATTTCCCATTATCCAAAATAATCCAATTGAAGTTGTATTTCATTGAAATATGATTCAATGATGTGTGAAATTATGGTTTTTTGGCCATGTGATTCACCCACAGGATATCAAATTATAATAGGGTGATCTTTTATGATTTTTAAATATGCACTATAAAGACCCGTAAATTTCAAGGAAAATTTTTTCTTAATTTTCTTTGGAATTTTACAAGAATGCAGTTTCTGACGGAACCTGATTCCGAGCCCCGGTGTGCCCGGAATCATTTTCCGAAGTTTGGCTCGGGTACGTTCAGTGAACGGACGAGCGGGTTTTTCTAACTTTTGAACCGGTGCCTGGAATCGAATTCTGAGGGCACCGAGGAAATCGCAGTGCCGGTATTTTCTTAGAAACACCTCTTCCAGAGTTGCGTTTTCTCGGGTGTGGTTTTTAATTTTTGGGCTTAAAGTTAAGAAATAAAATAATTTGTTCGACAAACTTTTTTTATTTTTCTTAAGCCACTTGAAAGCCACTTAAACTGAGTTGAAACGGATAGGGTGCTATCCAGAAATATCCTACCCTCTTGGTAGGATATTTTTGAGGTGGGGCCCGCATGATCCCCGCCATTTCTTTCCGCTAAGTAACACACCCGCGAAAACCCGTCATTATGAAAGTCAACTGACGCATTTTCTTAAATCCTTAACGCACCATTTAATTGGGCGGTTTATTTCGTGAATTAAATGGGTGGTTTCTTTCGTTGAATTAATTTGACGAATTGATGGGTCGTTACTTACCTTTTTCGTTTGTTGGTGTAATAATAAAATAAGACCAACACGGCATTTGGAGGATTACACATTGAGAGGCTCAACGGAATTCTTGAGCCTTCATCCTCCTTCAAGAAGAACGAGAAGAATGCAAAGAACGTGAAGAACGTCGTCACCCTCGGAGTTTGACGACGCTTCATCTGAGACGTTCTCCAGCGACATTCCTTCCTCCACGAAAAGATCCTTCGATCTTCCGTTGAGGTGAGTGTTTGTGATTCTTTAAATCTCTTTTGTGTTTTTTTAACAAAACACGGATTTAATTATTTATAATTAAATCTGTTGTTTCTTGGTCCGTTGAGTTCGTCGACGCAACACCGGATTCCGCGACGACGTGATGCCTTTCCGTGATGACGCGACGATCCCCTCCTTCCGCGATGAGCAAATCCGCGAAGAACGTGCGTACGACGATGACTACGAGGTAGGGATTTATTTTGGAAATACCCCATTTTGTATTTTATTCTCGTGGAAGTTTCTTTAAAATTAAAGAACCGGATGCAAACGAACAATTTTCATTTATTAAAATTATTGTATCATGTGTTGATTTATTTTCTCCCGTTGTTTTCATCTAACGCGGAGGGTGCGGGCCAAACGAACACGGCCCGACAACCCTCCGCCGTTCTTCGTGTTGTGCGGATTTGACGGGCGACGAAGGAACGTGCTGCAACAGAAGTTTGATGATCCCGCAGTGAAGAACGGAACCCGGGAGGAACAACGGCGCAGACGGGAAGGAAAACGGACCACCAGAGCGACTCCGGTGGCCCGCGGAAGCCGGCGGCGGCGCCCGCTGACCCGCGGCCGCGCGGGTCCGGCGTGTGCGGGACGCGGTTGAAGCCACGTCCGGCTGTCCAGGGCGACACCCCGCGGGTGCCGCGGGGTTGTCACGCGGGGGCGGCGGCTCCCCCCCGCGTCGCTCGAGTCGTCCAGGGCGACACCTCGCGGGTTCCGCGGGGGTTGTCACGCGGGGGTGGCGGCTCCCCCCCGCGTCGCTCGGGTCGTCCAGGGCGACACCCCGCGGGTGCCGCGGGGGTGTCACGCGTGGGTGGCGGCTCCCCCGCCCCCCCCCCCCCCCCCCCCCCCCGCGTCGCTCGGCCGCTCGGCCGAGCCAGGCCGGGCTGGCCGAGCCAGGCCGGTCCGACCGGCCGGGCCGCGCCCTGGCCGGGTCGGACTGGGTCCGACCGGTTCGGGTCGACCCGGTTCGGGCGACCCAAGGGGGTCGGGCCGGGTCGGCCCGGTCCCGGACCCCCCCGTCTTCGGACTATTTTTGGTCAAATTCCCGTAACTTGAGTTACGGGCCTCTGAACGACACACCGTTAGCGGCAACGCGATCCTTGGATCGAGACGGTCGTTTCGGTATATTTCACTCAAGGTTTCGGAATACCTTGAGTTCGGCCAGGTTGGTTCATACACGAAACCAATAGGGCCTTCGGAGCGGAAACGCTCATATCTTGAGCTACGGACGTCCGATTGGCGTGCCGTAAGCTTTGATGGATTCCTCTAAGTGAGACGGATCTTTTGGAATACTCCGCCTGAGGTTTGGACACAGGTGGAGTACGGTCGGGTTGGTTTTGCCTTAAAAACCAACCGGGCCCCTGGGACGAAAAAGCCAATAACTCTCAGACCGGACGTCCGATTGACGCGCCGTCTGCGACGTTGAGTTCCTGTTGACGATAAGGAACTTTTGGATACATCAACTTCGGAATTTGTGTCAGTTGATGTATCAGCCTCTCGGCTCGTGGAGCGGACCCTCCCGAACGAGCTTGCTGTGTGCGGGAACCCTAGAGCTGGCTGCGACTGCTACTTCGACAGCGACGACCGTGCAGAGATTCTCAGTGGACTGCGACGACGACTGTGCAGAGATCCTCAGTGGACTGCGACGACGACAGTGCAGAGATCCTCAGTGGACTGCGACGACTACAGCACTCAGCGATCCTACGTGGATCAGTGCTACAGGTCCTGTGTGGGCCCGATCCTGTGTGGGTCCGATCCTGTGTGAGTCAGCGCTCAGCAGTTCTGTGTGAGCCAGCGCCTACAGGTCATGTGTGGGCCCGATCCTGTGTGGGTCATTGCGGGGGTTAGTTACCTATCGATCCTTTGTGGGTCTGACGACTTAGATGGATCAGTGATCATCTTTATCGTCATACAAGAAGTATACCTGTGTGAGCTGAATCCTGTGTTACTCTCCTTTGTAGATTGTGTTGAGCTATCCTGTGTGGACTTACTGTTTACTCTCCTTTGTGGATTGTGTTGAGCTATCCTATGTGGATTACTGTTTACTCTTCTTTGTGGATTGTGTTTTCCTATCCTGTGTGGGTATACATTTTTGCTTTCCTGTGTGGACTGGGTTGTGCTTGGGCTCGGACGTTGGAGCCGAACGGGAATTGATGACTTAGGTATATGTATGGGCATATACCTAAGCAGCGTCGGTTGTTACTTCGTGATTGAATCTTTCCTTTGTGGATTATCCTTTGTGGATTTTGGGAGACCTTCGGGGGTCTCGGGGTCCCTACTGAGTAGCTTATACTCACCCCTGCACGGGCTTTACCCGCACTACGTTGTGTTGGTTGCAGACGACGGACAGCGCTGATCGTGGTGGAGGTGTGCGGAGCAGGACGGTACCTGGAGGTGGACCACTGGGCGGGACGTACTCGGAGCGGTTAGGTGGACCCGAGGAGCAGTGGAGGCTATCTGTACCCACCCTTCAGGTGGGACTTCCAGAGGACGGCTCGACGCTGCGGCTTTTCTTTTCAGTTGCTGTTTTTCCCTTTCAGTTGTACTTTACAGTTGGGCTTGTATTTCCGGCCCCTTTTACTTTCAGTACAGGTTGTTACATTTTTACTTAGTGTTTACTTTTCCGCTTGCTTACTCTATGGTTCTTGTTTACTTTTCAAAGGCAATGCCTTCCATTTTGTTGGGATTTACGCCTTGGTGCTAGTCGCCATCCCCTGGCCTATGGAAGGCGGGCTTGGGGTAGTCACGGCACGGGCCCCGAGGACGGGTCGTGACAAATTGGTATCAGAGGTGGTCGGTTCTACCGCAGACTCTGATCTTTCTCTTATGTGAAGCAATAGTGTTTAGCATATTGAGTGTGGTTATCAGTCCAGGGAGTCCAGTGTTGGTGCGGCGGCCGACGTATCCGTACACCAGGACCCTGACTTCTGATTTCCGACTTAATGCACGAAAACATTGATTGCATGTGTGTGTGTTTCAAGTTTTCTTTGTGATTACTTGTGTTAGCTCACCAGGTATACTGTTCTGACCATGGCGCACTTGTTTCCTTTCAGGATGGCCCGACGACAGCAACCAGCTAGGGTTCCAAGAGTAGAGCGCGACGACAGCCCGCCGAGCGACGAGGCCTCGGTACAAGGCCCGTTGACAGTAGAGGCATCGGCGGTACCTTTACCCGCCGAGCCCCCGATGCTTCCAGCGCCGACCGCTGACGATGCACGATGCCTCGGAGATATGCATGAGTTCCAGTGCCAGTGAACACCCAGGTTTCGTGGGGAGACGGACCCCCAGGCAGTCGAGGACTGGCTGGAGGCGGTCGTTCGAGTTTTCAGGCTAGTGAGGACACCAGCAGACCTCATGGTGATCCTCGTAGCGAGCCTACTGCACGCAGCAGTGGGACGATGGTGGAGCTTGATGCTCCAGGTGCACGATGAGGCCTCTCTCATCTGGACAGACTTCGATATCCTCTTCCGCTCAGAGTTCGTCCCGGCCACCCTCCGTGCGGTGCGCATTCAGGAGCTTCTTCAGCTACGGCAGGGCAGCTTGACGGTCGCCCAGTACGCGGTGAGGTTCACCGATCTTTCTCGCTACTCGACCGACATGGTACGGGACCCCTTATTCCGGGCCCGGACCTTCGAGCAGGGATTGAGACACGAGATCAGGGCATCTCTGATCTCCCTCAGCATCCCGACCCAGGTAGGAGTGCTAGAGAGAGCCCTTCTGATCGAGAGCTTTCTGGATGAGTCCACAGCGAGACCTACCGCAGGGCGACAGGTGGCGGATTCTTCGGCAGTAGGTAGCCGACGGATGACTCAGGGTTCCAGGCAGACCAGACCCTCTCGTAGATGACCTCAGGACACTGGCTCAGCAGTGCGGGGCACTCAGCACAGAGCCAGTCTTCCGAGAGGCAGGCAGTGCTACGCCTGCGGCGGGCAGGGCCACTTGGCTCATGACTGCCCGACCCGCCGTACCGAGGAGCAGAAGACGGTGGAGGGGCCACCTAGGCAGAGGAAGAGGGTCGACCGTGGTGGTCCGTAGGGAGGAAGAGGACGAGGAAGAGGAGCTATCCGAGCAGCAGGTGGTGGGCGATGCTTTGAGGCTCTGCCACCACCACCTCCAGGAGGTCTGCCCCGACCACAGGGAGCTGGCGGGCAGAGACAGGCACAGCTCCAAGCAGTGTAGGCCTACGACCACGGCGCGCCAGAGATGATTCGAGGTACGATATGTGTCTATTCCACCCTTGCTGCATTTCTTATATACACAGGAGTGAGTCACTCTTTCATAGCCGCTTCCCTTGTTCGGAGCTCGGAGATTCCGACAGAGCCGTTGGCTCGATCCTTACGGCTAGAGACTCCTACGGGAGCAGACTCAACGATTACACACTGGTTCCGGCAGTGTGAGCTTACTCTAGGAGGCAAGAGCTTCGGCTGGTATCTTCTTGTAGCGGCATCGAGGCCTTACGACGTCATCTTGGGCATGGATTGGTTATCTACATTCCATGTTCAGATTGACTGTTTTAGGCGCAAGGTGAGATTTGTACGCACCGATGGGAGCAGGTTCACCTTCACCGGCGAGAAGGGAGCCTTCGCAGAACAGTATGGACTCACGCAGAGGAGAGGGCAGCCCATCACTCATCAGTTGGCTAGCCTCATCCTTGGAGCAGTTGACGTGCGGAGTCCTAGTTTTCCTGCAGTGGTGGATCAGTATGCGGACGTCTTTCCCGATGACGTTCCAGGGCTACCTCCTCGCAGAGAGGTAGACTTTTATATTGATCTGTATCCGGGACAGCCCTGATATCCACTCCAGCGTATCAGATGGCCCCCGCTGAGCTTCGAGAGCTACGGGTACAGTTTGAGGACTTGCAGGGCAAGGGGTTCATCCGACCCAGTGTTTCACCCTGGGCTTCCCCGATTTTGTTTGCCAAGAAGGCAGACGGGAGATTGCGACTATGTGTCGACTATCGTCGCCTGAACCAGGTGACAGTGAGGAACAAGTATCCGCTACCGAGTATTGATGACCTCTTCGATCAGCTCAAGGGAGCACGGTGGTTCTCGAAGATAGACCTCAGGTCAGGCTATCATCAGCTCAGAGTTCGAGATGAGGACGTGCAGAAGATGGCCTTCAGGTGTCGGTATGGCCACTATGAGTTCTTGGTTATGCCTTTCGGCATAACCAACGCTTTAGCAGTGTTCACGGGCCTCATGAACAGGATCTTCCAGCCATACCTCGATCGATTTGTCATGGTCTTCATCGACGACATTTTGGTGTACTCGACCACGGAGGAGGAGCACGCCTACCACTTGCGGGTTGTACTAGAAACACTCCGAGAGCACCAGCTTTATGGAAAGATCTCAAAGTGCCAGTTCTGGTTACGTGAGGTCCACTTCTTGGGGCACGTCATTTCTGAGGCGGGAGTTGCAGTGGATCCCACGAAGATCTAGGCAGTGCTAGCTTGGGAGCCACCCAGGAGCGTGACGGAGGTGCGGAGTTTCTTGGGTCTAGCCGGATACTATCGGAGATTCGTGCCAGACTTCTCCAGAGTTACGGCGCCACTCTCAGCTTTGATGAAGAAGGGGAAACCCTTTATGTGGTCAGACAGATGTCAGCAGAGCTTCCAGAAGCTGAGGCAGAGATTGACCAGCGCACCTATCTTGAGGTTGCCTGAGGAGGGAGTTGGATACGTAGTCTACTGCGATGCATCAGGGACCGGACTCGGGTGTGTCCTGATGCAGGAGCGGGCCGTGATTGCCTATGGATCACGTCAGTTGAGGCTGCATGAGCAGAACTACGCTACCCATGACCTGGAGTTAGTAGCAGTGGTCTTCGCTCTGAAGACATAGCGGCACTATCTGATGGGCGAGCGCTTTACAGTCTTTTCTGACCACCAGATTCTCAGGTACATCTTCTCGCAGAAGGAACTGAACCTGAGACAGTGGCGATGGCTCGAGTTCCTCCAGGACTATGACTTTGAGATAGTCTGTACTCATGGGAAGGGGAACGTGGTATCTGATGCCCTCAGCAGGAGGACGGGCATCCAGCTACTTGAGGAGGCGACAGAGCAGCTAGCCGCCTTGCAGATATCCTTCGTGGATAGAGATGGAGCAGCCTTCCTTCAGTCTCTCACAGTCACCCCTCCACTACTGCAGCGAGTCAGAGAGGCACAGCGTGAGGATGCTGACTGTGAGACGCGGCGTGCGCAGATATCCTTGGGACAGGCACCTGATGGTTTCTCCCTTGGAGCAGAGCACAACATCCTTTTTAGAGGACGTACCTTGGTGCCAGTCGCTTTACGAGATGAGGTGCTGAGAGAGTTTCACACTTATCCTTTGGCGGTACATCCTGGAGTGGCGAAGATGTATCAGGACCTCAGACGACAGAACTGGTGTCCAGGCATGAAGAAGGTTGTGGCGGAGTTCGTTTCTCGATGCCTCACCTGCCAGCAGGTGAAGGCAGAGCATCAGGTACCAGCAGGCTTGGTACAGCCCTTGGAGGTCCCGGAGTGGAAGTAGGATGGGATATATATGGACTTCGTGACTGGACTTCCACGCACTTCCAGAGGTCACAACTCCATTTGGGTGATTGTTGACCGACTCACCAAGTCAGCACACTTCTTACCCATCCGAGAGCAGGGCTCAGTGGAGAGCTTGGGGCGTCTCTACGTTCAGGAGATTGTACGGCTTCACGGTGTGCCATCGACTATCATCTCTGATTGGGACGCTCGTTTTACTTCCCGGCTTTGGAAGGGGTTGCAGGAGGCGTTCGGGACGCGGCTACGCCTGAGCACCGCCTTTCACCCTCAGACGGATCGTCAAACGGAGAGGACCATTCAGACTCTCGAGGACATGCTCTGAGCATGTGTCCTCGACTTTGGTCATAGCTGGGAGGACCACCTACCCTTGGTGGAGTTCGCGTACAACAGTAGCTACCACTCCACCATCGGGATGGCACCATACGAGGCGTTGTAAGGCAGACCTTGCAGATCTCCTTTGTGCTGGACAGACCCTGGGGAGTCAGCACTTGTGGGACCAGAGATGGTCCGGGCCATGACAGAGAAGGTCCAGGTCATCCAGGAGCGGATGAGGACAGCTCAGAGCCGATAGAAGTCATATGCTGACAGGAGGCGGAGGCCACTAGAGTTCGAGGATGGCGACCACGTCTTCTTGTGTGTCTCACCTCGACGTGGTTTACGGAGATTTGGCCAAGGTGGAAAGTTGTATCCACGCTTCATCAGACCATTCCAGGTCATCAGTAGGATTGGCGAGGTGGCTTATCGCCTGGCTCAACCACCTCAGTTGCACCGGGTGCACGGCGTCTTCCACGTATCTCAGCTGAGGAGATACGTGCACGACCCGACGCACATCATTGACTATGGGGAGCTAGACTTGGATGATGGGGAGACTTTTACGGAGGTCCCAGTGGAGATATAGGATCGACAGGAGCGGGTCCTACGTGGGCGATCGATTCCTCTTGTGTGCATCAGATGGCAGCACGGGAACCTCCAGGAGAGAACATGGGAGCGGGAGGCTCAGATGTGTGCTCAGTACCCACATTTGTTTCCCTAGTTTATGATGTATCTTTACTGGGACGTAAAGCCCTGAGGTGGGAGTAATGTAAAGACCCGTAAATTTCAATGAAATTTTTTTCTTAATTTTCTTTGGAATTTTACAAGAACGCAGTTTCTGATGGCACCTGATTCCAAGGCCCGGTGTGCCCGGAATCATTTGCCAAAGTTTGGCTCGGGTACGTTCAGTGAACGGACGAGCGGGTTTTTCTAACTTTTGAACCGGTGCCTGGAATCAAATTATGAGGGCACCGAGGAAATCGTAGTGCCGGTATTTGCTTAGAAACGCATCTTCCGGAGTTGCGTTTGCTCGGGTGTGGTTTTTAATTTTTGGGATTAAAGTTAAGAAATAAAATAATTTGTTCGACAAAATTTTTTTTATTTCTCTTAAGACACTTGAAGCCACTTAAACTGAGTTGAAACGGATAGGATGCTATCCAGAAATATCCTACTCTCTTGGTAGGATATTTGTGAGGTGGGGCCCGCACGAGCCCCCCCGTTTCTTTCTGCTAAGTAACACACCCGCGAAAACCCATCATTATGAAAGTCAACTAACGCGTTTTCTTAAATCCTTAATGCACCATTTAATTGGGTGGTTTATTTCGTGAATTAAATGGGCGGTTTCTTTCGTTGAATTAATTTGACGAATTGATGGGTCGTTACTTACCTTTTTCGTTTGTTGGCGTAATAATAAAATAAGACCAACACGGCATTTGGAGGATTACACGTTGAGAGGCTCGACGGAATTCTTGAGCCTTCATCCTCCTTCACGAAGAACGCGAAGAACGCGAAGAACGCCGTCACCCTCGGAGTTTGACGACGCTTCATCCGAGACGTTCTTCGGCGACGTTCCTTCCTCCACGACAAGATCCTTCGATCTTCCGTTGAGGTTAGTGTTTGTGATTCTTTAAATCTCCTTTGTGTTTTTTTTAACAAAACACAGATTTAATTATTTATAATTAAATCTGTTGTTTCTTGGTCCGTTGAGTTCGTCGACGCAACGCCAGATTCCGCGACGATGCAACGCCTTTCCGTGACGACGTGACGATCCCCTCCTTCCGCGACGAGAAAATCCGCGAAGAACGTGCGTACGAAGACGACTACGAGGTTGGGATTTATTTTGGAAATACCCCCTTTTGTATTTTATTCCCGTGGAAGTTTCTTTAAAATTAAAGAACCGGATGCAAACGAACAATTTTAATATATTAAAATTGTTGTATCATGTGTTGATTTATTTTCTCCCGTTGTTTTTATCTAACGCGGAGGGTGCGGGCCAAACGAACACGGCCCGACAACCCTCCGCCGTTCTTCGTGTTGTGCGGATTTGACGGGCGACGACGGAACGTGCCGCAACGGAAGTTTGATGATCCCGCAGTGAAGAACGGAACCCGGGAGGAACAACGGCGCAGACGGGGAGGAAAACGGACCACCGGAGCGACTCCGGGGGCCCGCGGAAGCCGGCGGCGGTGCGGGTCGCCGGCGCGGCGGCGCCGGCGGTCGGAGGTGGCGGCGCCCTGACGCGCCACCAGAAGAACCGCCGCGGCTTCAGCCGTGGCGGCGGCGCCCGCTGACCCGCGGCTGCGCGGGTTCGGCGCTCGCGAGACGCGGCTGAAGTCGCGTCAGGCTGTCCAGGGCGACACCCCGCGGGTGCCGCGGGGTTGTCATGCGGGGGCGGCGGCTCCCCCCCCCCCCCCCGCGTCACTCGGGTCGTCCAGGGCGACACCCCGCGGGTTCCGTGGGGGTTGTCACGCGGGGGTGGCGGCTCCCCCCCGCGTCGCTCGGGTCATCCAGGGCGACACCCCGCGGGTGCCGTGGGGGTGTCACGTGGGGGCGGCGGCTCCCCCCCGCGTCGCTCGGCCGCTCGACCGAGCCAGGTCGGGCAGGCCGAGCCAGGCCGGTCCGACCGGGTCGGACCGGTTCGGGTCGACCCGGTTCGGCCGACCCAGGGGGGGTCGGGCCGGGTCGGCCCGGGCCCGGACCCCCCCGTCTTCAGACCATTTTCGGTCAAATGCCCGTAACTTGAGCTACGGGCCTCCGAACGACACGGCGTCAGTGGAAACGCGATCCTTGGATCGAGACGGTCGTTTCGGTATATCGCACTCAAGGTTTTGGAATACCTTGAGTTCGGCCGAGTTGGTTCGTACACGAAACCAACCGGGCCTTTGGAGCGGAAACGCTCATATCTTGAGCTACGGACGTCCGATTGACGTGCTGTAAGCTTTGGTGGATTCCTCTAAGTGAGACGGATCTTTTGGCATACTCCGCCTGAGTTTTGGACGCAGGTGGGGTACGGTCGGGTTGGTTTTGTCTTAAAAACCAACCGGGCCCCTGGGACGAAAAAGCCAATAACTCTCAGACCGGGCGTCCGATTGACGCGCCGTCTGCGACGTTGAGTTCCTGTTGACGATACAGAACTTTTGGATACATCAAATTTGGAATTTGTGTCAGTTGATGTATCAGCCTCTCGGCTCGTGGAGCGGACCCTCCCGAACGAGCTTGTTGTGTGCGGGAACCCTAGAGCTGGCTGCGACTGCTACTTCGACAGCGACGACCGTGCAGAGATCCTCAGTGGACTGCGACGACGACTGTGCAGAGATCCTCAGTGGACTGCGATGACGACAGTGCAGAGATCCTCAGTGGACTGCGACGACTACAGCACTCAGCGATCCTACATGGATCAGTGCTACAGGTCATGTGTGGGCCCGATCCTGTGTGGGTCCGATCCTGTGTGGGTCAACGCTCAGCGGTTCTGTGTGATCCAGTGCCTACAGGTCCTGTGTGGGCCCGATCCTGTGTGGGTCATTGCGGGGGTTAGTTACCTATCGATCCTTTGTGGGTCTGACGACTTAGATGGATCAGTGATCATCTTTATCTTCATACAAGAAGTATACCTATGTGAGCTAAATCATGTGTTACTCTCCTTTGTGGATTGTGTTGAGCTATCTTGTGTGGACTTACTGTTTACTCTCCTTTTTGGATTGTGTTGAGCTATCCTCTGTGGATTACTGTTTACTCTCCTTTGTGTATTGTGTTGTCTTATCCTGTGTGGGTATACGTTTTTTCTTTCCTGTGTGGACTGGGTTGTGCTTGGGCTCGGACGTTGGAGCCGAACGGGAATTGATGACTTAGGTATATGTATGGGAATATACCTAAGCAGTGTCGGTTGTTACTTCGTGATTGTATCTTTCCTTTGTGGATTATCCTTTGTGGATTTCAGGGGACCTTCGGGAGTCTCGGGGTCCCTACTGAGTAGCTTATACTCACCCCTGCACGAGCTTTGCCCACACTACGTTGTATTGGTTGCAGACGACGGACAGTGCTGATCGTGGTGGAGGCGTGCGGAGCAGGACGGTACCTGGAGGTGGACCACTGGGCGGGACGTACTCGGAGCGGTTAGGTGGACCCGAGGAGCAGTGGAGGCTATCTGTACCCACCCTTCAGGTGGGACTTCCATAGGACGGCTCGACGCTGTGGCTTTTCTTTTCAGTTGTTGTTTTTCCCTTTCAGTTGTACTTTACAGTTGGGCTTGTATTTCCGGCCCCTTTTACTTTCAGTACAGCTTGTTACAGTTTTACTTAGTGTTTACTTTTCCGCTTGCTTACTCTGTGGTGCTTGTTTACTTTTCAAAGGCAATGCCTTCCCTTTTGTTGGGATTTACGCCTTGGTGCTAGTCGCCAGCCCCTGGCCTATGGAAGGCGGGCTTGGGGTAGTCACGGCACGGGCCCCGAGGACAGGTCGTGACATGCACATATACACCCTTCAACTAAACCAACTCTTAACTTTCTTCAGTAATACCTTGAATCCATTATTAATAGTGAAACTGTTGGTTTTAAATGTTACATAGATCTCATAAGTGAGTCAAATTTAAAAATAAAACCATTAGTTTTCATTGGTTTATTAGTATGCATCTATAAACAATTTCAAGAGATTATCTATTGTATATCTCATTGTAAGATCTTGTAATATGTCACATTAATAAGAGATCCATAAGAACAATCATATTGTTCCTTTTATAGATTCTCTATGAATCTTAAAGACACCTACTGATTTCATGCCAAAAGCTATACTTCCATAAAAATTTTACATAAATTCATAATATTTTAAGAAACCTTAATCTTACATTGCATCTATCCATACCCAATAGCATTCTCGCCACTGTATGACATAAAGAGGAAACCAAATTTGTCTTTTTTTCACCAACACCTACATAAATTACCATCAATGAGAGTATATACATCGATCATTAAACATAAGTATTAGAAATGGGGCTCAAAGAATATCTTGAAAATTTTTGATGGAGTAGCTATGGTGCAACATTCATATTGACATTAATAGTCAATCTCCATGGAAGTCCTCTCTGCCTTGGTGCATTAATTCCAAACACCAACTATGGAAATAGATGCTTCCATATTCTTCGACATGCACTTCAACTTCCCTGCCTCCAACTATAATCACATTGCTTCCACCCATATTCAGACAGTGGTTTACCAATCCAATTTTTCAACCAAAACCATTTTTATATGGGTAGAATATATACATAATGCTTAGAAAATTAACTAATGAACATGAAGAAACATTGTTTTATCAGCATTCAAAAAGTATTATGTTTGACGTTTATCAAGTGGATTGTGACTAAAGACCACTAATGCATACCTCTTGTTTCTATGAAAAGTAGTCATAAGTACTAGGAAAAAGTTTACTTAAACTAATTAATAAACCCTTTATATAGTTAATATTGATGCATTTTATGTGGAATATAAAAATAAAATTAAGGGAAACAATACAGCCACATGAAAATATAGAATCAAGGTGCATATGTTTTTTCTAAAAGTAATAGTTAATAGAAACAATACAGCCACATAAAAGTTTTTAATATACTTTTATGAATCTGTATCAATCCACAAAATAAAGACCAAACCTGGTGGTGTATGTAGCTGCTCACTCACAATTATCCAGTAGTTCCCATTGTAAATACCTTACATCACATTAAATTTTCATCAAGTAAAATGTAAAACCCTTTGTCCAAACACATGTATGTATATTATACAATAACATTGAAATGAATACTACATTATTCATATAAGTTATCAATATTTTGAGAGAGTATGGTATCAAATCCTTTTTTTATCCCTAAATAATTCTCAATTGAAATGAATACAGTTCATCTTATCCATCACTGTAGAGAAAAATAGAAGAGGCCCATTCATACTGATTTAGGTCATATAAGTATAAAAAATACAATTAACAATGTAAGGTAATTAGGGAAATTTTGGCTCTATGCTATGTTTAAAAACACATTGAAAACTGTTTATCCTATGAGCATGAACTGTATGAAACATTAGTATAGGATTAAGTACCTTATACTATAAAAATTATGGTATGAGCTATATGGATATAAACTTGAGCATCATTTCAATCCAAACTACAATCCCATAAATTATGGAGAAAGAGAACCAAAACCCATTAGGTAAAAACTGAATCTTATAATCAAACACATTTCCAGATCTCTTTAATATATTCACATGCACTGATAAAATAAATAACAATGATACACTTTAAACAGTAGTTGAGTGCACCAACCAAGGAGATATTTACCTGAATAATCTCACAAATGTCCATTACAGAGAGAACTAAATCACATCTTGGATAGCAGTGACCTGTAGCCTGTACATAAAATGTATTTTAGAGAAACATGCATATTAAATGGGAAATGTCTCACATACACTTTAAATAGGGAGTGGGAAAACATAAAAAACATTGAAAACAACATAGAAACACAAACATAGATGTCTATTTATGCTTCCAACAACAGTATAATTCGATCTTTAATAGGTGAGTGAGGTGTTGTCCAGCTTTTTTCCACCCCATAAAACACAAAAAAAATGTTATTAAATAGTAAAATAACTAAATAAAATAAAAGAAAATAAAAGGGGAAATAATTTTTTGGTTTGAAACCCCAAACAGGTGTTGTAGTTAACCTTTACACAGCTAGACAGTTCCAGCAGGTAAACCACAGTCCATTAGTGGGTGTGGTCTTTAGAGTAGGAACCACCACATCTTGTTTCTATTGAGTGTTCATTGTAGTTCATATTGAACATAAACTTGAGTGAAGTCAATACAATTTACATTAACACCTCTCACCATACATGTTGTATTATGGTACAAAGTAAGAAATAAACATTCCAACATGTTACCTTCGAGCAGAATGACACCTTAAGATTACATTGGGTGCATATTTCTTCTACTTCTTAATCCTATGTTTTTTCTAAAAGCAATAAAGAAAAAAATTGAAATGAAATAAGAAGTAATATGGTAGAGTATAAACAATAGATAATAAATACTATGGGTTGGTTCTCTTACAATTTAGCTTTTAGAATGTGTTCATAAACAAACAAATTGAGGAAAAAATACATATATATTGCACTATCAAAACACTATAAAGAAAAAATAAACAAATTAATGGAAGGATACCCATAGACATTATCTAAATACATAATTAAAACCTTGGAACATCCTTGTTTACTTTGATTTTCCATAGAAACCTCTACCAAGGAGAACCCATGAAGAAGTAGGCTCTAATTGAACCTCTGAATGAGTGAAACAATTTTTTTCTAAGTTGGATTTTCATCAATTCAAAGGAAAATATATAAATAAAATTTTTGAGGTAAGGAAGGGACACAATATACAGGCATTTTTTATGTGAAAATTACATCTAAGGATCAAAATATGAAGTTGGTGACATTGAAGGACTTGTTTATAAAGCATCAAAAAAATAAACACCTTCTTACTGGTTTTCTTATTTCTAAAATGTCATTGTTTTCTAGAAAATCAAAATATGTTAATGTTTAACTGTAGTGAATGAAATATATATTGGATTGATAGAATTATAACTAAAAAACCACACAAGTAAACATTTTTTAATTGCAATGACCAATAGATAAATCATGCATGATACAAACAGAAATTTAGGTAATGTGTATAAGAAACTAATCTTACCTAAGATTTATTGTATGATGTGCTTCAAGAGAAAGATAGAAATGCTGGTACATATTCTATCAAAATAACCAAAAGTAGTGTAGTTGTTTTTTCTGAATCAGTATAGGTGATATGTATCACCAATCTTAAGAATGTTGTTATAAATTTTATAGAATTACAAATACACATATGTGTGAATGAATGAGTTACTACATGTTGATTCACCTCTTAAATATTGTTAAAGGAATGGACAGATCTAATAGTGAAGCAAGGTGAACATGCCATAGGCACAGAAGGCTTCCTCAGAACTATAACTTGGTGAGCAGCACGTCGATGCAAAGAAGATAAACGTGAAATAGAATGCAATGTAATCTACATTCGAAGGTGGGTGTACCATCAGAAAAAATGATAGTGTTATACTATATATAATTAAAACTAATAATGATCTGGATGTGGGATTGCAATGCATGAAGATTAAGACACTGTAAAATAACGGTTACCATACATATGGATGGCGCAAATGGTGAGCCGACGCTATTTCAGAGGAATGGAATACTTTCGTTTGAAATGGATGGATGCTGAAGTGTGTCATTCCGAGTAGAGATTCTGACCTCGAAACCTAGTAACCCGGATCCAAAAAATTAATTTTCATAGAACCAGATAAAATTTGAGCAAAAACTAACCTAATCGATGAAGATGAGCCTCCATCGTTCTAGATCTAACCCCAATTTTTCATTTCTTGGTTTACGAAGAGCATTTCGGTGAAACCCTTGTGTGCATCAATGAACCACCTTGAAGATGGTGAGAATGGAAGGATGGGGAGGCAGGTGGAATCAGGAGACTGATATGTGGATGGATGGGGTAAGACAGCCGTATCTGGACCACCCAGAGGTGGAGTTGATGGAGTTTGAGTAGTCGTAGTCATAGTAGGAGTAGGAGGAAAATCGGGATGAGGATGACCCCAGTAACGGGATTTTGCGTGAACCCTAGCTCACGAAATGCTAAATTCCAAGAATGACTGGTAGAAGGAAAAGTGTGGATATTAGAGTAGAAAGAGGGGGAAGGAAAAGTACGGATATTGCAGTAACAACTGGGAGAATGAAGACATCAGAGATGGAGATTGACTGACTTCGTTTTCCCAGGAAAGTCAAAGTGATGGAGGCAGGGGTTTGAGGGTTGCACAGGTCGCATCGCGTGAAAACCTAAGTAGGAGAGAGAATGGTATGATGATAAATTTAGATATCCCACACGGAGGAGCAACGTGGATAGCTAGAGAAGCGACACATAATGAAAAAATGATGTGGAAGAGTATGTGTGTGACGTGTGGATTTGGAGAAAACCTAAGATTAGTATATTTAGTATATTTATTAATGAAGTTCTGGACACTCCTCTTGAAATTATTAAGTTCATGTGATCTGTTTAGACCTAAAAACACCTTGAGAGGGGATTTCTGAATCCGGGTGTCAACTTTTTCTTTGAATGAGACTGATTTTGTACACATGTTGGTAGTAACTTTTTAAACCTATATCAAACAAACATATGTAGAAAGAGAAATAGAATACTGAAGTTTTACTTGGTTCGCCACTGATGGATAGTCTAAGGAGCGTACGCCGATAGTGTATCGGTCATACCAAAATCCACTAAGCTTCACTGGATTAAAAAATATTAGTCACAGTCACTATGTGCCAAGAACAACGTCTTTATAAGAAATTTAGGGATAACACACTATCTCCCTTGTATCACTTTTATCAACTCCCCCTGTATCACTGCCTTGGGTGAATCCTAACTTGTTTTCTTAACTTGAAGGTTATTTGAATGAATTGTGCACATAATTATTTTTCCCTGATTATCACAAGACTCTTCTTGCACCATTTTTTAAATTCAATTCTCTTAAAACCACTATTCACTACAAATCTTGTACAGATGTGAAACTATGGATCTTTTGTGAGAGTCTTTCTTCAAATCACGTGGATCATGTGATTTCTTCACAAGACCTTATTTAAATTACATGCATCATGTGATTGCTTCATGATACCCTCTTCAAATCACACGGATCCCATGATTTCTTTATGAGACCCACTTTAGATCACATACATCATGTGACTCTCTTCTATTTATATGGGTCACATGATCATATTCAGGTCATGAAAATCATGTGATATCAATAGGTTTACGTATGCGTTTAACCACCCAATGCATTCTTTAATTTGAAAAACTACTTTATAAGATCCTTGCACTAGAACTTCAACTGATTATGTGTATCGTATAAACCATATAAAAGTCACAATTTTTCTTCATCAAAACACTTATGTGAGGCCAATCATATATATCCCTTTGCAAGATCTTCTTTAGTTCTAAAAAACTCTTGCTTCAGATCAAAACACTTAAGAAAAAAACTTCCCATTATTAAGAATGGTTTAAGGGGTATTTATAGGCATAAATACACTACCTTCACTCTACAAAACATGGTTATCTATCCATTATACTGCATTTGTATTATGCATTTCATGGGATCCTATCATAAGATCTATGGTGATTCATGCGGTGGTCAGTTGCATCGAATTCCATCACTTCACAAGATTTTTTTACATAATCTAAAGACACTCAAGGGATCTTTACATGATCCATTATGAGATCCAATGACAATAATGTGTCAAGTGACATTGTCTTTAATCACTACATGTGATCATAAAGACTGTTGTGTGAATTCAAATGACCGTGAGATATCTTTGTCATTGTCATTTTCCAGCCTATATATTTTTCCTTTTTAATTGATGCGCTCTATGTGGTTTCATTATGATATCCCTTGAAAACACACGGTGCTTAATGTGAACTCTATGTGATATCCCCTAACACACTTGTGTGTTGTGCATGACCATCTCTAAAATTCACGCTCCATGAGATCTAGCTTATTGTACTCCATGAGATCTGACTATCATGCTTTACAAGTTCTGACTTATTTTTCTCCATGTGATTTAATTCTTGAACTCCATGAGACCCTTTAGGACATCACACCAAATCATAAACATTGAAACTATTTGTACCATAAGATCAATTTTATTGAAAACTCTTCAATCAAACCAATTTAGATTGACAAAAACACAAGAAAAACAAACCTTTTCCAATAATGAAAACCCTTGGTTCCAACAATCTCCTCCTTTGGGGTTATTGGTAATCTGTGAAGAAATTATTTAAATCACCATCCTTAGAAAAAAAACCGAATATGTATGAAATAAATTTTCTATCACTCTAAGTATACATGGGAAAAATCAGTGTAGAAAATAAGAGTGTAATAGATAATTTATTTTCTAGAGATACCTCATGACCTAAAAATCTATTTTATATTTGCTTTCTCCATTCTCCCCTTTTAGAAAAAATCCAAAGAAACCATATTAGTCATTTTAGCAACCAAAACACCCCTTGGATTTTATCTCCCCCAAAAATATACACCACTTTCAAAAACATATTAAAAAATAACACAAATTGGGAGAGGGTTAAAACACAACCTACCCATGTAATGGAAGGTGATTGAACACTGAGGTTAAACCGATGTTTCTTGAACATTGGTATTTCTAATGGCTTAGTTAGGATATAAACCACTTGATAATTATCTCCAACATGCTCTATTTTAGTCAAACCTTGTTCAATTATTTCTTTAATGAATTTATATTTGATATCAATATGTTTGTTATAAGAGTGTTGAACTTGATTTTTTATAATCTGGATCACAATATTGTTGTCAAAATATATCAAAAACAATTATTTCACTTCATCACTAGTGTTAATGAGTTTATTCTTCATCAACAATAGCCAATTCCATGCATTTTTCATAGAGATATACTCTACTTCATCCATATTAAGAGAAGTGATTTCTTATTTATTACTTAACCATTTGACATATTTGTTTACAATGAAGAATGAACCTCTACTTGTGGACTTTAGATCCACCACATCTTTCAACCTAGTCAGCATCATAAAATAATGATAATTCAGGATCTTTTAATTCTTCATATTTTAGAAAAAAAATTAGAGTACCTTGAAAGTACCTTATGATTATTTCAACTACTGAAAAATGATCCTCATTCGGACTACTTTGGAAACAAGTTGTTAAACATGTTGCAAGGAGGTCATATGGTCGGGTCTTAGTCAAATACAATAGGAAGTGCAGAAATCCAATGTGTTGGGATAAAGTTGGAGAAATAAATCTTTTGGGACTTGAGCTAGCTGAGGAAATAGAAGAGAAGGTTAGAACAATTCAATATAATATTACAGAAACCTAGAGTCGATATAAAAGTTATGCTGACAATTTTTTGGTGAGATCTGGAGTTCAAAGTTGGTGGCAAGGTGTTTCTATAGATATATTTATGGAAGAATCTTATGAGATTTAGATATAAGGGAAAGTTGAGACCTAGATATATCATCCCTTTTTTAATTATTGATTGTATTGGGATGATTTCTTATCACTTAGTGCTTCCATTGAATCTCTCGCAAGTTCATGATATGTTCCATGTTTAGATTTTGAGGAAATACATACTTGATCATTAACAAGTACTAAATTCAGAGGTTGTACCACTAGAGCATGATATTTCTTATTGGGAACAACCATTAGAGAATGTGTATCATGGATAGAAATTTCTATGAAATAAGAAAACTCACCAGGTCAAAGTTTTTATGGTGAAACCATTAGTTTGAGAAAGTTATGTGGGAACCCAAGGATGTGATGAGGTAGTGGTATCCTCATTTGTTTGTATCAGAGTAACAAAATTTCAAGGGTGAAATTAATATAATGAGAGTATAATGTAACACCCCAAGAATTTAGAATATAACTTATATTCATTAATTTTATGTCTTTGATGGCTTACTTAACATGTAACACCGAGCTTTAGGTAAACTGTGATATACTATAAAAATATTATTATTTAAATATTATCATTATAACATAATTATTAAATTGGTGATATAAATAGGAATAAAAAATTCTGAAAAATATATATAAGGGTTTTATATAATTAAAATTTATTTATTAATTCATAATAAATAAGTACTCAATTTTTAGTAAAGTTTTTTATTCTTCAAAAATACATTTTTCTTTAAAAATATAGTTTCCTTAAAAAATGGTTTTTATTACATTTTTGTATGGGAATTATAATTAATTTTTACCATTTTTAGAAATTTTATTTTATTATTTTAATATAATTTTTGAAATTGGCATGTCAATATCAGCTTAGGGAGATTTTTGAGATTTTCCTAAAATAATTGATTTTTGGGTGTAAAGTGAATATACTGATTTTTCAAAATACTATCACTTTTATGAAATTATTATGATTTCATAATGACTTAATAAATTTTAAAATCTTTATATTGACAAAATATATGTTTAAAGAGTTAAATTGTGTATTTCAAAACGCTATTTTTAATTTGGGAACCCAAGCTTGAAATTTGTGAACATAAGTTATATTTTATTTAAAACTATTTTTGGGTATCTTCATTTAATGTTATGGTTAGAAGTTGAAATATAGTTTTGTAATTATAAAAATTATTAAAACCCTTAATTTTTTATTAAATAACTAAAAAACTAGAAATAAAATTTTTACTTGATTTTAATGTAAAATGATTTTTATGCTTAAATCGAGTATTTTCCTAAAAACTTTTTTTTTCATTTTATGTTATTATATTAAAAGTAATTTTTACCACCTATAGAAATTGAATATGATAAAATGGATTCAATATTTTGAATTATAATTTTAAAATTTGGTAATAACTCCCCTTTTATTTTTCTCCATATAATTATGTTATCATGGTAAAAAAGTTAAGTTATCACGGTTAAGATAAAATGGGTTTAAAGTGGTTTAACTCGAAAATAAGGCTTAAAATGTCTCCAAATATTTTCTAAATATTATTGTATGAGTTTATTTATACCCTTTCACATCTTATATATGAATTTTGGGTTCCTTGGTTCCACTTTACATGATTATGACATATATTATATTTAAATATTTTAAGTAATTCCAAGTGTGTCATATCCCTACCTTATAAAAGGGAACCTCCTATTATCCTTAAGTTAAAAGGTTTGAACACTCTATGTCATAAAATAAAAACCCTAATACCTTTCTATATTACTACCCTTCTTCCTATTTCTTCTTTTCTTCCTATAATACCATCCTGTAAAGGATTAAGTTGTAGACCAAAGGAGGTCTCTCAAAGAATAGGTAATCGTTTTACCCGACTCTTACAAAGTTTATTTCTTATTATACTTCATATAAATATATTTTATACATACTAAAATTATTAATATATTATAATAAATATACTAATATGTTACTATGATTATGATACAACAAATTTTCAGCTTCATTTCATTAAATGGGAAATCAAAGTATCAATCATGCATATGTGTGGACTGTAACCTCCATGAAGCAATATGATTCATTTTTCATTTCCATTTTACAGAACTTGAATTAAGTATATATTTAATGAATATTTATTATATTTATGATATAATTATTATTCTTTAAATGTGAATTATTATTTAACTTTTTTGTTTCATCCATCGAAAAGTGGAAACATCACTTGTGTGTGCGTACGAGCTACCATCTTCATGAAGTGATGTAATTCTTTACCTATTTAAATGAATGGTTATAAATTATATATAATGAATTAATATGATTATTATTTAATGATTAATATTTTTAATATAATGAAACTATGACCAAAGTTCAAGTACTGGAGCCATCGAACCAAAACATTCATGGAAAACGAATCAGATTTCACCCGAACATTCATTTTAATCAAGAATTCAATAATAAAGGATTATTAGAAATGATAAAGGAATTATACATAGAAATTTATGTATGAATATGGTTTTTCAATATATTTATAATAAATCTATATTTATTAAAAATGTGGTTTGAACACGTATGAAGCAAGATGGTACTTTAGGTAAGGGAATTATGATACAATCTCATTTTTTTAGACTATCTGTATTAAATTTCCATTGAGGGAAATTATATGATATGTATCCTTTAAAAAAATCTATTTTCTTCTCCTATGTTTATTTTTTTGGTTTTAATCTTTTCCTTTCATTCTACTCTCTTAGGAACTTATAGTGAATGGGAAATTCATTTAATGAAAAACCGATCTTATATATTTGTTTGGTCAGGAATATTTTCTATTCTATATCCATGTTTTCTAAAAAGATTTCAAGAATTTTTTTTAAAATATCCAATTATTATTTAAAGAAATTTTTACCAATTTTTTACTTTCTCTAAAAAGGTTTAAAAATAATCTTCTTATCATTTTCTGAATGAGGTAATTTTAACCAAAAGTATGAACATAATCTTGGTTTTAACTATTACGATATGAATGGAATTTCCTGTCATCATGATCACTCAATGCTTTGAAGATTAATTTACATATTTCCATGGTTATTTTTAAATAAAATATTATCCTTGATATTTTTGGAAATTTTTAGATTTTAAATAAGTATTTTCAAAATGAAATGGATATTTTCTTCAAGAAATATTACAGTGATCTTTTAAAAGAATTTTTCATCTATGATAACATTATTTTATGTTACTTATGATTCACTAGGGATATGGTCCAATGATATAATCCAATTATTTTATATGGATGTTTTATGATGATTATTTTTAGTAGATGATTATATTAAACACGTTACTTTCTTATGGGTTAACTAAGTTAATATGAAATCTTTCTGAAACTTATTTCTATTTAATGGGTTATACTATAACGAAATGATGAATGTTTATATGATATTGTGGAAAATTTATGGTTTAAGGTTATGTTATGGGTGGGTACAATATATACATCCAATTCATTTGGTAAATATGGATAACTCCTGATATAACTATTTTAAGTGTGATCCTGATTTCATGTTCACAACATTATGTGTGGACCTGGTTTCATATCCATAAGATTATTCATAGACCAAGTTTCACATTCATAAGTTTATGTGAGGACCTAATTTCATGTCCTTAACTTAATGAGTGAAATTTTTAGTATTTATACATGTCCAAAATGTTATAATCCTATTATTTGTTTATATTCTTATGTTTATGATGTGCTCTCACAGCTCATGATTGATTATTGATGATTCTGCACTCTTATGAATTTTTTATTTTTTTTATGAAAAAAATTTATGCCAAGACTCGTGACTAATGATATTTAATTGATTTTTTATGACTTTATTTTGTTATAAACATGTTATCATAACCTTATAATCACTTGTGATCATTGATTGATATCTCCTATGTTTTCCCTTACTAGGAATTTGAGATCACCCTTTCTTATATTTCCATTTTCCCCAAGTTATAAAGAAAGTTTTTAAGTATGGTATGTATAATAATAGTACTATTATAGAAGATATTTCTAAAATATATTGAAGATACTTTATGAAATAATATGTTTATGTATCTAGTCTCAAAATACATGAAACCTTTATGGTTCTAGGGCGTGTATTATTATGATATATATTGAATATTCATTTGAAATGATGTAATATTTATGTATACAATAATTGGGTTGCCTTATGGACCCTTGGATTTCTTGGGGTTAGCTTTATTTTTAATAAACCTTAGTAATAAGAGTTAATAAAATTATTCATATAATAAAAATTCCCTTCTCATATAAAATTATTCATTATTTATTCTCCAAGAAAAAATATTAATATTTTTCATGGACTTCTCACTAATAATATCCACTTAAAATCTCCTTCTGCAATAATATTTTGCATAGTATTCTCATGTCATCTTCGATCATCCAAATTTATTTATGTTTAATAAATTTTTTCCTAAAACAAATATATGTTATCAAAATTAAAGAATTGTTCAATAATATTCAAATAATAATTTTCACTTTATCTTGAACTTCTCCACTTGAATTCTTTAAGATAGTAGTCTCACAATTCTGATGCCATAGAACATGGTATAATATAAATTTAGCACCCTCAATTTGAGGTATGTAGACTTTTTATGCCTTTTTATGTGTTTAAAGTTTTTGGGATGAGTTTGGAAGAGTTTGGGAGAGTTTTTATTGGTTTTGGAAAGTTCTAGAGTCCTCTTTAGGGTTGCACAGTTTGAGCACGGTTAGGGGAAACCGTGCAGAATTCATAGGAAACCGTGAAAATCATGGTAGTGGGGCTCCACACAGTTTTCACATGGTTTTTCTAACCTCGCGATTAGGTCGTGTGATATTCCTTCGAGGTAGTAGCATCAGTATGCTTAGCGCATGGTTTTTCTAACTGTGCAAGCTAACCGTACGACCCATTAAAAAAGGTTTTTTTTTAGGGTTAGTTGAGATTTGCCCTAACTCACCCATTTCTTCCCCCACTCAAAACCTACATGGGATTTCTTCCTATAAAGGGATAGGGGTGCTCTAACACTCATTTTTTAAGGGATATAAAGGGTTTTTAAGGTGTTTTTAAGGTGGTTTCTCTCAGGTAAGTCTTCTCTCTTAGTTTCTTTGTGATTATCTCTAGATTTTCTCTTCCCTCTCTTTTGGTTTTCTAGATTTACATTCTTTTCATGTATATATAGGATTTTTGTGGCCTAAATTTATTATTTTAGGGATTTTTTATTATATGGAAGAGGATCTAGAGTGGTTTCAGTGGTACATTCACCAAATTTGTGGTGTGGTTGATTGTGGGTTGATTTCACCGAAACCCTAAAGGTAGGTGGATTCTCTCTCAAATACACTTTGTTAGAGCTAGATTATTGGTTTTAAATTAATTGGTTTTGCTTAAAATTAATTAAAAATATTATGTGTGAAACTTTTTTGAAATCCATGTTGTGATTATTTTTGGATTTTGGAGAAAATGGGTTATTGCGGTGAAATGTTCTTCATTGTTGGATTTTAAAATGTTGATTTAAAAATTAATAACTTGGGTTGTTTTATGAAAATGGTTTGAGAAAAATGTTTTTCAATAAAAGGGGGTTTCTTTATTTAAATGTATTATAACATTAATTATGTATTAAGAGATTTTATGATGATGAAATATTTGTTTCCATATTGTTATGACCTTGGTGTGATATGTGCTTGTTTATTGGATTGAGCGTGTGATGATAGTATTGGAATGAGGTGAAGTGGGTGGAGAGTAACACTATAAAAAGGGGATAGATAGTGTATTTAAGGGCCACCATAAAAGTTAAGTGGGTGTGAAGTTCCACTATATTGGAAAATTAGTAAACGGGTTTGGATGGGAATTCCCATCGTGATTGTTTACCAGGTTGGGTATGAGAAACCCTATTCACTATGCATTATTGTGTATTGATATGTGAGTTGTAAATTGTTTTTCTAATGTGTTGTGGTGAAAATTAATACATGGTTTTTTGGATTCACCTTGTATTGTGTGGAATTATATGGAAATGGCTTGGTAAGGGTGTGTTTGGCTTGTTGGAAATTATTTCATTGTATAATGTTTTATATAAATGTGTTAATGGTTCTATCCTAGTGGTTTGTGTAGGGAAGTCATTTGTGTAAATCTTATTGAGTATTAGTACTCACCCCCTTCTTTGGAACTTTGGTGTTTTTGCAGATGTTGTGTTATGGGACATAGGTAAGAGTAAAGAATCTCATTTTGCTAGCGGTTCGACATGAAGATTTGGTGATGTTGTAGTGCTTGGAGCATGGATCTTGGTGTGGATATATAGATGGTGTACTAGTTCTTTGGGGTATTTTTATGTAGTATTCCTATTGGTAATCTGATGTTTGGTTTGGTTGTATTGGTTTTTTGGAATTGTTATGGATTAGTTTGGTTGTCTTTTGGTAATTTATGGGTTGGGTTGCTTTATTGACATGCATCATGTAGTTTTGTTGATAATGGATTGTTTGGTTGGTTGATTTTATATTAAGGGAAAATTGTTCCCTAATTATTCATTAAGCCTTTGGCATTTATTTCCATCCTTTGGCGCTCTAGGAATGTTTCTTAAGGCCTAGTATCATTCCTCCTCCCCCTCAAACCAATGGGATGGGGCAGGATGTTACAAGTGGTATCAGTTTGTTTGGTCCTTGGATTTCAAGTGAGAGTAGTTGTTTGGTCCTTTGGTGTTGATCATTGGTCTTGGTGTTGACATTAGTTATTGGCTTATTCCTTGAGTTGGGGTGGTATCAAGGCATAGGATTTTCAGAACATGGAATGTATAGCATAAAAGGAGGTAGCTAACCCTTTTATGTTGAACTTCAAGTTACCATGGAGTTGGGTACATAAGTGTTTCGGAGACACTTATAGGAAATGGAAATCTCATTGTCGTGGGTTTATCCAATGAGATGATCATGACATGCATGGTAGAAATGAATTCCCACTAGGATGCATATTTCATTGGGGTATAATGATTTATGTCATGATATAAATGTGTGTATTTTGAAAAATCTGAATTGGGTTTGAAAACAGAAGGATTTAAAACTTGGAAATTGGGTTATTTTGGAAATATGAACTTGTGGAAAGCCTGGTTGTGATAGTTTCAATGTATTGAATTTGAAAATTTTATACCTTATTCTTATTAAGGGGGTGGTACTTATGGATATTTTTTTATTGATAGAAATGGCACTTGTTTGGCATTGTAGAGACCAACTGGATGAAGCTTCTAAAAATGTGGTTTCACCTGAGCCCTAGGTGAACCAGAAGCTAGTTTAGAGTATAGTGTAATCTTTCCAGGCTGTGGAAAGTGGGAATAAATGGTATGAACCGAAGCATGCGGTTCAGTTTCAAAAGAATAATCCACCCATCTTTAGGGGTGATTCGGAGTTTGAAAGGGAAAAATCATGGCTAAATCAAATGAATAGGATATTTGAATTCTTGGGAACACTAGTAGAGTTCAAAGTGAATTTAGCAACGTACATGTTAGAAGATCTTTCCCTTCAGTGGTGGGAACTAGAAGTTCAAGTTGGGACAGACCAAGGTGTGACATGGGAGGGTTTTGAGGAATTGTTTAATAAAAAATTATACCCTAATACATTCATAATTCATCGTACAATGGATTTATTTCATTTGAATCAAGGGAACATGTTAGTAATGGAATATGCGGATAAGTTTATGAACTTAGTGCGGTTTTAACCTGAGGTGGAAGTTATCACAACGTTGAAGGCATGAATTTTTGAAGTTGGGTTGACGTAGGAAATTTAGTCCAAGATAATGGTGTTGTGTATAGATGATTACATAGAAATTGTGAATAGAGATACGGTGGAGAAGCGAGATATTTTGGGGTCTACAGGTGGGGGAAGTATATTGGTACCCATGGGGAATAGTGGGAACTCGAATGTTGGGTTCAAGTGGAAGAGGGACACTTATTTCTAGGATGGGATTATGGATCAGAATCCTATGGCAAGATCGGTGAATCTTCCTCCGAAGCCTCAGAGTAAGCTGGGATGTTTTCAGTGTGGCTCTATAGGTCACATCAAGAAGGATTGTATGAAACAACCTTGATCATGTCATAATTGTAAAAAGATGGGGTATATTCAGTATTATTGTCAGAATGCTCTGAGGTCATGTGTTTGTGACAATACTCAGGGGTTATAGGGGTCTTATGCCTCGATGGTATGAGGGAAGCAACATACCTCTCATCAGTAGAGCAAAGTGGGTCATGGTGATTCTAGAAATATCATGACACCTCAGTAGGGTAATAAAGAGTAGAGTGTGTCAAGTAAGTAGTTGTTTAGAGCTGAGTAGGTTATGGTGGATGATCAGTCGGGACCATCCATGGTGCTAGGTATGATTATTTTAAACTCTACATTTATGCAAGGTTTGTTTGATACAGGTGCTTCACATTATTTTATTTATTTCTATACAGTTAGTTTGTTGGCTTTAACTGTCGAAATGATGCCTTCATTTTTGACACTTCAAACTCCTCTGGGTTAAAGAGAGTGGTGGGATTTCCTATGTAAAGTGTGTTACTTAGTTGTTGATGGAATTAAATTTGTGTGGGGTTTTTCAGTGCTTAAGATGGATGCTTATGACAAAATCCTGAGAATGGATTGGTTGGAAATATTTAGGACCCACATCGATTTCTATTCACGAATGGTTATTTTTATGATAGAGGATGGTGTTGAACACCTCTTTAGAGGGGAGAATAAGGAAAAGTTGGGTGCAACAGATTTGTTGGCACCAATTGTTGGCACGATCTCATATCAGTTAGTGGATTTTTCATTGGCATCAGAGGAAGCAGTTGAGTAGAGAATTTTTTCAGCGGTTGTTGATTAGTTTATGGATGTCTTTCTCGAAGAATTATCTGGGTTACTACCCATGAGAGAAGTGGAGTTTATGATTAATCTCCTTTCAGGGACTAGTCCTATATCACTTCTGTATTACTGAATGGAACCAATAGAATTTCAGGAATTAAAGGTGCAGTTGGAGGATCTAGAAAACAAAAGGTGCATCCAACCTAGCACGTCTCTATAGGAATCTCCAATTTTGTTTGTTAAAAAGGCTGATGGAACTCTGTGGCTCTGTGTTGATTATCGTAAACTTAATCAGGTTACGATAAAGAACCAATATTCACTTCCATGCATTAATGATTTTTTTGACCAGTTGAGGGGAGCTCAGTGGTTCACTAATATTAACTTGAGGTTAGGATATCATCAATTGTGGGTAAGGAATGAGGATATCCCCAAAATAGCTTTTAGAAGTAGATATGGCCATTACGAGTATGTGGTTATTCCCTTTGGTCTAATGAATGTACCAGTAGTGTTCATGGAATTGATGAATCGGATACTTTAGAGATATCTAGATTCTTTTGTGGTGGTATTTTTTTATGATATACTGGTGTATCCGAGGACAAGGGTAGAGCATGATCAGCACTTGGCTATAGTGTTGGGGATCTTGAGGGATCATCGGTTGTATGAAAAATTGTCAAAGTGTGACTTTTGGATATAGGATGTTTGTTTCCTTGCCCATGTTATTTCTGAGCAAGGTGTTTTAGTTGATCTAGAAAAGATAGAGGTGTTTATCTCATGGAAACTGCCAAGGAATGTTTTTGAGATACGGAGTTTCCTCGTTATCACTAGGTATTATCAGCATTTTGTTCGTGATTTCTCATGATTTTCCTCACTAATGATAGCTTTGACAAGGAAGAATATCCCATTTCAATGGGATTAACGGTGTCTGAAATGTTTTGAAGAGCTAAAGGGTCACCTTACATCATCACCAATCATGGTTTTTCTAGAACCAGGGAAAGGGTATGTGGTGTATTTTGACACATCAGGATCAGGGTTGGGGTGTGTTCTCATGAAAGGAGATCATGTGGTTGAATATGGATCATGATAGTTGAGGTTTCATGAGAACTACCCAATGCATGATTTGGAGTTGGCAGCAGTGGTTCATGCCTTGAAAATGTGGCATCATTATCTCTTTGGTGAGAAATTCATGGTGTTTACTGATTATAAGAGTTTAAAACATATTTTCTCACAAATATATTTTATCTTGAGGTAATGGAGATATATGGAATATCTCCAGATGTTTGATTTTGACTTAACATACACACTGGGTAAGGGAAATTTGGTGGCAGATTCATTAAGTAGAAAATCATATGCTCAAGTGGTGAAATAGGCATCAGATCAGTGGCAGTTGATGTCCGTCATAGCCGACATGCAGTTAGAATGTGAGGACTAGGGTGACAAAGTGGTATTATTTTCAGTTTTTTTTTACTGACTTGGATGGTTTGGTTAAAGAGGCATAGTCATCTGATTTCGAATGTGTGACGATGAAGTCGAAACTCAATTGTAGGGAGACCATTGAGAGCTAGGAACTGAATGGGAATTCAGTCTTCTGTTTTCGCAATCGGATGGTGGTATCTGGGGCTTGTCAGGAGAAACTTCTCAGGGATTATCATCATTTCAGGTGGGATTCTCGTCCTAGAATTTAGAAAATGTATAAGGCATTGAAATCACAGTTTTGGTGGGCTGGTATGAAAAGAAAAGTGTTAGAGTTTGTTTTGAGATGCTTGACTTGTTAGCAGGTCAAGGAAGAGAATCAATGGCCAACAGTAATGTTGAGGTCCTTACCTATCCCAGTGTGAAAATGGGAGCATATAGTAATGGATTTTTATATGGGTCTCCCAAGAACGGTTAGGAAGCACGATTCCATATGGGTGATAGTGGATCGGCTCACAAATTTGGCCCATTTCATCATAATTTGTGAATCTCATACGGTGGAGGATCTGTCCAAAATCTATATCTGGGAAGTGGTAAAGAGGCATGGTGTTCCAGTTTCGATTGTATCAGATAGAGATATGAGATTCACATATCATTTTTTAAAATCCTTACGCATGCCCTTGGGACACAGTTGACAATGAGCATGGCGTATCATCCTCAGATGAATGGCCAATCCGAGAGGATGATACAAACATTGTAGGATATTCTAAGGGATTATGTGAAGTTTTTTGGTGGTTCATGGGAGGAGCAATTACCATTTTTGTAGTTCTCTAAAAATGACAGTTATCATGCTTCTATACATATGGCTCTGTTTGAGGCATTTTATGGGAATTTGTGTTGTTCTCCGCTATGTTGGGTGGAAACGGATCAGCCTTTAATGATTGGACCAATACTTGTCCAAGAGACTATAGAGAAGATCAAGTTGATCAGGAAGAGAATGGAGATGGCTCAAAGTTGTCAGAAATCGTATGTAGAACTATCTTCGACGATCGTTGTCATTTTAGGTGGGTGATCATGTGTTTTTGAGAATCTCTCCAAGGTTGGGACATCATCAGTTTCAAAATTATCATAAGTTATCTTCAAGGTATATTGTTCCTTTTGAGATAATTTAAAAACATGGAGAGGTGTCTTATCGGTTGTCTTTTTCACCAAGGTTTAGTATGGTGCACAATGTTTTTCATGTGTCGCAGCTGAAAAAGTATCATCCAGATCGTGATAATGTGATTTGTTGGGATCATGTTGAGTTAGTACCAGATGCTTCTTTAGTGCATGTTCCAGTGCGAATAATGGATAGGAAAGAGAAAGTTTTTCATATTAAAATCATCAGTTTAGTTCGTGTTTTTTGGAAGCATGGTCATATTCAGGACGAGACTTGGGAGAGGGAGAAATATATGGTTGAGTAATGGCCTGAGATCTTTAGGAAAAGAGATGGCTCTCTACTTTTTGAGGATGGAAAGTCCAATGGTGGGGAGAATGTAGCAAACATGGTTTGAGTTATGTGACCTTTTTTATGCCTTTTTATGTTTTTAAAGTTATAGGGATGAGTTTGGAAGAGTTTGGGAGAGTTTTTAATGGTTTTGGAAAGTTTTGGAGACCTCTTTAGGGCAGCACAATTTGAGCACGGTTAGGGGAAACCATATAGAATTAATTGGAAACCATGAAACTTGAGGCAGTGGGGTTCCTCATGGTTTGTACATGTTTTTTCTAACTATGCGATATGCTTTTTAGGAAGTATCATCCTCACAGTTAGCACATGGTTTTCCTAACTGTGTGGGCTAACCATGCAGCCCATTAAAAATGGTTTTTTTAAATGGATTTAGTCGTGATTTTACCTAACTCACCCATTTCTTCTCCCAATATAACCCTACATGTTATTTCTTCTTCTCAAGGTATAGGGGTGCTCTCCTACTTGTTTTAGAAGGTATTTGAAGGGTTTTTAAGGTGGTTTGAAGGTAGTTTCTCTCGGGTAAGTCTTCTCTCTTGGTTTCTTAGTGGTTCTCTCTAGATCATCTCTTCCCTCTCTTTTGGTTTTCTAGATCTACATATGTTTCATGTAGATATAGGGTTTTTGTAGCCTAAAGTGATGATTTTGGGGATTTTGTATGATAGGGAAGAGGATCTAGATTAGTTTCAGCAGTGTGTTCACCGAATTTGTAGTGCGGTTGCTTGTGGGACTATTTCATCAAAACCCTAAAGGTGGGTGGATTCTTTGTCAACTCCAATTTGTTAGAGCTAGATTCTTGGTTTTCAATTAATTGATTTTGATTAAAATTAATTGAAAAGATGATGTGCAAAACATTTTTGGAGATCCATGTTGTGATGATTTGTGGATTTTATATAAAATGGGTTATTACGGTGAAATGTTCTTCATTGTAGGATTTTAAAATGTTGATTTTAAAATTAATAAATTGGGTTGTTTTATGAAAATGGTTTAAGAAAATGGTTTTCAATAAAAGGGGGTTGATTTATTAAAATGAATTATGACATTAATGATGCATTAATAGATTTTTTTATAATGAGATAGTTGTTTACATATTATTGTGGCTTTGGAGTGATATGTGGTTGTTTATTGGCTTGAGCATGTGATGCTAGTATTGTAATGAGGTGAATTGGGCAGGGAGTAACACTATAAAAATGGGATGTATATTGGATGTAAGGGCCACCATCAAATTTAAGTGGTCGGGAAGTACCACTAGATTGGAAAAGTAGTAAACAAGTTCGGACAGGAAGTTCCACCATGATTGTTTACAAGGTTGGGTATGAGAAACCCTATTCACTATGCATTGTTTTGTGTTGATATGTGAGTTGGAAATTGTTTTTATAATGTGTTATGGTGAAATGAAAGACATGGTTGTTTGGATTCCCCTTGTATTGTGTTGAATTGGATGGAAATGTATTGGTAAGGGTGTGTTTGGCTTGTTGGAAATTGTTGCACTGTCTAATGTTTTATATAAACTATTTTATATAAATGTGATAACGGTTCTATCCTAGTGGTGTGTGTAGAGAATTAATTTGGGGAAATCCTACTAAGTATTAGTACTCACCCCCTACTTTGGCACTTTTGTGCTTTTTCAGATGTTGTGCTATGGGACATATGTAAGAGTAAATCATCTCGTTTTGCTAGCAGTTCGACAAGAAGCTTTAGTGATGTTGTGGTCTTGGAGCATGGAGCTTGGTGTGGAGTTATGGATGGTTTCCTAGTTCTTTGGGGTCTTTTTTTGTAGTCTTCCTATTGGTACTCTGATGTTTGGTTTGGTTTTATTGGTTTTTGGGAATTGTTATGGATTATTTTGGTTGTTGTTTGGTAATGTATGGGTTGGTTTGTTTTGTTGACATGAATCATGTAGTTTTTTTGATAATGTATTGTTTGGTTGATTGATTTTATCTTAAGGGAAAATTGCTCCCCAATGATTCTTAAATCCCTTGGCATTTATTTCTAGCCTTTGGCACCCTGGGAACATCACTTAAGGCCTAGTATCATTCCTCCACCCCCTCAAGCCAATGGGATGGGGCGGGATGTTACACTAAATCACCTTATGGACTTACATGGATACTTTATCAATCATTACATACAATGACTTTGCTTTAGTACATATTTATATCTTTTTCATCATTATGATACCCTTTCCAATAGAAAACAAATGCAACTAACGCAAGGGAACTTCAATATCCTCTTTTTTTTATTATCAATACCAATGCACATCCGTGTAAATATGTGTTTCACCGTGAATTATTTTGTATAAACCTTATAGAAAATAAAATTAAATGATTAAATTTAGGGAACTTCTCATCTCTTATTTTTTCTTTCAAGGCACTTATAACCCCCCCTCCCCCCACCATCATTTAGATTTGAGAGAAGGGTGATACCAAATGGTTCTCTTAGTTTAGAACCTTTAGTTGGTATAATCTAAGTCTATTAGGTCTAGCCCGGTGTAGAAAATAAGAGATATGCAACCAAGGTTTATCATGATATCTATAAATGACCATGCATGTGACACCATTCTTATAAGTTTTTCATTTCTCAAATAGGTCTTGTATAAAACAAATGTATCAAGAAATATATTTTAGATTTCACACATATCAAAAAAATAACAAGATCAAGTAAAAATCAATCAACTCCCTTGTTGATTCATATTTTCATAAACCAATACTTTCCATAAATAAGTGCATTTAATATAATCAGGAAACATAAATGTAAGTGTGATTACATACCTCATTCCTTATTATTTCCTATTGTCTATAAATTTATCATCTAATATAAGTTTAAAATATGATATCCACTCCTCAATTTACCTCCCCCTAAAGGGATGCACACTTTTTTCTTCATTTCATGGTAGTTAATAGACTCCATGAAGAGTAAATTCTTCATATTGTATAAAAATGATATCCTTAAACATCTCATTCAATTCCTTGTATTTTAGTCCAAAATAAACAACAAGAATAAGGTAATAAAAACGCACCTCATTGGTTCTTTATAATTAACACTCAGTATGAGAGTTTCCTCTCAACCTATGCCACTCTTTCTTTTTAACCTCATCGTTTCCTTTTTTTGAAACCTATTTTTCCACTATATTCATTTGATCACATGAAGTTTCAGGTTCTTTCATTTTATTCTTAAATAGATCCAAATTTTTAATCAACCATGTCAAACATTTGTTGGTCATATATCCTGACATCTTTCACATTTCAAAAAATTCACTAGTCATCTTTAGGTTCCCATTGATTGGAAAATTTTCTTTTTTTTTCTTTGACTTATTAGGAGTATTTGGATTGACACTTCTCTTCAGTTTACTCCTCAAGTCATACTAATGTTTATTTTATTTTATCTTATACTTTTGGTCAACAAGTTTTCTCTTATCTTCTACTTTACTTCCCTTTCTTATGGATTTTTATGATTTTCATGAATTGACATGCTATACCAACATCCTGGTGCTTTGTATATGAACTTATAGTAACACCAATAATAACATATAAACATCCTTCTCTTTTTTTATGGTTAAATCTATCTATATTTCACAAGTTGTGTTCCTGATTATTTTTGAGTAGATCCACCAATCTTTTGAACACTCCTTGGGGAATGGATCTTCATACATTTTCTCACATTCACTATTGATTATGTGGTAGGCTTTTCATAAGTTTTCACCATCCATATTTTCCTAAAATTTTGTTTAAAACTTATACCATAAAGTGAAACAACATTAGTACAAAATAGAATTTATGGGTTATGGGATACCCTCCTTTTATTGGATGTTTCTACTTGATCATAAGATGATCTCATGCTATTATTTGTATTAGTACTCAATGGAAATATGATTAGAAACATATTTCTTCTTAATAACTTGGAAAATTTCATCTTTTGTGGATCCAAGACTTCTCAACCTTACCCCAAGCTCATAGCACTTCATGTTAAGGGTGATATTATTATCCTAAACCAATATTAGGTTGTCTTCTTGATCCTCTTTTATCTTTTTGATTTATTCTTAATGTACTTTTTAAATTATTGTAAATTATTATCAAGATATTTGATTCTTTTTGTGGGATGTGCACTAAAATTTACTTGTATGATATGCATTTACATGTCCATATAATTCATGAAATATATATGGGTGTCTGTGTGTGGTATTATATATAGTTTATATTTAATACATGCATATTATTCATGAATGTTATCATGCATATAATGAATAAATAATAATATAATAACTATAATATTTATGATATATATATATATTATTAAATATGCATAAGATTCATATTCTAGGTGATTTTCATTCAATGCAACAACCTATATAGCTTCTCCCAAATGGTTTCAATTGTAATCATACCAAAGGTTAGTTCATTCATAATTTTGCATTTATTTATTGAAACAAGTTCAATAAATAAAAACCCAATGGAAAAAAATTATTGAGATTAATTAGGAAGTGGGTATATCAGGCTTTGGATATAAAATAGAATTATTTCTCTTTTATTCATGAGTGTGATGTGTGTGAGAAACTTCAAAAGAAATATTAAACTCTCTTCTTCCAGAAAATATTTATTTTATTTGAGAAGGCATTAGAACTCCCTTTAAATTTTGGGTATCCTCAAAAAAATGGATCCCTCGACTGGTGTATTCCCATAGAGGTAGAGTGATTTTGTTCACTACTTGTGATCTTCTTCAAGCACACTCCATATAAGGAAGGAGATGGAAACTATTTCAACATGTGATTTATAGGTACTTTGTTTTTCATATTATTTATACATTAATTTCTTGAAGATAGATATGTTTGTGTTTTGGGTTGTCTTATGCTTCCAATGATCATTAGATGATCATATGAAACCCATTAGTGGTATCATAGGAGGTTTATTAAATATTTTAACATGTCTGAATCACTATTTTTCAAGAAAATAATAACTAGAAATAAAAAATAGCATTTTCATAATGCATGTGCAGGTAACAAAGCTTTATGTGTGATGTATAAAGGTAAATATGATTTAACATTACATGATGAGGTGATGTAATGGTTATAACCTTACATAGGATGTCTACATAAAGATAACACCCTTATACAAAAGGTTTTCATAAAGGTTTCCATCAATTACAAGGGTATACATAAAGGTAAATGGCACTTTACCTTTACATGTAAAGGTAACCAAAAGAATTACCTTTACATGAAAAGTTCATGTAAGGTTCATCCATTACTTTTCCAAACCATCTAAAGGTAATATATATATTACCAATATGCAAGGGGAAAGCATAATGGTATTACTTATATGGAATACATTTTATATAGGTCGGTTCCTCGTAACCCTTATGCAATTAGGGTTGGGTGAGGGTCTTAACCATCTACCCTTCCATAGAGAAATTGTGGTAGGGTAAAGTGTGGTTACCTTTATGCAGAGTTTCTTCATGAGGGTATAGGGTGGATACCCTTACGAAAAATAGGTGTTTTTTCATAAGGGTGGATGGTTTTTTATAAAAAAATTGTTTTATTTTTTTAAATGTTTTTAATGGTTTATAAATTGTTTATAAATCATGTTGAAAGGTATTTTGGGAATATTGAAATTATGGCAATTTTATAAATTAATTGATTTATTATAAATTTTTTATGATTAATTAATTAAATTTTAATGAAACATTTTTCCCCAAATAATAAAATTTAATATTTTAAAATACCTTTTGAAAAATTATATGGAATGCCTTATGATCTAGAAATAAATGGTTTATTTATAAATCATAAAATATGGTTTATAAAGTGTTTATAATTTTAAAAATATATGATATTTAGATTATATAAAATTCTTATATAATAAAAATTGAATTATAAAATTTTTATAGTTCATGAAATATCATATAAATTCTATATAATATAAAATATAATGAAGTTTATATTTAAATGAATATAAAATGTTTGTTCTTGAAAATTTATAAAAAATTTATAATTAGAATTTATTTATAAATAGTTCATAAATGTCTCATGTTCTGGAAAATAAATAAACTATTTATTTATTTATTAAAATTATTTAATATTCATGTTTAATGAACTTTTTTATAAAATATTAATATTGTTGTAGCGTTCTGACCCGAATTCTACTCAAACAGTGCCCCGAGATGGTTGGTCACTGGGCCTCAAGTGTGCCTCCCCATACGCCAGAGGATTCCGACTAGTAGTAAAGGTATAAAGGTGGTACATTGGGGAGACTATACCCTATGGATCAGTTTAAAATAAATACAAAGTGGAATCATAAATAAAAAAGGCACAAGAGGATAAGATAATTACTGGAGATCAATAATTAATAAATAACTGACCATGCATAAACATTCTATAATATCTAGAAATAAATGTACAATGGGTAACACATACACAGGACGGGTAAATAAATAAATAAAAGAATCGTTTTATATTCCTAATAGTATCATGATCCCTACCTCCATCCACTAATCTGGTACTCCATCATAGCCCAAAAGGGAAACAACAAGAAATCACAATCATGGAACCTAATCTTGAAACCAAGAGATCTATTTGGATACCCCGGTTTAATGGCGATCTGAAAAGGGTGTGATATAAACTCAATAAGCCACCACTAATAATTTCTAATGCATGAACCAGTCCATGTATACATAATAAATTAATGTACATAAATAATAAAAAAATATAGAACAATAAACCATAAATGGAAAACAAGTTGGACTCAAGTTCCTCAGGGACACCTAGACAGAATATACCTGCTTCAACCTAAGCCAGAATACCTCTTCAAACCTATCATTATGTATATATATATATACATACATTATAAAATAATTGAAATAGATATATATGCACTAGAGTGGACCCATGTATTAGTGTCTAGGTTTCCATATAATAATATCATATACAAATAATGGAAGAGTATCACCAGCAGGACCTGAGGCGCAACTCAAGTGTTCGCATAATAATAAGAGTATGCAACTCTGTAAGGGATTCCATGCCTATAAGGCCTAAATGAATGAATAAGGATGACCCATCTAACATTCTCGATTGAATCATGTATAAAATATATAAGTATGAAATACATAAAATAAATGAAACACAGTGCATAATATTTTTACAAGGTTCAATACTAAGACCTACTCCTTTTTGTAACCAGTTATACCCCCTAGATATAGATTATATACTATAATATTGTTATCAATTACAATGGTTTATGAAGAAATTGGTTATACCCCCCAGTAGTCTATCCTCAAGTTGATCCTGGTTATACCCCTAGTGATCCAACTCTTGTTCCTCAGTTGGTTAAACCCCCTCAACTATTTGACTGATTATACCCCAAATCTTGAGCCTCTTCAGCAACTGTTATACCCCCTAGTCACAAGATCCTTATTATTTTTATTGATCCTAAAGTAAAAATTCATATTTCTTATCTAGATTTATCCTCCTATACAAGCATACTATATAAACTTTACTTTTGTACACTTCAAGTACCTTCAACAACCACTTATCAGGTCTATCAGTCTTGCTTGGTAATTTTGATCACCTGTATATGATCAGTTACCTCAATGAAACAATGATTGGGAAATTCTTCCTTATTTCTGATAAAGTCTCGGCCTCACTAATATTGTTTACTGATCTTTAATTATCTAAACTGGTCTCAATACACTAATGACTCGGATGTGAATATTTTCTAGAATACTACCCGAATCAGTCTCAATTCACTGCACAATATTCATACAATATATATTTCATGTGGTCATCACACTTCATGGATGTATAAAATAATTCATGGACTTGTTACTTCTTCTTCATTTTACTTTGTGCAATAATAAAATACACAAGCTTTCATGCAATATTTATTTTATGTACATGCATATATTGAATAGTGAAAGCACATTACATTCCATGAATTACTTATCACTAGCATATTAGTTGCACACAGCCTTTCAAACACACATATATTATAATATTCTCACCTACACTTCCCTTATGTAAATGAAATCACATGTTCTTATCACTCCTTCTTCAAGAATGTTTCAAGGATTTTCATGAAACCCTCTAGCATGAGGTAGTTCCATCATGCATTCATAAAGATGCATGGGTTTATTTTACTTCACATATCAACTGAGTAGGTGGTATCCTTATTCTTTCTTCTTTAAATAAGTGAAAGAACTACATGTGGTAACTTCTTCAGGCTCTACTAATCAGTATTCGAAATTCCTTTATGGTTTAAAGTTCATAAAGCTTCTTCATGCATATAATAAGAACAGTTCATGGTATTGTTCCTTCTTCTTTTCATACTAGTATATATGGAAATTGTTTTTCTTCTTTCTTATGAAACATTATGTGTGTGTGTGTACATTAGCTTATATAATTTACCAAACATCATGTGATATTAAAGGAAAATATATGGCATAAATGCATAAAACCCTTATGTGAATACAAAGAATTTTTTGTTTGATATATTTCAGTCTGTCTCCGCTCTATAAAACTCTCATTCATCTTATACCTATAAATGAGTGAGGATTAGGATATTTATATACAAGAAGCGCTAACTTAGATCAACCAGGCTTATCTCACATTCACTGCCTCACATTTTCAATATGCACACCTCTTTAGCTTACGTGACTATAAAAATAATAGCCACCACAAAACATATCTCACTTTTGGTGTCACGACTTGTCCCCCCAGGCCCATGCCGTGACTACCCCAAGCCCGTCTTCCATAGGCCAGGGGATGGCTACTATCACCAAATAGGAATATCCCAAAAAGGGAAGGCATTTGCCTTTAAACTTGTACACACGCACACAACACAAACTGCGGAAAGGTAAATGCTAAGTAAACCACAATTGTCGCAAGACAACTACTGAAAGTATATTATAACTAAAAAGTAAAAGGGGCCAGAATAAAAGCTCAAATACATAAGAAAAGGTACATGTACCAAGGTTCATCTACTTAAGCCCTACTTGGAGGGTAGGTGGAGGATAGCTGTCAGTAGTCGTAGAAGTATGTCCTGTCTCACTGAGTGCCACCTGGCCCCAGTCCACCTAGGTCTTTGTTGAAGTGTTGATCACCTAAAGAGTAGGTGTAGGATAGCTTTTTGTATCCGTAAAAGTATGTATTGTCTATCCCGTCTCACTGAGCGCCACCTGGCCCTGGTCCACCAAGGTCTCCATCGAAGCGTCGATCACCTACATGGTACATGATACGTGCGGGCGAAGCCTATGTAGGTATGATTAATAAAATACTCAATCGGGACCCCAAACCACTAAGGAAATACAAAAAATCAAGACCAAATAGAAAGATCATAAAGTAAAGATAGTTCGCACTAAGTATAACTCAAAGTTTGGAAAGAAAGACTATCAGTCGTAACACTGAACACCTTGGACTGTTGAGTTACTCATCCCTAATGAGTATCGTGGGTTTGTTGGGTCACACAAAGCTTCTCCCCATAATGGGCCTACTGGGTCACACAAAGCCACTCCCCACTTAGGCCATCATAGATGGTCCACACAGGACTGATTATAGCTGGTCCATATAGGGCCTCTTATAGCTTGTTCATAGAGAGTCGCTTGTAGCTGGTTCACACAGAGCTGCTTGTAGATGGTCCACACAGAGATGCTTGTAGTTGGTCCACATAGATTCACTTATCATATAGGCCTACAAGGTCACTTATACCCACTCATCATCAGTGTTTGGGTCTCATCTAGTTGTAGGATTCTCACACGTAGTGTACTTGATTCCTGGAGAATCTACTCCTCAATCCATTCATTGAATTTTAACTTCTATGAAAGCCTCCTTAGATCATTCCAAAAGAATCATCTCATCACAAAGATACCAACACCATAGACGGTGCATTAATCAAATGATCGGTTTGAAACATATTGGTGTTTTAGTAAACAGGGACTGGTTGTGTCTGAGCCCAGTCGGACTGACCTAACCAACCCGGCCCGGGGGTACCGTATGACCCAACCCAGTTCAACAGACCCGAAATGACCCGGTTGGGTATGGTCTGGCCTGGTCTATCCTATTCGTTGGTCCAATCCCATTGGGCCTTGCTAGACCCAGCCCAGTTCGGTTGTGGGTCCAGCCTTCCAGGTCACCCAACGACCTGGTTTCATCTGACCCGGCCCACAATTGGTGGGTCGATTCTTTCCCAACCCGAGCCGCCCAACAACCTAGTTTTTCCTGTTAGCCTAGCCCACATCGGTAGGCCAGCTCTTCTCTAGCCCGAGCAACCCAGTATCCCAGTTCATGCCACCAGCATAGCCTGCATGGCGGGCCGGTCCTCCCCCTACTCAGACGCTTGTTGGGAATCCGGTTCATGTTGTACGCGACCGAAAGAAGCCATATGCCTCCTCCACACATGGTCTAGGACCGCATTCCAGATCCTACCATGGCCCGCCAGTATAGGCCACTCATCCAACATGATGCCCAAGTAGCTCTGCCCTCCAGTGTCGGTCCGCTCACACTGACCGGTCCTTCTACGTGACTCACGGCTCAATTCAACCTTCACTATTTTTTGATAATAGAACACTCCACTAAAATAGATTTATGAACCTGAAACATCTCACAACCTCATTAAATATTCTCTATGGATTTCATGATTTCATAATGATCTTTGTATATCACAACATGAAGAACAGTGAAACATGCATCAAAATCTCAAGTGAAAGAAGAAGATGATGTCAGTACTGATCGAATGGTATAGATCAAACAGATCGAATGACCTCTATTTTATATGTATTTTTAATGATAGAGATACAATTTTTCACATCCTATGTCCCACATCAAGATCTTATATGGTCAAGAACTTAAATATAAATTATTCCATTCCATCATCAGTTCAAGTTGGCATCGGGGTTCGGCACCCGAAACACTCACACACACCACTACCACACCACCTTTCCACCCCACATAGTGACTCTAGCACCTCCATGTACACTCTTCATACACCTTGCGCACACCTGTGGACACTTTTCATCTTCTCTACCATCACTTCCTAGATTGCGGTTGATCTTATTTCCCACCTCAGCAGTGGTTGTAAATGGGTCTCATAGCTAGTTGGTTGGCCAATTTTTTAATGAAGTCCAACAAAAGAGTTAGCAACCAACAATTCCATAATCCCATGCCACTCAAATATAAATATCAATTTATAAAATTTTACAATTATCTCATCTCCAAACTCAAATAAATCCCCCTATTTCTTTTTATCTTGGAATTCAATTATAAATTCTAAAACCATCAAATCATCTCCACTTTATTACTTATAATCACATTATTCAAATGGTGTAATAATTTTCAAACTCCCAACACAATTAGCATGTGTCTTTGACATTAGAAACAGTTCAAAAATCATCATAATTAAAACACATTAGCTTTTCATCTTCATAACTCATTGAAAATAAATTCATCTTTAGAGCAACCTTAATAAACCACTTGGGTTATTCAATCTCCCACTCTAGATTTATTATCAATACCCATTTTAATTCTAAATTTAATGTTATATTCTCCCCCATATTTAAAATAAAATCAAATATATAAGTATGGGAAGGAATTATCAACTCCATCATTCTAAATTTAAGAAAATATTCTTCCATTCTTCTAATTGGTCTGATTTACTCCAGATAAGGATGGAATCACCACTAACTTAGAAAAGAGATAAAAATAATTAACTCTAATTCACATGATATGTGCTCAATATCGAAAAAAAGAGTGATAAAATTTAAAATCAATATTATTGATAGACTTTCAACATTTGATAACAACACTAAAACATTCTTTTAAGTGTTATTCAAAATATTTTCAATTAATCCCTTGCATTCATCTCAACAAGAAGATTAAAAACATTCAAGTTTAGGAATGTAATTCCCATTTTAGGTTACCTTTTAGTTTTTTATCAACCAATCAATATTTCCCTTTTAGAATTGATTTTTTAGAATGAAAATAAGAGAATGTAATCAACAAAACTCAATTTTAAAAAAGATTTAATCATCAAGAATCATCAAATACATCCCTCGCCAATACTTCATATATTCATAAGATATCAAATGAGATAGAGATATTTGGTCATTTTTATATTGTGATTCCCCTCAAGAGATCTGCTCTATACATATTTATCCTGATTTACCTTCTTTTATAATAAGCTTTAAGAATCTTATGAAATTAATTTAAGTTTTACTAAGAGACAAAATAATTCAAATAGTCTTCCATAATGGATATTTCTCTAGATGTAGGATGTTCACAACTTTCATCAAATTTAGGTTACTGCTAAAATAAATGCATGACCTTAAATTCCCTACATGAAAAAAAAACATAATTTATATATGGGAATAAGTTGGTTCTATAATGATCTTCATTTAGATAAATAGGGCTGAGATTTGCTTCTCAACTCAACTATATTCTTAGATGGAAATGGATTCTTCACATTTTCTATCAAAGAAATTTTAGTTTTCTATGCTTTATCAATATTTGTAATCGTTCTGGCCATATGATCAAGCATTGTTTGGGAACATGATCAGTCTTCACTTTGTGTTTAGAATCCTTTGTCTAAATAATATTTTTAGCACAAGAAGTCACAAACGATTTAAATTTCTTCTTCAAGAAACCTTCTTGTCCATGAAACATTTCCAATTAATTTTTAGTTGAATTTTAAGAGATATCACACCTTTCACACACATCTTTAACATTTATTAAGTTGACCTTTTTAGGAAAATTTTTATATTCTTCATCAGATATGTCTTTCACCAAATCAATCTAGTTGTTTATTTTTGGATTGATTCTTTATTCAATTCTATCTTAATTCCTTCAGTATTTATGTTCATGGAAAATTCACAATGGTTCATGATATTTCCTTCCTAACCACATTAGAAGCATATTTTCTTTGGTGTGACACTCTTCATATCATTATTCACAAACTTCTTAGGAATTTTTTATTTAATAGTATTTTTATTTTATTTACGTCTCAAGGATAAGTTGTCATATTATTTTATTACATGTTTCCCTATTTTACAGTTTTGTTTTTAAAACAATAAATTATTTTTTCATGATTGGTACATTCCAGTTTTCATCATAGTAGCGACCACTTCTATTCATAAAAATATTTAAAGTATTCATATTTTCTCTTGATAAAATGATTACTTTCCTATGAAATGTTCTTTAATTGTGAAGGTTTCCTATTTTATTCAGTTTGTATCCCCCTAAATGAAGGAATTATACAATTTTCATATAATGTCATATTGTTCCAACAATTTATTTTTTGGTTCCCAAACTTCTAATAGCACCAACAGTAGCCAAAAAATCTTGATTTTTTTTTGTGACACGTTATGACTGTCTTTGATACCTTACTGATTTTGGACAACATAGTTCTTATTTTATAATTTATTTTGGGAACAATAATTCCTAAACTTCTTCACATACACCTTTTAATATATAGTAGATTTCTTATAATTTTTCTTCACTCATGTTTGTCTAGATTTTAAAGTTGAATTTGAGATAGTCATCAAAATAGAATTAGTATGCATAGATTTATCAGGACAAAGGGATAAATTTTCCAATTATCTTATAGTAGATTTATCCTTAGATAATATCAAACTCTTATTTCCACTATGTTGAGTCATTTTATAGATAATACTCTTAATAAATACATTCTTGGAAAAACTTCTTTTCTTAGTAACTTGTAAAGTATCAACTTGTGTATCTTCTATATTTATCAATTTCACTTATAATTCAATACATTTTAAGTTGAGAGAGATATTCTCATATTCAACTAATTTCATGATTTCTTCCCACAAAATATTCATCTTCTAAATATCATCTTCATGCACCTAATTTTTCTTCAGTAAAAAATTGTTAAACACCTTGATTCTTTCTACTTTAGCTTCCATCAGAGTATCTTTAACATTCATAGACGTATAGTGTAGATTTTCTAGTGCATGGATAACTTCTATAAAAAACATTTATCCCACATACTTCTCACAAAGACTCCTTTTAAATTCATCTTCAATCAAATAAATATTTATTTTTCAAAGTGATATAGATTTTTATTTTTCTTCTTCTTATATGGAGACTCTTTCTTTATACATCATCATATTCTCTTCCCTAACATTGAAAAGTTTTAAGATTGTTTTAGTTATATACCTTCTTAGTTATTCCTTCTTCTATTAAATATGCTTCCTCTTCCAATTATGATTTTTCATCATGAAGTTCCTTAAAAAATTTGACTATGCATCTTACTACTTCTTTGGAAACTTTCTTTAGATGTTTTCTAATATCAGAATTGATCACATCTTCATCAAAACTTGAATTTGATTAATTATAATTATAATCAATTGATTTCACTGAACAATTACCACTTTAAGTTCCTTTAACTATAAATTTATCTTCATTAATCTTTGAGTTATTCTTCATATTCTTTACCACTCTTTTCTTCCTATTTTTCTGAGTTTTGACTGAAGCTTCAACATTTCTAACATCAGGAGTAGAGGTAGGATTTTCCATATAAATATCTTCTATATATTCTTAAAAATAAAATATGAACTTAATATCCTTATAATATAAACAACTAGGAAAGTAAATTAGATCCAAACAGGGGAGAAACCTTTTATCTGATACCAATTAAATTACCCAATGGATCGTGCAGTCACACTAAGAGGGGGGTGAATCAGGTGTGACTTGTTTTAATAAATTCTTTTCCTTTTCTTTAAACACATTTTGATTCAAACCTATATCACCTATTAATATGATTATACCATGTATGCAATGTAGAAATTAAATGAAACACAACACACAATATTTTTATAAGGTTTTTTACTAATATACAAGCCTTTCTACAATCGTTTATACCCCCCAGTTATAGATTCTCCACTATAATCTTAGTATCAATTACAATGGTTTGGGTAGAAACCGGTTATACCCCCCCAGGTATTAAATTCTCAAGTTTATCCTTGTTATACCCCCTAATGATCCAACTCTTATGCCTCAGTTGGTTAGACCCCCCAAACATTTCGCTGGTTATACCCCCTAGTCTCAAGACTCTTCAGAAACTAGTTATACCCCCAGTCACAAACTCCTTGTTCTTATTGTTGATCCTATAGTAGAAATTCATCTTTATTATTTAGAGTGATCTTCCTCTATAAGTATACTTTATCATCTCTACTTTTGTATACTTTAAGTACCTTCAACATCCACTGATCAAGTCTACCGGTCTTGCTCAGTAATTTTGATCACCTGTATATAATCAGTTTCCACAGTGCAATAATTCTTGAGTAATTCTTCCTATCTGATGAAGTCTCACCCCCACTAATAATTTTCACTTATCTTTAATGATATAAAAAAATCTCAATACACTGATAACTCAGATGTGAATATCTTCTATAATACCACTAAGATCAGTCTCAAATCACTGCATAATATTCATGCAATGTATATTGCATGTGGTTCTCATCTTTATACATGTCTAAAACAATGCATGGGATTATCACTTATTATTCACTATACTTTTTACAAAAATACAAATGCACAAGATTTTATGAAAGTGTTATTTTATTTTCATGCATATGTTGAATAGCGTAAGCACATTACACTGCCTGAATTATTTTTTACTTCCACATTAGTTGCATACAATATTTCAAGCACATGTGAAATATAATTTTCTTACCTACATTTCCTTCATGTAAATTATATAATGTGTTATTATTTCTTCTTCTTTACAAATTTTTCGAGTATTTTCACAAAACCCTCAATCTTGAGGTAGTTCCATCATGCATGCATAAATATACATGGATCTAGTATACTTTTTATATCAATAGAGTATGTGGTATCCTTATTCTTTCTTCATCACATAAGTGTAAGTACTATATGTTGTAACTTATTCATGTTATACTAATCAGTACATGAAACTACTTCACAATTTAAATCTTGTGAAACTTCTTATTTCATACGAAGAGCATGATGCATGGCACCGTTCCTTCTTCTTATTCACATAACAGTATATACATAAACTATTTTTCATCTTCCTCATGAAACATAGTGTGTGTATGTGTGCATGTACACTAGGTCTTGGAATCAACCAAACATCATGAGATGATGAAGGAAAATGCATAACATGAATACATGGAACCCTTTCACAAGTACAGAGCATTTGTTATTTTCCTTATTTCGGTATGTCTATTCTCTCTCAAATTCTCATTCAGCTCATACCTACAAATGAGCAAGCTCTAGGATATTTATAAATGATAAAAATAATCTTATCTCATGAAAACCACCTCAATTTTTACATGTGCACACTACCTCAGCTTACATGACTATGAAAATCGTCATCACCACAAAACATATCTCACTTACAGTTTGGCCTTCATTTTCTTTGATAACATAACACTCCACTAAAATTGGTTTATGAACCCAAAACATCTAACAACCTCATTTCATATTCTCCATGGATTTCATGTGTTCATATTGATCTCTAGACATCTTTTCATGAAGAAAAGTGACACATGCATCAAACAATCAACTGAAGGAATAAGACGACGCTATCACTAATCAAATGGTGTAGATAAAACTGATCGAACAACCTCCATTATATCTATATATTTTAATGACAGAGCTACAGTGTCAAATTTCCCACATCCTACATAAAATTCTTATGTGATAGATTGCTTTAATATAAAATATTCTATTTCATCAACACTTTGAGCTAGCACTGGGGTTAGGCTCCCAGAACACTCACACACACCATCGCCACACTGTTGCGCTGCCCTACACGGTGGATTTGGCACCTCCATGCACACTCTATGATTTCCTTGTACACACCCATGGGTGTTATACATCCTCACTACCACCACTTCATATATTTTGGTTGATCCTAATTCCCACCCCAGTAGTGGTTGTATATGGGTCTCGTAACTAGCTGGTTGGCTGGCGAATTTTTTAATTAAGGTCAACAAAAGAGTTATCCAAAAAATCCATAATTACATGCCACTCAAATATAAATCTCCATTTATCAAAGTTGTCAATTCTCTCATATCCAAACTCAAATAAATTACCATATTTATTTTTATCTTGGAATTCAATTATAAATTCCAAAATCATCAAATCATCTCCACCTCATTACTTATAATTACCTTATTTAAATAGTGTAACAATGTACAAACTCCAAACACAATTAGAACATGTATTTGACATTAGAACTAGTTAAAAAATCGCCAAAATTAAAAAAAACATTAACTTTTCATCTTTACAACTCATTGAAAATAAATTCAACTTCAACACAACCTTAATAAACCACATAGGTTCTTCAATAATATCCCCTAAAAGTATGAATTTGAGTTGTACCTAGTTGATGATAATTATGGAGTATTATGGGTTGTAATGATATGATAAGGTTAGCTTGAATAGATTCTTATACTTAAGAAAAGTTTTATTTGAGTTAAAAATAATGGATTCATGAGGTAATAAGTAGAGACTTATTTCTTGGATTGATCTACTAGAGTATATCTCATGGAATTCCATACAGTAATCGATATACTTAGGGGTATATTCTTAATATCAATAATTTTTTACTTGAGGTTGTTGAGATACCTAGAATGAGAACCTTCATACTTTTATACCCCACTTATGAAATCTACATGTTGACTTAGCTAATACGGGGGTGGATGGGTATGTTGTTGATAATGTATTCGGTTGGAGCACAACCAATATAGTATTTTTCCACTTGTATGTCAAGTTAAAGACATATAACCATTAATTAAATTAGACTAATAAAATGTATGTCCATGCTTAGTTGTTTCACATATGATGTGTTTAAATACTTGAATAAGTGACATGTGATATAGTTATCAAATAAATGAATGACATGTGATGTATTCATCAACTTGGTCAGTATTTTTCAGAGAATCAATAAATTATGAGAGGCTAATGCTAGATTGATATGTTCCATGTCTAGTGTTTTCTCAATGTCATGGGAAAAGGAATTATATAGGTATACTTATAATGTATATGATATATCTTATGGTGACATGTTCTTATAGAGATATGTGTATGTTTGATGGATATCACACCAGACCCCTTAGTAGCTTGAGTAGAACTAATTCTTTTCCAGAGGTTGGTCATTGCTTACATCTATGAAATATGGATTTCATAGTTTTTTTCAATATTTCTAAGGCTCGTAGGGTCACACAATTAGGCCCTTGGATAATGATAAAATCTTGGATAATGTGTTTTTTCAAAATGAAGAAATTTTAATGAAAACTATATCAAAAAGAGTTTGGATGGAGTCACAAAGAGTTGTAAAGTTTTGGATAAAGTCCTTATGGTATTTTAGTGAAAGTGATATATTTTTTGATACATACTAAAATGTACATGCATGAGATTCATGTATGCATGCATATCATGCATGAAATATATATCTAATATGATATGATATTATTTATACTATAAATTTAATACATTTATATGATGCATGAATATTACCATGCATATGATTCATGAGTAATAACATATATATATATATATATTATTAAATATGCATGAGATTCATATTATAGATGAGTTTAATTAAATGAAACAACCTGTATAGCTTCTCCTAAATTGTATCATTTTCATTTGAACCAAATTTTGGTTCATTCATAGCTTTTAATTTATTTACTGAGATGAGTTCAATGAATAAATACCCAATGAACTGAAATGCATGAGATGTGTTAAGAAGTTAGAGCCTAAAACTTTATCCATAAAATAGAATGAGTTATATTTTGTATATGTGTGTGATGTGTGTGAGACACTAATAAACTAATGTTAAACTATAATCTTCCTAAAAAACTATTTATATATTTTGATAAGGTTATACCCCTTTAGATTTTTGGTATCATCATGAAGCATTCATGGAAATCTTTACCAGTGTGTTCCTATAGAGGCATAGTGCTTTTTTTATACTTCTCATGATCTCCATCAAGCATGATCCATAAAAGGAAGGAGATAGAAGCTACTGCAATAGGAAATTTATAGGTACTCAATTTTTCAGATTATTTACACATTGATTTTTTGAATATATATCTTCTTGTATTTTTAGTTGTTTTCTACTGCCAATGATCATTAGATGATAATATTAAACTCATCACTTTTATCCTTAACTTATAAATCAGAATATTTGAAATTTTTAGAGATTTTATAGAATTTTTCAAGTTCAGGGAAAGCTTCTACAAATTAATCTCAGATACATCATTCTCATAAACATTATTTTTCAATTTCTCAATAAGCTCAATATATCTTTCATTGAAAAGTGAGACTATTTCATCCTTTTCACTCACTAGTTTTGTGAGGGTGTTTCATATTACAACATTTTTAGCCAATGCACATTCCACTACATTAGGCTCTTATTATAAGGACCCAACCTTAAACATTACATAATCTTTAATTAAGTTAATAATTCACATTGGGAATCTTTTCAGGTTTAGAGTTTTAGAAAATTAGGCCATAACTATTACATTACATCTCAAAAATTACAAAGTAGACACTTCTAATCAGTATCCATTTTTTCATAAAATAAAAATTCTTAAAAGAAAAAAATAATTATTTTCTTGATATAAATATTCTTGAGTTCTTAATTTATCTTATCATACCTTATACCCTATGAAAAACATTTCAAAAACTTGGGATGAGCATAAAAAGCTCAGTAAGGGTTATAAAATTAAGAAAGAAAACATTAGTTCATCAATACATACAAAACATAATCACTTTAACATACCTCATGAAATCATAATATTTATGAATAACACATAGAAATAATAAATAATAAAGGTAACTTATGGAATCCATATCATACTTACATTGTAGATTTCACAGCTACATAGGGAGTTACACTTTGAATACCCATCACAGTATATTCCCTAAATCTCTTAGGAGAAACAGTAACGTTTACCTCTGTCACGTTACCCAATGCATTGGAGAGCTATATCGGGCTCACCCTCCCTAGGTTTATCATGGAACCACCCATATACGTAAACAATTCCCAATAACCATAACTTATTCATAATACATAAAACAAGCATAAAGGAAGGACACATGTTAATTGTACAAAGAATACAATCATGGGCAGTACATACACCAGATAAAAGAAGGATAATACAATAAAGATGTAAATACCCATAAATTAAAGTATATTATACAAAGAATACAATCATGGGTAGTACATACACCACACAAAAGGAAATAGTGGCAAACATAGCATGAATCTCACGAGAATAAAAAGTGAGATGAAAACCACTTACCATGTTGTAATCAATCGAGCCGTATGACCAAAAGTTAATAATCACCAAATGAATCACAGAATACCATGAATATAAAGATAATAATTATAATATATATCAATGGCAGTACACAATACACCACATGAAAGAAATAATTGGTGAACAAAGTAAATCTCATGGAATTAAAAGTGAGATAAGAAACCCCTTACCTCGTATATGACTTAACTCGTATGTTTCTTGTTCTTCCTGAACAATAAAATTAAGGTAGTTTCTACTTACATAAGAACATTTTTCAATTTTATTATTCCTTTTATATCACTTATTACCTTGCTATAACAATTAGTTAATTATTTGAGTTCATATCAGACATTTTGTCAATGTTCGGAACTTTAACAAAAAATGAACTTGTTATAATTACAAATTGTCCATGTGGTCAAAAGACCATTATATCCGTAATGATATTCATGATTTAGATATAATATATATTATATATATTCAGTGTATATGTATTTATAATATTCCATATCATTTGGAGTTAATAAATGAAACGCATCATTCATGGAGACGGTAAGTCGTATGTACGCATGAACACTACTTTCATTTATATTTTATATTTAAAGGAATTAAAACTTAATAATACATAATTATATTATAATTATAGTATAATATCTATGTTATGAAATTTAATTAAATCCATCCTTTATATGTTCCGTGTATTGCATGAACAAGTCATATCACTTTGAGGGGGCGGTAGTTCGCACTTCCTCAAATAAAATTATCATATTTACCCATTATGGAAACCATAAAGGTATGATATAAATAAAAAATATATAAGTATAGAGACAATATAAATATAATATGTATCACATGTAAATATAGTTCCATCTTAATTTCCACCATGAGAGGCAGTAGGAGAAGATTGAAAAATCATCATTTCATGAGGCAGTAGTTCACCGTCCACAGAAACAGTATGTTCTTTACCCATTAGATGGAGGTGTGTATAATTTTAGTTCTAATACTTATCATAAAAACATACTAGTATATTTAATATACTGTTTTATTATAAAATAAAGAAATAAAGAGAGTTTAGGTGGTTGGAGAAGGAAAATAAAACAAAATAACTTAAGAGAAGATGTTACCTTTAAATCGAGTAACTCCCTTTGGTTCAAACCAAAAGGATTTATTGAAGTGCCTTCTGCCTAAGGTAAGGCTTATAAGAGGAAGATAGGGATTTAGGGAGCTTAATTGGGTGGATTTTAGATGAGCCAAGGGTTTTGAGAGGTATGAGTAATGGGTTAGAGGTGATGGCTTTTTATAAGGGGGAGGAGGGGCTCTTTAAGAAAGTTTGAAAATACTATTTTATTATATAATGATTTTATATTTATAAAGTTCAAAAACTCATTAAAGTCAAAGATAAGATGACTCTTGTTCTAAATAAAATCATCCAATAATAATTGGACAGTTTTTGGACATTTTTTTAATCTTTATAAAATTATTTATTTAAATCCTTCATTAATGTGGTAAACACAACATCATTATTGTGTCATAAATAATTTTATTTATTTGATGTCTAAAAAATATAAAAAAATAACATGATGTAGTTAATATTTTTAGATTTTAAATTAATATTTATAGTCGAAAATATAACTTATATAACCCCATTTAAAAAATTATTTACTAAAAGTTATATGTTTATGTCATTTTTGTCTTTACTTTAAATTAATTAATATAAAGTGTCATTATCACTCTTAAGTGGCTCCATGGGGTCCCAAAATCAACTCAAGGATGCCCATGGTCAAAAATTTATCAAAAAATAGAATTATGACACATGTTAGAGTGATTTAATATTATTATAATATTATTTTTACCGTGAATTACCATATTTACATTTAACCGCGGTAAATAAAAGTCAAAAGTTACTATTCACAAAAAATTATTTTCATCTTATTAAACCACATATTACATACTAATAACAACCATGTATGTCAGATTTTCAAAATTTAATTTATAGAAGCAGTAAAATTTCATTTAAATGAAAAAGTCTGTTTTTTAACTAGTACTCAGTGTTTTCACTATTCATCAAAAATTGAAGTTTTTCAGAAAAATACCAAAAATTCAGCCTAAGCTATATTTGATATTTCAAATTCAAAAATGATCTATATTTTACCAAATTCAAAACATAGAACTTTAATTAATTAATTTAAAATTAATTCCCATTGTCAAAATAAAAAAGGTGTTTTTAAGAAATAACAACTATCAAAAGATTAACACTTGTTTATGTCCAATTTCAAAGTGAAATTACTTCCAATGACTAACATTAGATTAAATGGTAAAAATATAATATAATTATCCTTTAAAACTAATTAAAAATATAATCTAACCATATAAATAAATTATATTAAAAGGCATTTTTGAATTAAAATACAGTATTTTTCACTATTCATTAAAAAAATGAATTCTATCAGAAAAATACCAAAAATTTACCCAAACTAAATTTTGATGTCCTGATTAAAAATAATAATTTTATTTTGTAAAATATAACATATAAAAGTGACCAAAATTATATTTAAATATATTTCTCCTTCAAAAGGTTGTAAATTGACCTTTTAAGGAATATTAGAGTATTTATACTTAAAATCATATTCATTCACATTTTAAGCCTCTAACTTTTATTGGATAAATGTAAAAACATTTAAGAAACATGGTTAATCATAATATGGTTAGTTCTATTCATTCTTTCCAATACAATGGTTAGGAATTAACTACCATTTAAAATAATATTAAATTATTAATTTTCAGTATGACTCAACGTTGTGTGCAGCATAAGATTTCAAATAAACCCATTGTTGTGTACCAGGTACTCCATAGAATATAGAATCCCCTTTAAAGTAAAATTAATATTTAATTCAAAAATATTAATAAATATGAAAATGTATTGTTCTTTATTTACTTGGGATGTTACATCCTTCTCCCCTTTTGGAAATTACATCCTCACAATTTTAAAATTGGGCTTGGAAACTTCATTAAAAGTCCCACATTGGAAAAAGAGTCAATAAAACTATCACTTTAAAAGAAACAAAGAGAAATACAAAGGTCACATGAGATAACCCATACTAGGATTCCATGAAAACAATGATATGGAGGAGAAACTAAGTTTCAAGTTCTGATTAAGAGTGATAGAAAACATGATTAGGATAAAGTTAACCACTAAAAAATTACAAACTTGTGATAGGTTAAATGGTCTTTGGTTTCCCAGTAGAAAAAGTAAACAGGCAATATTTTTTTTAAGTTCCTTTTCATAAATTTGGAGAATTATTTTATGAGATTGACTAAGCAAATAAGGAAATATACTTACTTTTCAAGTAGAATTTCATCCTTTAATAAGTTTCTACCAAAAACTCATCTTTTCTCTAAATGATGAGTATTCAAGATGACTTGTTCACATCTAAAGTGCTAGAATCAACTTCTAGAGAATCCCATAATCCAAAAAATATGAACTATATATTTTCCCTGTCTTTAGACATTAACCAAAACCAAAATGGTTAGTACAAGATCAGATAATCCCAAAAAAGGTAATCCTTTAAAAAAAGAAATATTATTCCTAATCTCCAAAATTTGACAAACAATACGCAAAGTTCAACAAAGACTATTCAATAAACAATTGTGTATAAAATTCTTCAAAGTAAACCAAACTAAGATTGAAACCCAAAACTCAGAAGGATTTAATCACATAGTCTTCCACAGTAAATATTAACATTTATCTCCAAATAACATCGACTACTCTTAAGGTCTCATACTGAAGTGTAATTAACCTAATCACATATTCTCTGTGATAGGTTAATCATTTCCATTAATAACCCAAATAGCCATAAAACATAGATTCTTACAAAATAAAATTTCAATAATTATTCCACAAATGAAATCCCATAGTATTCTATTTTCTTTAGGAATATAGTGTTTCCTTGTAAGATAGAACTTCTTACAAAATAACCTTTATCACTTAATCACCAAATCATTTTATTATACTAAGAATCTCTATTTGTTAAAACATAAGTTCCCAAAATCAACTTATTCTTGATCCATAAAATAATTTAACTAAAAGAATAACTCATACTGACCAGGGACTTCATGTAGTCCAGTGGTAGGTGATGTGCCCTTATCGCCCTTCGGTTGTGGGTTCGATTCTCATGGCCTTGTTGGACACGACGGGTTATCACCCATCTTATGGGTTTTCCTTTTTATAAAACTCAAAAATAACCCTAAAATATTTTAACCTCAAATTTTGTCTTATACCTATCATTTTTATCCCAACTCATTAAGACCTTGACATCTTAATGAAGACTTATATATATTGTCATTTTTTTTATTTCACCTCCATATGATAAAATAAAACTATTACAAAAAAGAAATAACATCATACCTTGATCATGGTGTCCACATGGTTTCATTGTCATCTTGTTCACATAGGTAGAAGGTACATGAATTACTACAATGATTTAGATATCCATCAAAATCACTTTCTTCCTTCATCCAAATACACCTTGTACAATATGAGTCATATGGGTGTTCATAGAAAAATAGTTTTGGAAAATAATCATGTATAACATATAATTTCAAAACATCTGATAAAACATCGCTTTTTATAAAATAGCCAGACTAAGTTTGAGGTGAAACTTTCAGTCAATAGTCCTTTTAAAATACCATAATTATGTACTGAAAGACTATAATTTAAAAGAAAATATAAATAGGTTACTCAAGGGTCTCCTTCTTCATCACCTTTTTCAAAATCATAATATGATTAAAAATCTTGTGATAAGGTAAAATATTTGGAAATTACTTGATAATATTTACCTTTCTTGAAAATATAATAATATTGTGAAAATAGTATTAGATTAAATACAACCCATGATACATGATGATATTGAGTTATAGTGGAGGTGTTTTATATCTCAAACAAATTATTGCAAGTGAGTTGTATGCTAGAAAAAGTTTCACAATCATTTGAACATGACTTTGCAATAATTATTGCAAGAATGTCATCAGGAAGAGATATGAATATTGTTTGAGATCCTCCTCCTTCCATTTGTAACTGAATTTCCTTGATTTGAAAAAATTATAAAATAAGTATTTAACTTAAAGAGTAGATGTAGAGACTAACCATGTGTCTAATAAAAACTTGTAATCCCTAAAGTTGTCTAAACTGACCTCTGATACCAACTATAAGGACCCAACATTAAACATTACATAATCTTGAATTAATTTAATAATTCACATTGAGGATCTTTTCAAGTTTAGAGTTTTAGAAAATTAGGCCATAACTATTATATTACATCACAAAAATTACAAAGTAGACACTTCTACTCAGTATCCATTTTTTCATAAAATAAAAATTATTAAAAGAAAACAATAATTCTTTTCTTGATATAAATCTTCTTGAGTTCTTACTTTATCTTACCCAACTTTATACCCTGTGAAAAACATTTCAAAAACTTGTGATGAGCATAAAAATCTCATTAAGGGTTATAAAATAAAGAAAGAAAACATTAGTTCATCAATACATACAAAACATAAGCTCTTTAACATACCTCATGAAATCATAATATTTATTAATAACACATAGAAATCATAAATCATAAAGGTAACTTATAGAATCCATATCATACTTACATTGTATCTTTCACAACTACATAGGGAGTTACACTTGGAATACTCATCACAGTATATTCCCTAAATCTCTTAGGATAAACATTAACGTTTACCTCTGTCATGTTACCCAATGCATTGGAGAGCTATCTCAGGCTCACCCGCCCTAGGTTTATCATAGAACCACCCATATACGTAAAAAATGACCAATAACCATAACGTATTCATAATACATAAAATAATCATAAATGAAAGATGACATTTCCACATTGAAATCACAATATATCATTTTAATATATTGACATAATCAATTCTTTATCAAACAATTTTCAAAACCATTTAAAATATTTAATAAAGATATTTTTGAATCAAAGTGTCCCATAACACTTTGAAACATTTAAAAGGAATTTTAATTTCAAAAATTCATATCCATATAAATAAATCCTTAAAAACTTTTTCAAAACATGTCTATTAATGAGAAATATTTAGAAGAATAAATCTTTAAAACAATACTTTAGTTAATGAGTTCTTAACCAAATGAGAGACACTTGAATACAAATAATTGAGTAATAACATTAATAAAAGCTTATAATATCATTAGAATAAGTAGATTCATGATATAATATGTCAAAAGATAGTATTAACACCATATAAAAGTGAATTTGTGCATAACAATAATAAAGTCTCAATGGAATGTAAATTGAGATGAAATCCCTTATAAAAATGGTATCCTTAGATTAAGGATAAATAAATTACATAATAATGTGTGAAAAATATAAATACACTAAATATGATTGGATATTTAGTGTAAAACAATCAGAGTACATTCACATATGTTCTTTTTAAAACAAAACCAATGACTTGGATTTTTAACTCAATGAATGGAAATTGAGCTAAGATTACCCTTATCAAGTTCATATCAATGACATGAGAATTTATCAATGGATTGATTATGTGTATCAAAAGTATATCCATAGAAAGGGGATTGGAAATTACAACATAAATAAATAAATAGTTATTCCACACATAATCATATCATGACATAACTAAGAATTAGAAGATGAACCCAAGGAATAGAAATTGGGTTAAAAAGTTCCCTTATCGATTTGGTAACTTAGGAAACATACACCACATGAAAGAAGGATCATAAAATGAAAAATTAAATACCCATAAATTAAATTATATTACACAAATAATACAATAATGGGCAGTATATACACCACACAAAAGGAAATAGTGTCAAACATAGCATGAATCTCACGGGAATAAAAAGTGAGATGAAAACCCCTTACCACATTGTAATCAATCGAGTCGTGTGACCAAAAGTTAATAATAAAAAAATGAATAAAATAATACCATGAATATAAAGATAATAATGATAATATATATCAATGTATGTACACAATACACCACATGCAATAAATAAGTGGTGAACAAAGGAAATCTCATGGAATTAAAACTGAGATAAGAAACCTCTTACCTCGTATCCGACTCGACTCGTATGTTCCGTTTTCTTCATGAATAATAAACTTAAGTTAATTTATACTTTATTAAGAAAATTTTTCAAGTTTATTATTCCTTTTATATCACTTATTACCTTGCTATAACAATTAGTTAATTATTTGAGTTCATATCAAACATTTTGTCGATGTTCAGAACTTTAATAAAAAATGAACTTGTAATAATTAAAAAATTTCCACGTGGTCAAAAACCTATTATCTATAGAATTATATTAATGATTTAAATATCATATATATCTAGTGTATATATATTTATAATATTCCATATCATTTGGAGTTTATAAATGAAACGCACCGTTCATGGAGACGGTAAGTCGTACGTACGCATGAACGCTACTTTCATTTATATTTTATATTTAAAGGAATGAAAACTTAATAATAAATAGGTATATTATAATTCCAGTATAATATATATGTTATTTAATTTAATTAACTCCATACTTTATACGTTCCACGTATGGCATGAACGAGTCATATCACTTTGAGGGGGCGGTAGTCCACACTTTCTCAAATAAAATTATCGTATTTACCCATAATGGAAACCATAAATTTATGATATAAATGAAAAATACAGAAGTATATAGAAAATATAAATATAATATATATCACATGTAAATATAGTTTCATCTTAATGTCCACCATGAGAGGCGGTAGGAGAAGATTGAACAATCGTCGTTTCGTGAGACAGTAGTTCGTCATCCACAGAAACAGTATGTTGTTTACCCATTAGATGGAGGTGTGTGTAATTTTAGTTCCAATACTTCTCATAAAAACATCCTATTATATTTAATATTCTGGTTTTTTTATAAAAGAAATAAATAAATAGAGTTTAGGTGGTTGGAGAAGAAACATAAAACAGAATAACTTAAGAGAAGACGTTACCTTTAAATCGGGTAACTCCCTTTGGTTCGAACCAAAAGGCTTTATTGAAGTGTATTATGCCTAATGGAGGTATTATAGGAGGAAGATAGGGATTTTTGGAGCTTAATTGTGTGGATTTTGGATGATCCAAGGGTTTTTAGAGGTGTGAGTAATGGGTTAGAGATGATGGCTTTTTATAAGGGGGGAGGGGCTCTTTAGAAAAGTTTGAAAATATTATTTTATTATATAATTATTTTAGGTTAATAAAGGTTCAAAACTCATTAAAGCATAAGATAAGATGACTCTTGTTCTAAATAAAATCATCCAATAATAATTGGACAGGTTTGGGATATTTTTTTAATCTTTATAATCTTATTTATTTAAATCCTTCATTAATGAGGTAAACACTACATCATTATTGTGTCATAAATAATTTTATTTATTTGATGTCTAAAAATTATAAAAAAATACCATGATGTATGAAATATTTTTATCTATCAAATGAATATTTATAGTCGAAAATATAACTTATATAACCCCGTGTAAAAATTGATTTACTAAAAGTTATATGTTTATGTCATTTTTGTCTTTACTTTAAATTAATTAATATAAAGTGTCATTATAGATCTTAAGTGGCTCCATGGGGTACCAAAATCAACTCAAGGATTCCCATGTTCAGAAATGTATCAACTCATAGGATTAGGATACGTTTTAGGTTAATTTAATATTATTATAATATTATATTTACCATGAATTGCCCTATTTACCTTTAACTATGGTAAATAAAAGTCAAAAGTTGCTATTCGCCAAAAATTATTTTCATCTTATTGAACCAATTTTTACTTACTAATAAAAACCATGTATGTATTATTTACAAAATTAAATTTACAGAAGCGGTAAAATTTCATTTAAATGAAAAAGTTGGGTTTTTAACTACTACTCAGTGTTTTCACTATTCATCAAAAATTGATGTTTTTCAGAAAAATACCAAAAATTCAGCCTAATATATATTTTATATTATGAATTAAAAAATGATGTCTATTTTACCAAATTCAAAACATAGAATTTACATTAATTAATTTAAAATTAATTCTCGTTGTCAAAACAAAAAGCGTGTTTTTAAGAAATAATAACTATCAAAAGATTGACACTTGTTTTTGTCCAATTTCAAAGTGAAATTACTTACAATGAACAAAATTGGATTAAATGGTAAAAATATAATCTAATTACACTTTAAATACAATTAAAAAGATAATATAACCATATAAATAAATTATATTAAAAGGAAGTTTTGAATTAAAATACAGTATTTTTCACTATTCATTAAAAAATAAATTCTATGAGAAAAATACCAAAAATTTACCCAAAGTAAATTTTGATGTCCTTATTCTAAAGAAGAATTTTATTTTGTCAAATAGAACATATAAAAGTGACCAAAACTAGATTTAAATAGGGTTCTCCATCAAATGGTGGTAAATCGACCTTTTAAAGAATATTAGAGTATTTATGCTTAAAATTATATTCATTCACATTTTAAGCCTCTAACTTTTATTGGATAAATGTAAAAACATTTAAAAAACATGTTTAATCATAATATGGTTAGTTTTGTTCATTCTCGTCAATACAATGACTAGGCATTAACTATCATTTAAAATAATTTTATATTATTATTTTTCAGTATGACCTAATGTTGTGTGCAGTGTAAGATTTCAAATAAACCCGTTATTGTGTATCGGGTACACCATCGAACATAGCATCCCCTTTAAAATAAAATTAATATTTAATTAAAAAATATTAATAAATATGAAAATGTATTTTTTTATTTACTTGGGATGTTACACTTATTCTAATTGTAATTTCTCATCCTGAATTCCCTTGATAGTTCTAATAAAACAATTCGCCACTTCTTTGAGAACTTTCCCTAAATGATCTTTAATCTCTGAATTAATATCTCTAGGTGATACATCATCATCACAACTTAAAAAAGATTTATTATAAGAATTATAATCAAAATAATTATCACTACTTATACCACTTTAATTGTAACACCATGAGTTTTTATGAATTTTTTTCAAATAAATTAAATTTCTTTAGTAGCTTGTGTTACATGCAACACTGAGTTTTAACGAACCACGATATATTATATTAAAATATTAATATTTATTATCAACTATTAGTTGGAATGAAGGATATGAATAATATTAACTAAATTAATAAAATGTATACACATTTATAAAATTAATTCATTGGTTAGAAATTAATTAAAAATTAATATAAAAAACCAATAGAAAATAAAATAAATGTTTTTTGAGAAACTATATTTTTCTAAAAAGTGATTTCGTCACATTTTGTGCACTTATTTAATAATTAATTTTTGTAAATTTTATAAAATAAATTTGTTAAAATGAAATTCATTTTTGGAATATAATTTTCAAAATTATCTTAGGGTGATTTTTTGATAATTTTCAGAAAAGATAATTTTTTCAAAGAATAGTGAAAATACTGGTTTTTATTCAGAATTTTCATTTCTTCTAAAGAATTTAAAAACTTAAAAATTGTTGTAATATGATTTTAAAAGTAAAATTAGTTTAACTTTATATTTATTAATCCAATTTATTTTATTTTAATCAATTCAATATTGAATTTGGATATTAAAACTCTCTATATTTATGAGAATTGTCTCTTTGGAAAACTGTTTATTCGTCGCACCTGTGAGTTTAATTTTAAATTAAATTATGTCACTTCTATGAATTGAATTTTTAAAAATGGATATCATATTTGTAATTATAATTATTTATATTATTTAATAATTTCAACGTAATTTTTTTCCTTTATAAATAGTAAAAGTGGTAAAAATTAATTACCACGGTTAAGGTAAAAATGAGTTTACTGGGGGGTAAACTAAAAAGATAAGGGTAAATGACCTAGAAAATTTTACAACACCCATTTTATTGACATGTTTTGAACTTATCTCTTCTATTATCTTGAATGGTCTGTTTTTTATCCTTTTAGCCTGTGAAAAACATGGTTTCACCTTTTCCTTTTCATCCAATGGCCTGAAGGCCTTCATTTTTTATTGATTTTGGATAATCCACCTTTCAAGGGGTGAGGTGGAACCCTTAAAAGTCTCATAGTATTAAGTATTACATGGCCCATAGGCCTTAGAGGAATTCATTACTCATATGATTCAAACATTACATACAACCCAGACTAACTACTTAGAACTGATCATCCCCATCATCTTTATCATGAAATCAGCTCTTCACCTTTGCATGGTTGTTCAGCTAGGCTATCCCATTCATGCACAGGCTTGTCCCAATGGTAGGTGTCATACCCTATCATTCTTAAAGTGTGTCATCTCCCCCACTTATAAAAGGCCACCTCCTCTTCTATCCTATTTACACTTAAAAAACCTTTTGGTTAAGAAAATACATTCCTATATCACTTACTTACTTCCCTCCCAACATCCTAGAAGCAATTTTTTTATCATAAATCCAACTTAGTAGGGCTTTTGGTGTAAACCTAAAGGAGTTGTCTAAAGAAGTGGTAATGTTCTTAACCAAGTGTTTTATTCTATTTCTTCTTCCACCTCATTAAATTATTATTTAACAATGGTAATATAATAACTTTAGCATAATCCATATACTTTTATGTTGTTATGATAATTTCATGACCTATATATATCACCTCTTCCCTCAAATGGGAAATGATAATGTCACTTGTGTGTATGGCTGACTACCTCCCCGTGAATCGATGTGACACATTTTCCATCAGAACCGATCATGATTAGATATCATGATGGATATAATGTATATATATAATAATTTTAACATAATTATACTTCTGGATATATAATAAAACATATACCTTTTTTACTTTCCATTCTGTAGGGGATACGTTAATGTTGCTCATGTGTATGCCAGACTACCGCCTCACGAAGTGATGTGATTAATTATCACTAACACTTTACATGGAAGGTAATAAGAATTAATTTAATGATAATATGTGATATAAATTAAATCATACTTATTCTTTAAAAGTTAATAATTATTTACCTTTCTTTCATTCCATCCATCAGGAAATTGGAAACAGCGCTCATGCGTATGTACAACCTATTGTCTCTATAAATAGTGTATTTCATTTTACTATCTATAAATTTTATTGATGAATCTAAATATGTATAAAATAAATGTATATTATATTTATAACAATATTAAAATACTGGAGATTATATAATGATGATCAAAGTACAAGGATCAAAACTATCTAACCAAAACTCTAATGAAAAAATGAAATAATTAACACCTAGAAATGATGATTTAATAAAGAAATTATTAATAAAAGAGTGTTTAAACATTATAATAAGATCATATAAGAAATTATAATTATTTATATTATTATATAATATACATATATTAAATTTTTATTTATTATACAGGAGGATCGAACGTGTATGAATGAAGTTGGTAATTAAGGTAAGGGATTTTCATCAAACTTTTTATATATGTGAGATACACACCATATTCACCATTTGTTCCATTTTTGTGGTATATATACTAACCATGAATTTATTTATGATGATTCTCATGAAAATTATGAGGATTTACATATTTATTTGAGGATATCTCTTTCATGGGGTTTATGATTCAAAAGTTACCAAAGTGGTAAGGGTTTGATGTAACAATCTCATTATTTATTGAGATTATTTATGATTATACTTTCAATGGTAAAATATTATAATATATTTCTCAATAACTTCATGAATTTTCTTCTCCTATGTTTATTTATGTATAATACATGTGTTCCCTTTATTTTCCTCTCTTTATGTACTCAATATTTGAAAAGAATGTTTTCAAAGAAAACCGACTTTATTTATCACTTCGATTGAAAACCCTTTTTCTTCCAAATCAATGATTTCTAAAAAAAATTCAAAAATGTTTTAATGTTTGTTTAAAGTTATTTTTTACCTTGTTTTAATTTTTAAAAAATGTTTTAAAAAGTAATTTTTATGTTGTTTTCCAAACAATGCATGTTTGGCTTTTACTGAAAATGTTAAAGGAATCTTTATTTTAACTTGTACGACATGAACATAATTTTCTACCATCATGACCAATCATTATTTTGAAGCTTACTTTAAAAAATTTCAAGGTTATTTTCAAATAAAAATGTTTTCCATATTATTTTGTAAATATTTTTATTTTTAAAAGCTATTTCAAAATAGAAAGGTTATTTTCCTCAAGAATATTTTATCATATTTATATTTATCAATGACAACAACCTTTGGGGTTGCTTATACTATATAGGTGATAAGATTGAATGATTACATCCTTATTATTTATCTAGATGATTAATTATTATGTTGATGAAATGTTTATGGAACCAATTTATTTTTCATGGGTTATGTTATGGTGAATTGATGGAATGTTTATGAAACTCATTTTCCTTACATGAGTTATAATGTGATGATATAATGAATGCTTTATGACATTGTGGCACACATAATTATGGTTTTTATTATGTGATGGGTGAAAACTATATCTCCATATAATTCATTGGGTGAAGATTTATATCCCATTATATAACAATGAGAAACAATTTGATGGGCTTGATTGACTATGGGAAACAGGTGTGTCCTGATCCACCATGGGAAACAGGTGATGAGTCATGATCCACTGTGTTGATAGTCTTGGTAGTTAACCTTGAAATATGAAATTCTTTTCTATATGTATGATGGTTCCACACTTTTATGAAATTAGATTATGGTTCATGATTTATTTATGATTATTTCTCACTCTTATTTAACATGTTTCTTGAAATGGTAATGTTTTATGCTATGACTTGTGTTTTTGATCTATGACAGGTTGGGTATGAACTTTGTAATTTATGTTCACGATCAAATACTCTTATGTTTATCTCATACTTTCATATGATCATGTATTGATATCACCTATGTTTACCCTTATTGAGCATCTAAGCTCACCCTTTCTTATGTTTTCTTTTCCATGTTATGAAGAAAGGTTTAAGTAGGGTATGTCTAAGAGGAGTGATATACGAGAAGATCTTTGTGGGAGATGTTGAAGATCTTTTATGAAATAAGAAGATTGTGTTTCTAGTCTCCAAAGACACTAAACTATTATATTCCTCATGTATGTATTTGTGTAATGTAATGAATATTCATCTAATAAGATGTAATATTTATGTATGAAAATATTGGGTCTCTATACTAATTACCTTTAGTTAGTGGTGTCTCTTACTTAACTTTTATACTCTTCTTTAGCTTACTTGCCTCTTTTTTATTCCTTTTGTCTGAGTCTTGGTAGAAATTTCTATATTTATATCATCAAGAGTATCTTCCTTTTTTCATCTATGGAAACACAAACACTTCTTAAAATTTTCACTTCATTAATAAAATTAAAAAAAATAAGGTAAAAACATTGGATCTATAGAGGGAACCTCTACTCTGATACCAGTTATAGAGCCCCGAGTCGGTTAACCACTTATAGGGGTGAATTAGTGGCCACTTTTATGAATTATCTTGTTTTTTAATTCATCCTCTTGAAATTGTTAGGGTTATTGATCCACTCAGAATTATCTCTCAATCTCACATCATGTGTAGTAGTAATATAAGAGAGAGAAGCACACGATATTTATGAGGTTCAGTATAAAATCTTATACATGGCATGTTGGTTAAACACCCAAACATGGATTCTCCACTACTATCTTCTTTAGGATTAAAAAGGTACTGGAAACAACTAGTTATACACCCCAGTACTCAATACTCTAGTTGAACCTAGTTCTATACCCTAACCACCAACTATTTTTCCACAGTTGGTTATACACCCCAAATATCCTTCTCCTCCTCTTCCCCCAACTCATTATATGCCCCATCCCTTGAGCCTTCTTAACAACTGGTTATACACAATAGTTACAAGCTTATTCTTTTTCTTAGTGTTAATATAGTAATGTAAAGTCATCTTTAATCTTCAAAGTGATCTTCCTCCATGATCCTATAGGATCAGGCTTTCTCATGTAAACCTTCAATATCTTTAAAATTTTCTTATAACAAGTTTGTTGGTCTTGAAACTCATTCACACTAGATCTATAATGATATGATATTATGTCATTAAAAACTCGACATAATTGAATCACCACAATTAATATATAACTTCTCATTATTATCATAGGTATTATTTCATGTTTAATAACTCATAATAATTCCTTATAAAATTCTCAGCTTATCAACCTATGCATGCACATTCAAATTCATGGTATGTATGTGAGTAGCATGCATGAAATATCACATGTCACGTATTTCCTGTTTAAACTCCCAAATGATTCGGGTTTCTTCATTCTTCGCACGATATCATGAAACCACATATTGTATGTGGCTCATCCAATTTTCTCTCATCATCATAGAAATACCTTCTCATGAATAGCATGTTTCATGCCTCTGTTTAGATTCTTGGAAGACATGTGAACCCTGGATTTTGTGATTTTCTTTATCCATTGCCATAGATTAATGTAAGGTGTAATATCCTGGAAAATTCAAAATAGTTTTATTATATAAATATTTCAGAAATTCATTTTTTTATAATTGAGACCAATTTTTAGTAGATTGAAATTAATATTTGAAAATTATGCGTTTTAATTAATACTTATTATTTATATTTTTAAAAATTAATTGTTGTTCTTTATTTAAAATGATATATAAAAGTAACTATATTTATTATATAATTTATTTTATCAATGGTTATTTAATAGATTATTTTAAATGAGTAATTATATAATGAGTTTTTTATTTTCAAAATATGATATATATATATATATATAATATTATGTTTTGAATTAATTATATTATAAAATTATTGGTATTATAAATTTTATATTAAAAATGTGGGATTGTATATTAAATAAATTATGTTTTGTTTTATAAAATTTATAAATTATAAATATATATAATTATTAAATTATAAAAAGATGCAAATTAAATTTATGTTTAAAATAAAAAGGTATGTTGGATTATTTATATAAAAATAAATCAAATTTAAATAATAAAACAAAAAAGAAGAAAATATATGAGATTTTTTACAAATATATATAATTATTTTACATTGAAAAACATGATATATGTATATATATATATAACTATTTCATATGTTTTATTATAAATCGTTATATATATATTTTATATATAATTATAAATCATTATATTATAAACTGTTATATATATATATTGTAAATCGTTACATATATATATACTATATATAATTATAAATCATTATATTATAAATCATCATATATATATTTTATAAATCATTACATATAATTATTTATATATATTATGAATTGTTATATTTTATGTATAAATCGTTACAAGTTTTATGTATGTTTTAATCATTATATTATATGATTCTTTGAGTATTTTAAAACATTATATACCATATTATTATCTTTATGTGAGGGAATGACTTAGGGAGAGATAGTGGACTATTATTAATAAATCTAATAATAAAATATCACATTATTAAATGGTGGGGTGTTTCATGATTAAGGACAAAGTAATAAAAGTGTGGGTGTAATGATTTAGGAAAAAAGGGTAGAATTGTTATAGTAAAATAATTTTTTTTAAAAAAAAAGCGGAAACCCATTTAAGGGTTGAGACAACCCGTGAGGAGAAGAAAAACAATAAAAGATAAATATAATATAATATATGAATAGATATAATAAGTACATATTTATTTAAATTTTTTTAAAATAAAATAATACAAATTATTAAGCTTCTCTAAGAAGCTTATGGCACTTTGAATTTTGTTTTATAAAGGGGATCATAGAGAACCCTTCCTCCATGGATGGAAGACCCAAACCCCAATCTGTACAACCTGTTTGTGGTGATGCATGCCCAATTTTAAGCACAACATCAAGAAGAGAGGTTCTGCAAATATTTTAGTAAGGGAAATTTATTTATTTATTTCAAGTTATACTCTCTATTTTCTGGTTTGCATAAGGGGAATTAAATTTCACTAGTTATTTGATTGGTTGTTCTCATTACCACCGAAAATTATTTTCAAAGGTAGTTTGTTCATTTTATATAATGGATTTTCATAATTATATGTAAGGGATTTAATTATTTTTCAATTGATATACATGTGTGTATATATGTAATATATATATATATGTACAATCATGTAAAATCATTTTTTTCTAATTCGATTTGCATACAATGTTTATCTTGATGCAATGGGTCTAAAATATCTTCATTGTAAGGGTGTACTTCTATGATCATTTCACAATATCATTTACATATATGTGTATATAGATGCGTATATACACATATATTGGTTATATTTTCAGTATATATATATATATAAAGGGTTTCTTATGCCTTAAACTATATTTCTAATTTTATATAGCAAAGAAGTCCCCTATTTAAATTAAAACTTAGTTGGATGGGTTTTAAAATAAATTACTCAACCCATGATATATATATATATATGGATGAAAACGTTATTCTTAGAATTTTTATCATCGATTTATCATCATACTTCTAAAAAATGTGCATAACATATCGACATGTTATTTTAAACTTCGCATCTGCATACAGTCATGGCCATGCGAATATGCATATCGTCTACACTCATTGCATAATAATAAATTTATGTTATCAAACTTCAAGGTTTAAATTATGTAATTAATAAGTACATAGAATACATTGAACATGTTTTATATTAAAATTTTCCTTTACAATTTTATAATTAATTGTTACGGTCAATCGTTACAAATGTATATTACAAATAAAGGATTAAATACCTGGATAGTCTATGCAAAGCATATGTGGTATAAGTTTTGGTTTTGACCAAACTTGTAAGTGATGCAATGTAAATCCATGTATTTATATACATACGATTATATATATACATATCTATAATCATGAATGTGCATTTTAAAGAAGTGACATGTTTTCAAAATTGGAGAGCTCCAGTAAAAATGTATATATATATATATAAAGCAAGATTAAAAATTATTTTTATAAAATACGGTGCTTGATCGTTGTGAATATGGAAGATCATTGGGGAGTGAACCCATATTTCATTAAGTGGGTAAGCCTAGATAGCCTTCAACGATTCAAGTGACCTTAGAATAGAGTTTTGTTTTTAGAAGTTTGTGTATTTTTTTCATAAAAACACTCGATTATTTTTAAAGAAATTTTTAACATATGTATTTTCTAAAATTACCTAGTATTTTAAGTCATAAGTAATTTAAAATAGTATTTTAAAAATGGTATTTTTTATGTATTTATTAAATTATTTTCAAATAATATTTTATAAGTATTTTATTGAAGGTTATTAAACCCCTTATTGGGCATTTTTATGCTCACCCCTCATGTTAAAATGATTTTTGACAGGTCACACGGAGTTTTCTGAAGGCGTTCACTTTGCTTGCGGTGTTAGTGCACGTCGTGTTTTTGTTCGTTTAATTTTATTTTGTAGCGACTCTAATAATTTATAAGGTTGAATATAATTCTCTAGAACCTAGACTGGTAAAAGGTCATATGCTATGTAATGTTTAAGGCTAGGTCCTTATATAAGTGATGTGCTGGAATTTATCAGTGCTAAGAAGAAAGCGCTGATAAAAGGGGGACATTTATCAGTGCTAAAAAAGAACTGATAAAGGATACACCTTTATTAGAATTTTTAGCACTGATAAATGGTAGCTTTATCAGTGCTATGTTTAGCACTGATAAAAGTTTTTAGTAAAAAATTATTAATTTATATAAAATTATTGTATTTATATTCAAAAATAATTTTTATTTGTATACATTAAATAAAAAATGCATGTTTATAATTAATATATATTTTTTAATAATTAAAATATATATATAATAAATTTCATTAAATAATAAATATATTTATTATATTTATTATATTTATTATATTTATTATATTTATTATATTTATTATATTTATTATATTTATTATATTTATTATATTTATTATATTTATTATATTTATTATATTTATTATATTTATTATATTTATTATATTTATTATATTTATTATATTTATTATATTTATTATATTTATTATATTTATTATATTTATTATATTTATTATATTTATTATATTTATTATATTTATTATATTTATTATATTTATTATATTTATTATATTTATTATATTTATTATATTTATATATTTATATGTTTATAATTATATATAAGTACTTTTTAAATATATATATATATATATATATATAATTTTTCAATATGTATATTTATATTTATCTTTATTATATTTATTATATATATTTATGTTTATAAAATAAATATATGTTTCCAATGAATTAGTCAATTGATGTGTGAATATAATTGATATTCATATATATGCTATGCATCCATCATAAATATTTATTTATACATTACACCTTCAATACTATTCATGTTGGTCATATATATGATGACCCATTTTTTATGATCTATATTTTACTTGGTATATATGATTCATGTTCCCATGAAGCTATTATGTTCTCATAAATACTTAAAATCATGATAAATATATTTAAATAGTAAATTTATTTATTATATTTATAATTATAAATATTTAGTTATTATATAAATACTTTTTAAAATATATTTATTTAACTATATATATATTTATTTAATAAATATATTTATTATAATTTTATAATTATTTAAATATAAATATTTATTTATCTAAATAATTATGAAATAATTTTGAAATAAATAAATATTTATTATAAAAATGTATTTATTGCATATATATTTTAATTATAAAGAAATACATATTTATTATATAAAGAAATATATATTTATTTATAGTTATTATTATAAATAAATAAATTTATATTTATTATACATATAATTTTATAAATATATATATAAATATAAATAATTTATTATCATTATAGTTTTATCAGCGCTGATAAAGATAGGTCTTTATCGGCACTAATAATGCGCTGATAAAATGTATCTTTATCAATACTAACATTTTAGCACTAATAAAGGGTGGATTTATTAGCACTTTCTAATTTAACTCTTATAAAACCTTCCTTTATCACTACTTTTTAGATGGTGCTGATAAATGCTTCCCCCAGTTTTATAAAAAAACATAATAGTCTCCTCCTTCCTTCACACGCATCAAGCTCTCGTGGAAGCCTTAACTTGTCACCAGAAATCCTCCTCCTCCTTCTCGTTTCCACCACTCCTCCTCCCACTCTGTTGTCATTGACTCCTCCTCCTTCTCCACTATCACTGAATCCCCCTCATCCTCATCCTCCACTGTTGTTTTCGACTTCTCCTCCTACTTGCCGTCATAAATCCATCGTTCGTTGCCGCCGTGAAGCCCTACTCTTCCACCGCACAAGCCCTCCTCTTCCCTACCACCGCAAAGCTCTCCTATGCCACCACGTGAAGCTTGGGTACTTTATTAAATCTCCATACATTTTGAGTTCCCTTATGCATATCCATATGAGTACCCTTACACATTTCCTTCTAAGTTCCCTTAGTGACAACCCATGGAATTTAGAGTACTTTTGTATGAATGAACTTGTTTCATCACCTTATCAAGCATAGCAAAGGTTTTGGGATACTAAAATATTTATGTGTTAACTGTTGAAATATAAATTCTGTTACAAGTGTAGTTTAATGGAAATGTTAATGAGTAGGGGACATAAAAAGGGTAAGACATAGATTATATGTTTTTAGAAGGATGTCTAAAATTAAGATGTTTTCATGAATTATTATGAAATCACTAGTGTATATTTTCTCAATCATGTTTATGTGTTGAGCATGTTGCACCTAATTATGGAAGAATGTGTATGTCACCCTTTAAGTATTATGGTGGTATTTTTCCACGGTATTTAAATGTTCAATGCATGTTATTTCGATCATGTCAATCATAAAGCATGAAATTTAAGCATGTGAATTTTTAATTTTATAATCTGGAAGCATGTTTTAGTGATATTATTTAATTATAAATTATGTTATTTTAAATAATTTTGGGTATTTATTTTCATGTTCCATTTTATTGTTGCTTCTATAAGGTGTTGGTATATTTTTTGGTAACTTATTTTCTTAAAACTAGAATTTGATAATCTAAAGGGTAGTTAATATGAATTTTACTCTTTATTGAGTGTATGTCTAAAATTTCTATGATTATTCATTGAAATTTGTGTGAAGTGTTCAATGACAATGATATTTCATCATATCTTGATAATGTTTTATTTATCTGATTGAAATGATATGGTCACTTTCTATAAAAGGTTAATCTTTTAAAGATGGTATTGAGAAATCTATTTAGAAATCTAGAATTTGGTGATGATGTTGTATTGAACACACTTAATGCTTATGAAAATAATTATGGAAGGGGGGTTGGTTGTTGTGTTTTATTATTGGGTTTGTTGTGGTTGGTTGTGTTACCTTTGTTGTGAGTTGTGTAGTCTCAGTTGGTAATTATTGTGGTTGGTTTTGGTGTTGGAATGTGTTATGGAGTAGGTGTGGTGGTTGGTTTCCTTAATAATCCTAATAAGTTGTGATTGTTGATATGTAAGTGGTGAATAGATGATTTTGTGGCTAGAGTGATGGATGAACTATTGTGTTTGTGAGATTGGGGTGTTGTGGTTGGTGGTATAGGAAAGAGATGATTTTTTGGTTGTTGTAGAGAATTTTAAGTGGTGATGAGTTTTGGTGTTTGATTTAGTTTGTTATGGTTGGCATGAGGTGATGTAGTTTATATAAAAGAGGTGATATGATGTTTTGATTAATTCAAAGTGGTTAAGTGGTTATGTGAGATGTTTTGTGGATGAGATGAATATAAATAGTGGAAGGATCAAGCTTAGGTAGTACATGATTCAAGAATCAAGTGGAATATGGTTGCCCACTTTGAAGAGATGTGACTTTATGTTCAAAATTATCATGGACAAGTGACACTTATGTATTTATCTATCACTTATTCACTCCTCAATAGTATTACAGGAGTAAACTATTGGATACATACTATTTATTCTTGAGAGACATGATAAACCTTTTATAGCTTTGTATTTTATAAAATTTTTGTTATTTTTTATTCATGTATCCTTTATAAAGTGTCTCTCTTGGGATTTATGTCTTTGTTAAAATGCCTAAGTGGCTCTTTTAAAATGATAAGTGTTTTGAAATGTTTCTTAAAAAATAATGTGTGTTCAACACACCTTTTTTGGTTTTAAATAATTTTAAAATGATTTATAAACTTTGCATGGACTTAGGTTGTATGTCGAGTGTTTGTCAACTCACCTGATTGGATTTCATAAAGGGATGTGAATGTTTTGAAAGCGTATGTAATTCTGGATTCATTTTAACAAGGGATGTGTGAATTTTTAAATGAAAATTTGTAAAATATAGAGGGTCTTCACTCATTTTAAATTATTAAGATTATTAGGTCATGAAGTCTTCTTGAATTATTTATAAAAAAGGAATTGGGGTTTTGAGAAAGAGTTTTTGAAATTGATTAGTTTATTTTAAAAAGGGTGTGTTATTTTAAAGAGAAATTTGTATAAATGGATGGTTTTTTTAATGGGATTACAACTATTATTTTATAAATAGTTTTCAAAGGAAACTTAAAGTCTATAAAAAATTTTAGCCTTGGTTAATTTTTATATCAATGTTTTCTGTATTTATTTTGTTAAATATTAATATTATTAAATCAAATAGAATGGATATGAATAAATAATATATGTATGTTAATCATTTGAAAAAATATTAGGAATATGGAGTGAAATAGTTCATCAATTTTGAAAAAGATCATGCATAAGACCCTTGTCAAATCCTTTGTCTGTGTTTATGTTGTTGTTATTCAAGAGATTTGTGGACGTTGTTACAAAGAAACACTTCAAATGCTGGAACTCATGCCTTATTGAGCACGTGGTCCCATTTTTAAATTGGTTTATTCTTTAAAAAATGCTAGTCAAAATATGGGTTTCAACAAACTAGCTTTAGTCATTAGTAAAGCAGAAGTCAACAAAGGCACTGCCATGAAAAAATTAAAACATCAGGCTCAAGGACATAGTTCTCTAATCAAAAGAAACCTTTTACATATAACTATAGTATTTAAAGATTAATCCTTAAATGAATAATATATCATATGGTTAAAATCAAAATGGTTAAAATAAAAAAAATGGGCGAACAAGTTAGTCCAGAGGAGTTGGAAGAACACTTGATCTAATACGGAATAGATAGAAGTTATAAATGTTGGAATAAACAAGGATAAAAAGAAAATGTATCTAGTGGATGGGATAACATTGTGTTTTATGGATCATCTGATATGATTACAAGTGTGGACAATGAATAATACCATATCGAGGATGTGATTACAGATGTGAATGATGATGAAGATTGTATTGAGGAAATGAGAAGGATGGTTGAAGATGAACTTCGTGATTTCCCAAAATTGTTTGAGCAGTTAAAGAGTTGTGAAAAGATTCCATTGTATAATGGTTTCACTAAATATATATCATTTTCATCCATACTGAGGCTGTATAATTTGAAAGTAGTTAATAGATGGAGTGACGCTAGTTTTTTAGAATTACATTCTCTCTTGAATGACATGCTCCCATAAGATAATGATCCCCTGATCCAAACATATGACACCAAAAAAATGCTATGATCGATGGGTATGATCTCTAAAAGAATAAATTCCTTCCCGAATTATTTTTTACTATTTCTCAATGAATAAAAATCACTTAGAGAATGCCCAAAGTGTGGTGCTTCTCGGTACAAGAAATATGAATCTGGTCCTATGAAAGTTGTATGGTACTTTCCAATCATTCCAAGGTTTAGGTGCCTATATGGAAGTGAGGATACTACAAGGAAATTGACATGGCATGCAGATAGAAGAAATAAATATGGGAAACTACATCACCCGAAAGAATCTCCTCTATGGAAGAGAATCAATCATGAGTATCCTGATTTTGGAAACAGGATGATAAACCTTTGTTTTGCGTTATCTATAGATGGAGTAAATCCTTTTGGTTTTCAAAGCAGTACTCATATTACATGGATGGTTATATTGGTAAATTATAACATTCCGCCGTTATTATGCATGAAACAAAAACACATCATGTTATATATGCTCATATCAAGACCGAAACAACTGGGTAATGATATTGATGTTTATTTGGCTCCATTGATCAAGGATTTGAAATTATTGTGGGATTCAGGTGTTACATTGTATGATGCTTACAAAAATGAATATTTCACATTGAGATCCATGTTGTATGGGATGATAAATGACTTTACTGCTTATAGAAATTTTTTAAGATATAGAATTGAAGTAACTCATGGGTGTCTCATCTTCAAATAAGTTACACAATTAATTAAGTTGAAACATTCATCTAAAACTGTGTTTTTAGGACATCCCATATTTCTACCTCGATGACATAAGTACCGATCTTGGATGAAAACATTCAATGGAATTTCAAAATAATGTACAACACCATCTCCACTAATAGGTGATCAATTGTTTGATAAAGTAAAATATGTGGACACTGTGTTTGGTAAATCATTTTTGAACAACCTTAAAAACCTAGTTGGAAAAGGAGACCAGTTTTTTTTTTGAATTACCATACTAGAATTGTTTATACATTAGACACTTTCTTGATGTTATACATGTTGAAAAAAATGTATGTGATGGTGTCATCAGAATGTTGCTAAATGCACCCAGCAAAAAAAAGGATAGAATTAAGGCTGGGTTGGACATAGTTGAAATGGTAATACGAGAAGAGTCGGCACTAGTGAAGGGTGAAAATGAACTTTTCTTCCTCCAGCTACTTACACTCAGTCAAGGTAGGAGAGATATCTATTTTTCAACTTCTTGAATGACGTAAAGGTTTCAGAGGGGTATTCATCGAATATCAAGAACATCATGTCAATGACCGATTTAAATTTAAAGGGTATGAAATCACATGACTGCCATGTTTTGATTCAAGATATAATACCTATAGAGTTACATTGAATTTTTTCCAAGAATGTCCATCATACATTAACCAAAATTTGTTTCTTCTTAAAATCTATATGCAGCAAAGTTATAGACCCGATGAAATTACTCAGTATGGAAAGAGAAGTTTTCATCATATTATGTGAATTGGAAATGTTCTTCCCACCAACATTCTTTGATATGATGGTTCATTTGATGGTTCTATTGGTGAGAGATATTTTACTATGTGGTCATGTGCACTATAGATGGATATACCCCATTGAACATTATATGCATATTTTGAAAGGGTATGTCAAAAATTGAAGTTGGTCAAAGGGTTGTTTTGCAAAGTGATATATTGTTGAGAAAGCTGTTGAATTCTGTACCAAATACTTGTCTAATGTAGAAAGCATTGGTCTACTGAAATCTCATCACACTAGGTGACTTACGAGTGAAGGAATTTCTAGAAGATATGTTGTCACAATCAATATTATAGATCAGGAGCAGGTCTACCTTTATGTTTTTCATAACAGTTTAGAGGTTTCCCCATATGTCGAAACCCACAAATAAATTCTTAGGAATTTGAATCCATCAAGGGATGAAATATGGATATCAAATACACATAATAAATAGTTTATAGGATGGTTTTGGGACCATATTTTAAAGGAGTCAGATGAAAATATAGATTCAATTTCAGAACGACTTTGATGGCTAGCTGGAGGACCAAGTGTGTATGTATTATCTTACAATGGTTATGTAATTAATGGTTATATGTTCTATACAAATGATCATGATGAAGATAGTACCACGAAAAATAGTGGAGTTACACTCATGGGTAAAGAGATGCATGTTTTTGGTACTAAAGAAATAAATCCAATTTATGTGAATATGTCATACTTTTTCATCATCAAAAAAATATGGCAGTTGGATTATACAACATTCCAAGTGATGATTTTTCAATGCAATTGGGTGGATAACAGGAGTGTCATTAAAATATATAAATTAGTATTCGTGAAAGTTGATTTCGGTAAGGAAGGGTACAAAGGAAAACTATTTATAATGGCATCTCAGGCAGTACAAGTATTTTATGTTATAAATCCTACCAACCAAAAGTTGTCAATTATTCTGTTTTTGACCAAAACCATTGAAGGGTCAAATGAAAATTAAACTAAGGATGACCCTTTCATTGGGATGTTGCAATCATTTCATAGTAGTCCCAATGTAGACAGTGTTTTGTATTTTATAGTAGAACACAATGAGGGAATTTGGATCATCGATAGAGGGTTCAAATCCCTTCATCCTTTAAAAAATAAAAAGGGAGTTCAATCATCATGTTACATTTTTTGTAATATACATCTTGTTACCTCATGTTATTATATGTTTTATACTACATTTATGTACTCTAAATTAAATGTTTAACAACTTCTGTATATAATGACTTCCGTGCATGTTGGTGCTCCCAATCCTGAAAAACAATATATCTCTCAACCTATTGTTGCTCTCAGTGCAGAGGAACAACCTTCTACATGTGCCGATGCTCCCATTCCTGAGGAATAATAGGTTTCTTAACCTGCTATTTCTCCCAATGTAGAGGTACAACAACCATCTTCACATGACGATGCTACCACTCTAGAGGAACATATTGATGATGTTGATTCTGGGTAAATAGTAGGCGATTAAGGATCGACGTCATAGAAAAAATAAGAGCATTGAAGTTTGATGGTGTTAGAAAAAATAATTAAGGCAAATGTAAAAGGAATAAAATTTGAGGTGGGATAGAATGTGAGGGGACAACATGTTAACCCTAAAATCCCATGTTAGTAGTTATATTAGAATCATCACTTGAGAACATGTGTCGATTGACATATATTTATGGCACCATGTTGTGTCTCGGCTGAAGACACTGATGTGGGAAGATATCACAGTAACATTATGATGTCATTTATTTAGTTCACTAAAAAATAAAATAATGAAACATTGAATTATTATTAATCATCCATTGCAAAGTGAATTTATAGTAGATGAATCCCACAATAAGTATATTTAATACTTTCTGAATGGATTAATAGAGGATTTTACATAATACTAACAAGAAATTATCTTAAATATATTGAAGGGAAAATAAACCCGCACCCACCAGTTATCCATACACACCTAATAAATCAAGAAGTGTGGGATACGTTTACTAGATGTCATGCAGATGCATATTTTTAGGTACATTGTGGCCAGTAATACGTTGTTTGATGATACGTGTATTCATCACTTTGATTGACAATTTTTTATTTATGAAACAAAAATTGAGTGCTGGAAATAAGGAAAGAGTAGCAAAACCAACGTACCCCTACCATAAAGTAAGGATGGGGTATACTTCACTTGAAAAAAAATTGGTACATATTTTAATTCGAGCATAATACTTTTATGTGGCATGAAAAAACACCATAATTGTGTTCCTCTATTTATATGTAGATTGATGACTCAAAATCCAAATCCACTTTCATCCCACACCATGTGCTATGGAAGGAGGCATGTTTATATAAAGACATAATACTAATATATTAGAACACATGAGAAGTGTTGGAATCATGTGTAAGTATTACATAATAAAATTTTGTTTTGCTTTCAATCGCTATTATGTATCAATGATTGCTTATTTTCTTATATTTTCTATCTTACATAGTCATAAGAATTATTAGCATCTATTTAGGATGAACACATACTATCAGTGGCCTTGAAGCGGCCAAAATAATATAGTCGCGTTAGAGGTGCAGGTTTTGGGGTGACACCCCAAACATATTTTGAGAAAAAAAACAAGGGGATGATCAAAGTAAATTAATAAAACAGATGAAAGAAATAACATATACCCTTGAAGGAAAATTCCAATGGTAGAGGGAGATGATTGAAACTTTAATGAGGGATCGGAAAAGAGAATAAGAAACTCAATAAAAGCCACCACATGGAGATCCCACCACACCCCCACCAGTTATGGGGCTAGCCATTCCCCTCAAAGAGATGTCTTATTAAGGGTAATCATTATTCTAATAAATTTTTCTGTGAAATTTAAATTAGACAGACACTAATTATTTTCCTATACTGTTATTTTATAGGGTGATAATGACTATAATTTATATCTTGCAACACCCACCCATTGACTTGTGGATAGGGATATGGTGTTCAATATTCAAAAAGGCATGCTACACAACAGACCACTTACAATAGATCATGTGCGAGTTTCGATCACCATTTCCCATGAGCTGAGCATAGAGTTACCTATTCCAATTCATGAGGATGATATTAATGTGGGAGAAAATGTTGTTGGAACATTAATCTCATGTCCATCACATCTTGAAAAAAACATCTTGATAAGGAGGTATTCATTTTGAATTTACTTTTCAAGCTAAACCTTTAACAATTAATGAAAAAGGTCTAAACCGATTAATTTTATTACAGACGAACAAAGAGAAGGGGATGAAATTAAATACTATATCAAAACCATATAAAGGATCGACCAACCGATCAAAAAGATCTATCGAAATCACAATTACCCCACCCATTCTATATCCACATTTACCAGCATTCAAGGTTCATGTGGATACAAAGTTAAAAGATGTTTGAAATCACATAGTTGATTTTGAAGAAAATATGTATGGAGAGAAATGTAATGACTTCATAAGTGGTGAGAGTGTAAATTAAATCCTCGACTATGACTGTCCAGGTGGATCAGTTTTAAATGTATACATGAGGTATGTTCTCATGATTTCATTTTCCAAAAGCTAATATATTGTGTTAATTATGACTAAATACAATTTATATTTTTGGCAGGAATATATATGAAAAACAATTTAAGGGATTTTCCCATGAGAAAAATTTTGGCCTCATTAATCCCTACATCACCTCAACAAAATAATATAAAATCGAACCCCAAAAAAGGATGAAATAGTGGCAGGTCTGATCAAATCCTTTGAAAGAAAAATTTCAGATGACATAATCAATTTAATACCAATGATGCAGGGGTAAGACTCTACAATTTAATCATATCAAATTTATTTTCATTTCTTTTATTACTTATTACTTTTTGTGTTTTTAGGTAGCATTTGATGCTCATGCGGTAAATTTAGATACTCTGAAGATTTAATTCCCGAATTCAGTGCATGGATATCCAACAAACCATCCACACATGATAGCATTTGTAAATTTTTAATACACTACATCCAACATTTTAGAACTAAAAATTAAGTTATATAATTTATATTATATTTTAATGAGGACTCTATTATTATAGGTCGATACATGAATATCGTTTAAAAACAAGAATGAGGCCAGGGGCTAAGGACAAGAAAGAAGACAAGTACTACGACTCGATCAATATTAGGGTATATATAGTAAGATTTAACTATCCAAAAACATATAAAAAACTTACTTATTCTCCTCAACATTTCTGAAGTGTTCGAAACAGACCAATGGAAAAGATTGTAGTTATTGTGTTTGTAAATTTATGAAAGATATCATATTCAATTAACAAACTAGCATCCCTGAAGAGGTATTTTCGAAGATAATTACTATTTCATTTAAAATATTTATTAATCCTTTGTGTATTTATATTTTTCTAGTACTACCATTATTTTCATGAAAATTCATATTCACAAGATGATATAGATAAGCTCAGATTTGAATGGGCAGAATACCTGATTAAAGAATGTACACAAATAGCATGAAGATGTGACTTTCATATGCAGGGTATTAATTTATAATGTTAATATCACCTTATAACATATTTATGCTCATTTTTTCCTTATATGATCATTTATATCTTCCATTTTTACACTTATTAAACATCTATGATCACCCTTTATTATGTTTCATATCCTTAGGTTATGACTCAAAATGCATGTTTCCAGTTTGAAATGACATTTTAGTAAAAAAATAGAAATGACATACTGAAAAATGAGAAAATATATTAATATTATTTTGATACTCTAGGAAAATTATATATAATTCATTTGTAACATCTATAAATCAGCCTCACCTCAATATGATGCATGATGTGATCGGTATAACTCAAAGTGTCTCTTTTTATTTAAAATTGACATCAATTTAAGTAAAAACAAAAGGTGACATAGTAAGAACTAAGAAAATGCATTTGTGTTATTTTTATACTCTATTAAAATGATCTATAAGTCATTTTTGACATGTAGGAATCATCTTCACCTCAATAGGACACACGGTGTGGCCGGTATGACTAAAAGTTTATCTTTTTATTTAAAATTGACATTAATTTATGTTAAAAGAACAAGTGACATACTAAAAACCAATAAAATGCATTAATATTGTTTTGATACTTTATTAAAACAATACATGAGTCATTTTTGATGTGTAGGAATTAGATTCATCTCAATACGACACACGATGTAACTGGTATAACTCAAAGTGTCTCTTTTTATTTAAAATTGACATTAATTCAAGTAAAAACAACAAGTGACATACTAAAAACCGAGAAAATGCATTCATATTGTTTTGATACTTCAGAAAAATGATAAATGAGTCATTTTTTATATGAAGGAATCATATTCACCTCAATCTGACACACAATGTGCCCAATATCACTCAAAGTGTCACTTTTTATTTAAAATTGACATTAATTTAAGTAAAAACAACAAGTGACATACTGAAAACCGAGAAAATGAATTCATATTGTTTTTTATATTTTAGAAAAATAATATATTATTAATTTTTGATGTGTAGGGATCATCATAACCTAAATACGACACACGATGTGGCAGGTAAAACTCAAAGTGTCTCTTTTTATTTAAAATTTACATCAATTTAAGTAAAAACAACAAGTGACATACTGAAAACTAAGAAAACGCATTTGTATTGTTTTGATACTTTAGGGAAATAGTCCATGATTCATTTTTTATGTGTAGGATTCAACCGAATCTCAATATGACACACGGTGTGACCGGTATCACTCAAAGTTTCTCTTTTTATTTAAATTTGACATTAATTTAAGTAAAAACAACAAGTGACATACTGAAAACAGATCAAACACATTCATATTGTTTTGATATTTTATAAAAATGATCTATTATTCATTTTTTATATATAGGTATTATTCTCACATTAATATGATGCACGATGTGTCTGGTATAACTCAAAGAGTATTTTTGTTTAAAATTGACATTAATTTAAGTAAAAACAATAAGTGACATACTAAAAACCAAGAAAATGAATTGAGATTGTTTTGATACTTTTGGAAAACTATCCATGATTCATTTTTTATGTGTAGTAATCAGACTCACCTCAATTAGAGTCATGGTGTGACCGATATCACTCAAAGTGTCTCTTTTTATTTAAAATTGACATTAATTTAAGTAAAAACAACAACTGACATACTGAAAACTAAACAAACGTATTTGGATTATTTTTTATATTTTAGTAAAATGATCTATTAGTAATTTTTTATGTGTAGGTATTATCCTCACCACAATATGATGCTTTGTGTTCCTGCTTTAACTCAAATTGTCTCTTTTTATTTAAAATTGACATTAATTTAAGTAAAAACAGCAAGGGACATACTGAAAAGTAAGAAAACACATTCAGATTGTTTTTATATTTTAATAAAATGGTTTATTAGTAATTTTTGACATGTGGGGATTAGCCTCACTTCAATATAATGAACGGTGTGGCTGGTATGACTAAAAGTGTCCATTATTAGTTTAAAATTGACATTTTAGTTCAAAACACGTCACTCACTAAAAACCAAGAAAATGTGATCTTGTTGTCTTGATAATTTAAGACAATGATTCGTAAGTCATGTTTGATGTGTATGAAGTATTCTCACATCAAACCGATGCACGATGCACTCTATAAGACTCAAAATTCATGTTTCTAGTTTAAAATGACATTTTAGTAAAAAAACACAATTGATATACTAAAAATCAAGCAAACACATTTAGATTGTTTTGATACTTTAGGAAAATGATCCATTAGTAATTTGTAACAGGTAGGAATCAGTCGCACCTCAATACGACACACAGTGTGGCCGATATAACTTCAATGTGTTATTATTTAAAATTGACATTAATTTAATAAAAGAACAAGTGACATACTCAAAACCGAGAAAACACATTCGGGTTATTTTGATATTTTAGTACAATGAACCATAACTCATTTATAACATGTAGGAATCAACCCCATATTAATAGTATGCACGGTGTGACTGATATAACTCCAAATGTTTCATTTTTATTAAATATTTAATTTTATTAATGTGTTCTTTCATATTAATGTTTATTTTATTTCATTATAGTATTACTAACATAATATTGTTTTTCTTATATAGGTGTAATCTTTTGATCGGGTTGAGATGATATGTTTGGAAACGGATACCATGGGTAGATATATTTTAGAGGGGATCACAGGCATCAAAAGATGAAATATGAATGTTTTAGAATGTTTTTTGGACAATTGTAAATGTAACTATATAAAACATTTTGTTTGAAATGTAAATAGCAGTTTTTATTTCTGTATATACCATGGGTGGATAGCTTTGTATTCATGATGTTAATTAAATGTATATAGTAGGTTTTCTTCTGAGTGTGTCATGTTTTGTGTGCAAGTTTGATTACAAGTTATGTTGGGTGTGTTTTTATATAAATAGCACACTTGTATGTGGGTATCCCTTTATCAACACTAAATATAATGCTGATAAAGGAGGCCTTTATCATCACTGCGATTAACAGCGCTTTTTTAGCACTGTTAAAGGCCATTTTTCATACTGTTAAAGGCCATATGTGTAGTAGTGATCTCAGATTACATACATGTAAAGATAATATGTATGCATGTATTTTGATCTCACTGATACATGTATCAAGATTAAATAATCAATAGATGTTTGAATTGAATGTAGGTAGATGTGGCTCAATCATGGAAGATGCTAGTATAACTCTCACTGAAGGTATGTGATTTCAAAGTATGCATGGAAGGTTTGTGTCCTTCATTCCTTATAATAGATCCTCATCTACACAAAATATTTGTGGAGGTCTTCTTATGAGAGATCCATGCTTTAGTAGCTCAACACTCACAGAAGATCTATATTGTCTTTAATTCTCCTATGCATGAAAGATTCATGCTCATCATAACTCACAAAATCTTTCGTTCTCACAGATTGAGATTCTATAAATCATTCATAGCAATTCATATGTATGTATTTTTTGAAGAATAATAACTCGATCAGTGGAGTTTGAAGTCTTGGTCATGGTAGAATTACCTGCATGTAGAAAACCATTGAAGGGCTGAAGGTAAGAGATGATGTGAGACTAAATTGAACTATGAAGACAGTCTCGATCGAAAAACACATGTAATTTGTATTTTTTTTAATGGTGTGTGAATATTTATTTATTTCTCAAGTCCTATATCGAAGTTTCATGTGTTCGTTTTCCACTGAATATATCTACACACATCCAAATCTGACCAATTGAGAGTATTTGGGTCTGATCTGGGATTACTCTATCTCCACCACCATGCCACCCCATATGGTGGTACCCTACTACTCCTCTGTGCTTTTAACTCCTGCTCCTGTGTGCATATGCAGGCTTTGCCTCCCTACCATGCGAGCTGTCTCCCACATGGTGAGCATTTCTCCCACATGTGCAGTTGAGTTGGACCCTTAGATTGATTGGGGGTAGCCTTATTTTTACTAAACTATTATAAAAATAGTTAAGAAAATTTTTCATATAATAATAATTCCCTTATCATATAAAATTCTTCATGAAAAACTATTAATGTTTTTTCATGGACTTCTCACCAATAATCTCCACATAAAATATCCTCATGAAATAATCTTTTGAATAGTCTTTTTATGTCATCTTCAATCATCAATGTTTATTCATGTTGAAAAATTTTCTTTCCTAAAACAATCACATGTTATCAAAATTAAATAGTATTTAAATAATCATCAAATAATATTTGTCACTTTTTCTTGAACTTCTCTACTTGAATTCTTCAAGCTAGCAGCCACACAATTCATTTTCCATAGAACATAGAATAACCTCAATCACCTTATGGAATTTTATGGGTGCTTTATCCACTACCAAAAATCATCGTAAGGGCAGCTCTACCCTTTATTAATGATAGTAAAAAAATCATTGATAAAGGGGGTGCCTTTATCAGTGCTAACAAAAGTGCTGAAAGGGTACTTTTAACAGTGTTAAAAAATGTTGTTAAAAGTACCCCTTTATCAACAATTTTTTAGCACTGATAAAGGGGGTATATTTAAAAAAATATATTTCATTAAAAATAATATATAAATATATAAATATATTTATATTAATATAAATATAATATATATTTTTCAAATATGTTTTATATAAGGATAAATAGAAATTTAAACTTAATATATAAGATATTTAGTAAAAAAGTTTTATGAAATAATTTAAAAAATGTTTTTAATTAATACTTTTGTAATTTTTATTGATTAATAGTCATTTAATAACAATTTTAATATAAAAAAATAAAAAAAAAATTAATGATCTAAAATAAGTTGAAAATGCAACTCGAGCTTCAAACAGCCATAACTTTTGATCCAAGTATCTATTTGGGATCTACCGCATATCAAATCAAATACTTTGACAAGATTTAAAACCTAATGACTCAGGGTAAACCCTATGTCACGTTTTTCAAGGCTAAAAAAGGCCCAAAATGCCTCCAAAACTAAGTTTTTAGTCGGGGTGCCCCGATTTTTTAATATTTGGTGGATTTTCAGCCTTGTTTAAGGGGGTATTTTTTCCCTTTTTCAATGAGGACTGAATTTATTCCTAGGGATCACATTAATATTGATATTATTCCTTTTAAATTTTATTAATTTTCATAATGTACTATTATTTATAATCAAATATATAATAATATATACATATTTTTTATATATTCACACATAAAAAATTAATTTTGTAAATAAATAATTAAACATATTTACATATAAAATATATTTCTCAATATATAAGACTTATCGTAATAAAAAATAATATCCATTTTATTTAAAATACAAATATATGAATAATTACATATCTATATAATGTGTGTGTGTATTAGTGTGTCTGTATTAACAAACTGATATATATTATCAATATATTCTAATATAAATATATACATATTAACATAAAATATACATAAATATATAATATATGTAAATATATATAAATATATAAAAATATTTATAATTATACTTACAGATACACATATATATAATATGTGTGTGTGTGTGTGTTATATATGTATTTATTTATTTATTTATTTATAAACTCACACAAAAAAACATATTTTAAAAATGTATTTAAAACTAATCTTATAAATATATATTAATATAACTATATATATTAATATAAATCTATATTAATATATGAATAAATATAACTATATATATATAAATAAATAGATATATCATTAAAGGGAGAACAAAACAAAATGGGAGAGTGGTAGAGGTGCAGGCACACTGGGGAGAAGTCGCGGGTTTGAATCCAAGTGGAGGTAGGGGTGAGTGGGTGGGTGAAGGTGGGTCTAGCGCTGTTAAAGGAGTGTGCGAGTAGGAGGGGGCGAGTGAGTATGTGGGTGGGTGTAGGAGGTGGGGGGAAAGCGTTGTTAAAGACGTGGTCAAGAACTGTTGAAAGGGCCTCCAATTTATAAAAAGAATATTTTTTTTGACTTTTATCAGTGATAAAAAATGCTGATAAAGGCCTCTTTTATCAGTTCTTTTTTAAAAATAATAAAATACCCCTTTTATCAGCACTTTTTTTAGCATTGATAAAAGGGGTCTTTATCAGCGCTTTTTTAGAATTGATAAAAGGGACCCCCTTTTAATAGAGCTTCGATTATCAATGCTTTTTTAGCACTGATAAAAGATATTTTTAGCACTTTTAAAATCCATATCTATGGTTTTGATCAAATGTGGAATTGAATTCCTTTTCTTTAACACATATTGATAGCTTTTCTATTATCATGAAAACCTTTCCAATTGAAAACAAATACAACTAACACATGGGCACTTCATTTTCTTTTATTTTAATTTGGTTTTATCTTTTATCACTAGTGATGGCCTAGAACTTCTTCATTTTATTTATTTATACGATGTTTATTTTTGTTCTATTCAGTTTATGTAATATGACTATTGATTTATTTATGTTTTGTACTTTGTTGGATGTTTATTTTTTTATGCCATGTTTGGATTGGTAATTATTTCTTTAAGGAAAAAATCATACCCAAATCATGTTCTGTGATGACCAGGCACTAATTACCAACCCATGGGGATCAAAAATTCCCTTTGGGCCAGTGTCAAGCTAGTTCAAGAGTCAAGTCAGGTGGAATATTGGTCCATTTCATTACATATCTCTATCTACTTATCCTTCACTATTTTTTCATAAGTAAATTATAGATTCTTCCACATATCAAATACAATATCACAATTAGAGGAATTCTAGTTTACCTCATTTTTCATCAATCTTACAAAGATCTTATCTATCACCATAGCATCAACTCTTTCATTGTGCTTGGTCAAATCAACATCTCATTTTATATACTCCATGATCTCATTATTACAATACTATAGGGGAATGATTATCTCATTTCTCCAAACATCATACTTTATGTCATTGAAAGCATGAGTCCTCGTCATTGATTTAATGTGTGCAACAGATCCAAAAATAGATTTTTGAAGACTGGACACCAATTTAGAACATTTAGGCTCTGATATCACTATAGAAATCCATTCCAAGATTTTCTTTTTAAGATCCTAAATATTTGATAATTAAATTCCGACAAAGGCTATCAATAAGTGGTTAACTGGACTTAAAGTGAATGAAAAAATTAGAGAAGATAAAGATGATTTGGAAGTATTGCAAAGATCCTAGTGCTTATGAAGATAACTTTCAAGTGTTTGATAGAGCCAAGAGTTTTGGATGCCAACCAGCAGTACCTAAATGGGGTGGTGAAAGAGTTCCATAACAAAGGGATATTAAAAACTCTATAAATATGGATTTTAAAAGTTGTAGTGATTCATCTTGTCCCAAAACATCTCCAGTAGAGAACATAGAGAAAATACAGAGCAATAATTATATCAACTAAGTGTGGGGAAGAGTTGAGAATATACCCTTATGGATTTATATGATTAAGGGGGAGAAAATGAGAAGAAAATTTTTGAATAAAAAACACATTTAATTTTATTATCAAAGTGGGGAAGAAAATGTACCATAAATTCATACATGTATTTGGAATAAATAGAGTTATATGAAAGATCTAGATTTATGGTAGAATTGACAACATAATCCAGAGGGAGAGAATATTGAAACTAGAGGTTGTGCATTGGATTTTTTAATAGCCATAATTAAAGATTTTGTCAATTGATGAAGAGAATGGATGTCACACTACCTCCCAAGTAATACTTCCTCTTCTTTTCCTTCGAAAACTACTTTAGGAAGACTTTATCAATTTATAGAAAATAGGTTTTCTCTATTTTCATCATGTGAAAATAAATATACTTGTATTATAACTCCAAAATGGATGCGACATTGACCTCCACTTTTCTACGACTTTAATACTCCAAGTATGGATGATAGTGACCTATTTATATGAGAGTTGAATATTTATCTTTCCATGATCACTACAACATCACATTTGTTGAGTCAATGACTTAATTCCTTTATTTATTTTATAAATCATAATAATATTTATATGAAAATGATCTAACTTGAGTTTTTTATTAAGTTGTTATTCTTGTGTAGAATAAACTTTCGATAACTTAAATACCAAAGAACTAAAAATATTTTACAAAAATCCAGTGATAAAAAAGTTTCATGCTGAATTACATCTATAAAATTTATAAACACTTTAGTGGTTATGATTAAACACATCATTGTATAAAATAACATGTTTATTTCATTGATAGATGAAGAATATATTGTTGATACAGTTACAACTGACTCTGAGTTTTATGGAATCTAACTATTGAAGTTTATTACAATGATTCCAATAAATAGAGTCACACCTTGATCTTTAGATTTACATGAATGGTCATCTAGATCGAGCATTCTGAAAGTTGTAATTCCTTTTTAAGCTTTGTAATTTATCATTGCTGAGATCACTTGTGATTAATGTAATATTTTTCTTTCTGAGTGCTTCTATTAAGAGATATCATTGGGAGGTTTTCATTATAAAGATCTTAGATTTTTTTTTGTAATTGTTTTTCTTATGATCCAGGGTGATTGAGGTATTTCAAGGGTAGAAAGATAGAAGAATTTATGATTCTTTGTGATCGATAGATTCTATGTCTAGGAATACAGAACTCAAGTACTTCTAGTGTGTGGAAGTGAGCTGTTAATGATAGGTTTGGCTGAGGAATTATAAGGATAGGAAGAAAGAACTTTTGATAGGTATAAAATTGGGGATGCATTATGATAGGTTTAAAGTTATAGATACTTTATATCCAGTCTATCTATCCATCTTTCACCTTATTTTTAAAGTGTGGTTTTAATAATATCCTTTTAAAGGAGTATTTGGTTTGGTATCCATTACTCCATGTTTTTTTTGAATTTTTTTGTGCTCATTTTTAAAATATTTTTGTGTAAATTCTTATATCAGTTACTAAAATACCAATCATTTTATTTAATCTATGCTAATTATATTTCATACAGTTTGTAATTTCATTACTCTAATCATTGATTTGATCAGTAATACAAAAAACTGATCAACTTAATACTTGAAGATGATGAAAATTATAATTTGTTTCAAAACTATCCCCCCCCCCTATATTTTATTAGCCATCATACCTTAGGACAATAGTCTTAATCCATTAAGAATTTAGATTATATCAATTCATTGTTAATAAAATTGTCTATGTCAAGATCCACCTTCTTTTCATCAATAATCCAGGTGCATTAATGGAACTTCATATTATTCTCCCTTTTTCACTTTTTCATATATATCATTGATCTTCCATGAATGAGCCTCTCTTTGTACCCAACCATTATGGTACAGCCTATACCCTTGTTGTGTGGTCATTTATAAATGGGTAGAACAGCCCCAAGCTTCATCAAACAACTTCTAACCTTCTCCAAAGTCTTTCAATGTTGCATTAAACTAGAATAAACAATATTTAACTCACCAAAATTTCCATGATAAATCAATCATTATTCAAGAAATCTTTGTATGCTTCAATTATTTTGGTCCTTTTCATGATGGGGTACCTTCAACTCATCTTTTCCATTTCTCCAGGTAGTCACCTATCATGAACCAGCCCAGGACTTCCATCCATAAAATACCCAAACCGACCTGTGACATACTTGAGGGGCATCCCTGATCCCCCCATGGTGAAAACAAGTGTCAAAGGCATCATAATAAATGATTGGTGATGATTTATCCCATAAAGTAAATTAAATAAGAGTAAAAATAGTATCATATTTCTAATGAAATTTCGGCATGACCCATCCATAGGTCGAATGTATACACTAAAAAGAAGCATCAGATATAAACAAAACATAAACAAGTACCAATTATAAACATATATAAATTAATCCCTCAGCTCACACTCCACACACCCTCATGTAGCCAGAATACCTCCGCTCATCCCAATCTCCCTCAACATGTTGTAACTACAAAATCACCCAGTCTTCACATGGATAATACAATTGACCAATAACTATTACTAAAAGTAGTAAATAATTCAGCTCCATGTTGAACATTCTAAGAAAGTAAAGACAGCCCCTATAAAATCATGTAATAGGCTCACTTAGATTAATATAATAAATAAAATAGAAATAACACTAACCTCAAATCACCATCGATCACTAACTAGACCTAACATTGGACATGCCCTGAGAGCAAACAAGAACCGAATAGAAGCTTGAAACTAAAATTTAATATGAGTATGAGCATAAAACGCTCAGTAGACCACCAACCGCCTTGTGACATGTCAAACTTTTAATAATAAAACCATTTTCAAGCTAGTTTGAAATATAATAAGAAAAATAGTTTTTTCAAACATAATTTAGGAAAAACTAATATCAAGTATTTTACCATTTTCAAACTCTCCTTTTCATTTTTATTAAATAAAAATAATCATTAATAAAGTGTTTCCTAGGCCCATGCCCCTCATTCCAAAAACATTGTTTTTTATAAATGTATTTTGAAAATCCATTTAGAAAACCAACACACATGGTGTAAATAAAATAGTAAGAAAATGCATCATGTCATCAAATGAAATAGATACAAGAAGTAAAGGAAAATCAAACAAGGTTCCACACACATCAAGAAATCATGGGATATTAAAAAATCCAAGGTAATTCCCTTAAGTGAATCTTCCAACCAATAAAATAGGTTTCATGGGCTCTACCATTGGTTCTCAAGTGAAATGTTTATATACTTTACTCAATGGACCAACCTATCAACTTGTGTTGCATCCCAATATATGCCATATAAGTAGCCTATACCCAACCTTGTCAAAATAGAACACCCCATCTAGCCCTATCACTACAAAAAAAGCATTGGTTAGTGGTACTTATTAGTGGCAGTTATATTAACCACCGCAAAATAAATTTGATTTGAACATAATAATATAGGTAAGTTTTAGTCAAACTGCCACTATATTTCTTTTATTTTAATAATTAGTAGTGGTTTCCATTAAACCGCTACTAAATGTTTTTAAAAAAATCTTATTTCCTACCCCTCCTCTGATCCCTTTGCATGACCCCAACCCCTATCCTCCCCTCCCCTGACCTCCTCCTCTCCCCTACCCGGCATGACCTCAACCCTGAGACCCCCTCACCTCTGACCTCCCTCCTCTATCCTCAGTAGTGACCCCAACCCATGTGACCCCCCCCCCTCTGACCTCCCTCCTCCTGTAGTGATGTGGAACCCCCACCCCCACCCCCCGACATCCCTCACACTGGTGGTTCCCCTTCTTGGTGGCGACGTGGACCCCCCCAACCCCCCCCCCCCCCCAAAATCCATATCCTAGGCTCGGTTTCCCTATTCTTATACTCTTAAGGCTTCTTTTCCCTTGTTGTGGTGATTTAGTGTCACACCACTACTATAAATACAGATTTTAAAAATGCTAGAAATCGCTTTTAACAGCACTAGAAAAGAACTATTAATCACAGCAAAGATAAAGGGGGTCCCCTTTAAAAGTGCTAAAAACAATGATAAAGGACTAGTTTCCTATTATGTGCTATTTATTTAATAGTAAACTTAGCACCTACACACCTACACAAAACCGCACCTACACACGAACAAAACATAGAAGAACAAAATAGCACATACAAGAGTTTTGCAAACAATGCTATATACATTTACTTGACATCATAAATACAAAAAAAACATTGTTATATACATTTAAAACAATGTTTTATATGGTTAAAATTGCAATTATCCAACAAAAATTTAAAAAATTAATGTTTCATCTTTTGGAATCAGTGATATAATAATAAAATAAATTAAACATGAATATGAAAGAATACATTAATAAAATGTCAATTTTTAATAAAAAGGACATATTTGGAGTTACACCAGTCACACCATGCATCGTATTAAGGTGGGTTTGATTCCTACATATCAAAAACAAGTCATAGATCTTTGTTTTAAATTATTAAAACAATCTGAATGGGTTTTATCAGTTTTGAGTATGTCACTTGTTCTTTTACTGAAATTAATATCAAGTTTAAATGACACATTTATATTTATATCGGTCACATAATTCATTGGATTGAGGTGCGGTTAATTCCTACATATAAAAAAATGACTTATGGATCATTGTCCTAAAGTATCAAAATAATCCTAATGTGTTTTCTCAGTTTGTAGTATGTCACTTGTGTTTTTTTCTAAAATTAATGTCAATTTTAAATAAAAAGAGACTTTGAGTCATACCAGTCACATTGTGTCTTGAATTGAGGTTTGGTGGATTAATACATGTTAAAATGACTTATGGATCATTTTCCTAAAGTATCAAAACAATCCGAATGTGTTTTCTCGGTTTTTAGTATGCCAGTTGTGTTTTTTGACTAAAATGTCATTCCAAACTGAAAACATGCATTTTGAGTCATACTGGTCGCATCATGAATTGGTTTGATATGAGACTACTTAATAAACATCAAAAATAACTTATGAATCATTATCCTAAATTATGAAGACAATTGGAGCGGGTTTTCTTGATTTTTAATGAATGATGTGTTTTGAGCTAAAATGTCAATTTTAAACTGATAACATACACTTTTAACCATATCGGTCACACCGTGCATCAAATTGATGTGTGATTGATTCCTACACATCACAAATGACTAATGGATATATTTCTTAATGTATAAAAATAATCTGAATGTGTTTTCTTGGTTTTTAGTATGTCAATTTTGTTTTTTTCTAAAATTAATGTCAATTTTAAATAAAAAGAGAAACATTGAGCCATATCAATCACATTTTTCTTTGAATTGAGGTGCAGTTAATTCCTAAATGTCACAAATTACTTATGAATCTTTTTCCTAAAGTATCAAAACAATATGAATGTGTTTTTTAGTTTTTAGTATATCAGCTGTGTTTTTTTACTAAAATGTCATTTCAAACTGGAAACACGCATTTTGAGTCATACTGGTCGCATCGTGCGTTGGTTTGATATGAGTTCTAGAAAAAATATTTTCAATTATTTTATTATTAATTTCAATGTATTTAATCCTACCAATGTGTTATTTCAAGGTCAATTATCACATTTTATAGTTTTTGAAGCATTTTTTAGCTTAATTGCTAAAATAGCTTATTTTGGAATCTAACTATTTTAAATTATTTAAATGTTTTGGACATAACTATTTTTAAACTAATAAAAATTGAAAAATTGTTCTTTTATAGGTTACTATTTTCTATTTTCTTCATTTTATCCTTATGGACCCAAAGGTCAATCTATCATTTAGAATCTCAAATCCAGCTCACAAATCAGACCTCAAAAACTGTGCATAGAACTAAAAAAATTTATTTTTGGGACCATATCTCATAAATTTACAAACCAAATGATCTTATATATTACATGGATAAATAATATATCTGAAGAAATAACTTTAATTAAGATTATTGTGCATTATTATTTCATTTTCAAGGTCATTAATGCATTAGAACTTGATGCATTGAATACGAACAATCTGTCTAGTAGAATTAAATATTCTGAGTGAATCAGCCATAAATCCATCATTAAATGTCCAATAAATCTTAAATTTAGTGATCCAATAGAGGATAAGTAACTCAAAAACTTTCAAGAATAACGAATTCCCAAATTCGATCATTTATGAGGCCTACCATGTGGAACATTTTGGAGAATATTTTTTGAGCCAAATTTTCACTCCCTTTGCCTATAAAAATGTACTCCCTATTCATTTCAAGGGGTTGGCAAAGTAGTGGCCATTTTGTGTAGGTTTATATTTTATTTTCTGATGTAGTATATTTTTAATGTTTAAATTTATATTCTTCTTCTTCTTCATACCTCATTCTTCCATTTTTACTTTTATGTGTTTCTCTCATTGTATTCTCTTCTAACTCTGTGAAAATTGGGAACTAACCTTGATGTTTGTTCGAGGAGGAGAATGGTGGTTCACTACTAGAAAAATACCCTATACCAACGGTTTTCAACCATTGGCTAGTAATACATGGGGATAGGTCTATACCAACAGTTTTGGAAAAATTGTTGGTATAGACCTATACCAATGGTTTTCAAAACCGTTGGTTTAAGTGATATTAAAAATCTATACCAAGGATTCTATAAAACTGTTGGTATATATATTTCAAAAAAGAAAAATTATGTTGGTTTTGATCCCAGTACCTCCAGTTTATGATTGAACGACCTAACCACTAACATAACTTGACTTTTGTGAACATAATTTCATAAATATATATATGTATTATCATAAATATTTTAAATTTTGATTTATTTAATGTTCTCTGTAATAATATTCCATAAAAAATACATGTAACTATAACAATGGTTCTCAAAACCATTTGTATAGACCTATACCAATGGTTTTGAGAATCGTTGGTATAGATTCTTTGATTTTGGTACCTATACCAACGGTTTGTCCAAACCATTGGTATAGGGGGGACTTATGCCAACAGTTTGTCCAAAAATGTTGGTATAGGGTCTCTATTATGGACCTATAACAACGGTTTGAACAAAACCATTGGCATAGGTCCATAATAGAGACATTATACCAACGGTTTTGGACAAACCATTGGTATAGGTCTCCCCTATACCAATGGTTTTGGACAAACCGTTGGTATATGTCCAAATTAGTGACCTATACCAAAATTTTTGGCCAAACCGTTGGTATAGGTCCATATAAGTGAACTATACCAATAGTTTGCCCAAAACCATTAGTATAGATCTTATTTCCAGTAGTGGTTGATTGAGTTTTATTATGATTCAATTTAAATATCTTTATTTAATTCAAAGAATTTTGGTGGTGGTTAAATTTATTATGGTATATGATTACCCCATTTTATCATTCACTAGGTTCTTCTTCTCATTTAACATTTATCTTTCTCTTCACTATCTAAGTCATGCATATGATGGAGTATGTCTTGGGTAGTGATGGTCGGCAAAGAGATATCCTATCCAGATTTAGGAATATTATTTTCCCACGTGAAAAGATCTCGGTGTTGGGGTAATAACAGTTCAAATGAGAGGGTGTAGTGTGATAGATCTTGATCACTACATTTAATTGATATTGAGAATATTTTAATAAACAATGATATCAACCATCATGATCCCCTAATAATGAATGTATCCTTTATTTATTTTTAACATCATTTTGTTCACATTGCACACACACATATATATATATTAATATTTTATGCATCTTTCAAACACATCTTTATATTATATATTAGTTAGAAAATAAATTATGATAATAAAATTTCGGTGTTGTGTAAGTTGCCTCCTCGAGATCGACCCTAGGAGTGCACTATATTGCATGCTTAGGTAAATAATATTTTGATCTAGGATATGTGAAAAATTCCCACGCATCAAATTGGTGTTGTTTTTGGGGAGGTGCAACACTTACACACACTGTTTTTCATAAAAAACAAAAAAATAATAAATTTCAAAAACTAAAAAAAACTTCTTTGTTAATGATGTATTTCAATAGTGATTATTCTGTATGGACTAATGAATCTCAGGTACCAGAAGAAGTTTACAATGATCTTTATACTAAGCATAAAATGATTAGTGATGTACTGAAAAAATTGGAGAGCCAAATAGAGTTGATTTCTAAATACGTACATGCATACCAAGAGAAACTCGAGCCAGAACTGGAACCCAAACCAAAAAAAGTGGTGGAAGAGATTTCACCAATAATTTTTTATGTCAAAGAACTTGAGGAAAGTAAGAAGGAGATAATAAAGGAGTTAATCATATTATTTCGTACTCAGCCACTACTTGAGGAGGTCCCTGAAGTACATATTCCAACTGATGCACTTATGGGAGATCAACATTTTTTGGAAAAATTCTGGAATCACTTTGTTGAAGATAACCTGAAACTTGATATTCCCATTATGGATATCAAAAAATCAATACCTTTTGACCTCTATCTTTCTTTGGAAGATGATGAAGAAGATGCACCTGCTGAGATGGAGTTTCCAATGGTCTTTCTAGAAGAGATCAATTTCCAAGTTGACATACTTGAAAAGGAATATTTCTTTATTAATTCATCATGTTTTAATTTTATTTAAACTGAATTGTTTTCTAACTTATCCTTTCCTAAAATTTATAGCACAACACAAATAGAGTAGACCTTGGATGTTAAAGAAGATATCACCCAAGTGGTGGTGATCAAAGAAGAAGAGTTTGTGAATAATGTGGTGTGATTGCCTCCTCTACAACAACTTTCATACCATTTTGATGAGGAAACCATAGAAGTTCATAGGTATTACCCCTATATTTTATTTCCTCTCACTCTGGAACTTAAATTATCTATGTATTCTTTCTTGGGGTTGGTAATTTTATTATCTTATTTGGGGTTCTCTACTTTCAGTGTTTACTCATGGACACTGGAAAAAGTCACATGGTTCAACTCAAAGAAACCACACCAACCTTATGATTGGGGATAGTCCACTATAACTGTCTGACTAGGGGCAGTAAAAACCTATCACCTGCTTGGGGGGTCAAACCAAGCATTATACCTTTTCTATTCCCTTTATCTTTATTTTTTTATTTTTCTTATGTATTTTCATTTATTTCTTGTAGTTTTAAAGTGGTAGTAGCTAGGATCTTAACTCAAGGTAGCCACTGAAAAAATAAATCAGGTTATATCTTTATTTTTCTTTATTTTGTTGGTTTCCCAATATAAATTCTACATGAAAAATGTCTCTTGATCTGATTTGAGCTAAAAAGAGGGTAGTAAATGGAATAATTGTGGCGGAGGTATTTCAACTTGCTTTTAGGAATTCTGTGTGTGTTTTCATTTTTATTTTCATGTCTTTTTTTTTAATTCTTCATATTTTTATTTTTCATTTTTGGTGTGTTTTTAGGATTCTTGAGATAAATTGAATACTTTGGAAGATTCAAACCATCTTGGTATTTTTGGAACATTTCTTGATTTGATTTTTTTAGGAAATAAACGATTGATAAATGGATTTTTTTTTCTTGATTTCTGATCTTTTCATTTGAATAAGTTTGATTGATTGTGAAACTCATGTGCACTAGTACTGTCTAAATTGAAAATCTTTCCCAATTTGAGAGGTTTCTAAACCTATTTGACATATTCTTACATTTATGTTTTTTAGAGTCTTTAGAAATGTTGTGTGATCTATAAATTTTTATTTTTCTCTTTTTCAAAGCTGTTAGAGTTCATGAAATGTGTCAAGTATGATTGAGGAATCACTTTGAAATCCCTTTTTGCATTGAACTCTTATTTTGGACTACCTTTTCATATGACCTTTATTAAGCCCCTATTAGCCATGAAATACCTTGTTATTAAACCACATTATAAGACATTTATCCCTTTACAACCTGTTATAGAAGTTAAATTCATGATTATTGTTGAACTCAAGTATGGGGGGAGAAGATGGGCTGTATTTTTCTTTTCTAGAGAATCTTTTTGAGATAAATTGAATGTGTTGCCATATTTATTACTGCTTGGGTGGAATAAATGTAAAGATGGAAATATTTATGGGTAGACCAAAATATCATTACAAATTTGTGATAGGTTTTCACCAATATTTAAAGATCAAAATTTGCCTCACTTTTCCTCCAAAACATGATTCTGAAGAGAAATCCAGATCTAAATTCAAGCTGAAACAATGATATAATTGGGGAAAAGAGTGAATAAAATCCTTGATGCTTAAATTCCAAGTGTTAACTTCCTAAATTAATATGTGTTTGGTGGTGATTCATTTTTTATCTGATTGAGGAGCACACCATTCTTGAGAAAAACTATTTTCATGCATTTACTTCACGTAGAGATTAACCCTCCTCATTCTACCTTTGATGTTTTTACATTTTAATCCTGCCAACCCTCAGCCTCAGAAAAACCCAGGAAAAATACCTCATGATTAAAACATTTTTTAATCTATTAAGTAGATATACTAGGAGAATATCAATACTATGGAGATCACATGTGTTCTTGGGAATGATAAAAACTCCACATTGAAAATTCTTAAGTGAAGAGAGAAATATTTTTCTAGGGAGGTAGGTATGAAATACATGGGAGGATTAACATGATATTGAATGGATTATTATTATTTTTGAGTAGTTCTGAAACTTTTATCCATGTAAAAGGCATGATATTTTCTTTGATATAATAATTGAGCTATGTTGTCATTTATGCTTTGAGGAGTTTGTTTTGACCTTGGTATAAGATGATTGCCCAGGAGTGAAATATTTAAGTGTGGGGGAATTGATAGAACAAATATTTTAAATTATTTTATTCTTAATTTCAATGTTTTTAATCCTAAAAATGTGTTATTTCAAGGGAAATTGTCAAATTTTATAGTTTTTGAAGCATTTTTTAGTTTAATTGCTAAAATGGCTTATTTTGGAATTTAATTGTTTTAAATTATTTCAATTTTTTGTCCATAACTATTTTGAAACTGATCCAAATTGAAAATTTATTATTTTATAGAGTATTATGTTTTATGGGCTTTATTTTATCCTTCTAGACCCAAATCTCAATCTATCATTTGGAAGCTCAAATCTAGCTCACAAATCAAACCTAGAAAATTGTGCACAGAACTGGATAATGTTATTTTTGGGCCCATATCTCATAAATGGATGAACCAAATGATATTATATTTTACATGGAGAAAGAAGAAATTTTTAGGAATAACTTTCATTAAGATTTTCTCGCATTATTATTTAATTTTCAAGGTCATTAATGCGTTGTAACTCGACGCATTGGAATACGAACAGTCTATCTGGTAGAATTAAATATTCTAAGTGAATTGGACATAACTCCTTCATTAAGTCGTAAATTAAGATTAAATTTCCTTATCAGACATAGGAGAAATAAATAAACAACTTTTAATAAGAACAAATTCCCAAATTCAATCATTTATTAGGCCTAACACGCTGAAACTTTTGGAGAAGATTTTTGGATCCAAATTTTCACTCCCTTTACCTATAAAAATGTACTCCCTATTCATTTCAAGGTGTTGGAAAAGTAGTGGCCATTTTGTGAAGGTTTTATATTTCATTTGATGATGTAGTATATTTTTAAAGTTTTAATTTATATTATTCTTATTCTTCATACCTCATTCTTATATTTTTACTTTTATGTGTTTCTCCCACTATATTCTCTTCTAACTCCATGAGAATGGCGAACTAACCTCGATGTTTGTTCGATGGGGAGAATGGTGGTTGATTGAGTTTCATTATGCTTAAATTTAAATATTTTTATTTAATTATTAGAATTTTGGTGGTGGTTAAATTTATTGTGGTGTGTGATTGCCCCATTTTCTCTATCAATGAGTTTTTCTTCTCATTCAACATTTATCCTTCCCTTCACTAAGTCATGCATACGATGGAGTATGGATTGGGTAGCGATCACTACTACAAGTATGGCCTTTATCAGCGCTATAAAATTTAATTAATAGTGCTAAAAAATATTGTTAATCAAGGTGAAGATAAAGGGGGGTCCCTTTTATCAGCGCTCAGAAAAGCGCTGATAAAAGACACCTTTTACCAGCGCTAAAAAAGCACTGATAAAAGGGGTCATTTATCAGTACTTTTTTTTAGCGCTGATAAAAGTAAAAAAAAATAAAAGAAATAAAATAATCATATAATGGGAGGGGAGATTTTAACAGCATTGGACCCCCCCCCCCTATCAGCGCTAGGCGGAGCCTCACACTCTCCTTCATGCACACTGCCCTTCCTGCACATCCCCCACACACAGGCACCTCCTTGCTTCTACCTGAACTCCAACTCACGACCTCCCCCTTGCGCACCTGCACCTTTACCACTAAGCCATTTAATTGTTTTCTCTATTTAATGATATATTTTTTTATTTATATATATATATATATATATTTATATTTATTCGTATATTAATATAGATTCATATTAATATAAATATATTTAGTTATATTAATACATATATTTAGTTATATTAATACATATATATTTATTCATATATTAATATATTTATATTTATTCATATATTAATATATATATATATATAGTTATATTTATTCGTATATTAATAAAGATTCATATTAATATAAATATATTTAGTTATATTAATACATATATATTTATTCATATATCAGTGTATGTATATATATATATATATTCACTCGTATATTAATATATATTTATATTTATTTATATATATATTTAGTTATAATTTTTTATCCGTATATTTATTTGTATAGTAATATATATTTATAAGATTGGTTTTAAATATATTTATAAAATATGTTTTTTATGTGTGTATGTAAATAAATAAATAAATACATACATACATATATACAACACACACACACGCACACAAACATACAGACACACACATACACACACACATATATATATATATATTTACAAATAAATACATATATATGTGTATTTGAAAAGCCATAGAATGTTAAAACGACCATAACTTCTAATAAAGAAGCGAGTTTCAACTCCACAACTAGTAAAATCAAAGAAAATGAAACAATCTTCGATGTGATATGTGGTACAGGCCTAACGGACATCCGAATCAGAAGTTATACCTGTTTGAATGTAAACAAATCAGGGTATACTGACTAAAACTCAGTTTTGGAGGACTTATGGGCATTTTTGGGATCGAAAAATGTGACAGAAGGTTCCCTTGGGTCACTAGTACATAGATCTCATTGCGGGCTTTGATTTGATATGTCGTAGAGCTCAAACGGACACCCGGATCAAAAGTTATGGCCGTTTGAAGTTTGAGTTGCATTTTCAACTTATTTTAGATATATTTTTTTTTTTGATTTTTTGTGTCTTTTAATTATTATTAAATGATTATTAATCGATGATAATTATAAAATTATTAATTAATAATATTTTTTAAAATATTTTGAATCCATTTTCACTAAATTTATTATATATTAAATTTAATTATTTATTTATACTTATCTAAAACATATTTAAAAAATATATATTATATTTATATAAATATATATATACTCATATAACAATGTTTTTTTCATGAATTTTTTTTGAAACATAAAATTTATCAATGCTAGGAAAAAGTGCTGATAAATCCTCCCTTTATCAGTGCTACTAAAAAAAGTGCTGTTAAAGGGTACCATTTAACAGCGCTAAAAAAAGCACTGATAAAGGGGGGGCCTTTATCAGTGCTAGAAAAAGCGTTGATAAAGGGTCACTTTTAATAGCTCTTTTTTAGCATTGTTAAAAGTGCCCCTTTTTCAGCGCTGATAAAAGACCCCCCTTTATCAGCGCTTTTTTTTAGCGCTGATAAAGGGTGGCACTACGGAAACCCATTTTGTGGTAGTGGATGGTTGGAAAAGAGATCTCCTAGCTGGATTTATAAAGAGTATTTCCCCACATGAAGAGATCTCAATTTTGGTTTAATAAAATTTTGAATGAGAGGGTGTAGTGTGATATATCTTGATCACTATATTGAATTTATATTGAAAATGTTTTAATAAACAATGGTATCAACCATTATGATCCCCCAAGAATGAATGTCTTGTTTCTTTATTTTTAACATCATTTTGTTCACATTGCATATATATATATATATATATTATGCATATTTTAAACTCATCTTTATATTATATATTAGTTAGAAAATAAATTGTGACAATAGAATTTTAGTGTTGTGTAAGTTTCCTCCTCGAGACTGACCCTAGGAGTGCACTATATTGCATGCTTAGGTAAATAATATTTTGATTGGGGATCTGTGAAAAAATCCCCCAAATTAATGAGACTATGTCACACACTTCAAAAATAACTTATGAATCATTATCCTAAATTATGAAGAAAATTGGAGTGGGTTTTCTTGGTTTTCAGTGAGTGACACGTTTTGAGCTAAAATGTCAATTTTAAACAGATAACTGACACTTTTAGCCATACCGGTCACATCATGCATCGGATTGAGGTGTGGTTAATTCTTACACATCACAAATGACTCATATATCATTGTACTAAAGTATAAAAACAATCCTAATGTGTTTTCTCAGTTTTTCAAGATGTCACCTGTGTTTTTTTCTAAATTTAATATCAAATTTAAATAAAAAGAGACACTTTACCAATCACATTGTGCATTTAATTGAGGTGAGGTAAATTCCTACATGACAAAAATGACTTATGGATCATTTTCCTAAAGTATAAAAATAATCTAAATGTGTTTTATCAGATTGTAGTATGTCAGTTGTGTTTTTTTACTAAAATGTCATTTCAAACTAGAAACATGTATTTTGAGTCATACCTGTCACATCGTGTGTTGGTTTGATATGATACTACTTCATACATGTCATAAAGAACTTATGAATAATTATCCTAAATTATTAAGTCAATTGGAGTAGGTTTTATTGGTTTTTAGTGAGTGATATGTTTTGAGCTAAAATGTCAATTTTAAACTGATAATAGACACTTTTAGCCATACCGATCACACTTTGAATCGGATTGAGTTGGGTTTGATTCATTCGTGTCAAAAATAGATCATTTATTTTTTTTCTAAAGTATCAAAACAATCTGAATTCATTTTCTTGGTTTTTAGTATGTCACTTGTGTTTTTTTCTAAAATTAATGTCAATTTTAAATAAAAAGAGACACTTTGAGTCATACCAGTCACATTGTGCATTGAATTGAGGTGAGGTTGATTCATATATGTCAAAAATGACTTATGGGTCATTTTTATAAAGTATCAAAACAATAAGAATGTGTTTTCTCATTTTGTAATATGTCAGTTGTGTTTTTTTACTAAAATGTCATTTCAAACTGGAAACACACATTTTGAGTCATACCGGTCACATCAGGAACTGTTTTGATATGAGACTAATTCATAAATTTTACAAAGAACGTATGAATAGTGATCCTAAATTATAAATACAATTGGAGTGGGTTTGCTTGGTTTTCAATGAGTAACATGTTTTGAGCTAAAATGTCATTTTTAAACTAATAACAGACACTTTTAGCCATACCAGTCACACCGTGCGTTGGATTGATGTTTGGTTGATTTTTACATGTTAAAAATGACTCATGGATCATTTTTCTAAAGTATCAAAACAATACAAATACATTTTCTTAGTATTCAGTATGTCACTTGTGTTTTCTTCTAAAATTAATGTCAATTTTAAATGAAAAGAGACACTTTGAGTCATACCAGTCACATTGTGTGTTGAATTGAGGTGAGTTCGATTCCTATATGTCACAAATGACTTATGGATTGCTGTAATAAAGTATCAAAACAATATGAACGTGTTTTATCAGTTTGTAGCATGTTAATTGTGCGTTTTTACTAAAATTTCATTTCAAGCTGGAAACATGCATTTTGAGTCATACTGGTCACATCGTGCATTAGTTTGATATGATATTTATTCATACACATCAAAAAGAACTTATGAATCATTATCATAAAGTATTAATACAATTGGAGTGGGTTTTCTTGGTTTTAAATGAGCGACATGTTTTGAGCTAAAATGTCAATTTTAAATTGATAACAGACACTTTTAGTCATACCGGTCACACCGTGCATCGGATTGAGGTGGGGTTGATTTGTACAAATCAAAAATTACTCATGGATTGTTGTTCTAAAGTATAAAAACAATATGAATGTGTTTTCTTGGTTTTCAGTATGTTACTTGTGTTTTTTTCTAAAATTAATGTCAATTTTAAATAAAAAGAGACGTTTTGAGTCATACCAGTTGTATTATGCATTGAATTGAAGTGAAGTCAATTCCTACAGGTCATAAATAACTTATGGAAAATTTCCCTAAAGTATCAACACAATCAGAATGTGTTTTATCAGTTTTCAATATGTCACTTGTTCTTTTTACTAAAAATAATGCCAATTTTAAATAAAAAGAGACACTTTGAGTCATATTGGTTGAATCGTGTGTTGTATTGAGGTTGTGTTGATTTCTACACATTTTAAATGACTTATAGATCATATCCCTAAGGTATAAAAATAATTGAATGCATTTTCTCAATTTTGAATAGGTCAGTTACTCTGATACAAACTATAATGACCTAAACATTTCATACATTGATATCACATATGAGTAGATTAATATTCCTTACATAAAAGAAATAAGATAAACATAAATATGAAACAATGCATTAATTCTATGGAAAATGATTTTAATATGAAAACATCAAGATTACCTCTGTGATTGAGCATACACAACATCGTTGCTCTTTCTACAAAGGCATGTCACATGGATAAAAATCTTCTAAAATAAACGAACCCTACAAGGAATAATGAAGATCAAATCAACGTTTCATTATATAATTTTTGTTAAAATATAGATATTATATCATAACATTACCTTTACATCTTTCCAAAGGGTTTCTTTGGTCTAGATATAATCTAATAACAAAAATAATGATTCTTTGTGCACTTCACTACTATTGGTTAACTACCTCTTAGCATAGCATCTGATCTGGAATTCTGATCCGGTGTCCCTGTGATGCTCTCATCCTACACCATCTCTATGATATCATCATTCAGCGTTCACTTTTCCTTCTCTTAATGAACCCTTTCAGAAGTTCAGATGAGATGTTATGCAAAGCGGTAGTTAACCAACAATAATGAAGAATCCTTACTTTTGTTATTAAATTTGTGAGTGATGCATAACCAATATTCTTCCAACACACTACATCAGTAGAAACAGCATCATAAATGACCAAAATACAGAATATAAATGATCAATGCCATAATAGTTTAGGTCTAGTGCTTTTGGAAATATGGAAACATAAAGAACTAGTTCATAAGAGTCTCTCATTAAGTTATCCTTTACTAGAAAGACAAATCATTTCTAAAACCATTCTTCATAACCTAAGGATATGAAACATAAGAAAGGGTGATCATAGATTCTCAATAAGTGTAAACAAGGGAGATATCAATGATCATATAAGGACAATATAAGTAGTAGGAATTCACCTTCATCCTATTTGTGTACAATCTTCCATAAGGTATGATGCCCATTCATTTATAAACACATCTATATCATCTTATAAATATGAGTTTTTGTGACAGTCATGGTAGTAATAAAAAAATATAAATACACAAAGGATTGATAAATATTTTAAATTAACTAGTAATTATTTTCGAAAATACCTCTTCAGGGATGCTAGTTTTTTGATGAAATACGATCTCTTTTATAAATTTACAAACATAATAACTACTATCATTTACATTTGTTTATTTTGGACACTGCATAAACATTGATAAAAATAAGTAATTTTTTTTTGACATGTGTTTGTATAGTGAAATATTATTATATATACCATGATACTTGTCTAGTTGTAGATCTTGCGGGGGTTCTTGTCCTTAGGCCCTGGATTTATTCCATGAAGTAGATGATATTGATGCATGACCCTATCATAATAGAATCCTCATTAAAAGATAATATAAATTATATAACTAGATTTCTAGTTCTAAAATGTTGGATCTAGTGTATTTCAAATTGGAAAACACCATCATGTGTGGTTAGTTTGTTGGATATCCATGAATTTAATCCAGAAAATAAATCTTTGGAGTATCTAAATTGACCGCAATGAGAATCCAATGTTGCCTAAAAAAAGAAATAAGTAATGAAAGAAATGAAAATATAGTTGATATGATTAAATTATAGAGTTTTACCTCTACATTGTTGGTATTAAAAATAGTTTGTCATCTGTAATTTTGTTTTCAAACAATTTGAGCAAGGATGAAATTATTTCAACCTCTTTATTAGAATTTATTTCTTCTTTTTAAGAGGTGATGTGAGGACTAACAATTCCAAATTTTTGTTCATGGGGAAATCCCTTCAATTGTTTTTCATATATACGCCTACAAAAAATATGAAATGTATTTAGTCATAATTATCATAATATACCAGCTTTTGTAAAATCAAATCATGAAAACATACCTCATGTATACATTTACAACTAAGGCACCTAGCCATTAATACTTAAGTATTTCATCTACATTTTCATCACTAATGTAATCTGATTCTTCCCATCTATACATATTTTTTTCAAAATAAATTGTGTGAGAATTTTCTTCTATCAAATTTGTATCCACATGAGCCTACAATGATATTAAACATGGATATAGAAAGGGTGGGGTGAAATTGCTCTCAATAAATCATTTAGATCAGTTGGTTGATCCTTGAGATAGTTTTGAGATGATATTTCATTTCACCCCCTTCCCTTTTTCATTCTTTAATGACATTAATTGGTTCAGATATTTTTTCATTAAATGTTAAAGGTTCATCTTGAAAAATAAATTGGAAATGAATACCTCCCTACCGACATGTTTTTTACAAGAATTGACGATCATGCAATGAATGTTCCAATAGTTTGTTTGATCGTATAAATGTAGTCATCTTCATTTGGAATAGGTAGCTCAGTTCTCATCTCATGAGCTACGTTAATTGATACTCTGACATGACCTGTTGGAAGTGGTCTGTTGTGTAGCATGTCATTCTATATATTGAACATTGTATCCCTCACTACAAGGTGATAGGTGGGAGTTTATAGATATAAATCACATCCATTTTCACCCTGTATAATATCATTACAGGAAAGTTATCAGTGTTTATGTGATTCACATTTCATAGAAACAATTATTAGAACATTGATTACCTCATCTAAGTCAGGTTTTTTAGGGGAATGGCTCGCCTCAAAACTGGTGGGGGTGGGGTGGGATCTTCATTCATGGGTTTTTATTGAGTTGTTTCTTCTCTTTTCCTCCCCCATCAAACTTGTTATTAGCTCTCTCTGGTATTGTAATTCTTCTTAAAACATAGCTATTGTTTCTCTCATTTTTTCATTTCCTCAGTTTGATCCTCTGCTTGTTTTTCTTTCTAAAAATATGTTTAGGGTGTCACCCCAAAACCCGCACCTCTGATGTGACCATATTGTTCTAGCTGCTTCAAGGCCATTGAAAGTATGTTTGTATCTGGTGTGATTGTTGTTGATTACTGTGATTATGTTAGATAGAAAATATAGGAAAATAAGTAATCATTGTTATGTACTAGATATTTAAAGCAAAAAAAATTATATTATTTCATACTTACACATGTTTACCACACTTTTTGTGTGTTTTCATCTATCAGTATCCCCTCTTTATTTACAAAAGCCTCCTTCCATGGCACATGGAGTGGAATGGAAGTGGATTTCAATTTAGATTCATCAAACTGCATATAAACAGAGGAACATGGTTATGGTGTTGTTTTATGTCACATAAAATTATTACGGTAGATTTAAAATACGTACTGATTTTTTCTCAAGTGAAGTGTACCCCATCCTTGATTTATAGTAGGGGTATTCAGGTTTTTTTGCCCATTCCTTATTTTCAGCACTCAATTGTTGTTTCATAAATAAAAAACTTTCAATCAAAGTGATGAATACAAGAAATTTCAAACAACGTATTACCAGAAACAATGTACCTGAAAATTCTGCTCTGCACGATGGTTGTTAAACATATCCCACACTCCTTGGGATACCAAGTGTGCATAAAGAGGAGGTGGTTGTGGCTTGATTTTCCCTTCAATATCTTTAAGATGATATTTTGTAAAAATTGTGTGGAAGCCTCTATGAATCCTTCCTTCAACTCTTAATACATATTCCTTGTGTGAGACATCTACTATAAATGTACTATGCAAGGGATGATGAAGAGTAAGTCAATGTTTTAGTATTTTTTATTTTAATAAATTAAAGAAATAATAACATAATTTTATCGTAATCTCTTCCCCCTATTAGTGTCTTAAGCCCGGTGACAACATATTTCAATGATTGTACATCAATCGGAACTCATTGTCGAGTGAAGATTCCAATATAGCTACTAAACATGGATTTTTTGGGGTTAACATGTTGGCCTTGCTTATTCCATCTCACCTAAAATTTGATGCCTTTTTCTTTTTTCCTTAAGGATTTTGGATAACACTATCAAACTACAGTGATCTTGTTTTTTTTCACCATCAGGGTTTTATTGCCTACCATTTCCTCAATTTCAACATCATCATTATGTTTCTATGGGGTGCTAGCATTGGCACTGGGACCAGCAGCAACAGGTTGAGAAACCTGTTGTGCCTCAACACTGGGACCAGCAGCAATAGGTTGAGAAACCTGTTATTCCTCTGCACTGGGACCAGTAGCAGGTTGAGAGACCTATTGTGCCTTGGGATTGGGCACATCAGCAGGTATAGAAGTCATTATATATATAATTAGTTTAAATTTTAATTTAGATTACACAAAAGTATCAGCAAATAGATAATAACATAAGGTAACACAATGTATATTACAATAAAAAATAACATGATTATTGAACTCTTTTTTTTAAATAATGAAGAGATTTTACCCCCTATATCGACTATGTAAATCCCTTCATTGTGGTCTCCTATGATATAAAAAATGTTGTCTACATTGGGACTATTGTGAAATGATTACAAAGTCTCAATGAAAGGGTCTTTCTTCTTTAAATTTTCATCTGACCCTTCAGTTGTTTTGGTCGATAATAGAATAATTGACCAGTTTGGTTTGCGGGATATGGAATATAAAATACTTATACTGCCTATGATGCCATTATAAATGGTTTTTCTTTCTCCCCTTCCTTACTAAAATCACCTTTCATGAATCCCAATTCATCTATTTTAACATCACTCCTGTTATCAACCCACTTGCATTGAAAAATCGCCACTTGGAATTTTGTATAATCCAACTCCCATATTTGTTTGATGATGCCAAAGTATGACATATTCACATAAATTAGATTTTTTCCCTTAGAACTGTAAATATTCATCGTTTCATCCACAAGTGTAACCCCACTATTCTGCATGGTACTATCTTCATCATGTTTATTAGTATAGAATGTTTAAACATTAACTACATAAGCATTATAAGATAATACATACACACTTGGTCCTTCAGCTAGCTATCGAAGTCGTTCTGAAATTGAGTCTGTATTTTCATCTAAATTCTTAAAAATATGCTCCTGAAACCATCCTATAAACTATCGATTATGTATATATGATATCCATTTTTCATCCCTAGATAGATTCAAATGCCTAATAATTTCTTTGTGGGTTTGAACATATGGGTCAACATCAAAACTGTTATGAAAAACATAAATGTGGGCCTGCTCCCAATCTATAATATTGATTGTGACAACCTCTCTTCCATAAATTCCTTCACCCTTAAGTTGCCCAGTGTGATGAGATTTTGGTAGGCCAATGCTTTCCACACCAAACAGGTATTCGATATAGAATTCAACGTCTTCCTCAACAATATATCACTTTTAAATACAACCCTCTGGCCAATTTTTATTTTTAAAATACCCTTTCAAAATCTTCATATATTGTTCAATGGGGTACATGCATCTATAATTTACAAGACCACATAGTTGAATCTCTCTCACCAAATGAACCATAAAATGAACCATCATATCAAAGAATGTCGGTGGTAAGAACATTACCAATTCACATAATATGATGGTAATTTCTCTTTCCATAGTTAGAAATTTCGTTGGGTCTATAACTTTGATACATATAGCTTTGAAGAAGAAACAGAGCTTCGTTAATGTATGGTGTACATTCTTGGAAAAAATGCAACATAAAGCTATAGGAATTAGATCTTGCATCAAAACATGGAAGTCATGTGATTTTAGACCCTTTAACTGTAAATTGATCATGGACACAATGTTCTTGATATTTGATGAATACCCCTCTGGAAACTTTACGCCATTCTAGAAGTTGCAAAACTGATATCTCTCCTGCTTGGAAAGAGTGTAAACGACAGGAGGAAGAACTGTTCATTTTTCACCCTTCACTGGTGCCAACTCTTCTCGTATTCTCATCTCAACCATGTCCAACCTAGCCTTAATTCCATCCTTTTTTTTTTCTAGGTGCATTTAACAATGTCTCGATGACACTATCACATACATTTTTTTTAACATGCATAACATCAAGAAAATATCTGACATGCGAACAATTCCAGTATAGTAATTCAAAAAAACTAATCTCTTTTTCCAATCGGTTTTTATAAGTTTTTTTAAAAACGTTTTACTAAAAGTAGTGTCTACATATTTTACTTTCTCAGATAATTGATCACCTGTTAGTGGAGATGGTGTTGTGCATTCTTCTGAACTTCCATTAAATGATTCCATCCAAGATCGGTACTTATGTCATCAGGGTAGAAATCTACGATGTCCTGGAAACACAGTTTTTTATGAATGTTTCAACCTAATTAATTGTGTACCTTGTTTGCAAATGGGACACCCTTCAGTTACTTTAATGCTATATCCTAAAAAAAATCCATAAGTAGGAAAGTCATTTATCATCCTGTACAACATGGATCTCAAAGTGAAATCTTCATTTTTGCAAGCATCATACAACGTAACACCTGAATCCCATAATAATTTTAAATCCTAGATCAATGGAGCCAAATAAACATCAATATAATTATCTGGTTGTTTTGGTCCTGATATAAGCATAAATAACATGATGTATTTTCATTTCATACATAACCACGGTGGTAAGTTATAATTTACCAACATAATCGACCATGTACTGTGACTACAGCTTTGAAAACCAAAAGAATTCACTCCATCTATAGATAACGCAAGAAAAAGGTTTCTTGGATCATTTCCAAATTCAGGATACTCATGATCAATTCTCTTCCACTGAGGAGAGTCTGTTGGGTGACGTAGTTTTCCATCTTTAATTCTTGTATCTACATGACATGTAAGTTGTCCTACAGTCTCCTCACTGTTGGGCGGAGAAAAACGGGAAGGATGGCAAGAGGGGGGGTGAATTGCCTTTTAAAAAATGATTAACAAATTAAAATCAAAGTTGAAATGCAGCGGAAAGTAAAGAGGCAAGACACAAGAAATTGATAACGGAGTTCGGCCAAAACCCGGCCTACGTCTCCGCTCCCAACTAAACCGTTGAGAGATTCTACCACTTGCTTTTCAATGGTTTTAGCAAGAAACCCACTAGGCTTTGAGGTAGCACTAGAACCTATTACAGCTTGCTTTTGAATGGTTGAGCAAGAACCCACTAGCCTTTTTAACGGGTGAAGGCTAGCTCACCTATGACACAAGCCTTTTAAAAGGAAAGGCTTGAAGAAACCTCTTCACACCTTAATGGTGATGTGAAACCCAAAAGAAAGAGGGATGAAGAAAGAGTTTGGGGTTTGTAGGCACAAACCCAAATTTAAAGCTCAAAAAGATAAATACAATAAAACCCGTAATTGGAGAAGCCTTGGGCGCCTTTGATTGATAGGAGAGTTTGAAGGCCGCTTCCAAGCTTCTTTGGTGGTGCTCTTGGATGTGGAATTGGATGGAGCACTTGGGGTTCCTTGAAGGAAGTCCGCCGGAGGTACGCCAAATGATGGAAAATGTGTCCGTTGGCTTGGTATATGATCCGGGTAGTGTCCGGGGCTTCCTCAGCCTTTATTTATAGGCATGGAACCCTTGGGGAGTCTTCGGAGCCGTTGTAAAGGGCCTCGGAGCCGTTGGAGGCCAAAAGAGGGTTGACTGGTCAAAGCCAACGGCTAGTTTGACTGGGCTACCGGCTGGCCAGTACAGCTCCACCGGCTGGCCGGTGCCTTGGCAGAGGAGAAGAATTTTGGTCCAGGCTCCACCGGCTGACCGGTGGAGGAGCCACCGGCTGGCCGGTGGGGAGACAGTAGCTGGCCCATTGGTTTGGGTGCCACCGGCTGGCCGGTGACAGAGCCACCGGCTGACCGGTGGAACCTGGCAGTGGGCAATGCCTCTGCCAGGTCCACCGGCTGGCCGGTGCTATCACACCGGTTGGCCGGTGGACTGCAATTCAGTCCACTTTAAGATTCTTTCTTGGGCCAACTTCTTGGCAACCTTGTGCCTATCATTCAAAAACACTTCAAACAATATTAGACAAATAATAAGGTGATTGTGATCATGAAAATCAAACAACTAGGGGAACGAGAGGTACAACAATCTCCCCCTATTTTGATGATCACAATCACCAAAACAATCAATGTAAAAAAGAAATGAAAAACATGCTTTAAAAGAATTTTTCCCCCAATCAATCAAGAATTTCTCCCCCTTTGTGATTATCAAAATAGCACGGGGCAAAAACTTGATTGAGGGAAAGGGTTTGAAAAACTAGATATGAGAATTGAAAGATCAATTGAGATTTTTGAAATTGAAATGAAAATTTGAAAAAATTGAATAACAGTTTGAATTGAAAGTTTTGAATGAAAAAACCAATTGAAATTTGAAATTTGAAACCAAATGAAATTTTTGAAATTGAGAGTTTTGAATCAAAAATGAATTGAAAATTTAAATTGAAAAATGAATCGAAAGAGATTTTTGAATTTAAGAAAATTTCTCCCCCTAAATAAAACAAAAGATCATCGGGGAAACGAAACTATTTTTGGCCCGGAGAGACTCGCCAAAAGAGATTTTTCAATCCAAATTTGTTTCATGGCGGGTCTTCTCCTATAAAATTCGTTCGAAAAGTAAATAGATTTAGGCATACCATAACGGGCATTTTTGCAATCGCATTCATAAATTAGGTGCCCGGGTTTTTTACAATAATTGCAAAATTTATAACTAGAGCTCCCCCTTACAAAAACAGTTGGAGCATGGGAGGAGGAAGCTACATTGGTATATCCTAGCCCTTGGGTGGTTCTTGAAATTCGTTGGGAATCAAGCAATTTTGAAAGATTTTGTTCCCCTTGGGTGAATTTGGCTAGGGATTCTCTAAGGTCCTTGATGGTTGATTCCAAAGAATCAACATTTGGGAAATTTTGGATTTTTAGGGAGAGTTCCTCCTTCTCTTTGAGAAGTTGTTCTTTTTCGGAGGAAAGTTTTTTGAAATTCTTTTTCAAAGAAACAAATTTAGAAGAAAGTTCATGAAAACCATTTTCTAATTGGTCTCTAGCATGTTGGAGTTCTTCATATGATAAATGATTAAAAGAATTAGAAGAACTAGAGGATGATGAGGAAGAAGAGTCAGAAGATGATACCTCATGTTTTTCCATTAGGCATTTTTTACCTTGGTCGCTCGAGGAGAAGGAGGAGAAGGAGGAGCTATCACTCCATGTTGCCTTTGAAGCCTTCTTCTTTTTCTTCTTCTTGGCCCTTTTCTTGTGAAGTGGGCAAGCGGGTACGGATTTTGCATCGGGTTCTTGCTTTTGAGCGGGTTCTTGCTTTTGAGCCATGCTAGTACCTTCATGGGTTAGCTCTAAATATTTCCAAATATCATGTGAAGTAGAGCAAGTAGAAATGCAATTAAAAACATTACAGTCAAGACCACAATGAAGAGCGTTCATGGCTTTGCCATCAAGCTCAAAATAAGCAATGTCATTGGGGGTCCATTTAGACTCATCGGGAGAGGAGAGGGAAAATCCTTGCATAACAATTTTATAAATTGGATAACCAATACTTTTTAAAAAAGTGGTCATGCGGGTTTTCCAAAAAGAATAGTCGGTTCCATCAAACAATGGAGCACGACCCAATGAATGGCCTTCGAGGGTTTGAGAAGAAGAAGCGGTAGAAGCCATCAAAAAGGATCTTTAATTTGAAACCGGTTAGGGTATTATTCAAATACTCCCTCTGATACCAATTGTTGGGTCGGAAAAAAACGGGAAGGATGGCAAGAGGGGGGGTGAATTTCCTTTTAAAAAATGATTAACAAATTAAAATCAAAGTTGAAATGCAGCGGAAAGTAAAGAGGCAAGACACAAGAAATTGATAACGGAGTTCGGCCAAAACCCGGCCTACGTCTCCGCTCCCAACTAAATCGTTGAGAGATTCTACCGCTTGCTTTTCAATGGTTTTAGCAAGAAACCCACTAGGCTTTGAGGTAGCACTAGAACCTATTACAGCTTGCTTTTGAATGGTTGAGCAAGAACCCACTAGCCTTTTTAACGGGTGAAGGCTAGCTCACCTATGACACAAGCCTTTTAAAAGGAAAGGCTTGAAGAAACCTCTTCACACCTTAATGGTGATGTGAAACCCAAAAGAAAGAGGGATGAAGAAAGAGTTTGGGGTTTGTAGGCACAAACCCAAATTTAAAGCTCAAAAAGATAAATACAATAAAACCCGTAATTGGAGAAGCCTTGGGCGCCTTTGATTGATAGGAGAGTTTGAAGGCCGCTTCCAAGCTTCTTTGGTGGTGCTCTTGGATGTGGAATTGGATGGAGCACTTGGGGTTCCTTGAAGGAAGTCCGCCGGAGGTACGCCAAATGATGGAAAATGTGTCCGTTGGCTTGGTATATGATCCGGGTAGTGTCCGGGGCTTCCTCAGCCTTTATTTATAGGCATGGAGCCCTTGGGGAGTCTTCGGAGCCGTTGTAAAGGGCCTCGGAGCCGTTGGAGGCCAAAAGAGGGTTGACTGGTCAAAGCCAACGGCTAGTTTGACTGGGCTACCGGCTGGCCGGTACAGCTCCACCGGCTGGCCGGTGCCTTGGCAGAGGAGAAGAATTTTGGTCCAGGCTCCACCGGCTGACCGGTGGAGGAGCCACCGGCTGGCCGGTGGGGAGACAGTAGCTGGCCCATTGGTCTGGGTGCCACCGGCTGGCCGGTGACAGAGCCATCGGCTGACCGGTGGAACCTGGCAGTGGGCAATGCCTCTGCCAGGTCCACCGGCTGGCCGGTGCTATCACACCGGTTGGCCGGTGGACTGCAATTCAGTCCACTTTAAGATTCTTTCTTGGGCCAACTTCTTGGCAACCTTGTGCCTATCATTCAAAAACACTTCAAACAATATTAGACAAATAATAAGGTGATTGTGATCATGAAAATCAAACAACGAGGGGAACGAGAGGTACAACACTCACTTCCATATAGGCACTTAAACCTTGGAATGGTTTTAAAGTACCATAAACCCGGCCTACGTCTCCGCTCCCAACTAAACCGTTGAGAGATTCTACCGCTTGCTTTTCAATGGTTTTAGCAAGAAACCCACTAGGCTTTGAGGTAGCACTAGAACCTATTACAGCTTGCTTTTGAATGGTTGAGCAAGAACCCACTAGCCTTTTTAACGGGTGAAGGCTATCTCACCTATGACACAAGCCTTTTAAAAGGAAAGGCTTGAAGAAACCTCTTCACACCTTAATGGTGATGTGAAACCCAAAAGAAAGAGGGATGAAGAAAGAGTTTGGGGTTTGTAGGCACAAACCCAAATTTAAAGCTCAAAAAGATAAATATAATAAAACCCGTAATTGGAGAAGCCTTGGGCGCCTTTGATTGATAGGAGAGTTTGAAGGCCGCTTCCAAGCTTCTTTGGTGGTGCTCTTGGATGTGGAATTGGATGGAGCACTTGGGGTTCCTTGAAGGAAGTCCGCCGGAGGTACGCCAAATGATGGAAAATGTGTCCGTTGGCTTGGTATATGATCCGGGTAGTGTCCGCGGCTTCCTCAGCCTTTATTTATAGGCATGGAACCCTTGGGGAGTCTTCGGAGCCATTGTAAAGGGCCTCGGAGCCGTTGGAGGCCAAAAGAGGGTTGACTGGTCAAAGCCAACGGCTAGTTTGACTGGGCTACCGGCTGGCCGGTACAGCTCCACCGGCTGGCCGGTGCCTTGGCAGAGGAGAAGAATTTTGGTCCAGGCTCCACCGGCTGACCGGTGGAGGAGCCACCGGCTGGCCGGTGGGGAGACAGTAGCTGACCCATTGGTCTGGGTGCCACCGGCTGGCCGGTGACAGAGCCACCGGCTGACCGGTGGAACCTGGCAGTGGGCAATGCTTCTGCCAGGTCCACCGGCTGGCCGGTGCTATCACACCGGTTGGCCGGTGGACTGCAATTCAGTCCACTTTAAGATTCTTTCTTGGGCCAACTTCTTGGCAACCTTGTGCCTATCATTCAAAAACACTTCAAACAATATTAGACAAATAATAAGGTGATTGTGATCATGAAAATCAAACAACGAGGAGAACGAGATGTACAACACTCACTTCCATATAGGCACTTAAACCTTGGAATGGTTTTAAAGTACAATAAAACTTTCGTAGTACTGGATTCGTCTTTCTTGTATCAAGAAGAACCACACTTTGGGCATTATTTAAGTAATTTTTGGTCCTTACAAAATAGTATACAGTCATTTGAGTAGGTGTTTATTCTTTCAGAGATCATACCCATTGAGCATAGAATTCATTTGGAATCGTATGTTCAGATCGGGAGATCATTTTCTTCTGGAAGCATGTCATTCAGGAGAGCAAGTAGTTCTGTAAAACTGGCGTCACTCCACCCATTGCATGCTTTCAAATTATACAGCTTCAGTACGACTGACAATGCTATATGTTTAGTGCAACCAGCATACAATGGTGTCTTTTCGCAACTCTTTAACTTCTCAAACAATTTTTTGAAATCATGAAGTTCATCTTCAACTATCCTTGTCATTTCCTAAATATGGTCTTCATCATCATTCACATCTATAATCACATCCTCCATACAGTTGTATTCATTTTTCATGCTTGTAATCATATCAGATGATCCATAAAAAAAGTGATATCCCAGCCACTATCTACATTCATTTTTCACTATGTTTATTCCAACATGTATAACTTCAATATATTCCATAATAGATCAAGTGTTCTTCCAACTCCTCAGGACTAATTTTTCTTGAATAACAACAATTTAAACATAGACAAAGGATTTGAGAAGGGTCGTATGTATGATATTTTGAAAACTTGATAAACTCTTTCACATTATCTTCATACTCTTTTGTCAACTAATTGGCATTCATCCATTATTTATTCATATTCATCCTATTTGATTTAGTAATATTAATATTTAACAAAATAATTACACAAAATATTTTCAACTAGGATCATCATCCAACTACAATCAATAGAATTAGCTATGGTAAACAATACACTTACCTCTCCAATCATTACTCAGGACCAAAGTAGATCACACCCATCTTCCCAACCACCTGATAAATGTAACTAGCTATGAGAATCCCTTGCACTAGAATGTTTTAGTATCCCATATGTGATCTACATGCATTTTTGTAAACTAGTTTTTTAGTGTTTCTCTAGAAACATAATGTATCGAGTCAAGAAATATGGTACTAAACTAATATATGGTATGATTTTCCATAATTTTCTTATGGGTGTAAGGATTCATTACATGTTTTGTTATAGTTATTTGACTAGGGTGTCCATAAATTGTCCCATAGAGTCATCTAGTGAAGTGGTTTTCTAAGATTCAGTGGAATTTCACTAGTAACAAAGTGGTAATGCCATTGAAATGGGTAAGGTTTGAATTGATATTCAATGGTGGAGGAACTACAACATGGGAAACAAATGGCATACTAATCATTTCAACAACCGCAACACCATACAAAAAAACAATCATCCTCACAATCGCAACACCATACAAACAAAAAAAACACAATTTCAGATTTTACAAAGCATCCCTTATTCAATTCCGCTTGTTAATTCAAGGGTTATCATATAATTTTTATCATCTTGGGGAATTCATTCATTATACAAGTATACATAAATTAGTAATTTCTATATTCAAGTGTTTAATAGGAATCAACCAACATGCAATTCATTTAGTGCGCAAACAAGGACCACCAACGGCCACGATTTTTAGTGGGACATTTAGCCCATATAATTCACAACATAACCATCAATATCAAATAGTAATAACATGCGAACAAGATGAAACCAATGAGTAGGAGGAAAAAACTCACCGTGAAGGTGTCGTTCAATGTGCGGTGGAGGTGCGTTCGTGGCGGAGGAGAGGTGTGTGGCAGAGGATATTTCCAACTAGAAAGAAAACATAAAATGAGAACTCATACGTTATAACTATCCAAAATAGGTCCAATAAGATTTAGGAATGGTACATGTCTGGATAAAAAAATTTATTCATCAATAGTGGGAATGTAAAACACAAAAATCATATGAAAGTGACAAACATTCCCTTGAGTTTCAAAAACACACACCCAAACATTTCAAAATTTCCAAAAGGGCCCTTATCCTTTCCAAACACACACCAAATAATTTCCATAAAAAATCCATCAAAACTCTAAAATAATGACACCTTTATAAAACAAACCAAACAATTTATCAATAATTGTTCAAACAAACCAAACAATTTATAAACAATTATATAAACAACTCAACCAGTTTATAAATAATTTTATAACAAGATAACCAATTTATAGACAATTTTTTTTACAGGCCAAAAAAAGTATAAATAATTTTATAAGCATCCCAAGTCTATGTCAAAGTTACTTTGAAGTATAGTGGCCTTCATGAGAGAATCCATTGAAATCTGTAATTCTATTGTGAACACTGAATATTGCACCATCTACCACCTATTTTTAGCAATACTTCACACAACTAATATTTCTCATCCTTCATTCCCTCTCACTATAGTTCACTCATGACACACATGCATCAGATTCGTTCTTCTAGTCATTTGATCCCTTATATGCTAACAATCCTACTTCCAGAGCTTGAAATTATCCAAACTTACCATAACCCTGAAGCCCCCCCCCCATGTGAAACTCTCACACCCTTCAACAAAACCCTCTACTTCCAGAAAATATTCTTCTAAAGAATGTCCCACACACCTTCTGATACTTTATCCATATTGATTCATCACATATGAAAGATTCTAAAAAACATGACACCAACTCCCACTCAATGGTATCAAGAAACATTACTAAATAACTAAGATACATTACCCTTATATGTGTCATGATAGATGATAATTTCAAATAGAAAATAGTTCTGAATAAATGGGGTAAGACTAAACTCAGTATTATATTCCCAGTGACTTTCAAACTCAATTCACTTGAAAAAAAATGTTAGAAAGTTTTATATAAAACCATTTGAAATCATTTAAAATACTTATCCCAAAATCATAAATAATATCCAAGGAAAACCTTTTTATGTACAAAAAAAATAATTCCATTATTAAGAATAGCCACATTTATGTCTCTACCCACTCACCATGCATGCTCAGTTGAAATTTCCATACTCATGTGAGATCCCTCATTGATCCACCAAGTCATCACAAGGTGAAAAATATCCAGGTTTCCCAATGGCGTACTCCCCTTATTTATGGTCAAGTCCAACCCATGAACTCATGCCAACCATATTTAACAAATACCATTCCAAATAAACCAAAAAAATACTAATTTAAATCATTTCATCAAATACTTTACATGTGACAAAAACCCATAATTTTAAAATAATAACTTAAAAATTATATAATAAGATGGTTTTCCAAATGCCAACTAATTTTCCTAAAACCATATAACAAGGGATTTCCTTAAATAATCATGCATGTTTTTTCACAAATATTTCAATGAAAATATTTAATCAAAACAAATTCTTTACGTTAAAAGATAATTGGAGATTAGAGGGAAGAAACATACCTCACAACGGTTTTCAAAAATAAAGAATGACATAAGAAAACTTCAATATCTAATCACAAACCATGTTAACCTAACTAGATCCAACAAAATTAAGTCAAGATAAACAACACAAACCAAAGAAATATCCCCAAAAAACTTGGTATATGATTCCAAGAGATGGAAGAACCATGGATCTATGAAGAATGAAGAATAATGAGAACTTACTGATGAATCTGGGTGGAGGAGGAGGAGGAGGAGGTAGCGGAGGAGGATGAGTCAGCAGCGGCTGTGGAGGAGGAGGCAGCGGTAGTGGAAGAGGAGGACAAGTTGGTGGCTGCAGAGGAGGAGGAGGTAGTGGCGGAGGAGGAGGAGGGGGGGGTTGCAGTGGTGGAGGAGGAGGAGGAGGAGGGGATGTGATGGAGGAGGGCTCGACGGCGTAGGGGTCCGCTTCTGCGAAGGCTTGAAAGGGTGTGAGGAAGGAGGAGCCTGTTAGGGTTCTTTTAAAAACCCACTGGGACCTTTATCAGCTCTAGTTAAAAGCATTGATAAAATACCTATCTTTATCAGTGCTAACAAAGCGCTGATAAAGGTATAATTTTAATAATTTATTTATATTATTATATATTTATTTAAAATGATATATAGGATAAATATATATTTATTTATTAATAATTATAACTATAAATAGTATATATTTATAAATATTTGTATATAATTATTAATATATATATATATATATATATATATATTAATAAAATTATAATATTATTTGTATAATTTTATAATTATTTATATATATATAGTTATAATTATAATTAAAAATGTATTTGAAAAGTATTTATATATATCATTAAAAATATAATAAAATATATTTATTATTTAAATATATTTAATGTAATTTTATAAGTACATTTTTTAAAACATATATAGTTCATATGGGTAACATTGTGAATTAATCAATATACCACATCAATGGAAAACGTGATGTAATGTATAAATGAACATTCATGCATAATACATAACATATATGCATGATCAATATATTCATTGACCAAATTCATTAGAAAACACATATATATTCAATAATTTTAATTATAAATATATATATATTAAAAAGTATTATATATTTATAAATAAAATAAATATATTAAATATAAAAAATATAATGAATTAATCTTATAGATCTAATAAATGTATTAAATTTATCTAATAAATATAATAAATATAAATATAATAAATCTCTAATAAATATATTTATTATTTAATGTAATTTATTATAATATTATAATTATTTAATTATATATATATTTAATTATAATCATAAAAATACTTTTTTCAATTAAAAAATTATATATATATATATATATTTGAATTATTAAAAAATATATATTAATTATAAACATTTGTTTTTTATTTAATTTATACAAATAAACATTATTTTTGAATATAAATATAATAATTTTATATAAATTAATAATATTTTTTATTAAAAAAATTTATCACCGCTAATAATAACACTGATAAATGTAACTTTTATCAAAACCTTTAGCTAGCACTGATAAATGCCCACCCCTTTATCAGCGCTTTCTGCTTAGTGCTGATAAAAGGCAGCGCTTCCCTTGCCCTATTTTGTGGTAGTGCACTTTGTAGAAGTGGCAGATCAAAGGTTGGTTTTCTTTATTGCATAGTTCATTAAATTAATAAACACAGATTTCTTACCTCTTTAAGCTAGGTTTTAGATTCCTAATAAAATTATTATAAGTGTATGTAAATTTATTTTAAAGGTAAACAATGTTTCACTTGTTTTCCATTGAATGTGAAGGTTTTTTATATGAAAGCATGTATTTTAAATTTAGTTTTCAACTACCATGCACACCTAACATTTGATAAAATAGTAGAATGTATTTTATTACGTGATTTCAATACTTTAAAATTTTTTTTGGTCCTTACAATAATTTTTAATGGAAACTCATGAATTCCAAGGGTGTGCATGAATTTTTAAGAACCAATGTTGTGTTACCTTGAATATAGTGAATTTATGATGATTGAGTATTTGAGTTTTCAAAAAAAATTATAAAGAGGTTTCTCAAAGTGTATTCAAATTTATGGTTGGAACATTTCATAAATAGCCTTAAAATTTAACCATAGATCGTGCCCCTTGATATATTTTGGAAATTGAAATATTATGGCATGTTGATTTCCCATAGGGGGTTTTCATATTGATTATTGTTCACAATGAAAGAGAAGGGGATGTTTTTTAAAGGGTTTATAGAGGTGGGTAAGAGCTTATATATTGAATGGTTAACTATATTCTTGTGTGATAATTGATGTTAAACCTCTATTTTATAACATAGGAATTGATGACTAGTTTCACAAGATATTTAGGTGTACGTATAAAATGACCTTAAATGGTAGAATTAAGTATAAGCACATATAAAAACCTAAAACTTCTATTTTTATAAGTTTTATCCATCCAATAGTGTGTGATATCCAAATAAAGTATACTTTTCATTCATATTTTTAAAGGGGTGCTTTTGGTCTTAGTCAGACCATGGTAAATGGTTCGGATATTGATCAATGTGGCTAATTTTTTAATGGAATGAACCCTCCTTAGTTACAACACTAGGGTAGAATACACCATTATCTTTTTCTCCAATAAAAATAATATCATCTACATATAAAATATAAAAAATTGATACATCTTTATCATCTTTAATGTAGAGTTTGTTTTTCACACTTTCATCATTAAATATTAATTGTGTCAATCATGTATCTAACTTCAAATACCATGCTCTTGAGTCTTATTCTAACCCGTATAGATCCTTCTTTAATTTTGATTGTACATGTTTGATTAAACATTTATATCTTTATATTTGAACATATAGGGAGAATACAATCCAATACCTATGGGTAAAAGTGGGATTAATTTACCTCAAAACACACCCCGGTATGCCAAGGGATTGGAAGAATTTTTAGATAATGCAATTACAAACCGATTAGTAAATGGTTAAATAAAATTTATGTGTTTTGATTGTAAATTCAAGTTATAGTTGAATAAAAACAAAGTATATGATCATTTGATATTGAAATATTTTCCTAATTGATATGTATGTTGGATTTTTCATGGTGAATCAAATGTTATGGAAAGTCAAAATAATGAAAATACTATCAATGAAATGCAAAGTGACCTGGTAGAGGAGAATTTAGTTCGAAATTTTTTAAATGACACGTTTGGTTTTCTAGAATACAATGTCCAATATTTTAATATATCAAAATAACCTTCAGTTGATCCTGAGTAGGTTAATCTTTCTCAAAACTTTAGGGATAAAAATGATATTTATTAATTAGTTGAAGACGGACAATAAAAAATGTATGAAGGGTGTGCCAAGTATTCAAAGTTTTCTTTTTTACTGAATTTATATCATATCAAGTGTCTTTTTGGAATTACTGAAAAAGAAATTTCCATGATTTTAGAGTTGCTTCATGATTCATTTAGTGAAGCTAAGATCCCTACATCATTCTATGAGATGAAGAAAGTCATCAACAAACTTGGACTTTATTATACAAAGATACATGCATGCCCTAATGATTTCATGTTTTACTGGGGATAAGAGTATGATAAAGAAGAATGAACAAGATGCCATACAAGTATATGGAAGTCAATGAACAATAATGAGAATATAAATCAATTTATCCCTATGAAGAAATAGAAGAAGAAAACTCATGCAAAGGTATTACGTTACTTTCCTCTGAAACCATGCTTGCAAAGATTATTCTTTTTTTCTAAGACTGCATATGACATGAATTGGAATGCTCGGAATAGTAACAATGGCTTGATGAGATATCCAAAAGATTAAACATCATGAAAGATTTTTGATTCACTATATCCAAGTTTTTCTTTGGATCCTAGGAATGTATGTCTGGGATTGGCTTCTGATGGTTTTAACCCTTTTGGTACTTTAAGTACTAATTATAGAATTTGGGTAGTTGTTTTGATCCCCTATAATCTACCTTCATAGATGTGTATGAAGAAGAATTCTTTCATTATTTAGATGATTACTGTTGAAAATAAAATTCCTAGAAATGATATTAATGTATACCTTCAACCTCTAATCAAAGAATTGCAAGAATTATGGGATGATGGAATGAAAACATATAATACTTCGACGAGACAACTATTCAAAATTCACGATGTTTTAATATGGATAATTAGTGACTTTCCTGGAATAGAAAATTTATCTGGTTGGAACACTCATACTGGTTTGGCTTGTCCAGTTTGTAATTTTGATTTTGAACCCCACCTATTACCTCATAATAGAAAATGGAGTTTTATGTGTCATCATCAATTTCTTGATTCTTCTCATAAATTCAGGGTTAACAATACACAATTCAATAGAGATATTGAAATGATAAAGTCACCGAAGGTGTTATCTAGTTCATAAATATTGGGATAATTAATGAATATCACTAAAGAATTTGGAAATTTTCATCAGTTTTAAGAAGGAGGAAAAAGGGTATGAGGTATAGTATTCGAAGAATCTATAACACAACAATGGAAGAAAAATAGTATATTTTTCAAACTTCCTTATTGGGAGTTTAATTTGATACGTCATAATCTTGATGTAATGTATATTGAGAAGAATTTTTATGATAATGTAATTTTTACAATGATTAATGAGAAGGGTAAATCTAAGGATCGTCTTAATGCATGTAAGGATTTGGAGTCAATGAATATAAAGCATGGTTTGTGGGAAAATGAGAATGAAAAGTATCCTTTGGATATTTTTACAATGAAAAATCATGAGAAAGACGTATTCCTTAAAAATTTAAAGAATATAAAAGTGTCGTATGGATATCCAAGTAACATATGAAGGTGCATTGACTTAAAACATCAAAGGTTACATGGATTGAAAAGTCATGACTCACATATTTTGATGGAGAAGTTGTTTTTGTTGGCTTTGTGTAATAATTTACCTAAAAAAGTAATTGTGGTTCTCTTTAAGTTTGTACCTTTTTCATAAAGCTTTGTTGAAAAACTCCAAATCCAACCGAGCTTGATAAACTTCAAGAAATAATTATTTTAACACTGTCATTTGAAGATGTTATTTCTCCCTTCATTCTTTATAGTCATGATTCATTTGGCTGTTCATTTGGTTGAAGAAGCTAAACTTGGTGGATCGGTACACTATCGATGGATGTATCCAATAGAGAGATATGTTGATATTTTTTTTATTTTCATTAGTGAATTAGATTTTATCAAATCATTGTGTAAATTTTTTTAATATGTTTCTTATTTTTTTACATCGGGTACTTAGGTTATTTGAAATCATATATGAGTAATAAAGCTCAACCGTAAGGCTCTATTGTTGAAGGTTTCACAGACAAAGAGTGTCTAACCTTTGGTTCTAGATATTTTGATGGGATTGAGACTAGATTCAATCGTGTTGTACATGCTGATGACATCTCTACTAATTCTCATTCTTAAAATCAATCATCATTATTTCCAACTATTGGATTACTAATTAGAATATGGTCAAATTTTACACTGACTGAATTGGAGTTGCTACAAGCACATAGATATGTGCTACTCAATAGTGTTATTGTAGATCCATTGATTGAAGAATTGTGACTGAAAATAAAGAGATGGCTAAGGGGTCGAGCTCGAAATGAGATGGAATTAACAAAAGTTGTTAATAAAGATATTGTTAAATGGTTCTTTCATCTTGTAAGTATATACTCATATTCATATTATTGATGTGTGGTTATTTTGTCTATTCTAAAATTAACAACTTATGTATATTTTTCTAGATAATGAATGTTGAAAATGTAGTTGAAATATCAAATGATTTCAATTTTTTCGCTCGAGGTCCTCTAAGGAAGGCTAGGAGATTCGATGCCTACAATATTCATGGCTTCAAGTTTCGTACAATTTATCATGAAGAAGACTTGAAAACTCAAAATAGTGGTGTATTTACATTAGAAGAGGTGGGATATTATGAAAAACTGAATGATATAATTGAATTAAACTATCATAGTCAGTTTTTAGTTGTATTATTCAAATGAAAGTGGGTCAATATTGATAAGGGTATAATGAAAGGTTCGTTGCATTTTACTTCTGTCAACTTCTCTCATTTGATAGATACCAGTGAGCATGCAGAACATGATCCATTTATCTTGGTTTCACAAGCGAAGATGGTTTATTATGTGGATGATGAAATACATAAAGGTTGGAGTGTTGTTTTAAAATTAAATAAAAGATCCTTATATGATATGTGTGAGGAAGATCAATTGGTGTTTTATGATAGTGAACCTCATCAACCACAAAACATTGAACAATTTTTTCCTGAAAATATCGAAATAGTAAAAATTACAAGAGAGGGTGAAAATGAAGGAATCATCATAATGGGGGTTGATAATAATAAAGATAATGAAGATGAAGAGAAATGAATGTATAAATTGGTAATGAAAATATATTACAATTTATCATTGATAAGTTTTTCGTACATATATACATTGTTCTAGTTTTTCTTTTCTTTTTTGTAAAAAAAATTTATTTTTGCATATTTTATACATTTAATATACCTTAACCATTTTAAATGTAGGAATTTAAAGAATAAAAAAAATCAAGATCCTAACTGATCAACATCTTAAAGCACACCACCACTATCGTCATCTTCTGTAGATCCTATTCATCTTGTTGTACCTGATACTGCTAGTGAGCTAGTCGTTTCCCTAAATGTCATTGGTATCCCACTGTCTGATTCACCTCTGGTGATAGAGAAATTCTTAACCCCTCCATCCAGGGGATATTGGTGAATTATCATTACTGGTATGTATTTCATTTTTCAAAAAAAAACTTTATATTTTATTAATTTTTTAATGAATTTGTCAAACAGATAAAGACAACCATGGAAGAGATATAAATATGAACATGATAGATGTATGAGACCTAAAGGACTTCAAGATTATTGTTCCATTTGATGAGTTCAGAGTACCTATCGGTGACGCTGTCAGAATCTATAAGAAGATTATTAGGCAGCTTGCTTGCGAGATGGTGAGCTTTCCAATTAACTTCCCCCAAGTTGTTTTTTGTTGTTTTTTGTTAAAAAAATTGTCACCAACTGAATAAAAATCCACTATTGAGTACCCAAAAAACAACACATATAAAAAATATCGCTCAACTATAAAAAATTCCATTAAATTTTTTTTGACCATGAAATACACAGCGGTTTACTTAACAGCCACTAAATAATGTATTGGCAGTTTAAACCACTGCCAATAGTAAAAAAACTACCGTGTGGACCAGATTTGTTTATAGTAAACCCTTATAATAGATTTAATCCTGCATTTCCTTCAAGAAGAGAATGTGTTGTAGGTGCGAGGCGGGTTGGGAATGAGGTTTGTTGTGACTGGATAGGGCACGACAGGCAATGTTACTAAATAGGGTGTGAAACAGTACACCATTGGGCAAGGTGTGATAAATCATTAATGTTATTCATAATATATTAATTATACAATTATAATTTAAAAAAAATATTTAATGATTTCAAAATTTATCATAAGACAACAAACGCATATTTATTTTTGAAATTTAGGAATCGACACTATATCAATCCGAGTTACGTTTTTCCCTTGATGCCCATAAATACATTTTTAGTGTTTTAAAACACTAAAATGCATGTTTAATGATAAAAACAATAAAAAATGATCTTTTATTGACATAAAATCATGGGGAAACCAAAATTGAATTATTTTTGACATGTACAAGAAAACAACAGATTCATTTAATGTTTGGTGTGCTCGGAATGAATCAATAAGAAATTTTAAAAGATATCAAAGTTTTAGAAACATACGTAAGGGGGTAAAAACAAAGAAAATGATGTCAGATTGCCCTAAAATCACAGGAAAACAATTATATATTTAATTGTAAAATATAATAACTGATGGCAATTCATTCTATATGATGGTTTTCCTGTTATGGCCATAAACACATTTTTAGTTTTTTAAAACACTAAAATATGCATGGAACAGTAAAAATCATAGAAAACAATCAAAAATTGACATGAAATCATTGTAAAACCACAACTAAGTTATTTTTTACATGTATGTAGAGATAACATGTCAATCCTATGTGTAGTGTGGTCATAATGACTTAGTAACCACTTCTTAGAGGTACAAAAACCTTTAAAAACAAGTGTTAGGGGGTCAAAACTAGGAAAATGACATAGAATTTCCCTAAAATCAAGAGACAATGACTGTATATTTGATTTTGAAATATAGGAATAGATGGAACATCATTCTGAATAATGGTTTGTCTGTTATGCTCATAAATGTGTTTTTAGTGTTTTAAAATACTAAAACATACGTGGAACGGTCAAAACCATAGAAAATGACCATAGATTGATCTTAAATCACTGTAAAACCACCGATGAGTTATTTTTGACATGTAAATATAGAAAACATATCAATCTGACATGTTGTGTGGCCGAAATGACTCAGTAACCACTTCTTAAAGGTACAAAGACCTTTAAAAACAAGTGTTAGGGGTAAAAATTAGGAAAATGATGTCAGATTGTCCTAAAATCAAGGAAAATGATCATATATTTAATTTTAAAATGTAGAAACCGACGACACATCATTCCGAATGAATATTTTTCTATTATGGTCATAAATGTGTTTTTAATGTTTTAAAACACTAAAACGTGTGTGGAATAGTCAAAATTATAGAAAATGATCATAGATTAATTTCAAATCATTGTACAAACACCTCTAAGTTATTTTTGACATGTATGCATAGAAAATAGATCAATATGATGTGCGGTGTGCTCAAAATGACTCAGTAACCACTTTTTAAAGGTACAAAAACCTTTAAAAACAAGTATCAGGGGTAAAAACCAGGAAAACATAGTTGGATTACCCTAAAATCAGGGGATAATGACTATATATTTAATTTTGAAATGTAGTAACTAGCGACACATCATCCTGAATGATGATTTTACCGTTATGATTGTAAACATGTTTTTAGTGTTTTAAAATACTAAAATGTGTGTGGAACATTCAAAACCATATAAAAAACCACAAATTGATGTCAAATCATTGGAAACCCACCACTAAGTTATTTTTGAAATATAGGACATGTTGTGATATCAAAGTCTTTAAAAAAAATTATTAAGTAAATTTCAAGCACACCACAGTTCATTTTAAAAATAAATTAGAATATTTACTTATCCCATTTCAGTTTCAAGTGCTGAATCTTATCTTAAATAGGTAATTTTATGTTTAAAAGTGCTTTGAATTATATATTATTTGTTTTATGTTAAAATTTATTCTATTTTATTAACAAAATAAAAAATTTTATGTGCAGCATTCTGAATATATTATGTGTCTTTTCTTTTTCACATTTCTTTTCTTAAATATTTTTTTTTCATTATAGGTAGAAGATGTCAGTAGTAGGTAGGAGTTTGACCATTCTGATCCATGACATTATTTAGAAGGTAGTTGTGATGGTTTTTAGTTTCTATGGTATGTTAAAATTTTATCAATTATTCTACTGTAATTATGATTTATTGTGTTTTGTTTTAATTTTTGTTTTCTTTTTGTTATAGTTGATGAGATGACGTGGTCGGTTTCAATTGATGAGATGCAGTGGAGGAAAATAGATGTAGTAGAGGTCATGATGTGGATGTATATCAGTCATGACGTGGATGTAGTTGAGGTAGATAGATGTATTGGTTGACATATGTATGAGTGGATTGAGATTGAGGTTATGATGATTGTGGATGTTTATATATTTGTTACGGATGTATGACATATGTATGATGGTTTATCATATATTCATGTTTTAGTTTATTCCATGTCACATTTTTTATATTTACAATTTTTTATTAAATATTTTTAAAAAAATCTGATTTAGCAGCTGTTTTTAAAAACTACCGCTAAATGTAAGGGTTGGTGTCCTCAGAACCAACTGTTTTGTACTTTGATTACATGAATATTCACTTATTATATATTGTTCATTGTTCTGCATGACTATAATATAATAATGTCCTGGAATATTTTTTGCATTAATAAGGTCATAGCAGATCCCCGCTATGATGAGAACCTTGAAATGCTATAACAATATTCTTAAATAAAGTTATGTGGTTGGATGACATACTATGATAGGACACATAGTATACAAACCATCATGTGCGAGTACTCGTAAGAAGACAAGACTCTCTCTCATGGAGTTCACACTTGGTAATCTCCAAGATGGGAGATTATGAGAACAGACCCGCCAGTAGTAATTCCGCATGTCTTGGTGTCATCGGATATTGCTATCTGCGAGCGTGTGTAATGGTCCTTAGACTGGAAGATTATCATTAACTCATGTCATGACTCGCGCACTTAGATTTACTGATGAAAACCGTCACACAGATAGTTGGCGGGAAGTAGGGTACGTTGGGTGCGTCACGAGTGACATGTTGTTAATGGATAAGTCGAGGAAGGATTTGTCCCTTCCATTTATGGAAGTTGATATCTCGGCCCTTTGATTGAAATAGAACTATCGCATTAAATTCCATGGCCATGGTGTAAACGACGAGTTTATTTCAGGTAGTCAAAGAACGAAGGATCAAGCATATAGGTTTATGACACTTCCATGAAACCTTCTTGATGAGATATTGAGAAAAAGGGACTAAATTACACAGTAAGCATTCGTATGAGGTGATACGTCAATGCGGTGTCAACTTCTTTCTCTTGGGTGCCTTGACCCATTGCTAGACAGTAATCTTGGAATTTAGGCAAGCCTGCCTAATGCCAACGAGAAAGAGGCCTAGAGGGTCACACACTAAGTGTATCCAAGTATCTCAAGTTGAATAAAGATTATTCCCATACGTGGTTTAATAATTATTCAAGGAAGCCTAAGTTGTTTTAAATGATGGAGGAAAAATAAAATAAAACAAGTACACGCTATGTATTATTAAATATACACGTCGTGTAGTTTTATTTTGGAAAGGAAATGAAATAAATGAAAATAAGATATACACGCCATGTACATTTAATGTACACGCCGTGTAGTTTTCAATGAAAAACAAGTACACGTCGTGTATTTATTATTACACGCTGTGTAGTTTTTCCATTCGGGATTTTGAGGATATAATATCATTTTATTAAATGATATTTATTATAATCAGCATGAGCACATGTCAAGGAATTAATTATTCGACATGGGGGTTTTCAATAAGAGTTAATGAAATAAATGAAATGTGTAACGCATTTATTTATTTTCATAACTCTACAACCTCAAACTCGATTATAAATATCCTCACAACCCCAACTCTTTTCCTACACAAGAGAATCATTGTGCACAACATCTCTGGAGAATTATTTCAAGGCCGAAAGAACCTCTTCCTCCAAGAACGCTCTCAAGACTGAGAGAGATCCTCTTCCATCAGATCAATATGATCTAAGGCGGACAACGCAAGCAAATGCTTCTCCATGCTAGCACCCGGAGAATCCTTTGGCGACATCCAGAGATACAAGGTACGCGTGTGGATCACCGCTAGAGGGAGTCTACACTTGGCTTCTACGACGCAACGACGGATCACATTGACAACGCGATCGAGAACATCAACGAAGAAATAACACCCAAAAGGTATTTCTTTATAATTAATTAAATTAATTATAATCAACCTATAACAATCCTTGTTTTTGGTTCTGGGACAAACCATCTTCTTTGTCTTTTTCTGTGATTCGATCCGTGGAGACTGGCATTTATCGTCGTATTGATCCCGGATTGATCATTGCTAATGACAAAAAGCCAAGTGGGCACATCCACCCACGCGCTTCCGCTATGCCTGGAACCTTCAAATGGTATCAGAGGGAGATTACAACGTTGATTATAGTTATTTAATTTTCATTGATAATTTACGCATTCATATTTGATTCAATTCGAAATAAATCATTCTATAAATCTGAATTAACGAGATCTATTCTTCCTCTTTCATTTCTTGATTCATATCACAGAAACGACCCTTTTATTTTAATTTTGATTAAAATAAAAATGAGGAACTCATCTGGAGGAGCCTCTCTTTCTGTCTGTACAACACGGGATTACACGGTGTGTAATTAAAACTACACGCCGTGTACTTAGGTCCAACGAACCAGCACTGGTCCGCCAAACCACACCGTGTGAATTGATTATGCCTAAGTTTTAATCATGCCGTATTGACCAAAATTGAATGGCGTGTGGAAACCGGAATACACGGCGTGTATGTTGGAGAAACACATCGTGTAGTCCATTCTGACCCAGGTGAAACCATGTACAAAGATAAGCCGCGTACCGCGTACATAGGATCGTCAGGCCGGTTACCGCGTAACAAGGAAGTACACGCCGTGTATGATTAATCTACACGTCATGTACTCTAAAATTTATAAATTACAGAAAACACGCCAAAGCCCCGACGTGTACTTTGGATAAAGGGTGAAAAGAAAAATACACGCCGTGTAATTATTAACTACACGCCGTGTACTTTCCAGAAATGGAATTTCACCAGGTTTCCTCCAATGTACAAAGACCCGTACAAGGAATATGGATGAGAAGAATCTCAAGGAAATTCAGAAAGGAATTTAAGATAAAGAATTGATTAATTATAAGATCATAATTAATTGAATTCGAGTGCGTCTTATCTTAAATAAAAGAACGATTAAAAGAATTTGAATTCTAAATATGCGTAAATGTCGTTGCATACTATGGATAATCATGAGCTATACCAAAGACCCTTTGTATGTGTATGGTTTCATTTAAATTTATTTAATTTAAATTTTTTGGCCTGTAAGCCTTCTTCCAATAAAATTTAGGGCCTACGTGCCCATGGTTTCTTTAATGTAAACCCATGTAATGGAGGATCTCCCAAGCAAGAGGAGACGGTTCAAATCCCAAAGCCGAGGCGAAACCGATGAAAGAAGATACAAAGGTGGACAGGTGGGAGCTGCAAAACATGAACCATCAGGTTCAAGGTGTTTTCCCTAGGTCAGGGTTAGCTTATCAAAACCACTAGATAAGCTAACCAAATAGAAGATCATGGTCATTCCATCTTATTTTATTTCTGTCTGATTGCATGGTTTATTTATTATGTATGTGTTGTCGCGATCACATAATTAATAAAATGAACAAGCATGCAAAGATGGAATAAAATAAAAACCAGACTATGTGTAAACATTATCGAAACATGGTTAATCACTTAAGCAAGCATCACTTAATATTAACAAGCATGTGATAATGCAAAAATACGCATAAAGAATAAAATCCCTCAAATACCATATTAAGTCAGACCAAGCCTTCCGTTACTTGATTAAGGGCAAGACTCAATAAAACTATGTGTTTGACCAACCCTTGTTGGGACACTTACTTTTATAAAGGAATCCCTTATGAAAGGTTTCGGGTTGACTTAACCATATTACATCAAGATAAGTAGACCTTTCTATACTTGATGTAATATTGGAGGCAAGAGTTAAGGAAATCCAAGTCAGGATTTTAGGATTGGGGAGTCCACTCAACAGATCAAGGAACTGTAAGCTCACAGTTGGCAAAGACCTTCCTACCTAAATACCTTCAAATAGCTTGACCAACCCTTGTTGGGGTTATGTGAAGGGAAATATGGATCCTTGCCACTAGAATGTCAAAGCAACTGGACATTCCGAGTTCAATGGTGAGGGCCATTGGGACTTGATAAAATAGTGGGAGAATTAATAAAATTTATTATTTCTCATAAAAATATAATCAAGAAAGTACTAATAAATCTGCTCTTTTAAATTGTAGAATCAAGATGACAAACTCGTCAAACACTTTTTCTCTGCGATCAATTCTGGATAAAGACAACATCCTCACTGGCAGTAACTTTCAGGAATGGTTTATGTGCCTTTGGGTTATCCTACGCCATGAACAAAAGTTTTACGTGCTGGAGTCCTCACTTCCTGATTCCCCTGCCCCAGGGGCGAGTGATGAAGATTTGCTAGTCTATGATCAACATTTGAACGATGCACTCGACGTTCAATGTTTGATGCTATCATCAATGTCTAGTGAGATCATGAAGTCTCATGAAGACATGGATGCCTATAGCATGCTCGAGCATCTCCGTAGTCTATACCAGGAGAGAGCAAGACAAGAAAGGTTTGAGATCTCCAATGCTCTATTTCAGAGCAAGCTTGGAGAGGGTGCCCCAGTCGGGCCTCATGTAGTCAAGCTCATTGGCTACATTGAGAGCTTGGAGGTTCTAGGGTTTAAACTCCTCGAAGAACTGGGTACCAATCTCATTCTTGCATCACTCCCCCAGAGCTTCTCAAACTTTGTTGTGAACTTCAACATTAACAACATTGAGAAGTATCTGTCTGATCTTCTTATCCTTATTCGCCAAGTGGACAATGACATGAGGCATGAAAAGCCTTCTTTCCTCATGGTGAATAAAAGTAAAGGGAAGGAGAATAGATTTAAGCCCAAAGCTTCTTCAAGGCCTTCCAAGAAAAGGAAGATCAAAGGGGAGGCAAAGGAACAGGATGTTGTTTGTTTTTCATGTGGCAAGAAGGGCCACTGGAAGAAAAACTGCACCCAGGCAAGGAAGCAAGGGGAAGCCTCAGGTGCGTTTGTTATCGAATACAATCTATCTATTTCAACTAATTGGGTATTAGATACTGCTTGTGGTGCTCACATATGTATCCAAATACAGGAACCAAGTAGATTCAAAAAGATTGATCGAGGTGAGGTGGATCTACGAGCAGCCAACGGAGCCAGACTCACTGTTGTAGCTGTCGGTGACTACCACCTCACATTGCCTACTAAGATGGTATTGGTTTTGAAAGGTTGTTATTATGTGCCTTCTGTTACTAAAAACATTATTTCAGTATCCAGATTAGATACTGATGGATTCATCTTCAAGTTTGGAAGTGGATGTTGCTATTTTTATAAAGATAGAATTTGTTTTGGTAGGGAACATTTATATAACGGTATTTATGTGTTAGACTACACAAACCAAGTAATGGTAATCGATAACAAAGTTAATTCACATGACTCATACCACACCCAACTTTGGCATCACTGGCTAGGTCATGTCAATGATAAACGTTTGACAAAATTACATCAAGATGGTTATTTAGATTCTTTCGAACTAAAACCACTTGGTGTATGTCATGCGTGTCTACAAGGAAAAATGACCAAAGCCCCATTTAGTGGGAAAGGTGAAAGAGCTAAAGAGCTTCTAGAATTAGTTCACACAGATGTGTGTGGACCATTTCCAGTTGAAGCAAGGGGTGGGTTCTCGTACTTCATAACTTTTACTGATGATTTTAGTAGATATGGATATATCTATTTAATGAGTTATAAGTCAGATTCTTTTGATTGGTTAAAAGAATACAAGAATGAAGTTGAGAACCAGCTTGGTAAGAATATTAAGAAACTTCGCTCAGACAGAGGAGGAGAATATCTTAATCAGGACTTCATTGATTTCTTACGGGAGTTTGGGATTCTATCTCAACTCACTCCTCCTTACACACTACAGTGGAATGGTGTAAGTGAAAGGAGGAACCACACCCTGTTGGACATGGTGAGATCAATGATGAGTCATGCGAGTCTTCCATTATCCTTTTGGGGATATGCATTACAAACAGCAGCGCACATACTAAACTAAGTACCAACTAAATCGATAAATGGTATTCCATACGAGTTATGGAGTGGACGTAAAGCCATGTTATCAAATTTGCATGTGTGGGGTAGCGAAGCATTTGTTAAGGCCTCTTTAGGTAACAAACTCATTCCCCAAGGCACAAAGTGTATCTTTATAAGATATCCCAAGGAAACAAGGGGATATTACCTATACAACCCCTCAGACAAAAAGTTTATAGTGGAAAGACACGCTATATTCCTTGAGAGGGAGCACATCTCCAAAAGAGATAGTGGGAGCGATATAGACTTCGATGAAGTCAAGGCTCAAGATACACATGAGTTGGTACAAGAACAGATTCCACAAAGCCCCGTGGAAGAACAATCTATTCCAGAGACACAAGAACTGCGTAGGAGCATGAGAGAGGTGAGAGAACTAGAACGATATGGTTTTCTTTTCACTGAGGATGGTGACTCATTATTGGTTAACAATGATGATCCTCTTACCTACAAGTAAGTAGTTGAAGGCATAGACATTTCCAAGTGGCAAGAAGCCATGAATTCTGAAATGGATTCCATGTACCAAAACCAATTCTGGATTTTGGTAGATCCTCCAGTTGATGTAAAGCCTATTGGTAATAAATGGGTATTTAAGAAGAAACTGGACATGGAGGGGTAAGTCAGCACCTACAAGGCACGACTGGTTGCAAAAGGTTTTAGACAGCGTCAAGGAATTGACTATGATGAAACCTTTTCACCGGTTGCAATGTTGAATTCCATCAGAATCCTATTGTCCATTGCTACTTACCATGACTATGAAATTTGGAAAATGGATGTCAAAATAGCTTTCCTTAATGGGAACCTCCAGGAAGATGTCTACATGACACAACCTGAAGGGTTTGTGACTCCAAAGGATGCCAACAAGGTATGAAAGTTGCAGAAATCCATTTATGGATTAAAGCAAGCATCAAGGTCATGGAACATTCATTTTGATGAAGCTATTACAGAATTTGGATTTGTTAAGAACGAATGTGAGCCTTGTGTCTACAAAAGGTTTAATGGAAGTGGAGTCGTTTCCCTAATAGTATATGTTGATGAAATATTGCTAATTGGAAACGATGTACCTGTTTTACAGTCAGTTAAGGCATGGTTTCATAAATTCTTCACCATGAAAGACTTGGGAGAGGCGGCATATATTCTTGGGATCAAGATCCATCATGATAGATCCAAGAGAATGTTGGGCCTGAGTCAAACTACATACATTGACAAGATACTGAAGAGATTCAGTATAGAACAGTTCAAGAGGGGATTGTTTTCAGTGTCACAAGGCATTCATCTTTCCAAGAAAATGTGTCCTCAGACACATGAGGAAAGAAAGAGGATGGCAAGGATCCCTTACGCATCCACGATTGGGTCAGTCATGTATGCTATGCTATGTATGAGGCTAGATGTTTCTTACGCATTAAGTGTGGTAGGCAGATATCAAGCTGATCCAGGAGACCGCCATTGGATGGCAGTCAAAACTGTCCTTAAGTATCTAAGGCGTACTAAGAATATGTTCCTGGTTTATGGAGGAGATGAGGAACTAGTCATCAGAGGACATGTAGATGCTAGTTTCCAGACTGATCAAGATGACATGAAGTCGCATACTAGATACATCTTCAGTTTGAATGGAGGTGCAGTGAGTTGGAAGAGCTCAAAACAAAGTGTGGTGGCAGATTCTACAGTAAAGTCCAAGTATATCGCAGCTTCTGAGGCAGCTAAAGAAGCAGTATGGATGCGAAGATTTGTCCAAGATCTGGATGTTGTACCGAGCAGTAAAGATCCTATCACACTCTAATGTGATAATACTGTAGTGGTGGCACTTGCAAAAGAGCCAAGGTCACATCAGCGGACAAATCACATACTTCGGAAGTATCATCTATTGAGGGATTTTTCTCAGAGAGGTGAAGTTGCAGTGAGCAGTATTTCCACGGAAGACAACGTGGCAGACCCATTGAATAAAGCCTTGACTCAGCAGAAACATGGTCATCCTGTGAGGTCTAGCGGACTAAAAGTCATAGGCAGTTGGCTCTAGTCCAAGTGGGAGTTTGTAAGGTTTGGTGTCCTCAGAACCAACTGTTTTGTACTTTGATTACATGAATGTTCACTTATTATATATTGTTCATTGTTCTGTATGACTATAATATAATAATGTCCTGGAATATTTGTTGCATTAATAAGGTCATATCAGATCCCCGCTATGATGAGAACCTTGAAATGCTATAACAATATTCTTAAATAAAGTTCTGCGGTTGGATGACATACTATGATAGGACACATAGTATACAGATCGTCATGTGCAAGTACTCGTAAGAAGATGAGACTCTCTCTCATAGAGTTCACACTTGGTAATCTCCAAGATGGGAGATTATGAGAACAGACCCGCCAGTAGTAATTCTGCATGTCTTGGTTTCATTGGATATTGCTATCTGCGAGCGTGTGTAATGGTCCTTAGACTGGAAGATTATCATTAACTCATGTCATGACTCGCGCACTTAGGTTTACTGATGAAAACCGTCATGCAAACAGTTGGCGGGAAGTAGGGTACGTTGGGTGAGTCATGAGTGACATGTTGTTAATGGATAAGTCGAGGAAGGATTTTTCCCTTCCATTTATAGAAGTTGATATCTCGGCCCTTTGATTGAAATAGAACTGTCGCATTAAATTCCATGACCATGGTGTAAACGACGAGTTTATTTCAGGTAGTCAAAGAACGACGGATCAAGCATATAGGTTTATGACACTTCCATGAAACTTGCTTGATGGGATATTGAGACAAAGGGATTAAATTACACAGTAAGCATTCGTATGAGGTGATATGTCAATGCGGCGTCAAATTCTTTCTCTTGGATGCCTTGACCCGTTACTAGACAGTAATCTTGGACTTTAGGCAAACCTTCCTAATGCCAACGAGAAAGAGGCCTAGAGGGTCACACACTAAGTGTATCCAAGTATCTCAAGTTGAATAAAGATTATTCCCGTGCATGATTTAATAATTATTCAAGGAAGCCTAAGTTGTTTTAAATGATGGAGGAAAAATAAAATAAAACAAGTACACACCATGTATTATTAAATGTACACGCCGTGTAGTTTTATTTTGGAAAGGAAATAAAATAAATGAAAACAAGATATACACGCCATGTACATTTAATGTACACGCCGTGTAGTTTTCAATGAAAAACAAGTACACGCCGTGTATTTATTATTACACGCCGTGTAGTTTTTCCAGTCGGGAATTTGAGGATATAATATCGTTTTATTAAATGATATTTATTATAATCAGCGTGAGCGCATGTCAAGGAATTAATTATTCGACATGGGGGTTTTTAATAAGAGTTAATGAAATAAATGAAACACGTAACGCGTTTATTTATTGTCATAACTCTATAACCTCAAACTCGATTATAAATATCCTTACAACCCCAACTCTTTTCCTACACAATAGAATCATTGTGCACAACATATCTGGAGAATTCTTTCAAGGCCGAAAGAACTTCTTCCTCCAAGAATGCTCTCAAGACCGATAGAGATCCTCTTCCATCAGATCAAGACGATCTAAGGCGGACAACGCAAGCAAAGTCTTCTCCACACTAGCACCCAGAGAATCCTTTGGCAACGTCTAGAGATACGAGGTACATGTGTGGATCACCGCTAGAGGGAGTCTACACTTGGCTTCTGCAACGCAACGACGGATCACATAGACAACATGATTGAGAAAATCAACGAAGAAAGAACACCCAAAAGGTATTTCTTTATAATTAATTAAATTAATTATAATCAACCTGTAATAATCCTTGTTTGTGGTTCCGGGATAAACCATCTTCTTTGTCTTTTTCTGTGATTCGATCCGTGGAGACTGGCGTTTATCGTCGTATTGATCTCGGATTGATCATTGCTAATGACAAAAAGCCAAGTGGGCACATCCACCCACGCGCTTCTGCTGCGCCCGGAACTTTCACTAAATACATTAAATAAAATATTTTTAGCAGTGGTTAGGATTAACCATCACTAAAAAACCATCATTGAACATATAAGTGGCAGTTCTTTTCATTTTTTAAATATTTCTCCAGGATATTTTTTTTTATAAAAAAACTACTACTAAATAAAAAAGAAATCACCGCTAAATACCCCCAAAACGACACATAGTAAAACCACTGTGAAATTAATGAAATTGTCGCTAAATTATTAGTGACCGTGCAATACACAGCGGTTTTAGAAATCATCGTGATACTAATAGGCGGAAGTTTAAACCACTACTAATCCACAAAAAAACTGCCACTTTTTTTGTAGTGTGTCACTAACTAGAGGAGACATTAGTAGCATGTGACTATCTAGTGCAACGTAATTCTAGACTCGCACTTAGTTACCCAGGTTCCCATGACAAAACACAAAGCAAGGGTGAGAAAATAAGAAAAGAGTATATCCAACAATAAACAAAGACAATAAACAATGAGCAACACAAGCCTCACCAAGCACAACAAACAACTCACCCTCACCACTAACTCCCTCTTAGGAAAAAGCCTCAATAACACATCCACCATCAATATAAATCAAAACCAACGGGGCTCAAGAGGATTGAACACACACACACACATAGGATTAGAAATCAATTAAAATTTCCAAATGGGCCTTTTGAAAATCCCTTAGGATGCTAAGTGTTTTTATATATAATTTTTTAAAAAAATTAACCACCACTTTAAAACATTGAATTTAAAATCACCCTTAAAACACATTTTGGAAATAAATTCCTCTTTTATAATACCCATTAAAAAGGCTTACAAACCTTTCTTATATTTATCCCACAACCCAAATGGGGTCAAAGTGATTTTATAATTCATGTTTTATTTAGAACAAATATTTAAATTATTTATTAATGATTGACATTTCAAGTACCACTTGAAATGCCAAATAAAAATCTTTGGAAAAATAATTGGAAAGCCTGAAACTTTTTTATAAGCTTAGATATAAATTTTAAAGATCAAATTAGACATCATAATAAAAATTAGAGTGTGTGGAAAGGTAAAATCAAATTTACAACTTTCTTTAAAATAGGTAAACTTGTCTATTTTTATAAAAACCATGTAAAAAATCCAATGTTATCTTTAACATTTCAATAAACGTAATTAATACTAACATTAAATAATTAAAAGATTAATTTAAAACAATAAAATCATGGTTCTTAAAATTAAAAGATAAAACATGGGGAAAACCTACTTGTAATCTTTGGTGGGTGGTCTGAAACTCAAATATGAGGTGAACAGAACCCATATAAGAGATCACATGACCTAGAAACATAAAAACCCCCAAAATTGGGTTAATATAAAACCCTATGGTTTTTTCAAAATGGGGCGCAATGACGGGGAAGAGTAGAAAAAAAGGGAAATAGAGGAATAGGATAAGATGGGGGCTTACATAAGGGAGTCGACTGCAAAACACGGAGAATCTGGAGAGAAATTGCCACAAAAAGAGGGAGCACAAGAGAGGGGAGGCGTGCGAGAGGGTGCTTCAATCAAAGGGGATGGCATGACGTAGGTGGAAGATAGAAAAGGGGGAAAGAAATAAATAAATAAAAATAAAGAAAAATAAAGAAATAAAATATAAATATAAATAAAAATATAAAAATTCAAGCAACCCGCACAGTTTTCCAAACTGTGCAATGACCATGTGACACTCACTGCCTAAACCAAAATGGACATGCATGATTTACTCTAAGGACCCAAATGATTTACTAAATGTGCACTGATCGTGCCAAACCACATTGTCCAAGTCACAGTTCCTAACCACTACTACAAAAACAGGCTTTATCAGTGCTCAAAATGGGATTTAACAGTGCTAAAAAAGCACTGTAAAGCTCAGCGCTGATAGGGGGTCCCCTTTATCAGTGCTAAAAAAGCACTGATAAATGTCTTGCCTACTGTAACATAAAATTCTGCAGCAGCACACCCAAACAAGACCTGCAAAAAAATCAGCATATCAACAAGTATACCCATACAAAATTAACACATAATTCATAAGGTAATTACAGCAAGTATACACATACAATAGGTATACCCATACAATAAGAATATCCATACACCATTAACACATAATTAATGAGTTAATTAAATACATAAAGAATTCAATTCAGAATTCAAGGGGGTAGGGGCTATTCAGGGGTTTGGGGTGGTTGTCCAAGGGTGGTAGGGGGTGTCCGGGGGGGTGGGGTGTCCAGGGGGATGGGGTGTCTAGGGGGGTGGGGGTTGTACAGGGGGTGTCCATGGTGGTGTTCATGGGGGTGGTGTGGTGTCTAGGGGGTTGGGGGATTTATAGGGGGTGGGGTGTCCAGGGGGTGGGGGTGTCCATGGGGTGGGGTGGTGTCCAGGGGGTGGGGTAGTACAGGAGGTTAGGGGGATATCCAAGGGGGGTGAGGTGGTGTCCAAGGGGTGGGGTGGTTGTCCATGGGGATGGGGTGGTGTCCAGGTGGTGGGGTGGTGTCCATGGGGGTGGGGTGGTGTTCAGGTGGTGGGGTGGTGTCTAGGAGGGGTGGGGGTGTCCAGGGGTGGGAGCCATCTAGGGGGTGGGGGCCGTCTAGGGGGGTGGGGGCTGTCTAGGGTGTTGGGTGGGATGTCTATGGGGGTGTTTAGGGGGGTGGGTTGGTGTCCATGGAGGGTGGGGTGGTGTCCAGGGGTGGGGGCTTTAATGGTTTTAATGGAATGAATTTCATGGATTTTAAGATCATTGGTATTTTTAAAATGGTTTTGGAATAGTGTTTATTTCAATTGTATGTTTTTCTTTAGGAAAAATGAATGCTTTTGGTGTGTATGGTAGGAAGGGGGTTTTTTGTACGTCAGTTGTTGTTTTCACTTAAAATTATGTCCATTTTAAACAAAAGAGAGACACTTTGAGTGATACCGACCACACCGTGCCTCGGATTGAGGCAGGGTTGAATTTTAAAAGTCACACATAACCCGTGGATCTTTCTACTAAAGTATCAACACAATCCTAATGCGTTTGGTTAGATTTTCATATGTCAGTTGTTGTTTTCACTTAAAATTATGTTTATTTTAAACAAAATAGAGACACTTTGAGTGATATAGGCCACACCGTGCCTTTTATTGAGGAGGGGTTGACTTGTACACATCACACATGACCCATGTATTGTTCTCCTAAAGTATCAACACAATATAAATACGTTTGGTTGGATTTCCTTATGTCAGTTGTTGTTTTCACTTAAAATTTTGTCCATTTTAAACAAAAGAGAGACACGTTGAGTGATACCGGCCACACCATGCCTTGGATTGAGGCGGGTTTGACTCATACATGTCACACATGACCCATGGATCATTATCCTAAAGTATCAACACAATCCAAATTCATTTGGTCGGTTTTCCGTATGTCAGTTGTTGTTTTCACTTAAAATTTTGTCCATTTTAAACAGAAGAGAGATACTTTGAGTGATATCGGCCACAACATGCCTCATATTGAGGCGGAGTTTACTCATAAACGTCACAAATAACTCATGTATAATTATCCTAAAGTATAAAAACAATACTAATACGTTTGGTCAGTTTTTCGTACGTCAGTTGTTGTTTTCAATTAAATTTTTTTCCATTTTAAACAAAAGAGAGACACTTTGAGAGATACCGGTCATACCGTGACTCTTATTGAGGTTTAGTTTGCTCTTAAACATCATACATGACCCATGTATCATTCTCCTAAAATATCAACATAATATGAATGTGTTTGGTTGGTTTTATGTACGTCAGTTGTTGTTTTCACTTAAAATTCTGTCCATTTTAAACAAAAGAGAGACACTTTGAGTGATACCGGCCACACCATGCCTATGATTGAGGAGGAGTTTACTCATACACATCACACATGACAAATGGATCATTCTCCTAAATTATCAACACAATCATAATGCGTTTGGTTATATTTCCATACGTTAGTTGTTGTTTTCACTTAAAATTATGTCCATTTTAAACAAAAGAGAGACACTTTGAGTGATACCGGACACACCATGCCTAGGATTGTGGCGGTGTTGAATCTTACATGTCAAAAATTACCCATGGATCATTCTAATAAAGTATAAACACAATCCAAATGTGTTTGGTTAGATTTTTGTACGTCAGTTGTTGTTTTCACTTAAAATTCTGTCCATTTTAAACAAAACAGAGATACTTTGAGTGATACCGGCCACACCGTGCCTCGGATTAAGGCGGTGTTGACTCATACATGTCACACATAACCCATGGATCATTATCTTAAAGTATAAACACAATATAAATGCGTTTGGTCAGTTTTTTGTATGTCAGTTGTTGTTTTCACTTAAAATTATGTCCATTTTAAACAAAAAGAGACACTTTGAGTGATACCGGCTACACCGTGCCTCAGATTGAGGCGGGGTTGACTCTTACTCATCACACATGACCCATGTATAGTTATACTAAAGTATCAACACAATACTAATGCATTTGGTTGGTTTTCCATATGTCAGTTGTTGTTTTCACTTAAAATTCTGTCAATTTTAAACAAAAGATAGACACTTTGGGTGATACCGGCCACACCATGCCTCGTATTGGGGCGAGGTTTACTCTTACATGTCAAAAATGACCCATGGATCGATCCATTAAATTATCAACACAATAAGAATGTGTTTGGTTAGATTTTCGTATGTCAATTGTTGTTTTCACTTAAAATTCTATCCATTTTAAACAAAAGAGAGATAATTTGAGTGATACCGGCAACACCATGCCTCATATTGAGGCAGGGTTGAATCATAAACATTAAAAATGACCCATGGATCGTTCTAATAAAGTATAAACACAATTCAAATGCTTTTGGTCAGATTTTTTGTACATCAGTTTTTGTTTTCACTTAAAATTTTGTCCATTTAAAAAAAAAAGAGACACTTTGAGTGATACCAGCCACACCATGCCTTGGATTGGGGAGAGTTTAACTCTTACATGTCAAAAATGACCCATGTATCGTTATCCTAAAGTATCAACACAATTTGTATGTGTTTGGTTGGTTTTCCGTACGTCAGTTGTTGTTTTCACTTAAAATTATGTCCATTTTAAACAAAAGAGAGACCCTTTGAGTGATATCGGCCACACCATGCCTATTATTGAAGAAGGGTTGACTTTTACATGTCATACATGACACATGGATCATTCTTCTAAAGTATCAACACAATCCTAGTGCGTTTGGTCAGTTTTTCATGCGTCAGTTGTTGTTTTCACTTAAAATTCTGTCCATTTTAAACAAAAGAGAGACATTTTGAGTGATAATATCCACACCGTGCATTTTATTGAGGAGTAGTTTTCTTTTACATGTCATACATGACCCATGGATCATTCTTATAAAGTATCAATACAATCCGAATGCGTTTGGTCATTTTTCTGTATGTCGGTTGTTGTTTTCACTTAAAATTATGTCCATTTTAAACAAAAGAGAGACAATTTGAGTGATACTGGCCACACCATGTCTCAGATTGAGGATTATTTGACTCTTACACATCAAACATGACCAATGGATAATTATCCTAAAGTATCAACATAATACAAATGTATTTGATCAGATTTTCATACGCCAGTTGTTGTTTTCACTTAAAATTACGTCCATTTTAAACAAAAGAGAGACACTTTGAGTGATACCGAACACACCATGCCTCTAATTGAGGCAGTGTTAACTCTTAAACATCACACATGACCCATGGATCATTCTCCTAAAGTATCAACACAATCCTAATGTTTTTGGTCAGATTTTCGTATGTTAGTTTTTGTTTTCACTTAAAAGTATGCCCATTTTAAACAAAAGAGAGACACTTTGAGTGATACCGGCCACACCATGCCTCGAATTAAAGAATGTTTGACTATTACACATCAAAAATGACCCATGGATCATTCTAATAATGTATAAACACAATCCAAATTCGTTTGGTCAGTTTTTCATACGTCAGTTGTTGTTTTCACTTAAAATTATGTCTGTTTTAAACAAAAGAGAGACACTTTGAGTGATATCGGCTACATCATGCCTAAAATTGAGGATATGTTGACTCTTAAACATCACACATGACCCATGAATATTTATAATAAATTATAAACACAATCCAAATGCATTTGGTTGGTTTTTTGTATGTCAGTTGTTGTTTTCACTTAAAATTCTGTCCATTTTAAACAAAAGAGAGACACTTTGAGTGATACCAACCACACTCTGCCTCATATTGAGGAATTATTTACTCTTACACATCACACATGACCCATGTATTGTTCTCCTAAAACATAATCCGAATGTGTTTGGTCAGTTTTTCGTACGTCAATAGTTGTTTTCACAAAAAATTATGTCCATTTTAAACAAAAGAGAGATACTTTGAGTGATACCGGACAAATCATGCCTCAAATTGAGGCTGGGTTGACTTTTACACATCAAAAATTACCTATATATTGTTCTCCTAAATTATCAACAAAATATGAATGCATTTGGTTGGATTTCTGTACGTTAGTTGTTGTTTTCACTTAAAATTTTGATCATTTTAAACAAAAGAGAGACACTTTGAGTGATACTAGCCACACAGTGCCTTAGATTGATGTGAGGTTGACTCATAAACGTCACACATGACCCATGGATCGTTCTAATATAGTATAAACACAATCATAATGTGTTTGATCAGATTTTTGTACGTCAGTTTTTGTTTTCACTTAAAATTCTGTCTATTTTAAACAAAAGACAAACACTTTGAGTGATACCGGCCACACCATGCCTCTTATTGATACGAAGTTGACTTTTAAAAGTCAAAAATGACCCATGGATCATTCTACTAAAGTATCAACACAATCCTAGTGCATTTGGTCGATTTTCCATACGTCGGTTGTTGCTTTCACTTAAAATTCTATCCATTTTAAACAAAATATAGATACTTTGAGTGATACCGGCCACACTATGCCTCGGATTGAGGTGGGGTTGACTCTTACACTTCACACATGACCCATGGATCATTCTCCTAAATTATCAACACAATTTGAATGTGTTTGGTTGGATATGAAGGTATTTTGGATATTTTACTGGTTTTTCTTATCCAAAGCCCAAAGAAAAGTGGTTCATCATTCTTACATGTTACTGATGAATTTAATATGTTAAAATGAAAAAATTAATCATTGTATAAAGGATGTTTTATTTAATAAAAATTACAATTTTCCTACAAACATTTACATACAATAATGTTTTATCTTTTGATCTCCTTAACCCCTCTCAAAAATGGTCTCTAATTGTGCACGTCCCTGAAACGCACGGCTAATTGTCGCCTATCGACCGGTCAAAGTTCCGGTGCTCTGCTAATGTGTATAGCAGCACTCAGGTCGAATCCTCGGTGATGATACTTTGTAATAGTCATTTGTTTTTAGTTGAATGTATTTTGATTAGGGGGGTTTGTTTGCAGAGCTTAATTGAAATGATTGATTGACTATGATTGATTTAACAAATTGATAATGATTGGTGTGAGTTCATAATTAGGTTAGTTAAGCTTATGATATCCTTGAGCTTTGCTTTATATTTCATTTAAATTAACACCCATGTCACAAGTTGACGTTGATTTGAATTCCCAAGTGTTAAGGCTTTAATCCAAGCCTTAAATTAACTTAGAGTTCTAATCTTGATCATATCTTGTTTATGTTAGTGTATTTATGGTTCCAATAATCCATGTAAACCACACGTTAAACAAAACAAGTCATTAATCCATGACATGCTAAGTCCAACATACACAATGTTAATTCAAAGAATATTCATTGAGCAAAAGCTCTCAATCACTTAACATGCCTAAATTATAACTCACCTCAATGAGAAATTTACTCTTCCATTTGGGTTTTTAATAATCTAGTTATAATTATTATGATTATAAATTAATAAGAGAATAAAAATAAAGGGATAAGAAAAGAGTGGTACGTCGAACACACACACACACGAACAAAGATGATAATTAAAAACGGATTTTTGATTGAATGAGGAAGCAAAAGAAGGGAAGGGGATTCAACTGTATATGAACTATTTTAAGAACATTAATATTAATCTACAGAAGGTGGATGAGAATAAGAGAAATTAAAGAAGAAACTTTCATTAAAACCGAATTACAAACAAAGAGACTTACAAGATTACAAAAATGAAGAACACAAAAGTAAGCAAAAACAAAGAGAGAAGGAAAGGTCTCTCAAGTGAAAACTTGAGTATGGAAGGTCCTTCCCAGAATTTTTCAAGGCTTTGGTCGTTCCAATATAATTTCCTCTCTTCTGAAATGCCAACCCCTCTCAAGGAGAGAAGGGGAGAGTATTTATAGCCCAAGGAGTGGACAGTTTGAATTCCCAATATGTCCCTCCACTTGCATCGCCAAGTTGGATATTCATACAGCCTAATATAAAGAAATATCCTTCTTCAAAGTTGTAGATAATAATTTTGTCCGACTAATCTCAAATTTGGAGTCATTTTGAAGTAAGGATCAAAATTTATGGCCGGTTGATTAAACAAAGTTAAACTGTCCATTTCAATCCAGTATTTTTAAAGTCCAAAATTTGAAAGGGTTTTTTAATAGTAAGATGCCTTAAAATCCGAATGATTTCTTCAACAAAGTCGGCTGACTATATCTCCTCTTTCACACTGCAAAATCTCAGCTCGATTGGATGCTTACATCATGATATATGTCATGAATACTATACTGATTTTAATTCTCGTCCAGAATGGTGGGCTAGACTTAAAAGCATATGTTGGGCCCCTTGTTTTTGGAGTTGGGCCTTGAAATTTTTATCCAAGACTCCTTATATTGTCCCCCAAATTATGGTGGAGAATTAATTTTTTTGGACTTCTGGACTGAGCCCAGTAAATCAATATTCAAGGCTGGTCCAGTTTGTTCACAGATTCCTCAGTCTTGTTTGTGAGGACCATATGACCCTTCAAATGGAAGAATTGGCTCATGGTACCTTCTAATGAAATGTTGTATATTGAAATGAGAATCCTAAAAAAATAATAACCACACAATTTGGATCAGTATAGTGATAGTTATTATTAAAACATTAAACTAACTCAATTGGACTACTTCTAAAAATGATCAAATATTATACTTAATATTAAAACATTAATATTTTACACAAATTATGCACATTTAATATAAAATCAGTAAAGGGGGTATATAATAAGTCATGAAAATATTAATAACATCAACTCCCCCACACTTAGTTTTGTGCATGTCCCCATGTGCAACAAATATAAAAACATGACAAAATCATTTTTACTCACCAACAGATATTAAAATTTTGTTTTCTCCAATCAGGGGAGGTTTAGAATATTTCACTCATCCATTTTGAATTCCACCACAAGTTGTTACAGAAAAAATGTTCCAAAACTAATTCATTTTTTCATGCTCAAATTTAGAAATGGAAAATGTGGACACTCAAAACTCACACCTCTCAAGATGATAAAATTCATTTGTGGAGGTTCACTCTTTCACCAACCAAAAGTGAAAATCTTAGAGTTTGAAAAGAGATCTCAACTTCCAATACCTATCCAAAGTGAACAAGAATCAAAAGGTCTTTTTAAGGGGTTTTTATGTGGCTATGGGATGGTAGGAATTTAATGTCCAAGAGAGAGAAGAAGAGGGTTAAAATACCAACATAGAAAAAGCAATGCACATTTTTTTGAAATACAACATGGAAGGAAATAAAAACACATATTTACAAGGGAATGATTGTGTGAAGAAATACACAATAGAGGAAGAAAATATGAAGGTAATGAGAAGATATAATATTTACAAATCAAAAAACTTCTCCCAATAAGAATATAATGCAAGTGTTCTTTTTTTTTCTTTTCCTTTTTTTTTTGTTTTTTCAAAAGTTGACCTTGAAACAGATCTCACGCTCATATCCCAACCCATGTTTCATCTCCTCACGACACTAATTGTAATATTTATAACAAGATCAAAGGTTTAGGAAGAGTGGTTTTTGACCTACCCAAGACACAACCCATTTTTTCAAAAAAAATTGATTTTTTTTCATCATTTTTGAATTTTTTTTTGAACACTTTTCAATAAGATTTACAAAATTAAATAAATGGAAGTACATCACATTACCCAAAACACACTGAATGAAAACCTCTCCCCAACACTGAAATGGATGCTTTCCCTCAAGTAGATGATAACTCATTTAAAATCAATAATAGGGTACCCAAACAATGAAATCCATTCCCCCCACACTTAAATTTCAAAAAAAATATGCAATAAAAATCCATGTTGATATTGGGTGGGAAAAGGTATTGGGCTTGTAATGTGGCTATCAAGGAAAAGGTTTTCATAGGCTCGAAGGGGCTTTCAAATGGAGGATTAATGTATGGTTAATGGGAGGCTATTTGGATATTATGATTCTCAAGTGGTTCAGAAAATGCCTCTATCATATTAATGCACACTAAAGTAGGAAATTCAGATTGAAGGTCCACAAACTCAAGACTCACAAATGGGGGTGAAAACACACATTTTGAAAAGATGAACATAAGTGGCCTTGGAATGAAAGCAAATGTTGGTTCTCACGGTTGGGGGAAATCATTTTCCAAATCAAAAATTGAGCATTAAAAATTTTTTAGTTTTGACACACTATTCTTTATCCAAAGTCACGATGAAAATACAAAATTTTTGAGATGAAATCATGTCTGTTAAATCCCCAAAATGGTTGGACAAAATTTCAAAACTCGATGGTGAGTAAGCATGACTCTATTTTTTTATTTTTTTAAGTGATTGTGTTTTTTGGTTTTTTTTAGTTTTTTAGGTTTTTTTAAAATACACACCCACACAATAAAGAAAAAAAAGGTTTGATAAAGAAAGTGGTAAAAAAAATGAAAGGGAGAGGAAGAAGAAGAAAGAGGTAGAAAGAGTAAGAGATAGAGAGAGAGATAAAGGGAAAGAGGTGCCCCCTGGTTTGGATTTGGCGGGTTTCCATCTCCATCTAGTGGTAGGTTGACTACAGAAGGTGGGGATCCAATTGATATTGATGTGGATCCAGGATTTTTCGTCCTCTCATGGTGATTCTTTAACCGATGTCCATTAACCGTGAATGTCCTTTTGGAAGAGGGGTCTTGGACTTGCACTGCACTAAATGGGTAAACATTAGTAATAACAAAAGGACCTTCCCAATGAGAATTAAGCTTACCTGGGTGTAGCCGAAATTGAGAATTGAAGAGCATTACCTTTTCACCTTCATGAAATACCTTTCTCAGGATGTGTTTGTCATGGAGTACCTTAGCCTTCTTTTTGTATAGATTGGAATTCTTATAGGATTCAAGTCGAAGCTCCTCCAGTTCAGCCAATTGCAACAATCTTTCTTCACCAGATTTTCACAATCAAAATTACAGGTTTTCACAGCCCAAAAAGACTTATGTTGGATTTTAACTGGTAAGTGACACACTTTACCAAAAACTAGCCTAAAAGGAGACATCCCAATGGGTGTTTTATAGGCAGTTCAATAAGCCCAAAGGGCTTCACCAAGTCTCTCAGGCCAGTCTTTTCTGGTGGGCTTAACAATTCTCTCAAGTACCCTTTTCACTTCTCTATTAGAGAGTTCAGCCATGCCATTTGTTTGAGGGTGATATGTAGTTGAAGTTTTATGTACAACCCCATTCTTTTTCAGAAGAGATTCTCGTGGTTCTATTACAAAAATGGGTTCCTAAGTCACTGATCAAGGCACGTGGTGTGCCAAATCTTTAGAAGATGAGGGTCTTTAGGAACTCACTAATAGTATGTGAATCATCCTTTCTAGTGGGTTTGGCCTCGACCCACCTAGAAACATAATCAACTACAAGAAGGATGTATGAGAATCCATTGGAAGGGGGAAATGGTCTCATGAAATCGATACCCCAAACATCGAAGATCTCACAGAAAATTAAAGGCTTTTGGGGCATTTCATTTCTTTTGGATATTGTTCCAAACTTTTGGCAAGTGGGACATGATTGACAGAACTCATGTGAGTCCTTGAAGAGTGAAGGCTAGAAGAATTCAGAGTCTAGGACCTTTTAGGAGGTCCTTTGTGGTCCAAAGTGTCCACCTCCAGGAAGTGAGTGACAAAATTCTAATATGGAAGAATGTTCATTTTCATCAACACATATCCTTATTACCATGTCAGCTCCAGTTTTCCAAAGTTTATTTTCTTCCCAAAAATAGTATTTTGAATCACTTTTCAACTTCATTTTCTGTTCTTTTGAAAACAAATCAGGAAAAACACCAGAAACCAAGTAATTTACAATTGGGGCATACCATGGTAACTTTGGAGTAAGATATGAAAGGTGCTCAATGGGTAATTCAGGATCGATGATTTCAGAATGATAAGAATTAGAAATTCTACTCAAGTGATCAGCCACAGGGTTTTCTTTTCCTGGTCTATCTTTGATTTCAAGGTCAAACTCTTGGAGCATTAGGTTCCATCTAATTAGCCTCGGTTTGGAATCACTTTTCTTAAGTAAGAACTTTATAGCAGAATGGTCTGTGAAGATGATGATTTTGGAACCTAAGAGATAGGATCGGAATTTATCTAAGGCAAAAACCACTGCTAAAAGTTCTTTTTCAGTGACAGTGTAGTGAGATTGAGTTTCATCCAATGTTTTTTAGGCATAATAGATGACATGAGGAATATTTTCTCTTCTTTGACCAAGAACAGCCCCAACAACTCTATCAGAAGCATCACACATCAATTCAAAGGGTAAGGACCAATCTGGGGGTTGGATTATTGGGGCGGATGTTAGAGTAGTTTTGAGTTCAACAAAGGCTCTCTTGCAAACCTCATCGAAATGGAAAGTGACATTATTTTGGAGAAAATGAGTGAGTGGGAGGGAAATTTTACTGAAGTTATGGATGAATCTCTGATAGAAACCAGCATGACCGAGAAATGAACGGATGTCTCGAACAGAAGTGGGTTGAGGAAGTGATTGGATCACTTCAATTTTGGCAGGATCGACTTCAATACCATCTTTTGAAACTATGTGCCCTAGAACAATCCCATTTGCAACCATGAAGTGACATTTTTCAAAATTTAACACAAGGTTACACTTGACACACTTTTTAAGGACTAGAGAGAGTGAATTCAAACAAGATTCAAATGACTCACCATAAATGGTGAAGTCATCCATGAAGACTTCCATGCAGTGTTTAATGAATTCTGAAAAGATACTCATTATACACCTCTGGAATGTTGTAGGAGCATTACAAAGGCCAAAAGGAATTCTTCTATATGCATATGTTCCAAAGGGGCATGTGAAAGTAGTCTTTTCTTGGTCCTAAGGTGAGATTGGGATTTGGAAGTAGCCGGTGTATCCATCAAGAAAGCAATAGTGTGACTTTCCGGCTAATCGTTCCAGCATTTGATCAAGGAATGGAAGAGGGTAGTGATCTTTTCTTGTTTCCACGTTCAATTTCCAATAGTCGATGCACACATGCCATTTGTTCTTCACTCGAGTTGTGAATACCTCTCCATATTCATTTGTGAAAATAGTTATCTCACCCTTCTTAGGTACAAAATGAATTGGACTAACCCATTCACTATCAAAAATTGGGTAGATAATACCATCTTGAAGAAGCTTGGTGATCTCTTCCCTAACTACCTCAAGTATGAGTGGATTGAGTCTTCTTTGTGGTTGTCTAATTGGTTTGGATGTCTCCTCCAGATAGATGTGATGCATGCAAAGGGAAAGGTTGATTCCTGGTATGTCATCTAGGGTCCAACCTAAGGCCTTTTTGTTTTCCTCTAACACTTGAACAAGTTTGGACTCCTCGGTTTCAGTAAGTGAAGCAGAGATAATGACAGGATATGAGTGATCACGGAAAAGGAATGCATATTTCAGGTGTTCAGAAAGAGGTTTTAGATCAGTCTCATCTTTCACTTTTGGGCTAGACAACTCAGGAATGGAAGAAGGGACTTCAGTTGCTTCAGATTCATTTTCCTTAGTACTGTCCAAGGTGGAGTAGTAGAGATCAGATTTGACGTGGGATTCAAGAGAGTTTTCAAGATCTTCTAGATTGATGGAGTCTATGAATGAGAGGTCCACATCAACTTCACCATTTATGACTTGGTTAATCATGGTACATATTTCACAAGATATTTTATCATTAGAACAGGATGAACATGATGGAATGGGGTTCAATTGACTCTTAGAAGTGTCCTCAGAAGCATGGATTGAGAATGTAGAGTGATCCTTGGATGGGTATCACATGGCTTGGAAAATGTTGAACATGACCAGTTGGTCACCGAATTCCATGGATAAGATGCCTGAATGGACATCAATCTTAGTTATCGCATTCATGAGGAATGGCCTTCCTAGAATTAGGGGAGATTGAGAAGAGTTCATCTCACCTTCCATGTCAAGGACATAGAAATCAGCAGGGAAGATAAGATCATTAACATGAACAAGGACATCCTCAATTATTTCCTCAGGACTAGCAGTGCTTTGATTGGCCAATTTAATTACAACACCTGTTGGATGTAAGGGACCTAGACCAAGGTTGGAGAATATGGATTTGGGCATGACATTAATTGAGGCTCCTAGGTCTATGAGTGCGTCATCAAAATTGGAACTTCTTATTTGGCATGGAACTTTAAAGGTCCCTGGATCTTTGCACTTTATGGGAATAGACTGTTGGGTGGAAAAATTTTCAAAGGTCCTAAGTTGCCTCTTGTGGGTGCACAATTCCTTAAGAAACTTGGCATACTTAGGAATTTGTTTTATGGCATCTAAGAGAGTAATGTTGACTTCAACATGTCTAAACATGTCGAGCATTTCAGGATCAGGTTCAAATGACTTCTTTGGCTTGGAGACAGCTTGTGGAAAAGGAATTGGATTCCTAAGTGGAATGGAAGGAGGTGAGGGAATTGTTTCAGGTTCCTTTTCAAGATTATTTTTCTTTTCATTTTCTAGGTCAACATTAAAAGGAGGGTTTGAGGACTTATCTTGAGGCATAACAAGTTGCTTTCCTGATCTAAGTGAAATTGCACTTACATTACCCTTGGGGTTGGGTAATGGTTGAGCTGGGAGTTGGGAAGAATTTGATTGTTGTTGCTGGCTCAGGTGGGATGCAAGTTGACCTATTTGAGTTTCAATGTTTTTAAGGCTAGAATGGGTGAAGGAGGCAAGATCTTCCACTGCACTTTCCCATGGTTGCTTGGAAGAAAAGGCTTGTCCCTAGTTGGGATTGCCTTGATTTTGGTTCTTGGGAAATCGATTGTATTGGTTTTGGAATTGGGAAGCCTCACTAGGATAATGGAATCCAGGAGGAGGATTGTTTCTTTAAGGTTGAGGAACAAAAGGATAAGGTTGATGGAAGTTACCACCACCTTGACCATATTGGAATTGGTTTGGGTTTTGAGGAGGTAATTGAGGAGGATGAGATGACCTGATAGTTGAGGGTTGGTGTTCCGCTGAGCATATGCTGCATTGAGCTCCATTAGTCTAGATGAATTTGATTGATCCTCCTGAAGTTGTGGACATGTGTCAGTTGGATGAGATGGAGAGTTGCAGATTCCACAGTTTTTGATAGGTCCAGGAAACATTGATTGTGGAGAAGACAAGGTTGGGGATTTGGTGGCCACATCTAGCTGTCGCACAAGACCTGTAAGTTCACTCATCCACTCGGTCATCTTGTTCGACTCAATTGATTGATTATCTTGGGCTTGTTTGACTTGAGCATGTGCTCTAGTATGTAATTTTTGTGTGTTTATAGCCATGTTACTTATGAGATCTCTTGCAGCTACGGGAGTTTTATCAATAAGAGCACCGCCACTTGCGGCATCAATGAGAGTTCTCTCCATAGCCAATAACCCCTCATAGAAGTATTGGATCAAGAGTTGGTCAGGAATTTGGTGGTGTGGGCAGGTTGCAATAAGCTTTTTGAACCTCTCCCAGAACTCATGGAGTGATTCACTTGGGAATTGACGTATACCACTTATTTCCTTTCGGATAGAAGTAGTACGAGAAGCAGGAAAGAATTTTTCTAAGAAAAGTCGCTTCATGTCATTCCATGTGGTTATGGAACCAGGAGGAAGGTAGTAGAGCCATGACTTAGTAGTTTCAGCTAGGGAGAAAGGGAATTCTTGAAGTTTGATTTGTTCTTCAGAAACCCCTTTAGGATTCATGGTAGAGCACATCACTTGGAACTCTTTAAGGTGAAATGTGGATCCCCACCGGCTAGCCCGTGGAAATGTGGAAGAAGATGAATCAAACCTGATTTGAGTTTTAAGTAAGCTTCTATATTTGAATATTGAATACCAAGAGGTTGGTAATTCATATCAGGGGTAGTGAGTTCTTTAAGGGTTTGTTCCCTAAGATTGTCCATTTCAAATTCAACTGGTTGGATGAGGACTGGTTCTTGAATGAGTTGATTATCTCTTATGTTCCTCCTAAGTTGGTGAAGTGTTCGCTCAATTTCAGGGTCAAACAAATCCAAGGGATTGTTTGGGAGGCTATGGGGCATTCAGAGAGATGTTGGGAAAAAAAGGAAGATGGGTTTTTCTTTGTATTTTTTTTCAGTTTATGATTTTTATGAGATGACGGGTTTTTCTTTGTGTTTTTTTTTCAATTTTTTTTAATTTGTTTTTTTTTTTTGTGTTTTTTTACAATAACCAAAAACTAATAACTACTTAAAGCACCATCCCCATCAATGGCGCCATTTGAAATGCACGGCCGATTGTCTCCTATCAACTGGTCATATTTCCGGTGCTCTGCTAATGTGTATAGCAGCACTCGGGTCGAATCCTTGGCGATGATACTTTGTAATAGTCGTTTGTTTTTAGTTGAATGTATTTTGATTAGGGGGGTTTGTTTGTAGAGCTTAATTGAAATTATTGATTGACTATGATTGATTTAACAAATTTATAATGATTGGGGTGAGTTCATTATTAGGTTAGTTAAGCTTGTGATATCCTTGAGCTTTGCTTTATATTGCATTTAAATTAACACCCATGTCACAAGTTGACGTTGATTTGAATTCCCAAGTGTTAAGGCTTTAATCCAAGCCTTAACTTAACTTAGGGTTATAATCTTGATCATATCTTGTTTATGGTATTGTATTTATGGTTCCAATAATCCATGGAAACCACACGTTAAACAAAACAATTCATTAATTCATGACATGCTAAGTCCAACATACACAATGTTAATTCAAAGAATATTCATCGAGCAAAAGCTCTCAATCACTTAATATACCTAAATTATAACTCACCGCAATGAGAAATTTACTCAGCCATTTGGGTTTTTAATAATCTGGTTATAATGATTATGATTATAAATTAAGAAGAGAATAAAAAGAAAGGGATAAAAAAATAGTGGTACGTCGAACACACACACACACGAACAAAGATGATAATTAAAAACGGATTTTCAATTGAATGAGGAAGAAAAATAAGAGAAGGGGATTCAACTGTATATAAACTATTTTAAGAACATTAATATTAATCTACATAAGGTGGATGATAATAAGAGAAATTAAAGAAGAAACTTGCATTAAAACCGAATTACAAACAAAGAGACTTACAAGATTACAAAAATGAAGAACACAAAAGTAAGCAAAAAGAGAGAGAGGAGGAAAGCTCTCTCAAGTGAAAACTTGAGTATGGAAGGTCCTACAAAGCCTTTGTAAAGGCTTTGTTCATGCCAATATAATCTCCTCTCTTCTTAAATGCCAACCCCTCTCAAGGAGAGAAGGGGAGAGTATTTATAGCCCAAGGAGTGGACAGTTTGAATTCCCAATCTGTTCCTCCACTTGCATTTCCAAGTTGGATATTCAGACAGCTGAATCTCGATCAATATCCTTCCTCAAAGTTGTATATAATAAAGTTGTTCGAATACTCTCAAAATTTGGAGTCATTTGGACGTAAGGATCAAAAGTTATGACCGGTTGATTAAACAAAGTTAAACTGAGAATTTCAATCCAGTCTTTTTAAAGTCCAAAATGTGAAAGAGTTTTTGAATAGGAATATGCCTTCAAATCCGAATTATTTATTCAACAAATTCTGCTGCCTATATCTCCTCTTTCAAAATAAAAAATCTAAGCTCGATTGGATTCTTACATCATGAGATATGTCATTAATACTATACTGATTTTAATTCTCATCCAGAATGGTGGGCTGGACTTCAAAGCATATGTTGGGCCCCTTGTTTTTGGAGTTGTGCCTTGAAATTTTTATCCAAGACTCCTTACATTGTCCCCTGAATTATGGTGGAGAATTAATGTTTTTGGAATTCTGGAATGATCCCAGTAAATCAATCTTCAAGGCTGGTCCAGTTTGTTCATAGATTCTTTGGTCTTGTTTGTGAGGACCATATGACCCTTCAAATGGCAGAATTGGCTAATGGTACCTTTTAATGAAATGTTTTATATTGAAAGGAGAATCCTAAAAAATAAGAACCACACAATTTGGATCAGTATAGTGATAATTATTATTAAAACATTAAACTGACTCAATTGGACTACTTCTAAAAATGCTCAAAAATTATACTTAATATTAAAACATTAATATTTTACACAAATTATGCACATTTCATATAAAATCAGTAAAGGGGTTATATAATAAGTCATTAAAATATTAATAACATCAGTCCCCAAGTCAGATCTTCATGTTATTTGTGTACAATCTTCCATCAGGTATGTGGCCCACTCATTTCTGAACAGATCTATATCGTCTTTTGAATATGAGGTATGTGCTGATGGTTGTTAGACCTCAACACTAAGAGCAGCAATAGGTTCAGAAAATTGTTGTTGCTTTACATTGTGAGCAACAACAACAACAATGCCTTGAGAGACTTGTTCAGCCTCGAGGTTAGGAGCACCAGAACATGCAGTAGTCATTATCTACAAAAGTGGTTGAACAGATAATTTATATTACATAAATTCAATAATGATAAGATAATAACATGAGATAATAAGATCTGTATTACAAACAAAATATAACCTGTTTATTGAACTCTCTTTATTTTTTTCAAAGGCTGAAGGGATTTGACAGCTCTATCGATTATCTAAATCCCTTCATTGTGGTCTCATCTAACATACAAAACATCATCTACATTGGGACCATTGCAAAATGATTGTGACGTACCGCTGAAAGGATCATCCTCAACTGAATTTTCATCGGACCCTTCAGTAGTTTTTGATGATAAAAGAACAATCGACCACTTTCGGTTTGCGAGATCTGTAATGTAAAATACTTACACCGCTTGTGATGCCATTATAAATTTTTTGTCTTTGTACCCTTCTTTACTAAAATCAACTTTCACAAATCCCAATTCATCTATTTTAACACCACTGTTGTTATCAACCCATTTGTATTGAAAAATGAGCAATTGTAATGTCGTATAATCCAACTCTCATATTTGTTTGATAATTCCAAATTATGACATATTCGCATAAATTGGATTTTTGTCCTTACTACCAGAAACATGCATCGCTTCAGCCATAAGTGTAACTCCACTATTTTGCATGGTACTATCTTCATCATGTTCATCTGTATAGAATTTATAACCATTAATTATATAACCATTGTAAGATAATACATACACACTTGGTCCAGTGGATAGCCATCGAAGTCGTTCTAAAATTAAATTCGGATTTTCAGCTAACTCCTTAAAAATATGGTCCTAAAACCATCCTATAAACTGGTGATTATGTGAATTTGATATCCATTTTTCATACCTTTATGGATTCAACTGCCTAAGAATTTCTTTGTGGGTTTCAATATATGGAGCAACCTCCCAACTATTATTTAAAACATAAAGGTGGGCCTACTCTTGATCTGTAATATTGATTGTCACAACATCTCTTCTAGAAATTCTCTCACCCTCAATGCATCTAGTGTGATGAGATTTTAGGAGACCAATGCTTTCCACATTAGATAAGTATTTGGTACAAAATTCAATGGCTTCCTCAACAATATATCACTCCACAATACAACCCTCTGGCTAACTTCGATTTTTGACATACCCTTTCAAAATCTTCATATATCGTTCAATAGGGTACATCCATCTACAGTGCACAGGACCAAAAATTTGAATCTCTCTCACCAATTGAACCATCAAATGAACCATTATATCAAAGAATGATGGAATAAAGAACATTTCTAATTCACATAATATGATGACAATTTCTCTTTCTATAGTTGTAAATTTCACCGGGTCTAAAACTTTGCTGCATATAGATTTGAAAAATAAACAAAGTTTGGTTAACGTATGACAAACATTTTTGAGAAAAATGCAACGTAAATCTATATGAATTAAATCCTGGATCAAAACATGGAGGTCATGTGATTTCAAACCTTTTAACTTCAAATCATTCATTGAAACAATGTTCTTGATATTTGATGAATACCCCTTTGGAACCTTTACATCATTGAAGAAGTTACAAAACTAATATCTCTCCTCCCTCGAAAGAGTATAAGCAGTTGGAGGAAGAAACATTCAATTTTCACCCTTCATGGGAGCCAACTCTTCTTGTATTCTCATGTAATACATGTTCAACCTTGCCTTAATTTCATTCTTTGTTTTTCCAGGGGCATTTAGAAATGTTCTGATAACACTGTCACATATATTTTTTTCCACATGCATCACATCAAGAAGATTTCTGATGTACAAACAATTCCAGTATTGTAATTCAAAAAAATTATTTCTTTTTCCAACCAATTTTCATAAGGTTTTTCAAAAATGGTTTACCAAAAATAGTGTTCACATATTTTACTTTCTTAAACAGCTGATCACCTGTTAGTGGAGACGGTGTTGTGCATTGTTCTAAACTTCCATTGAAAGATGTCATCCAAGATCGGTACTTATGCTGACAAGGTAGAAATCTATGATGTCCTAGAAACATAGATTTTGATGAATGTTTCAACATAATTTATTTGGTATCTTCTTTGCACATGGGACACCCTTGAGTTCCTTTAATTCTATAGCCTTCCAAATTTTCATAAGCAGAGAAATCATTTATCGTCCTATATAACATCGCTCTCAACGTGAAGTATTCACTTCTATAAGCATCATACAACATAACACCTGAATCCCACAATAACTTCAAATCCTCGATCAAAGGAGCCAAATAAACATCATCATTACCTGGTTGTTTTGGTCCTGATGTAATCATAGATAACATGATGAATTTATGTTTCATGAATAACCAGGGTGAAAAGTTATAATTTACCAACATAACAGGCCATGTACTATGAGTGATAGTTTGAAAACCAAAAGGATTCACTCCATCTGTAGATAACGCAAGATGAAGGTTTCTCAGTTCATTTCCAAATTCAGGATACTCATGATCAATTCTCTTCCATTGAGGAGAGTCAGCTGGGTGACGTAATTTCCCATCTTTATTTATTTTCTCTGCATGCCACAACAATTGTCTTGTAGTTTCTTCACTTCCATATAGACACCTAAACCTTGGAATGATTGGAAAGTACCATACAACTTTTGTAGGACTAGATTCATATTTCTTGTATCGGGAATCACCACAGTTTGGGCATTCTGTAAGTGATTTTTTCTCCTTGTGAAACAATATACAGTCTTTTGGGCAGGCATGTATTCTTTCAAAAATCATACCCATCGAGCGTAGCATTTGTTTAGCTTCATATGTCTGTCTTGAGATCTCATTATCTTCCAGGAGCATGTCATTCAAGAGAGAAATTAGTTCCGTAAAATTGACATCACTCCATTTGTTGCCTACTTTCAATTTATACAACTTTAATACAGCTGACAATGTTGTACATTTAGTACAACCAGCATACAATGGCATCTTTTCACAACTCTTTAACTTCTCAAACAATTTTGGGCAATCACGAAGTTCATCTTCAACTGTCCTTGTCATTTCCTCAATACGATCTTCGTCATCATTGACATCTATAATCACATCCTCCATACGGTCTTCTTCATTATCCATATTTGTAATCATTGATGATCCATAAAATGCAGTTTTATCCCAGCCAGTAGCTACATTCGCTTTTTCTCTGTGTTTATTCCAACATTTATAACTCTAATATATTTCGTGACATATCAAATGTTCTTCCAACTCCTCTGGAGTAATTAGTATAGAATAAAAACAACGTAAATACGGACAAAGTATTTGAGAAGGATCCTTTGTGTGATCCTTTGAAAACTTGATGAACTCTTTCACTCCATTCTCATACTCTATTGTCAAATGATTAGCATACATCCAATATTTATTCATCTCCATCCTATTTGAATCTGAAATATTATTATTTATGATTCAAATACACAAAACAAGACTTCCAAATATAGTATAAGAGAACCACTTATAAAAATAGAGATTAATAGAGCCTAACCATTTCTAATAAATATTTAGAAATCAACAGAACCAGGATAGACCCCCATCAAAATCAACACACTTCCTAGCCCCCTTAACAATAGTTCTAGCACCCACCACCCTTACAGAAAAACATTAAACATCCTTTTAACCACCCCTACCAGCCACCTCATTCATAATAAAATAATCACATTAAACAGCCCAAAACTAGTGACCAATCTCAAATAAAATGAAAACAAGGATACAATTTTGATGAGAAAACTAATATAGTAGATATATTTCCAAACACAAAGGGGTTCGTGGGGGAGACAAATAACCTAGGTTTATCCAAAATTACTATGGAATATCATAGGTTTTGTTACCCACATTAACTTAAGAAATAGAAAATTGAGGTTAGTGAACATAAATTCTACCATGAACATCTAAAGGATATGCAATAACTCTCCCTCACCTTCCCTAAACTTGTAAATAATATCCACAGACACGTATTACATCCATTCTATAAAAAATCACATTCTTATACAAATGGATAAACAACAATCCCTTAGTGTTAAAAAACTCACACATGGGGGAGAAGGACCACATTGACCATCCGTATCCAAAACTCAAACCTCCTCTCAAACCTACTCTCACTAACTGTTAATACCTTCCATAATATTAATACCTATCATAAATAAATTATTTCCCAAAATCATGACCTTTAGATGAGAAAAATTCCCATCCATTTAGGTAAAATAGAAACATGATTCCTTTTTTTCTTATGAATCATTAAATTTGGACAAACACACTAACCAACTCAATAAAATTCATATTTTCATAGGAATTTGAAGATAAAGAGAGATAAATAATTCCATTGAAAATAATTCAACTGAATCTTTTAGTATTAATTGAAAGAGGGTATTGGTTGATAAAGGGATGAGGTCGGTAACTCAAGACATAATCATGCCTAGACTCTCAAACCAAACTCACCACATACCAAAATTTTATCAAATAAAACATGACCATCCGACTAAATAAAACTACACCATAATGAGTATTAGAATAAGAATAAAAGGAAACGAATGAGGATGAGCGGAGAAATCACCAAAGATCAAATATGGGAAGCTGAGAATCTAACCTCGTCGAAAGGAATCTCAAACACTTGAAGTAGGGTCCGTGGGGAGTAGGGTCCAACAGGGAGGAGGAGAAGTAGGGTTCATGGGGAGTAGGATCTGCGGAAGGGGTTCGAGGGGGAGGATAAGGAGTAAGGGTAGTGGTGGTGGAGTAGGGTAGCGGCGACGGAGTGGCAGCAGCGGTGGAGTGGCAACAGCGGTGGAGTAGCGGCCGACAAAGAGAAGATCAGGGGGGAGGGAGGGGGGTTGTCGTAGGGGTACAGTTCCGTGAGAGCTTAAGGGCGCGATAAACAGAAGACACTATGCACCCTATTTTATAAAATGGGACTATGGTTTTATTAGCGCTAAAATTTTAGCACTGATAAAGTGACCATTTATCAACACTTTTAATTAGTGCTGATAAAGAGTGACCTTTATCAACGCTTTTTGCTTAGTGCTGATAAAAGGTGGCACTTCCCTTGCCCGTTTTTGTAGTAGTGAACACATGTTCGCCGCACAGTTTTCTAATTTGTGTTTTCTAATCGTGTGATGCCTAAAAATATTTAGAAATTTAAAATTAAAACCCTAAAATTTAAAATAATCTCAAATAAAATTAAATTAAAAAAATATTGCATCATACGCGGGTGTGACATTACCATACTCTGGTGATTTTAATACATCCACTCCCGATAATCCACATCTATCGGCATGCCATATGTAATAATGACAGTCATCCTTCACCAACCTCCATGTCTTACACATCCACTTATAATGAGGAGTGGATGGTGCCTTGAGAAAATATCCTCTTGGTTCAGCGAAAGGGATGGGAAAATCATCCTTAGTATCTCAGTCGCTGGAGATTTAGGTCTTGATCATTTATGTTGGAGTGGTGAAAACTCTAGTACTTGTACTGTTAAATATGGGTATGCTCTTGCTATAACCGCTCCAACTCTAGAGGCAGAGACTCTTTGTAAATCTATATGATGCCTATGAATTCCCCATAAAGCTTGCTATTTTTGATGGAAAGTCTCATCAGGATCCTTCCTTCTCTGGGTTTCCTTGCCTCTAGACACGCTTCAGACAACCCAACATATACTATCTACATGTCCATGCCTGAATCTCCCATGCACCTCATTGCCCACTGCCTCGGAGCAAGGAACGTCTGGCACACCTTCAACCCTCATGCTAACAACCTCCTAGATATGGCTCCTGATCTCCCTGCTCTTCTCACAAAATGGTCTTCGCACCTCACCTCCAAGGACCTGACTTCCCATTGCACAGTGGCATAGATCATTTGGGTGAGGAGAAACAACATTCTCTTTAACAAGGTCTCAAAGTCATGTACCTTTTGGGTTGAGAACGCATCTCACTGGTTATCAGCGCTGAACCACAACGAGCACATGTTTGACGAACCTCCATTCAAGGATGATCCCTGTACCTGGAACCCCCCCATTGGTAGCATCTTGAAAATTAATGTTGATGCATCACCTTCGGACAAAGGCATCACAGGTTTCGACACCATCACCTGGGACTCTCATGGGTTGATCGTTGCAGCTTTTCATTCTTCTTTCTTGGCATTGCTCTTACCCATAGTCATGGAAGCTCAAGTTATTGTTCTAGCCATGGAATTCACTTTGGAGCAAAGGTGAGAGTCCATCACTTTGGAATCAGATTGACTCACTATCATTCGTGCTATCTTAGCTCTAGAGGTTGGCCTCCAACCTTTTGGCCTTCTGATCTCGAAGATCTAGTCGCTTCAACTCTGCTTTTTGACTTGCTTCTTCTCCTTTACCAAAAGAAGGGTAATATGGTGGCTCATTATTTATCTACTCGAGGCCTCTCGAATGAACCACATGTCTAGTTGGATTTGTTATCCGGTTGGTTGTCCTATCTTGTTTTAACTGATCTTCGATCTCTTAATATATGAGTTACTCCTTTTTCCTAAAAAAAACTCCATCAATGATTGTCAACAAATCCAACATGATGATTATTATCATTTACTATTAACAAATCCAACAATCAATCTCTTGGTTGCAACACTATCATATATCCCACTTCAAATCACTCAAAAAATGAGATGATTTGAGCATAAATCATTTCTTTTCTTTTAACAACCACTTCATTCAAACAAATAAAATCTGAGCCATTTGTTTTCTTTCGTTTTTTTAATGAATTTACAAATCATTTGTTTTCTATTATTATTCGTTTTAAAGCATATCTAATGACCCTTCATTCCTAAACCTAGCCTTTCCTTTTTATGCAAGTTAACCAACATGACTTTTCTTCCTCCCCCGTCACACACAATATATACAAATCCTCTACACTTGGCGGGTTGGATGTGTTGAGTCTATTTTCTTCAAACTATATAAAATATAAAATGTAAATATGATATGAAAGTATGCATTTTTTGAAAAAAAATATTTTTATATATATTTTGATGCATTGAGGTTCGGGAGCCATTCAATAAGATTTATAGGCCTCGCTAGGATACATGCCATAACAAAGCCCCTATCATGAGGCATGGCCTCTCCCAAGTCAACAAACTTGATTGTCCTTCCTTCTCCAATGTGACTCTTCCACCTCCACTAACCAAGTGGTTTATTCAACAATTTTAATGTACACACGTGGGCATACCAACTCGATTGATTGTTGGGGGAGAGATTGTCATCGTAGTGGAGAGCGGTCACAAAACACCAGAAATAATGTGGTTCAGCTGAAGCCTACTTCATCAGAGAAATCTACAATTTATTCTCATATCCAAAATTATAAATATCTCTCCAAGAGATCATCTCTCCAAGCACTTGTAATCTCTTACACCACACACCTCTAGGATTTCTTTCACCCGAGGGAATTTTCTCACTCGTATGAATTTTCAACACCCGATGGATTTTATCACTCACCCATGATCTCACCATCTCGTATACCATCGATCTTCATAATTGGGACACGCCACCTGATTGTCGTTATCAGGAAGGCTTTCGATTCATGGCACTGCACGTCATGGATCACTATGCACGCCATTGTTGGTGTTTCATTTGTCATTGTTGAAGCTTTGTTCGCCATCACTGACACGCCATTGTCAACACTTGGGCTATCGTAAATGCGGAAACCCCTTCTCATTCTCTCTTAGCACCTACATCTTGGTCAACTTTCACTTTTTCTTCATTGGCAACAGTATGATGTAGCCTTTTTACAAGTCATGCATTGTTCTCTAGAAAAAAATCTCTTTTTTTCCAAACTCTCTTATCCATTTCTCTCTCTCTCTCTCTATCTCATTCAAATTTTAAAATCAAAATTCCTAACAATCTTCACCTTGATTTTAAATTTGAATATTTATTCATCGTCAACTTTATCATCATCGTTTCCATGACAGTTGGCTTCATCATCAACTCTATTATAATTAGTTTCGTCATCATCAACTCCACCTTCAATGGATCTTAATATGCATTGAATCTTCTATATTGACATTGACATTCATCGCACCCATTACGGGTGTCATCTTTATAGATCTCTTATGAACACCTTGATGTGGCTTCATTGCTACATCTTGGTCTTCTCAGGTCGAAAACCGTGAACCTTTTATATCAGTTGTTAGGGTATAAACTGTTGTCACAGTGGAAAGCGGCTGCAAAATGCCAAAAATAACATGGTTCGGTCGAATCCTACTCCACTTGAGAAATCTATAATCTATTCTTGCATCTAAAATTACTAATATCACTCTGCGAGATCATCTCGCTAAACACTTGGAACCTCTCACACCCCACACTCAAATGATTTATTTCACCCGAAAGAATTTTATCTCTCACCCGTAATAAAGGATTTTATCTCACCCATGACCTCACCATCTTGTGCAACACTGATCTTTATAATCGAAACGCGTCGTTCGGTTACACCTATCAGAATGACTTTCAATACACGACATCGATCATCATTAATCTCATCACACATCATCACTGACACTTCATTTGTCATTGTCGATGTTTCTTTTGCCATCATCGACACTCCATCAACGACTCTTGGGTTACCGCAAATGCGGCACCCCATGACCGGTGCATCATGACAAATTTTATTTCCTTTTTATATTAATATCAATCTGATGAATTTTTGTATGCTTAGTTCTCGGCTCTCCATATATATATATATAAAATCCCTTTTCCCAACTTCATCCCTACATTTTATTCGAACTCCTTGGCCCTTTTGACTTTCTCTGTCGTCTTATTGAAATTTTAAAATCAAAATTCCGACATTGATGACCTTCCTTTCTCCCGCCGACCATGCAACCAGATGGGAACCCGGTGCCGTCATTTGCCGTACCCCCGTTTCCTTTCACCCTATTTGACTACCAGCACCATTGGCTTCCAGGTCGGTTGAATCCCCCCTCTGCAACCCAACTTCGTTCTTCTCTTCCCCACCATGTCACCTTCGACTCCTCTCCTCCTCATACCCATCTTGGCCAGCTTGTCTATTCAGCACGGCGTTCATGCCGCTCCCAACTTCCTCGCTCACTACTGCGGCAGCGATGGAAAGAACGCCTCCGAGTTCACCTCCAACAACACCTTCCAATCCAATCGCAATCGACTGCTCTCCAGCCTTGTATCAGCCAGCGCCGCCCGCAAAGGCGGCTCCACGAATTCCACCGGCGGGTTCGGAAATCTCACCACGGGGAATGTTCCGGACGCTATCTACGGCCTGTTTCTCTGCCGCGGAGACATGAATCCGGTCGTGTGCCAGGATTGCGTCTCCACCGCCGGTAGGGAGGTGGTGCAGAGGTGCAGTCGGGTCAGATGGGCCATAATCTGGTACGACCAGTGCATGCTGAGGTACTCCAACCAATCCTTCTTCTCCGCCATGGACGAGACTCCGACACTTGCGATTTGGAATACAGAGAATATCACCTCCCAAGTGACTCGATTCACGCAAATGCTTGCAGAGGTCTCCAACGACGTCATATCCCGGGCGGCGACCCAACCGAGAAAGTTTGCCACCGGAAAGAGGAATTTTTCGGCGTTTCAAATGCTGTACTCACTGGCACAGTGCACGCCGGATCTGACACCTGTGGATTGTGATCGATGTTTAAGATTAATAGCGGTACGTTATTATGGATCCACGGGGGGTAGGATGCTGACGCCGAGTTGCTTCACCCGGTATGAGCTCTATCCTTTCTACACCCAGACAGACCCAGTGCCTTCCGGCAACAATTTTACTGGTAAATTCAAATCCTTTTAAGCTAGTTTATAAAGAATGCCCTTTAATGATTTAATGGGCGTTCAACAATGACCTGTTTCTTTGAGACCCATGATATTGGCCCTCATCCAAGACTGAAAAGGTTCCCGGTAGTGCTTTTCTATCCACATGTGGCCCTGCCTAGTCTCTATCAATATAACAAGTTAACTCGAACTCTTGAACTTTAGCGTACCAAATACCAGAGTCGCGAATCCCTGATGTGTCTCTTTGCAGCTCCATATCGTTGTTTTGAAGGGCAATGCATAAACTTGAAATAACTCTGACTACAAATAATAAGTCTAGTTGAGTATGTGTAAGATATATCAATCTACCCATTAGGCTTCTTAACCTCTTTGTGTTTGCCACATCCGTGCCCTCTTTTATCTCGTGCTTCTCATTGGTGTTCATTGGAGTAGGGGCTATCTTGCAATTCTACATGGTGAAGTTTTTTAATAGATCTGTTGCATACTTCTGTTATGAATCAAAGGTGTTATAATTGAAGGGTTTTATGAGACATCTCTATGTTTGTGAGCAGTGAAATAACACAAATCCCACAAATAAGATCTATCTGGAGAGGAATAAATAAGATGGAATGAAAAATCATAAAACAAGCATACCTCACTGTCTATTAGAATCCTCTGCAACGCGAGCATGATTGAGTCCCCCCAGCAGCTGCTAATGGGTTCCTGCCAATGAAGGAGCCTGTTGGAAACGTTTCATACATTCATGAAACAACAAACTCATTGGCTCCACTGTTATAACTATTATAACTCCTTATTTAAGTAATATAATTGTTAAGCCTCTAACAATTAATAAAGAATCTACACATCATCACATTATGTGTTACAAGTCGAATGATATCGCATATCAATGTGAACATCACGATGTAGTTTCAAAAACCACGATCAAACACAAAACTGTGGCGTATTGACTTTCACCACGCCATGGTTTATGCTTTAGTGTTTAAATCCAACAATCTTCCACCGACACTAAAGCCTCACAACCTTTTTGCAAAGTTTCACGACTCTGCCAATCTATCCAACCTTTTTTGGACATGATTATCATATATGTCAAATTTTAGACAAATACTTTGTATTAAAATTAATCCTTGTTCCAGGACTTATGTGTCGGTCTTTACTGTGTTGACAATAATTATGAATTCTCTAAACCATGATTGTAACCAAAGAGCGACCTTTAGAAAAACATCATTTCTACTTAAGCTACGATGGGGCTTAACATGATTTTAATCAAACACACTCATATCTCCATATTAATATGTCCGCCACAAGATGTATTTGTATACATCGTATGCATGCTTATATAATCTCTCCGTTAAAGACATCGAGTAACCACTAGATGTGGAACATGTCGATCTAGCATTTATACGTCCACGATTCTCCGAAATAGTCTAACCAGTTTGAATGAATACATCACATGTCATTCATTTAAGTGGTTGAGCACATCAGATGTCACCCAACTAAGCATGATCGTGCATTTCCTTAGTCTAATTTAATCGAGAGCGCAAATGTCATGGTTATCATTCAAGAGGACGAATCCCATCTTGGTTAAACTCAACCGACGACACGATCAACAACATACCCAACCATCCTTTAATTATCTTGGTCTCAAGGCTGGCATAATAAAGGTATCGAAATATGAAGGTTCACATGTTAAGTATCTTGTCAACTTTAAGTAATGAAGATTCATATGAAACATACATCCCTAAGTATATCAATGACTGTATGATATTCCATGTGACATATTTTCGCAGATCAGTCCAAATAACAAGTCTCCACTTACTATCTCACGAGTTTACTCTGTATTGTATACAATATTTTGCTCATGTTAATCTTAACATATCATCACAATCTATAATATTCTGTCACGATCATCGACTAGGAACAACTTAAAGTCATACTTTGAGGGGATTTTATTATTCCACTTTTCACTCCAAATTTAAATTTTTATTAAGTCATTTTAAGGACAAATGGGAAACCATAGTTCGCAAACAAGAACCACTACGTGCTGAAAGAGCTCACAAAATGATTAAACACAAGACTAAGATTACTTGACTCAACTACTCTATATAGTTCCCATTGCAGCGTACTAACTTGGATATCTGGATCCTCTCTGATAAGCTCTTCAAGGTGAGTAATCATCCTTTCCATTGTCTGAATAAATTCCTCCGAGTTGATTTTACTCTGGTTGAAGCCCCGAGTCAGGATTCGATCTTGTTTATCTATCCACACTTCTTGCTCCTCGTTGGCATCAACTTGCAACCTCCTTTCATAAATTCTTTTAATCTCCTCTTCTAAGACATTGGGCCAAATAGCTTTTTCTAGCATTTTTTCCTTGGAGTGCAGGATAAGTTTCAAGCACCCCCATCCTCTTCTTCCCTGTCTCTTGTATTCCTACTAGATTCTTCACTTTCCCCATTTTGCAGGGCTTTGCTTTCCTTGTTTCTACCCTTCTTGGTTGACCTAGTCTCCATCGGTTTTGTCAAGTGGGAGTAATCCTTGCGTCCCTTTGGTTTTTTCCCTTGAACCACAATACATTTCCCTGAATCTCGAATTCGTTTTTTCCCTTTCTTCCTTCTAGGGCTGTGAGGACCTTTCCCTTGAATTCAGTCCATGCTATCTACTGAGAGTTGACTATAGCTGTCATCACCTGAATTATCCTCCTCCTGAGTCAATGGTGGTTCTCAAACATCCAGACCTTCAAATCGGTTCCCCAGCTTGATCGCCGAGCCTTCTTTGAGGGGCCTCTGCTTACACAGAGACTCCTCCTTTTCTGCTTTATTCTCCAAGCCAGTCTCCTTCCCCCCATTCCCAGCCTTCAGATGGATTTCGGAGTTGGCACCGAGGGTGTTTGGGTCTAAGGGCCCCAAGACACTCACTTCGTCCAGCCTCCCTTGTCCACGATGATACATTTACATTGAAAACAACCTATATCTAATACCCAAATATTTTATATGACCCTGATGTTTCTGGTGTGTTAATGGCCTTTGTCAATGGATCCGTTGCATTCTCTCCAGTTGCCTCCCAAAAAATGTTTACATCACCCATCTCAATGATTTCTTGAATGAAATAGTATTTGTGAAGGATGTGTTTGGTCTTTTGGTGAGACTGAGATTCCTTGGCTTGAGGAATACCTCCTTTTTTGTCACATTAAAGCCTAATTGTTCCCAAAATGTTAGGAATTATCCCAAGTTCTATGATGAATTTTTTGATCCAAACAACTTCCTTCACAGCATGTGATACAATGATGCACTTTGCCTTTGTTGCGAAGTTCGTCACAGTGGGTTGTTTGGAACTCTTTCGACTGATAACTTCATCACTGAGACAAAACACAAAACCAAATTGAGATCTCATATCATCCTTGTTGGTTTGGAAATTAGCATCAATGAAACCCCTTATAATGAGCTCATCCCCATCTCCAAAGACCAAAAACATATTCTTACTTCTTCTCAAGTACTTAGGGATGTTCTTCATAGCAATCCGGTGACTCTCACCAGGGTTGGATTAATATCTACTTGTTATACTTGAAGTATAAGAGACATCGGGTCGAGTACACAACATGATATACATAATAGATCTTATGAGATTAAGTTACCTGCCAGGAAAATGGAAAATCCAGAAGTAGACTTCTGAGTAATTAAGCAGCCAACATAGTCAGCATCACAGAAGACCTCAATATTCAAATGATCGTGATGTGAATACCGAAGACCACGGGCCTAGTCTTTCTTAATGTACTTGACAATACGAAGGACAACATCCCACTGAGATTTTATCGGATGTGAATTGACTAACCTTGCTGACAGCGCATGCAATATCTGGACGAGTCATGGTGAGATAATTGAGTTTGCCCACAAGATGATGATACTTTTTTGGGTGAGAATATGGGTTTGTGGTATCATATAGAGACCGTTTTCTGGGCTCAAGAGGAGCGTCAACGGCAGTTGCCTGAGATAAACCAGCATCCTGCAAGATAACCAAGGAAGTATGTCAGAAGACCTATATCTTTGGTTTGAAATTGTTGTTGAAGATAAACCTTTAGTCGGACAATGCCATGTGAGTCGCTCTCAGTGATAATGATATCATCAACATAGACAACCAACAGAATGCAGCCGGAGGACGTGTTCCGATAGAAGATAGCATGTTCCTTCATACTCTGAGAGATGACAAACGTAATGATAACTATGCAGAATTTTCCAAACCATGCACGAGTAGACTGCTTGAGTCCATAAAGAGAGCGACAAAGCCGACAAACATGAGAACCGGCTCCCGAGGCAAGGAAGCCAGGGTATTGTTGCTGATAAACTTCTTCATCAAGAAAACCATGTAGAAATGCATTCTTGACATCAAGTTGGTGAAGAGACCAATGATGAGCAGCGGCAAGAGAGATGGAGATGGATAATTAGACAAATGTCATCTTCGCAACCAGAGAGAATGTATCAAAATAATCAACACTATATGTCTGGGAAAAGCCTTTTGCCACAAGTCTGACTTTAAGGTGATGAAGAGTGTCATCTGTATTTAGGCGTACCATATAAATCCATTTGCTACCGACCACCTGTTACCTGTCGGAAGAGGGACCAGATCCCAAGTATGATTGTTGTCCAGAGCCTGCAATTCATCCCGCATTACTTGAAGCCACCCAGGGTGAGATTTGACTTCATTAACCATGCGAGGAACAAATATCATCTCAAGAGCAGAGAGGCCTCTATATGAAGTTGTGCGAAGATGATTATTCTGGTAAGAGCGAGTACCTTTCCGCAGTGCAATTGGTAAGTCGTCTGTTGCCGGAGCTGGAGCGTTGGACGAAGCTAGGGAGATGGTGTCCTCGGCTTGGATGGGGGATACATTTGATGGTCGACAAGAGTAGACGGTGCCAAAACGGTGATCAGCAGAGTGGGACATCGGAGGCAGAATTGGGTGGATGGTGAGAGGAAGATAATCATCGATAGCAGTGTCTGGGTGGGAAGAGGGAGGAGAGAATGGAGAACTCTCAACAAAAGAGACATCAACGAAGATGATATAACGCTGCAAGTCTGGAGAGAAACATCGGTATCCGCGTTGAGTGCGAGAATATCCGAGGAAGATGCAACAGAGGGATTTTGGAGAAAATTTTGAGAGGTTGGGACGAGTGTCACGCACAACAGACACCCAAACACACGAAGTGGAAGCAAGTGAGGGGGGAGAGAGGAGAACAGAGCCTGAAAATGAGTCTCCCCCTAAAGGATAGAAGAAGGGAGACGATTTATAAGGTAGGTAGTAGTAAGGATAACATCCTCAAAAAATGAAGAGACACTTGCATGTGAAATAAGAGGACACGAACAGTCTCAAGAAGATGACGATGTTTACGTTCGACCACTCCATTCTGCTGTGGTGTATCGGGGCAGGATGTTTGATGAAGGATGCCGTGATCCTTGAGAAACTGTGAAGGGAAGTTGATAAATATTTTCAGCCATTGTCCGAGCGGAGACATTTGATGGACTAGGTCGAAAGGATTCACAACACATGTTTTCAATTGAGGAACATACGTCACCTGATGATGTTTAGCAAACTTGCAGGACTCACAATGGAAGGAAAGGCGTGGACTGAACTGGGGGCAAAACTTATGTAAGATGGAAGTCGGTGGATGACTAAGGCAAAAATGTTGGTCAAGGGCACGAGTAGAGGTGGATGAGCAAGCAAAGGATGACGGGGTATCGAACATGTACATCCCATCACTAAGACGACCTCTACCAAGTTCACGATTCGTCGACCGCTCCTGAAAAACAACACCAGAAAACGTAAAAGTAGCAACACAATTTAAGTATTTTGTGAGTTTATTAATGGAGAAAAGATTAAAAGGATTATGAGGAACATGAGCTACTGAATCTAGACAAATAAACGTAGCCAAAGAGTATGTGCCAAATCCCGCAATAGCGATTGTAGATCCATCACAACAGTAATTGCAGAGGCATTAGTATATGAATGATATGTAGTAACCATACCCGAATCTCCCGTGAGATGTTCTGACGCACCATAGTCAAACATCCAAGCTGTCGGTCAACGAGATATACACGCGGTAGGGCCACCCGTCTGAGCAATGGAGGCTGGAGAAGAGGAAAGTGGCAAAACAGCCTGATGAGATTGTATAAGTGCAATCACCTCCTTCGAGAGTGCCAGTTTTTGACGGATACTGGATGGTGACGAGGATGAAGGCATGTCTGGGTATGCAGAGTGTGCCAGAGAGGGGGGGCTGCCTCGCAGAAGGGCCAGTGATGGGACGGGGCACTGGACAACCGCGCAGGCGGGCCGTCGACGGACGGGCGGCACCAGTGTGGGTGGGCTGGCGTTGGAGCTCAGGGAGGCGGAGCCGGGATAGCCACGCAGGGAGGCGGGGTCGGGATAGCCGCATAGGGAGGCGGATCGGGATAGCCGCTCGGGGAGGGAAACGGAGCGTTCGCAGGAGGCGCCGACATGGAGGCGGGGATTCCGCAGAAGGCCGGTGTGGAGGCGGGGATTCCACAGGAGGAGGGCCACCTGGTGCCTTCGCACGCAGGAGGGGATGGCGTCGAGGCGTAGGAAAGGAGCGACGAGCATAGGGTCGACGACGGGGGCGCAGGGTTGCCGAGCGGGAGTGCCATTGTCGGTAGGGGCCATCGGCTGGAGGGGTGGCGCACAGGTGGGGAGCCGTGTCTGCACGGGTTGTGCAGGGACTGTCGCGCGCAGGAAGACGGGCTGCTGGAGATGGCCTCGTCGGATCCGGGAGGGCTGTCACACGGGGCTGGTGTTGTGGTTGTCGGAGATGGGAGGGGCTGGTGTCGAGGCGCAGTAGAGGAACGACACAGGAGGGCAGGCGGACTGGCGGGGCCGGTTGATGGGGGTCGCCGTGAAAACCACAGAGGAGCTGGAAGGCCGTGGGTGAGAGGAGCTGCAGACGTGAGGAGCAATGCTGGAGGGCTGCACAGGGAGCAACAAGCACCGTTAGGCACGCCTGGGCGGAGCACAGCAGATGGGAGGGCGAAAAAAATATTATCGGGAGTCTCCTTCTGATACCATGTTAAGATGTACAAGTCCCTACCTCAATGAGAGGTGGAAAGATTCTTTTATAGATAGATGAGACTAATTACAAGTCGGAAGAATCCGACGTGACACTCAAAAAGACACTTAACCCGGTAAATACAATTAACCGGTTCTAACAAACTTATTTTGAGTCAAAGGCCCTTATCCTTGCATTCTCAAATGCACTTCCTCTAATTCCTCTGCCTGTGAATCATTCTTTTCCCTTCGATCAGCTACTTCAACTAGTCTCTTGTTTAGGCTTTTCAAATTTTCAACCTCAATTTGTAGTACCCCAACATGGATCTCTTGACTTGTTCTTCTCTTTCAACTTCGTGTTGTCTTCTTGCAGCATCAGATCTAATTCCTCTAATAAGTGGATGGGTTCCATCTTTGGACTTCTTGTTATCTCATCACCAGTAGATCCGATATTTGCTTGGGATATCAGGCTCTTTGGCTAATCTTGCAGCATCATTGAATGCGTTAATAAATTCACAATTAGAATCATTCATACATTTCTCTCGAAAGCCGTTGGACCCATTCATATGAATCACACCTGCTGAAAACTGTTCCATTATATGGAATGATGATGTAGTTCCTCTTCTTCAAAATTTTTCCCTTTGCCCCGACACTAACAGAATGTAAGAGCAAAATAAATCTTAACTCCAAAAACCAATCAGATCAATTCAAAGAAAACTAAATCCAACGAAAGGATGTTTCGATACCAATTGTTAGGCTCACAAGGGACTTTAATGAGTGAGATAACCTGAGGGGGTGGGGGGTGGTGAATCAGGGTATGAAACTTGTTCCAACTTTACCACTTATTCCTTCCAACTCTCACTGCCCTAACTGATCTTGACCTCATAGTTAGTAGGGTCACACTTTAGTTTTCATTCAATGATGATCCGATTGTTATCTCTCTCGTCTTTGCCTCTATCAGATATAATCAGTGATTGCTTTAACCTACTTCCACCAATTTACATCGTACAAAATATGAGCAAGCATTCACATAGGACGCAAATATTTTTACTTGGTTCACCCGCAATGAGTTAATTCAAAAACATGCAATCGAAACTCACCTTTTGGTAGTGGGTTTAGGCTAGGGTATTCCTAGGCCTGAGGTCACTTCCCTTACAAAGTTTAGGGCAGCTCATTGCCTCCCAAGGAACTCTCCCAATGAACTCTCCCTTTACTCCTCTCTCTGGCTCACTGTTTCAAGAAAGGAAAACTCCTTTAGCATGCAAGCCAATACAAAACAACTTTACTATTGTTGATGCATCGAGTGTAGGTTGGTGCTTCTTGTATTCCATGCTATTCCTTCACAGACTGGCTGTGAACATCACTACGAACAACAACATCTCCTTTCCATGGGTCGTCATGAAAACTCCACGTTCCAGCAAGATCTTCAAGGAGTGTCAATTCTCTTTTCTTTCTTTTTTTCTGAAATACCTCTCACAAATCAAGATGTGTCAATGTTCTTCTCTCCTAAATTGGATAGTCAATATCGCTCATTCTTCTGCATCACAGCGGACTCTAATATTTGTGGAGATAGATCTCCATAATTCCAGCTTCATTGAATTTTCTTTTCTCCAGTTGAGGAGAAATTCAACATGTTACCCTCCATGAAGATCTTCAAGTCTTCACGAGTATCATGGGAAAATCCGTCTAGAACTCTTCTTCAAAACCAAGTCAAACTCGTCCATTGAATTCTCCGATTTCCTTCTTGAAAGATAGGATGTTCGAGTTAAGGAAATCTGTTGACTTGACATTGTCACGGCGTGAATACCACGACGTGATCACCTAAACTCCGACACATTTTATTCTTTCATACTGAGTTGTCACGGCATGATCCACCACTATGGCATGAGCATCCTCAATTAGGCAGAACCACTGAAATCTACCTTCGAGCCTTCACAGTGTAGTTTTTTTTGTCACGACGTGGAAGGTCGGGCTTTCAGATTTAATCTCACGTGAGCTTCTGTCCATTCTCATGTAGTGTTGCAAAAACGCCGAGAGCAACGAACAACAAATGATTCACAGAAGAGTTAAAGAGAAAAAAACAAACGAATGAGAAGATCGCAGGATACAGAGATTTATGTGGTTTGGCAAAATGATCCCTACGTCCATGGAGAGGCAGAATAACTTCACTAATTCAGGAGCATAATTACAAGGAGATTTCAGAGTTTCACACACATAAATCCTAATTTGAATGAGCTAATAAAGAAGACGAAATATTGTGTCACCAATTGCACAATAAGTCCACTGTGCTACAGTGAAAGGTGGTTGGAAGTCCGCACTGCTACAGTGCCGCGACCACCCAAGTCTAATCTGCTACAGTGGCTAGTGGCTGGAAGTCCGCAGAGCTACACTACCCTTGCCAAAGTCCGCACTGCTACGGTGCCCTGTCGGTATCGCCGGTCAGCTCTGCTACAGTTGGTCAGAGTTACTACAGTCCCCTCCAAAAATTGAACCGAGGACCTTTGATCCCCGAAGCAGGGGCGCATTGCCCCCTGCAACCCCCAACGAGCTCGCCACGGATCTTGACCCGCGAGAGTTGCGACTTAGTGTGCAATATGGACCACTAGCATTTGACCCAACATCATCCAAACGGATCGGGCTATATCAATCCAACATGCAGTTCTCAGAATCTCTTGTTTATTCCTATGCGAGCCAACCCTCTTTGCTTCCTCGGCGAGCTCACCTGGCGCGAGCATATTTTACGAGAGCTCTAGCGCCATTCTCCTCACCTTACATAGCCTTGCCAGCGTGCCTCTTATAACTTAGCCTTTACCCATGTGTTTCATTCTTATGTGAGCCTCAAAGATGCGGCATTAATCTCACGTTCCTTCGCACTGCATTTCTATTCCTATGCAGCTTCACCTTGCGCCTGCTTAATATTACGTAGCTTCCAGAAAAGCTGATTAATGGCGTTTCAGAATCTTGGCTTTCACCTTATGAAACTCCTGAAATGGGAGTTTTTCATATGTAGACTTAGGAAACACTCCTGTCTAATCCTACGCAACTCCAGAATTCCCAGGTTAATGTTATGCAGGCTTTGGAAAACCCTGTTTAACCTTACGCAAGTCCAAATTCTTATTAGAATCTACTCCAGCCTTCTCCAAACGCATCCAGACCTTCTCTAAAGCTATATTAAACCAGAATAGGCTCATTCCACTTCATCAATCCCATTGTTCATCCATTACACTTCCTGTTACGGATTTGTCGGGAGTCACAACGACAAAAACGAGAAAAACGAAAGAAAGAAAGCAACAAGAACACAGCGATTTACGTGGTTCGGGAATAATCCCTACGTCTACGGGAGAGGCAGGATTTCACTATATCAGGAGCACAAATTACAGAGGTTTTTTCAGTAATGACCATAGCCTGAAAATGGGCTATAAAACAATGGAGAAGACGACCACTTTTCGGAAAAGTGAGTCCGCGTCGTTACAGTGAACGGCGACCAACTTTGTCAAAAGCGCTACAGTGACTGCCGGCTGGAAGTCAAAAGTGCTACAGTGAAGTTGACTCCGAAGTCCGCACTGCTACAGTGTCTGTCGGTGTCGGTTGGTCAGCTCCACTACAGTAGTCAGAGATGCTACAGTGCAAAAATTGGGGGGCCCCGGACCCCCGGAGCAAGGGCGCGTTGCTCTCTGCAACCCCCAACGAGCTCACTGCGGAGCTCGACCCGCGACAGTTGCGGGCCACATGCATTCGGCCAACCGGATCGGGCAACACCAATCCACACACTTTCATCGTGGAAACTCCTTGGCTAACTTCAATGCTTGGGCACTGCCTTGACAATGATAAAAAACCATCATCAGCAACTCTTCCTGAATAACTCCTGGAGCAACTGATCTCATAACTTCCAGAACACTAGTACTTCAACTACTTCCGGAACGCTCCAGCTCCTCTTCCACAAGTGTCGATGACAGATCCATCACCACTTGTGTTTACAACAAGCCCACTTGGCTTTTTGTCATTAGCAATGATCAATCCGGGATCAATACGACGATAAACGCCAGTCTCCACGGATCGAATCACAGAAAAAGACAAAGAAGATGGTTTTTCCCGGAACCACAAACAAGGATCGTTACAGGTTGATTATAATTAATTTAATTAATTATAAAGAAATACCTTTTGGGTGTTCTTTCTTCGTTGATGTTCTCAATCACGTTGTCGATGTGATCCGTCGTTGCGTCGCAGAAGCCAAGTGTAGACTCCCTCTAGCGGTGATCCACACGTGTACCTCGTATCTCTGGACGTCGCCAAAAGATTCTCCGGGTGCTAGCGTGGAGAAACCTTTGCTTGCGTTGTCCGCTTTAGATTGTCTTGATCCGATGGAAGAGGATCTCTCTCGGTCTTGAGAGCGTTCTTGGAGGAAGAGGTTCTTTCGGCCTTGAAAGAATTCTCCAGAGATGTTGTGCACAGCGATTCTCTTGTGTCAGAAAAGAGTTGGGGTTGTGAGGATATTTATAATCGGGTGTGTGGGGTTATAGAGTTATGACAATAAATAAACGCGTTACGCGTTTTATTTATTTCATTGACTCTTTATTTAAAACCCCATGTCGAATAAATAATTCCTTGACATGCGCCCACGCTGATTATAATAAATATCATTTAAAACAATATTATATCCTCAAAATCCCAACTAAAAAAACTACACGGCGTGTATTAATAAATACACGGCGTGTATATCTTGTTTTCATTTATTCATTTCCTTTCCAAAATAAAACTACACGGCATGTAATAATAATACACGACGTGTACTTGTTTATTTTCTTTTTCCTCCATCATTTAAAACAACTTAGGCTTCCTTGAATAATTATTAAACCACGTACGAGAATAATCTTTATTCAACTTGAGATACTTGGATACACTTAGTGTGTGACCCTCTAGGCCTCTTTCTCGTTGGCATTAGGCGGGCTTGCCTAAAGTCCAAGATTACTGTCTAGCAACGGGTCAAGGCACCCAAGAGAAAGAAGTTGACGCCGCATTGACGTATCACCTCATACGAACGCTTACTGTGTAATTTAATCCCTTTGTCTCAATATCTCATCAAGCAGGTTTCATGGCAGTGTCATAAACCTATATGCTTGATATGTCGTTCTTTGACTACCTGAAATAAACTCATCGTTTACACCATGGCCATGGAATTTAATGCGACAGTTCTATTTCAATCAAAGGGCCGAGATATCAACTTCCATAAATGGAAGAGACAAATCCTTCCTTGACTTATCCATTAACAACATGTCACTCGTGACGCACCCAACGTACCCTACTTCCCGCCAACTGTCTGCGTGACGGTTTTCGTCAGTAAATCTAAGTGCGCGAGTCATGACATGAGTTAATGATAATCTTCCAGTCTAAGGACCATTACACACGCTCGTAGATAGCAATATCCGATGACACCAAGACATGCAGAATTACTACTGGCGGGTCTGTTCTCATAATCTTCCATCTTGGAGATTACCAAGTGCGAACTCCATGAGAGAGAGTCTCGTCTTCTTATGAGTACTCGCACATGACGGTCTGTATACTATGTGTCCTATCATAGTATGTCATCCAACCGCAGAACTTTATTTAAGAATATTGTTATAGCATTTCAAGGTTCTCATCATAGCGGGGATCTGCTATGACCTTATTAATGCAACAAATATTTCAGGACATTATTATATTATAGTCATGCAGAACAATGAATAATATATAATAAGTGAACATTTATGTAATCAAAGTACAAAACAGTTGGTTCTGAGGACACCAACCCTTACAAACTCTCACTTGGACTAGAGCCAACTGCCTACGACTTTTAGTCCGCTAGACCTCACATGATGATCATGTTTCTGCTGAGTCAAGGCTTTAGTCAATGGGTCCGCCACGTTGTCTTCCGTGGAAATACTGCTCACTGCAACTTCACCTCTCTGAGAAAAATCCCTCAAGAGATGATACTTCCGAAGTATGTGCTTTGTCCGCTGATGTGACCTTGGCTCTTTTGCAAGTGCCACCGCTACAGTATTATCACAATAGAGTGTGATAGGATCTTTACTGCTCGGTACAACATCCAGCTCTTGGACGAAGCTTCGCATCCATACTGCTTCTTTAGCTGCCTCAGAAGCTGCGATATACTCGGACTCCGCTGTAGAATCTGCCACCACACTTTGTTTTGAGCTCTTCCAGCTCACTGCACCTCCATTCAAACTGAAGATGTATCCAGTCTGCGACTTCATGTCATCTTGATCAGTCTGGAAACTAGCATCTACATGTCCTCTGATGACTAGTTCCTCATCTCCTCCATAAACCAAGAACATATCCTTAGTACGCCTCAGATACTTAAGGATAGTCTTGACTGCCATCCAATGGCGGTCTCCTGGATCAGCTTGATATCTGCCTACCGCACTTAATGCATAAGCAACATCTAGCCTCGTACATAGCATAACATACATGACTGACCCAATCGCGGATGCGTAAGGGATCCTTGCCATTCTCTTTCTTTCCTCATGTGTCTGAGGACACATTTTCTTGGAAAGATGAATGCCATGTGACACTGGCAACAATCCCCTCTTGGACTGTTCCATACTGAATCTCTTCAGTATCTTGTCAATGTATGTACTTTGACTTAGGCCCAACATTTTCTTGGATCTATCACGATGGATCTTGATCCCAAGAATATATGCCGCCTCGCCCAAGTCTTTCATGGAGAAGCATTTATTCAACCATGCCTTAACTGACTGTAAGACAGGTACTTCGTTTCCAATTAGCAATATGTCATCGACATATACTATTAGGAAAACGACTGCACTTCCACTAAACCTTTTGTAGACACAAGGCTCACATTCGTTCTTAACAAAGCCAAATTCTGTAACAGCTTCATCAAAACGAATGTTCCATGACCTTGATGCTTGCTTTAATCCATAAATGGATTTTTGCAACTTGTATACCTTGTTGGCATCCTTTGAAGTCACAAACCCTTCAGGTTGTGTCATGTAGACATCTTCCTGGAGGTTCCCGTTAAGGAAAGCTGTTTTGACATCCATTTGCCAAATTTCATAGTCATGGTAAGTAGCAATGGCCAATAGGATTCTGATAGACTTCAGCATTGCAACCGGTGAAAAGGTTTCATCATAGTCAATTCCTTGACGCTGTCTAAAACCTTTTGCAACCAGTCGTGCCTTGTAGGTGCTGACTTGCCCCTCCGTGTCCAGTTTCTTCTTGAATACCCATTTATTACCAATAGGCTTTACATCAACTGGAGGATCTACCAAAATCCAGACTTGGTTTTGGTACATGGAATCCATTTCAGAATTCATGGCTTCTTGCCACTTGGCAACGTCTGTGCCTTCAACTGCTTCCTTGTAGGTAAGAGGATCATCATTGTCAACCAATAATGAGTCACCATCCTCAGTGACAAGAAAACCATATCGTTCTGGTTCTCTCACCTCTCTCGTGCTCCTACGCAGTTCTTGTGTCTCTGGAACAGATTGTTCTTCCACGGGGCTTTGTGGAATCTGTTCTTGTACCAACTCATGTGTATCTTGAGCCTCGACTTCATCGAAGTCTATCTCGCTCCCACTATCTCTTCTGGAGATGTGCTCCCTCTCAAGGAATATAGCGTGTCTTGCCACTGTAACCTTTTTGTCTGAGGGGTTGTATAGGTAATATCCCCTTGTTTCCTTGGGATATCCTATAAAGATACACTTTGTGCCTCGGGGTGCAAGTTTGTTACCTGAAGAGGCCTTAGCTACCCCACACGTGTAAATTCGATAACATGGCTTTGCGTCCACTCCATAACTCGTATGGAATACCATTTATCGATTTAGTTGGTACTTGGTTTAGTATGTGTGCTGCTGTTTGTAATGCATATCCCCAAAAGGATAATGGAAGACTCGCATGAGTCATCATTGATCTCACCATGTCCAACAGGGTGCGGTTCCTCCTTTCACTTACACCATTCCACTGCGGTGTGTAAGGAGGAGTGAGTTGAGATAAAATCCCAAACTCCCGTAAGAAATCAATGAAGTCTTGATTAAGATATTCTCCTCCTCTGTCTGAGCGGAGTTTCTTAATTTTCTTACCAAGCTGGTTCTCAACTTCATTCTTGTATTCTTTGAACCGATCAAAAGAATCTGACTTATACCTCATTAAATAGATATATCCATATCTACTAAAATCATCAGTAAAAGTTATGAAGTACGAGAACCCACCCCTTGCTTCAACTGGAAATGGTCCACACACATCTGTGTGAACTAATTCTAGAAGCTCTTTAGCTCTTTCACCTTTCCCACTAAATGGGGCTTTGGTCATTTTGCCTTGTAGACACGCATGACATACACCAAGTGGTTTTAGTTCGAAAGAATCTAAATACCCATCTTGATGTAATTTTGTCAAACGTTTCTCATTGACATGACCTAGCCGGTGATGCCAAAGTTGGGTGTGGTATGAGTCATGTAAATTAACTTTGTTATCAATTGCCATTACTTGGTTTGTGTAGTCTAACACATAAAGTCCGTTATATAAATGTGCCCTACCAAAACAAATGCTATCTTTATAAAAGTAGCAACATTCATTTCCAAACTTGAATATGAATCCATCAGTATCTAATCTGGATACTGAAATAATGTTTTTGGTTACAGAGGGTACATAATAACATCCTTTCAAAACCAAGACCATCCCGGTAGGCAATGTGAGGTGGTAGTCCCCGACAGCTACAGCAGCAAGTCTGGCTCCGTTGGCTGCTCGTAGATCTATCTCCCCTCGATCAATCTTTCTGAATCTACTTGGTTCCTGTATTTGGATACAGATGTGAGCACCACAAGCAGTATCTAATACCCAATTAGTAGAAACAGATAGATTGCATTCGATAACAAACGCACCTGAAGCTTCCCCTTGCTTCCTTGGCTGAGTGCAGTTTTTCTTCCAGTGACCCTTCTTGCCACATGCGAAACAAACAGCATCCTGTTCCTTTGCCTCCCCTTTGATCTTCCTTTTCTTGGAAGGCCTTGAAGAAGCTTTGGGCTTAAAGCTCTTCGCCTTCCCTTTCCTTTTATTCACCATAAGGACAAAAGGCTTTTCACGCTTCATGTCATTGTCCACTTGGCGAATAAGGATAAGAAGATCAGATAGAGACTTCTCAATATTGTTCATGTTGAAATTAACAACAAAGTTTGAGAAGCTTTGGGGGAGTGATGCGAGAATGAGATCGGTACCCAGTTCTTCAGGGAGTTTAAACCCTAGAACCTCCAAGCGCTCAATGTAGCCAATGAGCTTGACTACATGAGGCCCAGCTGGGGCACCCTCTCCAAGCTTGCTCTGAAACAGAGCCTTGGAGATCTCAAACCTTTCCTGTCTTGCTCTCTCCTGGTATAAACCACGGAGGTGCTCGAGCATGCTGTAGGCATCCATGTCTTCATGAGACTTCATGAGCTCACTAGACATAGATGACAGCATCAAACATTGAACGTCGAGAGCATCGTTCAAATGTTGATCATAGACTAGGAAATCTTCATCACTTGCCCCTGGGGCAGGAGAATCAGGAAGTGAGGACTCCAGCACATAAAACTTCCGTTCATGGCGTAGGATAACCCGAAGGCGCCTAAACCATTCCTGAAAGTTACTGCCGGTGAGGATGTTGTCTTTATCCAGAATTGATCGCAGAGAAAATGTGGTTGATGTGTTTGTCATTTTGATTCTACAATTTAAAAGAGCAGATTCATCAGTACTTTCTTGATTACATTTTATGAGAAATAATAAATTTTATTAAGTCCCACTATTTTATAAATTCCCAATGGCCCTCACCATTGAACTCGGAATGTCCAGTTGCTTTGACATTCTAATGGCAAGGATCCATATTTCCCTTCGCATAACCCCAACAAGGGTTGGTCAAGCTATTTAAAGGTATTTAGGTAGGCGGGTCTTTGCCAACTGTGAGCTTACAGTTCCTTGATCTGTTGAGTGGACTCCCCAATCCTGAAATCCTGACTTGGATTTCCTCAACTCTTGCCTCCAATATTACATCAAGTCTAGCAAGGGCTACTTCTCTTGATGTAATATGGTTAAGTCAACCCGAAACCTTTCATAAGGGCTTCCTTTATAAAAGTAAGTGTCCCAACAAGGGTTGGTCAAACACATAGTTTTATTGAGTCTTGCCCTTAATCAAGTAACGGAAGGCTTGGTCTGACTTAATATGGTATTTGAGGGATTTTATTCTTTATGCGTATCTTTGCATTATCACATGCTTGTTAATATTAAGTGATGCTTGCTTAAGTGATTAACCATGTTCCGATAATGTATACGCATAGACCGGTTTTTATTTTATTCCATCTTTGCATGCTTGTTCATTTTATTAATTATGTGATCGCGACAACACATGCATAATATATAAACCATGCAATCAGACAGAAATAAAATAAGATGGCATGATCATGAGCTTCTATTTGGTTAGCTTATCTAGCGGTTTTGATAAGCTTACCCTGACCTAGGGAAAACACCTTGAACCTGATGGTTCGTGTTTTGCAGCTCCCACCTGTCCACCTTTGTATCTTCTTGTGTCGGTTTCGCCTCGGCTTCAGGATTTGAACCGTCTCCTCTGGCTTGGGAGATCCTCCATTACATGGGTTTACATTAAAGAAACTATGGGCACGCAGGCCCTACATTTTATTGGAAGAAGGCTCGCAGGCCAACAAATTTAAATTAAATAAATTTAAATGAAACCATACACATACAAAGGGTCTTTGGTCTAGCTCATGATCATCCATAGTATGCAACGACATTTACGCATATTTAGAATTCAAATTCTTTTAATCGTTCTTTTATTTAAGATAAGACGCGCTCGAATTCAATTAATTATGATCTTATAATTAATCAATTCTTCATCTTAAATTCCTTTCTGAATTTCCTTGAGATTCTTCTCATCCATATTCCTTGTACGGGTCTTTGTACATTGGAGGAAACCTGGTGAAATTCCATTTCTGGAAAGTACACGGCGTGTAGTTTATAATTACACGGCGTGTATTTTTCTTTTCACCCTTTGTCCAAAGTACACGCCGGGGCTTTGGCGTGTTTTTCTGTACTTTGGAAATTTTAGAGTACATGGCATGTAGATGAATCATACACGGCGTGTACTTGTTACGCGGTAACCGGCCTGGCGATCCCGTATACGCGGTACGCGACTTATCATTGTACACGGTTTCACCTGGGTCGGAACGGACTACACGGCGTGTTGTTCCAACATACACGTCGCGTATTCCGGTTTCCACGCGCCGTTCTATTCTGGTCAACACGGCGTGATTAAAACTTAGGCATAATCAATTCACACGGCGTGGTTTGGCGGACCAGTGCCGGTTCGTTGAACCTAAGTACACGGCGTGTAGTTTTAATTACACGCCGTGTAATCCCGTGTTGTACAGACAGAAAGAGCGGCTCCTCCGGATGAGTTCCTCGTTTTTATTTTAATCAAAATTAAAATTAAAAGGTCGTTTCTGTGATATGAATCGAGAAACGAAGGAGGAAGAATAGATCTCGTTAATTCAGATTTATAGAACGATTTATTTCGAATTGAATCAAATATGAATGCGTAAATTATCAACGAAAATTAAATAACTATAATCAACGTTGTAACCTCGCTCTGATACCATTTGAAGGTTCCGGGCGCAGCGGAAGCGCGTGGGTGGATGTGCCCACTTGGCTTTTTGTCATTAGCAATGATCAATCCGGGATCAATACGACGATAAACGCCAGTCTCCACGGATCGAATCACAGAAAAAGACAAAGAAGATGGTTTTTCCCGGAACCACAAACAAGGATCGTTACAGGTTGATTATAATTAATTTAATTAATTATAAAGAAATACCTTTTGGGTGTTCTTTCTTCGTTGATGTTCTCAATCACGTTGTCGATGTGATCCGTCGTTGCGTCGCAGAAGCCAAGTGTAGACTCCCTCTAGCGGTGATCCACACGTGTACCTCGTATCTCTGGACGTCGCCAAAAGATTCTCCGGGTGCTAGCGTGGAGAAGCCCTTGCTTGCGTTGTCCGCCTTAGATTGTCTTGATCCGATGGAAGAGGATCTCTCTCGGTCTTGAGAGCGTTCTTGGAGGAAGAGGTTCTTTTGGCCTTGAAAGAATTCTCCAGAGATGTTGTGCACAACGATTCTCTTGTGTCAGAAAAGAGTTGGGGTTGTGAGGATATTTATAATCGGGTGTGTGGGGTTATAGAGTTATGACAATAAATAAACGCGTTACGCGTTTTATTTATTTCATTGACTCTTTATTTAAAACCCCATGTCGAATAAATAATTCCTTGACATGCGCCCACGCTGATTATAATAAATATCATTTAAAACAATATTATATCCTCAAAATCCCAACTAAAAAAAACTACACTGCGTGTACTTGTTTTTCATTGAAAACTACACGGCGTGTACATTAAATGTACACGGCGTGTATATCTTGTTTTCATTTATTCATTTCCTTTCCAAAATAAAACTACACGGCATGTAATAATAATACACGACGTGTACTTGTTTTATTTTCTTTTTCCTCCATCATTTAAAACAACTTAGGCTTCCTTGAATAATTATTAAACCACGTACGAGAATAATCTTTATTCAACTTGAGATACTTGGATACACTTAGTGTGTGACCCTCTAGGCCTCTTTCTCGTTGGCATTAGGCGGGCTTGCCTAAAGTCCAAGATTACTGTCTAGCAACGGGTCAAGGCACCCAAGAGAAAGAAGTTGACGCCGCATTGACGTATCACCTCATACGAACGCTTACTGTGTAATTTAATCCCTTTGTCTCAATATCTCATCAAGCAGGTTTCATGGCAGTGTCATAAACCTATATGCTTGATATGTCGTTCTTTGACTACCTGAAATAAACTCATCGTTTACACCATGACCATTGAATTTAATGCGACAGTTCTATTTCAATCAAAGGGCCGAGATATCAACTTCCATAAATGGAAGGGACAAATCCTTCATTGACTTATCCATTAACAACATGTCACTCGTGACGCACCCAACGTACCCTACTTCCCGCCAACTGTCTGCGTGACGGTTTTCGTCAGTAAATCTAAGTGCGCGAGTCATGACATGAGTTAATGATAATCTTCCAGTCTAAGGACCATTACACACGCTCGTAGATAGCAATATCCGATGACACCAAGACATGCGGAATTACTACTGGCGGGTCTGTTCTCATAATCTCCCATCTTGGAGATTACCAAGTGCGAACTCCATGAGAGAGAGTCTCGTCTTCTTATGAGTACTCGCACATGACGGTCTGTATACTATGTGTCCTATCATAGTATGTCATCCAACCGCAGAACTTTATTTAAGAATATTGTTATAGCATTTCAAGGTTCTCATCATAGCGGAGATCTGCTATGACCTTATTAATGCAACAAATATTTCAGGACATTATTATATTATAGTCATGCAGAACAATGAACAATATATAATAAGTGAACATTTATGTAATCAAAGTACAAAACAGTTGGTTCTGAGGACACCAACCCTTACATTTTTCAGTAATGACCATAGCCTGAAAATGGGCTATAAAACAATGGAGAAGACGACCACTGTTCGGAAAAGTGAGTCCGCGTCGTTACAGTGAACGGCGTCCAACTTTGTCAAAAGCGCTACAGTGACTGCCGGCTGGAAGTCAAAAGTGCTACAGTGAAGTTGACTCCGAAGTCCGCACTGCTACAGTGTCTGTCGGTGTCGGTCGGTCAGCTCCACTACAGTAGTCAGAGATGCTACAGTGCAAAAATTGGGGGGCCCCGGACCCCCGGAGTAAGGGCGCGTTGCTCTCTGCAACCCCCAACGAGCTCACTGCGGAGCTCGACCCGCGACAGTTGCGGGCCACATGCATTCGGCCAACCGGATCGGGCAACACCAATCCACACACTTTCATCGTGGAAACTCCTTGGCTAACTTCAATGCTTGGGCACTGCCTTGACAATGATAAAAAACCATCATCAGCAACTCTTCCTGAATAACTCCTGGAGCAACTGATCTCATAACTTCCAGAACACTAGTACTTCAACTACTTCCGGAACGCTCCAGCTCCTCTTCCACAAGTGTCGACGACAGATCCATCACCACTTGTGTTTACAACAAGTCCAACACAAACACCAATCCTCAATTGGTTTCTAACAACGAAATATCAGTGATGACATGGAAAATGAATTTTGGTAGGTGGTCCTTCCGTTGGCATTCGTTCCGAAGTTTTGCCTTTCGGTCTTGAAGTCAAAGTTTGGAATGATGAAGTACTAATATTTGGATGGTGATGAAATGAGCTTCAACAATATATATCCTGGAGTATCAATGTGTTTTATCTGGTACTTGAGCTGAATGACTGTTTAGTTTCACCAGTTTGTGTACATGAAGTCCAGTAGATCAGTAATCTGGTAGATCTGAATCCCAGCACATCTGCATTCTTTGATTTATTCATTCTTCAATTTATTTTAGTACATCGATATTACTGAGTCCGGTATGTGTATTTTCCAATGGGTTTCCACACTTAAAAACTATTTTTACTGAAAACACTTAATGAAAGTGTCAGTAAAATAAGATCCTGTATTGTGATTATCAAAACAACGGGTTTCAGAGATATCCATCCAAAGAATGACTCAACAATCTCTCTATTTTCGATGTTCGCATAGCTTGATAATTTAAAACATATAAATCCAATAAAGTTTTAAAGCATATTTTCAAAAGATATATAATATATAAATCCTGCGTGAAGTTTAAAAACCATAAATAAATGTGATAGAATATTCAAAGCATAATATGCAACATTAGAAAATAATATCAGTCATATACAACCGGTATAAAGAACCCGGGCTTGAAAATTGATTTGAATATATAAAACATCATATATATGCTGAACTGAGAAAATATTGTATAAAAACAGATTTAGATGAACGAATAATAACCGGAGTTAGTGAAAACAGATTTCCTTTGTAATCTTTTTCTTTAATTATTAAATTAACTCATTTCTCTTTTTTTCCCTTTCCCTTGAGTATTAACTTATGGCTATATCACTCTTCTCTAATAACTTACCGTTATTCCTTTTTTCCTCTGTGATTATCAAAAAGAGATAAAGAGACAAGCACCTGTAAATATGAGCAATGAAAAAAAATCAAAATATATAAAACAGTAGAGTACAATGTAAAAACAAAGTAAAAGATTACAAAGGAAATAAACTTAGGAGGAATCCCTCCGTTCATCCTCAAGAGCCTTGGTCGTGTTCAAGGCTTCAACGAGTATGATCTCATGATTCTGGACTTCCGTTTGCAGATCCTTGACCGACTCTTGGGAGTCTGGAGTTGGACTCCTGAAGATGTTCAACTATAGCATAAGAGAAAGGGTTGGATTCGGTAGGGAAAACATCAAACTTCTCATGGAGAGTCAATACTAGCTTGCATTCTGACCTAAATAGAGAGGGTAGGAGGTTCCTAACATGCACAGATGTATTAGTATGCTCTACTCACAATGACACCAAGGCTTCAGGAGAGGAACCTACTAGGTATATTTATACACTGAGCTATAGCATCAAATTCTTTCAAGGCTTCCATCTACTAAGCATTGACTATTTTCCCACCCATGGAAGACACCATCCTTTCTGTATACTTGTATTTCAAAATTTTGATGGCGTGAAATGCATAAGATTTCCAATACAATTTTTTTTTAATATATTCATGTAACACTCTTATCACCTCCTCAATTACTATGAGATTACTTTTGAAAATTTCTTATCATATTTATTGATTACTGAAGCATTTTAGGAACGATGTACACTGAAAAGTATTGATTTACTAGGGGAATTCTTAGTTCCACAAGTGATTTATAAAGTTGAAACCTTGTAAGAAAATGTCTGAGAAATATCAAAGTCAAGACCCAGTCAAAGGTATGATGTGACTCATATCACTTTTTTAGAATTTAATTGTTTTGATATGATTTTTAATAAAAATTTCCTTTATATTTATTTAGAATCACCTTAATTTCAGCATTATTTTTTGTAGATTTGATTGAAGAGCATTCATTTTTTTTAGTAGTTGGTATGACATGGGGGGGGGGGGGGGGTGGACAGAATCCTAGCATGTCATGGCAGTTTCTGTTTCCACTTTGTGCAGAACCTTTTGTAAATACCCAAAATAAGAAGAGCTCATCCACAATAATTATTGCTGCTGTTGTTGGTTCAGTAGTTGCTGTTGTGGTTCTTCTCTTTATTGGCTGTCGCTTCAAAAGTAAGGCAGCGAAGAATTATCAAAGTTTCCTAAGAGAAACTGGTATGAAAAGTTTCAATTTTTTTCAAACTAATTTTCCATTTTCATATCACATGTTATGTTTGTGTCGTTTATGATTTTTTTTTCCAACCATTTAAAAGTAATAAGATTTAAAGGTTAAAATTAAAACAGCCATATGAATATATTTTTCAACCATTCTAAACATCTTATCTGGGTACTTCGTGTCAATACATTGATTGATCTCCTGTGGGGTCCTGTAGTTGGAAATGAAATTGCTACTGTTGAATCCTTGCAATTCGATTTTGCTACAATTGAAGCTGCTACCAATGATTTCTCCACAAGTAACATGATTGGTAGGGGTGGATTTGGTTCGGTGCACAAGGTATTGTTATTTAGTGCTCCTCCATTCATATGGGGCTGAGTTCAGTTAGGTTACAGAAATATGTTATATAACAAACATTTAATGAGATTCAGATAATTATGAGCTGGGATCCATGCTAAAAACTTTTGCAGGGAACACTTGTTGATGGTCAAGAAATAGCCGTCAAGAGGCTATCTAAGAGCTCCGGGCAGGGGACAAAAGAATTTAAGAATGAAGTTTTATTGGTAGCCAAGCTTCAACACAAGAATCTTGTAAGGCTACTGGGATTTTGCTTGAAAGAAGAAGAGAGGATACTTGTGTATGAGTTTGCACCCAACAAAAGCCTCGACTTCTTTCTATTCCGTAAGGCTTTATGTTGAAGTAGATATAGAGTGTTTATTGTGCTTCAATTGTGAATTGGTTTTGGATGGGATTTGGGAAACTAAAGAAATCCTTGGATTGAAAAAGTGTTACCATGTTTCGTTTTTCTCTGTACATGTTATGAAAATATTATTGAATGTGAGTGTTTTTCATTGCTTTTGGGCTTCTCCGTTCACTGAACTTGCAGATCCTGCCAAACAGGGGATACTGGATTGGTCAAGACGTTATAGGATTATAGGAGGCATTGCACGGGGGATCCTCTATCTTCATGAAGATTCTCGGCTTAAAATCATACATCGCGATCTAAAACCAAGCAACGTACTTTTAGATGGAGACTTCAACCCCAAAATTTCAGATTTTGGTTTGGCGAAACTTTTTGGCACAGATCAAACTGAAGCAACTACTGCTAGAATTGTTGGGACATAGTGAGCTGTTTTTTTAACATTTACTAACCGTTGACATTCTTTGTTAAATTGGTGTTTCATTCCTAGGTCTGTTTTTGGGGTTGTGTTGCAGTGGGTACATGTCCCCAGAATATGCAATGCATGGACATTTCTCAGTGAAGTCGGATGTGTTCAGTTTTGGTGTGTTGGTGCTGGAAATTATTAGTGGAAAGAAGAACAGCAAGTTCTATCAGTCTGATGGTGCCCAGGACCTCCTCAGCTATGTGAGATTTCCTTCTTTCTTTACTAACCAATGCAGAGGGTTCTCTTGGATCATGGAAAAGTAATGAGGAAATAAATGTTGCATAGTGGACCGAATATGTATTGATTTGTACCAATTGGTGCAGGCCTGGAAGCTATGGAGGGAAGGCATACCCTTGGAACTGATGGATCCTGCTATTGGGGATGCTTACTCTACAAACGAAGTGATTCGATGCATCCATGTAAGTTTGTTATGTGTTCAGGACAGCGAGACAGAGAGGCCAACCATGGCGAGAGTGGTTCGCTTCATCGATAGTGACTCCCTCGCCCTGCCCGTGCCTCAACGGCCTGCATTCTTTGATCGCGGTGGCAGTAGTGGGACTGCCGCGAATTCGAATGAAGTAGGGTCTGTTAACCAAGTTTCTGTTTCTGAACTGAACCCTCGATAGTGTATACGCAGAATCTGTGTTTTAGACCATGTTGGCGTTATAAGCTTCGTTTTGACTGATCCGTGTGCAAATTTTGTACAAGAATTCATATGCAAGAGGCATTGTGTGGGTAGTCTCGTTAGGCATTTTGATAGAGGTGTACTGGAGATGGTGTTTGGCAAAACACATCCTTCGTTTTTTTTTTGCATTACTTAGAGAAAGTATTGTTATATCCCCGCATCTATAGTGAACAACACTCCCTAGAAAGTAAAGAATTTGAAATTGAAAATCTTGAACGGATCATGTGTTTTGCATTAGTTATTCTTAAATTTGCTGGTTTGACAATTTGGCACAGGGTTTTTATTTTTTTTGCCCTCTCTCTCTTCATTTTGCACGACACCATGCTAAAATGGCACGAGGGTTAGTTTGGTGTAAATTTTCTTAAAGTTGAGACCGAAGCCTTAGTTTATTAGAGAAAAGGGTCTACATACAAAGCAGACAAAAAATAGAAAAATAAACAATAAACAACCCCTAAGAACATTGCAAAACACTAAATCAAATTTTCCTATATTTAACTGAACATTCCTCAAGTTGCACCTTCAAATAAATACTTATTGTTATTATTTAATTTTTTTACCAGTTAAAATGTATGCAAAATAAAATAAAATAATAAATATATAAAAGATAGTTACAACACAAATATATTTACATAATTAAATGCACATGAAAAAAAATTATAAAATTAAAATATTCAAAACAATATAAATATATACATCAGGCTATTTTTTTATATTTTAAATGTTTTTAAATTTTTATTGAATACTAAGAAATGTATACACAATTTTATTTAGTGAATACTATATACATAGATCTATAAATTAAATAATATACAAAGTTATATAAATTAATTAAAAAGCTATGGTTATTAAATAAGGAAAAAAATAATCTAAGAAATTATTGATAAATTAAATTAACACTAAATCAAATACTTATAATTCTCCAACTCTTTAATTTTTGTTTGTCCTCTAGCAAATCTCCATAATATTCCCAAATATCCACACATTTCATCAACATAAATAATAAAAAAATAATTAAGGTCATATTTATATAAATTATATTTAAGAACACATCAAATAATCCTCAAATTACAAATGACTTTGGGATTTTTTTGTTTTTTTAAGATTCAATAAAAAATTTAGTAGAAATCAGATGTCAAATTTCTTTTTTATCATTTAAAATCTATTTTTTTCATTATCCACTTATTTATAATTTTGGTTATATAAACACACTTATTTTGATGTTTTTTTTCGATTTATCATCATCATCATCATCATTTGTTATAGAAGTCCAATTCACCATAACCTTTATTACCACCATCAATTGTCTTCAGTGGGTATATGTTGTAGCCAACGCACAAAGGAGAGAGAAAATGATAATTGATAAATTTGTTGATTCTTGATTGCATTTGTTGTCAATAAGTCAATATGTGATGGTGGATGAAGTGGTGATGCCTGAGGAATTGTTATAGATTTATCTAATGACATTAGATGTCATGCTTGAACAATTTTCCCTTGATAATTGTGACAGTTGTTGAACTGATCTTAAAGCTCAAGAACTTGTGTCAAAAGGGACACATTGTTTGCAACATGGAAGATTATTCAAAGTCGTGGAAATATTCATTTGCATGCGGATTTTATTTGAAGGCTGTGTAATATCCTTATATTTTGCATGAGGTATTGATGATGGGTTTTCATGCCGAACGATTGTGTGAGAAGTCAGGTGTCATGCGAGATCATCCAAAGCTCGATGGAATTATGGAAATAAGCTAAGTGTGGATTTTTGCAAACCGTAAGAATAGTTTGTGAAGTTGATTTTGCGAATGAGGCTTCCATGCAAATGAGGGTTTACGGTTTGTAGATAAAAACACAACAGTTCGCAATGCATCAAACATTTGTACCAACAGTATGCTTTAAGACATATATTTGATGAAAGTTATGGCGTGTCTATAACCTATAGGTATTAGGATCGAAACATGTCCTGATATGACTTTATAACATCCTTGATCTAATTCATCTCTATCAGGATTGAACTGGAGTGCCACATACCTCTAGAACACTTCCTTATATGAAAAAGCTTTCTAATCAGTGGAGATGGTCTATATATATATCACATCAGGAGACTATACCCTCAAGTAAATATAACAATATATAAAACAAAATTAATATCATAGACTAGTCATCACAATAAAATGTTTGTAATTAACAGACATCATAGCTAAATTCTACCCCTGAGTAATATCAATAGATGATATATCAAAATGAACTACTATACATGTAATACAAGACATAAAAGTGTAAATAGGACCCTTGATGGATTATCATATTCAAAGAGTCCCAAAATAATATTAATTAAGATTATACAATAATATTTGGTCCCAATTTGCAACCTAGACCAGACTCCTATCACCAAGCTCCACCAGCTCAACCTTCCAAAGATTTAGGGCCCATTTCCTTACATGTATCATGAAACATAAAATCTTCTTGGGTTATATGGTTCTAAATAAGAGTATTAGAATAACTCAGTAGGCCACCACTAATGGTGTCACAGAAAAATATAATAAAGGAATGTGTGTTCTAAATAGAAAAATACAGTAAATTAAATATCAATAAATGAATATCTGGTCACCCAATGGATTTCTCTTACAAAACTACGGGTGACCATAAATACTTTAACTGATACTATAATTTGATGATATACACATGGTTTGAGCATTCACCTCAAGGTAGAATGATATTTCACTCCTTGTATAGTAGTCAATATGAAAAATATATCTCTATAAAATATCCTAGGGTAAATGAGATATCACCATGAATAATCAAAGGTTGAATATGCTATCACCATTGAAAATCACAAGGTAAAGTATCTATTACCACCAAATAACACTAGTGAATGAAAATCACAATAAAATTTTACCACGTAAATGAGATTTTAAAACCAAACATCATTGGTTGAATGAGCCATCACCATCACATTCTATCTAAGTGAATGATCCATCATCAACCCAAATAGAATTGAACACGACTAAAAGACGGTGAATGAAGCATCAAGAATATCATGTAGATGGTACACTACTACTTTGATAGTCAGGTTCATGTATTCCACCAACTTACAGCTGAGGTGGATGACACATCACACAACCATCTCATCTAAGTGGATGATATACTACTTGTTTCACTCTGAAAGTGGATGATATACTACTATCTCTAGTCCCCAAGTAGATGATACACCACCATGATGACATCCACTATTGGATGATGTACTATAATTACTATTCTATAACTATAAGCTAAAACTCAAATATCACATCTAAATTGATTTTCAAATCACCAATATCAATTCTCATATAGATGATATACCATGATAATAGGTCCTTGAGTTCATGATACATCATTAGGATGTATCACATGAGTGGAATATTGTCCATAATTATGAAAACAAAAGTGGTTGATGTACTAATAACACCCATATGGCTTGGTGAATGTTTCATCAGCTCCATACGTAGCCAGGATGGAAAAAATAACCCTATCCTAGAAGCAATGGACAATGTTCGACCATATCCCAATATGGACAGGATTGATATAACACAAATCAATAACTCATGTTATGAAAGCATCAATAAGAAAATCATTCATGTGAATGATGTATTACACTCTAAATTACTCAAGTGATTGATATATCACATTTCAATTAGGCCTATGAATTATCCATAAAAAATATAAACAAATAATATTTGTAAAATATATACCAAAATATAAATAAATAATTTAATTGAATGATATTAAATAGTCAAAATACTAAAATTGAACATTATATCACATAATTCAATATGAGTTCATGCTCTTAAATCCATCCACCATCTAAAATATCTAGTCCTAGGCTAGGTTACCTCAAGTCAATCTCACTAACAAGACAAAAACTACATAGGACCATACTATGGAACTACTATGGGATGCTAAGATCATATATCAGTGAAAGGATCCCATCATGAGTTTCAAATCACGGGTTTGTAATGTGTCTCATGAGGTAATTTTTCATTGATGACCAATGGTGTTTACACACACCTCACATGGGCTAATCATTTCCTAATCTATTCCATTCATAACCTTTTTAGTTATTAAAACCAACTAAAATTAATTTTATATTATATATAGTAATGTAGTATTTCTATCATTTAATATGAGACATGAAAACTGAGGTCCTACTCGATAAATATTCTCTATCGATTCATCCTCAAACAATTTTAATTTCAAAAACTAATAAAAAACATTAATTAGGTAATAAAAGATGAAACATGGAATAATAATGAGTAATCTCAAGAAAATGGGAGAAATGTGTTATCCTTACTCATAAAAATACCATACAATAGGAAACATGATGATCCGAGTCCAAATGAGTGGCATATATCTTGAAATAGAGGATAGTAAACGCGAAGAGCAGGAGAAGGTACACACATTGCATGGAGTTATAAGGGATAAAAATTCATTTTAAAATAATTTAAAATTATTTTAATCAATTATATTATAATTAAAATACCTACATAGGAACCACAAAAACTCTTCTGGAAACCCACCAAAATACTTGTGGCCCCAATGATATTCTACTTCCCACCCATTGGAGTCCTTCTATCATTCATATTAACCTCTTCCACACCCACCGAAACTGTTAGGCCTACAAGGGTTGTGTGGGTGGTGGAGTAATTTTGGGTATGAAACTTATCCCTATATAATCCACTTAATTCGCAACTCTCATTAAGGTAAACAATATTATCATCATCGTTAGTAGGGTTAATCTTATGTTATTATCTTGACAATTTTCCAACGGAAATTTCTATTATCTTCGAATTCATCTAATTATTAGTTAACCCATAATAAATGATTTATGTGTTCAGGAAAGTAAGTAAATCACATAAACAAGACACAAGAATATTACTTGGTTCACATGCACTAGGATAATTAGAGGATCATACAATGTGAATGTGCAGATGTATCATAATTAACTAAACTCACTTTTCAATGGTGGATTTTTTCAAGTTCATTACAAGCTTGGGGTGACAACCCTTATAATGTTTAGGGATAGTTCACTACATTCTAATGTTCACACCCTAACTCCTCTATTTTTACTCATTGCGAAGAAATGAAAACACTTTGGAAATAGATCCAAGATAAAACAACATAAAATTCATTATTGATGCACTAAGTATAGATACATGTTCATTGACCACCACATCACTGCACTTCATCACAAGTAGTTTTTGAATGCCACCATGATCATTTTTTTTCTTTCTATGAAGATATTTAATTAAAATAAAAGGAATAAATTTTTCTTCTCTTACATTGACCATATATTTAATGAGTTATAATGTTTTTTTTCCACCATTTACTTTCATTATAGATCTAGAAAATTAAACTCTATAATCCTTGATCATCACTCCCTTTTTTAGAGGATGATATCAATCCAACATTTAGATAATCTCCATGTTTCCAATGTTTTAGATCCAAAATTATCCACGAGTATGATGATACGATACAAAAATCCATATTTTTTAAATTTGATTCAAAGTCACCATGATTAATTTTATCTCCATAATAATATATGAATTCCATAAATATTTATTTCATTCATGGTCTTCCATGTCTTGGCCAAATATTTCATTTTTACATGAATGGATCATCCATTAATTCCTAAAAAGATATCTAGTATAATACCTCCTTATAAATATAACCCATGTCAATCCCAAATATAAAAACATTCCCTCTTCATTAATTCCATTCCAAATAATATCCCAAACATTATTTGACCCAATAAATCATGGTAAAAAATAGATCCACAAAATATGAATATATTGTTTCTCTTTCTCCTTCCACCAAGTCAAATATATATTGGAAAAATAACCATTATATGAAACAAAAAAAAATCCAAATATATTATATTTATATATTAGATGAACTATTATTCATAATTAAGGAATACTCTCAAAAATTTCAATGTAGTGGACCATAAATTAATACCTAAATTTTTTTTTCTGGAAAGTCTGGAAGACATTCTCTATATACACTCCTTGATTTTATCTAAGTATAATTACCTTAATGTCACTGATAAATGAGTCTATAAAATATACTTAATCCTTCAATAAATTATATTTACAAAATTACTTAATGATAGAAACATTGAATTCTGAATATTCTTCTTGACACAGCCTGGTTATGGTGTGACCATCAACATCATGACATAATTCCTACCTTCAATTGAAATAAAACAGTACTACTTCCAAATTTGATATCATCATGGACTATTATCCTCCCATATTTTTAAATGGAATTTTACTCTAATATTCTCACCTTAGAGTCCTACATTTTCAGCATGGTAAAATAATAGGAAACACATTTGTACAATCCATTATAGTGTGAGACTCCTTTGATGATGTAACCCCCATTTTTTGGAAGATCAAAAAATATACACTGTAAATACTTAACAATGAAAACATACCAATTGTCCTTTGATTTACATTCTAGCTCTAGAAAATGATACACTAATATTTCAATTGGTTAGTATTGCATCATAAATAATTACATTTAACAAGCACCTTCAGAATAAGTTATTCTAATGTATCACAGTAATGGCATGACATAATGCATTAGAGCTCAGTTTTTCAACATTTAACCTTATATGGACTCATCTTATTTCTATGTGACATGAATGATTCACATATATATCCATTATAGTCATCTCTACCTCTCAAAATACATCAACTATTTCATCCCAAATACATTAATTTTACAAGAAATCTCATACGAAAAGATCTATAGTATTGAAGCATGATATCTATCCTTGAGATAAAACTTACAACACTTCTTCCAAATTATTCCACACATAGACACTCCAAGTGTACATCATTTCTTTTAAAATTAGAGATTAATCACTAACAAAACCTTTAATGTGATTATAAGTAACTTCAACATTTTAAATCCTTTACTATGGTTGGACATAATCTAAGAACTACATCCATTCTCAATATTATAACAATCTCAATCATTGTATTTTTTAATCACTCCTCAAAAATCCAACATCATGAAAGTTCCTACATTGATACTAATGAAACTAAAATGAGTCTTAATAGAATTATTAAATTCACGATTTTTCCATTTCTCTGCCTTTGATATCAAATCCAAAGAAAAAACATCCACTAAAGGTAAAAAATATCGAGTCATTATAAAACCCATTACATTGAGAGATAATTTCAATGCATCCATGCTTGTTATCATAATAAACCTATCTTCATAATGTAAAAAAAAAAATCTCCACTCAATTTTTATTTCATGTTTTATTTTTAGGGGAAAATGGATACCTAACATGTTTATTATTCAAGGAGTGTGCAAAAAATTGCGATTCTAATGTTTTCATGGAAATAAACATCTTTATCTTTGAAGAGCATATTGGTATCATTATTAAATATTCCACCCCATTTTCAAAATAGTCCTTATAACTAATTTAATGTTACTAGGATCCCCATTTTCAATATATTTGAAATCTAAATTAGATTTTAGATCATCCTTCACCTTTTCACAATGATTCTATTTTTTTGTTTCCAATATCAAAAACTTCTTTCATCTATTATTTCATTTTGAAATATTTTCTTTGAGTCAACTTACCACATAGAAAAGTGTCATCAACAAAACCACCAATATTAATGATTCTAAAATAGATTTAAGAAACAATAGTTAAATTTAATAGCTTTAGTGATGTTAATTACACTAATTTACATCCATAATTACATGAAAATTGAGTATATAGCTTACTTTAGGAATCTATATGTGAACTCAATCATAATTGGAAAAAAACATTAATGAAAAAATAATGAATTTTTGAGTGTATGATTTATACCACATTTCATCTCTAAAGATTATATCTAGAAAGAAATGTTGTAATACATATTACTTATTTAATATAATGGATTTATTTCATTTTTTGGTGGGAATCACACCATCAAGATGTTTGGATCACAACTCCCCCTAAATGTATTTGATATACATAAAAAATATTTAATTATTATTTATCATGAGAGTCATTTACTTTTAAAAAAATCGGTATCCCAAAATAAATTAGATGACATCACATGTCATATCAAAACAAATAAATCATGAAAAATAATTTCACTTTTACTTATTAAACAATGTGTATACTTGATTCACCTTGTTTTGATTCCAATTAATAGTCATGTGCACTATAAAAAGACATTTTAAATGGACCAATATTCCAATTATGATTTCTCCAATGGCTCATGTTACACTCATGCACATGCAATTACAGGTTAAAAAAGACACCATTTACACTACTCCACCACCAATTGGAATTCAGGATCATGCATTTATAGCACATAAACCTTTTAATACATTCTTCCCATTGATCATATATCTTCATAAGAAAATGAATACTTCAAAAAGGTGATATATTTTAAATACATTTTGTAAATAGATGTTCCAATTTTCTCAAGTTGAAGAAGCATTTGGATCATTATAAACCACCACCATTCCTTTATCTTTATATTTGGAATCCTTATTGATATCAAAAATAAACTCGATAGAATAAAAATTATATCTATTTTTACTTATCTTGATCTTCTATTTATGTATTAAATAACGATGTTTTACTACTTCAGTTCTTTTTCTAACAAGGATCTATAAATTCTCCATCTATTGGAATATTATTCTTCAAAACTAATTAATTCATTTTTATCCCCCAAACATCCATTAGATTTATTAACATAGAACTTCCCTTGGGATATTTCTTTCACATGATACTTATCAACTTTAGTAGTAGGTAAAATTCTTTCATTTTTAAAAATCTTATTCTTAACTTTCCTATAAATTTGTTTTTCAAATAAAATATTATGAAGGAATCTTAAAAATAATTTTTATGGTGGTCTTCTTTAATCATAAAAATAAATATTTTTTTAAAGAATAGTTTTTTCATTAAATTAATGTAGGTTATCTCCACTCTATCTAGGCAGAACTATCTTGAAATCTATTCAAGATACATGATTATCATGGTATGAATTATTAGAAAAGAAAACATATCTATTTTTCTATTTATGATAACCTTTTTTTAATCCAATTAAACTTATAGTTAAAAAATATATTCAAATTATTCATAGAAGAAACTAGAGATATAACCATGTATTCTGTAATAAAAGTAGTTGTATTTTTACCTTTTTGCGGAACTCATCCTTTTTCTCTACCAATTGTAGAAATCTTCTCAAATTTATTTTCATTACTTTCATTATTTTACCATGGTAGTTCCTATGGTTTTTATTATCTCAAATTTTAAAGTTGTTCCATCATGGTAAATTCTGAGTTGCTCCATGGAATATGGCTATTTCTTTCCCATAATATATTATTTATTATTGTTTCATTTTCCATACTTTCTATTCATATCACTATCACATGTAGAGGGATAATCAATTAAAAAAATGTAAATTTTATTTTATAATATGACTTACCTTGTATTTTGGTTGTTCAATTTTTTTAACAAAGATAAACTCCCCTTCAAGTTGCTGGATAATCGTTCTTCTTGCTTCAAGTTGAGAATTAATTCCTTCTTCAAAATCTTCCTTTTAAAAATTTCATCCTTTAATTCATTGGAAATCACATCTAGCATGTCACATTATTCCATCATCCTCCTATTCCACTAATAAATAATATCATTTTCTTCTTCCACTAATTATCTTCAATAAATTATTCCACGTGCATAGAAAGGTATTCCTTCTTGTTATTTAGATTTTGTTTTTATTTTATGTCAAGGACCTTATCCCTTGAATCAGATTTAAGGTTTATAACTTTTGGATACATATCCTTCAATTCATTGACTTCATAGTAATTATTTTACCTTAAACCAATATTCAATTTGGTTAATATTTTATTCATCATATTTATCTTTTATACCTAAGTATGTAGTCATATATAATGAAACCCATGTTCTATATTCTCCTTATTTATCTTTAATATCTCTTCTTGTAGTCCATGATCTAGCTCCACTGATAATCAGACACCTCTCACCTTTGGATTCCATGATATATCATCATCATAAAATTATCCATCAACATATTGGATGTAATGATCATCTTCTAGTCTCGTAACATAATTGAATGAATCAATAGACCTAAAATCCAAATTAGTTATAAATTCCATTTAAATGATTCTAAAATAATATATCTAAATCTCAAAATCACTAATCAATTCTACATTATAAGGAATAATCTTAGATTTTTGTTTTTAATTCACCCATATTTCTTTTATTATGTCATTAAATGATTGTGAAGGAAAAATAATATATAACTCTAAGATCCAATTGGATCAATTTTGAACTAAATATAACAATAAGAACATATTGTTTGATATGAATTGTTATCCCCATAGAGGTCTTTAGAAAGAGATACATGGAGAGTGGGGGGGGGGGTAGGATATGGGAATATTTATATTTTACCACTTAAACATAAAAAATTAACTTCTATAAATGGTCATAACATCAATTTCAGTAGGGTTATTCATATATTCGTTTTTGGATAATGATCTTTTTTAAATTATACAAATATTTTCCTTAATAAAATTTGTTCATTGATTAATTTTTCCACACAAATAGATTTATTTCATATAGAATGTAATTAAAGATGGTATATATGAAACATGTATTTTATTTGGTTCACCCAAACCATACTAATACAAGGAGTATACTATGGAAGTGTACTGATATATGAGAATCCTCTAAACACAATATTCACTGGTGGGTTTAGGAAAGGTTACTAAATTACTTGGGTCAATCCTCTTATGATTATTATAGATACTGCAATACCACCAAACTTTTTCTCCCTCACTCATATTTTTCTCTTCAACATATATCTAAAGATACAACACTATGATTCATGAACCTCCTTCCCTTTTTTTATATACTTTTATCTCTATAAACTTTATAGAATCTTCATATTTATACTTTTTTTATCATCAAACTACCATAGTTATGATGGGAAAATATTTCCAAATACATAAATCTATTTTTGATTAAACATTATAGTATTTGAGTCACATATAATCCTTAAAATATAGAACCTTTGAATTTAATATATTACTCTTGAATTAAATATATTGTGTCATGATCATCAACCTCATTATATAATTCCTTCCTTTACCTAAAACAATGATTTCTACTACTACCAATATTGGAATGAACATAGCATGGATACCTCCTTCAGGGTACACATCACTTCCTATCTTAGTTTCATCAAACACACACTTTTATTCATGTCGTGGTGAGATAATAGGAAGGAACCATGACTTCTCACTTTTTTGTGTGAACTTCCCATCACAACACAACCTTCAATTATAGTAAGATAATCCAATGTCAAATTTTCTTAGTCATGGAATAAAAACTTCCCCTATGGAAATATTTCTATCTGAGAATTCAAGGATTATTTATATAATTTAATCTCATGCAATGACTTTCACAACATGACACCATATTCGTACAACACAAAAAATGGTCAACTCTAAACCATCCTACACCTAGAATCCATGAGAACGCCTTCCATTTTGAATTATTACATGATACAAAATTTCAAAATGGGTGAATTTCATATAGCTTAATTACAAAGTGATAGATCTGTTCACAACATGATATGTTATCTGTAAATCTTCTACTAATTTGAGTTATTCCAATGTTGCCTATAATTTATCCTTACATAGACATATTTTTTTGGTTTCTTAATTTATGGTACAATCAACCATTAAAATATAGAACTATATTTGGCATAAAAATTTACCATGGGTTGACCATAATGGTTGTGTAATGATTTTTTATTGGATATTTAATTGTTATAATTTTCTCCATCTTCTTCAAAAATTCCTCCAATCAAAATAATATAAACACTTAAGCCTATTTTGATATAACTCCACCTAATTATTAAATAAACATAACTGAAAAATACTGTAATGGAATTTTTTTAATATTAAATCGGATTTCCTCCCACTAGATTTTTTTTTTGAAAATCTACGACTTGATTAAATTCTCTGTCACTGGAATGTTTTTTCCAAAACAAAGTCCTGATCCACCCCTGAAACCTATGATGCCCAAAAAGGATAAAAATATAATTATTTAGAAATAAAATAGATCAAATTAATATGTTGAAAAAGGTCAAGGAGTTATATATAAATCCAATGTCAATATTTTCTATAATTTTAATAAGACAATAAAATTTTAAAAAAAATTATAGGTTACCAAGTAATTTTATTATTGTTTTACATGTTAAAAAGCAAATAATAATACTCAATACCCATACATGATAAGTATATTACTTAGTTCCATGATGTACATTGATGAAAACATTACCTATCCAGACTAAGAGCATATTAGGGTCAATTAATATGTTACTTTAATTTTATCCAATAAATAATTATCATTCAGTTTCTCTACAATATTATTAAAAACTCTATTTTTCAATATTTTCATTCCTTAATTTATGGAAATAAATTAAAAAATTAACTTCTAATGATAGTTACTAAATAATTAACACAAATTTTTTTCATTTACCATTGATAGAATATTTATTAAATCATTTAATTAAAATCATTGATATATAATCTAGTTGAAGGAATGGACATAATTACATTTCTTAACTAGTGATATTGAAATCATTTTAAACCAATATTCTTAATTTTCAATATATTTCTTCTAAATTATTCAAAAAAAATTGAAATAATATTAAAATACTACATATTCTATCACATCTAGTAATTTGATTGTGTTTTCCTTGAATAATTTTCACAGTCCAATGCATTATTTTTTAATTTTAAGGATGAAATTTTATTTAAAATGATAATAATAGTATGAAAAATTACCATTCCAAACGATTTACCCAAAAAAACATAAAATTGAAATATTTTTAAAAGTAATAAGTGGATAAAAACATATAGTTTCTTTTATGTTATTTAAAAACCATGTCCTCCACCATATTCTCACCTCTTACAATTGTATGAGCTAATAAGAATGCATTGTTTTATACATGTTGATGTTACTACCAATATTCCTTTGTATGGACTAATATTCTGAAACACATCCACATACAACATTTTATTAACATTTGGTAATATACTTTCGATATAAAAAACCGTATAAATTAATTAATGATTCAAATCTATTACTTTTTTAAGCTACTCACATAGTTATTATTTATGGATTATATTCCATAAACCTATTGCATATCTATTAGAGAAGAATATATGAGTACATTATAATTACATATTTATATCAAATAAATTGTTTCCTAGATTTTAATTACTATAAATTTATTAGATATATATAATTTTTTTTAAAGATAATTTTTAATCTCATCAGAATTTTGTTCAATATTTTATTATAACACATTTATAATAATAGATGACATTAATGATACCCTTGGAATATGATATACTATTAGTTTATCTTGAGGTGATTTAATGTGCATATTTTGAAAATTATCCACCCTTAAAATTTATTAAATTTCCTCAATACATATTCTCATATCATTTATGTGAATAATTCAAATTTTCATATCAAAATTATCATTCAAAGACTATTAATATAAATTTATAGTCTAACATGCATGAAACTCTATTGTCAAATATTGTTTAAATAAATAAATTATACAAATGAAAAATATATTCTTTAACCAATTACAAAATAAGTCTAGTTCATTAAATTTATCTTTAGTGTCGAAAATGGTACACTAGTAATTACACAAGGTAATATTTGAAAATCACTATTTTAAAAAGAATTTATGTTTGAATTCTCATGATGTATATTGATCATATAATAAAAATATAAAATAAAAACACATGAAGACAAGAAAAAATCATATTATTAAACCTGATAATTTTTTAACACCCTCATTATTTATGAGATATAAAAATATTTCCCTCTCAAACATTAGTGTGTATTTCAACTCTAAAAAAGTTACATCAAACTTCATAAAAGAAGGTGAAAAATATTGATTTTTTATGAAATGAAATTCCTTATCCTATAAATCTACCTTATAATCTTATATATTAATAGTGAATATTTCTTATCAGTCATTAAAAACTACTCCATTAAATTGATAATAAATTTTTTCCTCTAAATTATTATGAAACTAACAAATGATATCAATAGCTATAATATATTATAACAACTTTTCACTTAAAAAATACATATTAATACTTATTTTTTATCTATTAAAAGTTCAATAATATACACCATTTTATGAAAATAAATACTAATAATGTTTTTAGCATTAAATTTTTATATGTTTTTATCAAAAAATTAGAGGGAAATGGGAGTAGGCTTTCACCTATAGTATTGGATAGTCTGAGGATAATTTGTGAGTTAATGATAAAAAACCCTCAAATGTTTCATTGATAGGTCTTATAGGTAGCATCCATTATATTAATTAGTATAAGAAGACCAATAAGTATGATTAATATCTAAGAGTGGATATTATATATTAGATAAAATGAAGAACAACATATAAAACACATACCAAAAGTTTCATTTTAATACATTCTAAACCAAGTATGCTATTGAAAATACCTTAGAAAATACTATTAATACTCACCTATGAATGTATTTTAAATCATATGGAGTCACCACAAATATTTTGGAAAAAAATTAATCAAATATAATTTCATTATAGAAACACCCTTGGGATATGGATTGAATGAGATAAAATATCCTTCGTTGTAAAACCTAACATAATTGATTCCCTCCTGTCATCGGGCATGAGAAAAGAAAATTTATTCTTCTAATGAAACAAAGAGGCTAACCAGGGTCATCTCACTTGAGGAGGTTCACAGTTTTTTACCTAATTAATATAATTCATCTATACTAATTATTTCTTTATTTTTTATTATTTTATTAGAACACTGATGAATTTGGGTTTTGATTATTTTCTAAAATAATTATAATCCATGAAGACTGAAAAATTTAGCTTATACTAACATTAAATGATAAATGGAATGTGATTAAGAAAAAAGAACTTAGTCCCGGGTTGTTCTTAGGGTTTTATCAAGATTATCCTTTATTTTTTAAAATTAAGTTTGATAATTTAGATATGATATCACATGAATGAATCACTATCCTTTTATTTATTATTTTGAAATCTGAAATTCCTTAAGAGATAGAAATTTCACCTCATCCTATAATCATGGTTAATGGAACACTTCATTTGAGGGTGTGATATCTTCCAGGTCCTAGATCCATCGTATTATATTTCAACTATTAATTGGCTCAACTTCATCATGTGAAGACTAAACAAATGTAAGAATATGAAAAGAACAAAAATAAAATAATAGAAGTGAAATGAAGTCACATGTCATGGTGGAAAACTAACACACCCATGAATTCCATTCACATCTACCAAAAACATAAAATAAACCTTATGAAATAATTTAATAACCCATTAATATCACCCAGGCCATGCCTTGGGTAAACTTATCATTATCGAGGGTAAATATCACCTTTGTGGAATGATAGAAGAGAGGATGAAAAAAATAAAATAAATGAAATTAAATAAAAAGAAGACTCTGAATAAAATAAAAGAATAGAAGGGAGAGATGTAGGACCCCGGGACATCCTGAGATGGGAGGGGTGAATCAGGGTGTTAAATTTTCTTTTAAATTTGATGGATCTTGTTCCCAAGTTGGTAGGAACTAGTCAAACATGTATGATGGATATGATCAGAAATCAAACATTTACATGAAAAGAGATGACACAACACTTTTTACTTGGTTCACCACTAAGGGCTACGTCCAAGGAGCATATGCCGATAGGTTGTCAGTCGTACCTAATTCCACTATTTTTCACGAGTTTTGAATTATAAAGGTTTGGGAATAGTCACTCTGTCCCAGGATCACTGCCTTTAAAAATGTTTAGGGATAACCCACTACGTCCTTCAGGTCACTCCCATTGACTCCCCTTGGCTCACTGCCTTTGGTGAAGTCCCGGTCAGTTTATAGATGCGAGGATCTCTTTAATAGATTTGCATTAAAGTCTTTTCCTCTACTTAGCATGAGACTCTGCTTGCATCAAAGTCTAGAAATGATGCACTTGTATGTACTGAACCATTAAACCAGATAACTAGAATGTGCAAACAAGTTTCACTGACAATTTCGCGCAACACCAACCCTTTTTGCGCAAGTCCTTCCTATTGCGTGCAATATTTCCTTTTCGCACGAAAAAATTATTTTGCGCAACAACACCTTTTTTCGCACAACTGAATATTTTATGTGCCACCTCAATTTTTACACGCAAATATACCTTTTTCCCAGCCCGGAATTTTCTGCACAACTCGGATTTTTTGCGCAAACCAGAATATTTCGCGCAACACAGAATTTTTCGCGCAACATGGAATTTTTTGCACAGCATGGGATTTTTTGCGCAAACCCCTTTACGGGAACCTTTTACATGCATCAGACCTCAGATCTTCTCTACGTCTTCAACCGTAAAGAATGAGGGGGGTCACCTCTTATTTATAGGCATCTCCGACCCCCACGCGTAAAACCCATCTTGGCGTGAAAAATCTCTCATTCGGCGCACAATACTTTTCGCACAGGAATCGTTTTTCACACCCATCTTCAGATTTTTCTCCCAGCCCATGCCTTTTCCATTTTTCGACATTCTGATTCTGAAACACTATTTGCGCGGAAAACCTCGCTCCACTATTTCATGCACCACACTGTTTTTCATGCACCACTCTGTTTTTCGTGTGCCACGCCGTTTTTTGTGCACATCGTTGTTTTTCACGCACGCCGCTTTTTTTTTGAACAAGCCTCCTTTATTTCACGCACCACTTCCTTTTTGTGTGCACATCCTCTTTCCAACAACCTATGTCTTCATTTTTCAATTTTCAGGTCCAAAAAATTGGCAAACACTGGAGAACAGCGCCACCTTCAATACTGTTGTCTACTTGAACTGTATGATCACTTTACTGGCACACATTCTGAACTTCCACGGAGGATTGACAACAATCACAAACCAAACTCCAATTCATGCATAGAACAACCATGGTTCCAACAATCTCCCCCTTTGGGTTTGTTGGCAATCAGTAAATAAATTTAATAGAGCACCAGCTACATGCAAACCAAAAATGCAAGAATCAAATTAGCCAACACTCTAAGTCTACATGAGCAATGCTCAGTGTAGAAAAAAAGAGGGGAAGCATGAATTGGGATCCCGTGTTTTGGAATTCTCAATGACACCCAAGCAATTCTCTTAAATTTTCCCAGAAGCATTACATGTCCAATGTATTCCTTCTTATACTATCACTGAAATCTCATCGTGATACCCAACATGTCCTGAATTTATTCCTTCTCCCCCATTGCCAATAAACCCAAAGATAGGTATTTTCTCATTGAACATCTCAATACACCCCTAGATAGTATCTCCCCCATAAAACTACATCATATCCAGAAAAAGATTAAAAACAGTTAACATAACTGGGGAGAGGGTTATTTCGTAACCTCATTATGCATTGGGAGGTGGCTGAACACCGAGGTTCAACCGATGCTTCTCGAACATATCCGCTGACAGTGGTTTGGTTAGGATATCATCCACTTGCTCATCAGTTCCCACATGATCCATTCTAATCATGCCTTGCTCAACTTTTTCTTTGATAAAGTGATACCTGATTTCAATATGTTTTGTACGAGAATACTGAACATGATTATTCGTAAGATCAATGGCACTCTTGTTATCACAGTAAATTACCATTAGTTGCTTCACCTCATCACTAATATCTGTTAGTTGTTGCTTCATCCATAATAGTTGAGTGCATGCCTTTGTGGCATAGATATACTTAGCTTCAGTAGTACTAAGAGAAGTTCTTTCTTGTTTCTTGCTCAACCAGCCAACACATTTATTACCAATATAGAATGCTCCACCACTGGTGGACTTTCTGTCCACTACATCGCCAGCCCAATCAGCATCATAAAATGCTGATAATTCACTGTCCCTTCCTGTAGAAAAGTATAGCCCAAAGTTATGAGTATCTTGAATGTACCTCATGATTATTTTAACTGCCGCCATATGTTCCACCTTTGTATTAATCTGAAAGCGGGCCGCTAGACATGTTGCAAAGACAATATCTGGCCGTGTCGCTATCAGGTACAGTAGGACCCCAATGACCCTCCTGTACATGATGGGATATATAGATTTCCCAACCTCAGCTTTCCAAGTTTGGTTCCAACTGCAATTGGAGTTGACATTGGTTTGGAGTCTTACATATTAAATTTCTTCAGCAGCTCTCTTGCATACTTTTTCTGAGAAATGAAAGTGTAATCCTTCTTTTGAATCACCTGCAGCCCCAAGAAATATGTGAGCTCCCCAATCATAGACATTTCAAATTCTAATTTCATGTGATTGGAAAATTCATCCACTGATTTCTGCCTGCTGTCACCAAATATAATGTCATCAATGTAGACTAGAACCATGAACTGATCTTTTGGAGAATTCTTTACATATAGATTGTTATCTACTCCTCCTCTTTTGAATTCCAGCTTCTTGAGATAAGAGTCCAGCCGGGAATACCATGCTCATGGTGCCTGCTTCAAACCATATAGAGCTTTATTTAGTTTGCAAACCTTTGTTTCATCAGAACCAAGAAGAAAACCCACTGTTTGTTCAATGAAGACTTTTCTTTGAGTAAACCATTCAAAAAGGCTATCTTGACATCCATTTGATATACTTTATATCATCTTTATAGTGCCATGTCAAGGAAAATCCTGATTGACTCCAGTCTAGCCACTGAAGAAAAGGTTTCTTCAATATCAACACCTTCAATCTGGGAGTATCCTTTACACACCAGTCGTGCCTTGTTTCTAATAACACTTCAATTCTCATAAAACTTGTTCTTGAAGATCCATTTTGTACCAATCACATTGTGACCATCAGGACTCTGGACAAGATCCCATGTCTGATTATTGTCAATTTGATCTAAGTCTTCATTCATGGATTTCACCCAAGATTCATCCTTTGCAGATTCTTCAAATGAGGATGGATCCACAGCTGATAGAAATGTAGATTTTGTGTTATTCCTAATCCTCCTTGTTTGTGTGGGTGCACTCCCATCCCCAATTATGTTATATGGATCAATCTTGGCTCTTCGATTTCTCTTGTGAGGTTCAGTTTCATTCTCTCTAGCCAAGGTTTCCTCTTAAGATTCCTCTTCTGAGTCAACATAATGATGTGACTGCTGAGTGTTTTGTCCACCTTCCTCTATTACTATATTTATATTTACTCCATGTTCATTTTCTTACTTACTTTCTATCAATTTAGCATATGAAATCCTTGAAGAATTTGTGGTTTTCTCTTCAATGATATTAACATCACTGCTTTCCATGATCCTTCCTAATCTCTTGTTAAAACACTTGTAGGCTTTTCTATTCATTGAGTATCCAAGGAAAATTCCTTCATCTGCATTGTCACCATACTTCCCTTGATTTCCTTCTTTGTTCCTGATGAAGCATTTAATTCCAAAAACAAGAAAGTATTTCAAAGAGGTCTTCCTTCCATGCCACAATTCATATGGTGTCTTCATCTTACCCATATAAAGTCCTGTTCGATTTTGAATATACACTACAGCTTGAACAACCTATTTCCAGTAATGTCGTGGAACACGACTCTCAATTAGCATAGTTCATTCCATGTTGTTCACCTGTCGATTTCTATATTCAACAACTCCATTTTGTTGTGGAGTTCTCACAACAGCTACCTCATGTTATATCCCATGCTTCTCCAGGTTATTTTCAAATTCAATGGATGTGTATTCCCCTCCATTGTCAGATCACAACACTTTGATTTTTCATCTAGTATCATTCTTGGCGATTCAGCGATATGTTTTCATGCAGTCAAGAACTTGTCGTTTCCTATGAATGACCATTACACATACCATTCTACTGTAATAATCTATGAAAAGGAAAAAGTACCTTTCTCCATGAGTTCCAACAACATTTATCGGTCCACATACATCTGTATAAATTAGATCAAGAAGATGAGATTCCTTTTCTTCTTTGGCTGATATGAACTGCAAACCAGCTTCCCACAAATACAAGCATCACAAGACTTTTCACACTCATGCTTCAGGTTTTGAATGTCCATGAAAATCCTCAATTTTGATATTTTCTCCATGTCTTGTTGATTGATGTGTCCCAGTCTCTGATGCCACAAATTGTTTTCTTCTTCAATAGTCATGAAACAAAAATTTTCTTTACTATCAACTTGATACAATTTGCCTTCTGTTTTGCATCCCTTCATAAGTGAATTGTCTGTCTTTCCCTTGAAAGTGCAACCTTTCTGATTAAAAGTAACTATAAGTCATGAGTCACAGATTTGACTCACGCTGAGTAGATTATGACGTAGGCCATCTATATAAAGGACTTCAGTCTTCTTTAGCTCTCCATTAGCTAGTTCAGTACTTCCACTGCCTTTGATTTTCAGAGCTCCATCATTACCAAATCTTACTGTACCATCAACCTTCCTTTTGATATCCATTAATAGGCCAACATTACCTATCATATGAGATGAACAACCACTATCCAAAATCCAGGTACTATTGCTTTTTTTTAGATTTGAGGGCTACCTATGCAAGGTTGGATTTCTCGATCTTCTTCTTTTCTTTCCAAGAGATATTGGATTGAGTATAATATATTGATGGACTTCTAATTATTTCTTCCACATAATCAGATTCTTCATACCCATAATCTTCTTCCAGAGGAGAAAACCTATTTTTGAGATCAACACCATCAGGAGGGTGGATATTGACCCATCTCTGAGAGTTGTATGAATCTCTCCTATCGAATCTCTACCTACAATACATAGCTTTATGGCCAAAGTTAGAGCAATGAAAACAGTATCCATAGAAACCATTTCTTCTATAAGATGGAGGATATGAAGTCAGTCTCCTTTGTTGATGTCCCAGATCTTCCCCATTCAAGTAGCTCCTTGCCTCTTCGTAATATGACATGGTATGACCCAGATAGCCACAAAACTAACACTTCATGAGAGGAAATATCTTTTCACTTGAATTTATCCTCATGCCTTCTTCCTTGGGAGAATAGTTGGACTGCCTGTCATTTCTGAAAGTTTGAGGATAATTTTCAGTTCTTCTTTTAGTTTGGATTGAGGGTTTCTTTTTTATCACATCAAGAATTGTTTCAACATGTCCAACTTTTATCTTGTATTTCTTTTGGCTCTATTCACTTCTAGCAGTTGATGTCTCAGCTTCACATCCAATTCCACTATTTCCCATGCAAGCAGGCCTTTGATCACTCAAGATTTTTCCAAACCCATTTGAACCACACTTGGCTCTTACCAGTAATTTTTCATATAAGAATCTTCCAAAATGAATTTTCTTCCTACCCTCATTTTTGGATGATTTACATTCAATTTTACTCCTAAGAGTAACAACTTCTTCCTTAAGACCGTCAACTGTCTTGGACTTCTCTTACAATCTGGATGAAAGGTCATTTATGACCTTTTCTTGTTCTTTAATTCTAAGATTTAGTTTCACAATGTCATCTGTGCTTTCAAGGATTGAAGAATGAACTGTCACTAGTTCTTCTAGTCGTTCAATTTCTGCTTCAAGCTCATCAACATATTCTGATGATTCTTCAACCATTTCCTTCCACTTATTTCATCTCTTACATTTATTCTCAATCTTGGAAAATGCATCCTTAATTTGAATATTTGGATCACCATTAAGAGTAATCTGATTATCTCTGCCTTTGTTGATCAAGGGTTCTAACTTTTCGATGGTATCCATCATGGAAGCATGGTTTCCTGTTTTAAATTCTGGCTCTTCTTATTCACAAAATTCAATATCATCATCATCTTCTTCATAGAAAAAACTCTTCTTCTGTATTTTCTTTCTATATTTGAAGTCTCCATTTTTGAAATTTTTTTTCCAAGGCTTCTCGATGTCTTCTGCTTTACTCTCATATTCATCAAACATTCTTTGGAACTGAGAGGCAATGTGCCCAACTCTTCCACAATGAAAACATGACATATGTAGCTTACCTTTAAATTTACCTTTTCCCTTCTTCAGCTTCTTGGCGATGAGAAAAAGAAATTATTTTTCCTCATCATCTTCACCAATACTATCTTCTGAAATTTTCAATTTGTCCATGGATTTGAATGCCATTTCCTTGCTTACACGAGTTGTGGAATCTTCAAGTTTGACTCTCATCTCATATGCCAATAGACTACTTAACTGATCATCTAGAGAAAGTTTATATAGATCTCTTTCTTTAAGGGATAACACCTTTACATTGTACATAGGAGGAAGTCTTCTCAAGATTTTCTTTACGATATCAATGTCTTTGATTTCCTCTCCAAGACCTCGAATTACTCCTACTACTTCATTAATTTGATTGAAGAATGGATCTGCATTCTCATTAGGATGCATCTTTATATCATCAAACCTATTGTGTAAGACTTGAAGTTTCTCCTCCTTCACTTTGCTGTATCCTTCATAAATGTTTTCAAGTTTATCCCATATAGACTATGTTGAGGTGCAACTCATCACCTTTAGATAGATCTGATCTAAAAGAGCTGCAGTGATAACATTCTGAGCTTTAGTATCTGTGTCAAAAACTTTCCTATCTGTATTAGTCATAGAAAGCCCTGTTGGATCATTAACTTGTATTCCTTGCATAGTAGAAAAGTGGACTTCCATTCTAAGGGATATTAAATGAGATTTCATTCTATTATTCCAAATCTAAAAATTACTTCCATCTAAGAGAGGTATTCCCTTAGCATTGACTGCATTATCCATGACGACAAAGGACAGATCTAACACCAGCAACCTTTACCCTCTGATACCACTTGTAGGACCCCAGGACACCCTGAGAGGGGAGGGGTGAATCAGGGTGTTAAATTTTATTTTAAATTTGATGGATCTTGTTCCCATGTTGGTAGGAACTAGTCAAACCTGTATGATGGATATGATCATAAATCAAACATTCACATGAAAAGAGATAACACAACACTTTTTACTTGGTTCACCACTAAGGGCTACGTCCAAGGAGTATACGCCGACAGGTTTTCATTCGTACCTAATTCCACTATTTTTCACGAGTTGTGGATTATAAAGGTTTGGGAACATTCACTCTATCCCAGGCTTACTGCCTTTACAAATGTTCAGGGATAGCCCACTGCGTCCCTCGGGTCACTCCCGTTGACTCCCCCTGGCTCACTACCTTTGGTGAAGTCCCAGTCAGTTTATAGACGCGAGGGTCTCTTCAATAGATTTGCATTGAAGTCTTTTCCTCTACTCAGCACGAGACTCTGCTTGCATCGAAGTCCGGAAATGATGCACTTGTACGCACTGAACCATTGAACCGGATAACCAGAATGTGCAAACAAGTTTCACTGACAATTTCACGCAACACCTACCCTTTTCACGCAAGGCCTTCATATTGCGCGCAATATTTCCTTTTCACGCAGAAAATTTTTTGGCACAACAACACCCTTTTTCGTGCAACTGAATATTTTACATACTGCCTCAATTTTTACGTGTAACTCTGCCTTTTTTTCATAGCCCGAAATTTTCCGCGCAACTCGGATTTTTCACGCAAACCAGAATATTTCACGCAACATGGAATTTTTTGCGCAACCTAGAATTTTTCGCGCAGCACTGAATTTTTCACGCAAACCCCTTTACGAGAACCTTTTATGTGCATCATACCTCAGATATTCTCTAAGTCTTCAATCATACAGAATGAGGGGGGTCACCTCTTATTTATAGGCGTCTCCAACCCCCGCACAAAAAACCCATCTTGTCATGAAAAATCTCTCATTCGTTGTGCAATACTTTTCCCACATGAATCGTTTTTCGCGCCCA